>OY728160.1:1987848289-1990248289 GCA_963277665.1 Viscum album
GTTTTTTCGTTACCACTTTTAATTTTTGGATGAAATGATGTATTTAGAATATATATATGAAATTTTCAATGTTATAAAAACCCTAGTGGGAGGAGGAAGATGACACATGACAACATCGTTCTTCTTATATTATATATGCATACACATTTCATTAAACATGAATAATACACCATGTTTATATTTTCACTCATTGTTTTTCAAGTTATATTTTTGAATTTTCAATAAGTTACAGCACTCTAAAGACCATCATTCCTTTCCTGTGGTATAACCCAACACTACGTCCATTACTACCACATTATCTCCCCGCGTTATGGCTCTACCCCTCACCTAGAATATACTAATGATAGGTATTCTATTATTTATTTATGAAACCTTGTCCCAATACTATCAAGCTTTTCACAACCTCCCGGGTGTTTAGATATTTTAGTGGTGTTGGAAAATACTGGCCAATTTTTTCCCTTGCTAAAATAATGGTTCTTAAGGGTAAATTATTTTTTCCATCCTTTTTTATCAAACCCCTTCCATATTTTAATATAAGTAATTACCATCCACTTAATAATTAATTATAACACCTTAATATTTTATAAATTATTTTATTTATGTTATATATTTGATAGTGTGTAGTATACACAACACCAGGATCAAATGAACCATGATATTAATATTATTATTTATATATAACTGTTATTACCTAGAACATAATTTTGGGAGTATGAATAAAAATGAACATATTATGAAATATATGCAGAAATATTTTCTTTAATAAAATGAATCATCAGTCATACATTGATTATTAATTGGATGGAAATGAAGATAAAACTTTTTATATCTAAAAGAAATTTTTTTAATAAAACATTTTTTATTTATGGAGTATATTTTGATCTTAATAGTTTAGAATAATCACTATTAAAAATAATTATAAATAAATAATTATATTATATATCCAAATTCAATTATTAAAATTCATTTAATTAAATTAATTATTAAAGTAATAAGAATAATGTCATTTTAAGCTTAAAAAATACATCTCCTTCAAAAATGGTCTTTATTTCATTTTTTGCACGAATATTATAATTAATTTATACCAATTTTTTAAATGTTTTTTTAAAAAATTGATATAATTTTTAGAAACAATCATGTCATTATAGGTATAACATTAAATTTATAGATTCATCTTAAAATATTTATTTTTTGAGTGAATAGAAAAAACTGTCCGTTTTTGCAAAAAAAATATGTATTTTCTTTAAATAAAGAAATTTAAAGGTTTCCTTATATTTTCGGTTTTTATTTTAAATAAAAATAATAAATTTTTTAATAAAAATATAATTAGTTTCATATAAACCAAAATTATATTTTATTTTGGTCTATAATCTTTTTCTATGCAAGAAATGCATTTTTTTTAAATGTTTTTCAATGCATTTTTCACACTTATATTAAAATTGATTTATGACATTATCACAAATTGAATATTTAAAATTTTATTTCATATTTGTAATTATAATTTATAAATTTATTAATAAGGTCAATTTCATATTTGGTCATTATAAATAGAAACCATGGTAAATATTTTACACCATTGTATAGGGTAAATCGGGTAAGTAAGGTTAAAAATAATATGATAATAATTTAAAAAACCATACTAAACATTAATTATTTTTATTTTATGAGTTTATTTCAACCATATTCATTCAATATTCTAAGATATGGAAACATTCTGCCATTTTTTTATAATGGATTATATATAATTTTATGTAAAGGATAATTACCAAAAAGTCATTATCTTCCTTTTAATATCCCTAATATATTTTAGTTATTATAAAAAAGAAATTAATCTTAGTTATAAATGAGTATTTATAAAATTAATACAATTTTTCTGATAATAATGTTTTGTAAAATTTTTATTGATGGTATAATTACCTTAAGTGCTTATGCAATGCTGATACAACATTTGTGCAAGTAGTAAAAAAATCAAGGTAAATGATTTTAAAAATAATAAAATTAATATGTTTTGGATGAATTATAATATTAAAATAATTCATAAGAAATTATAAATTATAATAGATGTTAAATTTTTTCATATTCAAATTTTATTTTTGTCTTGAGGTCTTTGATGTCAAATTGAAGGAATGGTCCCAAAAATAACATAAAAATATTTTATAATAAACACTATTTTATTAAAAGATTTAATTATAAATTATTTTATTGAATTTGGGAATGTGGGATTCTAAATAGTCATAAATTTAATTCAAGTACCATTTTAATCCACATTAAAACTTATAAATAAATTTTATAACACTTAAAGAGTGAAAAATGGGTTTTCATGGTTAAGGTTAAAAAGGGTTAATGGTGGGGTTAAAATAAAAGACAATGTTTAAAATGAAACTTAAAAATGGAAAAATTTTATTGGGCGATGTTATTTATACCATATAATCTAAAAATTCATAAATATTTCAATTTGGTTCCACTATACATGATTTTGATATTTATTATATTTTAATGGTCATAATATTTACAATATTTACACTCCCTGCACTTATAAAAGAGGACCACCAATACTCTATTCATCACTCGGTTTGATCCAATTAGATTAAGCAATATCTAAACCAATACATTCAAAACCACACTCCGCACAACCTATAGGCCTGAGTGTCACAAAAATACAGACCTATAATAATTAATTTCGAATCCAAAGGATGTTTCCCAATGAATAGGTATAACTCTTAACAGTGTTCTTTCATTTTATTTCTTTTTCTACCTCCTTCAATTATATCAAAACTAGTTTGATATAATAATTTTATTATTTAAACTATAATGATATTTTATTAGGACTATATTATAACCATTAGTCATCCCCGTCTTTCTTAAGAATTAAAAATTAATATAAGTTTATTATATAAGAGACAAATTATGTATATGGAGAGTCTAACTCAATGCAAGAAGTTTCTTAAATCAATTTTTTTATTGGGTTATATTATGTATTCATTTAATATTTTTTACAAATATTACGTGTGCGATGACCTATGATTATTTTATATTGTATTTAATCTTTTTTAATGACCATTTATATTTGTTACAAAGAATCACTTCATTGATTAATTCTCACTACAATATTATTATATTCATAATGGTTTTCTCATCTCTTTTTTATTTCTATAATATTTATGCCATATTACCCAATTTTTTTATGTTGTGTATATACTAACCCTTTGATATTTTATATAATGAATCTATTTATATTCATGTTATTTAACGTTTCATTTCAATTTATTTCTTTCATGGGGATTGTTATTCAAAATTTTCCAATGTGGTAAGGGTATACTGCAAAATTTCGTTCGTATTCAGATTTTTTTATGATTAATATTTCCTTGGGGAACACTAATAGAATCCAATTTAGTAAAAATGTACCTATACAAATTGTTATTGAAAACTATTGGTACAATGTTACCGAATACCAATGATTTTTTAAAATTAATTGTATAGGGTTCAAACAGTTTTCAGCCACATGAACCACCCCCCCCCCCCCCCACATTCCCTATATCAATTGTTTTTAAACTATTGGTATAGGGTCACCGCATTTACTAGCCGCATTATCCCCTCCTTCCCATTATTTTTGGGTCCCTTTGGTAGCTCTCTCACTCCACTTCAATTTAGCTGTGTATTCCTCTCTCCTTCCACATTTTTCAATGATTTTTGAATAGAATAAAGGTTGTTGTTTACTTCCCCCTTATATCTTATTCCACTTTTTTATTTATGAATTTATATCACAATATTACAAGGGTACCTAGGGTTTTTTGTTATAAAAGTGTTATTGGTGTTTTTTTATATTTATATTTTATAAATATTAAACAATTGAAAATTATTTGTTTATCTTAGAGTAATAATAGTAGAAGACACTTTATACCATTTTAAATCAATGACAATGAATAGTTGATTTAATTTAATTTAATTTATCTTAGAGATTAAATTATCATGTGTGTTTTGTTATTATTTATAAATTATAATTTTATATTTAACTATCTTATTCATAGAGATTAAATGATCATGTTCATTTTTTTATTATTTATGAATTATAATTTAATTTCTATATTTTAAGAAATATGAAGTAAATTTTGGTTAAATAATCATGTTATGTTTCATTAATTCTCCCTTACTCTTATTTAATCCCCATAATCATGAATTTTTATTCCATGGACTGAAAATGACCTTAAATAGAATGTAAGTACCATGAGTTTGGTAATTAATCTATATAAATATTTAAAATATTCTTTAATCTAAGGGGGTTTTATTAAAGTGGGGTGATCCAATAAATAGTTTGGTGGGTATATTTATGTTGAGGATAATTTTCATTAATTTACTCTCTATATAGGATTTAAAATCACATTTCGAAACTACCTAATTTTATTACATTACATAACATGATTTAATCCCAATTAAGTGAAGGTTTACGTAAAACCGATATTATATGATATTAAAATATCATTATTAGATAATAAATTAATGTTTTTTAGGTGTGTTAGTTTTTTGTTTTGTATAATACATGTCTATAAATAATTTATGTAAAGGATTCAAATATTATGGTCTTCTATAAATTATATTTTTTATCTCATGGGATAGAATTATGAAATTTTGGATTTATTTCATAAATATAATGTTAGAATTATTTCAAAAGGTAATTTCCCTTCTCAAATTGTGGTTTTTATTATAAATTGTAATTGGTTTTTCATAATTTTTTATCCATGTATGTTGAATTTAATTTTTATACATAGATATGGAGATTGATTTAAAATGGATTTGAATTAAATATTATTTTAATTTTTTTTTGATAGATTAAAATAAAGTGAAAATTTCTCATCTTCATAAATAAAATTTGAATTCTTTAATGGAATTTCGGTTGTAAACTAATGCACGGATGGATTTATTATGTGTTGTAAGTAAATGTTTTTTATTTATGTGGTATGATATTATATATTGAGATTGAAAAATTAAAGATTGATATTCAAATTATTGAATGATTATTATTATTACTTATGTTCCAAAAGGAAGTATTCCAATTGTTTCAATAAAGATGTTATGTTATGGTGTTTGGTTTCACTATATAAGATGATTTTTAAAGAGGATATGTGTTTGTATGGTATATATTTTTTAACTTCATAATCATTTATCATGATTATCTAATGTACGGATAACTCGTGAAGATTTTAGGTTATATTTCATATTAATGATCCCATCTTTCTATATTTCCATGAAAAAGATTGCAAATGTCCTAACATCATAATATATTATTCATGTTTATATATGATTATGTAATAGAATGTGTAAATTTCATAGATACCCCAATTTCTTGAGATGTTTATGTAAATATACTAAATTATTTTTTTAGTGGAGATGGATCAAACCATGTTGTTTGAACATGGAATGCCACATTAAATTTAGTGGAAAAAAATATAGCTTCCTCACTATTGTTATGAAATTTTTAGTAATATAATAATTTGTTGAATTAATTGAAAATTGTTTTTGGGAACATAATGAATGGAATTTGGATGTATCATATTGATCATATCATTAACAACTGTCAAAAGAAGTTTTATTTTATTTTTATATTTTTGATTCAGTAATGTTTTAGATAGAGGTCTTATACACATACCTTGTTATAATTATGTTGGAATTAATTAGTTAAGTCATGAAGAAGTTAGATACTATATAAAAAAGTATATTTTCAAACAAATATTATCTCTAATATTATATGTGTGTGAAAATACATTCTAATATTCTTCATGATCGAAATGAAAGGAGTGGAATATGGAATTTGATATTCGATCAGTTTTTTGAGAAAAAAGTATTCCAAAGTGAAAAAGATATTGATATGAGTACACCAGATGTAGCTACTAAAAATGATAATGTTAAGTGGGTGAAAAAATTGATGGATGATGGATGGACTTCTATATATCAACAGTGTGGTAAAATGATAAAGGATGAATTTTAACGTGGTTGTCTCATAGGATAAACATGTAAAGAATTTATAATTTTTCCCTCAATTATATTATTATGTTTTAAAGAAATTACATCTTCATGGTGTAGATATTCCCCAAATAATTATATGGAATCAAAGTTAATTAATAAACATGGATTTTCTATAAAAAATAATTCTTTACTAAAAGATTACAACTTATTAATAGAGGAAACTGTAGGGGTAAGTTAATTTAAAAATTGTGGTACATATAAATGGAAGTCAAACATAGATATAACACTATCTCAAGTGCCACATAAATTAATATGGATCTTTCCAATTGATTATTAGGATCCAAAATATTTTCATGCCTGATGAACTATCAAAAACATTTGTGATGGAATTATTTCGAGAGAATTAAGGATATTATGATTTGGATTATCCTATAAATAGATTAGTGCACATGATCCTCAGCCTGGTTGGTGACGACTTGGAAGGTTCATCCAAGAGACCCAATATCGAATCTGGGTGGAGGCATATTTCCAAGGTACTATATCAGGTATTGTATCAGGTACAGTAATAGAAACTATAGAAGGTATTGTTTGATACTATAGCAGCTAGAATAATTCATCCATCTAGGCCTCTAGGCCACCAGTTTACTCCTCAGGTCCTGTAAGACTTTCAGGCCACCCATGGCCTTCAGGCCATTTGATTATCAAGGCCTTCTAATCACCTTAAGTCCTTAGGACCACCCTAAGTCCTTTAGTCCACATGAATGAAGATGAACCAATTTGACTACAATGTACAAGGCTTCAGATGAGGATTCTGAGTAGGCATATTCACTTGAGCAGATCTAACCAGAATTAGAAGAATGATAGGTTATGACGTTGACATCGGTACTGGGCCTGTGTAGATTTTCATAGGACAGCTAGCTGACTAGCCCTGTAGTTTGGAGTGATTATATCATGACATATGTTGGGGAGGAGCATATCCATGTGTCTTGTTTGGGTTATTCCCTTTAAGACCTACGGGTAATGTAATTATCTCTAAAACTTCGGGCCATGTAAGGGTCCCACCTCACCCTTTGAATGGTGGATTATTGAAAATAATAAAAAATTAACACCTTGGAGCCATTCTGACTAACCTTTAGATGGATTAGCATGGTGGAAATTTGAATCATGGTATCCTAATTTTGCTGATGGGGTGTGTAATGTTAGGTTGGGTTTATCATGTAACAGTTTTAATCCATTTTCATAGATGCTTACTTCTCAAAACTCATGGCTAATTTTCATTCAAATTTATAACCTTCTTACGTAGAAGTGTATGAATAAACCATTCACTCTCATAATAATACACATATTTGTACCTTTTTATCCTAGAAATAACATAGATGTGTACATGTAACCTTTGATAAAAGAGTTGAACCACATTTGGAATGTGGGTATGCACACATACAATTCTTCATTAAATGACACATTTCATATGTGTGCTATGATTATGTGGATGATAAATGATTTTTCAACTTATTCAATGATTTATATCTATATTATGAATGAAAACTATCATTTCCTATTTTATAAAGGATATGTGATTTAGTAGAATTAAATATCATCATGATTTTAGATTCATGGTTCATTGTTGATTCATCTAAATAGATCATCCATATAAGAATAATCATCAAAGGAATGATAATATCATTGAGAATGAGAGTCCACTACAATATATTTCAAGAAATTATGTGCTAAAATAATTGAAAGATGTATATTTTTTACTAAGGAAGTGATAAAAAAATCTAGAAAGATGAAAACTGTTTTTGTTGTATCTAACTACAATTGGGAGAAGAAATGTATCCTCTTTTATTTACCTTATTGTTCAACCAATTTATTACTTAGTTTTTCAGATGTAATTCACATTGAGACAAAATATGTGAAATATTTATTTATATTCTTATAAATGTCAATGTGGTGACAAAGGATGGTATACAAACTGAACATGACTTGGTGGATAGGGGTATCAAAACAAAACTGTATTTTGTCTCTATTAGTAAAAATAAATGGAATGTTCCCTGTGATTCTAATGTGATTATACCTTTAGAGAAAAACCAATTCATGAAATTACTATAGATACTCAATGGTTTTGATTCTTATTTAAGTAATATATAAAAATGGGTCAATAAAATAGAGTTGAAACTAAAATCTATGAAAACTCATGACTACCACATCTTTATGTATGAATTGATTCCAATAGTAATTTACTATTTACAATCCAATAATGTATGGGTGATGGTGATTTGGTTTTGCCATTTTTATAGAGATCAATGTGCTAAAATTTTATCCAATTATTTCTTGAAAAAAAAATACAGGAAGAGGAATTGTTATTTATGTGTGAGTTAGTGAAAAACATTTCTCCATATTTTTCACATTAATTTTTTATGTAGTTTTCCATATTCCAACAAAAATTATTCTCATGGGACCCTTTTATTTTATTTCTATATATAAAAATAAATTTAATATGTCCACAATGAAATATAATGTTCAAAATAAGAATCATCCAAAATGTTCCATTATAAAAGGATACGTGGCTCAATAATATCTGTATTTATGTTCAATGTATTTGGGTTATGTGAGAAAAAGATGTAACCGAACAATGAGAAATGAATAAGAATAGTATGAAAAAATTGAACCCATTTTTCTATCACTTCCCAAATTAGGAGGAATTATAGTATTATATACATTGGCTACATTGATCCTTGAACAGGTGGATATGGCACATCAGAAAATGTTATTTAACTGTAATTTTTTCGATGACATCATCAAGTAATTATTTTGAATATCTATATGTTATCTCAAAATAAGTATATTCACTTATATCTAAAACTTTTATAATAATTTTATATAGAGAATATAAAAAAAATTAGGCAGAACTCATTGTACAATTTCCTTTAATAATGAGATATAATTATTATAAAAAAGAGTTTCCACTTTGGTTGAAATTGATGGTGTGAGAATTAAATTAATAAAATTAAAAAATAGATATTCATATAATTTTAATAATAATTTATATTTATGTTATTGAATTTACCTATTGAATATATGTCTGAATAAATAATATAATTATCTATTTTCCCCCAATTCATTGGTTTTTCAATGTAAAACACTGGTCAATAATGGGTATAAATTTGTTATAATTGATCAATCTAGGAACATGATAACACAACATGAGGGAATTATGTTAACTACCATAACAGACTATTTTTCTAGTGCATTGGATAGTAGTCCTTAATATAAAAAAGTTCCTTATTATGGATATATTGATAAAATACAAACATTATATTATCACTCCCATGTTCAAGTTGTTTTGATGAAATAAAATTTGGTCGATTTAATGATGTGACATTGCACATTTATTTATGAATTTATATTTTGAGTTATTGACATGAATTTAATAATGACCATTGATGAGCCAAATATTTTGGAATCAATAGTGAAATAAGTATTTTATGTGGAATATCATTTGAGACCTAAATTCTATTTCATTAGTGAAGTAATATCAATGAATATTTTTTATGATACTAGGAATGATGTTAAATAGTTTCTACCCCTATTGGGCTAGATCAATATATTTCATATGATGGACAATGTTATCAAATAGTGAGAGTTAATTGAGAACCTATTGTATTGGAGGGTAATATATTGAAGAAATCATATGTGTTAACAGTTTATTTATTTTAACATATCTTGAGTATTTTATGTTCGTTCTATACAAATTTATTTATTTTCGTTTCATTTTTTAAATGAAAATTGATTTTAATAAATAGTTTACATGTGAAATGTAAAATATTATAACATATAATTTCATATAGTATATTGAAAGAACCCCAACCTAAATTTAAGGGAATCAAACTATCCAAATAAAAAATTAAATAAACCAAAAATGAACCGAATGAATTAACCCGAAATTATTCAAATGAAAAAGCTCAAAAATGTCATAACCCAAAAAAAAACCAAATACCCTAACCAAAAATGAATCTAATAACCTAACCAAGAGTGAACCAAATACTGTAACTTAAAAATTAGATAACCCATAATTGAACCAAATGGACTAACCCAAAATGAACTAAACCAAAAATAACCTAAACCATAATGAACCAAATAACCTAACCCAGAATGAACCAAATAATTTAACTCCAAAATAAATTAACACAAAAATGAAGCAAATTTTCTAACCTAAATAATCCAAAATGACTAATCCTAAAATAAAAAAAATACAACCTAATTTAAAATAAACCAGTTTACCTCAGACGCCCCATGCTTGCAACTCTATTTCTAATGCTAAACATGCATATTTTTTAATATATTACATGAATTAAAAAACACTCTCAAGATAAAATTTTTGATGTCTTTTGGAACAAGGTAAATTTACATCTAAACCATGGGAAAATACCCATTTCTTCCAAAAAAATTCCCCACACAAGTTACACTTCTATACATATCCCATTAATAGAAATTCCTAGGGAGATAAGGAATCATAAGAAAATAGTGAGCTATAAATCCCAGTAAGGTATAAAAAATGAAAATGGATCATTAATTAATTTCATGGGTGAAACATAAGGAATAATATAATAATGTTAACATGAGAAAAAGATTCATAACATGATCATAAAAAAGAGGTGTAATAACATCATAAGAACATGAGGCATTACATGTTTATAAGTACTTTAGGCATAACTTGGATATGTTTCTACAACATAAAAATGACACATTCATAAACATATCACCAAGGTTCGTCACCAAGGGGACATAAAACATATTATCAGTGTTATTTAATAAGGTATCATAAAAATTACCAAAAAATGCTTCGAAGGTGACATGATCATTTCATATTTGGGGATTAATTCATTACCCAATGCATTAGATAAATACTAGATATTACCCTTCATATTCCTTAATTAATGTGTGCTGTATAAGGAAAAAATACATAAATACTTCAATAATAATATCATGAACCATTATAAAATAATCCTGTATCCAATTAAAGTAAATATCTCTCTATATAAATACCCTTAAATCAAGATAATTAATTATAGGTTATTTAAACCATATAGAATAATGATATATGGTATATTAAATAATTTCCCCTGTAAATCAATGGATGAGTATCCAGGTGAACACCCTTCAATTAGAAGAAATATTCTAGGGTATTCATAAGGGAAATGCATTGGAAGAAAGGTTATGCATAACTGATGATAAGGTAAAACAATGGAAGTGAGGGATAATTCTCTAAATAGATCATATTTCCACCATACCACATGGATATGGATATGAAATGTAAAATACATGGAAAATATGATTAGTGAAATACAACGTGAACATTGTTTACAAATTAGGAATCAAATAAACCCCTTTATTGGATTAATGTAGATATATTGGTAAATATCCCACCGTTAACATTAGAAACTATAGGATATTCAAAATTAAAAGGGTAATACCCCAATTAATGGAATGATAAAAATAAGTTCTAAATCCTACATTCATGTGATAGTTATATCAAATAAATATAAATCTCAATCCATATATTTTAATCCTATATTATGGCTCATAAGGAGCATGTGAATTATCTAAATAAAATCCAAGTGAATGTCAAACCAGGTGAGTCGCATGGCCTATTTGTCTTGAAATAGGTGATTATTGGTTAAATACACAATTATATCTTTTGTATTAATTATCCATAGGTATATATGTTCCATATCCACATTGACATCAAGTATTAGGATAGGGATTTCATTGATTGGAAAACAAAAAACACTTTTCTTTACCAAATATTGGATTGACTTATGGATATGGGAATGCTTGAAAATTATAAATGATTATATAGATATTATAATTAGATTTAATATTGATCCCCTATTTATAAAATATTATGGAAATTGAAACAATGATGCGTAGTAACATTTCCTATTTTAATGAAAATGAATATAAAAAGTCTCATAAAGGTAATGGGAAAGGAGGTGTGAAGAACACATACTTTGATTGAGTTACAAATTTGGAAAAGGATATAATGAGTGGGAATAAATAAAATTTTAAAATAAATATATATAATGTAAGATAATAAAATGGAACAAAAACACATAAGTATATTAAAAATAATTTTAAAATACATTATAAAAATTTATTATATTTGAAAAAGTAAGTGAATGGTTGAGGAAAACCTTACTGTGGGATAATACTTCTTAAAGATAGATAAGGATTCCTTATAACCGTAGAAACAACTTGTATTGACTCTTGAAAGGGATATTTAAAGGGGATTCGTGATGAATGGATTTAGTCTGGAGTGTGATGAGGTAATGTGTGATCATTTATACCTAATGTCGGGTGGTTTTAAGGGATAAAATAATTATTATTTTATTATTAAGCCTAACCAATTTTGGGAAAAATTAATTCCCAGAAAAAATTCTAATTAATGTTGAAAATTTTTGTTAAGTATTTTAAATACCTCAAACACCTATTTAATGTTTTAATTTTTAGTTACCTTTTATCTTTACCATTTAATTTTAACATTTTACATTATTTTACCTATACTGCTAAAAATCCTTTTTTTACACGATAAATATTTTATAACTAAAATTTAAATTTCCATTATTACCTAATTAAAACATAATAATTACAAATATCCAATCTATTATACTTTATTATATTTATAAAGGTGATAAAAATAAATTCTAAAAATCGTTTGTTTAGAAAAAATAAAATGGTGGTTCCAAAATGTTAATCATGTGCGTTTAAATATAAAAATTTATTTAATATGTTTAATCAATAAATAAATTTTCACTAAAAATAAATATTATGAAATTTTAATTCTTGATAATAACATGATTATATAATAATAGTTATTGTATTTTTTAATAAATTGGTTTCTTTACTTTGTACCCAAAATTTAATCTTATTTATAAAATTAGCATAACTTTACCTGAAGCTAATTTTTATGTGAAAAATCAAAAAAAATTATTTTATCAAGATAATTATATAAATATAATTTTTTTAAAATCATTATTTATTGAAAAATAACTGCATTTTTGTAATAGTTAAATTTATGATCGTTATAAAATTACTTAGGACTTTTTTAATTTATAATATCATTTAACTGATGTTTTTTAAAAAAATTACATGAAAAGAAATATTATTTAATGATCCAAATTTATCATAAAATATATTTTAGTACAATTTAAACATATTTTTTGTTTTGAAAAATATATTTTTGGTTATATCATAAAATAATTCCCAATGGCTACTTTATTGCACCAACAATAATAATGACCAACTTTTTTATTAACTAATGTTCATAATTTCCATTAGACATATTGGGAAACATTCATAATGTTGAACTAAAATATTTTCTAATAAATACTGTATAATTATCAATCCATCATTCATTGTATCTCTTACAGAGGTTCCCACTCATCCATTAATAATATCTATCATTTTCCTAATGATTCTCTTTCTTTTTATAATCATTATGACAGGAGAAATATTTTTAGGGGAATTAAATCCTATGTAGTTCCTTTTAGTGAATGTAGTATTAATATATGTTTATATCACAATACTATTTCTACTTTTAGTAGTCCATATCAACATAAGACGTGTAATGAAATGTAATGGTATTTTTGCATGTGTACCTATTGAAATGGTGATTTTTTATTAGAAATGGTCATTCAATAAATGTATTGGTAATAAAAAACATAATTGGATTTATTATTATGAAACATGTTACTTAACATTTTAAAAGGAAAATTTAAATTTATAAAGAAGATACACATAATAAGAAAAAATAAAAACATTTAGAAATTAAAGGAAATATTTTGTAAATCAGAAATGAATAATAACATATTATTTGCATTAAATCAATTATTTAATCATGTTTCACAGAAAATTTCATGAGACAGTACCTCCAATGGTTACATATTATAACATTAAGATAATGAAAACATGAGTGATACTTCATTAACAGTCAAATTATAGTGACATAATTACCAAGATGATGTGAAATTAAAAAAAGGAATATAGTTATCAAATAAAACTATATACATAAAAAAGTATCACGAATATTGTAAAAGAGATGGAAGAACATAAAAAATCATGAACATAAAATCATGAAAACATGTAGGTTTGTCAAATTTTTACACCCTTTTCACCCTTTCATCATGGGTTCGAGCTCTATGGCCTTGTCGGATGCGATTGGTGGTTACTATACCTATGAGATTCCATTTTAATTAAACTATTTTAATATATAAATTTCATGTATACTTGAAAATTTTGTATCCAGATAACATAGTTGATTATTACTTTGAAAAATATTTTGTTTATTAAAATAAAGAAATGAATTTATCTTTTTATATTTAGGAAAGAAAATTTAAAAAATATCATTAGAGAACCATGATGTTACACTCTACCCCCATAAAGAAATAATTTCTTTATAATATTACTCATTGATGAACACTTAATAAACCTAAATATTCACTTAATTAATTTATATATAAATGAAACATTCTGAATTCCTAGAATATGATAATCATATTGGATTACACTTGTTTATCATAATATTATAGAGAAAAAGGTTTTCTATCTAAGGATCTATTTAAAAATAATTTGAATCGTAATTACAGAAAAATAACCAAAATCTACTCTAATACCAAATGAGATGACCCATTCATACACTTCTCGGTATGGTGATAAACATACATACATTTTAATATAAGGCCTTGACTAAAAAAACACTCAAGATCACAATTTCAGTTCCTTTGGGAACTAAATACATTTACATCTAAACCATGGTACAATACACATTTCTTCCCCAAATATTTTCCACACATGAAACTATTCTATATATATCTAGTTGATTTCAATTCTTGAGGAAATGTGGAAACATAAGAAAATGGTGATCCATAAATCCCAATAAGGGATAAATATTGAAAAATAGTCATTAATACACATCATGGCAGAAACATAAGGCATAATATTTGAACATGAACATAATAAAAATATTCGTAACATGATAATAATAATATGAGGGCTAGTATGATACTATGTGCATGAGGTATAACGTGATCATAAGAACATGAGTCATAACATGGAAATGTGGCTACAACATAAACTAAAAACACTCACAATCATGTCACCATGGTTCATAACCAATGTTTCATAAAACATATTACCACAGTCATTCCCCAAGGTATCATAAAACATTACTAATGCATGATCTTAAGGAATTATTAACATATAATTTCTAGAGAATAATTATTTACCCAATGCATTTGAGAACTATCATTGTTTAACCTTCAAATGCCTGAATTATTGTGTGAAACATAAGAAAAACATATATAAAACTTTTAATAATCATAGAATAAACACATTTATAATTAATGAGTATCCAATGAATGTATGTATCTCTATACGTAAATACCCTTAAATCAAGATAATGAGTTATTGGGTATTTAAACCATATATCCTAAATTTTATATAGATTACTCAACAATTTCCCTACTTAATCGATGGAAGAGTGTCTAGGTGGCCACCCTTCAATAAGAAGAATCACACAAGGGAATCTACATGGTAAAGTCATTTAATGAAAATTTATTCATAGGTGATAATAAGGAAAGACAATGTAAGTGATGGATTATTCTTCTAAGAGATCATATTTACACCATACAATGTGTATATATGATCAAGGATATAGATAAAAGGGTAAAATGAATGGTAAATATAGATAGTTAAAGAGAGAATGGGAATTGTTTCCAAGTTGAGAGAGACAGAAACCCTTTAAATGGATTAATATGGTAATCTTGGTGAATATCCAACAATCAACTTTAGAAACTAACGGATGTTCACAATACAAAGGGTAAGACCCAAATTGTAGTAATTATAATAAGAAGTGTTGAAGGGTGAATTCATGGAATAGGGATTTAAATAGAATTTAAATCTCAATCGATTATTCAGATCCTCTATTATGTCTCATAAGTGCATGTCAATTATACAAAAAAAATCCCAAATAGTGTTAATGTAGATATAAATTCCTTTTTCGTACACCAGGTGATGATTGAGTTTATACCCAATCCTACCTTTTGGGTTTATTAACCCTTGGTATATATGTTACAAAGACAAGGTTACATATAGTATCAATAAAAGGATTTAATTTATAGTGGAATGAGAGATTATAGGGATATATTATTTATAAATAGAAAATAAATTATAACAATGACTCATAGTATAATTTCCTAATGAAAATAAAAGGAATATAAAAAGTTTCATTAAGGTAATAGGAAGGGAGAGGTGAGGGCATTATTTCGGCAAAGTAACAACTTCGGAAAAGGATATAACAATAGTGAATAAATAAACATTCAAAATCAATATATCTAAATGAAGAAAATAAAATGGAATAAAAATCATTGTTTTATATGAATAAATAATTTAAAAATACTCAATAATAAAATTATTGTACTTGAAAAAGTTAATAGAGAATTAATAAAACCCATACCTTTGGAGGATGATTCTTAAAGATAAAGAGAGACTCTGTAAAAATATCACCATATTTTAGAGACTCTTTAGAGGTATATAAAGATAGGATTCATGATCAATGTATTTTTTGATGATGTAATGATGTAAGGGGTGAGTATTTATACTTGAGGAGGGTGGTTTTAAGGGATAAAATAATGATTATTTTGTTATTATGGTTAACTAATTTTGGGTGGTATTTATTATAAATAATTTTTTAAAATTAATGTTGAAATGTTTGATTATGGGCTATAAATACCTCAATAACCTATTTTCATTATTCATTTTTAATTTTCTTATGTCATTACATTTTAATTTTAACCTTTTATATTATTTTGCATATACTGTGGTAACTCATTTTTTACCATGGTAATTTTTTCTACCAGAAAATTAAATTTAACTTGTTCACTAATTTAGAGAATATAATTAAAAATATTTAATCAATTTTAATTTTTTAAATTTATAAAATTTATAGAAAATAATTTCAATATGATACAAATATAATATATAATTACTATTTTTTTACTAATGATAATTTTTTTTCCAAAATGATAAGAATGTGTTTATAAATGTAATGAATTAGTTATTATGTTTATTTTTTAAAAAATTATCAATAATAAGGACTAATACATTCAATTTCATGATTATATCATAATATTTCTCTTATTTTATAAAAAATGGTATTTTCACTTTTTACCATAAAAATAAACCTTTTTAAAAAATGACCATAAATTCACCAAAAGATAATTTTTATGTGATGATTCAAAAAATGATATATATATATTTTCAATTTAATTATATAAATATAATAATTAAAACTTATAAATAAAAATATTTATTTATTGAAATATAACGTTTTTGCGACATAGTAAACTTTATCACCATTATAAAATTACATAAAACTATGTTAATTTATATTATCTTGTAAATAATGTATTTTAGAACATTATTTAAAGATAATAAATTTTATTTAAACATTAAAATTTATCATTAAATATATTTTTACTATAATTTAAACATATTTTTATTTTTCAAAAATAAAATTTTGGTTATATTATAAAATAATTCTCAACAACCACTTTATTGTACCAACAAAAATAATGAAAAAAAATCATATTAACTAATGGTCATAATTTACATTAGTTACATTGGGAAACATTCATACTATTGGATGGACATATTTCCATATAAATACATTGTAAGGAGCTGCCAATTATCATTGGCCTGGGGAAACAATGAGTCATTACTTGGCCTTAAGCGACATCCCCAAGACTCTAAAGTTTGGTAATAAATGCCAAAGGGTTTCACATACAAGTGTGGGATGGTTTACCATTTAATAAATAAACCATTAAACCAACATACCATAACCAAACCATTCACTAAATGAGGCATGAACCAAAATAAATACCACTAAACAACTTTATGTATCTCATAACAACATCAAAGTGTGAAACAACAGAAGACTAATCCAACATCCAATTAAAAAGTAGATAAACAAATCAAGACTCTCAAGAGACTTAAAAACTACATTTTATACAAGCTCCAAGCTCCACCATCACTAGACATCCTTAATACTACGAGGTATTGCTAAAAATGTGACAAACGGTGCCTTTCCCCCATCTTGGAAGATATCATCTGCAAAAGCACCAAAGTTCCAAAGTAGGGGGGAGTATAAAACTCAATAGGTTTCCCCCCAATGACTTCCCTAATCACTCCACAAGAATAAAAAAGTTTTCCAAATTTATATAAAACAACTTATATAAAACAATTTACCCAAACCTTATATAATCAAATATAAACAAATTCCAAAAACCATTTCTAACCAAGTGAAAACAAATAAAATTGAAACGAAATTCTATCAAGTTATTTTTCTAGAAAAATAACTAATAATGTATTAAAACAAATTCTTATTATCATTTGATATATCTATTCTTTTGTTTACCACACACGCACCCATGCTTGCTTCGTTTGACAGTTCCATGCTCATGAGTGGTCTCTTTCCCCATTAACTTTTGTCCCAATGAAACACACCCCTGATTCAGGGTTACATCCCTTGTACCCAAATGGTACTCCTCCCTTATCAAGGGCATGTAATCATGAACTCACACCAACACCATTTATCAAAACTATTTCCATTTCCACAATAAACCATTTCAATAAAACTGAAATTTTATTGAAAACCAAAGAACAAACAATTTCAATGAAACATTTCATTTCAATAAAACTTTCCATTTTATTGAAAACATTCAATACCATTCATGTTCCCACAATCTAGTAAAATCACATTTTTAAAAATCACATTTTAAAACCAAGAACTAATGCACTGATTCACAATCTCCAATTTTCTGGATTTCCCATACATCACTCAAGATGATTTACAACAAGTGTTCAAAAACCAAATCACAATCAATTCAGAACAATACATTCAATTTGAAAGAATTGCAATCATTTTTACTAAGTGGATTCTAGAAAGAAGCCTCCGACCATGAAGGTTTTTATGAAAACCCCAACGAATGAAAAAGCGCAAGAAAACCGGGTCAATTCTCAAAGAACCCACATTAGATATCTTCTCCTACCAAGAAAAAAGCCAAATATCATAATATAAGTTTTCCAAAAAACTATATCTTCCCCGAACTTGTGTATATTTTAGAAACCAAAAGAAGAGGAGAAGTATATCTATGTAGATCTAGGAAAATGATTGAGAACAATGGAGAATGATCACAAACCTCAAGAATCTTACTTTGATTCACCAAGGGAATCCTTTAGATCTCCTCTGGATTTATGGGAGAAATTTTTTGGGCCTTATGAGAATAAAATCCTAAGTTAGGGCTGGTTTGGCGAAAAAATGAGGGAGTTATGGAAAAAAATAGTGAGATGTTATTTTTAAGGATCTCATTCTGACTCCGTGCACAGTTTGACCGCACAGTTAGGAAAACCATGTGATAGTCATCGGAAGCCACTTTTTGTACGGCTTAACCTTGTACAGTATCCCAAACCATGCTCCAACCATAATAGAATTGCTTCCTCAAGAGGACTACTACGCATAGTTTTTCCGCATTGTTAGGTAAACTGTTTGCTGCCCATGCGACTTCCCTTTGTCCCCAAAAACACTTCCAAAGTTATCCCAAATTTCCCAACCTCCATCCATACACTTCATAACAATAAAAAGAATCAAGTAGGGGTTATATACCATAAACCAGGGGCACTAAATTCTCCCCACAATTGGTCTTTCCGTCCTCAGAAAGTTGAAAACTCTCACTGATCTAAAAGAGTTCTGGCCATGGGTCTTTAATCTGCTTCTTGTGTTCCCACGGCTCTTCAAGAATATCACCAAGATCCCATAAAACCATCACTCGACCATAGATTTTTTTCACTAAATAATTTATCTTATTATCCCCAATCCCCACTGTAATATGTACCATTGAAGAATTTGTCTCTAGGTCAATGTGATCCCATCTGATCACATGGTCAGGATCAGGCTGATACTTTTTCAATTGAGATACATCGAACACATTATGCACCGAACTGACCATGGTGGTAATGCCAACTAATATGCCACCTATCCAAGTCATTTAAGTATCTTGAAAGGGCCAATTAATCTGGGATAAAACTTTCCCTGCTTTCTGAAATGACAATATCCAAGCCATGGAGATATCCTCAAGAATACATGATCACCCACAGCGAATGTCAACGGTCTTCGACAATGATCTGTATAGGATTTCTAATGACCCTGAGCCATATCCATCCTCTTTATAATAAATTGTATCTTATCTAATATTTATTGGATAAGGACCAACCCAACAAGTGAAGTTTCACTAGTTTCCACCCATCATAGTGGAGAACAACAAGGATGCCCATACAATGCTTCAAATAGAGTGATATGTATCGAGGCCTGATAGATGTTATTGTATGAGAACAACCCTAATGTTATATGATCCTCCCATGAGCCACCAAAATCCATAAAAAAATCCTATAACATATCTTCCAGTGTTTTTATCATCTTCTCAGATTGCCCATCTATCTGAGGATGATATGTCATGCTCATAGTCAACTAAGTCCCCAGGGATTAATGTAAGAATTTCTTGAAACTTTATGTAAACCTGGAATCTCTGTCGGAGATTATTGAAACTGGTATGCCATGCCTCTTCACCACTTCCCAGATATATATTTTTGATAGATCCTCCCTCATATGATTTTCATAAATAGGGATGAAATGGTCCATCTTTGTAGGTTGATCCCCTATCACCCATATGGAATCATGTTTCTGAACCATTCTTGGAAGTCCTATAAAAAAACATCACTATCTACTCCCATTTCCACACTAGGATTGGTAATGACTGTAACATACATGTTACTATTTGATTCTCTTCTTTGACATTCTATCAAGTTAAGCACCATAAGACGAATTCAGTAACCTTCCTTTTCATGCTGCTCCACCAAAACTGCAACTTAACGCCTTATACATCCTCTATATACCTACATGTACAACCCATATTGGATGGTGGTAAGTGTGAAGGAGTTGTTTCTGACAAGCCATTGGTACAACCATCTTATCACTAAAGCACAAAATATAACTCCCATCAAGTTTCTAGCCCTTAATGGTCTCCTCACCATTGAGTTTTGAACTCATTACCAAACATTATTCCTCATATTTTAGTACCTCTTTGACCATATTTACCAAATCAGGAACTAGCGTCACATAAAAGAACACCATAACATCACCTCAGTCTTTATATACAACATGCATGTCGGCTAGGATCGACATCAAATGTTATTCATCTAAAGCTTCTTTCACCAACTGAACATTTGAATTTTTTCACAATGAATCAACCAAAGAATTCCCTTTTCCTGGTGTATATATCAATTAAAAGTCAAATATCTAGAGATATTCCATCCATATCCTTTGCCTCATTTTCAAGTGTCTCTATTAGAAAATGTGCTTAAAAATTTTGTGGTCCATGAACATAGTAAATTTCTCACCAATAAGATAATTTCTACATGTTTTCAAAGTAGAATAACTATAGATCACACTAAATCATGTGTTGGGTAATTCTTCTCATGAAACCTCAACTACCATGAACCATAAGCAACCCCATGGTCTCCTTGAATGATAACACTGCCCAGCACTAATCCAACAGCATCATAGTACATGACATACCCCTATCCTAATTCTAGTAAAATCATGATTTGTTCTGATGTAAACCAAACTTTCAACTCCTAAAAAGATCTTTGTAATTATTTTGTCCATTGAAAAGAAGTGTTATTCGTTTTTAGATCTTTCATCGGAAATTCTAGTTGTGGGAAATCATGCAAAAAGTGTTAGTAGTAACCATCTAGTCCAATAAAACATCGAATCTCAAAGTCATTATTTGGTGGTATCAATGAGATAACAACTTCTATATTTTCTAGATCAAAAGAAAATCCTTCATCATAAATGACATTTCCATGAAAACGTACATCCTGTATCCAAAAATCACACTTTGATAATTTGGAATAAAAATGGTGATCTCCAAGGATGTGAACACTATTTCCATGAATTCATCATGGTCAGCCATTGTATTTAAATACACCAAGATTTCATCCATAAACACGTTAAAAAACGAGCACAAATACCGCTGAAATGTGGGATTCATCAATTCCATAAAGAATGCTGGTGAATTCATTATACCGAAAGGCATGACGACATATTCATAGTGGCCATATCTTCTTCTAAAATCCTTCTTTGGAATATCTTATATTCAAACTCACAATTGGTGATATCCTGATCGTAAGTCAATCTTGGATAACCATTGAGAATCCCTTAATTGATCAAACAGATCACCAATACATGGAAGTGGATATCTATTCTTTATCGTAACTGGGATATGCATATGATAATAAACACATAATCGAAGGGTTCCTTCTACTTTATTAATGAAAAAAATGGGTGCTTCCCACTGAGATATTCCTTGCCGAATGAAACCCTTGCATTCTAGTTCTTCTAACTACACTTTCAATTTATGTAACTCTATTGGTTCCATCCTACAAGATGGAATCAAAATAGGACTTGTCCTCCGAAAAATACAAATTGTAAACTCAAATTCCCTTATTTGTGGTAACCCTAAAATATTATTGGGAAATACATCTAGAAAACAATCCAAAACTAATAGAAAACTATTTTCCTCAGTCTCTTTCATTGATTCAAAGATCAACGCTTCCAACTAGTAAGAGATTGTTCCCACTGTTGGTGCCAACAAGCTCTTTTCATATTTTATTACCATTCTCTCTCCTCTGAAGAGATGTTCGATGTCGTCCTTAGTTATGAAACTAATTGTTCTCCTATAACAATTCATGTGATCCTTGAACATTGTCAACCAATCCATACCAAGGATTACATCAAATACATCCATGTATAACATTGAGAAGTCCCATTTCTACTCAACTCCATCAACCGCTATAGGACATGCTCTACACATAGAGGCTTGACATTCTCTTTCTCCGAGAGGAGTTTTCATTTTTACAATAGAAGGTATCATTTCCATATTTAAACATAGAAAATCAATAGCATGAGATGCAATCAAAGAATGTGATTCATTAGTATCGAAGTTCACTTACACAAGGGAAGAATTAAAAAAATCATACCTCTCACTATAGAAGATCCAACTTGATCATCGACAATCATTTTATCAACTCCATATAATTGATTCATCACTGCATTGTTCTCCCTGTTGCCTTTCTAATATTACTCTGGTTAAGGAGTCATGGTATTTTCTTGAATCACCATGGCTAGATCTTCTCAACTAACGATATTGATTCTATTGTCCTCAACATGTTGAAGAATACGATGCTTGTGATGCCTGAGAAGTGTCTCGATCACCTGACCTGGGATCACTATAACAATAGCATTGAAGATTCCCCATCTATTTTATGTTATGACATGCTATAGGTTGTGTTGTACACTCTCACTTTATGTGGTCAGGAGAACCATATTGGAAAAAACCTACTTTTCTCTTGGGTTGTGGAGGAAGGTTCACTAATCCAACCGTCTGATTCGGATTTCCACATCCACCTTGAAAATCGGTGTCCCTTTTCTGCTTGATCACAGCGGTTGAGTTCCCATCATTCCCTATTGTTATCATCATACCTCCTCCCATGGATCCAAAGATGCCACATTCCTCTAAAGTCACTCTATTCACTATCTCTATATAATCCATAATACTGAGGATCACAATCATAGATCGAATCTCCTATCGTATCCCCATTTTGAAAATGAATGCCTTCAAGGAAGCACTTTCTGCAACTTCTAGTGAAAAATGCACTAGACTCATGAATTTAGTTGCATAATCCATGACAGACAGATCCTCTTATTTAAAGATGAAATGGTACATTGTTTTCTAGATCTTGAACGTGTAAGTATAGAATTGATTATTGAACAATTCCTCAAAATCCTCCCATGTAAGGCCTTCATCCAATTTATCCCGCGCTATTAAATCCCACCACTGACGTGTAAGATCCCCGAGCATGTACATCTCCATAATGATCATTAGCTCCACCAGTGTTCTGATGAATTAAAATATATGTCTTTAACTAGTCATTTAGCTCCACCAGTGTGGTGGTGAATTCAATGATATGATTCATCATACGAAGCCACACCTCCTCCTTCTCGAGTTCAGCATAACCTTGAATGTTATGTGGATTCTACTTCCTAAACACAATGGTATAATGCACATTCCTTGGATAATTCTCTTAGTTCCCCATATCCATGGCTTGGAAACATTGGAAAATGCTTAGAACTAGCTCTTAGTTCACCCCTAGTTCTGGTGCAACCACATTCTCTATAGCTTCTTCTGGTTGGTTTCTACAATGCCTACCAGGTGCCATTTCCTAAACCGACCACAAACTCCATCAATCTCACTCTCTAAAAACTAATAGCCTAGAATTTCATATTTTATCACATCAACTATCACAAAATTATTTTCCAAAAACAACATTTTCCATGTTCAATCATTTTTGAAACATTCAGTCATGATTTTGAAAACCAACACATTTTCAAAATACACCAAATATCCTCTATTACAAAACTTTCATTTGAAAACAATTTCTACATTTTTCAAAAATTTACACTTTGGCACAAAATCATAAATAATCACTCCAATTGAAATATAAAATACTAGTAGGAATTCATTCCTCTACAATGAATTTCATGCTCATCACATTTTCTAATCCCATGACAATGAGATTTCCAACATTCTAGAAGTGTCTCCAAAACAGTTATATACCCAACACCCAAGTAACTTGATGTTCTGCATAAAAGGGTCAGCTACGTCATTTTATGCTATACATTTAACATTCTGAATATCCTACTCAAGTTTAAGATTTCAGACCAAATAATAGACAAGAAGGAATTTCAACTCTAAGACCAAGAACATTAATGAAAACTTATTACACAAGGGCCCAAAAAGCTGCTAAAATATGTATCACAATGGATAGACCAGACTGATACCATTTTTAATTACCCTCTAATTTTCATTGGCTTGAGAGTACAATGAGTCATTAATTGGCCTTAAGTGACATCCCTAAGATGCCAAAGGCAGGCAATAAATGCCGAAGGGTTTCACATACATGTGGGGAACAATTTAACATTTAATAAATAAAACAGTAAACCCACATACCATAACCAACCCATTCACTAAATGATGCATGAACAAAAAGAAAGACCACTAAGAAAACATCATGTATCTAAAAACCAAATTAAAGTTTGAAATAGTAGAAGACTAATCCAGTATCAACTTATATAGTAGATAAAAAAATCACGGCTCTCAAGAGACTATAAAACTCAATGATCCACAATCTCCAAGCTCCACAATCACCAAACATGCCAAATATCACAAGGTAGTGCTAAAACGTGGGAAGTGTTACCTTTACCCATATCCCCTAAGATAACATTTGAAATAGAACCAAAGTTCCATAGCATGGGTGAGTATAAAACTCATTAGGTTTTCATCAATGAATTCCCTACTCATTACACTATGATAGAACATTTAGCCACATTTATATAAAACAGTTCATATAAAACCATTTACGAAAATAGTTTATAACCAAATATAAACAAGTTCCAAAAACCATTTACAATTAAGTGAAAACAAAACTAAATGAAACCAAACTTCAGCATGTTATTTTTCCATAAAAATAACTAATCAAGGCTTAAAACAAATTCTTATTATCATTTGGCATACCCATTCCATAGTTCACCACACACCCACACATGCATGCTTCGTTTGATAGTTCCATACTAATGAGTGGTCCCTTGTCCCACTACCTTGTGTCTGAATCACACACACCCCCAATATAGGGTCATTTCCCTAGTAACCCAATGGTACACATCCCATATCAAGGGCCCATAATAATTAACTCACACCAACAACATTTATGCCAAATATTTCCATTTTCTCAATAAACCATTTCAATATAACTAACTTTTATTTAAAACCAAAGCACAACCAATTTCAAAGAAACATTTAATTTAAATATAAATTTCCCTTTTATTGAAACCATCCAGTCCTAATCATGTTCCAATAATCAAATAAAATACCCTTTTTAAAATCTACATTTTAAAACTAGGAACCAAAGAACTCATTCAAAATCTCTATATTTCTAGATTTTACAACTATCACACCAGAGGGTTTCCAACAAGTGTTAAACAACCAAATAAAAACGATTTCAAAACAATAAATACAATTTGAAATTAATCCAATCATTTCTACAAAGTGGATTTGTGAAACAAACCTCCTACCTCGAAGGTTTTGACGAAACCCCCAACGAACAAAGAACGCAAAAGAAAGCAGGGTTGATTCTCCAAGAATCGGCCTTAGATCTCTTCTCCTACCAAAAACAAATCCAAATATTCACATATTTGGCATCCACCAACCTATATCTACCCTTAATGGGTGTAGATCTGTGAAACCAAATAAAGACGAGAAGTATATCTATGCAGATCTAAGAAACTGATCAATAATGATGGAGAACGATCAAAAACCTCATGAATCTAGATTTGATTCACCAAGGGAAGCCTTCGCATCACCTCTAGATTTATGGGAGAACCTTTTTTTCCTTTGGAGAATAAAAATCCTGAGTTGGGGCCAATTTTGAGAAAAAATGAAGGAGTTATGGAAAAACGAGTGAAATCATATTGTTAAGGATCTCATTCTGACTCCACGCACTATTTGATCATACAGTTAAGAAAATTGTGCACTATTTGTGTGGTATCCACTATCCTCACGGCTTCCCCTTGCACGATATCCCCAACTATTCTCCAACCATGCTGGAGCTACTGCCTCTAGAGGACTACTGCACACAGTTTGTCCACACAGTTAGGAAAACTATGTGTCGCCCATGCGACTTCCCTTTATCCCCAAAAACACTTCCAAAGTTCTCCCAACTCTCCCAAAATCTACCCTTAAACTTTATAACCATAAAAAAGCATCTTGTAAGGGTTATATACCAAGAACAAAGGGTACTACATACACCATCATTTTAAATTCATCATTCAATACATCACTTAAAAATGTTCTTACACATCTATTCATAATGTATATCATTTTTTGAATGCTTGTAATTAATTTTATAGTACTTATGGTAGGAGAAATATTTATATTGTAATTCAAGCCAATGGATTTCATTTTATTGAATATATTTTTATTCTATGTTTATATACATTTAATGTTGCTAGTTGTAGTAGTCTATATCAACAGATGGTGTGTAAAAAAATTTAGTAGTCTTTCTAGGAGTCTACCTATTTAAATGGTTGGTATTTTACTGGATATTATTATTTAGTAAATGTATTATTAATGAAAAAAACATTATTAAGTTTTTATTATGAAACATGTTACTTAAACTTTTAAAATGAACATTTTAAAGTAATACATCATATACACTGAATAATATAAAATAAAAACATTCAGATCTTAAATGAACTATAATGTAAATTAGAAATTCATAATACCATATTATTTACAATTAACAATTTATTTTATCATGTTTCACATAAAAAAATTTATGATAGTACCACCAAGGGTTTTGTTTTATAATAGTACTATAATGAAAACTTGCATCATAGTTCATTAACTATGAAAATACAATGACATAATTACCAAAATAGCATGAAAAAAATAAATGGAATATAGTTATAAAATAATACTATATATATATATATAATAATGAATATATAATAAGATATGCAATAACATATCAAAAGTAAGGAAGAAAAAATTAGTAAAACACTTAGGATAGTGGTAAGCACTACACCATTTTCTCGCATTGGTCTTGGGTTCGAGCCTTGTGACCTTGTCAGATTCGATGGGTTGTGATCGGCCTATGTGATTCCATTTTTATAAAACCATTTAATTAAATAAATTTCCATTATAGTTGAATTTTTCTAAAAAATAACTTATGTGGTAAGTATTTTTAAAAATAATTAGTTTATTAAATGAAATAAATTGATATTTTACATTTATATTTTTGAAATAATATTTGGAAAATTTTCATTAAAAAACAAGATGTTACATGAACTAACCAAAAAAAAGAACAATTGATCAAATGACCTATACCAAAATAGAAAAAATGACCAAATTACTAGAATGAACAAAATGACCAATCCCAAAAAAAAATCAAAACAAAAATTGAACCAAATGGAATAACACAAAATGAAAAAAATGACATAACCCAAAATAAATCAAATAACATAACCCAAACTGAACCAATTGACCTAACCACAAAATGAAAAAATAATTGACCAAATTGCCTAAAAAAAGTAACATTACTCAAAAATAAATCAAATTAATTAACCGAAAATAATCCAAATAACCAAACTCAAAAATTATATGACAAAAAAATGAACCAAATGACCTAACCCAAATTAAACTAAACCTAAATCAACCGAATAACCTAACACATAATTAAATAAATAATGTAACTATAAAATTAAAAAACACAAAAACAAACCAAAAGGCATAACCCAATATGACTGGAACAAAAATAAACCCAATAACCAAACCCAAATGATCCAAATTATGTAACTCCAAAATGAATTAACACAAAAAATGAAGCTTTTAGGCTAACACAAATCAACCAAAATGACCAAACCAAAAATAAACAAAATAACATAACAAATAATGAACCAATTTACATAACCAAAAAATTAATAATTAATCTAATGAACTAACCCAAATTGATAAAATGACTAAATAACCAAAGTAAACCAATTGATCTAACCAAAAAATGGCCTAACCCAAAACTGAACAAAATGATATAACCCAAATTAAACTAAATGACCTAACCCCACGGGAACGAATTGACCTAACCAAAAAATTGAAAAAATTTACCATATAACGTAACCAAATATAAAATAACCCAAAATGATCCAAATAACTTAATCCAAATTAATTCAAATGTCCTAAATCAAAAATTATATAACCCAAAAATGATCCAAACGACCTAACCCAAAATGACATAAACCCAAATTAACCAAATATCCTAACCGAGAATAAACCCAATTATGTAAATGAAAAATGAAATTTCACATAAATGAATTAAATGACAATACCCAAAACACCCAAAATGACCTAACTATAAATGAACCAAATGATCTAACTGAATTACTAAATGGAAAATTATTCGAAAATACCTAACCCAAAAATGAACTAAATGACATAAATCATTAATAACATAAATTACCACGCCCAAAATAAATCAAATAACCTAACAACAAATGAGAAAATGATCTAACTGATGGACCAAATGTCCAACCAACACTATAACTTAACAAAAAAAATGAACTAAATTACAAAATGAACAAAATGAAAAAAAATGATTGAATAACCAAATAACGTAACCAAAACTGAATTGGACCAAATTGAACATACAAGAAGAAAAAATAAAAATGTCTGTGACTAGAATTATATTTATTAAAAATTGATTATGTTATTACATTAGTATTAAATTTATAATAAAATGTATGTTTTTCTTTGAGTGTTGGAAATTTCAAATATTTGAGACACAAAGGATGAAAATGTCTAAAAAATTTAATCACATGAGAGAGATGGGAAATCCTCCTCTAGATCCCCTTGTGAGTATATTATTTCAAATATATATATAAATTAAAAAAAATGTAATGTCACAACACTAATAATTTTATAATTTTAATTGTGCTCCACCATCCAAGAGATAGGTATTATCCAGCTAGACAGGTAACAATGGTGACTAGTCAGCCAATATAATGGGGGTACTAGAGTTACTCATAGTACATGTCACACCCGATCCAAACCAAAACCATAATTAGATATACCATATACCAAATATTCTTATCCCAGAGTTCCATTAGAGTCATAAGGTATTTTCAGACCTCTTATATGGTCACTGCCATCTTCATCTGATCATCCTCCACATAAATCATTTCCTTGTCTGATGAGAGCTCTTATTAACCATTATTATATTTATTTTACATGTACATTGATTATGTAACATCCATTTCTTACTTTTCTATTATCTTTATTATTTTATATAAACTACCGCCTTTTTATTTTATAATGTTTCGTTTCATTTTACAAATAGAGGATCCTTAAAGTATAGTGTCTTGGAAAAAAGGGCACATAATACATGAAAACATATAACATTATTTTAATCCTATGGAAATAATTCCGGAAAATTTCATTCTATGTACAATTACTGCATCTCATAACCTGGAGGCATACATCAAATAAAAGGGTGACAAGAAGGCCTAGTAAGGAAAAAAACTGAACCAGTTTACATTTGAACTTGAACGGTATCAATAAGAACATAGGGAACATCATAAAGGCATGATAAAGAGGCATATAATAATAATAACTTGAAAAATAACTTGAAAATGTGTCTACAACATTTAATTTCGACATTTGTAAGAATATAACCAAAGTCAATCACCAAGATGTCATAAAAATTACCAAGGTTATTCACTAAGGTATCATAAAACTAGTCATCTCTAAAGTTAATTTCATTACCCAATGCATTGGAGTGCTATCAGGTTGCACCCTTAATATGTATTTATTTTAATATGATCCACATATATCATAATCAATCATTTCATAAATAACCCATATAAAATAAAAGGAATGTGTATTATATCAAAATCATGGTGTTTTAAAAATTTCTTAAAAACATGATAATTATATCATTTATAACCCACAGAAAGGGAATGAGAGATTTATGTATGACAATTCTATAATAAAATAATTAATTTTTATTTCATTATAAATACCCCTATAAATTAATTAGATTCGGGTATTAATATAAGGAATATAAAATAATTTCTCAATAAAAAGAGAGAGATTTGGTGACGAAATTTTTACAGCATAACAACTATGAAACATGGTTTTAGAAAACATTAAAAAGAGAGGGGACAAAGGTAAACCATTAAAAATAGAGTCATAAAACATTATAAGGATAGAATAATGTGGATATATGAACATGGAATATAAATTTTCAAGGAATATGACATAAAATAGATTTTTAATGAAAAAAGAGAAGTTACATATTCCCTTACGAAAATTCAACAGCCTAACGGTGTCATGTGAAAATCCCAAAAATCAGTTGATTAGAGTGGAAAGGGTCTCTCATAATTTTGAAATAAAATGTACAGCAATAAGGTTATATAATAACATACCCCAACATAATAAAATATAAATGAAAATACATAACATAAAATAAGGCATGAATAAAAGAGGTGGGTGAAAGGTTCCCTTACCTTGAAGAGTAACTTCAAAAACTCGAAGGTTGGGACCTGGGGGGCATAAGGGAACCTTGGGAGGAATACTTCCGAGGTAAAAAGTCCATATAATTTTTATGAGTAATTTTAAATGAATAGAATGAAGTAATGGGTTGCTATTTATAGAAAATGTGAGCCAATATTTTATTAATTTCCAAGGGACACCTCATTAGTGCTATTTTTAGAACCAAGGGCTTGCCAATAGTATTTTACCATGGAAATAGACACTTGGCACACCTAATAACATATTTTACTGTACACAATTTTTACATAATTTTATATTAATTATTACATCATAATGATGTCATTAAACAAACCGAATAACTCAAAACTGTATTTTTACTATTCAAGAAATATTCAAGTATTTTAGAAAAATCCCAAAAAAGTAGCCCCATCCATTTTCTTATATGTGGAATTAAAGAATGAAATCCATTTTTTGAAAATAATTTCACGTATATTTTTAATTTAATTTTTCAATAAAATAATAATTTATTCCAAGATAAAAAAAGTTAACTATAACTCATTTTATAACACCTTGAGAAATTAATCAACGTCCCATAAAATTATCTTATAATTATAAGACAAAAAAGTTGCAATTTATGATTAAATTTTATAAAAATAAATTTCTATTTTAAATTATTAAATTAATAAATAAATTTTAATTAAAATATTTATGATATACAAATATACCAATGCTTACACTATGGTCATTTTTCACTTATACGTTTTCTAACTTGTATGTATACATTCATGGGTGGAGTTTCAATTTTTTGTAGGTGATTTAATATTTCTTACTATTCATAAAGGTATGTTTCTCTTCATTAAAAATTATGTTTGTCTTAACAGACTCTAAATTTATTACTGATCAAAACTTTATATTCCCTTTATTAAATCAATTCCCATTATTAACTATTTAAATTATAAAATATATTTTAAAAAACTCTTTTATTAAGTATTCATCAATAATATGAAACTTCTAAAAATGCAACCTATATTTATTTTGACATTTTAAATTCCAAAAAATTTACCATACCAAGAAATAACAACTTTATTTATATAAAAGGATTACACAAAATAACTAAGGCCTTGTTACATAGAACCTTATAACAGCTACATAGTACCTAAGAGGAAGGTGTGTAGTGGTGATAGAATCTTGGGGCGGCTCATACAACACTCCTTGAGTAGTGATTTATATCACCTTGAACTTCTCCCAAAGGAAATTATGTTCAAATGTAACATGATGAAGCTCATATTGGTCTTGATCCATAGAAAATACCAGTGACTCTACCACCTTCCAAAGCTCTGAAAAATGGGCTTCATAAGGCCCAAGTCTACTAGATGAGGCCATAAAATCTTCTTTTTTCATTAATTATCGATTATTATTTCTATTTTAAACAAAAATTATAACTTTAAAATTTATTATTGTTTCCAATGGTCATATTGACCAATGGTCATATAACGGTCAAAACTCGATGGTCACATTTCATTTATACTCACTTCATTAAAAAAGATATAGTTTCGTTGAGTAAAAAATAATATATCACGCAAATTTAGGAAACAAAATATTATTCAAAAGTTCAGATCATTACATTCTTCCCCCTTAAGAAATTTTGTCCTGAAAATTTCAACTCATACCCTCAAAAGAGAAATGGTGTGGGTACTTCTGCTTCAGAGACTCCTCTAGTTCTCATGTGGCTTCTTCATATTTTTGGTTTCTCCACAACACTTTAACAAGGTGGGTTGTCTTTTTGTGTAGAACTGTGTCTCTACGATCCAAGATCTCCACAGGATACTCATCATAATAGAGTTCATGTTCTAGTTGTACCACTTCTGAATTTAGTACATGTGAAGGGCTAGGTTGGCACTTCCTTAAGAGGGATATGTGGATGACTACATCAACATGTTCCAGATTTGGAGGAAGTGCAAGCCAATAGAACACTACCCCTACATGATCAAGGATTTCATAGGGGCCGATGTACCAAGGGATGAGCTTCAAATTCGTTCTAAACCTCATGAATCTCTTAAAAGGTGAAATTTGAAGAAAGAATTTGTCTCCAATATCAAACTCCAAGTCCCTTCGACAATTGTTGGCATAGCTCTTTTATTAGCTCTGAGCAGCATTAATGTGTTGTTTGTTGAAATGAACCTTTTCTGTTATCTCTTGAAATAGATCATGCCCAAGAAGCATTCTCTCACCAACTTAACCCTAACAAGTAGGATTTATACATCTCATCACAAATAGAGCTTCATAGGGTTCTATTGGAATGCTCAAGTAGAAGTTGTTGTTGTAAGAGAACTCAATTAATGGAAGATGTTGATCCCATACACCCTTAAATTCCATTGACAAAGTTCTAAGTATATCCTCAAGTGTTTGATTAATCCTTTTAGATTGGCCATCAGTTTGGGGGTGACAATACATACTGAAATTCAATTTGGAACACAAATAATGTTGATGACTTCTCCATAATTTTTATGTGAACCTTAGATCTTGATCAGATATGATAGATAGTGGAACTCCATGCATCCTTATAACATCCTTCACTTAAATCCTGGAATTTTGATTGAGAGAGAAATCCTCCCAAAAAGAGATAAAATGGGAATTTTTGGTGAGACAGTCCACTATAACCCATATCACATTATTTACCTTGGATGTTCTTGGTATTCCAGTGGAAAATTCCATAGTGATATTGTCTCACTTCCATGCTGTTATGGGTAGTGGTTGTAATATCCCTTTAAGAATTTGTCACTCTATCTTCACATGCTGACATACCAGGCAACTTTTAATGTAGTCAGTAATCTCCATTTTTCATATTATCCCACCGATAATGATCAAAAAGGTCCTAATACATTTTCGTGCTTCAATGATGTATAGGGAATGTAAAGAAATGTGTTTCATCCATTAGCTCCTTATTTATTTCAAAAATATATGGAACACATAGTCTTGTTTGATATGTTAGTACACCTTCTTGATCAATATTGAACCCAGGTATCTTTTCTTCTTTCACAGCCTCAAACTTCTTTTGTAAAAAAGGATCTTCTTTATGAGCTTTCTTGATCTTTTCTTGTAATGATGGTTTAGAAAAAATTTGTGATAGGGTTGAGGATGTCCCTTCCCTTATAATTCTCTTGTATGTCGTTACTAGTTCATTGATCAAAGGATCTCTTTGAATCCTCATCATGGATAGAACAATAGGGTCTTTCCTACTTAATGCATTAGAAACATTGTTTCCTCTTTCGGGATGATAATGAATTGAACAATCATAGTCTTTAATAAGTTCTAACTATCTCCTTTATCTCATATTCAATTCCTTTTATGTGAAAAAATACGTCAAAATTTGACGGTCTGAGTATATCTCAGATTTCTCCCCATAAAGATAGTACCTCCATATCTTCTGAGCAAAAATATTATTACAACCAACTACAGATCATGTGAAGGATAGTTCTGATCATGATTATTCAACTATCGTCATGCATAAGAAATAACCTTTTCATTTTTCATGAGAAATCACCCAAGCCCTATCATAGATTCATCACTAAGAATAATGAATCCTTCTCCACATAAGGGTAGAGTTAACAAGGGTGTAGTAACCAATCTATTCTTTAGCTCTTGGAAAGTTTTCTCATACTTCTTTTTCCAGAGGAACTTGACCTCTTTTCGAGTTAACAAGGTTAATTGATTAGAATGTCGTGAAACGTTTCTTGAAAACCTTCTATAATATGATTCTAATCATAGGAAACTACGAATATAAATTATTATGGTTGGCTAAGGCCACTCCTATACAACCTTTTTATATGCAGGGTCAACTATGATTCCTCTGTTGTTAACAATGTCCCCCAAGAAAGAAACTTGTTGTAAATAAAATTCACATTTGATGAACTTTCCAAAAATCCTCTCCTTCTGAAGAGTTTGAAAAATAACCCATAGATGATCCTTATTCTCCTCATGAATTTTGGAATATTTCATAATATCATCAATAAAAACTACCTCAAAATTATCAAAGTAGTCCTTAAAGACTCTATTCATCAAATACATAAAAATATCAAGAGAATTAGTCAAACCAAAGGGCATAACAACAAACTCATAAGGCCCATTTCTTGATTGGAATTAATTTTTTGGAATATATTATTATTTCAAACTCAAATGATTATAACTAGATCAGAGATCATTCTTATAGAATAATTGAGCCCCACAAAGTTGGTCAATTAAGTCATAAATTCTTGGAAGATGGTATTTTTTCTTCACTATGGTCTTGATCAGTTCTCTATAATCAATTCATAGCCTCATTGATCCATCATTATTCTTCACAAAGAGAATAGGTGCTCCCCAAGGAGACACCCTTAGTCAGATAAACCCCATTCTCCAAAAGATCTTGGAGTTGTTTCTTTAATTCCTCCAACTACACATTTTTCGTCCTATATGGGGTCTTTGATATCGGATGAGATCCAGATATGAGTTCAATGGAGAACTCTACCTCTCTTTTTGTGGGAGTTCTGGGTAACTCCTCAGGAAATACGTCAATGTATTCTTGGATGATGGGGACATTGTATGTTATTATACCATCATTTCCTTCTTATTTTTCACTGATAAACTAAATAAATAAAGATATAGTAGGTTCTTCTAAACAAAGATTAGGTTGAGATAACTCTCCTTGGAAGATTAATTTAGGTTTTCCATTCAAGACTACTGATATTTTCTTGCTTCTACATTTGATCTTAACATTGTACATTAAGAGCCAGTCCATCCCTAGTATAATCTAAAAATTCCAACATGGGAATTACAATTAAATTTGAGATAATATTGTGCTCATTAATTTAAATACTAGAGTTTGTAACCAATTATTATTCTTGGAAAATCCCACAAGGAGCATTCACTGATAACTCTTCTTTTAGAAAATCAGGGGTGGATTCTAAATTCATGGACAACATAGAGGAAATAAAGGAATGTGTAGAACCAGAATCCAAAAAGTACTTGCTAACATTGAGATAACGACAAGAGTATAAACCACTGCATCATTTGGAGCTTCAAAATCATCTATCATGATATCAAAAGCAAAATCTTTATCCCTTGGCCTTTGCCGAGGATAATGGTGATTTTCGTCCACTACCCTCATATTTGGAGAGTGATTGGAAAAGGGACCAAGTTGTCCACACATATAGCATTGGAAATTAGGTAGGGATTGCACCATCTTCCCTTATTTGTCAGTTTTGGGAAGTTGAGGCTTCACCTCACTACGAAAATTCCATGTGATATGGTTATCTATTCCACACTTATAGAACTTCCCACTCATGAGAAGGTAATTCCCCGAATGTTTATTCCCATATTTATTAAATGTGGGCTATTTCACTTTCTTTCCTCCTCTTCCCTGATCAAAGATCCTCCCTAAGTTTGGATCCATTAATCTCTTATTATCATTGGATTTATGAGACCACTACATCTCACCAAACTCCAGTTCGACTTTCATAGCACTCTGCGTGATCTCCTCATAGAGATCATAGTCTTAGTTGGATAGATTCTTCTATAGATGAGGTCTTAGACCACCAATGAATCTATCAACATTCCCATTACGATCAATGAAAAATATTGAGTTGTAATGGGAAATTCTAGTAAATCTCATTTTATATCTTCTAACAGATTCATTCTCCTACTCCTTCAGCTTGAGAAACTCTTTCTCCGTCTTTGTTCAAATCAAACGATGCAAATTCATATTAAATAATATATCTTTAAAATCTACCCACTCCATAGCTTAAAACTATACTCTTCGCCACTTTCTTTAATCAGTTACAAACACTGATCAGCTTCTCCCACTAAGTGGAAAAAGCCCGGGTGACCTTGTCTTGTACTGAACTACGGATCATATAAAAGATCTTTTCTATAGATCTGATCTGCTATTAAGAAATCAATGGGTCTGTAGATCCACTAAATGTTGGTGGTCATTGATTCATAAAGGAGTCAATATAAATTTTTTCCCTTCATGGTGAAATAAATCTCTTAGATTGATTCAAGTCATTTACCATAACTTGAGTCATTTGTTTCATCATTCTCATAAGAGATTTCATTCCAGCTTCCATCGGAGTGTCGTCAATTCATGGTCCACTGTGGTCACTATTTTCACTATTCCTCCTATTTCCCTCCATTTTATAAAAGAATAAAACCACAGAGACAGTCTTGTTTTATTTATGAATATTTTGACTATAAATAATTTTTATGTCTCAAAACATCTTGCTTAAACATATTATTCTTTAATAAAAATTACATTCCTTTATAAATCCTTCTTAATGATTTAAGAAAATATTGTGATTAACCAAACATATCACCCAGTAGTGTCAAACCATGAGTGCAGAAAGGACCATTTTCGTGCACCAGTTCCTATTCAATTCCACCTCAAAGTGGTTTTTTCAAAATTCACCACTATATACTTCTGTGCCAGAGCCACATTCAGTTGTTTGTATCCAGACAAAGATTTATTTTTTTAGAAGCCACATACATAATATTACACCAAAATAACAGAAATTTTCCTATATTTAAAATTTTATATCTAGTTCCTCCTAAAGCTTTCATATCCTATTTTCCATAAATAACTAATCTATCCTTTTATACTAACTATGGAATCCCTCATTTTTATTAAATAGCATTTCATTTCATTTTGTAAACATAGGATCCTTAAAGTCTAGTGTCTTGGAAAAAAGGGTACATAATACATGAAAACATATAACATATTTTAATCCTCTTGAAAGACTTATTTAAAATTTAATACAATGTAAAATTAATGCATCTCATAACCTGGATACATACATCAAGGGAAAGGGTGATCAGAAGGCCTAGTAAGGAAAACAAGTGAAACAGTTTACAAGTGAACTTGAATGATATCAATAAGAACATGGGGAATATCATAAAGGCATGATAAAGAGGCATATCATAATAATAATAAATTATAAATATTTATAAAACATTTAATTTATAAATTCACAATCATATCACCAAGTTCCATCCCCAAGGTGTCATAAAAATTACTAAGGGTATTCAACAAGTAATCGTAAAACTTGCCATCTCTAGAGATTAATTTCTTTACCCAATGCATTGAACGCTATCAGGGTGCACCCTCAATATGACTTTATTTTCCTGTGATCCACATAGATCATAATCAAACATTTCGTAAATAACCCATAGATAATAAAAGGAATGGGTCTTATATGAAAATCATTTCATTTTAAGAAGTGCTTAAAAACGTGGTCGTTATGTCATTTATAACCCACGAAACTGGAATGATGGATCTACGTATGAAAATTACAGAATAAAATAATTAATTTACATTTATTTATAAATTCCCCTATAAATGAAATCGGTTTGGGTATACATATACTGAAAAATTATTTATTAATAAAAAGAGATATATTTTGAGACCAAATTTATGCAGCATAATAGTTATACAACATGGTTTTATAAAACATTAAAAAGAGAGGGGATAGAGATCACCCATTCATAAGAGATTCATAATACAGTACAAGTATAGAAAAATATGAATATAGAAACATTTATTTAAAATTTTCAAGACATAACACATAAAATATAATTTGAAAGAAAAAAAAGAGAAGTTACGAATTCCATTATGAAAATTCGGTAGCCTAAAGGCATCGTGTAAAAATTCAAAAAATCATTTGATGAGAGAGGAAGGGGTATATCACCATTTGGACATAAAATTTATAGCAATAAGGACACAGAATAACATGACTCAATATAATAAAATGGAAATTATAATACAGAACATAAAATAAGGATTGACTAAAAGAGGAGGGTGAAAGGTTCCCTTACTATGAAGAGTAACTTCAAAAAATCGATGGTTGGGACCTTGAGGATCTTGAGGGCACCTTGGGAGGACTCCCTGGGAGATAAAAATTCCATATATTAATTTATAGGGAATTTGGAATGAAATTAATGAAGGAATGGATTGATATTTATAGCAAAAGTGAGGGAATATTTTATTAACTTCCAATGGACACCTCGTTAGTGGTATTTGCAAAACCATGGGCTTGCCCATGATATTTTCCCATGGTATTAGCCAATTGGTACACATATTAACATGTTTTACTGTACAGAAGTCGACCATATTTTTATATTAATTATTAAATCATTATGATTTCATTAATCATAACAAAAACTCAAAACTGTATTTTTACTATTCACAAAAAAATCTTGTATTTTAAAAAAATACCAAAAAAATCACCCCGAACATTTTTTGACATGTAGAATTCAAAATTGAAATAATTTTTTTGAATTTAATTTTCTAAATATTTTTAATTTAATTTTTAAATAAAATCATAATTTATTCCAATAAATAACTTTAAAACTATAAATCATTTTATAACACCTTGATAAATTAATCCAGGTCCCATAAAATTTTATTATAAACATAAGAAAATAATGTTACAATTTATGATTACATATTATTCAAATAAATTTCTATTTTAAATTACTAAATTAATCATTAAATTGGAATTAAAATATGTATGATATACAAAAGTAACAATACTTACACAAAGAACTTTTTTCCCTTATAAAATGTCAAATTTGTATTTATACGCTCATGGGTGGAGTTTCTATTTCTGTGGCTAATTTACTATTCATTACTATTCATAATGGTATGTTACTATTCATAAGGTTACGTTACAATTCATTAAAAATTATGTTTGTCTTACTAGACTTTAAATTTCTTACCGGTCACAAATTTATATATCTACTTTTTGAAAATCATTTCACATTATTAATTATTTAAATTATAAACAATATTTCAAAATAATCTTGTTTTCAATATTCATCAATAATATGAAACTTCTAAAAATGCATCCTATATTTATTTTGACATTTGAAATTCGAAAACAAATTACCATAATAAGAAATAACAATTTTATTTATAAAAAAGGATTACAAAAAGTAACTAAGGCCTCATTACATAACCCCATATAAACCATGTATACGACCAAAGAGTATGGTGTGAAATGGTGATAGAATCTTGGAGAGGCTCAGACAACATTGATTGAGAAGTGATTTATATTGGCTTGAACGTATCTAGAATTTGATTACATTCAAGCTTAACATGTTGAATCTTAGCTTGGGCTTGGTCCAGAGCAAAGCCCGGTGATGCTACCTCCTTTCCAAGATCTAACAAATGTGCTTTGTATAGCCTCAGTCTACTAAATTAGTTCATCGACACTTCTTTCTGCACTAATTATCCATAACAATTTCAATTTAAAATAAAAATTATAACATTAAAATATATTACTTCTTTCAATTGTCATATTGACCAGTGGTCATATAATGGTAAAAACTCAATGGTTACATTTCAATTATACTCACTTCATTAAAAAAAGATATAGTTTCATTTAGTACAAAATAAAATAACACACAAATTCTGGAAAAAAATATTATTCAAATGTTAGGGTCATTACATTTTATGTTCTTGATCATTCTAATTAAGATAAAATTACTTCATTTCAACATAATTACAAATTGGTCCCCCCTAGTAGAACACATGTTATCAATCCTTTAGAGCCTAGAGATCAATTAGAGCCCTTTGATCAGCCTAGCTGAGGGATATGTATACAACCCTAATAAATTTTGTAAATGTAATTTTCATTATAACATATATTAATTTTGTAATTAGCTTTCATTCACAGTTGGATATACCACTATTATCTAGCATAAACATACTCACATGCTTGATGTGTGTAACCACCATAACAGGTGATGGTCCTGTATAATGAAAACAATCAAATGTTTAGAAACTCGGAGATAATGATAGAGTTTTATAGTAATGCTTTCCAAAAACTATGAAATCATTCCCACAAAAAATGTTTCCTAGAGGAACCCTAAGAAGGATAAAAATGATGTTTCATGAGATAAGATATGGATAAGAAATTTTATTAGATTAAATTTTATATTATTATTGTATTTATAGAAATTAATATTTTGGTAGTAGCTTTGCTATAATTTTATCAATGGTAGAGCTACGAGGGTTTCATGACTAATGGAATTAAGTGAGATATAGGGAGAATATTAACAAGAGTTGTATAATGGTTGGAATGGTAGATTTTTCTTAGATTTAGTGGGTATACCAACCATCATTGAGTATTAATTAACACAATACCAACAAATTATTGTTTATTGGATGAGTAATGAGTTTAAGTCACTATTATAATTTATTGTGGTTTACTAAAATTGATTATGATTTTTATTAATAATTAATATACTATTATTGAATTTTATTTTATAGGAATCTTCAAATAGAAATAAAAAAACAAGGATGCTATAATGTATGTTCATGCTTTGGGGTGAACTAATATTCCAGATCATGAGAGACAATATGTACTTTTCATGTACAACTGGGTTTAATTATGTGCCAACACAAATGAACAAATCTATACCTAATTGAATGAAATAGAATAAAAAAATAAAATAAATGAATATAAACTATACCGAACATAGTCAAACTAAAAATAATCAAATAAAGTCAAACTAAACTACAATATATTTCAAGTTTATATGTAAATTGTAACCAAAAAACATTTTTCAAAAAATTTACAATTTTACCAAACAATTACTTGTGAAAATAAATATTTACCAAGATAAATATATATATATATATAATGATGTGTTTATATTATGGAATCAAAAAAAGAATTATACTTTAATGATTTACCACCCAATACATCAACATCCCTTATAATTTCAGTAAAACCCAGCAACCTCAACAGCCAGAAAAAAAATTCTCAACTAAAGACTATCTAATAACATCAAGATAATCTATTCAAGATCAAATAAACTTGTTTAAATTGTAAATTAAAATAATTAAATCCATATAATCATTAAACTAGTCATTTTTTCAAGGTTTCTACTTCCCCTTTCCAATTATACCCCACACATAAACTAAAAATGGCTAAAATAAAAAATAACCACCCAAAACTAACACAATATTACATAATTCCATAAAAGTAAATCATATATAATTCTTTCATCATAAATAAACCATTTATAACTCTATATCACACATAATACCCAAAATAAACAATATCATTCTATGAAGCATTAAATTCTAAAATTTCATCTTCCAACAAAATAAATCCTAACAACTCAATCACTCAAAAAATCAAGAAAAACTAACAAAAACAAGTAAATGAAAATATAGAAACAATAAATCTATTAATTAAAAACAACCCAATAGAGAACCATAGAAACCATGTTTCAATATATAGAAACATTAGTATCTTTTATATCGATATTAATTGACCTAAAGAAGTCAAAAACAATTAGATGAAATATGTTTTAAAATAAAAATAGTGTGAAAATATTTATTTCAAATGTAAGTCGTGGTTTTTATGTCAAAAAATCATTCAATATTTCAAAATTCATAAATTAATCACATTAAATTAAAAATAAATTATTCTATAGATTACATAAACAAACATTTAAATAATGGTTTTCATTACCCAATACCCAAAATTTTAAACTATTTAAATTTAGTTTTCACATGTAAATTAAATTATCAATTCAATTTTATTGCATACTTTTTTCTTAAATTTTATTTCATTTATAGTGGGTGTTATTTAATATAGAAGTGTGTGTGCCTTGGGTGAAATTGTTTCAATTGATCAGAACGAAGAAATATAAAAGTGTTATAAATGAATAGCCACAAAAAAATATTGTAAGTTTTATAAAACTGCTTTAAAATATTAAAATATTTTTTATTATAAATATCATATTTATATTATAAAGAGTGTAATTGAGAGTCCCTTGATGAGAAAGAGCATTAAAATCCAGTCTAGATGATCATTTGTGATAGATATTTAGTGATGAGAACTATGGAAGAGTATGTTGTTGAACTGGGAAAAGTATCATACCAACTAGGTATTGTCCCACTTCAGGCACCTCTAACAACTCTGGTAGAACCAAGTTTTAAAAGGCCTTCACAAAGGTAGTAAAGGACAATACAAAGGTAGTATAGGCTAAAAAATTAGCCATGCAGGAGTGTGAAAGTATTAAAAAAATCCAAAAATCAATTTATTAAAGCTATGGTAAATTTATGTCCATCACTAAAACTATATACTTTTGTGATTTTTTATACATTCATAATGATGGTTTACTCCATATATGATGCACCCAATTATTTTGATGATGGTTCTAGTGGTGGATGGGATGAAGACCTTCCTAATGGTGAATGAGATGAATATGTAGGAGGTGGTGATGTTAATGAGGACATTCATTATTATGGTGATGGACATGATGTTAGTGATGGTCCTAAGGGTGATATTGATCCCTTATATTTTTTATTTGATATTTATAAAATTAATATATGGATAGTGTTTCTTAATATAAATATGTTGTATATGGTTGTAAATTTATTTTTAAATTTTTAAACTAATTTAATTTTTTATTTCATTAGTTAATGACATATATGTTTTTATTTCTATAATGTATTAGTTGAATGGTGATTATGGTGGTGAAAATTGATTCTATCCAGAATAATAGCCTATACAAATAGTTATAGATTCATTGGTATATCCTCTATACTAAAAATTTACTTGAATCATTAGTATAAAAATAATTTAGTACCCTCTATACCAATATTTCTAAATAAACTCTTGTAATAGGGCTATCCCCATGGCCTATATAACAATGGTTTTGAGAACCATTGGTATATCCAACACCAATGGTTCCCAGGGATTAACCAATAGTTTAAAACCATTGCCTTTGGGTCCTTATATATAAATTGAAATTATATTATTTTTCTATCATAAACCTAATATATTCTTTTTATCCTCTAACTATTTGTTGGTTTTCATGTATTTGTTATATTTTTACCTTCTTTGGCAGTCAAAAAGACTAATATATTGTTTTTAAGGAAAACCAAAATTGTATTTCTCTTAAGTCAGGAATATTGTTCTTTCATGTCATTATTTTCGTTAAAATATTTTCATGAATATTTTTACAATTATATTTTTACTGATTAAATTCCATTTTACCCAATTTTTACATTCTATAAAAAGGTTTAAAATGAATTTTATTTTCATTTTATAAATGAGGTAATTTTCACAAAATATTTGAATGGAATATTTGTTTTAATGTATACAGTAAAAATGGATTTTCCTATCATCATAAATATTATTTTTATTGAAACAACCTTTACATTTTTTCATGGTTCTTTGTAAAGAAAATTTTTTCCCTAGTATTATGAAAACTTTTTATTTTCAATACGTGATTTCAAAATAAAAATTTTGTTTTCATCAAGAAATGTTTCGGTGATATTTTAAAGTATTTTTATCTATGTCAAAATACATTGATAGATATTATTATTTATTGGGGATATAATCTAATGATATCATCCACTATATTACACTAGATGGATTATGATCATGACATTATATTTTTTACTGAAGAAAAATATTTACATTTCGTGTTCTAGTTTTAAAATACTGATATTTACGTTGATTATATAGTGTATTGATTATCTACCCCTTTTAAAAATGAATCCACTAGACTTATTAAGTGATATGTGGAGCCTGTTATAGACCCTCAATGCATTGGTAAGTCTCATGAGACAAACTAGCCTTGGTATTTGGTGTATGTCTTCGCAATTATTTATAATGTATTTGCATAAGGATTTAATGGTATGATTGAGTTATATTGAAAAAGGCATTGATAGTAAGATTATGATGTCTGACATTATGTATTCAATCATTATAAAATATTTTATTTTCTTCCATGTTATAATTTATGTTTTTATTTCATCCATGTAGATTTCCCAATTTTTGATATTATTTATTTGAAATATTTAATTATTTTTTATCACTGCCAGATTCTTCATGATTTATTTATTTTGTGATAGATTATGTTGTATTCTTTCACTTAGTGGGAATGTGAGATCACACATTATTCTATTTTCCTTTCCCTAAGGTTAATAAGGGATATATGATTTCAAGGATATACTTTATAAAATAATAAGTTCTTCGCTATAATTCTAAGTTGTATTTCATGTTTTCAAATGTAATGTGATAATCATATATGTATTTTTTCTCCCATGAATACAAAAAAAATTTCCATCGGGATGTGATCTCCTGGATAACATTTGTATTTTAATAAAATAACCACTAACTCTAGGCTTCTAAAGTAGAGGTGTTGCATTAAAACACAAATGTTATCCAAGAATATGTATTAAAAAATGAAACTATTATTCTCAGAATATATTCATGAATATTATATATTAAATCCCCCAACACCAAAAATTTCAATTGTAATAAAAAATTTAATATAAAAATGATCATAAATAATCCTCATCCAACCGAGGATTAAACATCATAGTCAAAAAAATCAAATAATTTTAACCATGGAACAATTTTATTTGCATCAAAAAAGGGATATATTTTCAATCCATCGTTTTTCACGAAATAGAATTTACCATTCATATTACATTTCTTATTGAAATGATGATGCCATCCATTCACATATTTCATCTCATTATTTGTCTAAATGACACTTTTTGATCTACCTATATTGAAAAAATTCCCTCATCACTCAAGTTACATTTAACTAGAATTATGAACATACATTGAATATATACATCCTAACCATGGTATTGAAAAGCATATCAAATCACCACCATATAAAGACTAATATAAACATTAATCATGATAATATTCAATAAAATGATCAAATGAATCTAAATATGAGTGTTTTTATATAATTTATATGAAAATTTAAAATATTCAAATGAAGGTTTATCAATAAATTACAATGCATGATAAACAACAGTGAGCTCAATAAAGCCCCATCATCCAAGAATGATATCACCCAACAGTCCTCTGCTTCATTGGCTCACAAATTGTGGAAATGAGAATCATGAAACATAACATTTTTCAATTATAATTCACATCAAAATCATTTTTAAATTTCCATGTTTTTTCCCTTTTCTGATGATTTTTACTTTTTCTTCTTTTTCACATCTTTTTTATGTACTGAACAATGAAGCATAATAAAAGAGAAATTCATGAACATTTTTTCACACCCAGTGATTATTCCTCACATATTAAATTTACTATTACAAATGATGTTCATTACACCTTGGGAAACCTTTTCCCTCACACTTATTCAATTGTAAATAATGAAAAAAAAATCTAGGGGTCGTCTAGGAAGGATATACTAAGAATTTAATGTAGATTCCCTATCAATGTCATTCATGGATTATATAGGATTAAGATAAAGATTAAATTTAATGGTAGTTCTCATACGTATAAAGGGATAAAATCAAACATTCTTCAATAATATTAATGTGACCATGTTGTTTCATATCTTTGAAAAGATATCAATGTATGTTTTAGCAAGTCAATATGCCTCGAGTATCACTCAAAAAATAGGGTATATAGAAGAATATGAGAAAATGGCACTGAAACCTCTTGGGAATTAGAAAAATAACATTTCAAACAATCCCTAATGGCATGAATACTAATAACAAATTAATCAACATGAAATTTAGAAAGTAAAATCATGAAACATGGTCCATGAATTTCATCTACATGAATCAACCAATCCTCCTATATCATGATTCAGCACATAAATACTCATGGAATTATCATTACTCATTAAGTCACAATCTTACTCATTCAATAATATTATTAATGATATCTAAAACATGAAATTATGGGATTCCAAATCAACCTCTTCATCATAGATCAAAAATAAAACTAGGAATCTAAGTATTGAAGGAAATTTATCTTCAAAACCAATAAATAAAATAATAAAAAAGAAAAAATACAGGGGATTAAAACATAAATAATGTAAATAAAACTGCCCCAATATAATTTAATCTCTTCTCCTTTTCATAAATTTATCAGGTTTCGTGTCTTCATCATCATAAACCTAAAAATTCAAAACATCCAAGTGAAAGTAAAATTTCCATGATTAAAACGAAACTAATGGGTAATTGAACCTACATCCTAAAATGAATTTATAAACTTAATTCCTAAAATATATTCCTATTATATTATAAAAAAACTGCATTTTCATCTCGTAAAGTTCTTTATTTAATATATTTTAGATTTAACATAACTTTTTCCATTAATTTTATAATTTTTTGAACTAATCTACATGATTTGGATCAATAAATGGCTATGTTTGTGATTTTTTCACATATATGGGTTTTCTTCCTTTATCGAAATTTAGCTTCTCTATTTCTTGAGGTAAAAACCATTTTACTTCCATAATGATATTCCACTAGTGTTTAGTTGGTCTTCAGAATTAATCTATTATATAATAGACTAATAAAAAAACTTGGCCCTCTTTGAACACTCTAGTACAACAGCTTCTTCATCATCCTTAATATTCTCTAGAAATATTATTATCTCTTTATTTTCCTCAATTTCACCATATACATTCTTTTTTAACAGTAGTAAATTCTTCCCATTCCAAAACGGTAGTAACATTCTCCAATTCAAATTTTCTTCATTCACATAAATCCTCCTCATTTTCATAAAAAATATTCAAAGATTTATTTATATTCAACTAAAATTGCTCATCAAAAAGACATATATAAAATACCTAATTTGGACATTAATCGAGGCCCATATCATTTATAAAAATAGACTTTCTATAATAAGTGTTTTCCTCAATTTATCCATATAGAGCATAAATAAGTCCACTAGAAAATAAAACATATCTATTTCGACTAAATTTTAATTAAGAAAACCTCATAGAAACTTCATAATTGTGTATTAAAACTGAAGAGAAAATCTTATGGGATTCATAACCTATTATTACAAGTTCTTGAATGTTGAGTATGACATGAAATTCACACAATCTCCTAGATTACAAAAATATTTTCCAAAATCATAAGATCCAATATTAACAAGAATTAAAATACTACCTATATATTGTTTCTTCTTTGGTAGACTATTAAAACCCATGGATGAGCTTTCTCTTATGATTAGTATTGTACACATCTCATCAAGTTTCCTCTTATTTGAAACCATATCTTTTATAAAATTGGAAATCATGGGAAATTTTTCAAGATATTTATCTAATGTGATTTTAATATTTTGTTCCTTAAATATTTTCATCCCTTTTCTTCATCCTCTTCAGGAAAGGGGTGTTAGTCACTAAGGTGGTGGTGATTTCATTATGACTTTGTTACCAGATTATTTTTCATTTTCCTTAAACTTTTACTCCCATTAAGATTCTTTTTATAATTTTTTATCTTTTTGTTTTCTCATATATTAATCATTATCCTCCATGATTTTTTCACTCCTCAAGTTTGTAGAATTCAATTCCCTACATGGGTGGGCCTTCGTATCAACTGATAACATTCCTAAAGGCCTCTCCATGAATTTTATTGAAATTTTTCAAAACAAAATGTATAGATTTCTCATATAGTATTTGGATATTTTTAATTATATTTAAGTACACTCATGGAAGTCATGGTGATTTCTATGAATGTTGATAAGTTCACTTCAAATGAAGTTATTTGGATTTGAAAAGACTGACCTTATTGTTGTCGGAACCCCAATGCTCTTTGTTGGTACCTTTGGTTTTTTTGACTTCCACCCCTAAAAAATTATTTTGATATTTATAATCAATATAATTAGAATGTTTAGAATAAACACCTTTTGGTTATTACATGTCTATCATTTCAACCATTTTCTTTATCAAGGCATCCATTTTTTGTAGCCATTCATCTGGTGTTGGATTCCATTTGGACTACACTTTTTTATACTCATTCTTTTTTCCATTGGAAGTTGATGGTTGGAGTCTCTTCCAATAACTCATAGATCTCTCCAGGGGAAATATTCATCAATGATTTTCTAGTGGTGACATCCACAATTGACTGATTTACTTGATATATACACATATAAAATGTTTGGATTAAAAAATAAATTTATATTCCTTGATGAGAAAACTTTCATAATATATCATTAAATCAATCCCATGCAGTGTAAAGTGACTCATTATAAAATTGATTGAAATTTACAATGTTGGAGTGAATATTAATAGATATAAAGGGAGGAAAGAATCATGTTTGGAACTTTCTTTCCAAATCATCCAATGTTGTAATCGAATGGGATTTAAAGCATTGGATACACTCCATATATTTTTCATTTAGTGAATTTCAAAATATACTCAACCTTACCGCAACTCTGTAAATATTTTTAAATTGGATGTTATCACAAAGCTTAATGAAACGTCCCAAGTGAGTGTTAGAGTCTTTGTGTGGTTTCCCAAAAAATTGAATCAAATTTGAAATAATTTAAAATATTTTTGGGTTTATTTAAAAATAGTTCACAATAAAAAAAGGCAGTAGAATTATTTTTTATACCCCCAGGATTTAAGTCTGAACATATTTTATTAAATTTCCTTTCCTCAACACTCTCCCTTAAACCACCTATTCAGATTATTGTTCTCTTTTCTCTACTCTAGATACAACTTCCTCCATATTCTTATTTTTCTTCTTAAAGGTATTATCTAACATAGGATCATAGTCACAAACATATTTTATCTTTTATGGAGTTGATTACTCATGCATCAATGGTATTACCTAAAATCACATCCCAAAAACAAGAATAATAATGAAAATAAAAATTGGAAAGAGAAAAGAAGAAGTCTAAAATAACCAAAGTTTCCAAGAACTTCAACACTCACAGAGAAAAGTTAATTACTAATGATTTATCAAGTATATAATTTATAATACTAAACTTCTTAACTATAATATATAAGGTATAATAAGTGGTAGTCTACAGTAGAGCACATAATAAAAAATTTGGAAACACTTAGAAGAATTTGAACAAAGAATGATAACTGAGGAAAAAATCTAATCAAAGATAATGTATGAATCATATTAATTCCAATTTCATGAAATGAAGAATTGAGAAAGAAAATAAACTAGTTGATATGTCATCATAATTTGGTATATGTAATTCTATTGGTCTTTATGGTCTCTCTCTTCTTAAAAACCCTCTTTTTCTCATTATCAATTAATTCCTATTATAAAAAATATAGGAGACCAAAAACCATTTTTAAGCATTACTACCCCATAACACACAATAATAATGAATAAATTAATTTATAAATTTAATACACTAAAAGAAATATTAAATTCAATACACAATGATTATGAATTAAGAAGGATATAAGATTAAGAAAGATGGATTAAATATAGAAACCCATATAGAAAATCATATCAATAGTAGAGTCGATCCAAAATTTAAGACTCTAGGACTTGAGATACTCCAATCAAATGATGAAAATTAAATCCATAGTGGTTCCATATATTTATTGATATAATTATCCACCATATATCTATAAATATGTAATATATCTAACCTCCTTAGTATCCCACTCTAAATCTATATAAAAATGTTCCCAAGTCCATATGAAATATCACCTTAAACTCCCCAAAAAAATCTACAAAAGTATCTCAGAAATTAGGAATGGCCTAAATATGTATCCATTGTGTATAAAAAACTTACAGTGCAATGGGGTAGTTTTTATCACAAATAGAACTTCATATCAAACCTTTTTACTCCAAATATAAAACTCATGACATGAACAAATGAATAATGGAACATTTAAAAAACCCCATAATTGTCCTTTCATGACTTCTGCATGAATGCAGTGTGATAGTGTATAATTTGGAGTGTCATATACTTCATCTCATCTATCATAAAATTCATATAAATCATAAAATATCACTTACTCTATCCCCATAATTCCTCAAACTTCTACAGCACGAACAAAATCTTATAGCACCCCATTTACTACATTGTAAAACCATATAACATCTTGAAGTATTTAGGATTTGAAACATTTTCCTCCACATTTCAATAGAACCATCACATATTCCACTCTATAGTAACAATGAGAACTCATCTTCCCATAGTGAGAACATCAGCACTCATTCAAATTGACTCCTCATATACATATTAGTGTTGTAGTGGAAAAAATAGTCATTGTGTGAGTATATTTCCTTCAAAATATGTAAAGGAAAAAACCCTTATGAATTTCTCTCCCTCTTGATGAAGAATATTCTAAAACCATTGAAATAATTCAAGGGAACTTATAAAATTCCCACATCATGATTCCTTTACTTTATAGCATGACAATGTTTTATGAAACAAATCCTTTAGAAATTCACTGAATGGTCATATTCTTCAAAGTGTGATCTTTATTTGGGAATTCCATGTCTCTCATAGAATTTCAAAAAAAACATTGTGTTTTTTTAGGCTTGATGAAAAACTATTAGGTGTTGAATGACACTCCACATGAAAACCCCAACACGATCTTGAACATGACACCTAAAGATTTTATTCCTCTTAGATTCTATCTGCACAAGAATTTCATTGGACATGAATAGTTCCCCATGATTCCATTATCCCACATTAGTTTTCAAGTTTTTTTGTTGACTTGTTAATATGTCATAGTGATCCAAATACCATTTATGTCCTCAAGTAGTGACACAACACACAGTGGCCACTACTACCATGGTGTTTCCCCACATTGTGGATCTGCCTCTCGACTAGCGTAAACCCACATATAGATTCTATTACTCTTTCATGCCACCATAGATGCATGTCATCAAACTCAATCACTAAATCTTAAATTTTTGGATTCCCTAGTGGTGTTAGATTTTTCTATCCAATTATTTTCTTTTCCAACATAATTTCCCTCTGGAATAAATTATTTTTTACCTTCCTTTTTCACCAAACTCTTCCATATATGAATTTATGTTATTCCCTAATATTTAAGCACTAAAAAAATAAATTAGAAAATAATAACTATTAAGTAGTGAAAATATTATTCTAAAAATATATGGATGGATTATATCTATCATTTAAACGTTTCTTCTCTCCAAAAATGGGAAAATGGAGGTTCCTTATATATGTAAATTGAGCTAGGAACTGAGATAACCACTAGAAACAATCTTAAAAACCTAATTCCTTTGAACAAGGAAGGATACATATTGATGGATAAGGTGTGGAACAAGGAACCAATGTCTAAGAATGGGACATGATGCTAATGAAAATGGAATAGGACACAAAACTGATGATAGGGTGAGAGGCAGGGGCACCCAACTATTCTTTAAACCTTTGAAAATTTTACAGTTACTTTGTTGGGTTTGTGAGATTATTATTTAAATCAAACATTAGTTCTAATTCCCTTTCTACCTTTTGGGACCCTATAGTGTTTAGGGAGTTTTATTGATTCCATATAGTTCCCCAACATGGGTTTTGTTAGGACCCATCCCCTGGGGCCCATGTTGTGACTACCCCAAGCCCGCCTTCTATGGGTCAGGGGTTGGCGACTAGCACCAGAAAGGAATTTCTCAAAAAGGGAAAGCATTTCCATGAAACATGTACACTCACAGATAAGGTACATTACAAAATCAAACCACAAAGTAGAACTATTTATAGTAAAGAATTTTTTTAAACATGTACACCTCTGAGCACCATCTATCCTTGGCTCTCCAAGTCTTAGTCAAGTTTTCTGTCGTCTTCCCAAGACAAAACAAGGGGTGGGAAAAGCCCATGTAGGGGGGATTATAACAGTACCCAATAGGGACCCCGAGACTCCCAAAGGTCTCCAAGAATTCCATAAAGGAAAAACCACAAAGCATAATCTCAATCACAAATCATAAAGTAAATGATAGCTCACACCAGGTATACAGCATAGATAAAAGGAATAAATAGGATTATTCATGAGCTAGATCATTTTATTTTTTTGAGAGTTTCTAATGTCGATCCATGAAGGGTCGTTGTACTACTCATCCACAAAGGATCTCTCAACTACTGATCCACAAAGGGTCGTTATTCTGCCAATCTATAGAGTGTCATACTACTTTCGATCCATTAAGGGTTGTTATCATGTCGATCCATGAAGGGTTGATTTTATGCTGATCCATAAAGGGTATCTTTCATGAAAATCCTCAATGGTTCGCTTTCATGTTGATCCACAGAGGGTCACTTTCTTGCGGATCCATGGAGGGTCTCTTAAATGCTGATCCACAAAGGGTTTCTCTTCACTTGACAGTAAGCCACAGGAATCCCATACTTAGTGTGCTTGAGTTATGGAAATTGTTTACCTCAAGATATCAGTCATACCTCATCCTCCATGAAGTTCCATAAAAAAGTAACTCAAAGGACCACATTTCCATAAGTGTTCCAACGTGATAGATGGCACATCAATCGGGCGCCCGGTATGTAAGTTATAAGAAAAAAGGTAAATAGGGCCATGTTCAATTCAAGCCTAATCCAACCCGGACATATTCCAAATTCTTCCAAAACCCATGTGTATTATCTCAAAAGGATTTCCTTGTCCCAAGGGTCCCATTTCTAGAGAAGGCCCATCAATTGGACACCTGGTTTGCGAGATACATCTGTTTTAGTAAAATGGGGCCAGTCGGTTTGGGTATCGTAGGGGTCAGGTCCGGCCTAGTCAGTGGGTCTTGCATGATTGGAAAACTCGTCCCACACAAATGCTAGAAGGTTGCTAGACTAGAAGTGGTACATTTGATACGGTCAACTGGCAGCACCAGGGGGCACCATCCCTCCTCCCGAAAAGTTCAGCTGGAGTCGGTCGTTCACGTCTAACCAACAAGCCCAAGCGGGATACTCCTCTTCCCTTGCGCGGCATGTTAGTGGTGAGACATTCCACCCGGAAAGGCCCGGCTAGCCATGGCTCTTGCTACTACGGAACTTCCAAGCATTGTTGTCCCCACGTGGCCACCGCCGCACCAGCGGTGGTTCTGCGGGCCACTTGAAATTCTCAAGTGGTCCATTTTCTTTTCCGTCTATGCCAACATGCCTCCCAAGTTTCCGCCTTCACTTAGAAGCCCACGGAATCGCCTTCACACCATGTTTCTTGTTCATCCATGGAGAACGCACGAAACCCAAGAGTGGTGAAGGGTCAGAGCCTTGTTCTGATTGGCTCATGGCCTCTGCGTTAGAGTTTAATCAAAGGGGTGCAATAATAGTCAACAAAAGTTTAAAATAATCCCATAATTAAAAACCTGATTCAACCACCCATATGAAAAAAAAGAGATGCAGATAAAGAAGTTAGTCGGTTGATACATGTTATATGTATTTTCCATGAATGGTACAAGTGTAATATTAATCTCATAAACCCCCTACCTAGAAACGGTGTTATAGATGAAGGAGAAAATTCATGTTCATTGTCATTCGACATTCTTCTCCGCTTTTCCATCCCTGGTTTGATTCCTCCAATGATCATTGCTCGATCACCATTCTTCATTAGAGAGGAAAGTCGTCAACATCACGATAGAGGCTTATCCCACGATTGTCAAATTTTTTGACAATGGTTTGATTAAATAAAAAAATCACTCATGTTGCATCCATTAATGTGTTTCATCAATGAACCATAATTAATGATCCATTAATCCCACAAGAATTGTGGTTACACTATGAGAGGATCAAGTAGTTAAATGACCCTCATTAATTTACGGTTGTTACCCTACGGTTCTGCAAACATCCACTCAATGGTGGATGAAAAGAAATAAAATAACTTATAGTTATTTTATTATTATTTATTGAAAGTCCAAAAATTAACTTTTTTGTCTGAACCTTGGTGGTCAAAGTTAAGCTTCCCCTAAATGAATCCCAGCACTTTGAAGACAACGGTTCTCTCAGAATTTGAGTCTGAGCATCGGTTCAAAAGATAGAAATTCCCACCCACACATTTATTGAACGTACCTTTAAAAAAGTTAAAATTTATTTGGTCTCTCTGGGCCATGGAATCATGTGCCTTCAATTTTCATAGTCTCTTAATAATTCCATATACTATAAAAAATCTATACGGAATTTCCAGGTCTTTACATTCTCCCCACCTTTGGTCTCCACATCCCCAAAATCCAGAAAAAAGCTAAGAACACAAATGGAGATACTGAGAAAGAATCTGAGCCACCTGATACCATGTTCTCTATAGGAGGCTCCCTTGCTGCCACTAAACTCACAATAGAGGAATCAACCTCCCTCTTAGGACCTGCTCCTGTCAATCCTCTATCTCCATCGAGAACCCTGCGAACGTTGCCCCATCATCAATGTCCACCTCTCCCCAGTCGATGAAGTGTGATGAATCATGCACGTATCTCCTAAACATGACACATGAACCTGGTGTGTTTGTGGGGGATGAGCATGGTGGTATGCCACCTCTCCAACACTATTGATAATCTAAAAAGGTCTCATGAACCTCATAGATAGCTTGTCACCACGGCCAAATATCTACAATCCTCTTCAATGTGAGACCTGAAGGAAAACATGATCTCCCTCCACAAACTCCAAGGGTCTCTGTCTTCTTTCGGCATAAAACATCTTCCTCCTCTGCACTGTCTTCATCCACTCCTGGATGATCTACACCTTCTTAGTAGTAGATTGTACCAACTCTGGACTCGTAAGTGCTGACCCCCCTAGGTCTATCCTGCATATAGGTGATCTTGATTGTCACCCGTACAAGGCCTCAAATAGTTCCATGCCAATGGTGGAGTGATAAATGTTGTGGTATTCAAAATCCCCCATTGGTATGTGGTCCTACCAACTATGGCCAAAATTAAGGATGCAATCATGAAGCATGCCATCAAGTGTTTGTGTAGTCTGATTCGTTTGACCATCGGTGTGAGGCTGAAAGGCGGTGCTCAAGGGTAGCTGAGTCCGAAAATCCTCCTGTAATCCCTTCCACAACCAAGATGTAAAACGAGTGTCACAATCTAAAATGATCATTGATGGAATCCTATGAAGTCATGATATCTCTTTGAAATAGAGGTCTCCCAAACCCGCTATTGATCCCTACTCTTAGATGGGTACGTAGTGATCCAAATTTGTGAGTTGTTCAAAGATCACCCTGATAGAGTTGTAGCCCATAGATGTATGTGGAAAGCCAATAATGAAGTCCATTGAGATACCATCTCATTTCCACTTTGGTACCTCGATTGGCTGAGTCAAGCCTGCTGGAACCTGGTGCTTTGCCTTCACTTGCTGACAAATGAGGCATCATGAAACGAACTTTGCCACTACTTTCTTCATCCCTATCCACCCATACTGATGTCAGAGGTCCTAGTACATCATCACCTCTCTAGGATTTACCACCAAAGGGGATGTATGAAACTCCCTCAACACCTCCTATCGATATGTTAGTGGTACCATTGTGCGTCCTATGAAAAGTATGATGTGCTCCCCACCTTTGGAAAATCCATCAAGAGCTTGTCCTAAGGATATCTGAGCACATCGGGTCTCGCAATCAATGTCCCCAAGTTGTTCCTCCTGAACTCACTGAAGGAGTGGGGGTGACATTCATAGACTAGAGGTAATACACTCCATCACTATCAATGAAGGATATCGAAAACATGGCTAGCTGCTCTATCACCTCACTTAACAACTATAGACTCGACCTCTTACTGAGTGTGTTTGCCACCATGTTTCCCTACCTAGGAGTATAGACTATCTCAAAGTTATAGTCCTATATGAACTCCAGCCATCTCCACTTTCTCAGGTTCAGTTCCTTCTGTGAGAATATATACCTGAGACTCTTGTGATCTTAGTAGACAATAAATCGTTCACCCATCAAGTATTTTCTCCACATTTCCAAGGGAAAGACCACTTATGATAACTCCAGATCATGGGTCGCGTAGTTCTACTCATGTTGCCTTAGCTGTCGTGAGTCTTAGGTGATCACTGTCCGCTATTGCATTAGGAAACATCCCAATCTGGTCCCTGATGCATCGTAGTTGACTACATAACCAACGCCCTCTTCTGGTAGCCTCAAGATGGGGCACTCATCAGTCTCCACCTCAGCTTCTGGAATCTCTGATGGCATCTCGCCATCCAAACAAAGGGATTACCCTTATTTTTAAAAGATGAAAAGAGTGTTTCTACCCTAGAAAAGTTTGGTACAAATATTTGGTATTACCCAACCAACCCTAAGAAACATCACACCTTGGTCACAATCTTGGGTGTCCCCAAGAAAGCATTATCTATCTATTTTCTGGATCTACTACAACTGCAGCCTTTGAGATGACATGTCCCAGAATGTAGACATCCCATACCAAGAACTGGAACTTCAATATATTTCCATAAAGTTTGTTCTCTCATAGTGTATCCAGTACGATCTGTAGATGTGTGGCATGATCCTCCTCTGATGTCGAGAAGACCAATATGTCATCAATGAAGACCACCACGTAGCGGTTGAGGAAAGGCTGGAAAATCCTATTCATGAGTCCCATTAACATTTCCGACATGTTGTTCATGCCTAAAGGATTAACCAAGAACTCATAGTGTCCATAGAGGCATCATAAGGTTGAATTCTGTATGTCCGCATCTCGTACCTTGAGTTGATGATAGCCTGATCTGAGGTATATCTTTCAAAACCACTGATATCCCTTCAGATAATCGAAGATATCATCGATCCTTGGTAGAGGATACATATTCTTCACGGTCACCTGGTTTAGGTTCCAGTAGTCCATGCAAATCCTCAAACTCACATATGACTTCTTAGAGAAAAAAATCAGGGTTGCCCACAGGGAAACACTGGGAATTACAAACCCCTTCCTCTGCAAGTCCTATAACTATACCCTCAACTCATGATGCTCCACAGGAGACATCCAATATGATAGTGTAGATATCAGTGTCATCCCAGGGTACAGGTTGATGTAGAATTGCACCTATCTGTGAGGTGGTGGTCCTGGAACATCATCATGAATGACATATGCATACTGGTCCACCACAATTGGATAGATTGGACTCATCTCATCCACTATACTGAGGGTGAGTCTAGCAACTAATGAGTGATCGGATGAACCCTCATTTGGGAAATTACATCTTGTGTTGAAAAGGTTTCCTTCTCACCAGTGAAGGAAAACTTGGTCTCATCCTCGCAGACACATCACACATTGTGCCTAAAACAGTCGATCTGAGCATAGACCATGGATAACTCGTCCAAACCCAAGATGACGTTGTAGGGCCTAGATGCTACTACTAGGAGATCCGAGACAAAGTTATATCCTCATAGAGTAAGCTCACACAACTGGCACCAGTTCATAATCATCGAATCCTCTCCTGTAGGAGTCTCTAATCGTAAGGATCGAGCCAGCGTCTCCACCAGAATCTTCGAGATACAAATAATAGGTGTGGAAATAAAAGAGTGATTGGAGCCTATGTCTATAAAAACTACAACTAAGGTGGAATAGAAACAGATCATACCTCGAATAATCTTCAGAGCACCATTTTTATAAGCCTCTACCACTTGATGTTGAGCTCTTCCCTATTGACCTTCTCTCTGAGGTCAGGGTGGACCGCCTGGGGTGGTGGTGGTAATACCTTAAATCATCACACACCACCTGCTGCATGGCCTACTTCTCTGCCATTTCCATCACCCTGTGGACCTACTCACTCGAACCTCTACCTCTACCTCAATGGTCCTTTGACCATTTTCTGATCATCAGTATAGAGGGTCCGGAAATTGCGAACCATGTGACCCTTTCCACTGCAAGAGTAGCACAGTCTGCTCCTCTGCTAACCTCTTCATCCTTGTGAGTTCCATACCTCAAACCCTATATCTTGGGGTCATCCTCCAGAAGTTCTCTCCCTCTTCGTCCTCTGTGTCATATTCCTACTGCCTGTTGTAGATGACTTTCCTTCATGTCATCAACTAGTGGATCTCACCGTCGGTGCATGTTTAGCTAGGAAACTCTCCACTAATAGTTCTTTCTCTGGTACTCCATCCTGCATTGGGATATTGAGAAAATCATTAACTCTTTAATCTCCCTTTAGAGACCCTGCTCAAAGGATCGGGCCCTGAAGAAATGGTCATGTACCATGTCATTGGAGTAGTGAGAGAGGTTAGTGAACCTCGTCGAGTATTGGGCCACTATCAGGCTGCCCTGTTATAAGTGTTGTAGCTCCTAAATATGCATAGAGCATAGAGTCACTGGTACGAACTCTTCCCTGAAAAGGCTCTCAAATTCTGACCAGGAAAGAATTGTCTCCTCATGTTTTTGGAGTGTCAGGCTCCACTCTCTCCCTATTATGCAATGAAAGAGGCTAGTAGCTTGGATCACCATCTGTCTGCTAGTGTCTTGAACAAGCGTAAAACATGTACCACAGCCTCTAGCTTGTCCTAAGCTGCCTGTGGGTCTATCTCGCCTTGAAACCTCATAGGCCTCTCACTCTGGACCTCATGCAATGTGCTCAATCGGCATGCATGGTTCGCTGGTGGGTTTGGTGGAAACAGGTTCCCTACATGTGGTGGAGGTGACGGTACACCACCCGAAGGCGCTATCACTATAAGAGGGCCCTACACTAATGCATCATCGCTCGGTGGGCCATCATCATGATCTCTCACTAGAATCCTGGTTGGATATCTATGTGTTGACATCCTGTAACTAAACTGATGCACCATGGTTAATAAGATATACATGGGGAGATGACTCAAAAGAGATCAAAAGAAAAACACTTTCAAAACCCGCATAAATAGTGTTTTCATGTATCGTGCTGAAAATCAGAACTCAGGTTCCTAGTGTATGGATACGTTGGCCACCGCACCAACACTGGACTCCATGAACTATAATCTAAGCTCAAGACACATAAAATTATTTCTCTATTGAAAATATAAACTCTTATTTATTCTGGTAGAACTGAACACCTCTGATACAAATTTGTCACGAACTATCCCCAGGGGCCCGTTCAGGGACTTCCCCAAGCCTGCCATCCATAGGCCAGGGGTAGGTGACTATCACTGAAAAGTTATTTACCAAAAATTGAAGGCATTTCCTTTAAACCTGTACACACATAGAGTAGGTACACAACAAAAGAAAACCACAAAGTTGAAATGTTTATAGTAAAAGTGTGAACCGAAAGTAAAAAAGGGAAAGTATACAAACCCAAATGAATAGAAAGTACAGTAAAAAGGTAAATATGTTCTCTATATGTCATCCACAAAAAATATTACTTGATGGGTAGGTGCAACTCATCGTCCATCGTTACTCCCTATCCTCACTTCTATCAATCACCTCTGAGCACCATCTAGCCCTAGCTCCCCAAGACTCAATCAATTTATCTATCATCTGCACAAGACACAATAAGGTGCAGGAAAATCCCATGCATGGGTGAGTATAAAAATACCCAGTAGGGGCCCCGAGACTCCTAAAGGTCTCCCAGAAATCCAGAAAGTAAAAACAACAAAGCATGATCTCAATAAAAAATCATAAAGTAAAATACAACTCACAAAAGTTATACAACATAGAGAAAAGGTATAAAGATGATTAGTCCTGAGATAGATCATTTTATTATGTAGAGAGGTTCATCAACTAATCCAAAAAGGGTCATTGTACTTTTAATCCACAAAGGGTTTCTCTACTATCGATCCACAGAGGGTCTCTCTACTGTCAATCCATAGAGGGTCGTGTTGCTTTCGATCCATGAAGGGTCGCTCTAATGTCGATCTATGAAGGGTATCTTTTATGCTGATCCACAAAGGGTCACATTCATTTTGATCCATGGGGGTCTGTGTTCATTCTGATCCATGAAGGGTTGCTTTTATGTCGATCCACAGAGGGTCGCTTCTATGGCAATCCATGAGGGGTCACTCTTCACATGACAGCCAGCCACAAGATTCCCACACTTGGTGCACTTGAGTTTTGGAGATTCTTATCCTCAAGATATTGGTTATACCTCAATTTACACAAAGTGACATGAAGAATTAAACCAAAGGATCGTCTTGTTTTAAGGATTCAAGTGTGATAGACGGCACGTCAATCAGATTCATGGTCTGTAAGTTAAAAGTAAAAAAGGTAAATAGGGCCTGGTTGGATTTGTGTCTGATCTAACCTGGCCATATTCCAACCTCTTCCAAAACCCATGTGATGTATCTTAAAAGGACCTCCTCATCCCAAGGTTCCCATCACTATATATGACACGTCAATCGGACGCTCAGTTTGCAAGATACGTCTGTTTTTTAAAATAGGGGTTGATTAGGTCCAGGTTCGGTGGGGGTTCAGCCTGGCTAGCCCATTAGGACTATGGGTCCATCCTGGATAGTGGGCCTTTCCTTCCTCGAAAACCCGGCCCGTGTGGATGTTGTCTGGTTTTTGGACCGGAAGTGGTGCGTTCGGGTTAGCAAGCTGGCGGCGCTAGCGGGGCGCCGCGTGGCACATCTTCACTATGCCATTAAACCCTACATAGCTTGGCTGGCCGTGGTTCTTGCCACCGTGGAACCTATTGGAACTACCATCCTCACGGGGTCAGCTTGGCCCCCATGTGCCACTGAAGATGCTCTAGTGGTCCGTATTCATTCCTTTCTATGACTACGGGCCTCCCGGGTCACCACCTTCACTACGATGCCCACGAAATCACCTTGTCGCCACGTTGCATGGTTTCCCACAAAGAACACAAGAAACCCAAGAGAAGAGGAGGGTCTAGGCCTTGTTTGGATTGGGCCACGCCCTCTGTGTTAGCATTTAATCAAAGGGGTGGAATAATAATCAAAAAATGTTTAAAATTATCCCATAATTAAAACCTCGCAGCTACCACCCGCATGAACAAACAAGACATGGATCAACCCGTTAGTCGGTTAATCCATGTTTGTTGTATTTTCCAATAATGATAAAAGATGAATATTAAACTCATAACCCCCCTACCTGGAAATAGTGTTGCAGATAAAGGAGAAAATTCATGTTCATTATCGTTCGATATTCTTCGCCGCATGTCAATCCCCGGTTCGATTACTCTAATGATTTTCTCTCGATAACCATTCTTTTCTGAAGACGAAAGTCATTAGCGTCATGATATAGGCTTCTCCTGCAGTGGTCAAATTTCTTGCCAACAGTATGATTAAATAAAAAAAAACCACTCATGTTGCGCTCATTAATGTGGTTCATTATTGAAAAGTAATTAATGATCCATTAAACCCACAAGTGTTGTGGTTACACAATGAGATGATCATGTCCATATATGACACTCATTAATTGACCATTATTACACTGCAGTTCTGCCAACAACCACTCAACGGTGGATGAAAAAGAATGAAATAACATATAGTTATTTTATTATTTTTTCTGAAAGTCCAAAAATTAACTTTTTCATCCGACCCTTGCGGGTCAAATTTTTTCTTTGCCTAAGAAAAACTTGGCCCTATGAAGCCAACAGTGCCCTCGTAATTTCAATCCGAGCATGAGATCAAAAGATAGAAATTCCTGCCTTCACATTTATTAAACATACCTTAAAAAAAGTTCAAAATTCCATTCTGGACTCTCCGGACCATGGAATCACCTGCTGTCAATTTTCTCATTCTCATAATAATTTTATATAATTAAAAATATATATACGGAATTTCTAGTTCTTTATATGTTTTAGGATTTAGGATTATTTTTTATGGGGTTAAAAAAACTCTACCAAGGAATATCCTTAAATTCCAAAGGGATAAAGAGTTTTATAGAAATTTTGGTATGTGCGAATTTTTCAATATCATTTTTATTTACATTAACAAGTTATCAAATATAAATAAAACATATTTAATTATTTTACTTGATTCATAGGGTTAATATAACCAATTTATTAATAACATTGTTTGACTAAATAATCTATAAACAATGATATTACATAGAGGGTTCAAATTCACAAAGAAAATGATACAAAAAATTAATATGCATGCCCTAATGAAAAGGTATAGTTAGTGTGACTATATAAAACATGCTAATGGGGAAGGAAATATTGATTATCTATTATGGTACATCATGGAATGGAAATGGATGTATCATGATTTATAAATATAAAGTATTATTTTATTCATTGTGATATTTAAAACATAAATAAAGAATTTTACAACTTGTGAATTTTAGTTAGAAACTATTATTTTTACATAGAATACAAAGTGAAACTGTCTCTATAGAGATAAGTGAAATGTATATATTGACCATAATAGTTTATATTATATATTTACATAATAGGTTTTGATATAGAGAACATGATATTTGTTGTGTCCAATATAGATTCTAATGTGAGTCACAAAGATATGGGGTGGGTAAATATTTAATTATAGAAAACATATTCTAATTAATTACCCAATTATCCTTATAATAATATGGTTAGATATTGATCTGTTGGTTATATGGTAATTATTATATCCCTTGTTTATGCATCGTTTACTCTATTTACTTTAGGCTCATTCATTTACTGTCCAATGTTCCCACACATTCTAATGTGTAAATGAAGAACTTATCATTTTATTTGTTGACCAAATAATGGTTGTTTCCAAGGTGTCAAGAAGCACACTGAAGAACCAAAATGGAATAATAGAGTTGATGTCAGATTTATTTGTCAATAAAGCTGTGTAAAGGATTGTCAATTTATGTTGAACTTGGGTGATGGGAGAAGATCCAAATAAAGATAAGTAAGAAGCTACTAATTTATGTTTTAGGAAGTTCCACTTCAATGTTGTAAAAAGAGTATAGATGTGTTATTTCCTAGTGAGTGTCTCTTACATCTAATGATTGTTGATGTCATGAACCAACTCGGGTCGACCCCAACCCGATCAACCGAGCTGGCCCACGACATCCCCAAATCAAGTTCCCAACTTCCCTAGGGTGGTGACCAGCACCAAGGGCATAAACAAAGTAAAAGTGGGAATGATTAAAAATAAAAATAAAGTATTGGAATAATAAAAGATTATCCCAACATAAATAAAACCAAATAGAACTGAAAATAAAACAAACCAAACCTGATGACCACTAAATCTATATGTGACCACATGGGTCACTCTCTGATCCCAAAACCGAACATCACTCCTTGGTGATCAAGAACAAACACGAACCTACACCGGAGAATAAAAACAATAATGGAGTATAGGCATGAATATTAAAACATAGTAGGCATTCCCATGTAATCTATTCACAATTCATTTCCTTTGTATAAAATATTCATCAATTTCAAGTTTTAAATAAAACATATAAAGGTATGTTTTCACACATTTCTTTTAAAAAAAATCAAATTCCATTTACCTTTTTAATTTAAAAATGTTTATTTTCAATGAGAATTGTCTTTATAATTTTAATAAGAAAGAGGGAGGGAGATAGAGGTGAATTTAATATTTAAAAATTGAAAGAGTTTTTAAAACATTATTTAAATATTTTTCATTAAACATTTCAAAACTCATTTTTTCATTTTTATAAAAAAAAGTACAAAAAATAAGAAGTAGGAGAAACTATTACACAATAAGGGAAACAGAAGTTTGCATGCATGTTACCAAACCTACTCAGGAACCTAAATTATCCACCATATATAAATAAGTTACAGGGGAAGAACATGGGACGACCTAGGACCTCAATGGATAACTTATAACAAACTAAACATGATTCATCCCATAGACGTGCCTCACTTAACACCATCAACCAAACCAAATGCTTGGTCCTACCCTTCCAGGCCTAACCAAGAGGCACAATCCAAAATTAGAGTGAGTTCTATACTAAGAACCACTATCCAGAGCGTAATCTAAACTAGTGTATCAGACGTTCTTGGAAAATCTGATAGTTATTCCAGGTTCCCAGGTCAATCTCATGTGGGGGTGATCCAAAAAAACCCACTATATAAATATAACAAGATTAAGCCACACAACCAAGCATCACCCTAGAATCGCCCTAAGGAAGATCCCATTTCCTTCAAACTATCAACACATGAGGGAATCCCTTTTCTAAGGACCTCCCATTCCCATTTGCATCCATTGAGACAAGAGATCCTTCCTGATTGATTTTTCAAAAGATTACCAATATATTAATGTTCCAAAAGAGAATCAAGTAACCTTTTAGTGGGAAACCATTTCCAAAAAGGATCAAACACTCCATTTATAAACCCAAAATAATTTTGAAATCCATTTTAGAAACTAAAACACAATTATAAATTCAAATACTTCCTTTAATAACCAAAATGCACTTTTAAAGGCCTGTTAGGCATTTCAAAAAACACTTAGTGTGAAATGTTCAATAAAACAATTTGATAAAAATAAATACAAATTGGATTTCACTTCATTTCAGAAATAGAATTTCTAAAAATCATACATCACATATTATAATTAAAGGGAGGGGGAAAAGGAAAGAAATAATTTTTTCTTCAATTAAAAGGGAAAATTAAAAAATGATCCGACATCAACCAAACATCACTTTGACAATAGTATTGTGAAACCACTCCACAAGGGACAAACAAGGAAAGTGAATCCAGTAGAAAACATAACAACACAAAACCTAAAATTTAAACCCAGGGAAACATGAATTCTACACCTAAATGACCAAGGGAGAATAGGAAACCAAGAGAGGATGATAGATGAAGGAAGAGGGGAAAAAGAGAAGGAGAATAACATGATTAATCACCCCCAAAAACATGAAGAATCCACTTGGATCTACCATGGATGTTAGGGAGGGTTGAGGAAGAAGGTAGGAGCTTCATTTGTGTTGGAAAAACCCAATGAGGGGAAGAAAGAGTATTTTGGTGTTAAAACTAAGAAGGGTATAAAGTTAAATTCACAATATTAATGAATCTAGGAACAATGTATGGTTTGGTCATACAGTTTAAGAAATCGTGCACCAACTGTGCACCCTTTACTGGATACATTTGACACCCACATGGTTTGGACATATGGTTTGGAAAACCATGTGCCTACTATGAAACATGGCTCTATCAGAAACTCCAGATCCATCTACACACCTTCTTCATGGTTTGGGCTAATCGTGCTCAAGTCGTGAACCCTTGACCAAGGACACCCATGAACGACACAGTTTCTCTTGGGATCTGCATGGTATGGGTCAAATAGTGCTATAACTCTGATACTCAAACCAAGAATGTTCAAAATGGACTGGAAAGAGACACAACTATAGGATGTCACATTGTTCCCCCTTAAACGTGCACCTAAACCAAGTAATAAAAAACAACCAGAAACTCCAAATTTCCATCCCAAATCTCCAAAAAATGAAGGGAAATCCAAAGAAAAAAAAGATAAACCAAAATGAAAGTGTAAAATAAAAAACAAGGTGTGACAATTCACCCCACCATAATGCTTTTTTCATCCAGAAAGCCTCAATGTTTCCAGTTGATCAAGCTAAATGACAAGATTCACACACTCACATGATTCAAATCCCAAATCAAGGATAACCTTAGATACCATCAAACAAAACTTACACCTCCTACCAGAAATCATCCATTAAACTCAACCCATTCCTAATATAATGAAAAAAAACCACAAACCACATGTTGGGCACCTTTCTACAACTAAAACCAATAGGCCTACTCCAAGGGCCCAATGTTAACCAATGGAGGAGGAAAACTCAAGCTCATATGATACTATAGGGATGAGCTGGCCACCTAAAAACTACTCAAGGGTGAAAAAGGAAAAGAATATGATTGAAATGAGGGCTTAATTCTGTCAATATGGGAGGCCAAGATGGGTCCCCACCATTTTAGGATTCTAGACGGGTTCCCAACCAACACTATCCATCAACACCAAAACTAATGATAATAATGTCCACATACCAACCCTATAAACAATGGAATGACAAGAACAAGACTCACAACAAGACGAACCTTACTCCAAGATGACGAAATTTTAAAAAAAACCCAAAAAGGTGCTTCCAATAAAATAGAGATTCATAAGACACATACAACACAATTTTCAATCCTCACAATACAAAACACCACCAAACAAAACAACTATAACAAAATAGATATATATATAAAAAGGGACTTCAGATTGAACCCATATCAATACCCTACTCTTACAAATAGGATGGTTTTTTTGAAGGATTGGATCAAGATCCTTGTTGCTTCATGGAAGTACCCCCAAAAAACTTTTCAAGTGACCAAGAATCTGCAAGAACAATAGGTCTTTGTAACATTTGGACATGATGTATTCTTGTGAATTGGCCTACCACATTGATGACCCGTTAGGGTTCTATGCCCATAAAAAGAAGATGAATGATGAGGAGGCCTCTTAATTATACTAATAGCATCAGTAAATTGAGGTTTCTTCCCCCATATCCATACTATAATTCCATTCACCTATTCCAGAGGATGAAAGTGTATTGGTTTCTTCATTAACTCCTGTCAACGCAACATCAACCCAAACAACATACCTCACCACATCGATAAAAGAGGTTAGACAAATATCTAACACCTTCTACATCAGATTAGGATGAATCCCATTCTCAAAAATTTTATCCTTCATAGAATCATCCTTGGACCACTATGGAAGATATGTAACTAGATCCATGAAATGATAAAGAAACTCCAACACTGATCTATCACCTTACTGAAGACATCACATTTTCATTGCCTTAACCACCTTTACACCCTTAGAGAAGTAATGTCAGATGAACAAGTCCATGAAGATCTCTTAGGAGATATCTTCTCGAGGCTTAGTTTGAGTGACCAACTACCACCACTCAAAAATCAGACCATTGAGCATAAATTTACAGAACATAACATGTATATACTTAGGAAACTCACGAAAATTAAATATATTTTTCAATTTTATGAATCTTCTTTTCTACTTCTAGGGGATCCACATGACCATAAAATAGGGGAGGGTTTAGCTTCAGAAACACAATAATAAGGTCTTTATATTAACCAATTAGAGGGTCCACTAATGATAAAACACCCATAGTTAAACCCAATATATTCATCAAGTAATTAGTGTGGGCACACATGAAAAAACAAGAAAACAATGAAATCAGTCAAAACGAACTCAGTATCTAAAACTCTCCCCAACTAGAAAAAATTAAAATTAAAAAAACCCACAAATTCCACAAACTTTTTAAAAAATCTCACCAAACATAAAATTAAAAACTATTTTCAAAAATTGTACCAAATCAATTTAACTTCACAACAATTACATAAATCTTATCAATAAATCTAAACATTTTCTCCATTAAAACCCATTATCATTTTAGAACAGACCCCAATTTATCAAATATAATTTTATTAACAAACCATTTTTATGAAAAAAACACCTTATTCAAAAAAATCTAATACTTTCTTGAAAATAAATCTAAAAACTCATTTTCTATTTTCCAGAAACTAATACATTACCTCTTGAAATAGGGTTTTCATGTTTTAAAACAAATATTTCAATATGATTTTCAGAATTATGAAGGACTCTAAAAAACTCACGAGGGGAAACCAATGTTGATGGGTGACTTGGACACATGGTTGGTGGCCATATTTCAATCACACCACCATCAATGAGAGTCTTTTAGGACCACTTCCCAAGGCCCACATGGATTTATAGACCATAAGAGCTCAGGAAAGACCATTATCCATACTTACATTTCATTTTCCATATATGGAACAACCAAAAAACCCAAACAACACAAACAAAACACAACTTCCTATGGTAACCCATGGTTTGGTAGAGAATGTGTGGGTTGTACACTTCCTCATACCAACACCCCAAGTTCCATTAGTTTAACTCCATCTACCTTGAAAAACCTAATAACAAAGGGTTCTCTAACAACTAGGTCCTCTAAATAACCTACTCTAATACATTTTTTCACAAACCTACATGGGTCAACCCAAAACCAGTCAACGGAGCTAGCCCATGACATCCCCGGAGAAAATTCCTGATCTCTCTGAGGTGGTGAAAAGCACCAAGGGCATTAACAAACTAAAGGTGGGAATTATTTCTCCCAATAAAAATAAATAAAAGTAGTGGACTACTGAAAGGTCATTCGAATATAAATAAAACAAAATAGAATAGCCAAACATAACTAAAAATAAAAAAATGAACCTGATAACCATTAAATATACATGTGATCTCCTCGGTCACTATTCGGTCCTAAAACCCAACATCTCTCCTCAGTGATCAAGACTATGATATAACCTGAACCAAAGACTAATAAAAATAATAGAGTATAGACATGAGTATTAAAAATCAGAAGACATTTTTTGGTAATCTATTACCAATGAATCTAAATTGAATAAAATATTCATCAATTTTTGGTTTGAAATAAAATATATAAAATTATGTTTTTCATGCATTCATTTTCGAAAATAAATAAAAGTCTATTTCCATTTTATTCAAACCATGCTTCTTTTCCAATAGAAAGAGGATTTATAATTTTTATAAGAAAGAGGTAGGAAGATAGATTTGATGTTATAATTTAAAAAGGGAAATGGGGTGTAAAAAATTATTAATGAAATTTATAAAACATTTCAAAACTCATTTTCCCACATTTAAAAAATACTTGCACCAAATAAGAATCCATAGAATTATTACAAAATAAGGTAATTGGATGTCAGCACGCATGTTATCGAATCAACTGATGCACCTAAATTATCCACAATAGATAAATAAGTGATAAGGGAAGAACATGGTAATATCTAGGAGTTAGTGGACAATCTAGATCTTACTATAACCAGATTCTTCCTATAGGTGCATCTCACCAGATGCTGTCAAGTAGCCCAAATGCTCGGACATACCCTTCCAAGCCTAATAGAGGGACGCAATCCTAAAGTAGGGAAAGGTCCGTACTAAGGGCCACTAGCTAGAGCAAAATCTGAACTAGTGTAGAAAACTTTATTCAAAAATCAAATATATATTCCATGATCCCATGTCATATCTCAAGTGAGGGTGATCTAAACAAACTAACCATATACAAATCCCAAGATTAAGCCTCAGAACCAAGAATCACCACTAAAACATCATAAGGAAAATCCCATTGACTTAAAACCATCAACACATGAGTCATGTATAATTACAAGGACCTCTCATTCCCATTATTATTCATTAAGGTAAGACATCCATCCCAATGGAGTTTTCAAAAGGGGACCAATTTATGAATGTGCCAAACGGGCCTCAAGCCACCTATGAGTGGAAAAACTTCTCCAAAAAGGATGAAGCATAATATTTGTAACCCAAAATACATTTATAAATCACTTTAAGAGACAAAACCATAATTAAAAAAACAAATACATCCTTTAAGAACCAAAAATCAGTGGTAAATTCCAACTAGTCATTTCAACAAACACTTATGTGCAAATTTTAGTAAAACAGTTCCAAAAATTTCAATACAAAAAGAATTTAATTAAATTTCACATAATATAATTTTTCAAAAAATAATTCATCACTAATTATCATTAAATAGAGGTTTAGAAGTCAAAAAATCAATTTTTCTTCAATTAAAAGTGAAAATGAAAAGTGTAACCTACCACAAACTCATGGTGCTTTGACAATGGAAACCTAAAACAACTCTACAAGGGTTTGAGAAGTAAACATCATCCAAGAGAATAATTAACAACATAAAACCACAAATTTTAAACTCAAGGAACCATGAACCCTAGAAACAAGACACTAAATGAGAATAGGAACCTAATACAGGATGAGAGAAGAAGGAAGAGGAGAAATATATGAGGTGAAGAGCTTGAGAAATCACCCCAAAAACATGAAGAATACACCTGGATCCACCATGGAAGAAGCAGGGGAGGCCTGAGTAAGAAGTGAGAAGCCCCCTTTCAGTCGCACAAACCAAATAAGGGGAATAAAGTGTGTTCTGGGGTGAAAACATTGAGGGGTAAAATGGTAAATTCAAATTTTAAATGAATCCAGTCATTGTGAACGGTTTGGTCTCATGGTTTAAGAAATCGTGTGCCAACCATGAGCCCCATACTGATCAAATTGGACACCCTCATGGTTTGGAAAAACATTCACCGACCATACGACATGGTTCTTTCAAAAACTCAAAATCCATCGACAAAGTTTCCACATGGTTTGGGATAACCATACTCAGGTTGGGTGCCCTTGACCAAAGACACCCATGAACAACACGGTTTCTCTTGGGAGCTAGATGGTTTGGGTCAAACTGTTTTCTACCAGTGAAACTCATACCATGTATGTTTAGAATTAAATGGAATGAGACTCGACTATAGGAGGTCACACAGTTTCCCCTTAACAAAGCACCTTAACATTACAATTGAAGAAAACAGCCCCAAACTCAAATTTTCTATTCAAAACTCAAGGTAAAATCCAAAGACAAAATGATAAACCAAAATAAAAGAGTAAAATAACAAATAAAGTGTGCTAGTTTAGATTATTATTATGTATATGGATTTCTTCTTTCTTGCGATAAATATTTCCCAAATGGTTTTAATGGACTTAGAGGAGTAGGCTAATGGTTTCCTAATTTGTTTAATAGATTGTAAATCGATGAATAAACAAGAAATTAAAGGCAGTTAACATTTTGTGAAAAGATCTCTAAAGTGTAGAAAATCATCCAAAGAATATTGAATGCGAATTTTATAGAATATAGTGAAATATACCATGTGGGTGAAGTTTATAGAAGTTGATTTTGTAGTTGGATTGAAGATACTTTGTAGTTACATTAGATGTAATCAAAAAAGAGTTTATATATTTCAAGAGGACTTCAGAATTGTATTGAAGTACATTGGAAATATTCTTATATTCTAAAAATTTAGTTATAGTCATTTGAGATGACTTGAAGTGACTGTAATATCCCTTATCTGAATTAAACAAGTTCTTGATTGATTTAAAGGAGTCATGGAATATAGAGTTAAAGACGAAATTTGGATTAAGTATTGAATCCAAGTATATTAATTAAGGATCATCCATAACTACAATGATGAAATATATTAAATTCCTAAATTTTTCATAAGGGTTATCCTGTATTTTGTGAGGTTTGTTCACTATTATGGAATGAGATCTATAATTTGCAATGGGGACAGCCCCATGGTTTCTATAAGTGTGAATTCCATTTCTATAAGGAACATCAGAAAACTAAAACTTCATGAAAGAATATACCCATTGCATTATATAAGGATTATTGTGATTCCATAAGAATCATTTTGTTTTTATAAGGGTCATTATTGTTGGTTTTGGGTGTATTAGAAGCATGTAGGGGTGGGATATATATTAAAATTTCTTTTAATAATCATTGCCTCAAAACCAAGCATTAGGATTTACATGCCAAATTTATAATTAATTAATTTAATATTTGAAAAAATAAATACCTAGGATTAGGAACATTCTTCATTGCCTAATTCTGATCATCTGAAAAGTCCATTTCATATTCCCTTCATTGTTCTATGTGGATCCAGTTATAGAATCCCTCTATCAAGGATCCACGTGTGCTTTTATCCTCTTCAACAAACACCATTTGATATCAAGGTGCTAGCATGGTGAGTATAATTTCTTGTGTTGTTTGTTATTGATCTCTCGTTCTTCAGTCATGAATAAATCTCTCTTGCACTTCTCATTATTGAGTTGGAGAAAGAAGGAGTTTAGAGGGAATTCATTTTGTGAAATAATTCTCTATTATAAATTTTGGATGCACTACACAATAGAAAAATCCATATATTTATAGAGTTAGTATTTAGGTTAAAATATTATGTAATTGTATGTCGTGCATTAAATAACATTTATTACCTTTAATAAACCCCATCTCACCTAATAATAAAAATATTATTATTATTATTTCATGGTTTGTTCTAACTTTCATAATAACAAATATTATTTAACTAGCTTTTTAAATGATATTTTTCAAAAGAAATGGTCTTTATCCATTTGAAATCCTCTTTCATTTATAGAATCCTCGAATAAAAATGTCATTCATAAATAAATATTTCATTAACATACCAATAAATACATATTTATTAAATATTTAACAAGATAAATAAATATATTTCTATTGACATGATGACTAATTAATATTTATTTAACTTATGTGACCAATATAACTTAAATACATATATTACTCTGACTCGAGAATAATATTTATTCCATTAATTAAACTCCAATAAAATTTAATTGAGATCAACAGAATCACTTAGTGTGTGACCCTCTAAGATGCTTTCTCATTGGCATTAAGGGGGGTTTCCTAAAGTCCATGATTAAATCTTGCAATGGTCCAAGGCACCTAAGATAAAAAAAAATTAATGTTGTAATGTTGAAAACCACATAAGAACACTCACAATATAATATAATACCATTGAATTAATATATCATCAAGAATGTTTCATGATGTTTTCATTAACCTATTTACTCAATATGAATTTTTTTTATAATCTAAAATAAACACATCATTACACAATGGTCATGGAATTTAATGCAGTAGTTCTATTCCAATAAAAGGGTCAAGATATCAACTTCCATACATATGGAATGGAAAAAAATCTTTCCTCAATTTATCCATTAATGAAATGTCAATCCTGACACACCCAACTTACCCCACTTCCTGCCAACATATGGAATAGAATTTTGGGCTAGTAAATCTAAAGGCATGAGTCTTGACATACATTAATGATAATATTCAAGTCTAAGGACCATTACACATGCTCGAAGATAGGAATATCTATTGACACAAAAAACTTGTGGAATTACTACTAGCAGTTATGTTCTCATTCTCTCCCATCATGGAGATTACTAAGTGAGAATTTCATGAGAAGAATCATCGTCAACTTATGATCACTCTCACCTAATGCTCTAAATACTATGTTTCCCATATAGTATGTTATCAATGTATTGAACTATATTAAGAATATTATAATATAACTTCAACATTGTCATCATAGTATGGAACTTCTATGACCCTATCAATTCAAAAAATACTATATGACATTATTACATTAAATCCATGAAGAAACAATGAACAATATGTAATAAGATATTAAATAAATATTCAATACATTAAATATACATATAATCAAATTAAAATAAGTTGATCCTAGGACACCAACTCTAACAAACTCCTACTTAGACTAGAGACAACTGCCTACATCTTTCAGTTCGCTAGACCTCACATGTTAATCATGTTTATATTGACTCCAGGCTGTAGTAAATGGGTCTAACACATTATCTTCAACAGAAATACTTCTCACTAAAATCTCACCTCTCTGAGAAACAATCCTCAAGATATGATACTTATGAAGTATGTTCTTCATCTATTAATGTGACCTTGTCTCTTTCCTTAGATCCACCGCAAGAGTATTATCATAATAGAGTGTGATAGGATCTTTAATTCTAGGTACCAAGTCATGATCATGAACAAATTTTTGCATCCATAGTACTGCCTTAGCTACCTCAAAAGCTGCAATATACTCATATTGTGCTCTTGAATTTATGACCATAGCCTGCTTTGAGATCTTCCAGCTCACAAAACCTTCATTAAAAGTCAATATGTATCCTATTTGTGACTTCATGACATCTTGATCATTTTCTAAAATAGCATCTAAATATTCTCTGATGAATAGTGACTCATCTCTTTCATAGACCAGGAACATTACCTTAGTACACCATAGATACTTAAGGATAGTCTTGAATTCCATCCAATGGTGGACACCTAGATCAGCTTGATATTTTCCTACTGTAGTCAATTCATAGGTAATATTTATCCTAGTACATAGCATAACATACATGACTGAACATATCTCTGACATGTATGTAATTCTTTCCATTCTATTTATTTGCTCTTGTGTATTAGGGAACATTTTTATAGAATGATGAATGTCATGTGATGCTAGAAATAATCACCTTTTGGATATTTTTCATACTAAATATCTTTAGTATCTTGGAAATGTATGTACTTTAATAGAATATGAGATGTCTCTTGGATCTATCATGATGGATCATGATTCCAAGAATATATTTTTCTTTTTCCAACTCCTTCATAGAGAAGAATTTAATCAACTATGTCTTAACAGACTGTAAGACTAGTATTTCATTTCCTATGAGTAATATTTCATCAACATATACTATTAATAAAACAAATACACTTCCACTAAACTTTTTGTAGACACAAGGCTCACACTCATTCTTAATGAAACCAAATTCCTTTACGGATTCATCAAAATGAATTTTTTATGAGCAAGATGATTTATTTAATACATAAATTTATTTTTTCAACATTCATATCTTATTATCATCTTTTATAGTCACAAATACTTTGGATTGTGTCATATAGAAAACTTCTTAAAGATTCCCATTAAGGATGGCTGTTTTGACATCGATTTTCCAAATCTCATAATCATGGTAAGGTGAAATGGAAATTATAATCTAGATGGATTTCATCATTTGAAATGGGGAAAATGGTTCATCAAAGACAAATCCTTAACAATGTTTAAACTATTTTGAAAAAATACATGCCTTATAGGTACCAAGTTGTCTGTACTTGTCTAGTTTCTTATTGAATAGCCATTTTCAACAAACTATCTTTACATCTACTGGAGAATCTGTCAAAAAAATAGAATGGTTTTGGTACATGGAATCCATTTCAAAATCCATGGCTTCTATCACACAGAATCTCCAATGTCACTTATTGATTCCTTATAGGTTAGAGGATCATTATTTTCCACTACTAATGAGTTACCATCCTGATGTATAGAAAACAATAACATTCTAGTTCTCTAATCTCTCTTACACTCCTACACATTTCTTGTATCTCGACAATAGTTTCATCTTCTATGGGGCAATGTGGAATCTGTACTGTTACTAACTCTTATATACCTTGACCATTAACATAATTGACGTCGATCTCTCTCTCACTATCTCTTTTAGATATGTTCTCCCTACCAAGGAATATGGTGTTTCTTGACACTACAAAATTTTTGTATGAGGGTCTGTATAGGTAATATCCCATTGTTTTATTGAGGAATCCTATAATGTTACACTTTGTGCCTTGGGGTGAATGTTTGTTACCTAAAGAGGCCTTAACAAATGCTTCACATCCTAACACATGTTATTCGATAACATGGTTTCTCATCCACTCCAAAAAAATTTATGGAATACCATTTATTTATTCAGATGGTACTTGGTTTATTATATGTTCAACTATTTGTAACATGTATCCCCAAAAAGGATAATGGAAGACTCACATGACTCATCATTGATCTCACAATGTCCAACAAGGTCCAGGTCCTCCTTTCTCTTATACCATTCAACTAAGGTATATAAGGACGATTGAGTTGGTATAAAATCTCAAACTCCCTTAAGTAATCATTTAAGTATTGATTAAGATATTATCTACCACATTATAATAAGAGTTTCTTAATCTTATTACCAATTTGGTTCTCAAATTCATACTTGTATTCCTTGAATTTATCAAAAATATTTGACTTATACCTCATCAATTAGAAATTTCTATATCTACTAAAATAATCGGTAAAATTTATGAAGTATTAGTACCCACCCCTTATTTCAATGGGAAATAGTCCACAAAAATCGGTAAAAACTAATTCAAGAAGCTCTTTATCCCTTTAACTTTTCTTAATAAATGGGTCTTTGATCATTCTGTCTTGTAAACATAAATGACATACAATAAGTGATTTTAGTTTACAAGAATATAAATATCCATATTGATTTAATTTTCTCAAAAAAATTCATTTACATGACCTAGACGGTGATTCCAAAGTTGGGTGTAGTATGAGCCATGTGTATTATCAATGTTTTTTATTTCTAGTACATGGTTTATGTAATCCAACACATAAAGACCCTAATTAAAATGTGACTTACCATAAAAAATATCTTTATAAAAGCAGAAATATTTAATTATAAATTTGAAAACAAATCGATCTGTTTCAAGTCTAGATACAGATAAAATGTTTTTATTAAATGATATCGCATAATAATATTCTTTCAAACCCCATATCATCCTTGTTGGGAACATGATTCGGTTGTCCCTAATAGCTAAAACAACAAGTTTAGCTCTATTAGATCCATGTAGATATACCATTACTCGGTCAATATTTTTTAATCTACATGGAAGTTGTATTTCAAAACATATGTGAACACTAGAAACTATATATAATACCTAATATATAGAAATAGATAAATTCCACTTGATAAAAAATACACCTGAAGCATCCCCTTGTTTCTTTGGATTGGTATAGTTTTTCATCTACTGGTTATTCTTTACACTTGAAAATCAGGAAGAATCATGTTCCCTTTATTTCCTTTATATCTACCTCTTCTTGGACGGAAGAGAGAAATATTTGGGCTTAAATCTCTTTGCCTTCCCTTTATGTTTGATCACCATAAGGAGAGAAAGCTTTTAGCACATCATATCCTTATCTACTTGGTAATAGGAGTGAGAATATCTAGAAGATAAATATTAAAGTTTTTCATATTAAAATTCAAAACAAATATGGATAATCTATGGGGAATTAATTCTAGAATGAGATCAATTACTGGATCTTTAGAGATTTTAAGGCCTATAACCTCTAGGCACTCAATGTAGCCGATGAGTTTGACTACATGAGTCCCATCTACAAAAACCTCACCAAGATCTATCTAAAAATATAATTTTAAATATCAAATCATTATTGAATAGCTCTCTCTAGGTAAAGGCCATGGATGTTCTCAAGATTGTTATACACATCCATGTTTTCGTGATACTTGATGAGTTCACTAAATATTGATGAAATCATCAAACATTTAACTTCGATCATATCGGTCAAATGTTTTTCTTTGATAATAAACTCTTCATCACTCGCCTCTTTAGTAGGTGGAACATGTATTGAGGATTCTAGCATATAATATTTCCATTCTTGGTGTAGAACAACCTGAAGGTGTATGTACAATTCCTAGATGTTACTTCAAGTTATGAGGTTTGATTTATCCAATATTTAGTGTGGGGATAAGCAGATGAAGGGCATTCCATATTCTTATACAATTAAAATGTTTAGATTATTATTACTTTTATTGATTACAAATTATGTTAGACATAATAAATTTATAGATTTTATTAAATCTCCCACTATTTTATCAAGTCTCAATATCCCTCACCATTGAGCTTTTAATGTTAAATTACTTTAACATTCTAGTGGAAAGGATCCACATGCCCCTTCTCATAACCCCAAAAATGGTTGGTAAACCAACTTAAAGGTATTTAGGTAGGAATATATTTACCAAATATAGGTTTTTAGCTTCTTAATTTGTTGAGTGGATTCCCCTATCCTGAAATGCTGACTTGAATTTCCTCAACACTTGCCTCCAAATTACACCAAGTATATAAATGGATACTCCTTTTGATGTAAAATGGTTAAGTTATCCCAAAAACTTCATAATAAATCCCCTTATAAAAGTAAGTTTCCCAACAAGGGTTGGTCAAACACTTAATTCTATTAGAGGTTTATTCCCAATCAAGAAATGGAAGTTTTAGTTTGACGTAATATTATGTTGAGGGATTTTATTTAACCATGCATAATAATAAATTAAATAAATGAAATTATGAGTAATTTTTTTATCCAACGTGGTTAATTAATTAATTAAAATCCACTTAATTCTATAGATTTTTGTTCCTAATCAAGTAACAGATGGCTTAGTCTAACTTAATATTAGGTTGAGGGATTTTACTTAATTATGCATAAATTTTATCATTTTTTATCCTTTATATGTCTTATTAATATTAAGTGGATTTTAATTAATTAATTAACCATGTTGCATAAAACATTTACTCATAATTTAATTTATTTAATTTATTATGCTTAAATTTTATCTTGTTTTATCCTTTACATGTCTTGTCTATATTAAATGGATGCTAATTAATTAATTAACCATGCTAGATAAAAAAAATTACACATAATATATTTATTTAATTTCTGTATTTTTACATTAATTCGTTTATTTATGTAATCGTGGCCTTCACCCATAAAATTAGTAATTGCATTGACAAAAATAATTAATTAATTACATGACCCATTCATGAGATTTATCTAACCGTTGATTTAATGATAGGAAATTAAATCAGCCTATGACCTTGGGGGAATAACTCCATTTGTTGGTATTGGTATGAGTTATAACACTCCAACTTTACACATGTGCATCACCATAGTTTGAATCATTATGGATCCATCTCGAATCACTTCCATGAGCCTTTGGATACTACATTAATTATATGTAATTATGACTCACACGAAGGTGAGGGGAAACAAATGATTTTTTAAAAGGGGCTTACATGAATATCCTTGGACATGTAGGTCCTACATAATAATGGAGGGATGGATGACACACTGTCACATCTGTGTCTTTATTTTCATTTTTTTTATTTTTTATTTTTGGTCTACCTTTTTTCTATAGGTTCCCTTTTTAATTTTGGAGTAAAATGGAGTTTTTTGGGTGGGAAAACCCAGGAACACAGCCAGAGCATGGATAGTGGGAACCATACACCCAACCCAAGTAATCAGGTGGTAATTGGCCAAACATACCACATAGTTGGGATCCCCTTCCCATAACTGTATGGCTAGACAGAGAATGCAGCATGGTTTTCCACATGGTTTATAAAATTGTGCGAACTAACCATGCACCCTATCCAACACATTACAAATCGTATTATTACTATTTCTCCTATTACATATTTAAACCATATTCTGGACCATTTCTTCCCCACTCAGGATTTTCAGCCATTAGAGCTTCCTTGTCTCCCACAACCTCCCTTGGGAACCCATTTTTTAGGGGGATTTGTGGGGATGCTTTTATATCATTCAAGTAAGAGAGTTCTTCCTTGTTTTTTTCCTTCCTTTTTAGTTTTCTTCCCTCTATCTTGGAGTTTTATAGTTTCCATCAACAAGGGTTTCATTCTTAGAGTTTAATCATGGGTTGTTGGGTTTGATATTCAGTATTAGGGTTTGTTTTTTCTTGATTATGGTGCGGTTGAAGTTCGGTTGGAGTTTTGCATTGATTTTTGGGTTTTTCGACCCAAAGGTAGGTGATTCTGTGCTTATCCATTATTTGAAAAAAAAACTTGATTATTTTAGAGTGTTCTATGATTAATATGTGTAGTTATAAATAGGTTTTTGAATTTATTTAACATGAATTTGGTTTAAGTTGGTTTTTATATAATAAATGTGGTGTGTTCTATATGTAAATCATTGTTGCAACACTTTGTAGTGTTTTATAAGTTGTGAAATTGGTTTATTAAATTATGTAATGGTTGTGAATCCTATTTTTATATGGCATTGGTGTGCGGTCAATTTTAAAAGAGTATTTTGGGTGTGTTTGTGGTGTGAAATCCTTATGGTGCTTCTTGAAGTTCTTTTATAAATTATTTAGATGGTTTATTAAATTTGGTAAGAGATGTGAAATATTTTTGGGAAAGGTTTTGGTGTACATGTGACATTAAAGTGGAATTTGGATTCAAAAGTCATGTTATGTGAAATGTGAAACTTGATTGAGCACAAAAAGGGAAGCCTCGGTATATAGGTGGGTGGACTAGGACAAGTATGCTACTGATTCGAAAGTGGGTACTGCCCAGTTTCACTTAGAGGGATTGAATATGTAAATTCTAACTAAATAATGATGATTTATTGAAGACCACTTGGCTATTGGGGTGTCCCCTCCAAGTATCTCATACATGATGTCACAACTCGTCCCCTGAGGCCCATGTCGTGACTACCCCAAGCCCACCTCCCATAGGCCAGGGGCTGGAGATGAGATATGAGTAGGAATATCCCACAAATGGGAGGAATTTCCTTATGAACCTGTACATATGCACACAACTCCAATACAAAAGATGATTGGAAGTAAAAACCCACCAAGTCATCTCAAAAGGCCCACCTCGTCACTAGGGTCACAACACCGTAGACAGTTCGTCAAACTAATGCTACATTTGAAAGTCATGGTTAATTTTTTAAAAATGGGGATAGTTGGGTCCGAGTTTGGTCCAATCTGATTGGACTGACCCATCCCAAACTGCTGGGCATGGCTCATTATGGCTCCTCGGCCTACCAACTGTATCCCGACCCACTCGAACGTGGGCTAGTTCAGTCCACCCAGATGTGGCGGCTTCCATGTCCCCACCAAATCAATGTCGTCATCTCAGTAGGATGCTTCTCCCACATGCGGTCCATAAGACCGTGTGCTAGCCAGTCAAAAACGTCACCATGTAGCATCATTGATCTGCACCACCACGGATTCTCGTCACCAACAGTGGTCGCGACGTCGCGGGCCCTTCCCTTGCAGGCTGTCGGCTTCTTGATGTCAGGTGGTCATGCCTCCTCCGGAGGCTCCGCTACTACATGTAACCTCCATCATCATGGTGGCCCATTTTTTTGACTCAGGAACACTATCATAATCCTTTTGTTGTCACCTTCACAGTAGTGGGCTCAGATCTATGCCATGATCCATCTCAATGAAAAGTCATTCAAGTGGAAATATCTCCTGCACCGCTTCAATCAATTTGACACCATTTCTAGCACACCTCCATCAAGCCATGTCGATTCCAGATTGGCGATATCAGATATATTTTCCAAAGAACGAGTGTGGAAAATTCGATCAATCGCAATGTGTCGAGTTTCGGTCCAATTAAAGAACATGCGCGCCGAACAAATAATGGGGGGAAGAAAAGAATAAATAAAAATAAAGGAATGGAACTCAATATATGTTCATGTCAATCGTGGTTCATTTACATTAATAAGAAAATAAAACTACAATAAAAAGGGATAATCAAATCAGATACACAATCCCCAAAACAATTCCAGCAAAAGAAACCCTCCTGCAAGAATGATCGATTTGCGAGCCAACCTGTTCATGGGTTGATTTGTGTTCTTCATTAATTTTAGGATCGGTGAAAAGATGGAATTGAAATAACACACCCTAACATGATTTGGTTCTATTTATACTAAATAATGGTCTATGTGTCGTCATTCATCGATGCTTGATCTGAATTTCGATCTTCGATCTGTCGTCACTTGATCAGAGCTCCGGTCTCAAAAATATCATCATCAGTGAGAGCCTCCTCCCCTTACCTCAGAGAAACTATAGGGTCTTGAAGATGAACCTAGATATTTGATGAGAATTATTAAAAAACTAAACATTCTTTGTGTCAACACATAACGTCCAATTTAAAATATTTTTATTTAATATTTTAATGACGTTCACGTCCAAAAACTAACTTTCACCCTCAACTCACGTCGGTCGATGTTAGGATCCACCTAGTTAAAGAACACCCTCATGAGCTCAACGGTTATCTCAAATTTTTAATCTGGGTTACCATTCATGATTTATAAGGATTTGAAAAATAAAATAATTTTATTTAATTATTTTATTTACAATAATGTCCTTTTTGGGTTTTTTCACAGCAGCCCTACGCCGACTAAACTTAAGTCGCTTCTAGGTTAAAACTACTGCTCTGAACACAATGGTGCCCTTGGATTTCTAATCGAGGTACCCTTTTAATATTTATTCCACTTTTTTAGGAAAACCTCTCATGCATGCTATTTAAAAACATAACATTTTTCAATGGATTTTTTCAAGCACACCGGGCCTTGGAATTGCATGCCGTTTTCAAGACTAGTCTTAAAATTTCCCCAAGAATTTACCAAAATTATAATCAATAAAATCCGAGTCATTACATTCTCCCCACATTACGGTTTTATATCCTTGAAAATCTAAACAAGGTTTACAAAAACAAAAAGGGAAGAGTACAGACCACAAATATGAGCCTCCCGCTCCCATGTTCCCTTCATAAGATCCTTATGATACCTCCCCACATGAACCAAGGAAAAAATATCATCCATGAAGGATCCTTGATCTTCATTGGGTAATCAACCAATGTCACCCCAATGTTGACATCCAGTTCTCCCTATATTATGACGTGAAAAGAGGTTGAGAACAAATCTTCTCAGCTATGACACGTAGATGACGTTGTGTTCCTGATCCAACATAAGGGTAGATCCAAGAAGTATGCTACCTCACCAAATCTATGTAGAACATGAAAGAGGGACTATTAACCTCCTAGATAGCTTGTTTCCCTAGTAAAATATTCATTTCCCTCATCGAGGTGAGATCCAAAGAAAAACATGGTCTCCTCCCTCAAACTCCTGCAATGCCTTCCACAAATGGGATGTAAAGCGAACATCATGATCTGAAACAATAATCAATGAAACTCCATGTATTATAACTATCTCCTTTATGTTGTGGAATCCCATTCTCTTTACTAAAATCTTCTTCTAGGTAGTAAGAAAGTAGGATGACTCTGTGAGTCAGTCAATGATCACCCAGATGGTATCATGTCTCCAGGATGTACATGGTAAACTCATCACAAAGTCCATAGATATTCCTTATCATTTCCTTCCTGGTACCCCAAAAAAGTGAATAATCAACCCCTTCCAAACATAGGGGGTTTGACAGGGTGAGTTTACAAACCACAAAACTAATTCAAACAAGTGTTCAATTTTTATCTCAATTGTTAAGCTGACATTCAACCCATTCAATCATACCCAATGTCTGCCTTGACACCCACATGCATATTCCAATGCATCTCACCACTATTGGTGTAAAATTATAAAATTGTGAATCCTATGAAAATAATGACATGCTCCCCACATTTCAAATTTCCATAAATGTATAGATTACTGAAAAATTAACAATGTGATAGTGGATAATAAGTATCCACTACCAAAGGGTCGATGAACACTTCTATCAGTTGAAAGGGGAAACCTTTCACATGGATAGAAAGATGCCCGCTAGATTTTCAGTATTTAGGAAAGATTTTGAAGAGTGCCCTAATATTGTGTTTTCTAGAGGAGGGTGTTGAGTACTTAGTGCTTTGTAATGCATCATGGACCATTATTGGTTTTCTCCTGATGTAGAGGCAAGCAATGATTGCTTATGGTTCGCATCACTTGAGACCACATGATTTGAACTACATGACCTATGAAAATAATGACATGCTCCCCACATTTCAAATTTCCATAAATGGTTTACCCAGTGGACAACTGATCATGTAAAGACTCACAATCGGTATCACTGATCTATGCCTCCCTAACTCATTTTAAAAGTGGAGGGGAAATAGCCACCAACTGGAGGCAACCTACATCAACTCTATCCATGAAGGAACTTTGTAATGAGGCCAACTATTTCATTTCATCATTCAATAACTATAAACTAGATCTCCTGATGAGGGAATCTGCTACCACGTTTCCCTTACCAAGAGTATAGACTCTATCAAAGTCATATTACTAGAGCAACTTTAGCCAATGCCTCTGCCTCAAGTTCATAACTTTGTGAGAGAATACTTTGTTGAGACTCTTATGGTATGAGTAGATGATAAACCACCCACCCAGTAAGTAGTGTCGACATATCTTCAATGCAATGACTACCATTTCCAACTCATGGTCATGGGTCATGTAGTTCAAATCATGTGGTCTCAAGTGATGCAAACCATAAGCAATCATTGCTTGCCTCTACATCAGGAGAAAACCAATAATGGTCCATGATGCATTACAAAGCACTAAGTACTCAACACCCTCCTCTAGAAAACACAATATTAGGGCACTCTTCAAACTCTTTCCTAAATATTGAAAATCTAGCGGCCATATTTCTATCCATGTGAAAGGTTTCCCCTTTCAACTGATAGAAGTGTTCATTGACCCTTTGATAGTGGATACTTATTATCCACTATCACATTGTTAATTTTTCAGTAATCTATACAAAACGTCAAACACTTGGTCTTACTAAGCCTTTTCTCTGTAGTCCTCCACTTGAACCCTCAGCTTGCGAAGATCTATGAAATCCATCCGACATACTGATGTTCATATCAATGCCATATCAGGGTGTAGAATAATGGAGAAGCATGTCTAACTATCGAGAGGTAAACTTGGAAACATCTCCTAGAAATAGGTCCTTGTACTCCGCAACTATTGTTGGTAATTAAAAACTCATAACATCCACATCCCCGAGGGTAAGACTAGCTGATTCAAGAGTGATCAGCTACACCCCCCTCTGCATGAGTCTATCCTATACTGCCTAGGTTTCCTTTTTTATTAACAACAAAAACCACATTCCATATTTTTGGTCATACCACAACCTTTTCCTAAAATAGTTAATCCAAGCATGGACTGTCAATAGCCAATCCATACAGATAATGATGTCGTAAGGCCTCAATGTCATCACTAAGAGGTTCCAGCCGAAACACTCGCCTTAAGGGTCATATTGCCCTATCGTCACTAGTGTGATTTATCGAGTCTCCTCTCATTGGTATATCCAAATGTAAGGGTCAATTAAACAGTTTATCCAAAAAAACTAGGTCTTGAACATGATTTTTGATAAGAAAAGAATGATTAGCACCTATGGATATCAATAGAGAAACTAAGAGTAGACACAGACAATACCTCATATCATTCTTGGAGCCCTTGGGTCATACACCTCTACCGCATGCAGTTATCCCCTCTCTTTTCCTCCAGCTCCCAGAGCCTGGTGTGGACCACTTGGGTGGTGGTAACATGTTGAAATGTACACCACCTCCTGCTACTCTCCCAACTCCTTATCCTTGCCTTCTACCCTATAGATCCATCGGTTCCTATAACTATTTATGCCTCAGTGGCCCATCCACCATTTCCTTACATTCCCACTAGAAAAATTCACTAGCTATATCCGCTCATCCATGTGACTTTAAACCACAAAAGTTCACTCTAGCATCCTAGGATAAGAACAAATGCACATAGGAATAATGTTTGCTCCAATGTCCCTAAGCACACCTTTCCCAAAGGTCTAATCCCTGAAGCACTGGTCATGTATCATATCCATTGAGTACCTGGGATGGCTGGTATGTGTTGATGAATACTCAAATACCAACATGTAATATTTCAAAAACTGTATAAGCTCTTGGGAATGCATATCCCTTAGCTTTTATGGTGAGATACCCTTCTCAGAGAAAGGTTCTCAAACTCTATCCATAGAAGAGTCACATCATTGTAACATTGGGTAATATAAATCCCACCATTTCCCTGACAAGAAATGAAGAAGGATCACTACTAGGACCACTATCTGATATGTTATTTCCCTGAATGGACAGAATACCCATCCACCCCCTCAAGCCAGTACCCATCCACCAATGAGTTGGACTTGCCTCAAAACCTGAGGGGTCTCTATCACTGAAACTCATGAAATGCACTTAGCCTATTAATCTCATCCACTTGTACTACGGGTAAAATGTGCTACTATATATGTCGTGGTATTGCTGGTACACCACCCAGAGGTGCAGTTTCTGGTTCAAATCCATGTACCCATATCTTTTCATCCTGTTTATCATCCTCGTGATCACATGGTGGAATCCTGGCTAGCTGTCTACCTAGAAGCATCTTGAAACAAAACAAGATGTACCATGATCAATTAAGTATACCCGGTGAGATGACTCAAGAAGGACATGGAAAATATAACCAATTCTGATATGATCTATGAACCATCATTTTTTCCATTCAACTTTTGTTTTTATATACTGAGTCAAAAAGTAGAATTCAGGGTCCTGGTGTATGGATATGTCGGTTTCCACACCAACACCTGATTTCCTGGCCTAAATTCCAAACATAAAACATTTGACACTATTTCCTAAAACAAAAATCATAAACTATGGGTTATTATGGTTGAACCAACCTACCTTTGATACCATGATGTCATGACCTGTCCCTTGGGGCCCATGTCGTGACTACCACAAGCCCACCTCCTATAGGCTAGAGGCTAGAGACTAGCACGGATTAATCATATCCCACAAATGTGAGGCATTTTCCTAAGAACATGTACACACACACAACTCCAAGCCATAATATGCTGGAAAATAAAAACCCAAAAAGTCATATCAAAAGTAATACCTCCTCACAAGGCTCACAACTCCATATATGGTTTTTCAAATAGACGCTCCATAGAAAAGTTATGCTTATTTTTGTAAAAAGGGGGCTGGTGGGGTTTAGTTCCGGTCTGACCTAGTCGGACCGACCCAAACTATCCTGGGATTTTCTGACCTGACCCACCAGGTCTAACATGAACAGCTAGGCCCAGCACAGTCTGTTATTCAAGCTTGGCCCACTCCCGAACTGACCAGATGCCATCCCGGCCTGCCAGTTGTACCCTGGCTTGCACAAACGTAGGCTAGTTCAGTCCACCCAGACACGGTGGCTGCCAAATCCCTACCAAATCAACGCAGGCCCTTCTTTCACCCATGCCACCATGGACCTTTTCGTCTCTGGCCGCTACACCACCATGGTTCCTTCCATCGCCAGCTGTCGATCCAGCGACTACCTACTGTCGGGTGGCCACATGCTGCCGGGTGGCCTGCCCGTCATGTGCCACCATGCACCGCTGACAGTGACTCCCTTTTGAGAACTGCCACCATTGCTGTGGTGCCCCATCTTTCGATCCAATAACACCATAATGATCTTTGGGTCTCCGTCTTCACTGTCGTGGGCTTGGATCCATGCCATGATCCATCCATGTGAAAATTCATTCAAGCAGAGATATCTCTTGCACTGATTTGATCCATTTGACATTGTCATCATCGAACCTCCATCATGTCAGATCGATTCTAGATTTGCGATATTGGATCATTGCGCCAAAAATTGATTGCACAACAATAGATCAATCGCAAAGTGTCAAATTGTAGGCCAAAGGAAGAACACCTATGATAAATGAAGAATGGGGGGAATAAAAGCCTGAATCAACAAATTGGAATGGACCTCGATCGATGCTCGTGTCGATTGTGGTTTGTTTCCATTAATAGAAATTGAGGTCCAACAACAATGGATAATAAAATTATATACACAATCTCCATAAATTCCCACAAAATAAACCCTCCCTTAAGAAGGAACGATCTGCAGTTCAACCTATTTGTGGGTTGATCTGGGCTAATTTTTAATTCCAAGAACATGGAAAATATGGAATTGATATAACACATCCTACCTTAATTCGGTTCAATCACTGAAGAAGAACAGTTTGTTTGTCATCGTTCTTCAATGCTTGATGTAAATTCTGATCATTGATCCTTTGTTGCTCGATTCAGGCTCTGGTCTCCAAACTATCTTCACCAGCGAGAGCCTTCTCCCCTTTCCTCAAAGAAAATATGGGGTTATGATGATAACCATGGATATCTAATGAGGCTTATTAAAAAAAGAAACTATTTCTGCATCAACATGTAACGTCCAATTTAAAATAATTTTGTTTAATATTTTATTGACGTTCATGTCCAAAATCTAACATTCACCCTCGACATGCGCCACTTGTGATTAGTCCATGCCAAGGGAAAGCACACCCTCATGAGCTTAATAGTGGTCTCATATTTTTAATTTGAGTTATCATTGATGAATTATAATGATATGAAAAATAAAATAATTATATTTTATTATTTTATTTAGGGTTATGTCCTTTCATGTGTTTCCATAGCATCCCCACGTCAACTAATCATAAGTCGCACCTAGGGTAAACCCGCGGCTCCGAGCATAACAATGCCCTCAGATTTATGATCAGTGAATCCTTTTAAGAGTTATTCAACTTTTTCAGGAAAACCACTCATGTGTGCTATTTAAAAACATATCATTTTTCAATGGATTGTTTCTGGAAAACCGGGCCTCAAAATCACACATTGTCTCAGCACCTGGTCTCATAATTTTCCCAATAATTTTCTAAAACAGAATTAGGAATATCTGAGACGTTACACCTAGGAACATAGTTGTTTGTGGTTTTTATACCACATCTCACCAAGATATGAGGTACTGAGGGCCCCATTTCTAGCTAGTGCCTAGGGGTTTTTCCCATGACTAGTGTTCTATATATTTATCACTCATACCATTGGTATACAGTATAAATTTTTGGTTATTTCAAAAGAAATCATGTTTCCTTTTTAAAGTAATTTCCATATAAGTTATCTTTCATAAAATGTTCTTGGTTTCTTTTTTTAAAATATTTCAAGTTATTTATCTTATAATTTTTATAGAATGGAATCTTGTATTTTGTGTCACCCTATTGGGATTAGGATCACACCCTTCTTAGACCTTTTGGTGTAAGTAGACTTGGTAATGTTTGACATAGGTAAGGGAAAGGATTTTGGAGATGGTAGTTCGGGTTGCTAGAGGTTAATCTTGGTGTAGTGTTGTGGAGATGTCTTGAGGGTGGTACCCCCTTGCCATGTGGTGTTTTTTTGAGAGACTTTTGGTTCACTTTAGTTGTTTCCTTTTTTAGTTTTGACTTAAACCTTGTAACTCAATTCTAAAAATTGTTTAAGGTTAGTTTGGTTTGAATTTTCAGATTTAGTTTATTGATCATTATTTGTTGTTTTATGTTTATAAATTTGGGTAAATAATTCCCACTCATTATTTATGATTCTTGGGAACCTGTTCCAACTCGTGGGGACAGGAAAAGTTGTCTGGGCCTTGCATGGGCCAGGTTGGGCACCAGTTTAGATGATGACCTAGCGTGGTTTATGACACACACATGACATCATATTTAATTTAAAAATAGAAAAATTAAAACTCATGAAATAAATTAAATTAAAGCATCCAATGCATACAAAAGTCTTGCTCAAGCTCATGAATGATCATACATGAAATAATTACAAACAAATAATAGGCTCTAATTCATTCATTAATTTATTTATTTATTATTTAAGATGATTATGCTTGAATTAATTAATTAATTAATTAATTCCCTTTCATCTTAATGAGAATCTGAACATAATTAGGGATACTCATCATTTATGGTATGAATATAAAATAAACAGCAGAACCAATAATGACATATTAATTATAATAAGCGTATTGATCTTTTATTATTACTTAAACCCATTATTACATTGTCAAAAATGAATTGGTGTGTCAATCAATAAAATAAAGGTTTAATGATTCAATTTTTAATTTAATGTAACTTTTAATTTGACCGTTTAAGGGGAGACTACATGACATGTATAGTCCAACTACACACTTTGTACCTCTACTATTATATATTCGATTCACATACCTCGGGTTTCAGCATGTTAAATTAGCCGTATTGCAAGTGTCTATAGGCTAGCTACACATCATTTATTTGCTTTTTGTGTTCCATGTGTGACTAGTCAACATGTGGTGTGCAATAAAAGAATCATGTGTAATTAACTGATCAGTAAATCGATGTACAATGTTCATAGGGATATAAAATATGCTTCGGATACACACATTGTAACCCAGTTTTACCATCCAATGATTTGGAACTTATTGAAGGCATATCCGGTCATTCTTCATTTGTTCATAAACCTTTAAAAAATTAAACACTGAATAAACATGATTAATATGTCAATGACATGTTAATTCAAATCATATTAATTAAAAAATAATATTAAATTAACATCTAACCACAATTTCACATAGACCAATAATCAAATAAACAATTATAAAATTAAACATGACCACTCTAATACCACTTCTTGTTTTCGGGAGTTGTGAAAGTTTGTCGTGGTGGGATATATATTAACATTTATTTTAATAATCATTTCCCAAAACCAAGAGCAAGGATATTGCACATCAAATTTATAATTATTTAATTTAATATTTGAAGAAATAAATACCTGGGATTAGGAAGTTTCTTCATTATTGAATGTTGATCATCTAAAAAGACCCTTTTGGATTACCATTGTTTTGAAATGAGTATCCAAAGATAGAATCCCTATAACAGTGATCCTCATGTACTCTTATGATCTCTCATCCACAAAAGTTGATCTTCGGGTGCTATCTTGGTGAGTTTAATGTCTTGTGTTATTTTTTCTTGATCTCTCATTCATCAATCATGAATTAATATCTCTTTCAAATCTTGTTCTTAGGATGTAGAGATATGGAGGAGTTGAGAGAGAATTAATTATGCACAACAACTCTCTATTATCAATTTTTGATTCACTTCACAATAGACATATTTGTCTATTTATAGAGATATGAATTAAGTTAAAATATTATATGATTGCATGTCGTCCATTAAATAACATTTATTACCTTTAATAAACCTCATTCTATATATTATTACAATTATTATTATTATTATTATTTAATGTCACGAACCAACTTGCACAATAAATAATATTATCTAACCAGCTTGTTAATCAATATTTTTCACTGGAAATGGTACGGGTTCGTTCGAACTCCTATTACATTTATTGAACACCCAAATAAAATTTTTACTCCTAAATAAATATTTCATTCACATATTGGTGAATAAATATTTATTTAATATTCAATAAAATAAATAAATATATTTTTATTCACATATAAAAGAATAAATACTTATTTAATTTTTGATATCAATTTAACATGAATAAAATTATTCCTCATTCTTTAGAATAATATTTATTCAATTAATTATACTAAAATATAATTTAATCGAGATCAACAGAAACACTTAGTGTGTGACACATTAGGATTAATTCTAATTGGCATTATGCAGGCCTACCTTATGTCCAAAATTACTATCTAGAAATGGGTCAAGGAACCAAATATAAAGAACTTAATATCACAATGTTGAAAACCCAATACAGATACTCATTGTATAATATAATCCCATTGTCACAATATCTCATCAAGAAGGTTGTTTGATATGGTCATCAACCTATTTACTCTATATATCTTTCTTTAACTATCACCAATAAACACATCATTACACCATGGACATAGAATTTAATGTGACATTTTTATTATAATAAAATGGTTGAGATGTCAACTTCCATAAATATGGAAGGGACAAATCCTTCCTCAATTAATCCATTAATGAAATTTTAATTGTGACACACCCAACATAGCCTACATCCCACCACCATATGGTGTGATGGTTTTGGTCTGTAAATATAAGTGTGTGATTCATGAAATACATTAATTTTAATATTAAAATCTAAGGACTATTACACATGCACATAAATAGATTTATCTGATGACACTAAAACATGCGGAATTACTAATTTCATGTCTGTTCTCATAATCTCCCATCTTAAAGATTACCATGTGTGAATTTAATGAAAAGAATCATCATCCTCTTATGAGAACTCACACCATCTGATATAAATACTATGTGTCCCCTCATAGTAAATTATCCATCTGTAGAACTATATTAAGAATATTTTCATAGCACTTCATGGTTCTCATCAAAGTGGGGAACTTCTCTAACATTATCAATGCGATAAGTACTCTAGGACATTATTACCTTAAAGCTATGTGGAAACAATGAACAATATATTATAAGATGTAAAATTAATATTCAATACATAGAATATACATAGAATCAATGTGAAATCAGTTGGTCTTAGGGCCCCAACTCTAAAACTTATCACTCTATAATGATCATTAGTGAATATATAAGGGTATTTCAGAGTTAAGAGATCAAATATCTAGAAAATGGAAAATTGTAAGGGTCGTCATCTAAATCAATAAGGGTGCCTATGTGATTCTATAAGGTTTATTCCACATTAAAAAGAGATTTATGACTGAAATATAGTAAAAGTAAGAGAACCACTGAGAAACATAAGGGTAATTTACCCTTATGAAAAAGTTTTCTTATTTGAAAATTGATAATGGCATGGAATCTTGGTGTAAATAGTTAAGATGAAAAGAATGTTTCATAAGGGTCTCCTTGAGTCCATTAGTTAGGAAAAAATTTAAGGATGATGGGAATCATTGAATATGATATCCCCATATTGTCACATGTGATATTATTAAAAAAATATGGTGATGCTGGAACTGAATTTTAGTGGATTAAACATAAAATTTAAATTATGATTCATGTGAAAGGATTAATGATAAAAATAGTTTATCACTCTAGTTTTTATATATATGAAGCTTTATTCATTTATTTTGAGCCTATATAATGTTTAGGTTTAGTTTTGGGAGGTTATAGGGGGTTTTGGCACAATTTGCAGCCTCTTCTAGAGGTGCATGGTTTGTAAACAAATAGAATAACCCATGAACCACCCCTAGAAATGATAAAAAGGAAGATAGTGGGAACTGTGAATGGTCATGGTTTAAATAATGTTGGGAAAAATCATGTGAGTGACCAAGGGAAACTATTCTTCTTGAAATAGAGGTAAACACATGGTTGGCACACCATTTTTCTAACCCTGTGATACAACCATGAAAGGTGTGGTTTTAAGATAGTAGCATAGAATGGTTGGTTCATGTATTACCAAATTGTGCAGCCTAACCATGTAGCATAAAGTGGACCTCCTAAAAATGTGGATCTAATCTGAATTTACTCCTTTAAACTTTTTTCCCCAAAAATTTTACAATCCTGAATTCCTTTTTCTCCCTAAGATTGAGATGATGTAAAATTTAGTTCCATATACCCAAATGGAACAAAAAATTTCAATTACTACATCATGTATATAGTGATTTATACATGATGTATTATTACTATAATATTGTCGATATTTGTGTGTCCACTATTTATATGGTAATTTCTAAATATTAGTTTTCATGTAAAAATTTTATAGCAGTTCCAATGCTATAATGAGAACCATATGATATTATGACATTAATCATAAACAAAAGTCATATGGTCTATATATATTAGTCATACTAGACACAAATGTTTTATGACTTTTAGGTGATGGGTGCTCATAATAATTTAGACTTATTCTCATGAAGTTTATCCATGGTGATATTTAGTTGATGTGATCTTGATAACTGACACATGAATATGAACTCCACAAGTTTCAGGTTTCATTGGTCATTCTTATCTACAAACACATATAATGGTATCCAAATAAGAGATTATTATCAGTGTATACCATTTGTTTGTGTAATTTGATGTAAGGAGAAAACCATGACAATAAAACTGGGGTGAGGTAGCTTTTGTTTGGTGCATCATTAGTTGTATGGAATTGATTTAATAATGAAGATAGAATTTTTTGCTTCCAATGGGAAGAGATATCTCTTTCCCAGTTGTTCCATATGGTAGTACCTTCTATAAATCCATGACCGTGGTAGAATAGGGTATGTCTGCCTAGTAAGATCAATGAATAATAAAGCAAGAAAGGATAATGACACAATCATATGTCCTACTTTATAATATATCTCAAGATAAAGAAATTATATTACATGGTGTGCATTAATAGGAAGGTTTTCATTATTGTAACTACGCCTTATCTCTTTAAAGGCCTTGATGGGTTGTTAAAATCAAATATTGGCCTATGAATAGTATTTTCTACTACTGAGATAAGGACCTAGATGGTAAAACATGATATCATATTCAAAACTTTTTCCTATTCTATTCAATAAGATTATAGGGCATGGTGGGCCCCACCATGGGGTCTGGGATATAACTAAGGGTATATAATCCCAAACTAATAAATATATTCATATTATTTGAGTTTATAATAATTGACATTGAATTTATTTATTAAATTTATTTACAAGTGTTAAAATAAATAGATGACAAATATTGTATGAACAAATATTATTTTCATATTCAAGGTTTGTTTAACATTTGTGGGAATTTCTATTTGAGTTAATGACTCATATTTATCACATAATATATTTAATATATTACAAGTGATAAATATATAAATGATATTTATTACTCGGTAAAGAATTTATATAATGTTGTTTATAGTGGGTAATAAATATCCAGGTGTTGGGAACACTTTTTGAGTATTTTAGAACCCAACTATAAATAGGAGGAGAGGATCTCATGCAACTGACTTTTCGATGGATGATTATCCCATGGATTTTTGAATCATGTGTTGATGATCTATAGGAGTTTGACTTTTTATTCATCAATAAATGATCACTGATGATGAGCGGATGAAAAACACGTGACTTTAGATAAAACCAAAAAAATGGTTTAATGTTTTTCTTAAAGTTTCATGCGTAGTCCTAATCATTACTGGGACACGCCTTTCTTATGATGACATAGTGACATTGATCGTTGATGAAAATAATTTAAATTCCTTGACCCTTCAGCTTCATCTACATGAACCTAGAAACCAAATATATTACAATTAGTATTAGAGTGAGTTCACATAAAAAATTTAAGTAAAGAAAATTAATTTTATTTGAATTCATGTCGAGGGAATCGTAATGGTCTCTACACCATAGAGAGAAACCCAATCAGAAATTAGATTAATGATATATGACCATCTAAATATCAAAATTCTTATCATCATTATTTTTTGTGTTAAATGGGTAGAATATATATATATGTGTGTGTGTGTGTGTTATTTTTACCCAAAATCGAATGTGTAATTGATTTCTAGTGAACCGCAGTTTATCGACTAAAGACCTAGTGTCCAGAATAGTAGTCACTAGAGTTGAATTTATTCTATAGATTTGTGGATTTTTTTTGAGTAAAAACCAAAGCCTATTATCTAGGATGATGTTAAAAATAAAAAAAATGTAAATAATGAGCAGTTTCTATTTTCGTGACCTGTAAAGGTCAATGGAAAGAAAAAAATCTTTCTTTGTCAAAAGGGTTTTCAGCTGATTTTTAAAAAAAATAAAACAAACATAGCTTCCTTAGGAATTTATCTTCCACCTAGCAACTCACCCTTCCATGTTTCCACTTCCCACCTAGTTCGCCACTATCATTGAACCCTGCCAGTGTTGTCCACCTCAGCTCATGGTGAGCCTTTCCACCAGCCTCTTCGGTCTGACTTCAAGCTATCAAGTGATGTGGCCAAACACTAGCACACCACCTACTTCTACAACAATGAATAATCGATTTGTTTCCTCCCACATAGTCCACCTCTAGCCTCCTTCACTCGATTTCATGTGCACCACCCAGGTCATCGTTGGGCATCGCCCTCACCAACTCCCCATCAACTGAAGCACCACCCACCACTGGCCCAATCTGGCCAGCCCTCATGTACTAGACTAAATATATGTGTCTCCTCATGCTAGGAAATTCTAAAGGAGGCCTAATCCTAATAGTCGTCCTGTCACACCATAACTTCCCAGCTCTATCAAGCTCTGACTCACCTAACTACGCCTAGACCCCATTCACACACTCTTCCATGTCGGCCTCCTCCTATTCCAGTAACTCATATCTCACATCCCCATAGGGTTCCCTCCAAATTCAAGTGGACCGACCCAAAATGGTAAAAGTGGTCCCTTGTTAACCTTAAATGGGTCTAGGAAGATCTGGCTCGATACAAGATCAGTTGGGGCAGGTACAGCCTGATCTCCTCAACCCCTTTTGAGTTGTGTAGGGGGGCGGGAGTCAAATGATATATATATATATATTTAAAGATGTATTTCAAAATTAAGTTATAATTTGGGAAATATATATTTTAATAAAATTAATTTAATAATTAATATTTCAAAATTAAGTTATGTTTTAAAATATAATTAAATTTATCATTTGACCGAATGACAAAAAATTTGAATTAAAAATTAAACCGAATTTTTAATTAATTAAAATCCACCATTAAAAAGAATTTATTACTAGTTTAATTTTTATTTATTAAATTAGTTAATTTATGAAATTTTAATGTGTATTGACTACTAATGAGTCATAGACCAATTGATTATTGTCAAGTGTTTGTTTTTTTGTTTTTTTGTTTGTTGAAATGCATGGTTTGTGATAATTATATAATAAATAATGATTTACATGTCATCTTGGCATCATTATATGTATAAGGTTATGCACCCCCGGATAAAAAAATTATCTATATTTTACATTCCTGAGACCCCCTCACCCACGTGTGAGTATTTTTGTATAGGACAATCAGTGATGTACTTCACGCAATGATTGTTGTAATAGTGGGTGCCCTAGAACCAATTATATAGTATTTTTTATTACCATATAATGTGTAAAGTTATACATACATGATGCATTCTTACTATTATAGTGTATAATTTTTATGCATCCACTATTTAATGGTAATATCTATAGATTAGTTATCTAATCAAATGGTTATCTAAATCCCAGGATATAATGGGAACCTCAAGATATTGTGGCATTAATCTTAAACTTATATCTTATGGTATAGATACATCTTACTGACTGGACATAGTATATGTTTTACTATCAGGTGTTGGGGGCTCACAATCATTGAGACTTCTTCTCATGAAGTTCGTACTTAGTGATCTCTAGTTGTGAGATCATGAGGACAGACATGTCAATAGGATCACCATATGTTTTGGGTGTCATTGGATGGTCCTATCTATGAACATGTGTATTGGTCTCTTAACTTGATATCATTTTCAATGTGTACCATTTAATCATGTACATTGATGCAATGAAAAAACCAGGATAATGAAATCATGGTGGGTAACTTGTGTTCGGTGCGTCATTAGTAGTATGACATTGGTTGAATGGTCAATAAAGGATTTCTCACTTACAGGTTAAGGAAATAATATATCTTGGGACTAGGTGATCGAGATGGTAGTATTTTTGTAAGACCATATCCATGGAAGTTGAGGGTAAATTTTTCCAGTTAGGTCAACAAAAATAAATCAATAAGGGGTGATGACATAGTTTTGAATCCTACTTTATGAGATATTAAAGAAAAAGAGATTAAATTACATAGTGTGTGTTCGTAGGTTGGATGTCATTGTTATAACCATCCTTATCTCTTTAGGGGCTATGATGGGTTACTAGATCCTGCTTTTATTCAGTGAATAATATTCACTAATATTGAGATAAGGGCCTAGAGGGTCACACACAATAGCAACTGAGGTGCTGCCTTCATCCCCTCTTACCTTAAACTAGATGTTGTAAGAAGGTCGCCCTTCACCCCAGCCCGCAGCCTCCCCTAGGCCCAGATCTGCCTCCACCTGGAGTGACTGGCGCCGCTCCTCCAGGTCAACGAGCCTCTACGGCCTTCTTCCTAGCCTAGTGGCTCCTCCCTCATGGTGACTGGCATCGTTTCCCCCTCCACGTGTTACCCACAAGCCATCCTGCCGCTGTGACCCCTACCCATGTCACCTGGTGTTTTTAGCTAGTCGTGGCTGTCTCACCACTCCTCCTCCCTAGAAGACACCCACTTCCCCTTCATCACGGGATGAGGACCCTGCCGTCGCTATTTTTTCTGGAATCTTCCTCATCTAGATAGGCATGAATCCAGATGTCTCCCTCCTTTTTCAACATCACAAAACACTGTAGATGAAGCCCGCAATGGCCATAGCTCCCCCTTCTTATTGTCAATGTGTGGCATACTACCACGGCCGAGCCTAATACCTCTGCCTTTCCAGTACTAGAACCTTATCCCAGCGCCACCCTCATCTAATCTAATCACTGCACTGGTCCCACACAACCCTACATCAGATTGGTTACCCCTTCCATGGTCTAGTGTGTTTATTTTGCTCCAAAATAGTCTCAGGTGGGTCTTCCCAACCAGATATAGGTTTGGGAAGACCTACTTGGATGAGAATACCCTTCACGTGGTTTGTAGAATCCTAAATGGGCATGTGCGGGTTCAACCCAACCCGCAAAAGACTTTCTCTAAATTTTTGGGACCATGATATTTTATTTAGTCAAAAAATATTTAAATTTATTTATTTATTTTTGTTTTAAAATTAAATTAATTAATTATTATTTTTTGGTTTGATTTTAATATTTTGTGTTAAATTAAATTAAGTCTGGTGTTAAATTAAATTAATGAATTAATATCATTTTTTGATTTAAAATTAAATTAATTAATGGGACCGATGATTAAAATTGTTGAATTAAAATAAGAGTGAAATATTAATTCAATTATATTTCCCTCATAAAATATTTTTAATACAAGTTTAATTTTATTTCTTCATTTGTTTTAAAAGTATGTGCTCAATGTTTATAGACTGGTCATGAGCTACGGATTGACCAACATATGTCTAGTGTGTATTTATTTAATTTATTTATTGCAATGGTTTGTTATACATAGTTTAATAAATGGAGATTTGCAAGTTATTTAAGCGTCATTATATGTATAAGGGCTTATGTGTCCATTTTTATCAGTTGTATTTTATAATCCTGAGACCACCTCACAAGTATGCGAGTATTGTTTTATAATGATGATATGAGAAGACACGCACTTCACATAGAGTTATGGTGATGCACCAGATAGGAGTTTGATGCCTTAGACGGACAGACGCTGCAACTCAAGTCGCAAGCGATACGGCTCAAGGTATTACCCCTAGGGTCTAGGTTGATGCATTATTCACTCAATGTGTCAACCATTAGTATTATATCACTATCAAATCATCATTTTATTTTGGTATGGTTTATTATTTTTTGAATTTATATTTTACGTGTGATAACATAGAATAATAAACAAGCATACATTGATGAAATGAACATGTGACATGATGAATATTTTCTATTGCATGGTCAGTAGTGAGTGCTATCACATAGTAAATTCTTATGAAATAGGAAAATATTTGTTTCTTCACATAAAAATAATAAAAGCATCAAAAAAATATTAAGTCGTAACCACCTTCTATCATTAAAATTTGGAAAAAAACTGGGTGTTCTAGGTACTCATCTAGCCATAGTTGAGGGTGCCTCTTACTACCAAGGGGTTATAATGAGAGTGATGGGTTGACTTAACTAATCTGGTGGTAAGTATTATCCATATATAACTTTTTATCATTTTAGAGGCAAGCGTTGAGTACATCAATTTATGATTTTAGAATCTGGGACTTCACTCAATAGATCAAGGAATCGTGAGTTAAAGCGGTTTTCCAGCCAAACACTAACCTTCACCCCTCTAATTATTGGAGTATCCCAAGATTATAGACTATGAGGGGAGGTTCCTGGATTATTTCCACTACAATACTCAAGAAATAGAGTATTCTAATTATAGAATAGAGGATTCTTATAATTCCATAATATAGTGGGAGACATTTAATGATTTAATTAATTAATCAAAATATCTAAATTAGTAATCAAGATAAAAAGTACTAATATAATATAATTTTCTTTTTTGTAAATAATGGAAAGTTATACCATAGGATATAATGTGATAAATAATGGGAAAATTAAATTTCCACACTGGTATGAGTTTCCAAGTGTAGTACAAGTGACTGCACATAATACTACAATATTGGAAATTCAAAGTGCTAGTGTCCCAAATACCTATTAAGCTGCATCAAGAAGAGAGGGTGTAAAATTTCTTATAGGAGACTCATGTAAATAGAATATAATGGTTATTTAATGATACTATAATTAACATTAGATGCTAGTTGCAGTCATGACATTAGTACATTGGTGATATAACATGTAGTCTCATCTATGATTAGTTTGGAAGGAGAAAGAGAAGAAATATAAAAATAAGGTAATGATTAGATTGGACATGTATAAATTGAAAGATGGATCACAATCATTTATTTGATCCTTTTCTCACATTATTTTAACCCATTTATGTCAATCCCTTTTTAGGTTACAAAACAAACAGAATTGAGTAAACGCTTCATTACCTTCTTTAGGTATGATTCACCAAGTAAATAAGAATATTAATGACATATTATTATTTATTTCTTTTGGTGAATAAGTTGAAAGTCAATTAAAAAATAACAATGGAAAGTGGAACGTCAAGGGAACATTATCAACATCCTTCAATTAAAGAAGTATTAGTAGGAGGTTATTTTCATTTAATATCATGAAATAAAACTATGGAAGTTAAATGTAATAAACTGAATTGAATAAGAAAGTACCCACTTCTTCTTCAAGTATATTCAAGAATATAAAAAAATTCAATCTTACTTCTTGGGAATTAAATAATTTATTCCAATCACATATGTTTATTTAAATATGGTAACCAAGAGAGTATAGAAACATTACTATAATTAAGGCATGTTCTCCAAGAAGCTAAGAAAAAGCGATTACAAAGTCAGTGGTGAGAAGTACATGACATCTATATTTCCAAGTGAATGATTCTTATAAAACTATTGTTGAGTATAATAAAATCATTTATCTCTTGTTTATTTTGGAAACAAGGATACATTATTATAGGTTCATGAATGAATGTTTTGTTTTTGTGTTTAATACTCAACCAATAGTTCAGTAATACATTAATTATAGGCAATACCCAACCAATGAGCCCGTACCCGAGTGGTAAGGACTCCAGCTTGGCATCCTGAGACCCAGGTTCAAAACTGGGTGGAGGTAAATTTCTATGGGGTAATGTTGCAGTACTACAGAAGGTATTGTTTGGTGCGGTAGCAGTATAAAATATTCACCTGATTTGGGCCTTCGGGCCATAGGTTTGGGCCTACAGGTCTTAAGGGCCTTTGGGTGATCAAAGGCCTTTGGGCTACAAAGACCATGAAGTAGCCTAGTTCACACAGAGAAGTCCCTAGAAGAGGATTAGAGAAATAAGAGTAGCAGTCACCAGAAGTAGAGCTAACCGGATTGAAAGAATGAGAGGTTATGGAAACCGCCATCGGGACCAGGAACCATGCAGCTTTGTACAGGGAAATACTAACCGATCTGCAATGCAAGGTGGGGAGCTAGGCAGTCAATGATGCAGAATTTAGGGAGGGGAAGTTCTAGTGGGTTGGGCCTATAGGTCATGTATTGGGAATGATATGCCTCTGGGCCTTTGGGTCATGTATTATAGGTCATGTCATGCCTTGTGCCTTGGGCCTACGGGTCATGTAAGAGTTCTCCTTTAACCCTTAAAAGGGGGATTATCCATAATAAATAAAAAATAAGGCCTTAGTTCCATTCGGGGGGGACAGGAAATACCCGATGAATATGAAAATGTAAGGCTTATTTACCATATTGTGGAAAGATAATTCTTTGTCAACCAAAATTAAAATTATACATCTAGGATATATCTAGTATGGTATTTAGACTCAACTGAGCTAAACACCTTAGGTATCATAGAAGTATATACTTAGTTTTGGACAAGAGAAACCTTTAGAAATAACGGTATGTCAAAAAGCTTATGAAACTAGTTTAGCTGGAGATCGTGAAGTATTCCAAGAGTAATCTAGTGATAAATATAACTCATTAGATTCATTTACGTGATTAAGGAATAAGAATGTGAAGTATGGTATTTTCATGGTAAAAATATATGAGTTGCTTCGGGCTGGCATGATAAAGAATATCTTGACCATGCAATCATCAATCAAAATAATATAAAGTGGAGTAATTCATAAATGAACATTACCATATATACATCAAATAATTGATGTTAATGATGTGGATCAATGATTAATTCATACATGTTAACATTGATCTGTAAAATATAGTATAGAGGAATTCCTAAACGGGCATTTTATACAATAGAGTTACGATGTAAGGAGTATCAATTTTGCAACTTGAATAAACTTCCGTTATATTTCATGAAATACTTCACAAATAATGGAAATATACCATAACAATACGCCAACTAAAATGAAAATGGGATATCATATGAGCCATAGTATAATAGTAATCAATTATGTCATTAGAACCATGTGTTTAGATTCAAAGAGTTTGTTATGATATAAAAAACTTGTATCCAGAAAAACACATTGTGCATCAATTTAATTATCCTAATGGTTTCTTAGGATATTACATAAATCCCTAAGATAGGAAAATATAGTCATATGATAGACTATATTTCTATAAGAGGGTTCACGTCTCTATTAATTATATGGGGAGCTAGATTGACTTGGGTTTAGTCAATTCCAAAGATTCACATGAAGTTGGAATAGGAACTATCTCCACAAGAGCATGTGGAACAAGAATGTTCCAAATACATACACTATGTATGAAGATAAAAACCATAATGATGGTTTTTTATTCACTTTGGTCAAGGATCTATTATTCATTATGAATAATAATTCATAAAAGTAAGAAATATATGTAAATTAGCTAAGATTGGAAAGAAAAATTAAAATTCAATAATGGATTCCATGTATCAATGTGAAAAGGGGCTTATTATTTTCAATACTATGGTGGGTATTCAAATGATATTATACATGGATGGTATAAATGTAGTACCATAAGGCTTTATTGTTTATACCAAGTCATTATTCCAAAATCCATTAGAATTTTACTTATCATAGATAATTTCTATGATTATTCTATTAATAATTGGATGTCATGAACACCAATAATAGAAGGTGTATATACAATTCAACTAAAAAAGGATGATCATGCCACATAATTCTAATAAAAGTTTCATGTTACTAAAATCCAGTTTTTGTTTGAAGTAAGAAACTTGATCATAGAATATTCATTTGGAATGAATGTTTTCCGTGTGCGTACCAAAGGTTAGTGGGGGTGCCATTATTTTCTAAGTAAAATATATTCTATAATATATGGAAAACAATTATTAGTCTTCAAGTTAGCTAACACCCAAATGAAATAATATATTCTTAAGTGATTGAATTAATGAATCAATCTAAATTATAGGGAATAGAATCTACTGAGGTGGATCTAACAGTTTCTTGGACCTATTCAATCTTACATATTGTGACATGGTATTGAATAATATAGTATGGAACAATTAAATAGAGGAATTTTTACCAATTTCACAAGGCATGGATCTCTCTTGGTTGATATGTCTAGGACATAGGAGAAGATTAACATGGTGAGTAAAAATACATACGTTGAAGTGATGGATCGATCATGTATTCCATCATATGTAAATAAATTGATATTTCTAGGATATACTTAATAGTAGGAAATTATCAGTTATATCTAGGAGAACTATAGTGGAAGCAGTTAGAAATGTCTAAATGTACTTCGGAAAGTACAAATGATATGTACATGGTAATTGGAGAAGAAATGATACTAGTTTTTAGGGGACAAAACTATTATTCATTATATAAATGTGATCTAATATCACAGTTTGGATAATGTGATGATATCGTATAATCTATTGGTAGCTATACATACAAATATTGAGTATGTTGCAGATTCTTAGGTAGATAAGAAGCAGTTAAATGAAATAATTTTTTCCAGTTCGTCGAATCTCACCTGGTAAGTAAAGCATTATTATAATGTAAATTATTATATTCTTAATAGATAATTTGTCAAGTTATGATAGTGGATAAAAGGGATATACTTGTGGATACCATCTCTTGGGAAATTTTACTCAAGGAGATGAGTTCGCATATAGCATAATATCCATGTGGTGAAAATGTAGAAGACCAAGAATCTAAATCCATTACTCAGTAGAAACATGATTTTGATCATGTGAGAGCTAACAAGGATGGTTAGAAAGTTGGATCTAGTGAAAGTGGGAGTGTTTTAATAGTGGGTTCCCTATACCCAACTATATAATACTTTTTATTAACATATCATGTGTATTGTTAGATATACATGATGTGTTATTACCATTATGGTGTATATTTTTTCTTAATCCACTATTTAATTGAAAGGTACATAGATTAATTTTCATATAAAAGGGTTGTAGTAAATCCCAGCCTATAATGAGAACCTCAAGATACTACGAAATTAAAGTTAAACTTATTCGCTATGGTCTAGATATATCTTACTAACTAGAAAAAATATATGATTGAGTATTACATGCTAGGGACTCATAAGCATTGAGACTTATTCTCAAAAAGTTCGCACTTGGTGATCTCTTGTAGTGACATCATGAGGACAGGACCACTAATAGGAACACCACATGTCTTGGGTGTCATTGGATATTCCTATCTACAAACTTGTGTATTGGTCGCGTGAATTGAAATCATTTCCAATGTCTGTCATTTGATCATGTACTTTGATGTAAGGAAAAAAACATGATAATGAAATCATGGAGAGGTAGATTGGGTTGGTCGTGTCGTTGGTGGTATGGCATTAGCTGAATGGTCAAGAAAGGATTTTTCCCTTCCAGGTTAAGGAAGTAATAAACCTCGAGCCTATTTGATCAGGATGGTAGTACCTTCATAAGACCATGTCCATGTAATTAAAGGTTAAATCTTTCTAGTTAGACCAAAAAATAGTAAAGCAATATAGGGTGATGACACAGGTGTGCATCCAACTTTATGAGATATTAAAGACAAAGAGATTATATTACATAGTGCATGTTCGTAGGTTGGTTTTCGTTGATATGACTATCCTTATCTCATTAGGGGTTATGGTGGGTTTCTAGATTCGGCTCTTGGTCTATCAATAGTATTCACTTCTATCAAGATAAGGGCCTAGAGGGTCACACACAATTTCATATTAAATAATTTTTCCTATTTAGTTGAATAGGTACATAGGACATGGTGGGCGCCACCCCTGGAGTCTGAGTTTTTCTCAAGGAAATACGATCACCAAAGATATAAATAAATTCATATTATTAAACTTAAGATTAATTGGAATTTAATTTAATTATTAAATGTGTGTAAATGTTTTTAAGTAAATACATGGAAAATATTATTAGAATGAATATTAGTTTAAAATATTCAAGGTTCATTTAATATTTGTGGGAATGACAAGTTAATTTTATGGATTGGATATTATCACATAATATATTTACTATATTAAAGGAAGGTGATAATAATATAATTGACATTTATGGCTCGGTATAGTTATCATAATATCGTCTATATAGTGTACTAATTATTTTGTGGGCCAGGGAGGCAATTTTAGGTAAGTGAAAAACACACTATATATAGAAGAAGAGAGGCATTAACAATTAAATATTCACAACCTCTCTCTATTATTATCTCTCATGCATTATTTGGATAGAGGCACTGGATCAAGGAGTTTGGATCGAGATCCCTTGAATGCATTTCAAGCAAGGTGATGTGGTGATCATTATAGCATTGAAGGCATCATCAGGTCTCCACACTAGCACTCAGAATTCGTTGATCAGCGCTCCCACCATTTTTTTATTTGTGTATAAGAGATCTAAAGGAATTCCGCTTCAAATTATTTGAGAAATGATCACTGACAATGAACAGATGTCTAGTATGGATTTGGATCAAAAAAGATATATTATGGTTATTATTTGTGTGATTAAAATTCCTCACATAGGATCCTCGGGTGGTAATCGGGAAAAGCTTCACTAAAAATAATGAGTTCATATCGATTTTTGGAGGAAAAATTTTAAAATATCCCTATTTAGAGCTTTTGCTACATGCCTAGTACCTTCAGATATTTTTTAATGCATCAGATGTTGGATAATTATTGACAGAAATTATTATTATAGGGGGTGAATAATTTTTTAAAAAATTAATAAAAAAATAATCAAGTTTTATAAAATTTTAATTTGTAGTGAGTGAAGTTCTCTTGAGTTGAGTTATAATGGAAATAAAAATGAATAAAGAATATTTATAGCGGATGTGATCACAATGATCCCGGTACACACCTCAATCTCCTCTTCATTTTGATGATACTGGTACCCACTAAGAACCTCACTTTTAATGGTGTGAGAACCTTTTTAGAGACCCTGTCTTTTAAACAATCTGGATAAAAAACCTTATCTTGATACAAGAGACTAGGCTAATATTTTTACCTGAATTTTTATTTTGAGTAATAACCCTACCATCCTTTTAGGTGGTTGAATAACTAGAGAAATAAAGACATGATTTTGATGGGGAAAAAATAAACTAGACACAAAAAATAAAAAATAGATATATAAATATTACATGAATAAAAACTAATATAGGAAAATTAATAGATGATCCAAAATTTAGAAGATTTTAATGTTTGATGAATGTTGACCACATGGAAGGAAAAAATGTCGAAGTTGATGTCCTTATATGATCACAAAAAGAGAAAAGACGTTGCATAAGTTCATGAAAAAATTGAAAGTAACAAGAATGTTGATTATGTATCATGACCGCGCTGTCGTGACACGTCAAATTGATTATATTTTTAAGGTTGATTTATAGTATAGGGAAAACATCTCTCAAGGAGCGTTGGTAGGTTTAGAGTGTGTATTTTTAATAAAAATGACTAAGAGAGGGGTGGTTTTGAAAAGAGTTTAAAACAATGACTTAGTTGAAATAGCTTCAAAGTTGAGTGACCAAGTGGATTTTAAAAAATTTGAGCTAAAAGGGTCGATGTGATTTCACTACACACTTATCAAGTTCATTGTTCATAGATATTAATCTTAGGTTTAGATTAATTATTTGGTTGGAGTTAATCGGAATCCCGATTCATTCCTAAGCTTTTAATTCAATGCTTTAAGGACCAAACCTTGACATAAAAAAAGTATTGTCAATGTCCAGTACTTATGCATGGAATAAGAGCTTCCAAAGCAGATTGAAATCTCAATAAGGTGGGTATGAAAAGGATTCTTGTGATGTCCAATTAGAACAACACAAGTCACGCACTCAAAACCTCACACTGATCGGTTAGAAATTAAGAGCATAACACTCACATGAATCAAATCAAGCATTCAAATCTGAAATAAAATAAGATACATGGAATGAAATTTTTAAACACCCAAATTACTCCAAACTAGTAGCTATTTTATGCATTGGAACTCCCTTGACATGTGTGTAGATTCCTCACAACGAACACCCAACTTTTAAGGTTGATTTATAGTCTAGGGCAGACCCTAGGTCATCTCTCAAGGAGCATTGGTAGGTTTAGAGTGTGTATTTTTAATAAAAATGACTAAGAGAGGGGGTGGTTTTGAAAAGAGTTTAAAACAATGACTTAGTTGAAATAGCTTAAAAGTTGAGTGACCAAGTGGATTTTGAAAAATATGAGATAAAAGGGTCGATGTGATTTCACTACACACATATCAAGTTCATTTTTCATAGAGATTCATCTTAGGTTTAGAGTAATTCTTTGGTTGGAGTTAATTGGAATCCCGATTAATTCCTAAGATTTTATTTCAATGCTTTAAAGACCAAACCTTGACATAACAATAGTATTCTCAAGGTCCAGAACTTATGCACGGAATAAGAGATTCCAAATAAGATTGAAATCTCAATAAGTTGGGTATGAAAAAGGATTCTTGTGATGTCCAATCGGAACAACACAATTCATGCAATCAAAACCTCACACCGATCGTTTAGAAATTAAGAGCATAACACTCACACGCATAAAATCAAGCATTCAAATCTGAAATAAAATAATATACATGGAATGAAATGTTTAAACACCCAAATTAATCCAAACCAGTAGCTAGTGCATGCATCGGAACTCCCTTGACATGTGTGTATCCCCCTCACAATGAACACCCAACTTTTAGCTCGACATCGGGAGGAGGAGGAAGCTCGGGTGGAACTCCTTCTTCATCCTTGATTCCCCTATGAGGATAGGGGCCTCTAGAACCTCCAAGGTGATTATGAGACCCCTCTAGGACTCCAAATTTTCATCAATTCACTCATTGGACAAACTTTCAAATGGGGAACCCAAGGTGCCATTTTATAGGAAATTTGGAAGGTGGTTTTAGGAACATAGATTTCATCAATCCAATTGTACGACGCGTTTACGCCTTCAGACAGCCTTATCTCGATTGGAGAAAATAGAAAAGTTGTATCCCTACTTCTATATTGTCTTCACTGAAATTTATGCACCGTTTGGACAACTACAGCTCAAGATATTGATAAAATACAGACCACTGCATTTGACTTGGGCCAAATTTTGTGGCTTGGACAGATCAGTTCGCATGCGCCCCATAGAAGCCTAATCGGGATTGGGTTCCTGAATATGAAATGTATCCTATTAAAATTTGGACAGGACCACAAACTTCCAGCCCATTTGGATGCATGGATTTCGTGTGCTATGCAAAACAGTGGACAGATGTCCATGGATCCATGCAATTTTGGCCCATTTTTCGTCCATTTCATCAAGGGCCCTCCAAATAACCTCCACCTACATTGAAATAATAAAAACAAGTAACATTGAACATTATAATTTTGATTAAAATTAATTAAATTATTCAAACATAAAGTGAAATTTATTAGTATATTTGAAATATTCATTACAAAACTAGTTTAAAACAGCGGTGTAAGGGTGGAATAAAACAATGAATTGTGGTACGATCACACACCCACACCTAAACATTTTCACTCCTGGTAAAAATCACATATCCAAATAAAATTATTCATATATATATATATATATATCCAACATAATAAAGATTTAATATTTTATTTAAAGTAATGTGATCAATGCACGAACCACACCAAGGAGTTCTTCCCAGTGAAAATGGAAAAAGATGTATCATAAATCATATCACAATAAAATTCAAAGAGATTTATGACACCAACATGAGAAAGGAATTAAAAGGTCAACCATTACACAAACTCTCCATGTGTGTGTGTGAAAACCATTCCATGCTATTCTTTCCATTTTCTATCAAATAAATATAGGTTATTTTAACATTATTCAGCTTTAAATAATTTTTCACCAAACCTGTCCTAAATCCTTTGTAATATATTTCAAGACCCACTCATTTAAGCATTCCAAGAAGTAAAACCATAATCTCACAACCTAGATATCTCCATATGTTGCACGTTTCATCACTCCCCTCATTTATTATATTTTTTTTGAAGTTTCATTTGGAACAAATCTCACACTCATCTCTCAACCCTTGTTTGATCTCCTCACGACACTAATTGCAATAGTTATAACAAGATAAAAGGTTGAGAAGGAGTGTTTTTTGACCTTCCCAAGACACAACCAATTTTTTTAGGGCGTACAACAGTCGGACATTAGGTACACACGCATAGGTCAATCTGGTACAGCAATGAAACAGATCGGATAAGGAACGAACGTATGGAAATATCATTTCAAGCTGAAAAATATTAACCCAACATATATTTACCTTATATTAAGTAAGAAATATTCACAATTTGTGGTTTGGTGAAAAAAATTATGGAGATATTAGTGACACAGTTTCCCAAAACTACTCACACAAGGGGCATCAATCATCTCAAATGTTTCACAGTGATATAACCATTTATATCATTGACAGAAAACCAATTCACTAAAAAAATAAATCCTTGATGGTAAACTCATACACAAATTCTTTTTAGCCTTCATTAGGGTATTTTTACTTTCCCCACTTTATGGTCGCTAAATCATAGAACTTCAAATTTGTTTATGGGGAAAAATTAAAATACCATAAAGAAGGCCAAAAAGAGAAAACAAAAGGAGAAAATGATGAAAATTCCTAACTAACCCAAGAATGTATCCACCCCCCCCCACACACACACACACCTAGAGTATGCAATGTCCTCACTGTAGTAAAAGAGAATGTGGGAAGGAAGGATAAAACCTGGTGGATGTCATTCATATTTTGCTTCATGAACTTGGAGTTCCTCCATCAGGGACTCCAGAACGGGTTCATGAATGTGCTTCAGCCGTTTCCCCTTGACAGTGAAGGTTTGGTTGCTTTCTTAATTTTGAATCTGAACAACACCAAATGGAGAGACATTAGTAACAATTTATGGTCCAAACCAGCGGGAATGAAGCTTATCGGGGTGCAATTTCAGCCTTGCATTGTATAGAAGGACCTTCTGCCCAATGTGGGACTGACGATGAAGGATAAGACGGTCATGGGCAGCCTTGGTTATCTCCTTATAAATCCTGGAGTTTTCATATGCATCTCTTCTCATTTCCTCTAGCTCATGAATCTGCAACTTCATTTGAGCACTTGCACCAGAATGATTAGAATTGCATTGTTTGATGGCCCAGTAGGCCCAGTGCTCAATCTCAACAGGGAGGTGACAACTCTTTCCAAACACAAGACGATAGGGTGACATTCCAATGGGAGTTTTGAAAGCAGTACGGTAGGCCCATAATGAATCATCAAGTCTAAGACTCCAATCTTTCCTATTGGGTTGAACCGTTTTTCCAAGAATTTTTTTACCTCTCTATTTGACACCTCAGCTTGACCATTGGTCTATGGATGATATGCAGTAGAAACTCGATGACTGACCCCATACCGACGCAAAAGTGATTGCATTGTTTGGTTGCAGAAATAAGAACCCTGGTCACTGATGATGAACCTAGGTAATCCAAACCTACAAACAATCTGAGTTCTAAAAATTTCTACAACTATTTTGGAATCATCTGTCCTTGTGTCCCATGCCTCTACCCATTTTGATACATAATCAATGGCCAAAAGAATGTACAAGTTTCCAAAAGAATTGGGAAATGTCCCCATAAAGTTAATGCCCCAAACATCAAAAATTTCATAAAAGAGCAAGGGTTGTTGTGTCATTTCATTCCTTTTAGAAACATTCCCCATTCTTTGACAATGAGGAAAAGATTTAAAAAATTCATGGGCATCCCGAAAAAGTGTTGGCCAAAAGAGACCAGAATAAAGAACTTTGCGAGCAGTCCGTTGGGGACCAAAGTGACCCCCACAAGTAAGAGTGTGGTAGAATCTAAGGACAGACTGAAACTCGCTATCGGGAACACAACGCCTAAGGACCTGATTGATACATGTGCGCCAAAGGTAGGGGTCATCACAAATGTACCAACGAGACTCATTTTTAAGACGACTGGCTTTTTTTGTTGAAATCAGTAGGAATGCAAGATGCCAACAAATAATTTACAATTTCAGCATACCAGGGAATAGAATCTTGTACTTTGTACAGTTTCTCATCAGGAAACATTTCATTAATGGGAATACATGGGGATGAGACAATGTCTGAGGATGGGGGGATCCTACTGATATGGTCTGCTACCACATTCTCTGCTCCTTTTTTATCTCTAATTTCTAGATTGAATTTCTGAAGGAGGAGCATCCAATGAATGAGACGTGGTGTGGCTTCCATTTTCTTTAGGAGATACCGAAGGGCTGCATGGTCTGATAACACAATGACTTTGGACCCTAACAGGTATGACCTGAATTTATCCCAGGAAAACACAATGGAAAGAAATTATTTTTTAGTGGTGGTGTAGCTTGCTTGGGGAGGGTCTGAAGTACGTGAGGCATAGGCAATGACATATGGAGCTCGATCGACCCTTTGTGATAAGACTGCCCCAACTGCATAGCTAGAGGCATCACACATGAGCTCAAATGGTAAATCCCACTGATGTGGTTGGATTACTGGGGGTGATGTGAGACTCCATTTTAATTTATTAAAATATTATTCACATTCTTTATCAAAAACAAAATATTTTTCTTTTTGGAGTAAGCTTGAGAGGGGAAGTGCAATCTTACTAAAATCACGAATGAAAAGATGATAAAATCCAGTATGACCTAGGAAATACCGCACATCACGTACATTTTTAGGGAATGGTAGGGAAGAAATGACATCCACTTTCGATTTATCTACTTGGATACCATCCCCAGAAATGACATGTCCCAAAACTATAGCTTTTCACACCATGAAATGGAATTTATCATAATTTAATACAAGATTATTTTCAATACAGCGACTTAGGACAGAACCAAGACTACTTAAACATTCATCAAAAGAGGATCCATAAACAGTAAAATCATTCATGAAAACTTCCATACAATTCTCCAGGTAATCAGAAAAAATACTAACCATACATCGCTGGAAAGTACCCGGAGCATTGCATAGGCCAAATGACATCCTTCTATAGGAAAATGTGCCAAAGGGGCAAGTGAAGGTTGTCTTTTCTTGATCCTTGAGGAAAATATGGATCTGAAAGTATCCAAAATACCCATCATGAAAACAGTAATGGGAATTCTCCGCTAGCCTCTCCAGCATTTGGTCAATGAATGGAAAGTGGAAATGGTCCTTCCTAGTGTGTTTGTTTAGTCAGTGATAATATATAAAGACACACCAACTATTCTGCACATGAGTTGGAACCAATTCATTGTTTTCATTTTTAATTACCGTTAGGCCAGTTTTTTTAGGAACTACTTGAACGGGATTGACCCATTGGCTGTCAGAGATGGGGTAAATGATTCCAGTAGCCAATAATTTTGTTACTTCCTTTTTAACTACTTCTAAAAGGTTTGGGTTCAGTCGATGTTGTGTCTGCCTCACTGGTTTAGCCTTATCAGTTAATAAAATATGATGTGTACAATTTGATGGGCTAATACCAGGAATGCCTGCAAGTGTCCATCATAATGATTGTTTATACTCCCTCAAATTTTCAAGAAGTCGCAATTCATTGTCAAGAGGGAGTGAACTAGCAATGATGATGGGAAACTTGTTTCCATTCTCAAGATATCAATGTTTTAAATCTTGAGGCAGTAGCTTTAGTTCCAATTCAGGTGGATTTTGGATTGATGGGAGTGTGTGTGAAAGTGAGAGGTCACTAATCTCAACTAACTACTCAATGGTATCATCCTCATATGAGGAATTAGCTTTTAGAAGCGTAGTAGTATCATCGATGGTTATGTGATCCTCCGTGTTCAAGAAATTATCAATTAATAAACATGCATAACACTTTTCTATACCACTACAACAGTCAACACATGATTCATTTCCAAGAATTTCAATCAAAGAGGAAAATTCAGAAAGGGGATCAGTGGAATCAAATGAAGTGATTTTAGGGGAAGGGAGTACATCAATTGAATTTATCGAGAGAGAGCAATGTTCTCTTGAGGGGTACTTCATGGCATCAAGGATGTTTAAATGGACTATGTCACCACCAAATTCCATAGATAATGTACCATTATGGACATTAATTATGGATTTGGCGGTTTTCAATAAAGGTCTCTCCAATATAATTGGGGCGTTTCTATTCATCCTATCATCTTCCATTTTTAGCACATAAAAATCAGCAGGAAATATTAAATTTTGAACCCTCAAAAGAACATCCTCTAACACACCAGAAGGGTGTGTCGTACTCCGATTTACTAGCTGAACAACTATTCTTTTGGGATTTAGTTCTCCGGACTGAAAAGAAGAGTAAATAGAGTGAGGCATCACATTAATAGAGGCACCCAAATCAAGCATAGCATTAGAAAAACAATACTCCCCTATGGTACATGGAATTGAGAATGTTCCAGGATCATTACACTTGGTGGTATGTGATGGTTGTATCAATGCTAAGACATTCCTCCCAAAACTTACCTTCTCATCGCCCTGAAGTTTCCTTTGATGTGTACACATCTCCTTTAGAAACATAGCATAACGTGAAATTTGGTTCATGGCATCAATCAATGGGATCTTAACCTGCACTTTTTTGAAAGTCTCCAATATTTCTTTATCAAGTTTAGTTTCCTTTTGTTTCCTTGGTTGGGTGGATCTTTGGGGAAATAAAAGAGGAATGGTTGGGCTTGGTAACTCATCAATAGACACACTCTTTCCTTTGGTAGGACTTCTCTCAAGACAAGGTTCCACGTCATTTGAACCTTTTTCAGTGGTTGGGATGGTGGTTTCCTTAGGAGAGGATGACTCTAATAGAGGGTTCATTTGTCTTTTAAGTTGAGTTCCACTCCTAAGGGTGATGGCACTAACATTTCCCTTATCCCTAGGGTTGAAAAGTGGTTGAGAGGGTAGTTTACCAGACCCATGGCTTTGGATTTCACCCAACAAGTTAGCTAGTTGTCCTAATTGGGTTTTGAGGTCTTTTATGGCAGCTTTGGTGGTTTTTTGGAACTGGAGATTATTGAAATCCATTTGTTTCATCATATCTTCTAGGCTAGGCTCGGGTTTTTGGGGGTGTTGGAAAGGCCTTTGGGGTGGTTGAAAATTTCTGGGTGGTGGTGGTTGATTACTACTTTTCCCTAGTTGGTTCCATGGTTGATGGGGCTGGTTTGAATACCCCCTTTCCTATAGGCTTGGTTGTCTTTCCACCCAGGGTTGGATGGATAGTAAGGTTCTTTCCTAATGGGTTGGTTATAGGGGCGTCCTGGGAATATTGCCTCACAACTCTCAAAAGTTTCTCTCAATTGGGGGCATTGGTCAGAATAGTGGGTATTAGAAGAGAATATACCACAATGTATGGGATGAGGATATTGGAATTTCCCTTGGGAAAGAGCAAGTTGTCGTAGAAGGGTACTTACCTCTTCAAACTTTGTATCCACCTTCTTCTCAAATTCAGTACTTTTCACCTCATGGACACCTCGAATGGGTACACAAGACCTTGAACTGAATTGTTGCGTGTTCTGTACCATGGTCTCAATTAGGGTCCTTGCAGCGATTGGGATTTTATCCACTAGTGCACCACCTGCAATAGCATCAATCATGTTAATATCTATTGGAATTAAACCTTCATAAAAATATTGTATTAAAAGTTGATCGCTTATTTGGTTTTGTAGAAAACTTGAACATAATATTTTAAAGTGTTCCCAATATTCATGAAGGGTTTCTATTTTAGATTTTATTATTCCACATATTTCTTTCCTTATTGTTTCAGTTCAAGAGGCTGGGAAGTATTTTTCAAGAAAAAGTCATTTCATGTCCGCCCAACCTCTAATAGGTGAATTAACATAATACAATAAATCTTTAGCCGTGTCTTCTAATGAAAATGGAAATTCCCTAAGTTTTACTTGTTCTTCATCTAATTTATAAGGTTTTAATGTTGAACACATAGTATGAAATTATTTTAAATGCTTATGTGGATCTTCTCCAGGCAGTCCATGAAATCTTGGTAATAAATGAATTAAACCAGATTTTAGTTCCAAATTGGGTGCATCGCCTTGTAATTGAATGTAAGTGGGTCGAATATCAACATTAGGTGAGGTTAGTTCTTTTAGTGTTCTATTATTTTCATCCATGTTATACAAGTTATGATCAGTTTTAACTTTGGTTTCAGAAGAAGAAGAAGGATCTAGAATAATTTTAAGATGTGATGTCTCCTCCTTCAAAGTGTTGTCTTGTGTGTCTCAGTATCGTTGATGTAGGATCCTCTCCGGTTCGGGTTCAAAATTTTGTAGGTCTCCCAGAGTAGAACGCGTCATACATAGATCCTACATAATAAATAAATTAGAACACAAAAATAAATTCAAAGGTAGAAGATAAAACAAACAAATATTCACAAAAATTACAAAAAGTTTATCTAAAACATGCACAAAAACCCAAAGCGCTCCCCGGAAACGGCGCCAAAATTTGACCTCTCTGTCATGACATGTCAAATTGATAATATTTTTAAGGTTTATTTATAGTCTAGGGAAGGCCCTAGGTCATCTCTCAAGGAGCGTTGGTAGGTTTATAGTGTGTATCTTTAATAAAAATGACTAAGAGAGGGGTGGTTTTCAAAAGAGTTTAAAAGAATGACTTAGTTGAAATAGCTTAAAAGTTGAGTGACCAAGTGGATTATGAAAAATATGAGATAAAAGGGTTGATGTGATTTCACTAGACACATATCAAGTTCATTTTTCATAGATATTCATCTTATGTTTAGAGTAATTCTTTGGTTAGAGTTAATTAGAATCTCGATTAATTCCTAAGCTTTTATTTCAATGCTTTAAGGACCAAACCTTGACGTAAAAATAGTATTGTCAAGGTCCAGTACTTATGCATGGAATAATAGCTTCAAACGAATATTGAAATTTTAATAAGGTGGGTATGAAAAGGATTCTTGTGATGTCCAATCGGAACAACACAAGTCACGCACTCAAAACCTCACACCGATCGGTTAGAAATTAAGAGCATAACACTCACATGCATCAAATCAAGAATTCAAATCTGAAATAAAATAAGATACATGGAATGAAATGTTTAAACACCCAAATTACTCCAAACCAGTAGCTAGTGTATGCATCGGAACTCCCTTGACATGTTTGTAGCTCCCTCACAATGAACACCCAACTTTTAGCTCGACATCGGGAGGAGGAGGAGGCTCGGGTGGAACTCCTTCTTCATCCTTGATTCATCTATTAGGATAGGGGGCTCCAGAACCTCCAAGGTGATTAAGATACTCCTCTAGGACTCCAAATTGGCAGCACCTCACTCCTTGGCCTAACTTCCAAATGGGAAGCCCAAGGTGCCATTTTATAAGAAAATTGGAAGGTGGTTTTAGGCACATAGATTTTATCAATACACTTGTACCATGTGTTTCGTCCTTTTGACAGCCTTATCTCACTTTAGAGAAAATAGAAAATTTGTATCCCTATTTCTTTAATGTCTCCACTGAAAGTTTGGCACGGTTTGGAAAAATACAGCTCAAGATATTGATAAAATACAGAACACCGCATTTGACTTGGTCCAAATTCGGTGGCTTGGACAGATCTGTTCGCATGGGCCCCATAGAAGCCGAATCAGGATACGGTTACTCAATATTAAATGTATCCTATTACATATTGGACAGGTCCACAAAATTTCAGCCCATTTGGATGCACGGATTTCATGTACTATGCAAAACAGTGGACAGATGTCCATGGATCCATGAAATTTTGGCCCATTTTTCTTCCACTTCATCAAGGGCCCTCCAAAGCACCTCCACCTACATTGAAATAATAAAAACAAGTAACATTTCCCATTATAATTTTGATTAACATTAATTAAATGATTCAAACATAAAGTGTAATTTATTATTATATTTGGAATATTCATTACAAAACTAGTTTAAAACAGCTGTGTAAGGGTGGAATAAAACAGTGAATCGTGGTACGATCATATCACAAGTGATTTTTTGAATGATCTACACTGGTATATTTTTTTATTCATTAAATAAATCTTCTAGATAATTAAAAAAATATCCTCAAAGTGTGTTTCCATGTCCAGTATCTCCATGACACTTGTTAGAGAATTAACACTAATATAAAATGAGTGTTACCTTTGTTTGATAAATACATACTGAAAACATAGAATAGATGAGATTTATAATTCTTCATTAAATATTAATATAAATCAATTAATATGTTAAGTAAAAGAACTATAATAAATTTATATTATAAAAAATAAAATTAAAAAAAAATAAAGAAAATTATTGTAAAAATAGAGGATCATATGAACTTCAATCTACATGGGTAAGTGAACATAAAATAATGCTACAAATAATTTTTACACACCTAAAAATTATATTTCAACATAAAATAATAAAACTTTTACCAAATAAAATTATATTAATAACAAAAATTGAAATAAGAAATAAAATATTTAGAAATGAAAATTTTATCTAACGGTGGATCGTGACCTACAGTTGAAAACAGAGATTGGTGGCTCATGATCAGCCACTAAAAAAAGTAAATGGTGGATCAAGACTTACCACTTAAAATAGAAAATATTATTCAATTTCATTTAATATCAAAAATAAAAACAACCAACCAAAAGAAAACTTATTCAATTCCATAGAGAAATCAAAGGCTTCATGAGAAGAAATAAAAAGAATTCTACCATTGGAAGTCCAATGGTGAATCATGGCTCACCATTATAGATGTCCAATGGTGACTCGTGAACTATATATGTAAATTTACAATGGTGACTCACTAAAAATCATTACCAAATAATAGGATGATAAATAATGAATAATAAATGAAGAAATAATCAAATAAAAAATAAGAAAAAAATTAAATTGAAAGAACCTACTACAGCAAAAAAATGATAATTCAAATATACTGCCAAAATAATGAAGATGCTACCATTGGAGATCATCAATGTTGGAAGACTGAAAATAAATCACTCAATGATGTTGCTAAAAATTAGGAAGAATCAACAGATAAAACATCATATATAATAATCTTCTAATAAAATAATTAAAAATAAATAAAAAACAAGAAATAATATATAACAACCGATTGAATAAATAATATCTATTTTTAGATCTTGAAGAGATTCTATAAAGACTTTGTATAATAGAAAGAATAAATAGTCGGTGAAAAAAACACACCATTTAAAGACCAAATGTGAATTAACTCACTATTTATGTCTAATGGTGACTCGACTCACTATTAGTGTTCGACAGTGACTCGAATCATCATTGGTGTCCAACACTGACTCAACACACCATTGGTGTCTGATGGTTACATGAATCACTATTAGTGTCTGATGATGACTCAACTTGCCAATTGTGTCCAAAGGTGACTTGACTCACCATTATCTGATGGTGTCTCATGTCTCACCATTAGAGATATCCAACAGTGGAACCATTGAGCAACCAACAAATAATAGATTTTCAAACTTGTGAAGAATCCCCAAGAAGAACTAATATTGAAACTCAAACAAATATGAGTTGAAACCAAAACGAGAAAAAAAATGAAGGCTTTAAGAAATGTAGATATAAGCATTAGGGTTTTTGTGATAGTCATGGGTGTACTGGAAAATGAGTGGATAGACGAGGAAAGTCATCAAAGAACTACAAGTCGATAGTTAAAATTCCAAGGAGGATGACTTAAAAAAGAAGAAGAAAATTTGAACACCGGTGCATGGGATATAAATAAGAATGTGTGGTATTTCAAAATAGATTGAATGGATGATACTAAAAAGAATCAATGTTCGTGATTATATCAGATTTTTTAACTCTGATGAATAGTAAAAATATAATTCATGTCCCACATCGAGTCAAAGGTAAGGTAATCAAGCGATATATCAAACAAGGCGCATGATCCTTGGTTCAAGAAGGCTACTTAGGATTAGCACCTGTTTACACATTACCCACATAGGCCTATGGCCTAGTGAGTGACATATTCCAAACCCATGGGCTAACATGGACACTCTGCCTGCCTTACACATGGGCATGCACATGTTAAGCATGAACTATGCACACCAGCCTCCATAGCCTCATTATGGGTTTCCTTAGGCGAACCTTCCCACAGGGTTAACCCAAAGGGTCCTTTATGTGTTTGAGGGCTAGCCAAAGTATATTACTAAGGATTACCTTAATTTTTTTACATTAAAAATTAAACTTATGTATATAAAATATAATAACATAAAGTAACAATTTAAAACATTGACATGAACATTATAGAACTATAATAAAAAGTTATTGATTAATTAAAAAACCTAAAAAATAAATTTTGGAATTTAATTAAATTTTAATTAAAACATTTGATAATTAATAATATTTTAATTAAAACACATGATAAAATAATAATATTTTAATTAAAACACTTGATAAAATAATAGTATGTTAATTAAAACACTTTAGAAAATAATAATATAATTTAATAAAATGTTTATTGAGAGTAATTTATCAAAATAAATTAAACTGTTAATGTATTTAAAGAAATTTAAACACTAACAAACACCCACTTTTTTAATTTAAAAAAACATTTATTAAATTTTCAACAATAATCCCCCCATTTTTAAAATTTATCAAAAATTACATTAAAAATAATAATATTTTAAATAGACTCCCTCTTAAATTAACATCAACAACTGTAAAAGAAATATTGCAGAATTATATCAAAGATAATATAATTAACAATGAGTAAAAGTTTTAACAATTAAAATTTTAAATAGTGTAAATAATTACCATTTTGTTAAAGTGAATTGTATTTATCAAAACAAATCATTTACAAAGAAAAAAAATGTTCATCTTCTTCCGTGTTAAGTTCAAACACTAGAATAATTTAAAAAATCGATATAATACATGAAAATATAAAACTAATTTCTATAAATAGATAAATAATGAAAAATTATTCTATAATTGTAACACCCCAAGATTTCACGATACACTTCTCTTTCAATAATGCAATAGCTTGTATTGTACGCAAGTTCGAGATTCTAAAACACCGCGACCAATCAATGTAGTAGTTATGAATAGTAATAAACACTTTTTGAGATTATATAAATTTTATATTTTAAAATGGACTTCATTTTTGTATTCGGAATATCAAAATTATCCAAAGTTGAATTTTTTGTAATTTTCTGAGAACTTCCAATTTTTTATGAATAGTGAAAAATACTTAAAAACAACTTTTTTAATCAAAATATTTTATAGTGATAAATTATACTATTGAGTGGTTTTAAAGTATAATTAGAATATATTTTTACTATTTTATCCAATGGTGGTCATTATAATTAATTTCACTTCGAAATTGGACATAAACAATTGTCAATCTTTTGATATATATTGTTTCTTAAAAACACGCTATTTGTTGTGACAGCGGGAAATAATTATAAAATTAATTAATGCAACCTATATGTTTGTAATTTTTTAAAATATACATCATTTTTGGATTCGGAATATCAATTATAGCTTAGGGTGAAATTTTGGCATTGTTCTGAAAAACTTCAATTTTTGATGAATAGTGAAACAACTAAGTGGTAGTTAAAAAACTGATTTTTCGTTTAAATGAAACATTACCACTCCTGTGATTTTATTTTCAAAAATCCGACATACATGGTTTTCATAAGGATGTAAAATGTTGTTCAATGGTATTAAAATAATTTTTTGGTGAATAGTAACTTTTAAGTTTAATTAATCGCGATTAGATGTAATTAGTGAAATTTAAGGTAAATATAATGTTATAATAATAGGAAATGACCATGAAACTTGTCCTACCACTATTGGAGGAGTCATGGCCGACCAAGACAAACCATGGGTCAACTTGGGGACCCCATTAAGCCACTTTGGTAGGGAAATGACATTAAAAACTTTTTATTTAATGTTAAAATAAAAATGTCACAAACATGAGTTGTTTTACTAAAACAATTTTTAAATGGGGTTATACAAGTCATATTTTTTACTACAAATATTCATTAGAAATATAAAAATATTTCCTACATCATGATATATTTTTTTATAATTTTTAGATATTAAATAAATTAAATTATTTATGACACCATGATGATGCAGCGATTACCTCATTAATTAACGATTTAAATAAAATGAAAAGATAATGTAACATCCAAGGCTTACACTTGTCAAAAACCTATTGTATGAGTAGATTTCGAACCCTTATCACCTTATCCTCGAACTATATCATTGTGTGACCTTTAGAATCCAAAAAGAATTTCATAATAAAGTAACATTTCAATCTTTCCAAGAGTGCCCCTTCTCTCCTCTTATAAAAGGCCCCCACCACTACCACCTTATTCACACTTTCAAGCCATTTGACTCGGCCAACCTCAGCCAAAATACTCTTCCAACTTCCATATCTTACTCCTAGAAGCCTCACTTTGGGCATAATTCTTCCCAAGGAATCCTTTGGCTCAAATCAAAAAGAGTTACCCGTTTCAAAGGTAGTGTTTTCTCTTGTGTTATTTTGTTTTATTTTGCTCCTCCAACCCCTTAAAATCTTTTTATTCATTTATTTTGTAACAACACCAGTATCCTAAATATACTAGGATGTTGTTATAATGAGTATTCGATCTATACTTACACACACCTACATCTAATGGTTAAAGAACATACTGTTTCAGTGGATGGTGAATTTCTGCCTCACGAAATGATGATTGTTCAGCACTCATATAACACCTTCAAAGGTGGCCATTAAGATGTCACTATATTTATATATGATATATAATATGTTAATGATTTACTTAAGCTTCTGTATTTTTCATTTATGGCATACCTTTATGGTTTCCATTATGGGTAAATGCAATATTTTCATTTTAGGAAGTGCGGACTAACGCCCCCTCAAAGTGATTTGAATCGTTAATGCCATATGTGGGATGTATAAAGGATGGAGTAAATGATATTATATATGATATTATACTGGAATTATAATACACCTTTATACTATTATGATTTCATTCCACTAAATACGAAATAGAAATGAAAGTAGCGTTAATGCGTACGTACGGCTTACCGTCTCCATGAACAGTGCATTTCATTTCTTACCTCTAAATGTTATGTAATATTATAAATGAATGTATATACTGGATATATATGGTATATATGATATCTACATCATGAATATAATTCTGGATATAATGGATATTTCACCACATGAACAACTTGTAATTATAAGAAGTTTATTTTTGACTCATGTACCAAAGATCGACAAAATGACCGTTATTAACTTAAATAATTACTTAATGTTCATAACATGGTAATAAGTGATATAAAAGGAATAATGAACATTAAAAAGGTTCTTAAGTAAATAGAAATTAACTCTAGTTTATTATTCATGAGGTTAAAGAACGATCGAGTCAAGTCAGACACGAGGTACGGGAACTTCTTAACCCAATTTCCATTCTTTGGGTTAATCTCCTACTTTCAAATTATGTCATGATATTATTATTTCCTATCTTGTATATATATTTTCTTTATGTGTACATATAGTGAATACACATAATAGATATATTTTATTTAAAATTTATCTTTTTAATGGACTTCGTCTCAATCTCCATTCATTGAGGCATATTTTGTTTTATACACAAATTTCTTTTATACGGTGTATAAACCCCTTTGACTTTTACGTTTATTCAAAAGGAATATTTTTATATGAAGCGTTTTAATAAAGGATAAAAGGAATTTTTTTCTTGTCATACGTATGCGGTGACAATGAATTCTCTGCCGCTGTGACCATTATTTGAGTTTCAGCTTCCTCTACAAGCCATAAATTTTTTTAAATGAAAAATAAAAAAAAAGTTTTAATTTTCTTTAATTTTGGTATTGAAAATGGTTTTGAAAGTGTTTTTATTATATCAATGTGTTTTATTGATATCTTGTGATTGAAATGTGGAAATGTTATGTTTCCTTTATGCATGTTTTATGTGATACGATTATGTTATGGTTTATGATATGTTTAAACCTATTCATATGAGGAATGCATTGGACTTAATAAGTGATGGGTGGAGCCCGCTATAGCTCCTCGATGCATCGGTAGGTCTCATGAGACAAACTAGTGTCTTGGCATGAGGCCTTGACAAAATCTTATTTGTGGTCTTGGCACGAGGCCTTGGCTATGTGGTTATGATAGTCTGGCATTATGCATTCCATCATTATGAAAGTGGTTATTGATATTGCTTGTGATTATTCGACTAGTAGAATATCCATGTGAGTAAGTAAATGGAATTATTTAATTTTATTTTTTCCATATTATACTGAAGTTAAAGTTTAAAAAGGCTTTTGTTTTAGTTATTCATTGCCTTAAATGTTAATGTTTATTTACGAAAGCTTCAGCAATATTGTTATCCTTACTGAGCATCTGAGCTCACCCCTTTCAATGTTTTAATATTTTCCAGGATGGGAAGAATTATTTTATGAATGACCTGCAGGGATAGTCAGAAGAGGATATTAGTGTGGTCTATGGAGACTTTGTTATTGTAGTTTTTCACTTTATGATGTAATGTAACATTTATGAATGTATCTAGTGTTTCCAAGGCTACTAAACTAATCGTTCTTTAGAGACTTGATCTTTTGTGATCATGCCAATGTTACGCAATAACGCACCGACTCTAGGTAACTGGGGTCGGGGCATTACATTTGGTATAAGGGACAGTTTAGTACTAACCTTGGAAGCTAGATTTAGATAAACTCTGATTAGAGCACATAGCCCAAAGATAAACTTTTAGTATTGGTATAGAATAACTTCCTAGAATTTTGTGGTTGTAGAGATTTTGTGAGATTTCCGAGAAATACATTCCTATCTGGATAAGAGCAGCTAGAGGCGGCTCTGGCACAGATGTATCTAGGGGCAAAACCCGAAAACACCGCTTTGAGCTAGACTCGGACGGGAACTGGTGCACGACAACGGGCCTTGCTGCACTCTTGATTATGACACTCCTGGGGGATATGCTTGGGATAATTCTCATTTTCTTTACAAACCATTATGAAGGGTTTATGAGTATATACTTCCTCAAAGAAAACATTTCTTTTTTATGATTTTGGATTATATCCATAAATAGTTCAATTTATTTTAATTGTTTTACAAGTATGGAATTATGTATTTTAATTCATAAACTAATAAAGTTTATGCCATTGTTTAGAAATGGCGCCTAGTGGGAGGAATAGAAACCATATCAATGCACGCACTCCGTGTAGGTATTTCCCTCCTTCTCAAGATAATTATTGTGGATCTGGAGATACAACTGGTGCTGATCAACTTATTACCATACTGGGACAACTCACTCAGGTTATGAATAATAAACTTACTCGTATAGAGCACCCTGATCCGCAACGTGGAGGATCAATGTTAGACCGCTTCATGAGGCAACAACCACCAACATTTAATGGGGGTACAAATCCATTAGTATTTGAGCAATGGATAAACTCCTTAGAGAAAATATTCCATGCCTTGGGGAGTAGTGAAAGGGAAATGGTTATCATGGCAGTTTACCACCTCACTGGAGATGTTGATAAATGGTGGTCATTGATTCAAAATACAAAGGAAGATGATGAAGTATCGAATATGGAATGGAGGGAGTTCAAAGAGATTTTCTTATAAAAGTACTTTCCTCGTGACCATAGATCAGATATGGAAAGACAATTTCTGAGTCTAAGGCAGAAGGAGGATGAGAATGTCACAAAGTATGAGTCTAACTTTACACGGTTAGCGAGGCATGCATTAGATTATATACATAACCCAAGAAATAAGATTGATCATTTATTTGATGGGTTAAAACTATTTCTCCATCGAGCCTTAGTCTCACAATCCTTCTCGTCATACGAAGATATTGTCTCATGTGCTATCAAGACAGAAAAGGAATTATCAAAATCTTATGACAATAAAGTAAAGCAAGAGAAGAAAAGAATGGTTGAACAAGTGACAGATAAAGGGAAAAATGGAAAGAAGGATTTTCCATTATGCGATAATTGTGGGAAGAATCACCCCGGTACCTACCTAAAAGGAATAGGAGTTTGTTATAAATGTGGAGAAAAAGGTCACCAGGCTCGTGATTGCAAGGGAAAGAAAGAGGCTATCAATGTTGAATGCTACAATTGTAGGGAAATGGGGCATTATGAAAATGAATATCCTAAGCGTCAGGGAAACTTACCTCAGAAAAGGCAAAGGGATCAAGGAAAATCTTATGATGTTACTAAAGTTGAAGCGGAATAATTAATGTATTGGTGCTTTTGCACTCAAGGATTATATTCTGGTTACAAAAATAATGTGATATATATAAGGATTGAACTGCAGTACTTGTTGTTATCATTAAGGTTTTAATATGATGAAGGAAATCATATTTTTAGTATGTGACAATAAGAGAAACTTTACTTTGTTTAGGGAATCTAATGTTACAATTGATTTTGGAATTTAAGGACCCTTTATAGAAATTCTGGATGGAGGTATTTTGGATAACTATAAAGGTTGGAATGGATTAAGTTGATCTTTGGATAGTATTGTTTAAGGTTAAAACATTTCTGAAGATTATTTTTGGAATATTATAATACTATAGTTTTAGGAAAAGGACAACCTGCAGGGTGGCGAATAACCCGTCGCGTTGGACAAAGCTGCAGGAATCGAACCCACAACCATAGTGCGACAGGCCTTTATTACCAACCACTAACCTACAAGAAGTCCATGGTTATTAAAAAATAGTTTTCCAAATCTAAATGGTATGTGGTAATATTTAGAACCTTATACAATTAGGATAAATAGAATATTTTTGAGATCTGTTACCATTTGGGGTGAAAGATGGGTTTGTGGTAAAAATTTATTAAGGAATGAAAGTCTACACGACAAGTAAGTATATTTCCTTACGTTCTTAGAAAATCTCTTAAATAAATTCCTCAACTTTATAAAAGTTAACTTAAAACAAAAACGTTGTCAGTTAACTTTTCTAACTGGGGATTCAATGACCGTTTAACCAATCACAAGTTTGTGATTTTCTTATTGTTAACTTTCTCCTAATCCTGTTTTCTACAACTCTCCATCAGACCTTACTGGTTTTTTTCTTCCATATCCATATTTTCATATAATCCTAGTATGGGATATCTCGGGTGACCTTTGTACTTCTCTTTCTTTCTTTTAATGTTATATTATTATTAACCCTATTTCCAATGTGGGTTTTCCACAAAGGTATTTTCTATTTTCAACCTTTAATTTTCGAAGAACATTTTCAAATTGCGAGGACGCAATTTATTGAAGGAGGGTAGAATGTAACACCCCAAGCTTTCATGATACACTTGTCTTTCAATAATGCAATAGCTTGCATTGTACGCAAGTTCGAGATTCTAACACGCCGCGACCAATCAAAGTAGCAGTTATGAATAGTAATACCCACTTTTTGAAATTATATAAATTTTATATTTCAAAATGGACTTCATTTTTGTATTCGGAATATCGAAATTATCCAAAGTTGAATTTTTTGTAATTTTCTGAGAACTTCCAATTTTTTATGAATAGTGAAAAATACTTAAAAACAACTTTTTTAATCAAAATATTTTATAGTGATAAATTATAATATTGAGTGGTTTTAAAGAATAATTAGAATATATTTTTACTATTTTATCCAATGGTGGTCATTATAATTAATTTCACTTTGAAATTGGACATAAACAATTGTCAATCTTTTGATATATATTATTTCTTAAAAACAGGCTATTTGTTGGGACAACGTGAATTAATTATAAAATTAATTAATGCAACCTATATGTTTGGAATTTTGTAAAATAGACATCATTTTTTTATTCGGAATTTCAATTATAGCTTAGGGTGAAATTTTGGCATTGTTCTGAAAAACATCAATTTTTTATGAATAGTGAAACCACTAAGTGGTAGTTAAAAAACTGATTTTTCGTTTAAATGAAACATTACCACTTCTGTGATTTGATTTTCAAAAATACTACATACATGGTTGTCATTAGGAAGTAAAATGTGGTTCAATGGGATTAAAATAATTTTTTTGTGAATAGTAACTTTTAAGTTCAATTAATCGCGATTAAAGGTAATTAGTGAAATTTAAGGTAAATATAATGTTATAATAATAGGAAATGACCCTGACACTTGTCATACCCCTATTAAATTAGTCATGGCCGACCAAGAAAAATCATGGGTCAACTTGGGGACCCCATGGAGCCACTTTGGTAGGGAAATGACATTATAAACTTTTTATTTAATGTTAAAATAAAAATGTCACAAACATGAGTTGTTTTACTAAAAAAATTTAAATGGGGTTATACAAGTCATATTTTTGACTATAAATATTCATTATAAATATAAAAATATTTTCTAGATCATGATATGTTTTTTTATAATTTTTAGACATTGAATAAATTAAATTATTTATGACACCATGATGATGTAGCGATTACCTCATTAATTAACGATTTAAATAAAATGAAAAAATAATGTAAAATCCAAGGCTTAAACTTGTCAAAAACCTATTGGATGAGTAAATTTAGAACCCTTATCACCTTAGCCTCTAACTATATCATTGTGGGACCTTTAGAATCTGAAAATCATTTCATAATTAAGTAACATTTCAATCTTTCCAAGAGTGCCCCTTCTCTCCTCTTATAAAAGGCCCCCACCACTACCACCTTATTCACACTTTCAAGCCATTTGGCTCAGCCAACCTCTTCCAAAATACTCTCCCAACATCCCTCTATTACTCCTAGAAGCCTCACTTTGGGCATAATCCTTCCCAAGTAATCCTTTGGCTCAAATCAAAAAGAGTTACCCATTTTAAAGGTAGTGTTTTCTCTTGTGTTATTTTGTTTTATTTTGCTCCTCCAACCCCTTAAAATCTTTTTATTCATTTATTTTCTAACAACACCAGTATCCTCAATATACTAGGATGTTGTTATAATGATTATTCGAGCTACACATACACACACCTACATCTAATTGTTAAAGAATATACTATTTCTTTGGATGGTGAATTTCTGCCTCACGAAACGATGATTGTTCAACACTCATATAACACCTTCAAAGGTGGCCATTAAGATGTCACTATATTAATATATGATATATAATATGTTTATGTTTTACTTAAGCTTCTGTATTTTTCATTTATGTCATACCTTTATGGTTTCCATTATGGGTAAATGCAATATTTTCATTTTAGGAAGTGCGGACCACCGCCCCCTCAAAGTGATTTGAATTGTTAATGCCATATGTGGGATGTATAAAGGATGGAGTAAATGATATTATATATGATATTATACTGGAATTATAATACACCTTTATACTATTATGATTTCATTCCATTAAATACGAAATAGAAATTAAAGTAGCCTTCATGCGTACGTACGGCTTACTGTCTCCATGAACGGTGCATTTCATTTCTTACCTCTAAATGTTATGTAATATTATAAATGAATGTATATACTAGATATATATGATATATAAGATATCTAAATCATGAATATAATTCTGGATATAATGTATATTTCACCACATGAACAACTTTTAATTATAAGAAGTTTATTTTTGACTCAAGTACCAAGGATCGACAAAATGACCGTTATTAACTTAAATAATTACATAATGTTCATAACATGGTAATAAGTGATATAAAAGGAATAATGAACATGAAAAAGGTTCTTAATTAAATAGAAATTAACTGTAGTTTATTATTCAGGAGGTTAAGGAATGATCGAGTCAAGTCGGACATGAGGTAAGGGAACTTCTTAACCCAATTTCTATTCTTTGGCTTAATCTCCTACTTTCAAATTATGTCATGATATTATTATTTCCTATCTTGTATTTATACTTTCTTTATGTATACATATAGTGAATACAAATAATAGATATATTTTATTTAAAAATTATCTTTTTAAGGGACTTCGTCTCAATCTCCATTCATTGAGGCATATTTTGTTTTATACACAAATTTCTTTTATATGGTGTATAAACCCCTTTGACTTTTACATTTATTCAAAAGGAGTATTTTTATACGAAGTGTTTTACTAAAGGAAAAAAGGAATTTTTTTTCTTGTCGTACGTATGCGGCGACAATGACTTCTCTGCCGTCATGACCATTATTTGAGTTTCGGCTTCCTCTATAAGCCATAACTTTTTTTTAAATGAAAAATAAATATAAAGTTTTAATTTTCTTTAATTTTGGTATTGAAAATGGTTTTGAAAGTGTTTTTATTATATCAATGTGTTGTATTGATATCTTGTGATTGAAATGTGGAATTGTTAGGTTTCCTTTATGCATGTTTTATGTGATACGATTATGTTACGGTTTATGATATGTTTAAACCTGTTCATATGAAGAATGCATTGGACTCAATAAGTGACGGGTGGAGCCCGCTATAGATCCTCAATGCATCAGTAGGTCTCATGAGACAATCCAGTGTCTTGACACGAGGCCTTGACAAAATCTTATTTGTGGTCTTGGCACGAGGCCTTGGCTACGTGGTTATCATAGTCTAGCATTATGCATTCCATCATTATGAAATTGGATATTGATATTTCATGTGATTATTCGACTAGTAGAATATCCATGTGAGTAATTAAATGGCATTATTTAATTTTATTTTTTCCATATTATGCTGAAGTTAAAGTTTAAAAAGGCTTTTGTTTTAGTTATACATTGCCTTAAATGTTAATGTTTATTTATGAAAGCTTCCGCAATATTGTTATCCTTACTGAGCATCTGAGCTCACCCCTTTCAATGTTTTAATATTTTCCAGGATGTGAAGAAGTATTTTATGAATGACCTGCAGGGATAGTCAGAAGAGGATATGAGTGTGGACTATGGAGACTTTGTTACTGTATTTTTTCACTTTATGATGTAATGTAACATTTATGAATGTATCTAGTGTTTCCAAGTCTACTAAACTAATCGGTCTTTTGAGACTTGATCTTTTGTGATCATACCAATGTTACGCAATAACGCACCGACTCTTGGTAACTGGGGTCGGGGTGTTACAAGAATAAAATAAGATTTTCTTTTCTTTAAGGGTTTTAAAAACACACTCCCCCTAAGACTAAGGATAAAAACATTAGATTAAAAATTCAATCAAAAAATGAATTTTTTTATCGAAAAAAAATTGAAACAAATTAAATAAATAACATAGATTTAAAAAAATTAGAACAAAGATTTAAATTAAATATTTAGTCCATGAAATTTATTTTAATTTATGAACTAATATTAAATTCACCTTTTCATAATTATATCGATTTTAGAATAAATTGATTATTTAAATCAATTTAGAATTCCAAAGAGATTTCAACTAAGAATTCTGAAAAACTAAATTATAAAACACATAAGATATTTGGAAAGGTATAAAATACTTCCCTAGTTTAGTTGAAAAAAATCAAATTAACAAAGGAATTTAAATTTTGCATGATTAAATTGTTAAAATACATATTTAAAACATACATAGTAGTTATATTATTAAAATTAAAAAACAAGGGATAATTCCTACTAAATTAATGCATATTTAGAGATAGTTAAACCAATATTGTTAAAACACTATATTGGAAATAAACAAATAGTCAGTAAATTCCAAACTGGTATTTTAACTAGGTAAAGTAAAAAACTTTTAATAACTTAAGAATAAATAGATATAATTAAATGCACAAGCCTTGAATCAAAAATAAAATTATTGTTAAATAGATATTAGATATCTTGTATGACATCATATAAAATTATAGTATAGCAGATAGTTTTCATACTAGTTAAAAAAATTAATTATCTAGGAATAGTAACCATATTAGATTCAATAGGATTTGAGTAATATCCTCTTGGTACCCATGTTTTCATAAATTTAGTATAATTCAATGAAAGTATTCTAGCCACCCAAATATATTTCAAACATTTTCTTCTAGGTGAATCTGAAAACAAATTTTTAGATAAAACAATTCTAAAAAAAGATTTAGTGAATCTCATTGACCATTAATTGTAAAAAGTCCCTTTCATTCTATATTTAAATAAAGTTATAGTATAAATAATTCCTTTTTAACATATAACAAATTAATTCTTCTTCATGTTTTGGGTAAAATTGTTATGACTAAAACCTTCCTTGTTACTATTTTGTTTTACCATTTACATTATTTTATCATATTGTTCTTAACCTTTTAAAAAATTATATAAATAATTTTTAAGATTAAAAAATTCCTTCATAAAATCCATATTCTCTTTTTGAATATTTTCTAAATCTTTAAAAACTTTTCATTGGATCTAGTTGTTGTGTTTCTAAATTTTTTATTTTATTTTTTTAATTTCTTACAATCATTTTCTAGTTTAGTCAGATCATCCACAACTAAATTAAATCTTATATACTGGTATTTATCATTTATAGACAGAATTTCTTCAAGTTATTCATTTTAAACTTTTAGTTTCAAAATCTCATAATCTCAATTCCTTTTATATTCTTCATTTTTGGAAACAATGATATTCACATTTTCACATTCCCTTTTCAGTTTTTCATTTTCTTTGACTAACTTTTTATTTTTACATTTAAATTCTCTATATTTTTAAATCATTTTGAAACTATAATTTCTCGATTCTTCATTCTCTATAAGAAATTTTTTAACTCTAAAATTATTAGAATCAAAATCACAAATAGAATTAGAATCGGTATCTTTTTAATTTTCAGACACTTTATTAAGATCGTTATTTGAAAGAGTTATCAACTGAGTGAAAATAGAATCATGTACCTCACATTGTATATACATTAGGGAAAGGTTACCTATTTCTTTTTAACTTCCAGAATCATTGGTTAAGTCATAACTATCTTATCTGTCCCATCCTCCAAACAGAGCTTGTTAATATTTCATCCTTTTATCTTTCTACTTCTTTGAATGCTTGAGTTTGGGAAATTCCAGTCTGATGTTACCTTTTTTTTGGCACTCATAACATGTTATATCTATAATATCATTATTATTACTTGAATTATCTTTCTTGTAATATTTTCCATTATTTCTTCAAAACTTTCTCTTATAGCCATTTTTTCACAAATTTGAAAAGCTTCTTTCCAAAGTGATCCATATCCTTCTCACTTTCCTGGAACACAGAATTAAAGATATTAGAGGTTTTAATTACATTATATTAAAATCCAATACTTTTTCTATGTGTAGTATCCTCATCAATAATATTTTTCATCTCTAAATCCTACTATAGTAGAGAGAATATTAGTTCATCTAAATTATACTCCTTAAAATTATTACTCTCATCAATGGACTATTTATTTGCAAACCATATTTTTGGAATAACTCCAAATACTCTTTCTACTTGATTTTTGTTGTCTAAAACGTCTCCAAGAGCACTCATATCATTGATCATACCGGTGAACCAATACAACATCTGGTTCACAGATTCTTTATCTAACATCTTGAAGTCCTAGTATTCTACTCGGAGTATTCTTAGTTTGGATCTCTTAAGCACATCATTCCCATAAAGAGTCACTAGCAGTATCCTTCATATGTCATGGGTTGTCTTATAAGCTAATACATTGCTATAGAGACTTCTAATTATAGTACAATACTGAATATTTTTAACTTATAATTCAAAACAAAATTTACCACTTCATTACCTACAATTGTCTTTGGATCAACCTTGGATACATCATATGGCTTATCCATGGTAATCCAGTGATCCACAACCAATTTTTTCATGTAGGCTTACATTTTGTCATTCTAGTAACCATAGTCAATCCCATCAAAGAATGAGGGTTTCTATGGAATATATCCCTCATTGTCATTAACACGTGATATTTTTAAATAAATCCTTCCTTTTTTTCCTTAGACTGTAAAGTCTAGGATAACAGGTTAGCATAGAGAAGAGAAAAATAAACTGAAAGATTAACTTATTAAAGAGTTGTATCTGATACCAATTTTTTGATCTTAAAACCACATATATATTAACCTAAATCTAATACCAGTTGTTTGGATATCAGAACCATAGAGTTATTTACCTAGATATGATACCACTTGTCTGGTATCAAAATAAAACAAACAAATACTAACCTATCGAAGACCCGCTTTGATACCAATTGTTTGAATATCAGAACTATAGACCAATTTACCTAGCTCCGCTTCTAATTTTTGGATCTTTATTAATGGAAATTATGACTATATGGGGGTGATAGTCATTTTAAAATATAATAAAAAAGGAATCAAAGTTTATAAAATATTAATCTATTGTGACTGTAGTGTTCTTGAGTTGATTTTCAGGGGAAATAAAAATGAAAGATCGCAATAATTATATTGGTTACGATAAAAAATATCATAATATACTCCTCTGTATCCACTACTCCTCTAGGAGGTTGGTACCCACTAAGAACCTCACTTTTAAAGGTTTGATAACCTAGTTACAGACCCTACCTTTTAAACAACCTGGAGACACAACCTTGTCATGATATAGGTGACCAACTTGGTTTATTTACTAGAATTTTGATCATGTGTCACAACCATGAAATCCTTTTTGTATGTGTAATAACCATAGAAATAAATACTTACTTTTGATGGGTAAAGGATAAAACAAACATAAATAATTACAAAATTAAATACAATGTTTACATTAATAAAAACTAATAAATGGAAATTCCTTGATGATCAGAAATGTTGAAGATATTGAAGCTTAATGATTGTTGATCGCTTGGAAGGAACGGATGTTGAAGTTGAAGTCCTTCTATGATCACAACAAGAGAACAAAAGTTGCATAATTTCAGGAAAATTTTGATTGTAGTAATAATTTTAGAGATGTATCACAAGTATTTTCATGAATGATATACACTGGTATAAGTTTTTTAGTACTTAAATAAATTTACCCAATTATTAAAACAAAGATCCTCTGGGTGTGTGTTTGTGTCCAATATCTGCATGACACTTGTTATAGGATTAACACTAAAATAAAATGAATGTTACCTTTGTTTGATAAAGTAATGATGAAAAACAAAGAACATATGAGCTTTATAATTCTTCATTAAATATTAATATACAATTGTTAATATTCTAAGTAAATAAATTTTAAAAAATTTAACATTACATAATAATTTAAACAAAAATATAATATTTTACATTAAAAAGAAATCAAAATATTCTAAAAATAGACAATCATATGAACATAAATATTCATGTGTATGTTAATAATAAATAATGACACAAATAATTTTTAAACATCCTGTAATTTTATTTCAACAAAAATTAATAAAACTTTTAACAAATAAAATTACTTTAATAAAAAAATTAAAATCAAAAATAAAATTTTTAGAGTAAAAAATTAAACTAACAGTGGGTCATGACCTAACGCTAAAAACAAAGAACAGAGTATCATGACCTACCACTAAAAACCAAGAGTAGTGGCTCAAGAATCATCGCTTAAAATAGAGAAGATTCTTCAGTTGAATTTAAAAGAAAAATAAAAAACACAAACCAAAACAAAAAATATATTCCATTCCACTGATCAATCAAAGGTTTCATGAGAAGGAATGAAAAATTGCTACCGTTGGAGGTCCAACTGGGACTCGTGGCTCACCACTGTAGATTTACAATAGTGACTCTTGATATACCATTGGAAATGTCCAATATTGACTCACTAAAAATATTTCTAGAAAAATAGTATGATAAAGAATGAATAATAGATGAATAAATATTCTGATAAAAAATAAGAAAAAAACTTTCTAAAACTAAAATAACCTACTACAATAACAAAAAAATGATACATAAAAGCTATTATCGAAACCATAAATTTGCTACCATTGGAGGTGTCCAACTGTGGAATACTTAAAATAAATCACATATAGAACTTTCTTAAAAATAGAAACAACAGATGAAATATCATATTTAATAATATTCTAATAAAAGAAATAAAACAACATAAAACAACATAAAATAATCTATAGTAACTGATTGAAGAAATAAAATCTCTTGTTAAAGCTTGATGATCTTCTTTCCAGATTCTATATAGAAGAAATGAGGAAAAAACCGGTGATGAAAAACTCATATTTTGAAGACCAATCGTGACTTGGCTCACCATTGATGTCCAACAGTGAATCGACTCATCGTTGATGCCCAATGGTGACTCAAATAACCATTGTTGTCCTGTGGTTAATCGACTCAATGTTGTTGTCCAACACTAAATTGAATAACCATTGGTGTCCAATGGTGACTTGACACACTGTTGTTTGACTGTGGGTAAGGACTCACCATTAAAGATTTCCAATGGTGGCACCATCAAGCAAACAATAAAGAATTGATCTTCGAACCAGTGAATCATCCCAAAGAACTAATATTGAAACTCAAAATAAGATGAGACAAAACAAAAATGGGAAAAAAAATACAAGCTTGAAGAAACATAGATATAAGTAAGGGAGTTTTTTCAATAGTCATGGGTATACTGAAAAAAGGAGCGGACAACCAAAGAAAATCACTAGGGAACTGGTAGTTGATGGTCGAACCACTGAGGAAGATGACTGAAAAATTAATAAGTAAAATCAATCATAGGTGTCAATGACATAAAAAAGAATGATTGGGATTTAAAAACACATCAAATGGATGATATTAAAAATAATCAATAACCATAATTATATCTGAGTTTTTAACTTAGATGAATAGTGAAAACACAATCTGAATACCATATTGAATTAAAGGTAAAGAGAGAGAGCAATATATCAAACAAGATGGGATAATCCTTGGTTTGAGCTAGATACCGGGATAAGCATCTATTTACACATGCCACAGACAAGCATATGGCCTAGTGGGCAACCTATGCCTAACCCATGTGCCTACGGGTGCGCTCTATAGTCCTTATACATAGGCTCGCATGTGATAAGTGTGTACTATGGATACTAGACTCCATAGCCTCCTTATGTGCTGCATTAGGTAGGCCTTCCCATAGGGTTGACCCAATGGGTCCCCTATGTGGTTGAGGGCTATCCAAGTAGCTCCCTAAGGATGGATTTAATTTTTTTAATTAAAGAAAAATTAAACTTATGTAAATAAAAAATAATAACATGAAGTTAAAATTTAGAACACTTACATAAAAAAATTAGAAACTATAATTAAAAGTTATTAATTAATTAAAAAACTTCTCAAATAAATTTTTGAATTTAATAAAAGGTTAATTAAATGAGAATTATTAATATATTAATTAAAACACTTGAGAAAATAATAAAATTCTAATAAAAATGTAATAACACGGATCTTCGTTTCAGGTCTGTCTTTCCTTTTTCTGTATTTTTTGAGAAAAGATGAGTTTATGGAAAATTTTGAAGTACACGCCATGTACTTTATGAGTATACGTCGTGTACTCCCTTTCTGCACCAGGACGTGTGATGGCTATGTCTGGGCCACACACACGGTGTGTAGGGGTGAAGTGGAGGCCGCTTAAAGCAGAGTACGGAAAAACAGTGTAAACACCATGTACCCCAAAAGTACACGCCGTGTATTTTCTTTATTTTTTCATTAAACGGACCGGGGTCGCGCCTGATGGAGAGAACGCACTTCTTCTCTAGGTTCTTCATCCAAGAGAACCCATACGGCCGAAAATCTTCTCTGGATTCTCGAGCCTCTGTCCGATCCCCGTTTCAGTCTTCGTCGATTGCATTGGAACCACACCGATCCTGGATGTTCCATGGAGAATCAATCATCGTGGTTCACATATATCATTCTCCTAGAATCGAGGTAGGTGTTTTGTGCCTTTCTGTAGGAAGTCTGTGAATATTTTGTGAAAATTCCACCAATACCCTTGAACGGGGTATTGCGTGTTTCCTTTTTTTCCCTTATTGTTTTCCTTCTTTGCTTATATGCCTGTGTAGAGGTCATTTCTTGTGAATAGGGTAAATTGTATTGTGCTCTAGATGCTTTACCTTGCATGTTTTTCTTTAAGGCGTTTTTCCAGTTGCCATGCCTAGTAGTTGGATAGTGGAACTGTTGTACTACTATGCTGTTGTGCCTTATAATGATAGCCAAGTAGTTCTTGAGGTTTACTTGGGCCAATACGAATGCTATGCATGTTTGTTTTACACAGGGCTATGAGAATCTTGTGTAGTGGAACATATGGAGAATGGACGTAAGGGCTTCTCGAGAGTGTCATAATTTACGATGTGAGACCATAGGGGGAATTGACATTTAGTGCTTCCTCAGAGATTCTGTAGTTCCTCGATGCTTTCCACAGGGGGAATTGAAGTTGAGTGCTTCCCTAGAGATCCTTTAGTACAATACGAGACTATAGGGGGAATTGACAATGAGTGCTTCCTCAGAGAGTCTATTCTTTAGCAGAACTAGAGGGGTGAGACTGTGTCTGCCTCCCAAAGGGTTTCTAGTACTTTTAGGTTGAACCATAAGGGTTAGGCTGTGACAGGATATGATTTCATTCTCGGGATGGACTGGTTGGTTCCCTTCCAGGCAGTTGTCGACTGTTATCACCGCAGGGTGAGTTTCATTTAATTGGAGGGTGAATCTTTTCTTCATAGAGGTGAATGGGATGTTCAGGAGAGTCGACTAGGACTCGAGCATCATGGTCTAGGAGGGGTGAAAACCAAGATTACAAGTCTTTATCTGGATGACCAAGGGACTTCACAGTTATAATTTCCTCCTGTGGTGGATGGTTTCAGGATTGTCTTTCTAGAGAACTTTTCAAGTTTTCCCCCAGAGCGTGAGGTGGAATTCTCTATTCATCTCGTGCTAGGAGTGGCATCGGTGTCCATTCCTACCTATAGTATGGCTACACCCGAGTTGAAGGAGCGCAAGAAGTAGTTGGAGGAGTTTCAGGCAAAGGGTTTCATCTGACCCAGTACTTCTCCTTGGGGTTCGCATGTCCTGTTTGCGAAGAAGGCAGACAGTACCCTTAGGCTCTGTGTGGATTATCAGAAGCTGAACCATTTGACGGTCAAGAACCGATATCCCTTTCCAAGGATTGATGATCTCTTTGATCAGATTCGAGGAGCCTGCATGTTCTCAAAGATCGATTTGAGTTCTAGTTATCATCATTTGTGTGTCAGGTCATCAGATATACCTCTGACAGCCTTGAGGAGAAGGTATGGTCTCTACCAGTATACGGTTATGCCGTTCGGTCTCACGAATGCGCCAGCAGTTTTTATGGAACTGATGAACCAAGTGTTCCATCCTTACTTGGAATCCTTCGTCGTGGTCTTCATGGACGATATCTTAGTGTACTCTCACACTCAACATGACCATGCTACCCATCTTGAGATCGTTCTGAGTATACAGAGAGAGCATCGGCTTTATACAAAACTCTCAAAGTGCCACTTTTGGATGGATCAGATTCACTTCGTGGGTCATGTCATCTCAGATTCATGATTATCTGTGGACCCAGAGAAAGTGAGAGCTATAGTTTCCTGGGAGAAGACAAAGAACATTTTTGAGGTATGGAGTTTCCTAGGGATGACTGAATACTACAAAAGCTTCATTCAAGACATTTCATGCCTAGTAGCACCATTGACAGGTCTGACCAAGAATGTGGTGAAGTTCTTATGGTCAGATTCTTGTGATTCAGCCTTTCAGGAGCTGAAGGGAAGGTTGACTTCAGCACTGATACTAGTCTTGCCAGATCCAGGAAAGAGCTATACTATTTATTGTGATGCTTCAGGTATCGGGCTTGTTGATGTGCTTTTGCAGGGAGATGGAGTCGTTGTGTACGGGTCTGGGTAGTTGAGTCCACATGAGAGGAACTACCCGATGCATGATCTGGAGTTGGCAACTGTTGTCCATGCCTTACGCTGTTGGAGACATTACCTTCTGTGAGAGCACTTTGTGGTTTACACCGACCACAACATTCATAAGTACATCTTCACTCAGCGTGATCTGAATCTGATATAGCACAGGTGTGTTGAGTATCTTCAGTATTTTGATTTCGACCTTGCCTATACGCTGGGAAAGGGCAACGCATTGGCAGATGCGTTGAGCAGGAGAACTCATTTTCAGGCAGTTTGGGAGGCCAACAGTGAGTGGAAGCTTATGGATTTGTTCTCTAAGATGCATCTGGAGGTTCACGACAGATAGGGACATACTTACCTATCTTCTTTAGTTGTTACCTATACACTTCTTGATCGGGTATGGATGTGGCATCTATCAGACTCATAAGGCTTGGTCATGCGGTAGAGTGTGTCAAGAGAGGACCCTCTTCCTAGATGGACTGTGGGTGAGGATGAGATCTTGTATTCCCAGGGACGCGTGTGGGTGCCAGCAGAAATACGTGAGGAGCTGATGTGGGACTTTCATTCCTCGGTTTGGGTAGTTCATCCTAGCATCACCAAGATGTATCGGGATCTTCATCTCCATTACTGGTGGCCAGGTATGAAGAGGGACATTGCTGGTTTCGTCTTGTGATGTTCTACTTGTTAGTAGGTGAAAGCGGAGAATCAGCTACCAGCAGGCCTTTTACAGTAGTTACCCATTCTGGAGTGGAAGTGGAATGATGTCGCGAAAGACTTCATGACTGGATTTCTGAGGTCGCCTCAAGGGAATGATGTTTTTTGGGTTGTTGTCGATAGGCTTACGAAGGATGCTCACTTCTTACTGATCAAGGAGACCTTCAGTGTCGATGATCTGGGACGAATGTACATCTGAGAGATTGTACATCTACATGGAGTTCCACACACCATTGTTTCAGACAGGGATGTGCGCTTTACTTCTCGGTTCTGGCAGGGGCTTCAATGGGCTTTGGGTACACAGGTACTCTTGAGTACAGCATACCATCCCCAGACAGATGGTCCTTCTGAGCGTACGATCCATGTGATTGAGGATATTCTCTGAGATTGAATTCTAGACTTTGGAGGTTCTTGGGAGAAGCATATCCCTCTGGTGAAGTTTGCCTACAACAACAGTTTCCAGGAGACTATTCAGATGGCACCTTATGAGGATTTTTACGGTAGGCTATGCCGATCACCTTTTTGCTGGCTGGAGGCAGGAGAGGCATCTTTGCTGGGACATCATCTTGTTCAGGAGACCTCAGAGAAGATAGAGTTGATTTGGAAGAGGATGGCTACAGCACAGTCTCGATAGAAGTCTTATGCTGATCAGTGGAGGCGACCTCTCTAGTTCGAGGTCGGGGATAAGGTTTTCATGTGTATTGCACCGAGGTTGGGACACAATAGGATTCATAGACAGGGTAAGCTTTCATCACGGTACATCAGGTCATTTGAGGTATTTGAGATAGTTGGGCAGGTTGCCTATCGGTTTCAGTTACCTCAGAAGTACCGGCCCATGCATGACATCTTCCATGTCTCTCAGCTCCGACGTTACTTTTCAGACCCGTCTCATGCCTTTCAGCCTGAGGAGGTTGAGCACGAAGCAGATGCATCGTTTGAGGAGCATCCTATCCTGATTTTCGATCACAGTACAAAGGTTCTCCGTGGGTGGTATGTTCCTCTAGTATGGGTTCTATGGCAGCACGGGCGATTATAGGATGAGACATGGGAAAGGGAGGCCGATGTACGATCGTAGTGGCCGGAGCTGTTCGGGGTTTCTTCTTCTACGCCTCGCTAGGGAAATTCGGGGACGAAATTCTTTAAGGGGGGAAGTTTGTAAGAACCTGGATCTTCATTTCAGGTATGTCTTTCCTTTTTCTGGATTTTTTGAGAAAATATGAGTTTCTAGAAAATTTTTAAGTACATGTCGTGTACTTTATTAGTACACGTCGTGTACTCCCTTTCCGCGCTAGGCCGTGTGCTGGTTGTGTCCGGGCCACACACATGGTGTGTCGGGGTGAATTGGAGGCTGCTTAAAGTAGAGTACGAAAAATAGAGTACACGTTGTGTAACCCAGAAGTACACGCCATGTATTTTCTTTTTTTTCATTAAACGGACCGGGGTCACGCCTGACGGACATAACACACTTCTTCTCCAGGTTCTTTGTTCGAGAGAACCCGTACGGCTGAAAATCTTCTCCAGATTCTCGAGCCTCCGTCTGATCCTCATTTCAGCTATCGTCGATTGTGTTGGAACCACAGCAATCCTCAACGTTCCAAGGAGAAACAATCATTGTGGTTCACGTATATCATTCACCTAGCATCAAGGTAGGTGGTTTCTGCCTTTCTGTAGGAAGTCTGTGAATATTTTTTGAAAATTCCACCAATACCCTTGAACGGGGTATTGCATGTTTCCTATTTTTCCCTTGTTGTCTTCCTTCTTTTCTTATATTCTTGTGTAGAGGTCATTGCTTGTGAATAGGGTAAATTGTATTGTGCTCTGGATGCTTTGCCTTGCATGTTTTTCTTTAGGAGTTTTTACAGTTTCCATGCCTAGTTGTTGGATACTGGAGCTATTGTACTGTTATGCTATTGTGCCTTAGAATTATAGCCAAGTAGTTCTTGAGGTTTACTTGGGCCGATACGCGCGATGTGAATGTTTGTTTTACACAGGGCTGTGATAACCTAGTGTAGTGGACCATAGGGAGAATGGATGTAAGGGCTTCTCCAGAGTGTCTTTAATTTACGATGTGAGACCATATGGGGGGAATTGAAGTTGAGTGCTTCCTTAGAGAGTCTATAGTTCCTTAACGTGGACCACATGGGGAATTGTCATTGAGTGCTTCCCCAGATAGCATTTAGTATGATATGAGACTATAGGTGGAATTGACAGTGAGTGCTTCCTCAGAGAGTCTATTCTTTAGCTGAACTAGAGGGGTGATACTGTGTGTGACTCCCAAAGGGTTGCTAGTACTTGTAGGTTGAACCATAAGGGTTAGGCTTTGAGAACTACCCAGGGGGTTACCTGTTGTTCATCTTGTTGATTGGATGTTACTTGTGTACTTTATCTGCTAGACTCCGTGGATTGTAGCTGCTGTGTGTTTTACTATTTACTGCTTATGGTACTTTACCTGTCGTATATTCACTGACTATTAGGAACAGATCTTTGGGTGGTTGCCTATTGGGAAATTGTCTCACACCCTGTTTGGGTTATGCTTTTGGGGCCAAACAGATTATATTATTGTTGGTATAGATAAGGGAAAGTTCCCTTCTACATCAGGTTCTTGATTGCACTAGAGCTGGAGAGCATGGGACCAAGCCGAGGCTTGCGATGCTGAGGAGTTTCTCATCTGTTTTTCTTTTGTACTTTGGTTTAGTATTGTATTCAGAATTGTGAATTGTTTGGATGCTTTCCTAGACATATGTATCATGCATCCTTTTATATACATTTGTGTGTGCTCCAGTTGTTTACTGTTAGCCTTCCACTGTTTATTATTTTCTCTTGTATGGATGGTTACGGTTTCTGCTGCTATCTATTTGTTTCTCTTCCACTGTGTACTCTGCCAATGAGGGCATAGTTTCCCCACTATCACACCCAAGGCCCTGGATTCTAGTCGACAGCCTCTGGCATTTGGGAAAATGTGCTTGAGGCCATGTGACCAACCGGGTGCGGGGAACCTCTGGGTGGCTTCTGGAACCAAGACGTTACAAAGTGGTATCAGAGGGTTTTATTTTCTCTTGATTACTATTTGGAGCCTTTATCCAGGGATATGATGAATTTGGTACTTGGTATGAAGCTATTCTCGGGACTAGCTAACCCGTGTATAGGGAAAAGCCAATCTACCTCACTTATTATAGTTTTCTGGTTTTGTTATATTACAGTTGATCTAATTTCACCTAGATTGATTCACATGCCTTGTGTTGTTATTATTATTTATATTGTGGTTCTATTTTTATCGCAACCCGATGAGATGAGGGTATTCCATCTCATGCATCATATAGTAACTTTTTAGAAATCACATTCCATGCATTCTGGCCATGCCATCTAGGGTGCATTAGCGATTGCATGTTGTTGTGATAGACGTTGTGTAGATTATGCATGTTGTTGTGATATATGATTTGATAGAATCTCTGCTGTTTTTTTTCATACTTTGCTTAAATGAATGCCACGTTTTGGTTCTTAAGGTGTTATGGGCCCTCACGAATCGGAATTTGGCACCTTCATGCTTGTTTTTTAGTGTTTTCTGGGCTTCGATGCATTTTCAGAGCTACTGCCCAGAAAAAACCCAGAATACACTGTGTGTACTTTCTTATACACGTCATGTAGGCTTTAAACTGAGTCACTGACTGTGAGATAAGAAACACGGGTTGTGAAATTTCTCCAGGAACACGTCGTGTACAATAGGTACACATCGTGTATCATAGAGCCGTGTACCCGACCGTGTAGCTAACAACACGGGCCGGGGAAGCTTGAGTAGGACATGCCGTGTTGGTAAAGAACACGTTGTGTAGTCTTGTTCCCGGTACCCAGCCGTGTCTCGAACTACACGAGTCGGTGTTATCTCCTCCTATACAAACCGTTTTTGTTTGGAACATGCTGTGTAAGGGCCAGTTGTGTACCTGGCTGTGTCACCAACAGCACGGGTTGGGAAAAGTCTTCAAGTACACGTCGTGTTTGCTCGGAACATGCCATGTAGCCTCAGCCATGTAACTGGCCATGTAACTAACAACACGGGTCGTTGAAATCTTGTCTACTTTACATCATGTCCACAGGGAACACTCCGTGTAGTCTCAGTTTAAGAAGACCGTGTGGGTTAGCCGGGTAAAGAGCTCGGGGAGGGGAATAGAGTTCATGTACATGTCGTGTGTGTGTACAACACGCCATGTAGTTTACAGTGTTACATGACCTGGGGTGGTAGGAGTAAACGGCCATTTGTATGGTTTAAGTGAACACATCGTGTAGTTTTTATACACGCCATGTAGTCGTGTTTTGTAAATATTGAGTGTTTCCTTCTCCTATTTCCGTTTTGTACACCTTTGTTCTTTGTCCTTGTTTCCTGATCTAAGGTATGCTTTTGATCTTTCAGAGCTATGCCTCTGAGACGCCCCCTGGTTGTACGTCAGTTGTCAGGCAGTTATCAGACGCCAGATATGGCTGATCTGGGACTTCTTGTCGATCATCCAGTTGGGCCACCCTTGGCAATGGTTGTCATACAAGTTACAGGCACGGATGCACCATTCAGGGAATTCTTTTTGAGGATGATGCAGACCATTCAGGGAGCACCGACTCCTGCCACGACTATGGAAAACTTGATGCGGGTTTTCCAGCAGCAGCATCCTCCTACTTTTTTGGGGGGAGGGGGACCACAGGCCATAGATTCATGGATTGAAGCCATGCTGACTATCTTTGGGCATCTGGAAACACCTCCAGAGAGGTGGTTCAAGCTCGCTACCTATATTCTATGAGACTCCGCCAAGAGGTGGTGGGACGTGATCTCACAGGCGAGTCATTAGATTTTTATGGCTTGGGAGGAGTTCTAGTGCGTGTTTTACGACTACTTCTTCCCAGATACCTTGAGGGCTGATCGAGCCCGGGAGATTATGAGTATAGAGTAGGGTACTCTTTCTATCATGAATTATTCCTCTCATTTCACCGAGCTGCAGCGTTTCACACCCCTCCGGGATGGGAGTGGGGTGTTCTTAGCAAGGAAGTTTGAGGATGGTCTCAGGCAGGAGATCCGCTCGCCAGTGAATATATTCCAGTTCACTTACATCTCTTCCATCGTCAACCAGGCACTGATTGTGGAGCACAATATGAGAGACTCCGGAGCTGCGAGCCAGGGCGGTTCTGCTTCTAGAGCTAGTGTTCCTCCAGTTGACAGTAGGAAGCTCTGTAGCGATTCTACATGTGGTGATCTGAGGAGGTGAGATACATCTTCAGGTAGCCAGGTAGTATGCTACCAGTGTGGAAGGGAAGGGAACACAAGGCCGCAGTGCCAGAGAGACCCAGTGGAGTGCCGATCTTGCGGCAAGATGGTTCACCTTCAGCATTTCTTCTAGGTTTTCTCACCAGTAGCTGGTGATGGGGGTTCTTCCATGACTCCTCATTTGGGTGCAGCACCACCAGTTTCTCACCAGTCGGGGAACTGGAGTTATTCTTGTAGTTTGGGCCGAGGTGGAGGTCAAGGTTGTGTTAGTCAGTCTCCAATCTTTCATCGTCAGCAGTGTGGATCAGCTCAGAGTGGTCAGGCAGGGTCACAGGGCAGTGGGGCAGGCCAGACTTTTGCGGTGGAGCAGACCTATCAGGAGCAGGATCTCGGACCTTCTACAGTTCGAGGTACAGTCTTAGTAGCCTCAGTTTTATCTTCAGCTCTTTTCGATACTGGTGCTATGCATAGCTTTATCTCTGTTTCTATTGTGGAGAGACTTGGGCTCTGTATATTTTCTTCTGTCGACTTGTTGACACTAGACACACCTTTGAGGATGAGGAAATCTAGTGTACGTCAGTGTATAGAGTGCCCTCTAGAGGTTGCAGGGTATCGTTTCTTATGGGATATCTATGTCCTATAAATGACAGGCTATGATGTCATTCTCGGGATGGACTGGTTGGTTCCCTTCTAGGTAGTCGTTGACTGTTATTGTCGTAGGGAGAGTTTCATTTCACCAGAGGGTGAATATTTTCTTCATAGAGGCGAATGGGATGTTCAGGCAAGTCGACCAGGACTCAAACATAATGGTCTAGGAGGGGTGACATCCTAGATTGTAAGCCTTTATCTAGATGACCAAGGGACTTCACAGTTATACATTCCTCCTATGGTGGATATTTTCAGGGATGTCTTTATAGAGGAATTTTCAGTTTTTCCTCTAGAGCGTGAGGTGGAATTCTCTATTGAGCTCATGCCAGGAGCGGCATCGGTGTCCATTCCTCCCTATAGGATAGCCACACCTGAGTTGTAAGAGCTCAAGAAGTAGTTGGAGGAGTTTTAGGCAAAGGGTTTATCTGACCCAGTACTTCTCCTTGTGGTTCGTATGTCCTGTTTGCGAAGAAGGCAGATGGTACCCTTAGGCTCTGTGTGGATTATCAGAAATTGAACCATTTGACGGTCAAGAACCGATATCCCTTGCCAAGGATTGATGATCTCTTTGATCAGCTTCGAGGAGACCGCGTGTTCTCAAAGATTGATTTGAGGTCTAGTTATCATCATTTGCACGTTAGACCATCATATATACCTCTGATGGCCTTGAGGAGCAGGTATGGTCTCTACGAGTATACGGTTATTCCGTTCGGTCTCATGAATGCGCCAGCAGTTTTCATGGCACTGATGAACCGAGTGTTCCATCCTTACTTGGAATCCTTTGTCCTGGTCTTCGTGGATGATATCTTAGTGTACTCTCACACTCGACAGGACCATTCTACCAATCTTGAGATCGTTCTAAGTGCACTGAGAGAGCATCGGCTTTATGAAAAACTCTCGAAGTGCCACTTTTGGATGGATCAGATTCACTTCGTGGGTCATGCCATCTCAGAGGCATGAGTATCTGTTGACCCAGAGAAAGTGAGAGCTGTAGTTTCTTGGGAGCAGCCAAAGAACGTTTTTGTGGTACGAAGTTTCCTAGGGATAGCTGGAGACTACAGATGCTTCATTTAGGAATTTTCACGCCTAGCAGCACCATTGACAGGTCTGACCAAGAAGGTGGTGAAGTTCTTATGGTCAGATTCTTGTGATTCAGCCTTCTAGGAGATGAAGGGAAGGTTGAGGTCAGCACCGATACTAGTCTTGCTAGAGCCAGGCAAGAGCTATACTGTTTATTGTGATGCTTCAGGTGTCTAGTTGGGCGCTATGCTTCTGTAGGGAGATGGATTCGTTGCGTATGGGTCTCAGCAGTTGAGGCCACATGAGAGGAACTACCTGACGCATGATCTCGAGTTGGCAGGTGTTGTTCATGCCTTACGTTGTTGGAGACATTACCTTTTGGTAGAGCACTTTGTGGTTTTCACCGACCACAAGAATCTCAATTACAACTTTACTCAGCGTGATCTAAATATGAGACAGCACAGGTGGTTCGATTATCTTTAGTATTTTTATTTTGAGCTTGCCTATACGCCGGGAAAGGGCAACACAGTGATAGATGCATTGAGCATGAGAACTTAGTTTCAGGCAGTTTGGGAGGCCAGCAATGAGTGGAAGCTTATGGATCTGTTCTCTATGATGCATCTGGAGGTTCACGACAGACAGGGACAGACTTACCTATATTCTATAGTTGTTACCTCTACACTTCTTGATCATGTACGGATGAGGCAGCTATCAGACTCAAAAGGCTTAGTCCTATGGGAGAGTGTGTCAAGAGAGGACCCTCTTCCTGGATGGACTGTGGGCGAGGATGAGATCTTGTGTTTCCAAGGACGTGTGTGGGTGCCATCATACATACGTGAGGAGATGATGTGGGACTTTCATTCCTCAGTTTGGGTAGTTCATCCTAGCGTCACCAAGATGTATCGGTATCTTAATCTCCATTACAGGTGGCCAAGTATGAAGAGGGAAGTTGCTAGTTTCGTCTTGTGGTGTTCTACTTGTTAGAAGGTTAAAGCGGAGCATCAGCTACCAGTAGGCCTTTTATAGCAGTTACCCATTCCGGAGTGGAAGTGGAATGATGTCGTGAATGACTTCATGACCAGATTACCGAGGTATCCTCGAGGGAATTATGTTGTTTGGGTTGTCGTCGATAGGATTACGAAGGTTTCTCACTTCTTACCGATCAAGGAGACCTTCAGTGTTGAGGATCTGGGACAAATATACATCAAAGATATTTTACGTCTGCAAGGAGTTACACACACCATTGTTTCAGATAGGGATGCGTGCTTTACTTCTTGGTTTTGGTAGGGGCTTCAGAAGGCTTTGGGTACACAGGTACTCTTGAGTATAGCATAACATCCCCAGACAGACGGTCATTCTGAGCATACGATCCATGTGCTTGAACATATGCTCCGAGATTGAATTCTAGAATTTGGCGGTTCTTGGGAAGGGCATATCCCTCTGGTGGAGTTTGCCTACAACAACAATTTTCATGAGACTATTCAGATGGAACCTTATGAGGCTTTGTATGGTAGGCCATGCCGATAACCATTATGCTGGTTGGAGTCAGGATAGGTAGATTTGCTGGGACCTCATGTTGTTCAGGAGACCTCAGAGCAGATAGAGTTGATTCAGAAGAGGATGGATACAGCACAGTCTCGACAGAAGTCTTATGTTGATCAGCGGAGGCGACCTCTGGAGTTCAAGGTCGGGGATCAGGTTTTTCTGCATATTGCACCAAGGTTGGGACACAAGAGGATTCAGAGATAGGGTAATCTTTCACCGTGGTACATTAGGCCATTTGAGTTATAAGAGAGAGTTGGGCCAGTTTCCTATCGGTTGTAGTTACCTCAGAAGTACCAGCCAACGCACGACGTCTTCCACATCTCCCAGCTCCGACGTTACTTTTCAGACCCGTCTCATGCCTTTCAGCCCGAGGAGGTTGAGCTCGAAGTGGATGCATCATTTGAGGAGCATCCTATCCAGATTTTCGATCATACTACGAAGGTTCTCCGTGGGCGGTATGTTTCTCTAGTACGGGTTCTATGGCAGCACGGGCGAGTACAGGACGAGACCTGGGAAAGGGAGGCCGATGTACGATCACAGTGGCCAGAGTTGTTCGGGGTTTCTTCTTCTACGCCTCGCTAGGGAAATTCGGGGACGAATTTCTTTAAGGGGGGAAGTTTGTAAGAACTCGGATCTTCGTTTCAGGTATGTATTTCCTTTTTCTGGATTTTTTGAGAAAGAGGAGTTTCTAGAAAATTTTTAAGTACATGTCATGTACTTTATGAGTACACGCTGTGTACTCCCTTGCCACGCCAGGCCATGTGCTGGATGTGTCCGACCTACACACACGGTGTGTAGGGGTGATGTGGAGGCTGATTAAAGCAGAGTATGGAAAAATAGAGTACACTCTGTGTACCCTATAAGTACATGCCATGTATTTTCTTTTTTTTTCATTAAACGGATCGGGGTCGCGCCTGACGGACAGAACACACTTCTTCTCCAGGTTCTTTGCCCGAGAGAACTCGTACAGCCGAAAATCTTCTCCGGATTCCCGAGCCTCAGTCCAATCCCCATTTTATCTATCGTCGATTGCGTTGGAACCGCAGTGATCCTCGGCGTTCCAAGGAGAAACAATCATTGTGGTTCACGTATATCGTTCTCCTAGCATCGAGGTAGGTGGTTTGTGCCTTTCTGTAGGAAGTATGTGAATATTGTGTGCAAATTCCACCAATACCCTTGAACGGGGTATTGCGTGTTTCCTGATTTACCCTTGTTGTTTTCCTTCTTTGCTTATATGCCTGTGTAGAGGTCATTGCTTGTGAATAGGGTAAATAGTATTGTGCTCTGGATGCTTTGCCTTGCATGTTTTGCTTTTATTAGATTTTCCAGTTTTCATGCCTAGTTGTTGGATAGTGGAGCTATTGTATTGTTATGTTATTGTGCCTTACAATGATAGCCAAGAAGTTCTTGAGGTTTACTTGGGCCGATACGCGTGCTATGCATGTTTGTTTTACACAGGGCTGTGAGAACCTACTGTAGTGGACCATAGAGAGAATGGACGTAAGGGCTTCTCCAGAGTGTCTTTAATTTACGATGCGAGACCACAGGGGGGAATTGAAGTTGAGTGCTTCCTCAGAGATTCTGTAGTTCCTCGACGTGGACCATAGGGGGAATTGACGTTGAGTACTTCCCCAGAGATCCTTTAGTATAATATGAGAGTATAGGTGGAATTGACGGTGAGTGCTTCCTCAGAGAGTCTATTCTTTAGCTGAACTAGTGGGGTGAGACTGTGTGTGCCTCCTAGAGGGTTGCTAATACTTGTAGGTTGAACCATAAGGGTTAGTCATTGAGAACTACCCAGGAGGTTACCTGTTGTTCATCTTGTTTATTGGCTGTTACTCGTGTACTTTATATGCTAGACTGCGTGGATTATAGTTGTTGTGTGTTTTACTTTTTACTGCTTATGGTACTTTACCTGTCGTATATTCACTGACTGTTAGGCACAGATCTTTGGGTGGTTGCCTATTGGGACATTGTCCCAAACCCTATTTGGGTCATGCTTTTGGGGCCAAATAGATTATATTATTGTAGGTATAGATAAAGGAAAGTGTCCTTCTACATCAGGTTCTTGATAGAATTGAAGCTGGAGAGCATGGGACCAAGCCGAGGCTTCCGATGCTGAGGAGTTTCTCATCTGTTTCACTTTTGTTCTTTGGTTTAGTATTGTATTCAGCATTGTGAATTTTTTGGATTCTTTCCTAGACATATGTATCATGAATCCTTTTATATACATGTGTGTGTGCTCCAGTTGTTTACTGTTAGTCTTCCACTGTTTATTATTTACTCTTGTATGGATGGATACGGTTTCTGCTGCTATCTATTTGTTTCTCTTCCGATGTGTACTCTGCCAATGAGGAAATAGTTTCCCCACTATCACACCCAAGTCCCTCGCTACTAGTCAGCAGCCTCTGGCATTTGGGGAAATGTTCTTGAGTCCATGTGACCAATCGGGTACGGGGCGCCTCTGGGTGGCTTTCGGAACCGGGACGTTACAAAAAACACTTGAGAAAATAATAATATGTTAATTAAAAAACATGATAAAATAATAAGAGAATTTAATAAAAAAAAGTTGATTGAGAGTAATTTAAAAAAACACATAAAACTATCAAAGTATTTTTAAAACAATTCAAATACTAATACCAGACAGAAGTTTGACACATTGGATGGGTGATCACTACAAACTAAGTGGCATGCTTATAGACTCAAGGAGCTAAAAATAAGGTTTAGGTTGATCAATTATTCACTCAATGGGTTGACCAATATCCCCAGACCATGATCACGTTGTCTAATTTTTTTTTCATGGTTTATTATTTTAGGTGTGGGTAGATTTTATGCAGAATCACATAAAATAATAAGAAATCATTCATGGATAAAACGAACATGTCACATGATAAATGTTTTATATTTATTACATATTTAGTTGTGAGTGTGTAATATTAGTACATTATTATTATATATAAAATGATATCATTTAATCATGTAATAATAAAACACTTAAAGAAATATTAAGTTGAAACATATTTCGTTTTTTTAATTTGAACACAACCATGTGTTTTGGGTGCTCATCAACCCTAGTAGAGGTTGTATCCTATTACTACAGAGTTATTTTGAGATTTATTGGTTGAATTAACTAAATATATCATAAAAATTATTCAAATCTATCTTTTAGAAATTTTAGAGGCACGCATTGAGTAAATCATGTTTATGATTTTTAGAAATCAGTATTTCACTCAACAGATCAAGGACCCATGAGTGAATGTGTTTGGCCTGCTTAGTTTATACCTTCAAGTAATGGCATAGACAAATAATATAGACTATGAGAGGTTTATGGGATCCTTTCCACTATAATAATCATGATGATGTGGATTCTGAATCTAGTAGTGAGGGATACAGAAATTCAATAAAATAGTGGGAGATATCTGATGATTAAATCAATATGTATGATCTAATTAGTATTTTTGATCAAAGTACTAATCTACAAGATTTTGTTTTTGCAAAAAAAACTTCTAATAATTCCAAAAGTGAACTAAAATTAATGTTGGACAAAGAAAAAATCCAAATCCTCATGAGTATCTAAATAGAAGTACATGCCCTTGCATAAAGTACTATGGAAAATGAAATTCAATGTGTCTAAGTCCCTAATACCTTTTATGATACCTCGTGAAGCAAGGGTGTAAAATATTAATACAAGAGACTCATTTATGATGCATTTGATATTTAAATAAAAAATTTACCATCAACGTCAAAAGTGATTTGTGAATAAAACATCATGGAATGGATACTTTACATGTTGTCTCGCCTCTAAGAATCATGTGAGGATAAAGTGAAGTAATAAATCAATGAGATAATGATAAAACTAGTTATTTATAAATTGAAAGAAGAAACTCAATCTAATACTCATGTACTCAGGATGATAAATTACATTGAATGACTATAAGAATTAGGTTTCAATTCAAATCAAGAATATTTAATACATATCATTCTCTCATCATTTCCACCTTGTTTTTTCATTTTCATAATAATTATAAAATTAATATTTTGGAAAACAACTTCAATATCTTTTTTGAATAGGTTCTCCATGAATATAAGAATTTAAAAAAAGTTAAATCTTTAATTATTAAGGTGAAAAAAAAAATATAAGGAGAAAATTATCACTATAATTAAACTACCAAAGGCACCTTCGTGACATCTTTCTAAGAACCCAAAGATAAAGATAGAAAGTATTGAACTGGAGGATATTTTATTTGCATGTGGAAATATATTTCACTGGAAGCGAAACTATGATGAATTGAAGGAGAAGCAAAAAAAATATTATACTATAGTTATATTCTTCAATAAATGTAGTATTTAATTTATGCTCCTTGGGTATTAGATACAATTTTTCCTAACAAACTTGTTTCTGAATATAGGAACCAAGGAAGTCAAGAAACATTACTATAAGTCAAGGTGTATTCTCCATGTATTTGATGAAGGGTGATACCTACATCAATGGTGATAAGTACATGATTTCATTTCCAAGTGATTTGTCCTTGTAAAACTATAATTGTGTGTTTAAAGCTACCAGGACATTTATGAATGAATGTTGTTTTTCATATTTCATACATAACCAATAGTTAAGTAATACATGAATCATAGTCAAAACATGATGAATATAAAATATAAAACTTATATACCTAGTTCTGTCAAGATAATACTATTTCAAGAATATTTAAGCAGTTTTCAAGGATATACCTCATATTATTTCAGAATTTGGATTTAAAGACCTTAGGATCTATCTGCACACTTTTGTACCTAGTTTTGGACTAACAAACCTTTTGAAATAAAGGCAAGTCATAAGGATTTCAGAATTAGTGTAGTTGGAGCTATTCCAAGGGTAAGCCAGTGCTAAATATACTTCATTATATTCCCTTAAGTGTTTGTTAAGGAATTTGAATGTGAACTATGGTATATTAATGGTCATAATATTTGAGTTTCTTTAGGCCGGTGTGCCGAAGAATATTTTGACCGAGCATTAATTGATCAATATAATGTAGCGTGGAGTAATTCCTAAACACACCTTACCTTATCCACATAAAATATATAATGCAAAAATGGTGGATTTATGATGAGTATTATATGTTAACATTGATCAGTATGATGTGGTGTGGAGTAATTCATAAATTTACATTTCCTTATATGCATCAGATTCATTATGTAAGTAAAATAATTATTAATGTTTCAACTCATATTCATTAAGGATAATTCCATTATTTTTGAAGACATACATCACAAATAATGGTGTTATCCAACAAAAATAAACTAACTATAATTACATATGAATATCATATAAGTTATAGTATTATATAAATCCATCATGTTATAATAACATGTTCTTTGATGCAAAGAGTGTGTTAGGATATAAACAAAATTGTATCAAGATAAACACAATGTGAATCTAAAATAGTTTTCCTAAAAATTTATAAGGATATTACATTAATAATTAATTTAGAAAATATAAATCCAAGTTATAAACTATATTTCAATAAAATGGTGCATATCATTATTTTAGATACTGGGAGAAATTTTGACTTGGTTTTTTTAATATCGATTATTCAAAAATAATTGAAATGGGAACAAGTTTCATAAGAGCATGTGGAAAAGGGAATGTTTTAGAGATACATACTGGGTAGGAGAAATAAAACCATTATAATCTATTTGTATTCACCGCAACTCATGGTACATTATTTGTAAAGAATAATAAATCCAATAAGTAATCAATATGTGGAAATTAGCTAAAATTGGCAAGATCAATTGAAATAAAATAATTAATTCCTTGTATCGAAGAAAAAAGGGATCATTATTTTGAATATTATGGTGGGTATTCAAGTGATACTATACATTGATAGTATAATCATGGTACTAATAAGTCTCGATTGGTGATACCATATTGTTATGCCTAAATCCATTAGAATTTTACTTGTTATAACTACTTTCTGTTATCATTATATTAGGAATTGTATATCAAGACCACCAATCTTGGAAGGAATCTATATGATGCATCCAAAAAGGGTTTGTGACACCATAGAATACTAATTACGGCGGAAAGTTTTCAAAATAAAAATTTAGATTGATGTAAACAAACAATATGAAACAATATTAATTTAAAATGCTTTTTTTTCTATTTGTCTATAAGATGATAGTGAGAGCATCATTTTTTTATAAGTACGAAATGTTTGATAACATATTGAAAACAATTATTAGTCTTACAGTTAGTTAAGAATAGAGTGAAATTTACTCTCTAGATATTGACTTAAAGTTGAAACCAACATTTTAGAAGAAGTAATCTACTGAGGTAGATCTAAAGGTTTCTTAGACCATGTCAATAATACATATACTAAAAATATATTGAAAGTTGAAAGTTGTAAAAATTCAAGAGAGAATTGTTTCTAGTTTTATGTGGCATAAATCCATCCAAGAAGACATACATAGATCATACGAGGAGATTAATTTTGTGAGTTAAATTCAATAAGCTTCTACGATGGATCAATCACATATGTCATACTATGTACTAAATATGATATTTTCAACTTAGATTCTTTTATAGGAAAATATCACTATTATCTAATAGAACTGCATAATAAGTAGGTAGAATAATCTAATTATACTTGATGAAGTATATAGGATATATAAATGAAATGTAGAGAGGAAAGGATACTAGTTTTAAGGGTACATAAACTAGTATTCATTTTGATCGATATGATCCATGATTTCATTTAGGATATGGTAATGAGTAGGAGAAGCTCATTCAAGTCATTAGTATCCATACCTATAAATACCCAGTGTGTTGTAGCTTCTAATGTAGCTAAAGAAGAAGTGAATAGTATGAAATAATTTTTCCTTGTTCTTGGAATCAGAACTAGTAAGTAAAGTTTTATCATAATATAAATTATGATAATTTTACTAAACAAGATGTCCAGTTTTGAAGTTGGAAAAAAATAATACATCCATTGATATCATCTCTTGAGGAGCCCTACTCAAGGAGGTGATGTTAATGACAGTATAATTTATAAATAGCAGAGATGTGGTAGGCCAGGTGACTAAATCCATAACTCAAGAGAAACATTATCTTATCATGTGAGAGAAAACAAGGTTCATTAGAAAGTTGGCTCCAGTAAAAATTGGATTGTTGTAATAGTGGGTTCCCTAGACCCAAATTGAATATTTATTTTTGATTACAATATCATTTATATTGTTAGTTATACATGATGTATTCTTACCATAATAATATTGATATTTCTACATCCACTATTTATATGGTAATGTCCATAGATTATTTTTTTGTACTAAAAGGATATTGTAGTTCCCATACTATAATGAAAACCTTGGGATATTATGACATTAATCTTAAAAAAAATTCATATGGTTTAGATACATCAATCTTAATCAATATAGATAATGACTTTCTATCAGGTGTTGGGGACCCATAATCATTGATAATTCTTCTCATAAAGTTCTCACTTGGTGATCTCATGTAGATGAGATCATGAGGACCGACCTGTAAATAGTAACGCCACATATTTCTAGTGTCATTGGTCATTCCTATCTATTTACACTTGTAATGGTCTCTTGACATGAGATTATTATTAGTTTATACTATTTGGTCATGTGCATTGATGCAAGGAAAAAACCATGATATTGAATCTGTAGTGAGGTAGCCTGTGTTGGGTGCGTCATTGGTGGTATGGAATTTATTGAATAATAAATATAGAATTTTTTGCTTCCAATATGAAGAGATATCTTAGAACCAGCTGATCAGGAAGGTAATACCTCCACTAAATCCATGGCCATGGTATAAGAATGTAGGATAATCTAGTAAGTTCAATGAATAATAATGAAAGAAGGGATGATACCACAAGTGTGTGTCCCGATTCATTAGATTTATCGAGACAAAGATATTATATTACATAATGTGTGTTTGTATGAAGTTTGATATTTATAGGAATACTCCTTTTCTTTTTAGGGGTCTTCATGGGTTGTTGGACTATGCTCCTAATCTAGGAATAGTATTCACTATTATTGAGATAATGACCTAGTGGGTCACACATAATAGCGTATTCATAAGTCTACCCTATTTTACTAAGTAGAAGTTTAGGACCTTGTGGGACCCAAATGGGTCTAGGATATGTCTGAGGATATATGATCACTAAAGAATAAATAGATTTTTATTATTAGATTTTATAATAATTTTTATCGAATTTATTTAATAAATTTATTTACAAGTGTAAAAGTAAATACATGAGAAATATTATACGAATGAGTTTTATTTTCATATTAAAGGTTAATTTAATAATTGTAGGAATTTAAAGTCAAGTTAAGGACTCATATTTATCACATAATATATTTAAAATAATAAAATTAAATGATAAATATATAAATTATATTTATGACTTAATAAATTAGTTATAATTTTACATTTATAGTGGGTAATAAATATCAAGTGGTCGGTAACCCTTTTTATGTATTTTAGAACCCCGCTATAAATAGGAGGAGTGGATCCCATGCAATTTAATATTAAACACTTGAGTTTTAGAGATTATTTATCATCTCTCCCAACTCCTATAGAGAGATATCATCATTCCAATCACTCAATTAAAAATATTATTCATGGATCAATGGAACAGAGCTATGGTGATCATTGGGACATCGAAGACATCACCAGATCTCAATGTCAGCACCTAGAATATGATGATCAATTTTACAAAAGATTTTTTAAGCATGTGTGTATTATTTATTGGAATTTTAAATTGGATTCTATGAGAAATGATCATCAATAATGATTGGATAATGAACACAAGGATTTAGATCAAACCGGGTTTTTTTTAATTTTTTACTTAATGTTTCACAGAAGATCCTAATTCGTATCAAGATATACCTTACTAAAGAAAATGTAGTTAAATATATCACTAGTGAAAATAATTTAAATTTCGTGGCCCCTTGGCTTCTACTATACAGACCCATTAATGAGATTACTATATGAGAGATGATCCCCTTCAATATGAGAGTGATCCTTAGGTGAATCAAATACCGTTGGAGGCCTGAATTAATTAGTAAGTACCTGTTATTCATTATTCATCTTAGTTCCAATATTATTCGCTCTATCATAACCATATATCTATTTTTTGATAAATATATATATATATATGTTATGAATAGTTTTATGATGAAATATTTTTGGATCTAGTGAAGGGAACACAAGTTTTGATCAGATATTGAATTTTTATGGTGTTGTTATTCATTTTCACCAACCATTGTAAGGTATGTGGATTCTATATCAACTCCAGTTGATTTATAAATTGTAGGCTTAGTTTTAATTAAATTATTTTCTTAAAATAGTTGTGAAATATTTGTGTGATTCTAGAAGGAAATATTGTTTTGGTATTGTCTTGGAAATTGTGTAAAATTGATTGGTGTTTAGAAAAACGATTTGTTTATAATTACAAAATGATGGATTCAAAATTATTGTTTTGTTTTGACTCATGCGAAGTGCTTTTTTGAATTATTTAAATAAATAATTTTTTTAGTTGGAATAGATTCATATAATTTTTGCATAACTGTGTCGGTGATTGTTAAGTGGAATAGATTATGGTCATAAATTACCACCATAAAAGTTAGGACTCAGTCTAGACATGAAGTTCCATCATCAATGATAACACCAAGATTTAGAGTGTGTGTGAGAGAGAGAGAGAGATAGAGAAAGGGAGAGATTGTGTGAGTAGACAAGGGATTGAATATGAAAAATGATCATGATATAGTTTTGGAACTTGTAGTTAGTGTATCCATGCAACATTTTTACTATTTGGATATAAAGTATTTTAAAATGCCTTTAAATGTTTTATATAATTGTTATAATGAGCTTTATCCTAGTGGTGTGAGTGGAGAAGTCATTGGGGAAATCCTAATAAGTTTAGAATCACCCCCTGCTTGGGAACTTTTGTTTATTTAAAGATGTTATCTATCGAGAAATGGGTAATTTAAAGGTATCTCGGTTCTTTATTGCTTCTTCTTGATACTTTGGGCATGGCATGTGGAGTTTGAACTTGGAGTGGGTTGGATATTGATGGTTTATTTAAATTTTGAGTTTAGAGTAATTTCATATTTTGGTTCTCCTCGAGTATGAATTTTTGGTTTTCAATTGCACTATGATATAGTTTATTAGTTTGGTTAAGTTTTGATTTGTATTTTGTACTCATACATCATATAGAGTTTGGTTGGTTTTTTATATATTTTTCATTTTTTATCTTTCAAAGGGAAAATTATCACCCAAATTTAATGATTCCCTTGGAATTTATTTTGAACCTTTGGTGACTTGTGGATGTTATCTAAGCCCTAGTAGCACACTCATCACTTCTCAATCCAATGAGGAGGGTTATGATGTTACAAATGGTATTATCTTTTTTGGTCCTTGAAATAGGAAATATTAATAGTCTTGGTCATTCCATTTATCTTTTGGGACAAATTTTGTCGGTTTTTTGGTCCTAGAGTTGGAAATTGTATCATTATGTGTCTTGGGATGGTAGTAAAGAGATAGGATTTTCAAAACATGAAATTTGGTGCATAAAAAAGTCATAGCTAACTACTTTATGCTGAACTTCAAGTTACAAGGTTGTTTGGTAGCATGAGTATTTTACTAAACTTCTGTGTAAGTTGTCACATAATCATTGGTTTAGCTGACGATAGATTTGTGACATACATTAATTTTAAGACTTCCCAATAGGACTGAATTTTTCATTTTAATTTCAATGTTTTATGAAATGGACAAAAAAGTGTTGATTTTTTAATGTAGTGGAAATTGTTGTTTTTTGAAAAGAATGGTTATAGTATTTTCAAAAATGATTTAAATGTTCACAATGGTTAAATTTTGGAAATAAATGTTGTGATATTGTTTGATGTGGTAAATTTTAATTGCTAAGACATCAATTTAGATGAGTCCATTTTCTATTGTAATTACAAGGATTACCTTATCCTCACTGGGGTTCCATCCCTTCACAGTGGCACATCTTGTTATTGGATCTTCTCACTCTCTTCTTTCATCAATGTTTTTCTATTTGTTACATTTCAATGTTTGTTCAGTCTGAGATTCCTGAGGGAATAGACTCCTACTTCTTCTTCCTCGTTTGGTCCCCTCTATATACTGTCACATCTATTTTTTCATAAACCACATTCAATTATCCTATTTTATTCTTGGTTTATAGGTATTCACTCAGTGGAAGCCTCAGTCCAATATCTTTATAGGTGTCAACTCTAGTGGCCCCTTCGGTACATGGTGTCATTATTCCATCCCAAAGTGTCGATGGAATGCTCCCCAGAACTAGTGATGACCAGGTTATTTGGATACTATGGACTCATTGTCAATAGAGTGGGGGTGAAAGTTCTCAGGGTGGTGATTTGATCCCATGATGGTTCATCTCATGGCGTTTTTCCTGAAATTAGTGGATTTTGGAAAGTTTGTCTTATAAAGATTTTACTGATGGTGTTTCTCCCTAAAATCATTGTATTTTTGTGATGTTTTTTGGTGGTCTACCACATTGTGGATTTTTTTGGTGTTTCCTCTCAATTTTAGTGGTTATCAGATGTAATTTGGAATCTTTGGGTTCCCTTTTAGTGGGATTTTTTCTAGTGTTTTTTGGCCTATGTCTGCATCTACCACTTATCTTGTCTCCCCAAATATCATGATTAAACCCCATCTTGGTTTTCTAAGAATGTACTCTTATGGCTTGGGATTTTTCTGGTGTGATGTTCAGAGGCCCTTCTTCATTGGTATATTCTCCCTTCTCTACTATTCTACCCATCACATAATGATTTTACACTTTTTGTTTTAGTAAGGTGGTGCTTGTGGTGGTTTGGGATGGTCTTTGTTGCATTTGTTGTCAAGGATTCTTCTCAGCTAGTGTTTTCCCTTGCTATGGATTCTGGTTGATTCAGTTCACCTAGTGGTGGTGGTCTTCTAATGTGATTTCAAAGTTTTCTAGATCCTATTTTAGCTTCTCTTATGTAGGCATGGTGGGCTAGGAATGGTTATTATGGTTTTCTCCACAATATTTTATTTCTATGAGGCTATACTTGTAACATCTGTGCCGGAGGTGTCCTCTACAGTCAGTAGCAGTGGGACTAGAATCTATTTGAAATTTGAAATTTGATATTTGAAATTTGAAATTGTTTTAGATTGTTTTTTTCTAATTAGTGGTGTGTATAACTTACCACTTTACCCAGTAAAAGTTCTTTTTTTAAAATGACAAAAATATATTCTTGGATAGATAGGAAATCATTTTATAATGAGTGATACTAGATGGAGATTTGTTCTTCTAATAGAAAATAGCATTGGGTAGGCATCATAGAAACCAACCAGAGGAGGTTTCTGAAAATATGGTTGCACCTAATCTATAGTTCACCCAAAATCTGGTTCAAAGTATTGTCTATACTTTTCATAACATGGATAAGAGTAATAAGAATGATGGACCTCGACAAGTGTAAAATTTGATATAGTTCAAAAATAAGAATCTGTCGATATATTGGGGGGATTCAAAGCCAGAAAAAGAAGAAGTTTGGTTGAATAGGATGAATCAAATATTTGATTTCCTTAGGACACCAAAAAAGATGAAAGTAAATTTAAAAATGTATATGATAGAGGATTTGGCATGATAGTGGTGGGAATTAGCATTTCAGGATAAAGTGGACCATGAAATGACATAGGAGGATTTTGAAAAAAAATTGACAATAAATTATATCCACACACCTTTCAGATTTTTAGAGAAACAAACTTCTTTAGTTTTAAGAAATAGAACCTCATAGTGATAGAGTATGTGGCTAAATTTATGAATTTGCTTCACTTCTCCCCAGAAGTTTCTGCAAGTGTGTCCTTGAAGGAAAACATTTTTAAGCTAGTGTTGAGGGTTGATATTCATTTAAATACTTCCATTCTCTGTATTACAGATTATATTGTAATATTCAATAGTGTGACTTTGGTTGAAAGGGATATCTCAATATATATGATTATGGGGTGTCTGTTTATTCCTACAGCAACCGGTGGGAACTCTAATACTAAGAATAAGTATAATAGGTACACCTACATCAATAGTGGTGGGATGTCTCAGAATCAGGCCATGGGATCAGTAAAAAATCATCTTCGACCAAAAAAGTTGTATGGGATATTTTTAGTGTGGTTCACTAGATCACATCAATCGAGATTTTAATTCACCAACTAGATCATGTCATCATTACAACAAGATGGGACGTCTTCAGCACTATTGTCTCAATTCTCCAATGTTGGGTGTTAGACACACAACACTTGTTTATTAGGTATCTTATGATTCAAAGGGATGAGTGTAGTAGAATAACTCTCTTCATCATAATATAGTGAGTTTTACTGATGGATTTCACACCCGCACTTTTTTGAGTTAATGTGGACCCACTTTACTAATGATCTGATCGAGACCATGTGTTTGTTGTAAACATCAATATACATTAAAGTTTCCCCATAGTTATCTTATTAATTATTGATAGGGATCTCTAGATTTTATTTTCATCTAGGTAAGAGTTTGGTATTTTTGTGTTGGTATTGAACCTTGAAGATTCATCCTACATATCCTAGGAAAACATGAATCAAAACCCATAGAGTTTGATGGAATGGGTAAAAAAGATATGTATTTGGGGTTGGACCTTAAGAGTTGTCTTACGTATCCTATTAAGATTATGAATCAAATCCCACATAATTTTATGGAATGGTTGTGACTTATACTTTAATAGAAGGACTATAATTGAGGACATTTCAAAATACAGATGGGATGATCATCACAGATATCAAATCCCACGTGATTCATGTTCAGTGTGAGAAAAAATAAATGGTGTAAAATTAGTCACATTCCATGATATAACACCATTATATTTGAATGTTTTTTGTGTCTTACTCATAGGAGTATTCCCATGGTTCTAGAACAATGATGAGAATCTCAACTCATGGTAATTTGGAGATTTGTATGGGTTTACACCTAGAAGGATCCCCATGTTTCTAGAACCATTAAGAGAATCCCAACTCATGATAATTTAGAGGTTTGGTTGGGTATTAAACCTAGGAGAATGTCCATTTATCTATAACCATGATTATAATCTCATCTCATGGTAATATGGAGGTTTGGTTGGGGATTACACCTAGGAGTATTCCCAACTTTCTTGAACAATGAGGAGAACATAAACTCATGTTAATTTGGAGGTTTGGTTGGAAATTACACATAGGAGGATTACCATATTTCCTGAAACATGAGTAGAATATCTACCAATGATAATTTGGAGGTTTTGTTAGGGAATACACCTAGGAGGATGCTCATGTTTCTAGAACCATGAGGAGAATCTCGACTCATGGTAATTTTGAGGTTTGGTTGGGGATTACACCAAGGATGATATCCTTGTTTATAGAACCATGAGGAGAATCTAAACTCGTGGTAATTTTGCATTTTGGTTGGGGATTATACCTAGGAGGATACCTGTGTTTTTATAATAATGTGGTGAATCTCAACTCATGGAAATTTTGAATTTTTTTGGGGCTTACACTTAGGAGGATGCCCATGTTTCTAGAACCATGAGAGACTAACCCCGAGAGTGCAACATCTTCTCTGATGATGACCCATGGAATATAATGGTTTAAAATTGTGTGATGGAGAATGAACTGTACTATTTAACTTCTTTTGTAAAGGACTTTGAACATGTAGTTTATAGTCATATGTTAAGGACATTAATTTCCAGCTAAATAGTGGGGTATTTTCTCATTTTTTTTTATGAGGTATCTCTTCTCTCTTCTATGAGGAATACCATGTTCATTACATTGGGTATTTCACCATGTCATACAAGGAATCCTGATATTATCATGGGAGGCATCTAATGTTTGTTACATGGGGTATTGGGGATCATGTTGTACAATTTTACAACATGTGACCTGGACGTTGGGTCTTTCTAGTTTAATGTATTACATCCTAGACTATGGTGTCTTTTTATTTTTGGAAATAAGACTAGGACCATGGTGATGTCTTTCATTTTAGGTTCTTATTAATAAGACCTCTATGAATCTTAATTTAATTTAGAAAGGAATATGGTGTCTTATAGTTTAATATCATATGACTAGGACCATTATTAAATAACTTTTAAGGTCATGTAATGAGGACTGTGGTGATATAATTCATCATTCATGGTGATATTTTGGTGGATTGGGAATAACTTTCATGTAATTGGTAGGATTATTAGGATTCTCTAACTCTAACATGCCTTCACTTACATGTTTATAGATCAAATTTTTAAAGGAAAATAATTTTTCAGTTGTATGTACCAAAACATGGTTGTATGGACAATAATTTGGATGTTATTTCATGATCTCCTCCATGGGTATCTTGATCTTTGAGATATTTATGAGGTTGTGCTCCAGTGAGTATATAAAGTATATAGAAAAATTCTCATGTTTAATGGAATAGACCTTATTTTTTCTATCTCTGAGGGATGGGTGTCCTAGAGGCTTTGATACACATTTTCTTTTCTACTCAATATTTCTACATGGATGATGCTGAAATTCAGGTATTATTGGTTCCATTATCCTCCATATATATGCATTTGAATTCAATCCTTGAAGAAAAAACACTCCTCAATTTTATGCCATAAAAATTTATAGTAAGTGAATTATTTTGGATGTTCTCTCAAATCTACCTCTTCAGGTCTCTTAACTTGTGGGAGATCAATCAAATCATTGTCCATGGAATATGAAAAATACTCGGGGACTTGATCAAGTTTTAATGATAACAATGTCCTTTATTTTCCATCAAGTGATAAATGAAATCACTGATTCCCCATTCTGTCACATCTACCACTATTGGTATGGGAACATAGTTAGATTCAAAATCTGGAATGCAACACCTAGATCCTGATCAATTCAGTGTGAGAAGCTAAAGCATTGGATACCCTAGATGATGATAATGTATCCCCTAGACTGAGGAACTTTTACTCTCCAAGTTGTTCAATGTAAAATATTTATGTCATAAATTTTTTGAAATTCACTTGATGATGAGGTGGAAATATGAAAATTCACATAGTTCTGTGGGATGGGGACATTAAAATATAAAAATTCCCCTAGCCCTATGGGATGGGGTTTGGTGGAACGTGGTCTAGAATTCACCTGATGAGGTGGTGAAAATTTTGAAAATACCCCCACCCTGGTGGGATAGGGTACTTCACTATAAATGGGAACAATGTAAGAAGATTATAGTATTACATCATGGGTAAATGGTCCATGAAGAATCATTACAATTACTTCATAGAGACCCTCATTTTCTTCTTTCAACTGAGTGATCTATTCTTTATCAAGGATGAACCTATCATCCTCAAGGGGATGAGAAGAAAAATAATTTTTGACACCTTGTATTTATTCTAAGGTAGGATGGGTGGAAAATTATGGGAGTCTCAACTTAATCATCGGATATTGGGTATTCTATTGACCATAGAAACATTATTCATTAATGTTTCACTCGAAATCATAGACAAGGTTGATAATGCCTTCTATAGAAGTTTACAAGGTATCATTGAGCCCTCCTTCACCGATGCTTGGGGAAGAGGGTAAGACAACTCTTCAGGGCTTGGAAGATTTCATAAATTTAAAATTATCCTTATCAAGAGTGTTCTCATTAGAACCATATGGATAATATTCATAACTTTTTGATACCATGTCAATGGAAATTTAGTTGAACTCGTGCTCATCTTCTATTGAATATCTCATTTGGTGGGATGGTACCAATTTTCTCATTTATAGGGTCTACACCATTTCTCTCATCTATGGGGTCATAAAATTTCAATTTTTCCTCTTTTTTAGGTAATATGGTTAAAACAAATGCCACATGTCTATTAGGGTCATCTAAAGATAGATGACCATATCCAATCATCCTCTATAGTAGATATTTTACAATGAATTATCCTTGGATCATGTGACCCAACATACGATGATAAGGGAAGTAATTTGTATGGTCATCCTACCCTGCTTCATCTGCCATTTTTATTTATGGAAGCATGATCAATTTTTCTTCCATAGAAATGGTGAACTACCTTGTAACTTGATCATTATGCAAGGAATATATTTTATTATTACTATATTCAAGTTCACATTGTCACATCCTTTTTAGTTTGAGGTTGAAAAAATTTTCTTTGACTTTCCCGAGATTCCATATTTGTGCTGGTGTTTCTTGACAAGATCTTTCATTCATTCTATGAATAGCATCCTTAGTACGTTGTCCTATAGTTTCAAACTCTCAAAAACTACCAGGGTACATTATATTAATAATCATAGTTGAAAAATAATCCCATGGGTTTTCCACATAGACCTCTAGTAACTATTACTATGGAATTCTTATTTCCATGGACTATGTTATACCCTTCTATATTGCTATCAAATCCATGAATCTATCATTTCTATACTTATAGAAATTATATAGGTAATGTACTATCATTTTCCTCAATGTAGATATTAATTGGAAAAGGAATTGTTAATGGAGATCTTCTCAGCTTGATATAGACCCGCTTGCAAGATTGTAATACCAAGAAAAGGCATAGCCTCCCAAGGTCTGCACAAATCATTAGCGTTTAGCATCCTATTATTGTTTTAGGGTTCCCTACATTGGGCTATACTTGAAAGAGAAGTGAGAGAGATTATATTTTGGATCCCCGACTCTATATAATGTAGATAAATTTGGGTTCTCAAAGTTGGGATGGAGGGAGTCAAATCCACCCACTCAGGATATGGATTCCTCTCTGGTTTTACCAGTTCATATAGGCTTTAAATAGAATCCATCTAATCAATAATGGAATCTATTAATTCTATAAATATCTCAATTTGATTCAACCTCTAATGAGTTTCCTGAACTGGTAGCTAATTTCTTCCCAGTGGTGGAATCACTTCTCAATAAATCGTCATTATAGTAGAATGTGTTGATTGATATAGTCTCAATTCAAGTGGGTGTATCTATTCTTCCATTATAGGCTGAGAAACCTTCTCACATTAAAGAGGTTTATTTGGAGGCATAACATCCTCAATCTAATGACTGTACTAAAATTATTGTCTTCTTATGAATAACATAGAATTGAGCTAGTGAAGTTATACAACTCTTTCTTTGAGATGGAAAATATTATATTTTAATGAGATGGATTCTCTATGATCGAATGATCGGTGGGTAGTAAATGTTCCCACATCTATCTCTATATCAATAGTATCTAGATTTTCATCATCATTTTTTCCAACAGTGATGAAATTTAAAAAATTGAAACATGTGGGAGGAAACATAGATTTATTTAGGGAGGAATATCTTTGATCTGGGTATGTTTCTGAAAAATAGATTATGCTGAAGATGAATTAAGGGATAAAAATTATCTCACCCCTATGGGATATGGTTTTACCTATGATTATACTATCACTGATGCTAGATGCGTAGAGGATTAAATATTCTGGATAGAAATAACCTAAAATTGTCCATGAGACACTATCAGGATGCACTGATGGGACATAGTGGTGTTGGTAGTAGTAGTGAGATGGACCTTCCCTAGAGTTTCAATGACAAGCTGCCCCCTATGGGCTCTCCTTTGGGATTCTTGAATCTAGAAGATCATGATAGGCACTATTTCCTCTGCAGTTTCTTATTTAATTTTTGTCACACATTGGTGTCGATGACCATAGTGAATATTTTACCTCTTAAGTATCACCTAGAATGTTTCCAAGAAATAATTTATTTCATACTACACCTCCCCAAGATAAGTAAGGAATGACTTACTAACCCTCAAGGATAAGATTCAAAAACTATTATATGTGATGACAGGTGCCACTTGCTTCCTCGAATCCCATCATTGATTAGACGAGCTATGGGGATTCATATCATATAGACATTCATGGTTTGATTCTAGTGTTGGGATGGATACATTAAAATGATACCATAACACATGTTCATTTTACACCTGGTGCTGGGGTTGCATCATTGATGATAGTATATGTCGAGGACATAAGGCCATGGTTGCCATGAAAATTGAGGCCCATGTTTTGTATGTTCGCTAGTTGTGGGTATTTTCACTGTACATGATTCTAGTATTTCCAATCATCCTAGAACTCATTGGTGAGTTTATAGAGAAAATTTAGATTTAAGTGTGAGTTTTTTGTGTATGAAACACAAACAAGACACTCCTTAGTCCATCATCACATATAAGAGTTCACAGTTGATTGATTTATTTCAGAGTTAAAGGTTATACATTGAAATTTTTTCACATGATAATGGACTAACATGAAATTTTAAAAGGCTACCATAGTTGGGAAATTAAAATCAAGTTCACTATTTTGTTTTAGATGCATTTCACACCTGCACTCATTTCAAGTTAATGCGTGCCTACATTCCAAAGGAAGTAGGTCACTGGGACATTTCCAAAAATATCTTAGAAAAGTTGTTGGATGAGATTATGTGAGTTTGGGATTATCACACCCTTTAGGGGTAATTATTTCATACTCTATGACTCTCTTATAAATTTATGACATATTTGTGAATCCCTCTCAAATCCAAATACAGGATGGGTTTCCCTTATGCTAATGATTTGATCAAGACCAGGTGTTTTTTGTAAAACTCTATATGGATTAGAGGTTCCACATATTTGTCTTATTAATTCATGATAATTTTGTTTAAAAAGGGATATCTAGGCTCTATGGAGTGTATTATCATCCAGGGAGGTGGTTGGTTTTTTGGAGTTGCGATTGAACCTCAAATATATGTCATATGTATCTTATGAAAATAGGAGTCAAATCCCATATAGTTATATGGAATGATTAAAGAGGGAATTTATTTAAATTAGGAACTCCAAGAGGTGTCATACATATCCTTATAAGATAAATAATCATATCCCACATAATTCAATGGAATGGTTGTGAATTATACCTCAATAGGATGCAAATAATGGAGTCCCTTTCATAATACATATGGGATGATCATCATAGATCTCTATGACCACATGAGTTATTCTTGGTGTGAGAAATTATAGATAGTGTAAGATCATTTAAATTTCATGAGATCACTCCATTATACTTGAAGGTTTAGTTTGGGCTTACACCTAAGAGGATACCCATGTTTCTAGAGCCATGAGGAGAATCTCAACTTATGGTAATTTAGAGGTTTGGTAGGGGATTACCGCAAGGAGGATGCATGTGTTTCTGGAACCATGAGGAGAACCTCAACTCATGGTAATTTTGTGGTTTGGTTTGGTATTACACCTATGAAAATTACCATGTTTCTAGAAACATGATCAGAATATCAACTCATCACAATTTGGTGGTTTGGTTGTGGCTTACACCTAGGAGTATTCCCATGTTTCTAGAACCATGAGTATAATATCAACTCATAATAATATGGAGTTTTGGTTGGGGCTTACACCAAGGAGGATTCCCATGTTTCTAGAACCATGAGGAGAATATAAAATCATTGTAATTTTGAGTTTTGGTTGGGGCCTACACCTAGGAGGATGCCCATGTTTCTGGAACCATGAGTAGAATCTCAACTCATGGTAATTTGGAGGTTTGGTTGGGGCTTACACCTAGAAGGATGCCCATTTTTGGAACTATGAGGATAATCTCAACACATGGTAATTTGGAGGTTTGTTTGGGGCTTACCCCTAAGAGGATTCTTATGTTTCTAGAACCATGAGGAGAATTCGACTCATGTTAATTTTGAGGTTTGGTTGGGGCACACACCTAAAATTTTTTCCATGTTTCTGAAACCATGAGGAGTATCTTGACTCATGGTGATCTATAAGATTAACCTGGAGGAGTATCTCAACACAACGATTATTTAATATTTGTATAGGGCTTATATGTAGGAGGATTCCCTTATTTATGGAACCATGAGGAAAAATCTCAAATTATGGTAATTTAGATTGATTGTTGGAGGTTGTATGTGTCGCAACCCAAAATATCCTCGAACTAGCCCAAACTTTTCACGGTGGGACTCTCCGTTTTTTATATGGGTCGGGGATGGTAGCAAAGTGACCATAGCCAAGAACTAATTCTGAGCGGGGGTGAAAGGGCACGTCCCCCGCGATATAGACCAAAGAGCATGAATGTAACATCCCAAAATTCTATGAAAAATATTATTTTAAATAAATCAAAATTCTTTAATATATTTTTTTATAAGAAATATATATTTTATCATTCTTCACATGCACACCAAGATTATCTTTCATTGCACACAATATCGAGTCCCTTTTATGTTTCACACAAGCCCAAGGCTTAACATACAACAATATACTATTAAAATTACTTATGTAACATAATATTTATCAACTATCTAATGGAATATATATAATTTGGATCATTATTGGAGGAACATCATGTAAGGGATACCTCTCAATAGTGTTTATCATTTTATATTTACAAGAATTCCACTCCTCATTCACTGTAAAAAGGCACTCATATTACCCCATTTTATGACACCTGTAAATCCAATTGGATCATCCAAAACCTACCCAAATAATCTCCCCAAGTCCCTCTCCTCACCCTAGAGTAATCACTTTGGGAATAAATCCTACCATGGATTCCCTTTGGTGTAAACCAAAATGAGTTACCTGAAAAAGATGTAACAATTTTCAATGTGAATTTATGATTTGTTTATTTCTCCGCCAATTAAATTATTATTATCACATGATTATATAATAACAATATTATACTAAATATACTGATATTTTGTAAAATTATGTGTTACACCTATACTTACACACACTTTCATAAAATAGGTAACAAAATTACCATTTGTGTGTACGGTGGACTACCACCTCGCTAAACAATGTCATTCATTTTTACTTTAACACCTCTCATGGTTGGGAATTATGATAGACACAATATTTTTATATGATATTTATGATATTTATATTTTATTCATACTTCTGAAATTGTTATATAACACATACCTTCATGCATTCCATTTTGTGTAAATACAATAACATCGTTTGTGGACATGTGGACTACTGCCACCTCAAAGTGATGTGATGTGTTCACCCATAACATGGAATGTATTAAAGATGAGTTTAACAAAAATATGTGATATTAATGAAATATATATTATATTAATGACCTAATTAACTTTCTTTCACTATAATATATCATTTTATTTATTACCCTTTTCACACACTAAAAAAGTGATAATGTCGTTTGTGGACGAGTGGACTACTTCCTCCACAAAGCGATGTGTTTCTTTTTACATCACAATAATTTTATATATATAAGTTTATATGATTAAATTACCTGGTATTTATGATATAATTATCATTCTATAGATATAAATATTACTTACCTTATTTCCATAATTATCATTGAAAAATGAGAATTTTACTCATGTGTACGTACAACCTATCGTCTCCATGATTGTAACATTGGTTCATTTTTCATAACAATAATTAATGATTGGTTTTAAATTTATAATTTATGTATAATTATGATAATTATTTCATGTTTATTATTATGGATATGTTTTAATAATGACCCCTTTGACCATAATTAACCTACCAAAGTCGTTTTTTTCACATTAATCGAATATGGTCAAAACATCTGACATAAAAATTATTGATCATGTAATTGTATATATATTGTTTATAATTGAAATAAAAGTAATAATAAAATTTTAAAATGTTATTAATAAATTATATAAATAATACAACTTTATTATTCAGTAAGATAGAGAAAAATCATAACAAATCCGACTCAAGGTAATGGATTCTTGTCTCTCTTTTTCTTTTGTGAGGCATACATCATAATCATCACTTTTTGTGTGTGGTTTATATACTAGATATTTTGATATATTATATAATTAATTATTTTATATTCATGGTATTTAAATGTTTCATTTGATTAATATTAATTTTTGAGTTTTTTATTCATATTTTATCACAGTTGTGAAGGGATTTCTAGTCTCACTTTTATTTTTGTGTGACATATTCCATATTCACCACTTATTTTTATTGTGTGGTGTATAAACTGATCATGAATGTATTTTATTATTATTATACTTTAATTTATGTGTATTTAAATATCCATTTAATGATCTCTATTTCATGGGATTTGCAATTTCAAAGTTACTAAAGTGGTAATGGACTTTTGTCACAAGTTTCATTCTTTGAGATGTTAGTTATGTTATACACCTATCATCTTTTTGAGCTGTATATACTTCTCTATTGAAAATATGTATCATGAATATTATTATTCTCATGATATTATAAGTTAATTTAATTTAATTTTATCATTGGTGATATAATTCAAATGTTTAAAGGTGGTATGAGACACTTTGGAATGTTTGAAGATTATTTTCCTCATGAATGTTTTGTAATATTTAAAGGGAATTTCCATCCGTCAATGTCAACTACCATTGTTGTTACATGTCCTCCACTAGGGATATTTTGTATTGATACCATAATAATTATTTCATTTTATGGATTATTATTGTTTCAAGGACATTTTTATTAAACTCATTTCTTTTCCGTGTGGTATTCATGTCATGAAGGGATTATTGTTGAACCAATTTTTATCTATGGGTTAATCATATTTCATATATATTTTTATCATTAATTTTCCATGGTTTAATCATGTTTAAAAGATATTGTTATTTAATACATTTATATTCCATGGGTTAATCATGTTCTAAAAATATTTTTATGGAACTCATTTATTTTCCATGTTTTAATCTTCTTTCAAAGAGATTGTTATTGAACCCATTTCTTTTCCATGGTTTAGTTATGTTTCCAAATAGTTTTTTATACCCATTTATTTTCCATGGGTTAATAATGTTATAAAAGAAAAAAGGTTGTTTCAATGATTTTTTATGAATTATATATGTACTCGGTTCTTGTACATTATAAATTATGAGTGTTCCAAGAGAGCACCAAGTGAGCCAATTATAGCTTATACGATTGGTGTGCCCAAATAATGCTCTGATGCATTGGGTACTCTGGAGATGGAAGTTTACCATATTTTTTATTCAATTTTCAAGGGTTATATGTGATGATGTTCCAGGATACCAATATGTTTATCTTTCCTTGGAATGGGTTTATAATGTTTCTAATGACCGAGATTGATATCACATGGCTCAAGATTATTGATTCTGGTGACTTTTTCCTTTTCCATATTACTATATTTTATGATCTAGGTATTTGTGGGTATGAATATTTTTATTTTATACTCATTCATTTTGATTATATGATCATACTCTTATGCTCTTATTATGGTCACTGATGAAATTAATTTGTTAATGCTTATGTTTTCCCTTACTGATAATTTGAGCTCACCCTTAATATGTTTCCTTTTCCCCATGTTTTAAAGAATCCTGTCGAAAAATTTATGTCTATAAATGATTTCACAAGGATGATGTTGATGACCTATTGCAAAATAAGAAAAGTTGGGTTAAATGGGAGAAATGTTCTTTTGATGACTCGTGACTTATTTATATAGGAGTTAATCCTAATTCTCTAAAAATCTAAACCTAAAAGTTCCTCTAGAATGTAAGAGATATAATTTTACCTTTTCATGATGTAATTTTTTATGGAAAAATTTGGGTCACAGTTATCAGCATCATAACAAGAAATTTAATGTTATGGTTTTTAGCATAGGATCTAGGAGTGCAGTTCCTGGGATATTATAGTTGGTATCCGAGTTTGGTTTAGATAACTTTGGAGATTATGATGTTTTCTTGTGAGGTTATATTAAGTGTTATGGGGACCATCATAGGTCTATATTTTTAAGTATGATCATTAGTTCAAAGTATTATACACCCCATTAAGTTTTTATGTGATGAATTCTTAAAGTGATTTTTGGAGTTGTTTTTTGGGATGAGGTATTTTTAACCCCTAGGATCAAAATGAAATATTTTTAAGGAGGAATTATATTTCATGATTAAAAAAAAGTAAAACTTGTATGCTCAATGAAAACCTATCGCATATATAAAGTTGGTGGCGATTGTACACATGATCGAAGGACAAGAAGGGTTTCGTGCACTACCACTAGCCTACATGATTTCTTAGTTAGCATGTAATTTTTTTAAAGTAAATATTATTTTATTAACATAAGGGGTTTTATTTGATAAACAATGATTGATTTATCTTGGAATAATATATGATCAAATCATTTAAATATTTGGTTTTCAAACTTAGTCATGAAATGTCTAAAGAGTCTTAAGGATAGTTATTTATGGAATAATTTAGTTTCAACCTTGGGAATTAATTTTTAAAATTAGTGTATCATATGATGGTTTATTCATTTTAGGAATTATCTTACCATGTTCTAATGATTTTGGTTTTGATTAATTTATAAATATAAGTGGAATAGCTTGACTATCCATTTTATGGTTATGAGGTCTTTAAAAGTTTATTTATGTGATTAAAACGTCATTAATTCATATTGAATACTAATCATAGGGATAAAGGGATGAAATTTTAGTGGAAATTGTCTAAAGGATGAGATTATACACCAGAATTATGTATGTTTAATTTTTTCTATTATCCTAGAGGGTATAAAAATACTTTAACTAAAGGAAAATAATATTGAAAAAAAAAATATCTTAGTACCTTCTATTATGGTGAACTGATTATATTTTCAATCATCACATATTTATTTTTTTGAGGCTCTTAACATTCTAATGATCATTCACTTGTTTGTGATCAATGATCTCAATCATTCTCTATAATTATTTATGTTTTTCCTATATTCCAACATATGTTCTCACAAGGTAGAATCCTAGTATTGTGTAACTTCCCATGACATTTATGTCTTCTACTTTCCCTTTTTATGATGATGTTTTATTAACTCTTTTTACAAAGTTGGTTTCAATAAAGGAATTATAAAAATGTTAATCCTTTGATCACCAAGATGAGGGTGAAATTAATTTTAAGAGGGTAGGATGTAACATCCTGAAATTTTATGAAATATATTCTTAAAAATAAATTAAAATTATTTAATGGATTTAATTACATGAAATACATAGTTTATCTTGAACCACATGCAACACCATGTTTATCTTACATTACATGCAACATCAAGTCCCTTTGGTGACCTATGTTGCACACAAGCCCGAGTGTTATTGGACAACAATATAATATTTAAATTAATTATTTATTATAATATTTATCACTTATTAGTTGGAATGGCTCTAATTTGGATCATTATTGGAGGCACATGATATAAGGGATACCTCTTGATAGTGTTTACCTTTTTATATTTAAAAAAATTCAACTCCCCCTCCACTATAAAAAGGTACTCACACTCCACAATTTCATCACACATATAAAGCCATTGGGATCATCCAAACCCTACCCAAATAATCTCCCAACATCCTTCACCTCATCCTAGATTCCTAACTTTGGCCATAAATCCAACCACGGAAGCCCTTTGATTCAAAGCAAAAGGGATTACTTGAAAAAGAGGTAACATTCTACAACATGCATTTATGTTTTACTTATTTATACAACCATTAAATTATTCTTATTCCATGATTATATAAAAACATCAGTATACTAAATATACTGAGATTTTGATAATTTAAGGGTTCAATCTACACCTTACACACACTTCCATAAAATGGGTAACGAAATTACCGTTCATGTGTACAACGAACTATCGCCTCGCGAATCGATGTCATTCATTTTTCCATTACCACTTCTCATGATTGGTAATTATGATGGACACACTATTTTAATATAATATATTTTATATTAATTTTTTCTTAATAATTTTAAAAAATTTATATAACACTTACTTTCATGATTTTCATTTTGAGTAAATACGATAACATCGTTTGTGGATGTGTGGACTACCGCCTTCTTAAAGCGATGTGATGCATTCACACATTACATGGAATGAATTAATGATGTTTTTAATAAAAATATGATATATAAATTAAATATATATTATATTCATGACATAATTACCTTTTTCAAAGTATAATATATCATTTTATTTATTACCCTTTTCACACACTTAAATTTTGATAACGTCTTTCGTGGATGTGTGGAATACCGCCACCTTGACACAATGTGATTTCTTTTACATCACAAGAATTTTATATATAAGTATATATAATTAAATAATAAGGTACTTATGATATAATGATCATTCGGGAAGGTTAAATTTTACTTACCTTCTTTCCATAATAATCATTGAAAATAAGAACGTTACTCATGTGTATATACGGCCTACCGTCTCCATGATTGTAATGTTAGTTCATTTTTCATAAAAATAATTCACGATTAGTTTTCAAAGTATAATTTATGTATAGATATGATAATTATTTCATTTTTATTATTCTTAAGATTTTTTAATAATGACCCCTTTGACCATATATGACCTACCAAAGTCATTTTTGACACATAAACCGAATATGGTCAAAACATCTGACTTAAAAATTATTGATTATGTAATTGTATATAACTTGTATATAACTTGTATATAAGTGAAATAAATGTAATAATAAAATTGGAAAAGGTTATTAAGAATGTATATAATTAACATAAGTTTTTTATTCTGGAATATAGAGGAAAATTTTGACAAATCTTAGTCAAGGTACGGTATTCTTATATAACTTTTACTTTCATGAGGCATACGTCATAATCAACACTTTTTTCATTTTTATTGTATATGTCCTAAAATATTGATATATTAAATCATGTATTATTTTATCTTAATGGTATTTAAATGTTTCATTTTATGACTATTAATTTTTTGGTTTTCGATTCATATGTTACCACAGTTGTGAATGGATTTCTAGTCTCTCTTTTTTACTACAAGACTTATTCCATATTCAAAACTTAGTTTTGTTTTGTAGTGTAAATACTTCCCATGAATGTATTATATTATTATTATACTTGAATTTATGGGTATTTACATACCCATTTAATTATCTCTCTTTCATGGGGTTTACGGTTTCAAAGTTACCAAAGTTATAATAGACTTCTGTCACGGGTTGCCCTCTTTTGAGTTGTTTGTTATGTTTTACACCTATTATATTTTTTGAGGTGTATACACTTCTAATTTAACAAGATGTATCACGAATATTCTTATTATCATGATATTTTATGTTTATTTAATTTTATTTCTTCATTTTTCTTAAAATTCAAATCTTTCAAAGTGGTATGGGACACTTTTGGAATATTTAAAGATTATTTTTTTAGTCCCACTATGTCAAATAGCTTAAGAATGGGGTGAATAAGGGTATGATAAATTAAAACCACTACCCCTTAGAATCTTGTTTTTTTGTAAAAAAACACTCTTTTGTCTCTCTCCCATATCAATATATAAAGTGAAATTAAATCATGAACATGACACAAAAATTTTACTTGGTTCACTCTCACTGGGCTACGGTAATGAGTATACAACAGAAATGTGCCAATGTGCCAAATCCACTAAAAGTGAACTGTTGTTTACAATGTATGGAGAATAATCACTATCCCTATTGGTTTACAACCAATTACAATTTGAAAGCTCACTTATCTCTCAACTGAAGTGTGTTCACTACTCTTCCAAAGATCCACTCACAATTTATAGATTTGTAGGTCCCTTGGTTATCTCAAATGAATGCATCCTCTACTGTATATAAATTCATAGTGGAAGTCCCACTTTCATCCACTAATGAATACCACTTTACCATTGATGTTCTAGAAAACTTACACATTTCACACAACCTCAGGGTGGCCTACACGCACCATTAATGTTGGATTTCAATTGTTTCATTTTTCATAGAAAACCAACTTGTGTGCTACTCCAAACATGCATGACACACCCTTTTTACGCCCAAATCTATATTGGTGTGCAACTCCCTTATGGCGCACAACTTCCATGAAACTCTCTACTAGCGTGACCTCACCATGTTCAGGACCTGAGATCTAATTTTCTCTAAGTTTTGAGCTTCCCTTGGAATGAGGGGGGTTGACACATATTTATAGGCATTTTTCTGACCCTGTATGTGAGGCACACAACTTTTCCTTGAACAAGCAAGCCTTGACTACTCTAGCCTTTGTATCACAACTCACCTTTCATGTTAAACCATAATTTTCATGCCCTTCCTTCTTTTTCCATATTTTTATGAACTGATCCTAAAAAAATCCTAGCACACAACTTTTCAATCCTCCTTAACACTAGTGTGTAACCTCATTTTCCAAAAAAAACTAATATATACTCTCTAATTTTTTTACCCTAAAATCGGGAAAACAGTAGGAAATAGCACTACCTTATATATGATCTTTTTCTACTACCTCTATATCATCCATTACTTTTTCATGGTTATTTTTCAACATATTTTGTCAACAATATCTATGGAACTCCAAAAATAATCATGGAAACCAACTTTCTCAACAGACACAATCATCCCAAAAATACTTCAGTGTTTCTTTTTTTGATTTTTAACCAACAATTTTCCTTATTAAAATTTTAATGATATTTTAAGGTAATTTCCATTCATCAATTTCAACTACCTTTTTTGTTAATTATACTCCACTACGGATATTTTGTATTAATACCATCCTCATTCTTTCACTGGATTAATTATGAATATTTTGAGGATATTTTTATTGAACCCATTTCTTTTCCATGGGTTAATCATGTTTCAAAGGTATTTTTATTGAACTCATTTTTTTACATGGGTTAATCATGTTTCAAATAGATTATTATGGAACCCATTTCTTTTTTATAGGATAATCATGTTTCAAAGATATTTTTATTGACCCCATTGCTTTTTCATGGATTAATCATGTTCTAAAGAGATTGTAATGGAACCCATTTCTTTTCCATGTGTTAATATTGTTTCAAAGAGATTGTTGTTAAACCCATTTCTTTTACATGGGTTAATCGTGTTCTGAAAAGAAAAAAGGTTATTTTAATTAGTTTTGATGAATTCTATATAAATTTGTTTCATGGATAATATAAATGATGGGTGTGCCTAGATAGTGCTAGGTGATCCTATAATACCTTATATGATGGGTGTGCCTAGATAGCACTCTGATGCATTGGGTACTCTGGAGATGGAAGTCAACCATACTGGTTATTCCATTTCTAATTTTTTTTAAGGGTTCTATGTGATGATGTTCTAAGATACCAATATGTTTTATATTTTATTTCTATTGGTTTATAATGTTTCTAGTAATTTATATTGATATCCCACGGATCTTGATTATTGATTATGAATACTTTTTACTTTGAAATGATTCCATATTTTATGATCCAGGTGTTGATGGGTATGAATATTCTTATGTTGTACTCATGAATTTCTATTATATCATCATAATCTTATTCTCTTCTTATACTCACTGATGAAATTAATTTGTTAATGTTTAAATTTTCGATTATTGAGTGTTTGAGCTCACCCTTCCTATGTTTCTTTTTCCTTATATTTTGAAGAATGATGTTGAAAATTTTATGTTTATAAATAATTTCATAAGGATTATGTTTATGACCTATTGTGAAATATGAAAATCTGGGTTAAATGGGATAAATATTCTTCTGATGGCTCGTGAATTGTTTATATTAGAGTTTTTCCAAATTCTCTAAAACTATAAACCTAAATGGTCCTCTAGAATGTAAGTGATCCAAGTTTTTCTTTTGATGTTGTAAGATTTTTATGGAAAAATTTGGGTTACAATTATTAGCATCATAGCCAGAAATGTAATGTTATGGATTTCAACATAGGATGTAGGAGTGCGAGTCCTGGGCCATTATAGAGAATGGTTTCACGAAGGGATGTATAGGGCTGGCCACATTTCATTTTCCACATAGGGATGGTTGCATAGGGGAATTAACATAGATATTCTCGAATATAATTCCACATAGGACATTGCAAAGGGGAATCCGAATAGGGAATCAAAAATTGATTTATTTTTTATTTGGGTGGTCATAAAAGGATGTATTTCACCATGAATGACTTAGGTTTTGCATAGAATTTATCATTTTCATGATTCACAAGTGGATTACTTTGTGGAGGTCCTTCATGTGATTTCTTCATAAAGGCCTTATATAGTTTAGAATTTTGGAATTTTACCTGAATGATTCCATGATAGTGTGTTTAGGATGAGTATATGAGAGTGTCCTCTGCATCTATTCTAGCCTTGCGTCTATGTTTCACCCCTATTCATAAAGTGGTTTTCAATATTTATAAGTAGAGCTGAATAACCACTTTCTAGAAATACTCATATTACAATAAAAAGGTCTATGCATTTCTTTTCATGAAGGAGGGTGTCTATGTAGGATCTTTACATAGAAGTCTCAAAAATGTCTTTCGATATAGGTTCATCTACATAGGTCTTCATGAATGGTTTTCCACATAGGGATTCATGAAGTACTATCGCAAAGGAATTCAATTCACATAAGGAAAAAATTCACCACCTTAGACAATAAATGAATTTATTTTATGGTTGGGGTATTTCTCAAACTATTTAAGGAACCATGTGGTTAAAGAAAATTTTTATGTAGTGGATAAAACCATTGAATTAGATCTGTAAGAAAAACTATCATATTAAACCCTCGTATTTTATTTTTTAAAGAAATTTTATTCTCTGTGGAAACTCATACATAGCTAATTTTCATACTTTTTAAGAGTTTCATATAACCCCTCATGGAATTTTTTCTTGGTATGTTGTTTTTTCCTGAAAAAATCTTATTTGAAAAGGAGTTCATATGTGGGAGGTTGAAGATGATCTCCCAGATTGACCAGATGACTCAAATTTGATGGATCTTAATGACCATTAATTTATGCATATCATTTAATAGGTGAGTAGTTTCCTACAAAGGAACTCATCCCACATTGAAATCTCCAGTGGGTTCTCTCCACTCTATAAGTAAAGTTGTGTCTATCATTCGATCAAGATGGATATGGGGTTCAACACCCATTACACATGTACATCATAGTCCTCACATGGATGTGCCCACCTGTTCATTCCTACCAGCCCATTTGGGCACACTATATGTTGACTTTCTCCTCTACAAGCCTATGCACAGCCCACCCATGCACGAGTGTGGTCCTGTAAATGGTCCACCTATTCTGCCTATACTAGTTGGTCACCAAGATCCTGAGCGTGGCTGAGGAGACTCTTGTATGTTCCCTTATAAAAATTTATACCCGAATCCCAACCATTATTTTTCAAAAATTCAGCTTCCAAATCCTTTATGAAAAATATGAATTTTCTTTTCATGGGGTTCACACTTCTCAAATTCCCAGTGTCAAAGTGCATGGTGCACTTTTTTTTGAGTTCCAATAGTGAGACAAAGTGATTTTAGGCACACCATGACTCCTGAACCAGTTCAATATAAATACTGTAACCTAGTGAAAAATTCAGTAATTAAGAAATTATATGGACCTAAGAAAGTGATCGTGGATAATTAATCAAGTCCTTCAATGGTGAGAGGCATGATTTTTGTGAATTTTACCCTTATTCAAGATTTATTTGATGTGGGTTCATCCCACCCATTTATTGCTTCTAGTGTTATTGATCATATGGGTTTGTGGGTTGAGATGATATCTTATATTTAAAAACATCAAACTCTTATTGTACAAAGATTGTGTTGGGCCTTTATGTGTAAATTTTACCCTATAACTACTGATGGGGCTGAGATGCTTTGGGATTTATCTATACTTGATATGGATTTCGATGACTTTATTTTGGGTATGTATTGAAAGACATCATTTAACACCCACAATGACTATTATTTACAAAAGGTTAGTTTCACATATATTTATGGTACTGATCACATCTTTAGAGTATATTGGGAAGTAATGGAATGTAAAGAAATACATTAGACTCTATTGGTTAGAACGATCACTTATTAGTTGTAAAAACGTACCTTGAAATTTTTGGATGATATTGGGGATAAATATTTTCCAACTATTATAGAACAATTTACTATTTTTTTCCCAAAAAAATCTCATGGTTTCCACAAAAAAGAGAAGTGTAATTTATAATTGATTTCCTAATAAGGACCATTTCTATCTCACTTTAATCTTATTAGATGGTACCAATATAATTGAAGGAGTTGAAAGTTTGACAGAAAGAGTTGGAAAGAAAAGGGTTTATTTCACCAAGTACGTCTTTGTGGGAAGCATTGGCTATATTTTTGAAAAAACAGATGTAACTATAAGAAATTGTGTGGATTATTGTAAGATGAACCAATTTACAATAAAGAATTATTATCCTCTACAAATAATTGATGATCTGTTTGATTAATTGATTGGAGCCCAGTGGTTCTCTAAAATTTACTTACATTTGGGATATTACCAACTATGAGTTCAGAAGAAGAATATTCTGAAAATATATTTCAAAATAAGATATTTCCATTATGAATTTGACATTATTCCTTTTGGTCATATGATTTCAACAACCATCTTAATGGAATTAATTAATCAAATATTTCAGAGGTATCTATATTCCTTTATGGTGGTGTTTTTTTATGATATACTAGTGTATTCTAGGATAAAAGTGGATCATGGAAACACTTGGCTGTAGTGTTGGGTATATTATAGGTGCATCATTTATTTGGAGAGTTTTTAATGTGTAATTTATGGATAGAAGAGGTGAGTTCCCTTCGCCATGTCATTTATAAAAAATTCATTTCTATGGATCTTGAAAATATAGAAGTTTTTATCTCATGGAAAATAAATACTTTAAGATAAATAGTTTCTTCGGATTAGCAGGATGCTAAAAAAAGTTTAAGTGATTTTTAATGTTTTGAATCACCAATGTAAGCTTTTACAAGGAAAGGAGTTCCTTTCCAATGGAATGAGGTATGTCATAAATCCCTTCAAGAACATAATATTAGACTTAAATCTGCACCTATCTTTAAATTTTTAATGTATATAAAGGGTTAAATAGTCTATTTTTATGCATCGAGATCTAGTTTGGGATGTATTCTCATGCAGGGAGATTATATTGTTTCTTATGGTTCATGGTAGTTATGGTTTCATGAGAAGAAATACCCAACACATGATTTTAAATTAGTTATTGTGGTATACACTTTGAAGACTTTGAATCATTAACTCTTTGGTGATAAATTCAATGTTATTGTGGATAACAAGTGTTTTAAACACATTTTCTCACAAATATATTTTAATATAATACATTGTAGATGGATGGAGTACCTGTAGATGTTGGACTTCGACATAATGTATTCCCCAAGTAAAGGGGACTATATATAGGATGCATTGAGTAGGAATTCATATGCTCAGTTGCCTAAAGAGGCTTTAGAATATTAGAAACTAATTTCATTCATAGTTGATATGCATCTTGATTTCTTGAGACAAGGTGATTTTATAGTTTTCCTTTTAGTTTTGTTTGGTCCGGGTTTGGTGGAGTAGGTTATAGTTGATCAGACATATGATCATGATTATGTCACTATGAGGTCAAAACTCAATGTTGGGGAGACCATTGAGGGTTAGAGTCTATATGGTAATTCAGTTTTGTATTTTATAGATCGTATGGTCATACCTTTTCCTTTTTAAGAACAAATTGTCAGTTCCTACTACCATTAGAGATGGGTTGTTCACCCAGGAATATAGAGGATGTATAAAACATTTAAATCATAGGTTTGGTGGGTTTTCATGAAAAGGGATGTAGCATAGTATGTCTCAAGATGCCTCACCTGTCAATAGGTCAAGGCATAACATCAATGACCAAATGGTATGTTTTAGTATTTATCAATTCCCATGAAAAAATGGGAGCATATATCCACGTATTTTTTAAAAAGTATACAATTGATGGTTAGGAAACATTTCTCCATATGGGTTATAGTAGATCGACTCAAAAATTAATCCTTCATTCCAATTCTTGAATCTAATTCAGTGGAATACTTTTAAAAAATCTATATTCAAGAAATTGTAAAGATGCATGACATTCCAGTATCGATAGTTTCATACCAATACCCCAAGTCCAAATCTCATTTTTTAAAATCCTTATAGAAATACTTTGGAACATAGTTGATTATGAGTACATATTTTCATCCTAAAATGGATTGAAATCCTAAACATACAATCCAAACAGTGGAGTATATTCTTAGGGATTTTTTGATGGATTTTGAGGGCTCTCAGGAGGATCATATACCATTATAATATTTCTCACAAAATAATAGTTATTAACCCTCAATACAAATGGATCCTTTTGGAGAATTGTATGGGAAACCTTGTTGTTCTCCACTTTTTTGGATAGAAATAGGTGAGACTGTACTAATTGGACATGACCTTGTTAAAGATACAACATAAACATTCATTTTATAGGAATGAGTATGGATATGACTTAGAGTCATCCAAAATTATATATAGATCATATTCTATGATCATTTACATTTTAGGTGAGTGATCATGTGTTTTCTATAATCCTTCTAAGGCTTGGGAATCATAGTTTTGGTAATAATGGAAAGTTTTATCTTTTATGCATAAGACCTTTTTAGATACTTGAATGAGTTGGTGAGGTTGAATATTGATTGGATTTACTACCAAGGTTTAGTTCAGTTCACAATGTGTTTCATGGGTCTCAGTTGAAGAAGCGCCAAACTGATCCTAACCATGTGATTTGATGGGATAACATTAACCTAAAGTTGGATTATTTTTTTATTCATGTTCCCATATATATTTTGGATAATAAATAGAAGATATTTAATGGTAAAACCATTGTTATAGTGTGTATTTTATGGAAACATGGTCATATTCAAAAAGAAATGTGGGATAGTGAGAAGGACATGATAGATAGGTGGCCCAAACTCTTCCAAGACAATGAGGGTTTTCCCATTTTTGGGGACATAAAGTCCAATGGTGGGGATAATTTAGCAATATTTTTTTAGTTATATATCCTTTTATTCTTTTATTTTGATCCTATATAATGTTCAGGTTAAATTTTGAGAGTTTCTAAGGGGTTTTGGTGTGTTTTGGTGGCTTTTCTGGAGGTTCACAATTACTGAATGGTTAGTATAAAATGCGAAGAACCTCTAAGAAATCGTAAAAGGGAAGATATTGGGCATTGGGTAGGTGCAGAGTTGGTGCATGGTTGGGCCAAACCATGCATGTTCCCAGGGAAACCATACTTCTTAAAAAAAGTAAAATGTATGCTTGGTGTATATTTTTTCTAACTATGTGATCCACCCATGTGAGGTGTGGTCTTAAGGTAGTAGCACTACATAGTTGGCGCATGGTTTACTAAACTTTGTCACCTAACAATGTGACATATAGTTAGAGATTTTTAAAATGTGGATCTAATCCAAATTAATCCCTTTAACCCTCATTTTTTCCTAAAATCATAAGATCCAGAATTCCTTTTTCTCCCTAGGCTTGATATATGATACCATTCAATTCAGAAGCAATCCTTAGCTGAATTAAAGTGCTTTGGAGGCTTGAATTCGATGGTAAGTTCCCTTTTTTACTTTTTATTATAATATAGAAGGTTATTATCCCTCTATAAACTGTATATCTAGTGCATTATGGATATATCTATGTGTTATGAATGGTTTCAAGATGAAATTTTGGTGTATCTTGTGAAGGGAACGTGGGTTGTGATTGGATATTAAAGTTTTATACTATCCTTCATCATTTTCACCGACCTTTGTGAGTTTGGTGGTTTCTCACTCACCTCCACTTGATTAATAACTTTGAGTATTAGTTTTAATTAAACAATTTTCTTGAAATGGTTTTAAAATCCTTATGTGATTCTTAGTGGAAATATCATTTCGGTATAGGCTTTGAAATTGTGTAAAATTTATTGGTTTTTCAAAACCCTCATTTTTTTTAATTTTATATTGATAGTTTTAAAATAATAGTTTAGTTTTGAATCATGTAAAGTGTTTGTTGAAATTCTTTAAAGAAATAAATGTTTTCAGTTGGAATGTCTTGGTATAATGTTTTCATAACCGAGTAGGTGAGTGTTAAGTGGGTTGGATTATTGTTGTGAAGTACCACCATCAAAGTTGGTATAGAGTATGTATGTGAAGTTCCACCCTCATTGGTAACAAAAATCTTGTGTGTGTGTGTGTGTGATTGTGTGAGTGTCCATGGGATTTAATATGCTAAATGAATGTGATATGGTTTTTTAATTTTCTGTTAGTTTCTCCATGGAACTTGTTTACTATTTTGATATAAAATATTTTAAAATACCATTAAACAATTTTATATAGTTGTGATAATGATTTTTATCCTAGTTTTATTAGTAGACAAGTAATTGAGAAAATACTACTAAGTTTAGACTCACCCCCTTATTGTGAATTAATGTGTGTTTTCAAATGTTATCTTTCATAACATTGGTAATTTTAAGGTATCTCAGTTCTTTAGTGGTGCTTCTTGATACTGTGGTCATGGAATGTTGATTTGGAGCGTGGATTGGGTTGGGTGTTGGAAGTTGATTCCAATTTGGAGTTTTGATTTTTGTTGTCTTTTACTTCTCCTAGAGTGTGTCTTTTGGTTTCCTCTTGTGCACTGATATGGTTTATTGTTTTGGATATGTTTTGAGTTGTATTTTGTAATCATGAATCATATAGATTTTGGTTGGTTTGTTTATGCAGTATGGATTTTTTAAATTTCAAAGGTAAAGTCTTCCAATAAATATTTTAAGGCCCTTGGAATTTATTTCTATCCTTTGTTGTTATAAGGATGTCACATAAGGCCTAGTATCACACCTGTCACTTCATAATTAAATGGGGAGGGGTAGGATGTTACAGATGATCATTATTATTATAAAAAAGAAAAAAATCAAATATGCAATCTGAGAATTAAAGATTCAAGATGAAGTATATACTGATATTTCATATCCACTCATTCAAAAAAAGAAAATGTTACACCATGATATAAAAATACTATTTTTTCATAAAGATGTGAAGATTGTTTGACTATGGATATTGTGGAAATATTTTGATGAAGATAATCCTGATCTTTTTACTAAATTAAATAAACATTTATTTTAATAGTATTACATGATTTTAAATGAAAAAATGGGATTCATAGAAAATCAATGAAGACAGGATGTTTAGTTGGAAGGAATATTGATTCATGGGAGCACACCCACATGGTTTTTTTGAAGATTAATTTAGAGAATATTTTGATATCGTGGGAGTGAACCCACATGATGAAGTTAAGAAAAAAATTAGAATAAAAAAACTATGTTTGATGGAGTATTTTCTATATTAATTTTATATATAATATATTTTAGTGATCGCAAATATAAAATTAGTAAATAAGATATAGAAAGATAGGTATCTCTAATAAGAACCAAATATTTCTCTGGGAAGAAGAACATTCTGGGTATCAAGGAAGAATAATCTTATGTAAATCTAATACCATATCTAGTTAATCAAATTTATAAGGGAAGAAGAAGATGGTGTGAATCTGATATAAAATCAGTTTAATCAAATAAATAAGAGAATAAGAAGAGTTGATTGTAAGGAAGATACTACTACTGTTTTTCATGATCTATATATCAAATCACATGACACATATTGAGGAGATATAAGATTTTTAAGATCATAGTTGGATCATGAGTATGATAGAATACCATGATCATATTTTGTACAAGATTTGAGAGATTGCTTGTTTACATTGAGTGAGTTTCTTAAAGTTGTATTGATCATATTCAGGAAGTCAAAAACATTGTGTTAAGGAATGAGATCAAATAATATTGATGCAATTAAATCCCAATAATATTGGTGATCTACTTTAATAGGTTGGAATAATGTTTTGTAATACCAATCAAGAGACTGAAGACTATGGGATGAAGTATAAATCTAGTGGGATGCTGGGAAGCACAATGGGATGTTGTGTGAGTGTGATATGCACTATGGGTTTAGGATGATACCTATCCACACCAATTTTAATTGTAAATAATATTATTATTATAAAATTTATGACTCAAGGTGAATAACCAGTCACATAAAAGAGTAAGGTTCTAATGATGAGGATGAACCTTGTAAAAACACTCTGTGTTTCTCTTTACTTTACATTCTTCATTGCATGTGTTTTTTGTTTTTTGGTTAAGATATAAACAAATTAATTCATATCCTAATAGGTAACAGGGGCTCGGATATTTAGAGGGGTGTTCTAAAAGTGTAAAAGTTTTAGTGGATAATAATTTTGTAAAAATTCAGTCATACTTTATTCAAACCCCTTAGGATACTGCACAAGGTCCATAGGGCATCTCAATTAGTATCATAGAACAAATTTCCTTCTTGTTGGATTAAATATTTATGGACCCTATGTTTTTATCTAAAGAATATAAAGTGTAAATTTAAAGATATTTCTAAATTAAATCAGATTGAAAATTTAGTTTTCATTTATATTGATACAAATATGGGGGTTTCATCCATGAACCTAAAAAATAAGAATAAAATAGAGGAAAAGAATATTAGAAAAATATAAAAGGATAAATAGGATTAACCACTATCTGAAGGTAACCAAGGTGGTGTTATATTAGATAAATCTATTCCATATGATCTTTTTTATGAAACAAGCTTTAGTTATGATGATTATGATTCCATTTCATCTATTGAAGAACTCTACTCAAAAGTAAATTTCTTTCTAAAGAATTATAATATTGGGATTTTCAATCATATATTTTATTTTATCAAATAACTATATAATGAAAAATCCTACATGGAATAATAATATGATGCAATGGAAAAAATTTTGGTTAGAAAGGTAAGTAGGTTTAACACTCTCAAAAAATTTATTGAAGCCAAATAACAGTCTTCTTTATTTTTCAATGAAAGATTTCTTTTTGTTTAAGAAGAGTTATAAAGGATTATTCGTATGAAAGTTGATTTAATATAAGTTATTCATGAATTTAAAAAATTGCATAAAACTTTTATAAATGTTAGTGATTCTCAGATAGAGGTTTAAGAAAAGAGAACAAAATATTTGTATCATTTTCTTCTAGAGGGTACATTGATGAATGAAGAACATATTCTAAATGTGAAATGTGAATGTAAATATTTTATTATATTACTTGTAGACCATAAGAAGTGTCTAAATATAAAATTTCATGAGATAGAGGTGAAGTTGAGAAAAAGGGAAAATTCCCAAGTAGAATCTTCAAATGTAGCTTAAAGAATAAGTGTTGCCACAAATAGTTCTGATAAGATTCTTATTTCTAAAAGGACTCTCTCTATTTGTAGAAAGATCTTGAAATAATATCCTAATCAACCCATAACTAGATATTTGAAGAAGCTAACCCATGAACCATTTAATTTTTTTTGTATTAATGATGTTTTGATGTCTAGTTCAGGATTCAATTCAAAATATAGGAAACAATGGGTGGAGGAAAATGATAACAAATCCATCACATCATCAATTTTGGATACTAGAAAAATTATGAATATCTTATATCCAAAAAAATCCTCAAATAATGGTGAAATTATCCAAAAATAAAAGGCATTTAAATCGGTCCAAACTATATCTAAATTGTGAATAAAAATACTCACTTTCCAATAATGGGGTTTTTAGAGGTATGGAACAAGGATATTAAATTTTGGTACAACATGTCAACTTATGAAAATCATATAAGACCTGAATTTAGGGGTATTAGAGATGAAGTCAATAATAATTTTGTTTTGCATAATCATACTTTATAGAAGAACAGAGATCTATCATTCTAGAAAATATTTGAGTGTCTAGAAATATTCTATAATATTTTCAACATGGGTTATGAAGAGTGTTGGTGCGTACCCACATAGTACAAATCACATGTTTATGTGAAGAGAATACTGCTACATATTGTGAAGAAGCAAATAATAAATTCATACAAGTCTTCCTTGGGGAAGAAACAAAATAATACTAGTGGAAAAAGTGCATTAAAGAAGAATATTCCAAAGGATTTCAAAAAAAGAAGAGATTCTCCTACTATGGCAGGAAAGGCCATATCATGGGCCACTACAAGTTGAACATAAACTTAAATGTTGAAGGAAGGAAGATATAATCAAAAAATGAAATTAATACAAGAGAGGGATAAGAGGATTAGTCTAGCTATAGAAATCCTAAATGAAGAATTTTAATATCATGAGAGGTTTCCAAAAAAGTATAACCCTATGGTTGTTGAAGAGTAGTGTAGAAGGTGAAAACATCATGGAATATAGCTAACAAATGTATGACTATTTTTTGAGGAAGTGAACATCTACTTAGGTACCCCAATGTAATGGTTTCTCGAGCAAGGTATGAGTAAAAAACTCATTAATGAGCCACCAACATAGTCCCATAAATAGCTAGTAAAATTAAGATATGTGTTTGTGAGCTGTTCATCTAAATAATAACAACATCTAACTATAAAAATCAATCTAAATAACCAATATCATATCGAGGGACTAATAGATACCCCAGTCTGACCATACCTTCTTTGGTCAATGGTAGAAATGTCTCTAAGAAAGCTACATCACCATAGGGGGGTACAAGACCTAGCCTTAAGATCGCTCGTACTCACCTCCACTAAATATGATGTATGATTATAGGTATCATTCGGATCCCAAAAGTAACTTTGGAGATCCCCACTATGTCATCGCATAATGTTAGGTCCATATTCGGAGTTCCAAGAAGCTCTCCAAGCATTCATATGTGAATCAATAGAAAATGAGTGAAAGAATAACAAATATTAGGGTTAGTTATATTCCTCGACCCATCTCTACTACCAAACCCCCTCAACTCACATGTTCGGTATATGTTCTATGGTGAAAATTACTAAAATATATACCAAACCCATAACATTCTCACTCAGGTTAGGTCAAAGACTAGGGCACTCATTAGGCCCCCCTAGGTAAATACACTATACTAGCATCCCTTTCAGGATCCTTGAAGTCCACATATAATTGGCGGTATCCCTCTTTGGATTCTCTAAGATAGTACGTAAGAAGAGGAATCCCTCTTTAGATCTTCATAATTGGTACCTATGTAGAGGCAACCCTCTTAGGACCCTCAAAAATAGTTATAGGCTCAAGTCAACAATTAACACTCTAATACATCACATCCCATAGCATCATGAATAGGGTAGTGCATCCTTACTAGCTAAATGTGGTCTTTCCACTATGTTAATCATCATGAGATGGATAATCACCAATATCAATGATCAAGGTTTCTATGGGGAAGTCTAATCACCTATACTGGTTCTGTTCTACCCAAGTTCTGTCTACCTAGGCATGTTCAAGGGAGAACATGCCTCACTGAGTCCTTCCTCACCTCCTAAGAGGTCTACAGGATACTCTGTGTTTCAAGTGTCTCAGTCCTAGCCACCAGGTTCCCAAGTATGAAGCTAGTTTACAGGGGTTGTTTGTGACCCCTAGAGTCCATTTATTTTAATTAACTAATTTAATTTAATTAAACAAGTTATTCAAATAACTTTAAATAGGGGGAATCACCCTCAGTTGCATCTCCCTCAAGGGTGATCTTGAGCATTCACATACTACCATAAACATACATAAATTGAAGGAACTCATGGTTCATTAAAAGTGTAAAACATGCACAATTTAAAATTTTGGGTTTGAATTCATGTCAAAAACACTAAATCCACAAAACCCCTTTCCTGGATTTCTAAAAAGATCATGTGTAATTCAATTTAAGCATGAAAAATAAAATGAAATGAAAGCATAAATAGTACCTTATTCATTTGAATTTTTCGATTTGATATTCTCACCATCGATGTGTATTGGATAAAAGGTATAAAGTTAGGAATCCTATATATCATAAACATGTGCACAAAAATTCTTAGATTGTTGATCTACATTTACTGGTTTCTTGTGTCGGAAACCTAAGATCCTTACAATGCCTCTTTGGTCACTTGAAGAATGCGAACTAATTCAAGAAAGTGAGATTGATCTGACCTTGATCTTTCGTCGAAATATTTCTCTAAGAACAAAATAGGAGAGAAGTGGATATAGTATCTCGCTAAATTCACCCAAATGTTTTAGTTTACAAATCAAGAGGCTAAAATTATCTTTTATACATAGGTTATACTTTCAAATATTTCACTTTAGTCCTTGGAAAGTGATAACCATTACTTAAACTTTTTCACACACATATGGCTCAATAAACTTGTCATAAATGTCACATATATTTTATCACACACATTTAACACTATAAAATGTTACATGATAAAATAAAAACCATTAAATTGGATCATAATATCCCTATATAATTTAACGAACCTTGAATATCCTTTGTTATTTTGAAAAATTATATTTTCTTGTATTCACTTTTATGATAAAACAACTTCTAAATACATTGAGAAATAAATTCAATCATTGTTATTATAAACTTTAATAATATCATTGAATTATTTTTACTTATGATTGATCATACTATAATTTTCATCACCCCCTGCATGTAGGGATCACTTCATCCTAAACTATTATTCATTATAATGGGTGGAACCTGTGCATACACATATTTTGTGGTCCTCTATGTCCTTATCTTGATAGTAGGGAGTCAAACCCATAGACCAATAGTAGAGTCTAACAACCCATCATGACCCCAGAATAAATATTTAATTTCATAGCTATGAATACCTCACACGAACACATTATGTGTAATATAATCTGTTTGTCTCATGATATCTCATAAAGTAGTATGCACATTTATGTCGTTATCCTTTTGTTAATTTATGTATTTTGTGACCTTAATAGATAAACTAACCTTTTTATTACATAGCCATGGATTTAATGAAGGTACTACCATCTTGGTCAACCTGGGCCCATGAGATATTTCTTCCTCAACTCAGAAAAGGAAAATTCAATCTTGATCATCCATCTAATTCCATGCCACCAATAATTCACCCAACACAAGCTACCTCACCATGACTTAAATGTCATCGTTTTTAAATTTCATCAAATTATGGAATCAAATGACACACATTTATAAAAATATCAATTAAAAATACCAATATAGATGTTTATAGATAGAAACATCCAATGATACCTGAAACATGTGGTATTTTTATTGGTTGGTTTTTCCTCATGATCTAATCTACTCTAGATCACCATGTATGAACTTCATGAGAACAAGTCACAATGATTATGATCCCCCAGCACCTGATATTCATATATCATCTATTTCCTTTTAGTATGATGTATATATACCACAAGACATATATTTAAGATTACTGTCATAGTATCTTGAGGTTCTCATTATAGGTAGTAACTTCTATAACCTTTTTCTAAGACATGTAATATAAGGACATTACCATGTAAAATGTTGATTCATAATTATCAACACTATTATATTAATAATAAACACATGTATATATCAAACTGTATACATGTAATAGTACTCAAAGTATATAAACTAGTTGGGTCTAGGGCACCCACTCACAACCCTCCCACTTGAACTATAGAAAATTTCTAACAATTCTCAATCTTCTTGCTCTCACAGGAGTATCATTATGACAACCCTGCATTTTATTACACAATTTAACATAATTTATTACATAAAATTCACTTGATAAAACATATAAGATCAAGAGTTCTAGTGTCTTTCGGGCTTAGGATCATTACATAACAATCTAAAACATGAAATACAGCATCTTTATTGAAAACTTCCTTTACATGGCCACTACATTCCCTCGTACTTAGCATTTCATGGGATAACCTGAGGACATGCATAAGAAAAGGGTGAGCTATAAATCCCAATAAGGGAATAATCATGGAATAACATGAGGAATACAATACATGTTATAAAATAGGCATATAAATAGAACACAAGAGAATCATAAACATAAAGGCATGATAAATCATGACAATCATAACATGGTAATGTGGCAACAACACTTAACACGGAATTAGCATGAGCTAAGGCTCATTTCCTAAGGAGACTGAGTAAAGCCTCATTGCACATGAAGCACGAGTAAACTCTTGTTTCACTCGAATTATCATGAGTAAACACCCATTTCACATGACGTATAATGATACTATACTTCACCCAATGCATTGAAGTGCTATTAGGGCACACCCTTCTTAAACATTTCATTTCATGCATAAGCGTGCCACATGGATCATAAAACATTGAATCATTCAAAATATTCATTTATTCCACGATAAAAAAATGTGGAATATATACATGAAACTATTTAAAAAATAAGTAAATGTGTGTAAAGGTGAATACCTTGATAGATAAATGGTCATGGTATTCACTACACAATGACTTTGGCTTGGAAAAGCACGATGCAATTTCAGCAGCATAACGGCATGACATAAGAACTCCTAAAAATGGTTGATGAGAGAGAAAGGGTGTCTCATCATATTTGTATGACATGGAAATTAATGGGGTCATATAGATACATGTCCCAACAAATTTAATGTAATTTAGATCCATGATACAAAAGAATTTCTTGAATGTAAATGAGGAGAGAGAAATTCCTTTCGGAATTTTGGCATAGTAACGGGTGTACATGGGAGGCTTTTAATGAGAGAGAAAGGGGTCTCCCATCATTCAAAAATAATGAGGGCAGTATGGGGGAGGTTTGAAACGATACCCCAATATTTATAACTGAAATTAAAAGGGAATAACAATTTAAAAAATATTGGACAAAAATGAGAAAGGAAGGAAAAGCCCTTACTTGGAAGTGTGCTTACAAAGGCTTGAGAGAGGCTTGAGAGAGGATTCTTGGGAGCTTGGGGTGCCCTGGTAGGATTATAGAGAGAGGAGGGAAGAGTTTGGACGAACCCCAAAGGCTTTGATTAATGAGGAAGTAAAAGCTTTGGTGGGTTTATATAGGAAATGTAAGGGAATTATTTATTATTTAGGTTTGGGACACCTCACAATAAACTAATCCAAACCACAAACCAGCCCATGGTTTTTGCCATGGTTTTTGTCAAAAGGAAGTGAAAAAAAATATTTTATAAGTCCAAAGTCTTAACTTTTTAAAATAACGGGGTTGCTTATGTGGAGGTGACTCACACTCCCAAGGAAAACAATTTAAAAAGACAATGTGTTTAATAAGTCTTGAAGGGTCCACTAAATATTTTTAAAATACATCAAACAAACCAAAAATCACATTATTTTAATGGTAAAACATATATTGGCCGAAAATAAAGTTTATAGTATTTTATTACATAACTATTGGAACATTATGATATCATAAAACACATTATATATTTAAACGGTATTTATTTTTACCCAAAAATTTGACTGTCTCATAAAATTTTGAAAAATTCACCATTGGATAAATTAGACATCCTGATTCCAGAAATAATATTCCTTTTATCTAAATAATTTTCTAAATATTTTAATTTTCACTTTTAAAATAAAAACAAACATTTATCGAAAATTCATGGGTTTTGAGAAAAATGGATTTCAAACCTTAATAAAAATTACAATTGCATTCACAAAATTATACGATCATTTATATTTCATAAAAATTAATTTAATAATATTATTTTTATTTTATCAAAATATTATTTAATTCAAAAATCCATTAATTCATCAAAATATATTTCTTAGTTGAACATTAACTAAAAATACTATTTGTGCCTTAAAAACTATTTACAAGGTAACAATAATAAAATGAAAGTATATTCATTATTATATAAAAAAATGTCCATAACCATAGTACTAGGGAATTTTTAAATAACCCCTTAACACACCCACATAAGACCGAAGGGTGAGGTGTGCGATGGTGACAGACTCTTGGGGTGGCTCGAATAACATCGCTCGGGTGGTAATCTCTATCAACTTCCACTTTTCCCGTAGGCGGTTCCGCGCAAGATTAACGTGTTCAAGATCGGCTTGAGCTTGGTCAAGAGCAAATCCCGATGATGCCACCTCCTTTCCAAGCTCTGATAAGTGGGCTTCATACGGGGCAAGTCTACTGGATGAGGCCATCACTTCCTTTGTCTGTGTAAATTAGATTTGTTAAAGCCCATATTTATACTAATCATGTGATCACTGTTCAACGGCTAAAATACCATAGGTCACCATTATTAATGGTATATTAAAATACCAAAACATAAAACAAAATAAGTGAATATGTTGTATAAAAATTTCACATATTAAGACATTTAATTCGATCAAGAGGGATTTTCATTAACAAAATTTTGGGTCTTTACAATATTCCCCCCTTAAGAAATTTCTCCCTCAAAATTTCTTTTTCCCACACTAAAATAGATTTGGGTAACTTTGATTCATCATTTCCACTGATTCCCACATCGCTTCTTCAAAATTGTGGTTTCGCCACAACACCTTGACGAGGGGCATTGTCTTATTTCGTAGAACATTTTCTCTACGATCTAAGATCTTCATCGGTTGCTCCTCATAAGAAGGATCATCCTCTAACTGTACCACCTCTAAATAGAGTACAAGTGAAGGGTCTGGTATGTACTTCCTTAAGTGAGATACATGAAAGACATCATGTACTTTTTCAATGGTAGGTGGAAGTGCTAGTCGATAGGACAGATCCCCAACACGATCAAGAATCTTGAAGGGGTGGATGTACCTTAGACTTAACTTCCCTTTCTTTCCAAACCTCATAACCTTCTTCCATAGAGATATGCGTAGAAATACCATGTATCCAACTGTAAACTCAAGGTCTCATCAATGGTTATCTGCATAACTCTTCTTTCGACTCTGGGATTCCTTGATATGCTGCTGAATGGTTTTCTCCTTCTCCACCCTTTCTTCGACCATTTCTCATCCAAGAAACTTATGATCACCGACCTCATCCCAACACTTTGGTGTTCTTTACCTTTTCCCATAAAGGGCTTCATATAGTTCCATTTGGATGCTCGAATGGAAACTGTTATTATAATAGAACTCAACTAGAGGAAGATTTTGATATTATCCTCCTTTAAAGTTCATCAAGCATGCTCTCAACATGTCCTCAAGTGTTTGGATAGTCTACTCAGATTGGACATAAATTTGAGGATGATAGGTTGTACATAAGTTTAGTTCAGTATTCAGATAATGTTGAAGACTCTTCCAAAACATAAAGGTGAATCTTGGATCTTGATCGGACACAATAGATAGTGGTACTTCATGTAGCCTTACCACTTCCCTGATATATATCTGTGTTAGCTGATCCTATGAAAAATACTCTTGAATAGCAATGAAGTGTGCAACCTTTGTAAGACGATCCACAACAACCCAGATTGCATTGTTTCCTTTGGATGTCTCCATAAGTATGGTGACAAAGTCCATGGTGATGTTCTCCCATTTCCATTATGGTATGGGAAATGGTTTCATCATCCCCTTTGACTTCTGCCTCTCTTCCTTCACTTGCTGACACACCAGTAACTTCGATTTATATTTAGAGGTCTCCTTCTTCATATTATCCCACCAATAATTATCTTAGAGATATCGATACATATTTTTGTTTCCGGGGTGAATAGAGAAATTTTAACTATGTGCATCATCCAAAAGTTCATTCTTCAGCTCCAGACATGATGAAACACATAGTCTTTTCCCAAATCTCACAATTCCTTCTTCATTAACATTAAAATTTGTGGATTTCCCTTTTCTGATAGTTTCCACTTTTTCTTGAATTCCCACATCATCCTTTTGAGGATCCTTTAACCTTTCCAAAAGTGACGGTTGAGAAATCATTTGTGAAAGGATTAATGATGTTACCTTATTTATGATTCCCATTTCCATCTTCATAAAATCTAAGAATATTGGATCCTATTCAATTCTCATCAATGATAGAATCACTGGGTCCTTTCTACTTAGGGAATCTTCCACCTTGTTCTCTTTCCCAGGGTGGTGATGGATTGAGAATTCATAGTCATTGATCAGCTCTAACCATCTTCGTTGGTGCATGTTCAACTCTTTATGTGTGAATATATACTTTAGGATTTTGTGGTCTGTATATATTTCACATTTCTCCCCAAAGAGATAATGCTGCCAAATTTTCAGAGTGAAGATCATTGCAGCCAACTTGAGGTCATGTGTTGGATAACTCTGTTCCTGATCTTTCAATTTCCTTTAGGCATAGGCAATGACTTTGTCATTTTTCATCAACACACATCCCAAGCCCTTATTCGAATCATCACTGAATACCACAAAAAGCTCTCCACTTATGGGTAAAGTGAGCACAGGAACAGTGACAAGCCTCCTTTAAACTCTTTGAATCTTTCTTCACATTCATCACTCCAAGAAAACATTACTCCCTTCCAAGTTTTCTTGGTAAAAGGGTTGGATAATCAAGAGAAACTTCTCAAAAATCATCGATAATATCTAGCTAACCCCAAGAATCTATGGATAACCATTACTGATGTTGGCCTCGACCATCCCCCAATTGCATATTTTTTGGAGGGATCCACAGATATCCCATTGCTTGTGATGATATGGCCCAAGAATGAGACCTCCTTCAACCAAAACTCACACTTGATATACTTTTCATAGAGCTTCTCCTTCCGCAAGGTCTATAGTATAGTTCTTAGATGCTCCTCATGATCCTCTTTGGTTTTAGAGTATATCAGAATATCTTCAATAAATACTACCACAAATTTGTCAAGGTAATCTCTAAAGACTCTATTCATCATGTCCATGAAGATTTCTGGAGCATTAGTGAGTATGAAAGGCATTACTATGAATTCATAGTGCCTGTATCTTGTACGAAAAGCAGTCTTGGGGGTATCTTCCTTCTTCACCCTAACTTGACAATATCAGGACTGTAAATCCACCTTGTAGAAGTATTGCGCTCCACGTAGCTGATCGAACAAGTGATCAATTCGTGGGAGATGATACTTTTTCTTTAATGTGATTATTTTAAGCTCACGATAATCAACGCAAAGGTGCATTGACCCATCATTATTTTTGACGAAGAGGACTAGTGCACCCCATGGTAAAGCACTTGGGCGTATAAACCCTTTATCCATATTCTCATGTAGTTGTTTATTCAGCTCCTCAAGCTCCAAAACAACCATTATCTAGAGATTCTTGGATATTGGAAATGCCCTAGGTATAAGATAAATTGAGAATTCAACATCTCTTCTAGGAGGAAGACTAGGCAATTCCTTGGGAAACACTTCAGCATATTCCCTCAAAATAGGCATGTCTTCAAGGATTGTTGCTTCCTTAGACTCAATCATCTGATCTAGATACGCATGCTCAGAGGGTAGTAATATCCACGCTTGAGATAATGGAGCTAAAGAAGATTCATCTTCCACCTTGCACTTGTAAATAATCGGGGGTCGATTCTCCACATGGAGAGTGATTTCCCTCTCACGACAATTTATGTTGGCTAAATATAAGGAAAGTCAATCCATGCCAAGAATCACATTAAATTCCACTAGAGGGAGTATGAAAAGGTTCGTCTGGAAGTTTAATCCACAGATTATGGCATGGGAGGAGTTATATTTAGGGGATGCAATGATTACCCTATTTTTTGTACTCACCGTCATCTTCACTTCCATGATTTATGGTGGTGCTGGGATTGTTCTAATAAAATTTCGAGATATAAAAAATGCGTAAAACCTGAATCAAAAATTATGCTCACTATTCTTGAATGAATAACTAGCATAACTATAACCACTTCGTTTTCAGGGTTCACTTTGGAAGTAGTGATGGAAAAAGCTCACCCTTTCTGCCTTGGAGGTTGTTGGTTGCCTCCAAAAACCATTGGCTTAGGGCACTGATTTTCAAGATGACCAGGTTATTTGCAGTTGTAGTAATGAACCACGAATTGAGGATCAAACAGAGCGTTACTCTCCTCTGTAACAACCGCGGGTCCTTCTTGCCGATAGTTAATATCCAGGTTCCCTTCTCTTCCACACCTAAATCATTTCCTCGTCCCCTTCAGAAAATTTCTGGGGTGCTTATTTCTGTACCTTTGGCAAGTGGGGTGCTGGATCTTTTTAGCAATGTCAGATTTATCCATCGGACAACCAGCATTGAATTATACCTTATGCTTCTTATCCCCATGATACCCATGAGATTATCTGATCTCCATTTCTACCTTAAGGGAACATCAGACAATTTCCTCATAGATGTCGATGTCACGGATCGCCAGCCTCTTCTGTGGGCTAGGTTTCATCCCACCAAAGAAGCGGTAAACCTTGCATTTGGGGGTAATGACAAAGTCGGAAGTGTATCGTGATAGCCTTGTGAATTTTTCCACATATTCTCCAACAGATTTTTCGTCTTTTTTCTTGAGGGAAATAAAGTCCCTTTTCATCTTAAGCCGGAGGGTGCGCAGAAAATATTTATCGAAAAATATCTTCTGGAAATGCTTCCATTCTAATGCCTCGATCTCCTCCTCAGGATTTGTATTTTTGATCAATGTCCACCATTTATTAGCTTCACCCTCCATACGATAAGCAGCCAAGAGAACCTTCTCTTGTGCAGAACATTGAATGATGGATAAGATCTTTTCAATGGAGTTGATCCATTGTTCATTGATTGAGGGATCAAAAGATCCATTAAAAGTTGGAGGCCTTTGTCTCATGAAGCTCTAGATAGTGACTTGTTCTTTCTTACGGGGGGTTGAATGTTCTTATTGACCCATGTTTCTATTCAAATCTTGAGTTAGCTGAGAGAGAAGCATGACAAAGTTCAAAATTCCTGCTCCCATTGGATTGGGCATCTCATTATTACAGTCATCACATTGATGTTCACATCGGTTGTTAGCCCGAGTCCTCTTATTACTATCCATTGGTTGAAATAAAAGGAAAGTTAGGGGTAACACATAAAGGGTAATCCAAGGAAAAAACTGATGACTTATAAATTACTTTTATTTCCTTAACATATGAATCTATTGGCTCCAGTATAAGTTATTCATGATCTACTTTCTAACATATATTCTTAGGGAATTTTTTTGTCCCTTAATAATGGTTCATACTGAGCTTATGAATTTACCAAATAATATCCCCCGGGAGTGTCGTAACCAAAAGTATAGAAAGGCCCGTTGTCATTCACCAATTCTTGTTCAAGTCTATCTCAAAGCGATGTTTTCAAGTTTTACCCCTAGGATACATCGGTGCTAGAGCCGCCTCTACCTGCTCGTATCCAGACAGGGATTTATTTGATTGATAAACCACTTACTAAATACTCACTAAAACTTAGGGAAGTTTTTATTATACTTAGTCTTGTCATTAAGTCTTTACTAGGGTTTTCTAATCCTAATCTCAAAAATAACTAATCCTATCCTCTAATATCAACTATGACAACCCTGCTTTTTATTACACAATTAAACATATTTTATTACATAAACTTCACTTGATACAACAGAGAAGATAAAAGGGTATAGTGTCTTTGGGGCTTAGGATCATTACATAACAACTTAAAAGATGAAATACAACATCTTTGTTGAAAACTTCCTTTACATGACCACTGCATTCCCTTGTACTTAGCATTGAATGGGATAACCTGAGGACATGCATAAGAAAAGGGTGATATATAAAGTCCAATAAGGGAATAATCATGGAATAACATGAGGAATACAATACATGTTACAAAATAGGCATATCAATATAGCACAAGAGAAGAATAAACATAAAGGCTTGATAAAGAATGATAATCATAACATGGAAATGTGGCAACAACACTTAACATGGAATTAGCATGATCCAAGGCCTATTACACATGGATCATGAGTAAACCCTCATTACACATGAAGCATGAGTAAACCCTCTTTGCACTTGAATTAGAATGAGTAAACACCCATTTCAAATTATGTATCATGATATTATACTTTACCCAATGCATTGGAGCCCTATCAGGGCACACCCTTCTTAAACATTTCATTTCATGCATAAGTGAGCCACATGGATCATAAAACATTGAATCATTCAACATAATCATTTATTGCATGAAAAACGAATGTGGAATACATACATTAAAATCATAAAACAATAAGTAAATGTTAATAAAGGTGAATACCCTTGATAGAGAAATTGGCATGGTATTCACTACACAATGACTTTGGCTTGGAAAAGCATGGTGCAATTTCGGCAGCATAACGGCGTGACATAAGAACTCATAAAAATGGTTTATGAGAGAGAAAGAGTGTATCATTATATTTACATGACATGTAAAGTATGGGGGTCATATAGATACATGTCCCAAAAAATTAATGGAATTTATATCCATGATACAAATGAATTGCTTGAATGTAAATGAGGAGAGATAAATTCCTTTCGGAATTTCGGCATAGTAACGGGTGTACATTGGAGGCATTTAATGAGAGAGAAAGCAGTCTCCCATCATTAAAAAATAAAGACGGAAGTTTTGGGGAGGTGATAAACCATACCCCAACATTTATAATTGAAACTAAAATGGAAAAAAAAATTAAAGAATATTGGACAAAAATGAGAAAGGAAGGAAAAACCCTTACTTGGAAGTGTGCTTCCATAGGCTTGACAGAGGCTTGACAGAGGCTTATTGTGAGCTTGGGGAGCCTTGGGAGGATTATAGAGAGAGTAGAGTTGGACACACTCCAATGACTTTGAGTGAGGAGGAAGTGGAAGCTTGGGTGGGTTTATATAGGAAAGGTGAGGGAATTCTTTATTATTTAGGTTTGGGACACCTCACATTAAACTAATCCAAAACACAAACCAGCCCATGGTTTTTGCCCATGGTGTTTGGAAAAGGGAAGTGGAAAAAATATATTTAATAAGTCCAATGTCAAAACTTCTTAAAATAATGGGGTGTCTTATGTGGAGGTGAGTCACACTTCCAAGGAAAACAATTTAAAAAGACAAAGTGTTTAAAAAGTCTTGAAGGGTCCACTAAAGCTTTGTAAAATAAATCAAAAAAACCCAAAATCACATTATTTTAATGGTAAAACCTATATTATCCCAACATAAAGTTTATAGTATTTTATTACATCACTATTGGTACATTATGATGTCATAAAACACATTATATATTTAAACGGCATTTAATTTTTACCCAATAATTTGATTATCTCAAAAAAATATGAAAAATTCACCGTTGGAAAATTTCGATGTCCTGATTCCAGAAATAATATTCCTTTTATCTAAATAATTTTCTAAATATGTTAATTTTCACTTTTAAAATAAAAACTGACTTTTATAAAAAATTCACAGGTTTTGACAAAAATGGATTTCAAACCTTAATAAAAATTACAATTGCATTCACAAAACTATATGATCATTTATATTTAATAAAACTTAATTTAATAATAGTAATAATATTTTATTAAAATATTATTTAATTCAAAAATCCATTAATTCATCAAAATAGATTTCTTAGTTGAACATTAACTAAAAATATTATTTGTGCTTTAAAAACTATTTACATGGTAACAATAATAAAATGAAAGTATATTAATTATGATATACAAAAATAATGTACATAACCATAGTAATATGGTCTTGTTAAATAACCCCTTAACACACCTGCATAAGACTGAAGGGTGAGGTGTGAGATGGGGACAGACTCTTGGGGTGGCTCAGATAACATCGCTCGGGTGGTAATCTCTATCAACTTCCAGTTTCTCATAGGCGGTTCAACTCAAACATAACGTGTTCAAGCTCGGGATGAGCTTGGTCAAGAGAGAAGCCCAATGATTCCACATCCTTTATAAGCTCTAACAAATGGGATTCATACGGGGTAAGTCTATAGGATGAGACCATCGCTTCCTTTGTCTGAGTAAATTGGATTTGTTAAAGCCCATATTTATACTAATCATGTGATCACTGTTCAACGGCTACAATAGCATCAGCCACAATTCTTAATGGTATTTTAAAATACAAAAACATAAAACAAAAGAAGTGCATATGTTGTATAACCATTTCACATATTAAGACATTTAATTAGATCAAGAGGGATTTTCATTAACAAAAGTTTGGGTCGTTACAATCATACTTCTACTAAGATATGGATTTAGTTAGGGGGTATTCCATGTTATATTTTTTGGATACTCTTCTAATCATGACTTAACTACTCTGAGTGAAATCCATCAATAGGTGAAACTTAAAAATTATATATTTTATCCTTTTGTGTGACTAGGGATCCTTGGTACGCACTGCTACCATAGTGTTATCATAGTATACTATAATAGGACCCACACAAATAGAGACAAACCCAAGCTCAAAAACAAATTTATATATCCATACTGCTTCCTTAGCTACATTAGAAGCCACTATATACTTGGACTTCACTGTATAATTGGCAACCATGAACTGCTTTGATCTCCTCCATCTCACTACACCACCATTCAAGAAAAATAAATAGCATGAATATGATTTTATATCATCATGATATATCTGGAAGCTTGGATCAGTGTATCCCCTCACGAATAGATCCTCATCTCCTCCACACACCAGGAATATATCCTTTTAATATCATAAGTACTTTAGTATAGTTTTTACAGATACCCAATGTAGCTCTTCTGGATTGGCTTGATATCTTCCCACCATACTTAAAGAAAAGGAAACATCAAACCTAGTACATATCATGGCATACAAGTTATATCCCAATGATGAATCATAATGGATTCTACTCACTCTTTCAATCTCCTCTAGTGTTTTTGGACACATCTTCATGGAGATATTAATGCTATGTGACATTGGAAAAAATCCTCTCTTATATTGTTAAATATTGTACCTTTTTAGTATCTTGTTAATATATATACTTTGACATAGCCCAATAAGCCTTTGAGATCTCTCTCTATAGATCTTGATTCCTATAATATAGGCTCTTTCACTTATGTATTTCAAATAGAATCATTCATTTAACCAATTATTTACTTACTGTAAAACTTTCAATTTGTTTCCCATTAATATATGTAATCAAAATATAATACTAGGAAAAAATTGCACATCCAAATACCTTATTATAGAAACATGGATTGATTTTATTCTTAATGAAACCAAATTCTTTTATGCCCTCATCAAAATTAATATTCCATGATCATGATTCCTTCTTAAATCTATAAATGGATCTCTCCATCTTGCATACGTTATTGGAACTCTTTGAAATATTGAACCCTTTTGGTTGTGTCATATAGACATATTAAACTAACTTCCCATTTATAAAATTAGTTTTGACATCAGTTTTCAAAATTTCATAATCATTAAAGGTTGCTATTGCAAGTAATATTCATATGGATTTTAGAATAGTGACTGGCGAGAATGTTTTGTCATAATCAATGTCTTGAAATTTCATGAAACCAATTTCTACTATTCATTCCTTATTGGTGGTCACTTGACCATCCATGTCCATATTTTTCTTAAATACCCATTTACACCCAATAGTATTCACATCTACTGGTGGGTCTAAAAAATTCTAAACTTAATTTTTTTATATGGGATCTATTTCAAAATGAAGGGATTATTTCCATTTATAAGTATTTTTTCATATTCTTCTTTCTTGTAGGTCAGAGGGTCATCATTATATTGGAGTAATGTGTCACCTAAATCTGTAAAAAGAAAATCATATCTATCTAGTTCTGTAACCTCTCTATTAGACATATATATTGCTTGTTTCTTGGGAACATATTTCTCTCCCACTGTCACTTGTGGAGATTGTTTCCATACTAACTCTTGTACATCTGGAGAATTAACATCATCAAAGTTAATCTTTCTCCAACAATTTCCATGGTAAATGTATTCCCATTCTAGAAATGTAGCATTTCCGTGCTAAAAACATTTTTCTATCTAAATTTTTATATAGTAAATATTCTTTATTATAGTTAGGATAACCGATAAAGATGCACTTCATGCTCTAAGATACAAAATTTTCACTAGGTTTAGCGTTGACAAAAGACTTGCAACCCCATACACGTATTTTTAATGGACTGGGATTCTTTCCACACCATAACACGTATGGAATCCCATGTTCTACTATATTTGGTTCTCAATTTAGTGTATATGTCACATTCTATAGTTCATATCCTCAAAAGGATAATGGTAGAGTTTCATGACTCGTCATCGATATGACCATGTTAAGAAGGGTCAGATTCCTCATTTCACTAACACCATTCCACTAAGGTGTAAAATTAGGAGTGAGTATAGAAACTATACCACTCTCATTTAAATTATTAATGAAATATTGGTTATGATATTTACCACCATGGTCTGATCATAGTTTCTTAATCTTCTTACCAAGTTGATTCTCTACTTCATTATAATATTCCTTAGAAATGATAAAGGAATCTGACTTATACCTCATTAAGTAGATGTTTCCATATATACTATAGTCATCGGTAAAAGTAATGAAGTAATAAAAAACTCATTGAATCTAGTGTAAATGTATCATATACATCAGTACGAACCAATTCCAAAGGTTTTTTAGCTCTTTATCCTTTCCCAACTGAAAGGTTATTTGGTGATTTTACCTTGTATACAAGCATGACATACATCCAAGGGTTTTAACCCAATAGATTCTAAATACCATTCTTCATGTGATTTTCTTAAATGCTTCTCATTTACATGGACTAGAATTAAGTTCCATAGGCAAGTAAGAAATGAGTTGTTGTCACATGATTTTTCAAGTATTTCCAATACTGGAATTTCTAGTTCAAGTATGTACAACCCATTTTTAATATGTTTCATACCATAACAGATGTTGTCCCTATACATAAGACAAAATTTATTTTCAAACATGAAATAAAGTCCCATAGTTTTCAAACTAGACACTGAGATTAGGTTTCTAATAACATATGGAACATAATAACAATAATTTAGTATAACAATCATCCCACTGGGAAAAGTAAGATATTAATGTCACACTACTAATGTTACTAGTCACGCAAAATTTTCTTCTTAAAGATCGACTTCACCAATTCCAGTTGTCTTTAATCTACTTGATTTATATATTTGAATAAAAATTTGTGGACCAAATGCAATATCCAATACCCAACATGTAGAAATATAAAGAATAAATTCAAAGAAAAATATACCAGAAGAAGTGTCGGCTTGATTCTTCTTCCTAGCTATAAAATTATTCTTCCAATGGCCTTTCTTGCCACATAAAAAATAGGCTTCTTGTTTCTCATTACTCTCCCCCTATATCTTTGGATTCTTGAAAGGGTGTTGCATCGATGTCTTTGACTTAGACTTATCCCTTGACACTTTAGCCTTTCCTTTCTTCCTCTTGTTCACCATAAGGATCGAATAGTTATAATTATTAATATCTTTATCATCTTAGTGAACTAAATCCAAAAAATATGAGAGTAAGTTATTCATGTTATTCATATTATAATTAACAATGAAATTAAATTATTTATGATGTAAAGAGAAAATAATTAGATCATTTTCTAGATCTTTGTTCAGTTTTATCCTAAGGGAATCATGCCTCTCAATGTACTCGATCATCTTGAGTACATGAGGTCCTTCTTTATTTACTTCTACTAGCCTACATCTATATAGAGAAATTGATATCTCATATATTTCTTATCCAGATCTCTCCGGGTATAACTCTTTGTGATAAGATAGCATTTGGAAAACAACTTTATCCTAATTTATTTTTTTTAGCTCATTGGACATATATGACAACATGAAGCACTGAAAATCTAGTGCATCATATATATTCTTCTTGTATTTATCTTTATCCTCCTCACTTTATCTCTAAGGGGTCTCAGTAATAAGTGAGGATTCAGGCAGAAAAACCTTCATCTCTTGAAATAGTACTATGCACAAGCGCCTATACCACTCTTGGAAGTTATGGTCGGTCAGGATATTCTCTTTATCCAATATTGATCCTAGTGAAATTTAATTGGTGGTTATTTCCATTTTGATCTAAAATAAATTAACTTACCATATTAATGATTTAGCTTAATTATCATTGTATGTTTTCAAAATTATAAATTTTAATTGTATCCCACTATTTTATCAAGTCCTAGTTTCCCTCAACTGCTAGATTTAGAATATTTAGTTTCTTGATTATTCTAGTGGAAATGATCTTTGAAACCTATCCTAATATTATAAAATATTTGGATATGCCACTACTCAGATAATTTCATGGTAGTCATATAACTAGACAACTAAATAAACTCTTGGCTCCTTGGTCAGTTGAGTGGAGCCCCATCTCCTACAAAGAATTATTTTTCATTTCTCAATACTTTTCCTCTAAAGTGGAAAAAATCTAGTTTTAGATACTCCTTTACTATAAATGTTATTTAATTTGTCCCACCACTCTCATAATAACTTTTTGGTAGTAATAAGCACATTAAACTAGGGTTTATGAGCACCCTGAACACCCAATTTTACACAAATTTAAGTAATGGAAGGAATTTAATGACTTAATATTTTTTTGAGTGATTTGGTAAGTTAATATTGGTGAATGAAATGTTTTTATATTTAACACTCTTTGTTTATGTTATTGTGATCAAAACATAACAATGATTTTAAATAGAAAACATTCACTGTGCATGTTCATTTTATCTTTACATTCTTGTTTATTATTATCCTATGTTGTCTCTCATAATAAGTACACATTCATAAAATACTAGACCATGCACATGATAAAATAAATAAATAATGACTTGATCATGAGACATTAACTATTACTTAATCCATCAATTGAATAATAGATTAAATGATATCCTATGGGAATTCTTTAAGTCGATACTGAACTTGAATTGTAGTGCCCGCAACTCCCATGCATTTCACTTGTTTGGTCTACACTATCTCACTACTTGAACCACTTTACCATGAACTCCTATGATCATTACAATGTATACTCACATGTAGGTGAGAGGAACTCAGGGTGTGAAATTACATTTTTATCACTTAAATATGGACACATAGACCCTTATACAAATTAAAGACCGAGGGGTGATACGTTGATTGTTAAAATAAAATAATTATTACATTTTAAAAACATAAGTACCATAATTAAATTAAATAAATAATAAAACAAACTTAAACAGATCGATATCATATCATGATGATTCAAAATGAAATTATATTGCAAAAAAAATTAAATTTGTTAAAATTTAACTCAATGGTATTTTTAATGTGTTAAATTTCATTAAGATAATTTTAATTAATTATCAATACATCCCACAACACCTGAAATAATTTTATTAAACACCAGAAAATTATATTTAATTCTGAGATTTTTTCAAAAAAAATCAGGTCCATTTAGACTTAAATCGTATCCTTTGAGAATAATTTAGGGCTTCTGACATGTTTAATTGGTCAGGACAGTTGGACTGGGACTGAACTGGTCTGGCATTATACGAGGAATACTATTAAATGACAAATAAAAATATATAATACTAATATAAAATGATAATAAGCTTCCAATGGAATCTTTGACACTTTATATATATATTATAAACAAGTTTCCCTTTAAATATTTGAATAAGATTTTAGGGGACACTATGTCCTATTAATTAAACAGGATTCCATGGGAAGTGTTGAATAAGTATCCAGGGAAGCTTTATCCTTTTAATTAAAAAAGCTTCCAAGGTAATCTTGTATTACCAACTGACTATCCCAAATATATTTCAAGATATTATTTTAACATGAATCATAATTACATCACACTCCAGCAAAAAATATATCACATTGGTAGCTATTAAATTGAATCATAAAATAAATCATTAATTTTCATTGAAACTTTTACACAAAACCCATAGATATTTGATTAGCCATATCTTGGAGATAAAAAATCATATAGATATGCCATCAGTTTCATTGGGGCAAAATCAAAAATTTATTTTCAAATCAAAGAAAATTAAATTTAAATTTCAATGTTTTAGACTTAAATAATTACATATTCTCTCTGATACGAATTGAAGAAACCCTACACATAGAAAAATCATGAAACACATTCAATTTAAAATTTTGGGTTTGGATTCATGTCAAAAATACTGAATACACAGAACCCCTTTCCCAGATTTATAAAAGTATCATGTGTAATTAAATTTAAGCACCAAAAATAAAATCAAACCAAAGTGTAATTGGTACCTTGTTTGTTTGAAGTCGTCAGTTTGATGCGCTCGCCATCTATGTATAGTTGATCAAAGGATCTAAGATATGAATCCTCTAGATCATCCACACATGAACCACAATTATTAGATCATTTGTTTCCTTTTAATATATTCTAGTAAGGTAAATCTAATATCTTTACGATATCCCTTCGATCACATGAAGAATACAGACTCAATTGAGAAAGAGAGATCAATTTGACCTTATTCTTCCTTCAAAATCCCACTCTAAGAACATTAGGGGATAGTAGAGGAGATATTATCTCACTAAATTCGTTCAAATAGTGGATATTACAAATAAAGAGGCTATAATGAGATTTTATACCTTGGTTATACTTCCAAATATTTCAATTTGGTCCTTGAAAAGTGATAACTTCATTTTAGACCTTTTTGAACACATATGGCTTAATAAACTTTTCATAAATGTCACAAATATTTTATCACTAACTTGTAACAATATAAAATGTTACATGATAAAATAAAAACCATTTTCTCATCCTGTAATCTCCCCAAATAATTTAATGAACCTTGAATATCCTATATTCTTTTAAAAAATTATATTTTTCTGTATTCACTTTTATGATAAAACAACTTGTGAATACATTGATAAATAAATTAAATAATTATTATTCTAAACATTAATAATATCATTGAATTTGTTTTACTTGTGATCGATCATACTCAAACGTTCACCGACCCTCGCACATGGGGCCCACTTCATCATAAACTCTTATTCGTTAGAATAGATGGAACTTCTTGATACACATAGTGTGTGACCCTCTAGGTCCTTATCTTGGTAACAGTGAGTCTTACCCATAAACCAAGAGAAGAGTGTAGAAACACATCATGTCCCCTAATGAGATAAATAATTTTATAGCCATGACTACCTCCTACGAACACATTCTGTGTAATATAATCTCTTTGTCTCACGATGTCTCATAATGAAGGATTCACACTTAGGTCACCATACTTTAATTGATTGATATATTTCATGACCCTACTACAATGACTTAACTTCTTAAACCATGTCCAAGTATTTAATGAAGGTAATAACATCCTGGTCAACATGGTCCCATTAGATATCTCTTTCTCAACTCAGAAATGAAAAATTCTATATTGATCATTCAATTATTTTCATACCACCAATGAAGCACCCAACCCAAGCTACCTCCCCACAACTTTAATTTCATTTTTTTTATTTCATAAAAGTACACGATCAAATAGTACGCATTGATAAAAAAACTCAAGTTCAGAAACTAGTAAACATGTTCATAGATAGTTACATCCAATGACACCCTAAACATGTGGTGTTCCTATTGGTGGGTCTTCCCTCATGATCTCGTCTACTCAATATCACCAAGTGAAAACCATATGAGAATAAGTCTCAATGATTATGAGCCCCCAACACCTGATATTCAAACATCATATGTGTCCTATCAGTATGATGTATCTAAACCATAGGAAATATATTTAATATTAATATCATAGTATCTCAAGGATCTTATTATAGTTGAAAACTACTATAAAAAGTTTATATGACACATAATCTAAGGACATTACCATGTAAATAGTGGATAGAGAAGTATAATCACTATTATGGTAAGAATAAACACATGTACACATCAAACTTTATACATGTAATGTAAATAAAATTATATAAATGATTTGGGTCTTGGGAACCCACTCACAACATAAATTTCATAGGCAAAGTACAATAGAATACCTACCTCATAAGAAGATTTATATTTATCCAAGGGTCGTTAGTAGTTTCCAAGGCCCATCTAATATCATCCGAGACACATGGGGTCCTATCAAAAAATCAAAACAACAAAATTTATTTATTTATAATTAAATTATAATTAATTAATTAATTATAACATTTTATAAAAAATTAAAAATATTTATAAAGTCATAATGCCCAAAAACTCACATGTTGATCATGTCACACCATAATCGTGACAAACATTTTTCCAAAAACCCCAGCTACATCCCCAACAAAAAACTAGGAATAATCCCTAATAAACAGTATCAAGTAAAATATAAAAACAATTTACTTTAGGATTTAAATATTTTTAAAAACACTTTGGTGACATACCTCAATGAAACAAAATGTGGCAAAGTCCAGACAACCTCCAATGTATCCCTCTACCTCAGTAGAGTGAAAGTCCCATCACTAGTATTTAATTTGTCCATGTTTCAGTGGAATTGGAAATTAAAAAACTAAAAAAATAAATAGAAAACTAGAGGAAGGATAAGATAATCACAATGAAGTACAATAGATTCAATGACTTACCAAAAATCACAAGATAACAGCTTCAAAATCCACCCCAAACCAAGAGGGGAGAGGAAATCAAAGGGGGTAGCCCCTTGTCTATGAAAGAGAGAGTGTGGGTTTTCCTATTATAACCCATAAAGGAAAAGGTATAAATTCCTATTTTAATGGGCCATATGTTCTTGCTGCATGGTTTTCTAAACCTTGCACCAAGAGTGAAACCCCATTGTCTGAGGCACACCCACCTTGCATGGTTACGGTGCACGATTTAATAGACTGTACACCAACCATGTGACTTTTTTCACTTTATTAAAAAGGTTCACATTGTTTTCTAAGGCCTATTTCATTGTTTTTACAAGTCATGTTCCTATATAAACAAGGTCACATGGTTAGGCCACATAGTTAACTCAAACTGTGTTCCAACCATGATCTCTAGGCTTCATTTCTCCAAAACTCTGACTTTGAGCCCCGATCCCTTAGGATGATTCTGAAACCTATGAGTTTCTACTTAATCCCCTTTCCATGTCTAAAAACATGATGTTGATATATTCTATCATTCAGGATCCTATTCTGAATCTCCTATCAAAATTTTAGTCATCCAGTAATTGAAAATTCATATTCCTTTTCAAATTTCCAACTCGTAAAGATGGGGAATCTTATTAGTAAATAGTAAATTTGAAAAGAATGTTCAGCAAGGTTCACCTTGAGTCCATCAGTTTTAGAAAAATTTTAGGTCGATATGAAACATAGAAAATGGTATCCACATATCAGGACATGTGATATGATTAAAAAAATAACACAATTCTAGAACTAAATTTTAGTGGATTAAACATAAAAAATGAAATCTTCATTAAATCCAAATGAGTGATGAGAAATATGATCATCATTATTATGATAAATAATATCAAGAATAGATGTAACCTGATAATTAAAGATTCATATTTAATCTTGTAATTGTTTTCAGATGCACTCACATCGTAATAGGAAGTTCCACACCATGATAGAAAAATTACTATTTGTTTTTTACATAGTTTTGAAGATTATTTTACTATAAATATTGTGAAAATATTTTGAGTAAGACAGTACTGAGTTTTTTTACTTAATTAAATAGATTTATTTGGTTGAGATTAATTTTTATTAAAAGAGAAAAAAGTTTATTCTAGGAAAATAAATGAGTATAAGAAATTAATTAGAATAGAATATTGAGATTGTGGGAGCACACTAATGTGGTTTAGTTGAAATATAATTTAGAGAATATTTTTTGATTGTCCAAGCACCCAATGTGATGAAGTGTTTTTTGAAGAATCCCCAACTAATTTTTTTAGAGGATTTTCTATATTAATTATATAGAAAATATTTTTTTTGGATCTTGAATATAAAATAGGAGAAGAAGATAGAGATAGAAATGGATATCATGGAGAAGAACCTGATACTACTCTATGAAGAAGATATTTATAGGTATCAAGGAAGAAAAATAAGTTAGTGTGAATATGAGGTTAGATCAAGTTCATTGAAATAAGAAGAGATGAAGAAGCCAACATGAGTCTAAGATAAAATCAATTTAGCTGAAGTAAAAGAGAATAAAAATAGGTGGGAGATAGGCCAACACTACCATTGGTGTTCATGATCATTGTGTCAAATATCTTGAAGAACATTTAGGAGATTCTATGTTTTGATGATCATAGTTGGCTCATGAATTTAAGATAATATTATGATAAAATTTTGTACAAGATATGAGAGATTGGTTGTTTATGGGGACCGAGTTATATGGAGCTATATTGATCAAATTTAGGTAGTGAAATAATATGTATTATCATTTGTGTTATTTGATATTTAGTAATCTCATATCCTTATTCTTCTCTAATTTTTTGGTGAGGTAACATGGATATCCATTATTGATCAACTTTTACCTTCTCTACTCTCTTTAAGTAGCGATTTATTATATATTATATTATCAATTCCTTCTTCTTAGACTCTATTTCTAATAATGTATTTGGTCCCCATCCTTCTTTTTTTAAATCAATTGTATTACAGGATCATTACTCATAGAACATTTCATAACTAGTAACCTTATAAGACATCGAATTTTACTAGAATATTTGGAGATCCCCTTGATCATGCTCATCATTCTTTAACAGCTCAAATAAACCAATTATTACCCAATGACATATTAGATCCATTTTTATCTTTTTAAACTATCTAGGATTAATATATGTGATGTATATTTTTATAATTTTATTTTATAGAAAAACTGGTTTATATTAAGATCCTTTATTCTCCTTTTACTTTTTCCCTCATCGTGATTGTATAACAATTATCCCACATTCCTCGTAAATGGTATAATCTTATTCATAGAAAATCAATGACTAATTCAATGATTCTATAGTAACTAAAAATATTTTTCAAAATAATAGATTATAATAAAATATTAATTAACAAATAAAACATGTCGAGTGATATGTATTATTATAATTGGAAATATATAAGTTTCTTCATATTTTCCTTCTTCGTTTTCTATGATTGGCCATGTCACTTTTTTACATTTAGAAGACAATAGTGATATCATGGGTTTCTAGTTATGGAAAATTAGTTCCCTTCATTTTTTTACTTGTTCTCTATATGAAATTTACATGCTATCATCTGTGAAAATATCACTTTTAGAAATATCGCATTTTACCACTTGCTATAGGATTTCATTTCACTCATTCACTCCATCATGGAATGTAGTTCCCATTTTAATAAATACATATTCATGATATATCTTATGATTCATGTATTAAATACTATTAACTTATTCACTTTCACTAATATACAATATCTCCTTCCATGAAATGACATCTATAATTCCTTTAGTGCATACTCCCACAACTTATGTGATTTTCAGTTATTCACCATACCAAATATTTTGATATCAATGTTAATATTATTCACACAAAACATGGGAACATATCCCTATATCAATGTCATTATATAAACTTCAATTTTTTAATTATGACTTATAGTTGTTTATTTTCCCTCATGAAATGTCGAGACTACATTAGCATAAAGTTCCATGCATGTTGATATTCTCATGTCACCATCCATGAAATGTTGATATTCTTCAATGCTTCACAATTTCATTGTTAGTTACACATATTGATTAGGGAAATATCTCTAGGTTTCCTTATATGATAATCCTACAACCATTGATAACATGTTACAACCATATCCAAATAAACTCTTGTAATTCCTTAGCCCAGATCACCTGAACCACACTCAGGTGATGTTCATCACATGAGCTCAAGTTCACCTCCTCATATTTCAATGGTTTTCAACCATCAAAGTGGGCCTAAAGTATCCATGGAGAGAATATGCCCCCAAAAAATAAATCCCAATGATCATTCCTAGATCTACTAAAAATTCAACATGACCCATTCGTATAATGGGCATCCCCAAAATACTTGTAGATATAAAAGGGATCCAAGAGGGCCATGTGGTCTGGAGTGGAAATTTAAAAAATGGTCTAAATAATTCATAAATATAAATAGGATAGAAACAAATAAAATATAACAATGGCACATGGGTCAGTACATATTAAAAAATGACTGAAATGAAATAAACCACTATTAGACCTAACTCACATAATTCAACCTATTGAATCCTCAGCCACCATAACTAGCTAGACCTGAACCATGTGTACAACTCCAAGTAGTCCATGTTCCCCAGAATAAAATTTGAAGGCATTCCCACATACATCAAAACACAAGTCAAGTACATGGGTAGGAATGAGTCCAATGACCCAAAAGGAATCCATAATGTATCAACAATACGAAGTGGTATTGTGATCAAGTAGATGTGTATATAATAGATATAATATGTAAAAATGTGTTTGTTCAATACACCCACTCATAAAGATAACACTCAATGAAAATAAAATAATACAATTCAGGTCATTGTGTGATAATTAGGAAACAATGACACCTAAACCTATTAGCCTCAACTGATTTCAGAAGGAAGAGAGTAACCACATACTATTAATACTAGACCATACCGAAAGACTTAGGATAAGGTTTCATACTATGTCTCAACCCATACTCGAAGAGTTAGGGTAGGTAGTCTTACCAAGTCCATACCACACCATGAAGGTACTGGGAAGGATGGACATCATGTACCCTACTCATCCCTTATTTCTCAAGGGATGCATCAAAACTAGGACTTAGACCATCCCTTATCACTCAGGGGATTTTCATATCATGTATCGGATGGCGCCTTCTCACTAAAGGGAGGATTTTTCCAACACCTTCTAACTCAAGGTGGGTTCATTATCCCAAACACTACCTTAACACTCAAGGTAGGGTCCAATGTCACATCACAACCTAGATCAACCTTCTCACCCAAGGCTATCTATACAAATACCTTCTTACTCAAGGTAATTTGGTTATCCTAATTATTTACTTATCACTCAAGATAGGGTTTTATATCACATCTCAACCATTACCTCCTCACTCAAGGTGGGGTTCTTCCAACTCCTTATCACTCAAGGTGATGTCAGGACTTAGGATCCATCAACATCCACACCAAGATCTATCGACTATAACAATCATATGAAAGAAATAGAAAACCGATCATGGAACACAACCAGTCCCTTAGAATCCCATCTCTTTTCATGGTGCTAGTCTCTTGGAACATAGCCCCACATTCCACATCATGCCTTTATGTCCTAATGGCCTCACAATAGCATCTCCTCAAGAATTTCTTGGTCTATTTTCATTATAAATAAGTGGTTCCCAACATCCCATGGTGTTATCCTATCTTGTAGACTATACTTGACCCTCAATGGATCACTCTAGGCCAAAATTCCTAAGTGGATATCCCCTCCTCACTTCATGAAATCAGGGACGGTTCCATCAAAACTAATACAATTTACCCATCTCCACCCGCTATAGATTTAATAATAATGTCACAACCTAACCTATGCTTTGATACCAAAATCAAACATAATCGATCAAACAACATCATCTTTTATCATAATGAAACATGGTAGCGTACAAGGAAATTATAATCAAGAGCACAACATGTATACAACCCTTAGAAGATAGGGTATCACCCACAAAATTCTAAGAATACAAAAAAAACAAAACCAATCCCTTTTGTCTTTTCTTTAAAAACCAATCCAAATTCTTCTTTTCAAAATGTTAATAATAGGGAATCGCATGTCCTATTACTCAGGCTAGGTCCTTGTTAAAAATCCCACTTTCGTTTTGAAATTCCAATCCAAAACCCATTACCAAAATCAAAATTTTTTATTTAAAATTACCAATAAAATAAAATCTATTTTTAAAATCACATTTTATAAAATGAAACCTATCGATCTTTAAAATACAACACATGCCACAATGAAAACCATAAAGAGGGACACTAGAACTTGTTCAACCAAGGTACTACCATAGAACTATTAAGCATGTTATGTGGTCCATGTTGACTATTAGAAAATTTTGTGTCCATCTGAATCTTTGGGGAAATATCACACAAGGCTTGAAACATACTAACAAATATAATAAGGATAGAACATAAATATAAAATACCAAATGATAAAGAGACACAATAAATTCTAGACCACCAATCTCAAATGATGATACCTAAATTGATCTCAAGATCATACCAACCTCATCCAAGTCCACAGGAACCTATGTAATCCATAAACACCATAAAATTAATAAACCAAACATTTTAAATGAAAACCCACAATGTCATAATCATCGTCAAAATCACATGTTAGATAAATGGCACTGAAACCATGAGAAATGGGGTGTGTTATAAGGCCCCAGCCTTAAACCATACTTAATCTTGAGTTATTACAAGATTACACATTAAGGATCTTTTCAGGTTTAGAGTTTTAGAGAATTAGATCATGAAACTTTCATTACATTCCACATTTAAACAAAGTTGTTACATAAAAGACAGTATTCATTCTTCCCATCAACAGAAACATATTGAAAATAAAACATGGATTCTTTCTTGACACATCCTTGACACTATCATCACATCATGTACCTTTCCCTTGACCTGTGAAAAACATTTCAAAAACATGGGATGGGCATAAAAAGCTCTATAAGGGTTATAAAAATATGGAAAGGAAACATGATTTCATATATACATAAGAATGAAATCATAATTTACCCATAAAACATAGGCACTTTAACATACCTCATCAAACCATGAATAAATCATAGAAAACATAAGACATAAAGGTACCTTGAGGCATTCATAACATTCTTACGTAGGGAGTAACCCTCTTGGTTACATTTGGAATACCCATCACAGTATATTCCCTAAATCTCTTTAGAGAAACCTTAACGTTTCACTCCTTCGCGTTACCCAATGCATTGGAGAGCTATATCGGGCTCACCCGCCCTTAGTTTATCACGGAACCACCCGTTTTCATAACAATTCCCAAGAACCATAACATAAACGTATCACATAAAACATGCATAAAGGAAACATAACATTTCCACATTTCAATAACAATATAACATTTTAGTATATTGAAATAATGAATCCATTCAAAAAGAAACCATTTCCAAAACCATTTAAAACATTTAATAAAGAGATTTTGGAATCAAAGTGTCCCATACCACCTTGAAGCTTTTAAAATTTTAAACCATTAATATCCATATAAACAAATCCTTAAAACCATTTTGAAAAAATGGATATTAATAAGAATAAATATTTAAAACATTTAAAGCGATATTTTGGTTAAAGGGGTTTTACCAAAATTAGAGACACTTGAATACAATAATTGAGGAATAAAATTTAGTCAGAACTATATAATATTATGAGAATAAATGGATTCATGATATAATACTCCAAAGGACAGTATATACACCATATAAGAGTGAATTGGTGCATAACAACAAAGAAGTCTCAATAGAAATGTCAAATGTGATGAAATCCCTTATAAAGAAGGTATCCTTAAATTAAGGATAAATCAATCTCAAAATTATGTGTGACAAATATAAATACACCCAATATAAGTTTATATTAAGTGTAAAACAATAAAAGTTCATTCACACATATTCAAAGGATGACATATTCAATAACTACATGTTGAACCCAAAGAAATCGAAATTGGGTTAAGAAGTTCCCTTGACAGCCTAACGGCGTCGCATCAAAATGAGTTGATGAGAGATAAAAAGTGTATCTCATCACTTGGACATAAAATTTACAACAATAAGGATATATGAGAACATATCCCAACATAAAAATATGTAAATTAAAAGACCCAACAAAAGAAGTCTTTTAAAAAAGAGGAGGGTGAAAGGTTCCCTTGCCGACTTGGGTATCTTTCAAAACATACACCCCATGAAAGAAGGACAATAGATAATTGATGTAAATACTCATAAACGAAAGCATATTTCACAAAGAGTATAATAATGGGAAGTATATACATCACTCAAAGTAATTTGTGGCAAATGTATCATAAATCTCACGAGAATAAAAGTGAGATGAAAAATCCCTTACGAAAACTCGGCAACCTAACGGTGCCACATAAAACCTACAAAAATGGATTGATGAGATCAAACAGGGTATCTCATCATATTAAAATAAAGTTTATAGAAAGAGGAATATAAAATAACATCCCCCAACATAACAAATAGGAGCTTAAAAGAAGTGACATAAAGGAGAGTACTTAAAAAGAAAGAGATAGGTTAGATCTCTTACGAAAATTTGGCAGCCTAACGGCGCCACTCAAAACTTCCAAAATGGATTGATGAGAGAGAATAGGGTCTCTCATCACATGAACATAAAAATTACAGTAAGTGTAATATAAAATAACATCCCAATAACAAGAAATATTAGCTTTATAGGGAATGACATAAAAGAGTGTACTTAAAAAGAAAGATAGGAGTAAGATCCCTTACCTCAAGTCCAACTTGTCTTGTTCGTTTCTTTATATTACTGAATAATAAACTTTGGTCAATTAATAATTGCCTAAGTACCTCCTTTAGAGATTATTATTCAGTTCATATCACATATTATAATGTTATAATAATTGTTTAATAATGTTAGTTCATATCAGACGTTTTTGTCGATGTTTGGTACATGAGTCAAAAATGAACTTATTTGAAAAAAGATTGTCCATGTAGTTATAATTAAATAATTTCCATAATAGTATTAATGATTAAAATATCATATATATCCATTAAATATTCATTTCATACTATTCCATATCATTTGGAGATAAAAAACGAAAAGCACCGTTCATGGAGACGGTAGGTCGTACGTACGCATGAACGCTACTTTCATTTTTTGTCATATTAATGGAATTAAAACAAAATGAGAGAGATATATATATATATATGTTATAATTCCAGAATGATATCCATAATTTTGATGTAATATATTACATATATATCCATTATATATATGTACTTATAATATTACATAACATTTTGAGATAAGAAATGAAATGTACCGTTCATGGAGACGGTAAGTCGTACCTACGCATGAACGCTACTTCCATTTCTATTTCATATTTAATGGAATTAAAACATAATGATACATAATATTATTTTAATTCCAGTATGGTATCATATATAATATTATTAAATATAACCTTTATACGTACCACATATGGTATTAACGAATCAAATCACTTTGAGGGGGTGGTAGTCCGCACTTCCTTAAATGAAGATATCGCGTTTACCCATAATGGAAACCATAAAGGTATGCCCAAAATTAAAAATACAGAAGCTTAAGGAAAACATAAACATATTATATATCACATATAAATATAGTTTCATCTTAATGGCCACCTTTGAAGGTGTTAAAATAATGTTGAACAATCATCGTTTCGGGAGGCCGAAATTTTCCATCCACGGAAACAGTATGTTCTTTAACCATTAGATGTAGGTGTGTGAAAGTGTATCTCGAATCCTTCTTATAACAACATCCTAGTATATTCATGATACTGTATTTGTTACAAAAGAAATGAATAAAAAGAGTTTAGGGGGTTGGAGAAGCAAAATAAAACAAAAGGACTCAAGTGAAGACATTACCTTAAAATCAGGTAACTCCCTTTGGTTTGAGCTCAAAGGCTTCCTTGGGAAGACTTCTGCCCAAAGTGAGGCTTCAAGGAGTAAGAGAGGGAAGTGTAGAGACAAAATGGGCAGAGTTTGGCCAAGCCAAAGGCTTTGGGAGTGTGGGTAAGGAGGTAGAGGTGGGGGCCTTTTATAAGTGGAGAGGAGGGGCACTCTTGGAAGGTAAAGAAAATTCACTTTATTTTAAAATGGTATTCAGATTTAAGAGGTCCCACATTGATGTGTTTCTATGTTAAGGTGATAAGGGTTCGAAATCCACTCATCCAATAACATGTGTAGGTCTTATATATTACATTATCTTTCCATTTTATTTAAATCGTTAAATAATGAGGTCATCACTGCATCATCATGATGTCATAAATAATATAATTTATATAATGTCTAAAATTTATAAAAAATATACTATGATGTAGGAAATCATTTTATCTTTTCAATTAATATTTATAGTCAAAAATCTGATTTGTATAACCCCATGTAAAAATTGTTTTACTAAAACATTTCATGTTTGTCTCATTTTAACTTTAACTTTAAATAAAAATATATTAATGTCATTTTCCAACCAAAGTGGCTTCATGGGATCCCCAAGTTGACCCATGGGTTGTCTTGGTCGGCCATGACACATCCAATGAGGTTAGGACATGTTTCAAGTTCATTTCATATTATTAAAACATTATTTTTACCTTAAACTACACTAATTACCTCTAATCGCGATTAAAAACTTTATAAGTTACTATTCACCAAAAAATTATTTTTATCCCATTGAACCACATTTTACTTCTTAATGACAATCATGTATGTCGGATTTTTGAAATTCAAAACACAAATATGGAAAAATTTCATTTAAATGGAAAAATCAGTTTTTATAAGTACCACTTAGTGGTTTCACTATTCATAAAAAATTGATGTTTTTCAGAAAAATCCCAAAAATTCACCCTAAGCTATATTTGATCTTCCAAATTCAAAAATGAAGTCCATTTTATAAAATTCAAAACATATAAGTCACATTAATTAATTTAATAATTAATTCCCGATGTCAGAGCAAATAGCATGTTTTTATGAAACAATAAGTATCAAAAGATTGACACTAGTTTAAGTCTAATTTCAAAGTGAAATTAATTCCAACGACCACTATTGGATTAAATGGTAAAAATATATTCTAATTTAACTTTAAAACCAATTAAAAAGATAATATAATCATATAAATAAATTAGATTAAAAAGATGTTTTGAATTAAAATACAATTCATTAAAAAATGAACTTTATCGGAAAGATACCAAAACTTTACACAAAGTAAATTTTGATGTCCCAATTATTAAGAAGAGTTTTATTTGATCCAAAAGGATGTATAAGAGTGAACAAAACTATATTTAATGACGGTTCTCCATCAAAAGGCGATAAGTGAACCTTTAGTGAAAACTAGGGCATATACGCCTAAAATTGAATTCTTTCCGTATTTTATGCCTTTACATTTTATTGGATAAATGTAAAAACATTTAAAAACATATATAATCATATTTTAGTTATTTCTATCCATTACCACCAATACAACGGCTAAATGTTAACTACCATTTAAAATAATATTATTTTATTATTAGAGTGCAACGTAAGATTCCCAAGAAACTCGTTTTTGCGTGTTGGGTACGCCATCGAGCATAGCGTCCCCTTTAAAGTAATATTAATACTTTATTCACAAATAGTGATAAATATGAAAATGTCATATTCTTTATTTACCTGGAGTGTTACATACTTCCCCCTTTTGGAAATTGCGTCCTCGCAATTTTTAAAATTGAGCTTGGAAACATCCTTGAAAATCCCACATCGGAACAAGAGTCGTTAAAACAATCACTTTAAAATAAAGATAGATAAGTACAGAGGTCACCCAAGTTAACCCATACTAGGACTCCATGTAGGAAAACATGGACATCGAGGAGAAAACATAGGGTCATGTTCTGATGGAGAGTGATAGAAAACATGTTTAGGAGAAAGTTAACCACAAGAAAATCACAAACTTGTGATGGGTTAAATGGTATTCGATTCCCCAGTAGGAAAAGTTAATAGAAAACATTTTTGTTTTAAGTTAATTTTTATGGAGTAATTTATTCATAGGGAAACATAATCACTTATCATGTTGACTTTCAACTTTTACACAAACTCATATTTTCTCCAAAAGACGAGTATTTAGGAAGACTTGTTCACATTAAGAGTACTATAATCAACTTATAGAGAAATATCTAATCCACCAATGAGAACTATATACATCCCATGTCTTTAGGCTTTAACCAAAACCAAAACCAGAAAGGTTAGTACAAGGTCAGATAATCCAGAAAAGGATAACCCATTAAAAATAAAATCTATGCTTAATCTCCAAAATTTGTCCAACAAAACCCAAAGTTCAACAAGGACCATCCGATAAACAATTTGTCCATAAAATTCTTCAAAGTAAACCAATATAAGATTGAAACCCAAATATTTTATGGATTTAGTCACATGGTATTCTAAGTTAAACCGTAACATTTATCTCCAAACAACATCAGTTGCTCCTAAAGTCTCGTATTGGAAAGTAATTAACCTAATCACATATCATCTATGATAGGTTAATCATTTTCATAAATAACCCAAAATCAATATACTCTTAATTCATAAAATCATTTAACTAAAAAGAATTGGTCAAACTAACCAGGGACTTCACGTAGTCCAGTGGTAGGCGATAAATACCAGTCGCACTTTGGTTGTGGGTTCGATTCCTGCAGCTTTGTCTGACACGACGGGTAGTCACACAGTCTGCGTGTTGTCCTTTTTCCAAAACTATATAATTCTCAAATCATTCCCCAAAAAGGGATAAAATCATCAAAAATAACCATAACATAATTTAACCTCAATTTTATCTCATGACTTTCACTTCAATCATAACATATAGTAACCCATAATTACCTCAAAAGTAAGGATCATATAAACCCAAATGGTTCTTTATAACTATGTCCACAAAAGAAAAGATAACTATTCCTTGAATAAAATTTGCCTATATTAAACATCAGGGTTACACATAATCTAAAAAGTCTTCTAATGTAACCCCATCATCAAAAGAGACTTAATACTCTTAAGAATTTCACCATAACTCTTGAAGCCCTTATATGTTGACATATTACTCATTCAACATTCTTCATGATCCATTAACCATTACTTTCCAACTTATTCCGAAATACCTCTTTCTTACAAACAAAATCATGAATCGTACCCTAAGATTCCAAAATAGGAAAACAATAGTCATGAAATAATACATACCTTTGATTGGTCATTGTCAGTTTCTTCATCCTCAATCGGAATGGCATTAGGTATTGGTAAACAAACATTTGTACGCTCTTTGTAACCCCATTCACGAAACTTCTTCCGTAGGGATTTGTTCCTTGCATATATGATGCCTTAGAGAAATCACCAAGGTTTAGGTGTTCAATCATGAATCCAGATAGTTGGTTGAGGATAATCACAAGAGTTCTCATTGCAGCTCCCATATCATTCAGTTGCTTGCTCAAAAACTGTCACAGTTTTCTTCACATCCACTGTTACTTTGGTTCCTGCTAGATCCAGCCATTTACTAAAACCAAAAAGGTCAGTGTGAGTATATAAAAAAAACCATCATGTACTAATGAGGAAGATAAACACTAAGATATACTTACTCATTCACTTTATCTAAAACTAGGACTCTTTCTGAAATCCTAACCATTATGGTAATGCCACTTATGCTTAAAGAATACCCTAACCACTAAAGTTATCTAAACCGACCTTTGATACCAACTATAAGGCCCCAGCCTTAAACATTACTTAATCTTGAGTTATTACAAGATTACACATTTAGGATCTTTTCAGGTTTAGAGTTTTAGATAATTAGATCATGAAACTTGCATTACATTCCACATTTAAACAAAGTGGTTACATAAAAGATAGTATTCATTCTTCCCATCAATGGAAACATATTGAAAATAAAACATGGATTCTTTCTTGACACATCCTTGACACTATCATCACATCATGTACCTTTCCCATGACCTGTGAAAAACATTTCAAAAACATGGGATGAGCATAAAAAGCTCTGTAAGGGTTATAAAAATATGGAAAGGAAACATGAGTTCATATATACATAAGAATGAAATCATACTTTACCCATAAAACATAGGCACTTTAACATACCTCATCAAACCATGAATAAATCATAGAAAACATAAGACATAAAGGTAACTTGAGGCATTCATAACATTCTTACGTAGGGAGTAACCCTCTTGGTTACATTTGTAATACCCATCATAGTATATTCCCTAAATCTCTTCGGAGAAACCCTAACGTTTCACTCCTTCGCGTTACCCAATGCATTGGAGAGATATATCAGGCTCACCCACCCTTAGTTTATCACGGAACCACCCGTTTTCATAACAATTCCCAAGAACCATAACATAAACGTATCACATAAAACATGCATAAATGAAACATAACATTTCCACATTTCAATCACAATATAACATTTTAGTATATTGAAATAATGAATCCATTCAAAAAGAAACCATTTCCAAAACCATTTAAAACATTTAATAAAGTTATTTTGGAATCAAAGTGTCCCATACCAACTTGAAGATTTTAAAATTTTAAACCATTAATATCCATATAAACAAATCCTTAAAACCATTTTGAAAACATGGATATTAATAATAATAAATATTTAAAACATTTAAAGCGATATTTTGGTTAAAGGGGTTTTACCAAAATTAGAGACACTTGAATACAATAATTGAGGAATAACATTTAGTCAGAACTTTATAATATCATGAGAATAAATGGATTCATGATATAATACTTCAAAGGACAGTATATACACCATATAAGAGTGAATTGGTGCATAACAACAAATAAGTCTCAATAGAAATGTCAAATGTGATGAAATCCCTTATAAAGAAGGTATCCTTAAATTAAGGATAAATCAATCTCAAAATTATGTGTGACAAATATAAATACACCCAATATAAGTGTATATTAAGTGTAAAACAATAAAAGTTCATTCACACTTATTCAAAGGATGACATATTCAATAACTACATGTTGAACCCAAAGAAATCGAAATTGGGTTAAGAAGTTCCCTTGACAGCCTAACGGCGTCACATCAAAATGAGTTGATGAGAGATAAAAAGTGTATCTCATCACTTGGACATAAAATTTACATCAATAAGGATATATGAGAACATATACCAACATAAAAATATGTAAATTAGAAGACCCAACAAAAGAAGTCTTTTAAAAAAGAGGAGGATGAAAGGTTCCCTTACCGACTTGGGTATCTTTCAAAACATACACCCCAAGAAAGAAGGACAATAGATCATTGATGTAAATAATAATAAATGTAAGTAAATTAAACAAAGAGTATAATAATGGGCAGTACATACACCACTCAAAGGAATTTGTTGAAAATTTAGCATAAATCTCACGGGAATAAAAGTGAGATGAAAAATCCCTTACGAAAACTCGGCAGCCTAAAGGCGCCACATAAAACTTACAAAAATGGATTGATGAGATCAAACAGGGTATCTCATCATATTAAAATAAAGTTTATAGAAAGTGGAATATAAAATAACATCCCCCAACATAACAAAGAGGAGATTAAAAGAAGTGACATAAAGGAGAGTACTTAAAAAGAAAGAGATAAGTTAGATCTCTTACGAAAATTCGGCAGCCTAACGGCGCCACTCAAAACTTCCAAAATGGATTGATGAGAGAGAATATGGTCTATCATCACATGAAAATAAAAATTACAGTATGTTTAATATAAAATAACAGCCCAATAACAAGAAATATTAGCTTTACAAGGAATGACATAAAAGAGTGTACTTAAAAAGAAAGAGAGGAGTAAGATCCCTTACCTCAAGTCCAAATTGTCTTGTTCGTTTCTTTATATTCCTAAATAATAAACTTTGGTCAATTAATAATTGCCTAAGTACCTCATTTAAGTATTATTATTCAGTTCATATCACATATTATAATGTTATAATAATTGTTTAATAATGTTAGTTCATATCAGACGTTTTTGCCGATGTTTGGTACATGAGTCAAAAATGAACTTGTTTGAAAAAAGATTGCCCATGTAGTTATAAGTAAATAATTTCTAGAATAGTATTAATGATTAAAATATCATATATATCCAGTAAATATTCATTTCATACTATTCCATATCATTTGGAGATAAAAAATGAAAATCACCGTTCATGGAGACGGTAGGTCGTATGTACGCATTAACGCTACTTTCATTTTTTGTCATATTAATGGAATTAAAACAAAATGAGAGATATATATATATTTTATAATTCCATAATTATATCCATAATTTTGATGTAATATATTACATATATATCCATTATATATATGTACTTATAATATTACATAACATTTTGAGATAAGAAATGAAATGTACCGTTCATGGAGACGGTAAGCCGTACCTATGCATGAACGCTACTTCCATTTCTATTTCATATTTAATGGAATTAAAACATAATGATACATAATAGTATTTTAATTCAAGTATGGTATAATATATAATATTATTAAATATAACCTTTATACGTACCACATATGGTATTAACGAATCAAATCACTTTGAGGGGGCGGTAGTCCGCACTTCCTTAAATGAAGATATCGCGTTTACCCATAATGGAAACCATAAAGGTATGCCCAAAATGAAAAATACAGAAGCTTAAGGAAAACATAAACATATTATATATCACATATAAATATATTGTCATCTTAATGTCCACCTTTGAAGGTGTTAAAAGAATGCTGAACAATCATCGTTTCGGGAGGCCGAAATTCGCCATCCACGGAAACAGTATGTTCTTTAACCATTAGATGTAGGTGTGTGAAAGTGTAGCTCGAATACTTCTTATAACAACATCCTAGTATATTGATGATACTGTATTTGTTACAAAAGAAATGAATAAAAAGAATTTAGGGGGTTGTAGAATCAAAATAAAACAAAAGGACTCAAGTGAAGACATTACCTTAAAATCGGGTAACTCCCTTTGGTTTGAGCTCAAAGGCTTCCTTTGGAAGACTTATTCCCAAATTGAGGCTTCAATGAGTAAGAGAGGGAAGTGTAGAGACAAAATTGTCAGATTTTGGCCGATCCAAAGGCTTTGGGAGTGTGGGTAAGGAGGTAGAGGTGGGGGCCTTTTATAAGTGGAGAGGAGGGGCACTCTTGGAAGGTAAAGAAAATTCACATTATTTTAAAATGGTATTCGGATTTAAGAGGTCCCACATTGATTTTTTTCGAGGGTAAGGTGATAAGGGTTCGAAATCCACTAATACAATAGGTTTTGGACATGTGTAGGTCTTAGATATTACATTATCTTTCCATTTTATTTAAATCGTTAAATAATGAGGTCATCGCTGTATCATCATGATGTCATAAATAATTTAATTTATTTAATGTCTAAAAATTATAATAAAAATACTATGATGTAGGAAATCGTTTTAGATTTCCAATGAATATTTATAGTCAAAAATATGATTTGTATAACCCCATATAAAAATTTTTTTAGTAAACCATTTCATGTTTGTCTCATTTTTACTTTAACTTTAAATAAAAATATATTAATGTCATTTTCCAACCAAAGTGGTTTCATGGGGTCCCCAAGTTGACCCATGGGTTTTCTTGGTCGGACATGACATATCCAATGAGGTTAGGACATGTTTAAAGTTTATTTCATATTATTAAAACATTATTTTTACCTTAAGCTACACTAATTACCTCTAATCGCGATTAAAAACTTTATAAGTTACTATTCACCAAAAAATTATTTTTATCCCATTGAACCACATTTTACTTCTTAATGACAACCATGTATGTCGGATTTTTGAAATTCAAAACACAAAGATGGAAAAATTTTATTTTAACGGAAAAATCAGTTTTTATAAGTACCATATAGTGGTTTCACTATTCATCAAAAATTGATGTTTTTCAGAAAAATCCCAAAAATTCACCCTAAGCTATATTTGATATTATGAATTCAAAAATGAATTCCATTTTATAAAATTCAAAACATATAAGTCACATTAATTAATTTAATAATTATTTCCCGCTGTCAGAGCAAATAGCGTGTTTTTATGAAACAATAAGTATCAAAAGATTGACACTAGTTTAAGTCTGATTTCAAAGTGAAATTAATTCCAACGACCACTATTGGATTAAATTGTAAAAATATATTATAATTTCACTTTAAAACCAATTCAAAATATAATCTAATCATATAAATAAATTATATTAAAACGTGGTTTTGAATTAAAATACAACATTTTACACTATTCATTAAAAAATGAACTTTATTAGAAAGATACCAAAAATTTACACAAAGAAAATTTTGATGTCCCAATTCTTAAGAAGAGTTTTATTTGGTCCAAAAGGATGTATAAGAGTGAACAAAACTATATTTAATGACGGTTCTCCATCAAAAGGCAATAAGTGAACCTTTAGTGAAAACTAGGGCATATACGCCTAAAATTGAATTCTTTCCGTATTTTATGCCTTTACCTTTTATTGGATAAATTTAAAAACATTTAAAAACATTTATAATCATATTTTAGTTATTTCTATCCATTCCCGCCAATACAACAGCTAAATGTTAACTACCATTTAAAATAATATTATTTTATTATTAGAGTGCAACGTAAGATTCCCAAGAAACTCGTTGTTGCGTGTTGGGTACGCCATCGAGCATAGCGTCCCCTTTAAAGTCATATTAATAATTTATTCACAAATATGGATAAATATGAAAATGTCATATTCTTTATTTACCTGGGGTGTTACATGTGGTCCACTCCTGAAATGCACCAATATCAAAGAACCATAAATGTACAAATTTATATCCCAAATCAATGGCCAATTTAACCTAAAATATATAAAAACCTTTAATATATCTACAGGTAATCATACCTCAAGTAAAATGAAAAAGTTCATCTTGAATAACTCCTCTTGGTACCTCCTCTAAAAGATTCACACGAAATCCTCATCAAGTAGGATGAATCCACTATTTTATGATGGAATATTCTCTTCAAATCCATAGTTTGTGACCTAAAATTAAATTAGATACAATGAAGAAGAACAAGAAGTATAAATGGAGAATCCAACCTCAATTTTGAATGAAAAAAATCTCCCAATAAAGCCGGATCAAAAGGTAGACAAAGGGATTTGAGATCCAAATGGGGCTCTATCCCCTTCTCCTAAGTTGATGGAACCGAAAGAGATTGAGGGGTGTTCCAAATATGATCCCCTATAAATTACCAAAATGACCTTAAAGGGGCATGCATCTAGGATGCAGCTTGACCAGGGGGTCATGCTATTGATCACCACCACCCGACCTAGTCATAGAGCAAGACTTGTGGGTCACAGCCTTACCAACCCCACATAGATGGGCCACCTATTATACAAGCCTCATCATGTTGTGACCCACCTATGTTGTGGAATTACTACCCCATAGGAGTCACTATCATAGTATACCCCCTATGGGTCATGGTGTGTCTATCCCCAGGCGGCCCCTCCGCCAATACCTCCATGGCACAAACCCTCTAGGCCATAACTTGACTTCTTAATGCTACATAATTTCATCTAGAAATACCCAATAACATTATTTTTACATTATTAAACTAAAACACTACTCCTGAATATCCCAAGAATCAATCAAAACTCCTACTTCTTGATCTCAATCCAAAAATTAAAATTTCCCTTATTCTTACCAACCTATAATGACATGGGTCACTACAAACTCCTCACCATAATGATTCTTATCCTCAAGAAGATGTTGAGGTCTTCCAACCATAAATATAAACCTTCTCCAATTAAAAATTCACTACCAAAACATTGTTCTCCATCACTGATGTCCCAACATGATTTCTTAGTGTAGCTCCAAATCCAACGCGTACTATTCATGAAAATTAAAGCTACCTACTCACTGAGAATCCCATAAATATAACCATGACAAGCATAATATATCAGGTGTTGTTTCAATATATGTTGTTTATAGCACTCTCGATGTGGGTTCCACCTCACAGAATCCTTTTTTATGAAAAACACTAGCATGTACCCAATCTAGCCTCCACCAAGAATTCTCAACCACACATGTTGATGCATCTCAACACCTTGAAATCATGATTTCATGACCCCCTTCCTCTAAAGATTCCCCTCCTGAGCTATAAATGAAGGAAGAGATATAATGACCCCTGAGTCCCACCTCCAGTAGGTCCTAGGGTGGTGACTAGAACCCACGGTACAAGGATCTCACAATAAGGGAGGAATTACGCTTTATAAAAAACAAGATTAGGAGATAAGATGGTTCATCCCAAAAAAACTCCAAAACATGATATATATAAAACAAATCCAAAACCAACCCACATGTATGTTCAAAACAAAACTATTAAAAATATAATAAAACTCCAAAGTAAGTACCCAAAGTAAAACTATGAAATGACATAGAAACCATCCCAAAAGTCTGAGCTAGTGAGGTCTAGCATGGTCTAAGTAATCCTCCTAGAAACCTAAAAGTAGTTTATATACATAGGGTTAGCATAAAAGTATACTCAGTAGGAAAACCAAATTATATCATGCACAAGTGAGGGAAGCATACTAATTCTCCAGTGAGAAAATAGAAAATTCAACAGCACCTAACAAGGAATACTAAACATCCCCACCTCAAAAAAGCACAATCACCAAATAACAAAAGTCAAGTAAAGTAATATAGTAAGAACATAGATGATAGGGTACCCCACACCAATTTCCCACTGATTAGCCGCACTCACACTCTAATGGAAAACATCATGGTGCTCCCACCTCTCCTGAACACACCATACCACAACCCACCTACACACACCTAAGCCTCTTAGCTAGTCTTGTCACCTATGAAAATGAATCTCATCACATCCCACCTACACACACCTGGGCCACGCGACCACATCACATCCCGCCCGCATACACATGGGCCACCAATCACACCTCATCCTGCCCAAAGAAACCTAAAATGCAAACCAAGTCACATCCTTCCCATATATACCTTTTCCTCAAGCCACGTCTCATCCTGAAGAAACCTAGTAAAGCATAACACATCTCATCTCGAAGACACCTGGGAAAACACTACACATCTCACCCCGAAGACACCTAGGAAAGTACAACTCGCCCACACACACCTGGTCCGCACAAATCACAACCCATCCAAACAGTCTTAGGCTATCACCACCTAGAAGAGAGAGTATGGAAGATTGGGTGTCCTTCCATGCATCCTCCCAATAGGATTTTTTGGAAATTACTCCCTTGTGATGATGGGGGTGATCGGCACGTAGTGCTCAACTAGGGTGTGGTGCGTATAGAAATAATGAGGAAAATATAAGTATATATAGATATAGATATTACAAACACTCAGGCCAACCTATGGGTTTTCAAACAACCAACCACCCCATAACACTTCCAACTTTGCTGCTACCTCTAAATGCACAACCACATAACAAGCCACAAACTCAAATTGTACCCCAAACCAATTGAATTAACCAACTCACATTATTTATTAAAAAATAAATTATTCATTCCATATCTATTTAGGAAAATAATTGGAATATCACAAAATAAGACACACATCAAAAGTCACATAGATAAATAATCACCCTCAAAAATTAACCCACTACAAATTCTTCTCCGTTTAAAAACCACACCAACCACTACCATCATCATTATTCAAGGTAATCCTACTCAAACCATCCTATCAATAGAGAAAACCACCAATAATAGTTACACACAACAACACACCTCTTCATGACCATCTCGTTATCCCTTCTGTATAACCACACCACACCCATCACATCTAGTAACAAAAATATGAAACAACCCAACTGAAGCCCCACTGCATATCATTGCTCATCTATTCTACAAACCAAAAAATTCCCAACTTGAGATTTCATCACACCATCCAAACCATCCCTCCATACACAATCCAACTCCCCACAACCAAACAAAAAATGTTCATATTTAACAAACCATTCATTCTTTAATTCCAATTGTTAATTCAGGGGTTATCATAGAAACTGGGTTATCTTGGGGAATCTGTTTATTAGACATGTATATGTGGTCAAAAAATTTCATAACAATTTTTCAATATAAAATAAAACATCATAAATTCTAGAATCATTACTCTATTTAAAGACAAGTACCACCAATGGACACAATTTTTAGTAGACATGTAGCCCATATGATCAAATTAACAACCAAAAAAAAACAAGTATAACATACATCACTTATTCCCATCCTATTCATATTAATCTTAGACTGATTCAATTATATTTCTTTAATTTGGATTTGACTATCTTTATATGGGAAACATTCTGATACTCACATGGCATGATGTACAATTAAGAAATATGAAGGGAATCCTACCTGGAAGAAGAATCAATCAACACTTCTTTATTGAACCAAAGTAGGGGGTGCACATGTAGTAAAAAAAGCCTCCAGGGAAGACACAATCCAAAGGATAAAGCACAAATGTGGGAATACATGGGAAAGAAAGGTTAGGAGCACACCATGATAAAATGGAATTTCACAAGGAAGGGAAGATTTCAGCTTTAGAAAGTTGAAATCCTAAATCAATGGAATGAATACTTTTAAAAAGGCAATAAAGTTGGATCTTGACCAAGACCACATGGTTCTGAAGTCAAGTGAAGCTTAAGGTTTTAGATTAAATATTTGATTTTAAATGGGTCCAAAAACCATTAAATATGGTATTAAACTCATTTTATGTTAAAGAAAACATTAAAGGAACGAAACTAGAAAAATTGGAGAAAATAGAGAAACAACAAACTGTTGCAAATGACTCATCATTAGTTGAGTCACCAGTGTGAGTCACCAGTGTGAGTCACTGGTGTGAGCTAATGGTGCAAGACACTAGTGCAAGTAACTGATGTGAGCTACAAGTGAGAGCTACCATCACGACTCACCATTCTTGACTCACCATCGTGACTCACTGTCATGACTCGCCATTGTGACCTACCATTGAAAAAATTAGAAAAAATGGAAAACTCTTGAAATGAGTCCCAATGACCTCTTAGAACACTTCAAATGATGAATTTTCAAAAATTAATAGACCAGAGGGGTATGGTCCATTACATTAGATACCTCACAAACTATTATCATCTTTGAGAATCTAAGAACAATCCTAGAAGAAAGGGGTCTGAACAACCACCCTGTGAGATGCCTCTCAAGGATCTCACTACACTTGAAACACCTCTTCCAACTAAAGACTTCAAATTTCAATGATAAACCACCCTATATTGTTAAAAAGCTTGAGTAAAACCTCAACATACAAGAACACCCCCTATGACGTCTACTACCCCAATCGACAACATGACACACCACCCAGTTATGGAATCCATGTTATCCTGGACACATGAATTAAGTAATATCATCCTCCATGTTAAGAAACTATCTACTTTGGGTTGCACTGACTCGCCCGAACAAGTTTAATGACATTTTAAGTAATATTACTCGATTAGGAATCAGTCCCCCCTCTTCATATGAGAGGAATTTATTACACATTATGAAATAAGGACACAACCCATATCATATAAAACAAGTTTTAAACATCACATTATAAATCAAAACAAAACAAAAAAAACTCAAAAAAAACTCTGGGTACTAGGCATTCATCTATGCTTCTCACTCCTAAGTACTCTCCTCCATGCCACCATACCTCCACAACATAAGAACCAAAAGAATGTTCTATCCATGTAGCACCACTTCCTGATGATACTGCATCTCCACTGGTTGTTCCACAAACACCATTTCATCCTAGATATCCAACTCTTCCCAATTAATGATGTAGGAGTCATCTTGTAGATACTGACGAAGATGAGAGACATGAAAGACATTGTGGACCCTCTCTAACTATGGTGGCAGTACCAACTGGTATGCGACTTTTGAAACTCATCCCAACACCACAAAGGGTCTGACAAACTTGGGTGAAATCTTACTCCCTTTGCTAAAACTATACTTCCCACATCATGGGAAAACCTTCAAGAACGTATGGTCCCCAACCTAGAACTCCAAGGGCCTCCTCCTTTGATTGGTATATGACTTCTTTTGGTCCTGCACTGCCTTCATCCTCTCACGAACTAGATGATCCTTATCGATAGTGATCTGCACCACATCGATACCAAGAACATTTGTCTCCCCAACCTCTATCCAGCAAAAAGGTGAATGACATAGTCTCCCATACAACACTTTAAACAGATCTATGCTAATTAAAGATTTATATATATTATTATAATAGAACTCTACCAAGGGAAATTGTTGTACCAAAGATCTTCCAAAGGATAATATGCATTCCCAAAACATAATTTCCAATGTCTGGATAGTCCTCTCTATCTACCTATCCGTTTGTGGTTGTAAAGTAGTGTTGAGGTGTAACCGGGTGCCAAAATCATGTTGTAATCCCCTCCAAACTTGTGACGTAAACCCCGCCTCCTAGTATGAGACAATAGATCTCATAACCCCATGAAACCATAACACCTCATCCACATACCGCTTTACCAAGGCATCCACTATGCCAAACTCCTTGATTACTAAGAAGTGAGCCAATTTCATCAGCACATCCACTACTACCCAGATAACATCGTAGAATCCATAATCCCTATGTAACCCTATGATTAAATCCATTGATATGTCATCCAACTTCCACTCAGGTACATATAAGTGTTGCAACAAACCACTGGGAACATGGTGATCAACCTTCACCTGCTAGCATACTAACCACTTCGCCACAAACTCTACCACTTCCCGCTTCCTTATGGGCCGCTAATACTGAATCCTCAATCCACGATAAATATTATAAAATCTTTGGTGTACCACTAATGGTGAGCTACAAAACTCACAGATTAATCCCTTTCACATTTCCATCTAGACAAAAAACTTCCAACGAAACAACATCCAATTCTTAACATCTTCCAACCATCCCTCTAGATCATCACCATGGACAACATGGTCACACAACACCTCTGCCTTTGATGTTCCCCACTGAGACTCCTCCACCTATTGCATTAGAGAAGACTTCACTTTCATATGAAATAAACAACCTATACTGTTTTCCACCCTTGCATCCAAGTGCAAGGCTACCAACTCCTCTATTACCTTCCCAGCGTTTATAGATTCCTAAAAAACCTCCTTCTATGACTTCTTTCTCAAATCATCGACCATGACATTCCCCTTTCTCGAGGTGTAGTGGAACTCAAAATCATAGTTCTAAAGAAACTCCATCCACCTCGACTGTCACAAGTTCATATCTCATTAGGAAAAGATATACTCAAACTCTTGCGATTTAAAAAGAACACAAAGTGATCCCTAATGAGGTAATGTTGCCACAAATTCAATGAAAACATGACCACTACTAGATCCAGATCATGGGTGGAATAGTTATGTTCATGGGGAAGTAACTCCCCAGAACTATAAGAGTTCATTTCTCATTGTTGCATCAAGATGGATCCCAATCTCATATAGGAAGAATCACAAAACACCTCTAACATATCCTCTTCCTCTAGAAACTGGAGCACTAGAAAACTTCCCCTTCAAATAGTCGAACACTACATAACACTACTCACTCCACACAAAATAATGGTTCTTTCTAGTTAGATAAATGAATAGAAATGAAACTCAAGATAAATATGGTACAAACCTATGATAATAGCCCGCTATACCAACAAAACTATGGACCTCTCCCACTTTCATGGGTGCTACCCAAGAAACAACTGCTTCAACCTCTGATGAGTCCACTATCACACCCTACCGAGACACCACATTTCCAATGAATGTGAACCTCTCATGTCCAGAACTTTGACTTAGAAAACTTTCTGTAGATATGGTGGTGTTGAAGAAACTATAGTATGGTTTTCAGATGATCAGCATGATCCACCTCTCAATTCGAGTAAATCAAGATATCATAGATGAATATGAAGATGAACCAATACAGAAACTCACTGAAGATGGAGTTCATGTGTCCCATGAATATGGCTAGTCCGTTCGTAACACTGAAAGGCATGTATACAAAATCGATGTTCCCATACCAGCATCTAGAAGTAGTCTTTAGGATATCTCCCTTCGTCACCCTCAACTGGTGATATCTAGACCATAGATAGATCTTAGAAAACTAACTATCCCCTCTCGACTGGTCAAAAAGATCATTTATCCTTGAGAGAGGGTAATAGTTATTGACTGTCACTTGATTCAACCCCTGGTAGTCTATGTAAAACCTCAGACCACCATTTGTATTCTTCACAAATAAGATTGGAGCACCCCAAAAAAACACACTAGGTTGTATAGAACCTTTATGGATCAGGTTGTCTATCTGAATCCTCAACTCTCACAACTCAGAAGGTGTCATCCGATAAGGATCCCTTGAAACTAGAGAAGCATCGAGCTGCAGCACTATCCTAAACTCAGTGTCATGTCAAGGGGTTAGAGTCACATCCTCCCCAGGAAAAAGATCCAATAACTCCCCAACAACCCTAGGGACTTTAGATTCCACTAATTCCACTAATAGCATAGCCAACAAGGAAGGAATAGGCTCCACACACCAACTTCCCACCTGACAGTTCCTCTCACCGATGAAAACCAGATACTGACTATGCATATATGAAAACAAGACTCTCATATAGAAGCAGTCAATAAAGACATTCATTGAATGCAACCAATCGATGCTGATAATGACATAATATGGATGCATCTATAGCATAAAAAGATCCCCACTAGACTAATGCAGTTCCGTCATTAGTTTATATCCCCAATACACATCAAATAAGTCAGTCTGACCTCTGACTAGTGTACTCAACACCAGGGGAACATGAATTCCCTCTACGTCTAGACCTAGATAATGGAATTAAGTGGGTGAAAAAAAAGGAGTGTGAAGCTCATGAATCAAACAATGAATATGCAAGGTTAATAAACAATCTAGTCATACCTCTGATGATATATGGTCCTGTCAGAGCCATTGCCTCTGTTGTGTACAGCTGACCACACCCAACTCCTCCCCCACTCTGCTGATAACCACCTCCACAACCATTCCAGGGTTGAGGTCCCTGAGGAACACCCTAAGTTCGGCCCTTACCTACTTTATCTCCCATCGATAGAGAAAAATACTACTATCCCTGCTACTGGAACATCCAGACTAGAAACTATTGCTAATGTTGGCACTAAACCTATCATCATCCACCAAACTGAGCTTGAGAACCCACTAGGAACTTACTCCGAATATGGCCATGAACCCCACAAAAGAAACATTCCGACCCCAATCCAATGAGAATATAACAGATAACATTGGAACCAGGAGTTTGGAAAGTAAATTGTTGGGGTCCCCTCCTAGCCAGTTGGAACCTGAAACATCTTGGTGCTCGAGATCTTCCAATGAAATCCCTGCCTCTCAAAGAACTCTATTGGATCCCCTCTCATGGTAGGCCTCCTCACGATTACATCTTCTCAATCACATCCACCTTCACATAATCTTCCAGATACGTTGGAAAATTAAATGGTTTAACAACATACTAGATAGAAGGGTTGAGGTCCTCCTTAAGTCGTCTCCCAATTTCTCACACTGACATATGCGTCTACTAGCGGGAGAGTAGCTCCTTCCTATTCTCAGCCTTCATAGTCGACGAAAGGAACTCCACCTGGGATTCCTTCCAGAAGTCAACCTGCAACACACTTTCCTCTCTCTGCTCTCCTAGAAACAACATCCACCATTGACACGTAGCTCCCCACATATGAATGACCATCAAAGGGACCCAGTATTCTGTTGGGTCCTAGATCAAACTAAAGGTGATATCAAGATCCTTGAGTCATATCATCATCTCCATGTACAAAAAATTATTCTCATACTTTCCCAAGGCTTTTAATTGGAAAGAATGTAACATTCTCTGCCACTAGTTATCCTCCTCTGCTGTATAAAACCTCCACCAATCAACCAGATTAGCCTGCTGATCCTCACCTCCTAATCCACATGTGAATGATGACCGAGTTCCATAGCTGAAAAAGTAAACAAGGAATTCCAAAGCCCGAGTAGTATGAAATTTTATTTAAGATTCATTTTAATTAATTATTTTCATCCTATCCATTTTAACCTTCCCAAAACAACCCAATTTAAACAAAAACACAAATCATTATGATCCATGTACCTTTACTAGGTTCTCTACCTTGGAAAGAAGGTATCCTTAATAGGTCATTCAGTAGGCTTAGAGTCCTTGAATTAGATCACATGGGACCTAAAATCTCACTTCCTAGCCAATATTCCCTCGCCTATGTCATGGAATGAGGTCTACTCACACTGTTTCCCTACCAACACATGCAATCCTAACTGTACCTAACTCCAAACTACATCCTAGATCTCAACCATCACCTATAATACCATTCTATCATGACCCCCTCCCTCTAAAAATGCCCCTACTAAGATGTAAATGAAGGAAGATATATAATGACTCCCTGAGTCCCACCTCCAGTTGTCCTCAGGGTGGATACTAACACCACGGGTACAATGATTTCACAATATGGGAGCCATTACCCTTTATAATAAAATAAGACTGGGATATAAGATGGTTCATCCCAAAACAGCTGTATAAAATAATATATTTAAAATAAATCCAAAACCATCCCACATGCATATTCAAAACAAAAATGTTATAGACACGATAAAACTCCAAAGTAAGTAACCAATGTAAAACTAAGCAGCGACAGAACAACCGTTCCAAAATTTTAAGCTAGTGAGGTCCATCATGATCTAAGTAATGCTCCTAGAAACTCAAAAGTATTTTATATACATAGGGTTACCATAAAAATATACTCATTAGTAACACCAAATTCTCTCGTGCACAAGTGATAGAAGCATGCCAATGACCCCATGAGAAAACAACAGAACCAACAACACCTAACAAGGAATACTAACCATCCCAACCTCATGAAGGCATAATCACCAAATAACACAAGTAAAGTAAAGTAATATATTAATAACATCGATGATAGGGTACTCCCCACCACTTTCCCACTGATTAGCTACTCTCACACCCTAACAAAAAATGTCCTGGTGCTCCCACCTATTCCGAACACACCACACCACAACTCACCCACACACACCTGGGCCTCACATATAGTCCCATCAACTAGGAAAACAGAGCTCATCACATCCCTCCCACACACACCCAGGCCACACAACCACATCCCATCCCACCTGCAAACACCTGGGCCACAAACCACACCTCATCCTTCCTGCAGACACCTAGGCCTCAAACCACTTCACATCCCACCCGCTAACACTTGGGCCTCAATCCACATCTCATACTGAAGAAACCTAGGAAAATAAAACACATCTCATCCAAAAACACTTCAAAATCACAACATGTCTCATTTTGAAGACACCTGTGAAAGAACAAATCACCCACACACACCTAAGCCACATAAATTAAAACTTGCAAACACATTCTTAGGCTATCGCTACCTTGAAGAGGGAGCAGGGAAGAGTAGGTGTCTATCCATCCATCCTCCCACTGGGATGTTTGGGAAAAACACACTCCCCCATGATGATGGGGGTGTTCAGAAAATAGTGCTCAAATTGGATGGGGTGCATATAGAAATCACAAGAAAAATAATATATATATATATATATATATATATATTCCAAACACTCAACCCAACCTATGGTTTTTTAAACAACCAACCACGCCATAACACTGCCAACTTTTCAGCTACCTCTAAATGCACAAGCACATAACAAGCCACAGACTCAAATCGTACCCACAGCCAATTCAATTAACCAACTATAATTATTTATTAAACAAATAATGTATTCATTACATCTCTATTCAGAAAACTACAAGTAAAAACATACAAAAATCCACATAGTAAAAGTCACACAGAGGAAGAACAACCCTGGTAAATTAACCCACTTCACGTTCTCCCCTTTTAACACCCACACCAACCACTTATATCATTATTATTGAAGGTCATCCTGCTAATCCAATAATACAATCAAAGAAAACCCCCACTCAAAGCCACACCCAACAACACACATCATCATGACCATCTCAGTATCCCTACTGCATAACCACACCACACCCATCACATCCAGGAACATAGGCATGGCACAACCCAACTACAACCCCACTGCATAACACTACTCATCCATCCCACAAACCAAAAAACTCCCAACCCAATAATTCATCACACCTTCAAAACCATCCTTCTATATACAATCCAGAATCCCACAACCAAAATAAACATATTCAGATTTAACAAGTCATTTGTTGTTTAATTGAACTCGTTAACTCTGGGCTTATCAAAGAAATTGATTTATCTTGGGGAATCTATTTATTATCAATATATACTTGGTTAAAAAATTTCATAACAATTTTTCAATAGAAAACAAAACATTATACATTCTAGAATCAATACTTAGTGTGCAAACAAGGACCACCAATAGCCACAAATTTCTGTAGGTATATAGCCCATATGATCAAAATAACAACCAAACAAATATCAATAAAAACATACATAAATTATTCTTATCCCCAATATTAATCTTAAACTGATTCAATTATCTTTCTTTAATTTTGATTTTACTATCTTCAGATAGTAAATATTCAGATACCCGCCTCGCATGATGCACAATTAAGAGAGACAAAGGGAATTTTACCGGGAAGAAGTAGTGATCAAAAATTCCTTATTCCACAAAATAAGGGGGTGCACATGTAGTAGGAAAAGCCTCCAGGGAAGACATGGTCCAAAGGAAACAAAACCAATGTAGGACTCCTCAGGGGAAGAAAAGTTTGGGGCACACCAATAGTAAATAGAAGGGCACAAGGAAGAGAATATATTGTCTTTATAAAGGATAGATCTTAAATCAATGGAAGGAATGGTTTTAAAAATCCAATAAAGGTGATTCTTGACCAAGACCATGTGGTTCAGAATTCAAGGTAATATTAAGATTTTTAGAATAAAGATACAATTTGAAATGGTACAAAACCATTAAATATAGTATTATAATCATTTCACATTAAGGAAAATGTTAAAGGGGATAAACTGAAAAAACTGGAGAAAATTGGAGAAACAAAAAACTATTGGAAATTACTCACCATTAGGTGAGTCACTGGTCTGAGTCACTGGTGTGAGTCACATGTGTGAGTCACCGGTGCAAGTCACTAATGAGAGATACTGGTACAAGTCATCAGTGTGAGATACCATTTCAATTCACCATTCTTGACTCACCATCATGACTCACTTCCATGACTCACTATTGTGACCTGCCATTAAAAAAACTAGAAAAATTGGAAAACTCTTGAAATGAGCCATTGTGGCCTCCCAGAACACTTAAAACACAAAATATTCACAATATAATGGATTGGAGGGGTCTGGTCCATTACACATGATTCCTTAAATCATGAGATCACCATAGAATCATCTAAATTCCCTTGTTGAAGTTTGATGCTGACACCCAATTTATTTCTACATTTGGATCCTCATCCAACCAAATCCATCATCTTTCCCCACCCCTAAGTACTGATGCATTTCCAATCTAACTCACTCTCAGATACCATCACATCCATGAAACATACTAACACAAGGGTCATACTGATTTTATTTCCTCAATAAAGGATTCCTCTAATGATTTCCCCATGAAATTAAAACACCAAATCTCTACCAACTGCATCTTATCCATCCCCAAGTGTAACAAACGTATGTGATCTCCCCACTCACACCCAGAACAATAACTTGAAACACTAACCACCAAGAACCAAGATGGTTTATAACCACACTCTTCAATCCCAAAACAATAATGTTCCAAAAACCAATTCATACATAGGATTGTAGTTCTCCGCATCATAAGTATCTACTCAAAAAGGTCAATTCTCCTATTAGCTCTTCCCACCATGGGAATCACCTATCAAAACCCAATTCAACCGGTCCAAACCATAGACCCCTCAAAACTCACATCTATCCACTCGATCCCTACATCAAACATCTATCTCACAAGAATGAAACACACATATATCTCATAAAAACCTTGGAAAATCCATTGAATTCATAATACAACCACTTGGGTAACCCCTAGACTACCACCAAAAATCCAGCAACTGGTCTACTAGACCCTAGCAATAACTCTTACCATCGAAATATTTTCTATTTTAAGATTCCTCCTGAATAATTTTTTTTACTAGGCATCACTACCTAGGGCTCTCACCCATGATAAAAATTCCTTTTAATGGGGATAGTATCTAATGGTACATATATTTCAGGCCCAAACCCATCTATGCCCCAATGTGGGACTCATTTCGAAGGTTTCACGATGTGGGACTCACTGGTCATTTCATGACACCATTCTTACAAGAAATAAGGAAATTAAAACCATGACATGACCACATAGGGATCATGTTTCATTTAAGTGACACCCAAAATCTCCACCTCATAACTTTCACTAAGGACCGAGTTTGTCCCTATGCTCTAATTCGAGTTGCAGTACCCCAACATCAGCTCCTGCCATCACCATATTTTCTACTATAAGATTCCTCCTATATGGTTTTGTTTTTCTAAGTGATCACTACCCAAGGATCTAAACCATTTGAAAAAAGTAATTATAATGTGTATGGGAACTCATAGGACTTATATTACATACCCAAATCCCTTGAGTCCCCAATGTGGAACTCAGTTCAATGGTGTCATAGCAAGGCACTCACTGGTCACACCGTGACACACTACTACCAAGTGGTAGGGATATTAAACCCATATCATGTTTACCTAGATAATTTGATTTATTTATGTGGGATCTATATAGTCTACATAGGCACTAATTTATTTTTTTCCATCATCCAACCAACCTAAAACATGCCTTCCAACCTCAATTTATGGTTTCCAAGAGACATGGTAACTCATCCAGGCACAAAATTCAAGTATCTGGGTTGCCCCTGGCCAATGAAAAATATCAAAGTAGACCAGTATACGTAGGTGTTAATCGCTTATTTTAAGACCAACTTAAATAATTTTACACACCAAAACTCACCCAAGTTTTTTAGAACACCCATTTCCATCCAAGGGTTTTTAGCGAAAATAAAAATCTTAAAATCCTCATCCTAGATAGTTATTTCTTGAAAATTGATCTCATTTTGAAAATTAACTTTTAAAAATCATTTTCATTATATTTTATAAAAATACAAAAATCCCAAAAATTTCAAAATCACCATCTCCCTAATCCATTTCAAGTAAAACCAAATTATTATTCATGTACACCTCATGCCACCGCGTGAGTTTTCTTTTCAAAAATATGTTTTTTTCTCAAAATCCAACCATCCCCAGAACCATTTTCCTATGGTTTCTGAACAAATGTAATCAAAATCAATCAAATCGGGCCCTTGAATCTATATTAATCTAAACACCCTTTACTTTGTATTCAATATAACATTGATTACATTATAAGTTTTGTCAATTAGTAGGGGATCCCAATGAGGTAATATGTCACCAAAGAGTGCCTAGTCCCAACACTGGACATCCCTAGTCAACTTGGGTTTCAGCCAATATCATTTTGTCCAGGAATTTTCACAGTATACCTCTCAATCCCTAAATACCTATATCCACCACAAACTAACACTTCCCTATGAAAAAACATGTTCTGATACCATTTTTAATTCCCCATCCTGTATTTCCAAAGCAACACCTGAGTAGAGGTCATCACATTACCTCTAGAATGCCTCTCCATACCCCAAATTTTTTTTACTAGTGGAAAGGGACTAAAACAACCATTGAGAGACTATTCCCTAAAAAAATAAAGCTCAAGGGTCATGCCCAAATCTATCAAAAAATTCAGCATGACTCCACCATATAACAAACATTCCCAAAATAACTGTAGACATAAAAGGGATCCAAGAGGGCCCATAAAGTTAAAAAAGGAAAGTATTATAACTATATACATGATGCATAAATCATAAAAAGGTTGTGTAAGGTAAAATATAAAAATGGAACACTTGATGTTACATGGTTAATAATAACTAAAATAAAATACATTAGCATTTGGGCCAACTTTCATAATCCTACCTATTGAATCATTGGATTCCAAATCCAGTGAGACTCAAAACATGTTTACAACTCCAAGTAGTATTGTGACCTTGAATAAAATATAATGGTCTACCGATTTACATCGAAAATCATGTTGTGTATGTTGGTAGGGGTGAGTCCAGTAACCTAGTAGGAATATCTAATGCCTCAACAATATTGATTGTTCTTGTGATAAATATTATGTGAATGAAATAAATATAATGTGCAAAAAAATGGTCATGAAACAAACCTAATCAAAAAACATAACATGCAATTCACATAAATGAATAAAATATAGGTCATCATGTGCTAAATAGAACACCATGGCACCTGACCCTACCTAATTTGGGAAATGCAAAAAGCAAGAGAGTCACCCCATATCATGAGTCATATCCCATACCCAAATACATATGGTAGGGTGTCACATAGTGTCTTGACTTGTACCCAAAGATGTGAGGTAGGGGTTCTATCCAAGTCAAGACCACTACCCAGTGGTTCTAGGAAGGTATCATAATATGTACCCTGGTAATCCCTTATCACTCAAGGGATGTCGCAGAACCAAGTCTCATACCATCCCATATCACTTAATAGAGGTCACACATAATGTCCTAAACTGTTCCTTTTCACTCAAGGGAGGTTTCTTATAACACATTATCATTCAAGGTTGGTCCATTATCTCATCCACCGCCTTATCACTCAAGGTAGGATCTCATTCCAAGACATATCCTAGAAAAAAATTCTTGCTCAAGGGGATCCATGCCAATGATATCTCACATAATATAAGTCGAATATCCTAACTTCTACCTTATCACTCTAGGTAGGTTCTGATATCACATCCAAACCACTAATTTCTCACTCAAGGTAGGTTTTAGCACCTTATAACTCAATTTGAGCTTAAGCATCAATATCCATCACGAGTTAGGATGAGATCTATTGACGATCACACACACACACAAGAAAAACCAAAAAGGTTATTCAACCTATCCCATCAGATTACAAGATAATATTAGGGTGATAGCCACTCAGAACTTATCCCTACATTCCACAGCACACCTCTTCATCTAACCAACCTTAAAATCACATATCCTAATACCATCTTGGTCTCTGTTCATCTATACCAATCCATGTATATCACCCATAGTGTTCTCCTAGCTCGTAGGATCTATTCAACCCTAAATAGCTTACTCTAGGACAAAATATTCTTAGAGTATAACCTCTCATCACTTCATGGAATTAGGCATGGTTCCATCAAAACTAATACAATTTACCCATATCTACCATCTATAGGGTCAATCACAACATAACAACCCAACCTGGTCTTTGAAGCAACACATCATCAATAAAAATGAACAATCGTGCATCACAATGAAACACTAAAACAAGAAATGACATCATAACCAAGATCACAATAGGCAAACAATAATTATAAAATAGTGTATGAACTACAAGAATTCAAAAAGACCAGAATAACTCAACCAAACCCTTTCATATTTTCATTAAAAACCAATACAAATAATCCTTTTCAAAAAACATTAAAGGGGTCATCACATGTCATCTTATTCATGTTATCTCCTTGGATAAAATCCAATTCTCATTTTAAAATACCATTCCAAAACTCATTTTTGAAATCCCCATTTTTCTTTTAAAATTAAAATTCAAGTCAAACCCTTTTTTAAATGAAAATTTCAAAAAGTAAACCTCTTTATCTTTGAAATCAAACACACACCACCAAGAAAAACATAAAGAGAGGCATTGGCACCTGTTTGACCAAGGTGTCATGATAAAACCATTTAAAAATCTATGTAGTCCATGTTTACTATTAGAAAAATGCAGTCCCATTTCAATCTAGGGGGAAAGATCAAAAAATCCAAGCACCATATAGATAAATATAATAAGGATAAAACATGAATATAAAATACCAAATGGGAAAGATAATAAATAGATTTAAATCCTCTATCCTCAACTGTAAATACTTGAATCAATCACAAGCTCGTATTGGCCTCCTCCAAGTCAACAATCACCTATGTTATCCATAACACCATCAAATTAAAAAACCAAACACCACAATGACATAATAATCACCAAACTCACCCAACAGTTCAAAAATATTGAAGCCATGAGAAATGGGTTGTGTTCCACTCTAAGAATGTACATAGACATATGGAAATAAAAACCCCCAATTTACATCCGCAAATAAATTTCCAATTAAACAAAAATTCACATAAAACCCTAAATAAATCAATGGGGAAAATAGATCATGTAAAATGATGAATTGCGACCTGAATAACTTTTCCTGGAACCTTATATACAAGTTTCACATGAAATCCCCATCAATTAGGATGGTTCCAACATGATCTGGTGGAATCATCTCTCTGAAACCCTGGTCATAAAAACAAAATTAGGGGATAGATGAGGAATAACAACAAGAGGATAAAGGGAGAAACCTACCTTAATTCCATGTGCCCAAGAATGTAGGATCTAAGGGGAGACAACGAAGGGGATTGGAGATCCAAATGGGGCTTTTTCCCCTTACCCTGAGTGACTAAGACTGAAGGAGCCTGATGGGGGTTCCAAATAGGTTTTCTTGAAAATTTACCAAAAGGCCCTAAAAAAGGGGGTCGGAAACTAGGTAGTGGTGTGGCCATGTGGGTCATTCCATGTCACACCCTAACCTAGACATCTTTAAATGTGTCTCCTCGGTGTCAAAACACGGTCAATTCTAGGCAGACAGGCCACCTCTCGGCCAAGACTCTTTGTAGTAGGGCCCACCTGGGCTACAATGTTATAGCCCCCAGGGAGGAACTATCGTGGAATGCCCCCTATGGGTTACATTACAACTTCCATTAGTAATAGAGTCCGGTCCCTTGGAAAACACCTTCCCAACATGACCCCTCTAGTTCATGGAATGAATTCTATGTATAATTTCATTCAAAAATTACCAAGAATGTTCTATGGGTATTATTCCACCAAATGACCACTCCAAAACATCTTAAGAATCATTCAAAACACTTTTTCTTCAATCGGAATTCAAAAATTTAAATCCCCCCACCCTCGATTCTCACCAATTCATAACGATTCAGGTCATTACACCTTCAATACACTCCAAAATTCTTCCAAAAAACTCTTAACATCATAGAACATTTTGTAGTAAATTTCAATCCATATTGTAGACATTCATCTATCCTAATCATTGGATTTTTTCTTATCCATACACTTTTATTTCTTAATCATAACTGATATGAAAAATTTTTCTATCATGTTTCCATTTTTACATCACTTGTATAAAAAACATCTAATATCTAATGTAATGTTTTGAATGGTTTATTTTATTGACTATCCTTCTCCCACCCCCACATGAAATAGATAATATTTACTACATTCTTCATACATCAATCCTTCAATGATAAATTCTCATAACGATGGTATATTTTCTTCAATCCTTCATCACAAAACCCAACATAAATGGTAGGTTAAACCAACATAAGTTATTTTTACTTTATAATTATTATATTCACTAAATCATCAACTCTCTAGAAAATAGAGATCTTTCAACAAATCCAACATATAATTCTTATAACCAAATATATGGGGTCACCACCTTCTACAATATACCCCCAATTTGATTTCATTTCAAACTATTACTATACTTTATCCTCCTTGATATAAAAATTTAGAAAACCAGATTCTTATAATTATGTATTCATTTACCAAAATTCATAGAACTAAATTTCTTAACATAACCAGAGAGTGGATCTATACTGAGAAAAAAATCACATAACTATTTTTCTAATCCTAATTGTGAAAAATATTATTGTTGGAAATAATAAACTTTGGATAGTAATCCAAGATATCCATTTTGATATCCCATTAACTATATCCCATATAATGATATAAATTTTACTTCCATTTCACTTTAAAACTCCCTTGTAATAAAGAACTCCCCCAGAGTACCTTATCACATATAATAAGTACATAAAAACTACAATGAGTAAAATAATAACCCTTTAAAATTCAATGGAGTATAGAGATATATAGTCGAATCCATGAAATATTTATTTTAATCAGATCAAGTGAATCATCTTAACTTTGTTTTATAAAATGAAATAAACAAATATATTCTATAACATAAGGACACACAAACACACACAAATAATTGTTAGTATAAAATAAACCACTACCCATTAATTATTTTTATCAAGCTATGTTATCCATTTATTTAATAAATCACAAATTCCAAATTCCCCCTCAAACTGATATGCCTTATGAATTCCATGGGGATGACCAGAGAATTATCCATTCTCAGTGTGTGGAGGTTGGATGGGATTTCCTATCTAAATTGGCTTATCATTTCTCATTTATACTAATATATAAAATAATCATGCTATTTATGTAAATTATTTTATTTTATTTTTTAAAATTCTCATGACAAATCACCTCAGTCTTATATGTCATATTTACAGAGGGTGTTCTCTTTATAGACCCACTAGTGTAAACTTCCTCCTTTATTTAATTAGTGGTGTATGATAAAACTTTCTAGTGAAATCCACTAGTATATAATTAATCATTTTTTACAATATCATAAAACTATGAATCATTATCATTATTATAAAAATTTTAATATCTTTATTTTAGGCTATCAAAATTATTTTACAAAGTGATACAACTTATTCTAGAGTAGCATGTCTCCATGAATTATTTCTTCACATTCATAACATAATTGATAAAGGATTTACCCATTATTTACACCTTTTAGTAATTCTTATTATATTTTTGTGAATCATAATTAACAATGAAAACATTAATATATTTTTTTCACATTTTCTCAATCTTTATATTCTTGTTCAGTTAATCAAAAAAATTATCATGAATGCAGTTCCCTTTTTGTTCACCTATTGTTTCCTCTTAATATAATCTCCATGAAAACATATATTTTTAGTTCTTTTTAAACTATTTTCATTGAATCCATACCTTTTTTTAAAATAGTCTACTAGAATACCTTTTAATTCTATTATAACAAAAATATACCATAACCATTTTATGATCATTCCTCATATGTGATACAGTCCACAATAAAATATTCTCTATCAAATCATATTTTATAGTGCGTTAATTCATTAACCTAATTTTTTTTATTGGGGAAATATTATATTATAGATGATTTAATAAGTCCATATCAATAAAACTATGGTTAGTACATGATAAACCATTCAAAGTATATTTATACCTTATTTTTTGTGAAGTGGAATAAGATTTCATAAAGTATCCTCTAACTTCACAACATGAAATAGAATCCATGGCTTTATCATCAAATATAAATGTATATCCACGAAAACCCATTGTATAATCACAAAAAATCATACCTTTATCTTTGATCCCATATTTTATATTTAATAGTCTTATTCAATGTTTCTTATGATCTATTGTGAAACTTTCCTCTCATCATGCTACAATTTAGGTATCTTCTCATATTCCTTTCTTAATTCAACATTAAAATTTAATATAGTCTTCCTTTTCACCTTTATAGAAGATCTATCATGACCAAGAAAAAAATTAACAACAAAATGTAACCTATGATATACAATGCATTAATCAATAATTTTTTAGGACTCGAAAAACATAAATTATTTTCTCTTCAATTAAATGAAATCTCCTTATATGAATTTTAATTTAATCCAAACTCCAAAAATAATATTTCAACGAAAATTCTCTCACCTTGAAAAAAAATTATTTTATCATCATAATTCCTTTTATGAATATCAACATATGATTTTTAACTTACTCCTATTTGTTTATTTCTTCAACATGGCCATCAAGCTTGTTGGTCCCAATGGATTTAATTTTCATTTAATAATTCTTCACTACCATAATAGATTTCATTACAACTTCTAAATAATTCACTAGTTTATCAAGATTTTTCATCATGTATTTATCTTTAACAAGCCTCTTTCTTATTCTTTTTTTTAGTTATTTTACTTACAACAGGCACTTCGATTCTTTTTATTTCAACTAAATTCATGTATAAGAGCACTAGATATTTGTTTCGATGAATTTATTTTGATATGAATTCCTATATAGATCTCACTCTATTTCATTCTTTGAAAAAACCCCTAATATAAGTACTGATTTTCTTTTCATTTCATATTTGAAAGAGTGGTATGTATATTTTAAATCATGAAACACATTCTCATGAATCTCATTTCCAAATTTTTTATTTAATTCTCTCTATATATAATTTGAATATATTACTATGAGACATCAAGTTTATAATTTAAACTGGTGTGACTTTTACCTCCAAATGAGTGATTATTTACACTCTCTAAATGAATTTAAATTTTTTACTATTACTATATACACACTTGTGGTACAAAGAAGATCACCTTCTTCAATATTATTCTATCCTATATATTGAGTTGTCATCATCACTATAGCACATTTAGATGATTTTTAATTAATTATTTATTTTTAAAAACTAATATTCATATATTGATTTGATGTAGGATTTTAAGAAAAAAGGTCTTTACTTGGTTTTCATATTGAATTTATTTATCTTCTAGAAATTTTATTCATGTGATTTTTCTAATGCTTTGACATACATAATTTTTTTCCCCTTATTTTAAAATGGAATCACCTTTATGAATTTCAATTAAATACTTATATATTTAATTGGTTGTAGCACAACACTATATTGTCTTAAAGACTTTATCTTCCAAGGATAAGCATAATAGTTTTTGAGACTCTCTATATTTAATCGTTATTTTTCATTATAAATATCAATATATTTAAGCACAAATATTAGCACAAAATTTCTAGAAAAATATAAAATAAGTAATAATCTCAATTATCCAAGTGATATAATCAGATCACACAAAAAATTGATATTCTAATATATTTTTACAAAATAAATTGATATATAAAATGAAATTACTCAAACTTCACTATAAAGACACTCTATTGAAGGAGAAAAATTCATACCTTGAAATGAAATTTTTAATCAATAATATCAATTCAAAAAGAATCCACTATTTACTATATTAAATTATAAACATATTTAATTAAAAATAAATAAAATGTAACCTAGGTATTTGATGTAAATTCTTAGGTGTCATAGATTGAGAAATGGAAATTTATATCCTTGGATCTGATATAAAATGTTTGGTCTCAAATGAAAATTACTCTAAGACACCCTAAAAGGGGTGGGGTGAATCAAAGTGTGACTATATAAGACTTTTTTCTAATTCATTGTGGGTTGCGGACATCTTTTCCGGTTGAAGCTTGATTTGGGGCTCAATGGAGTTGTATAAGAAGTTCCCTTAGCAATTGCTACGGTGAATTTACCAGCTACATCTAATTGTAGCGAGGAAAGTGAGGCAATCTTGGTAGGGAGTGATGTCCAAGGTCTCGGAGATCAAGGCTGAAGTTGGGAGGATACTAACAAGAAGCCGCAGCTCATGGGTCGTGGTTATGATCATCCCACAGGCTCAACCCTGGTGCAGAGAAAGTCTTTCCTGATGGCTGCAACAGAACCTCATCGTGGACAAGGGAGGATGGACGGCAAGAGTGTCTTGGGGCCATTAGCCCCAAACACCCTTGATTCTTCCCCTGCTGCACTTCTAAAGGTTGGGGATGGGGGGAAGAATTCTGGTTTGGTGGATAAGGCAGGTAAGTAAGGGCCTCCTTGTAAGCAGAGGCCTCTCAAATAAGGCACGACGTTGAAGATGGGGAATCATTTTGAGGGGTTGGAAGTTCAAGAACCTTCACTGTCTCAGGAGGAAGATTCTTCAGGTGATGACAGTTATATCCATCCTTCAGTGGATAACATGGATCGAATTCAAGGGAAAGTTCATCACATCCCTCGAAGGAAGAAAGGGAAAAAGGCATTAAAGATTCAGGGGAGTGGATCGTGGTTTTGGGTAAAAAGTCTAAGGGACGCAAGGATTACTCCCACTTGCAAAAACCAATGGAGACTAGGTTGACCAAGAAAAGTAGAAATAAGGAAATCACAGCCCGAAAAAAAAATGGGAAGTTGAAGGATCAAGTAGCCATTTAGGAGAGAAAGAAGAAGAGGTTGGAGAGTTCTTGAAACTTATCCTGCACTCCAAGGAAGAAATGCTTGAGAAAGCTGTACGACCTAATGTCTCAGAAGAGGAGCTCAAAAGAATCTATAAACAAAGGTTAAAAGTTGATTCCACAGAGGAGAAAGAAGTGTTGTTATATAAACAAGATAGAATATTGGCCTGAGGCTTCAATTAGAGTAAAATCAACTCATAGGAATTTATTCAGACAATGAAAAGGATGATTTCTCACCTTTAAGATCTTATCAGAGAGGATCCAGATACCCAGGTTAGTATGCTGCACTGGGAACTCTATAGAGTAGTTGGGTCCAGTAATATTATTCTTCTGTTTAACCATTTTGTGAGTTCTTTCAGCACGTAGTGGTTCCTTTTGTGATCTTTGGTTTCCCATTTTTCCTAAAAACTGGTTCATAACAAAAAAAATTAAATTTGGATGGCTAATTCATTTTCATGTTATCCTTCGCACTGTTAGAGTTAGTGTTCTATAACCAACTATTTATACATTATAATACATGTATATTCAAATAAGTGAATATTTATTAAACATATTATTACATATTATTCATTGTACTTCATGACTATAATATAATAACTTCATAGAATATCTATCACTTTGAAAATGGAATTACAGTTCCCCTCTATGATGAGAACCTTGAAATGTCATGATAATATTATTAAACTTAATCTACACTCATATAACATTCTATGATGTGTCGTATAGTATGTTAACTATTAGATTCAATTTATTATAATAATATGTTACTTTATATCATGATTTTTTCACATGGTAATCTCCAAAACAGGAGACCATGAGAACAGACCTACTAGTAGGAAATTTGTATGTTTATGTGTCATTGGATATTCAAGTCAGTTAGTGTGTGTAATGGTCCCCAAACATTAATACTATTATTAATTCATTTCATTACTCACACACTTATATTTACTCATGAAAACTGTGATGACATATGTTTGCAAGAATTAGGGTATGTTGGGTGCATCATGAATAACATGTTATTAATGAATAATTCAATGAATGACTTTTTCCTTCTATATTTGTTAAATTTAATAGCACGAATCTTTTATTGAAATAAATTAATCGTATTAAATTTCACAGACATGATTTAATGATGAGTTTATTACAGATAGTCAAAGAAAGACTTGTCAAGAATATAGGTTGATGACATGGGTGTGAAACCTTCTTGATGAGATATTGTGACAAGGGGGTTATATTACACAATGAATTCTTGTGTTTGGTTTTTGATATTATAGCACTATCTTCTTTATCTTGGGTGTCTTGGACTATTGTTAGATAGTAATCTTAAACTTTAGGAAAGCCTTCTTAATTCCAATGAGAAATAATCCTAGAGGGTCACACTGTAAGTTTTTTCATTTATCTCAATTAAATTCTAGTCGAATTAAATTATTATAATTAATATTATTATCAATACCAACGAATAATTATATTAAATAATTAATGATCACATAAATTAAATAAATATTAATTCTCAAGTTAATCGTTAAATTATGCAGAAATATAATATTTATTTATTTATTTACTCAATAAATAAATAATTTATATAGGTATTTATAAAAAATTAAGGGGGAATAGCAAACCAATATTGAGATTTGTGATAAATAATAATTTAAAAGGTGGTAAAATAATATTTATCATTGTGTTAGTTAACACACATTGTGGAATAAAAAAATTTATTATTTTAATACAAGTTGTGTAGTAAAACATGTGTTTAACATTTTATTAAGAGAAGTTTTGAAATTAATTAAATTACAAACTCCAACCCTTGGCCAATAAATATACCATTAATAAATTATAAGATAGGTTAATTGAGAATCATTATGTACAATATATTTCACTCTAGAATCATCCTATTCCATAACACATACTCTCAATAATGATAAGATTGAGAGAATTTCTTCATAACCGGAGATATGTGAAGTGATAAAGACAAATAATGCAAGATAATAAATTGACCAATATAGAACCTAGAGATTCATATATATCCTTTAGAGATCATAGGATCATGTGTGGATAACTGCTAGATGGATTCTACACTTGGATCCTATATGTGTAGCAACGGATTATCAAAAACAGTTTTGGATGATCCACATCTACAATTAAGAAAGACAGTAATAATGAGGTAATATTTAATTTATTTAATTAAAATAATTATAAATTTAACATGAAAAATATATTCTCTTGGTTCTGGTGTCCTTTATTGTCAATATTCAATTATAAAAATTTTGTTGGTCATGAAGATTTCATATTGTACAATATACGAATGATCCATCGAATTTTATATTTTATGAGTTGAGATCAGCCCTAAAAAGCACTTCCACTATGATTGGAATCATCAAGTGGTATTAAAGGGGATCACATTAAAATTTATAATTATTTTTTTTATTTTTGATCATTACACGTTTAAAAGATAAAATTTATTGCATGTTTCAATTATTTATTGATCCTACATAAAAATATCTTGTTCCTCATCCTCATTTCTCACTTATATAACCAAGGTCAGTTAATAATTAATGAAGAACACATCTAGAGAACCCATCATGTGGTTCTAAGAATTATGTCTAGAAAATATAGGTCTACACTATGTGTACTTCTTTGTTACATGTTTTGTATCCTTATTCATTGCAAAAGGATTTTCACATGGACTATGGGTCATCAAGTAATTAGTACACACTTTTTGAAAATAAATGTACTATATGTTGACTAGCTAGGGTGTCACACATCTTTGTGAGACTACACACCATATAGATTAACTACAGGACATGTAGTCCATATGTTTTAAACATGGAAAACACGTGGTCAAACTATATCCTATAATTAGTACACAGTTTGCATTTTATACATTATGCATACAAGATGGAATCCAAGTAACTTGAAGAACATTACATGTTTCTATAAACGCATTATCACATTAATAAATGTTAGTAATAGGTACACACTAAGTCCCAAGGTGTGTACTGTGGATATCCGGTGAAGATAAGTACATGTTGTGTGGTCAGATTTCACACACCTTGTACTCTACCTATTTATGTGGAAATATTAAATTTAATTTATTTTTCCATTAATCCTTATCAACTTTAGTTTCATGGATCATTGCATTGATAGTACACACTTTTCATTATGTTTTATATTATAATAATTTCTTAATTAATTTTTTCATAATATTCAAAAGTATGAATCATGTGTAGTTATTGTAAACTAAAGACTCAACACATTAAATTGTACAAGCTACATAATTTTCATTTGTTCCATGTGGAATTAAATTAGTAGTACACATCATGGAATTATGAAATATTTCATGTACACAATATTTCATATGATTTCATTGTTTACAATTAAAACCATACTGAATAGTTCAGACAAGTACTCATCGAGTTTATTCTAATTACAAAGTTGTGCACTATTTTATTGATTTTTTAAATAAAATAAAATTATTTATTTTATTTAAATTCACAATGGATGATAATTTCAGGATTATTGGATGGAATTTGATAAAAATAATTAATTGAGTAATAATACAATTAATTAAATTAATTCAAACTCATCTTATCTTATCGAAGAATGAATTGAAATGAATGCTAGAATGTTATTTTAAATGCACAATTGTTTCATGTGTATGATTAATCATGAGTATTACCAAACCTATGTATGTGTTGGTTTTAATTTAATTTAGTTTTATTGAAGAATTTCGTAATTAATTATTATTAAATTAAATATGATGGTCTGTGAGTCATCTATACCCCTTTTATTATATAGGACATGCATGTTCAAGGTTGTTTTATGTAATTACCCTTAACCAATATTTTAGTTCCCATCACATGCATGTGATTTATAAAACATATGTAATAAAATGTGTTTCTAAATTCACAAGGAGTTTGTTCAAGATAGAGTTGAGATGGAGGTAGTTCAAGATGGAATGGAGACAAAACCAACACAGAAGATACATAGGTGGACAAATGGGATGTCACAACTCAAGATAAGGATGGAACAAAGCGTTAATACCTAGGATCATAGGTTGATTTATTTTATGCTCAATAAATCAACCATTAAATAAAACTCATGGTCATATAATTTATTTATTTATTTTATTTTTTTCTTATTCATGATTTATTTTATGGATGCAAGACTGAGATCTCATAAATTTTATAATATTCAAATATGGAATTAAAATAAACAGATTGTTTATAAATGTTTTATCATAACATGGTTAATAACTAAAGTAAAATTATATTCATATTAACAAGACATGTAAAGGATAACACAATAAAAAAATTATTCAAATAAATAAAATCTAACAACTTAATATAAAGTTAGAAGAATTATTCCATCACTTGATTAGGAATCAAACCATGGAATTAAGTGTTTGAACAACCTTCTTTGGGTAAATTACTTTATCAGGGAGTTATTTTGAATTTTTTTGGATGACATAACCAATTTACATCAATAGAAGTTTCCCTTTCTAGACTCGGTAAAACATGGAGAAAATTGTTGCAGAAATTTGCATATGGGTTTCTGGATTGGGGAGTCCACTCAACAAATTAGGAGGCTGCAAGCCCACAGTTGTAAATGAGCTTCCTACCTAAATTCCTTTGGGTAATTGACCGATCCTTTTACTGGGATATGAGAAGGGGCATATGGATCCTTTCCACTAGAATTTCCAAGAAACTAGGCATTTTTAATTCATTGGTGAGATCTATTGGTGCATGATTAAATTGTGGAATAATTAATAAAATAAAATTTATTATTTTGTCTCACTTAAATGTAATAAAGTGATGATTTAATAATTTGATCTTCTAATATTGTAGAATAATTGAAATTTCATCAACCACATTATCCCTATGATCAATTTTTGAGAAATACCATATCTTAATTGGAAATATTTTCCAAGAATGGTTCAGATACCTATGGGTAGTATTACTCCATGAACGTAAGTATTATGTGCTAAAATCCCCAATGATCGATCTATATACAAATGAGGAAAATGATAAGAATTTCATCTTCTATGATAAACATTAGAGCAACATGGTCGATTTTTACTGTTTAATGATTTTATCTATGTATAATAAACACATGAAGTCACTTTAGGACATGGATTCTTATAGCATGCTCTAGCATCTCCATGATCTTTATCAAGAGAAATATATACCGGAACGGTTTGAGATAACCAAGGAACTCTTTCATGGTAAAATTGTAGAAGGTATGCCAGTTGTTCCTCTCATAGTCAAACTCATTGGAAACATTGAGTTCCTAGATTTTATAAAATTTAGGTTTCCTGATGAATTGTCCTCTAATCTCATTATTTCATCACTCCCAAAAAACTCCACTAGATTTCTTGTCCATTTCTATATGAACAATATAAATAATTCTCTCCAAGATCATCCCACACTAATTCACCAAGTTGATAAGGATATAAAGTGTGAAAGGCCTTCTATCCTTATGGTGAATAAAAGGAAAGGTCAAGTGTAGATCTCTAAAAAAATATTCTTCATAACACTATTCCAATAAGAGAAAGATAAAATGATAATAAAGGGAATATGATATTATCTATTTTTCATGTGGAAATAAGGGACACTAGAAGAAAAATCATACTATGTAAAAGAAGTTGAGAGAAGCTTCATGTTCATTAATTATTGATTGCAATTTATTTGTTTCTATAAATTGGGAATTGGACACAACATGTGGTTCTCAAATATGTATTCAAATACTAAAACCAAGTAGATTATGGAATATTTCATGAGGTGAGGTAGATCTACAAGCATCTAATGAAGTTAGACTTTCCTCAATAAATATTGGTGACTACCACCTCACGTTTCTGATAGGAATGATATTGGTTTTAAAAGATTTTTACTATGTTCCTTTAGTCCCCAAAAACATTTTATTTGTATCCAGATGTGATAAAGGAGGATTTATTTTCAAATTTGAGATTAAATGTTGCTTCTTTTTTAAATATTGCATATGTTATGGTAAGACATTGTAGGGTCCTGAAAATTCCGCAAGGGGGAAATCCAATTACCCCAAAACCTGGAAAAGGACCGAACCGGTCCGCGTGCCGGCTCCCAGCAACAGCACGTGGCCGGTCCAGCAGACTTCCCTCCCGCAATTCCACGGACCATCATTGTCCGCGAAGCAGAGGCGGAGTACCTTCGCAGGCGCAAATCAAGAAGACCATCGGGTGCCAAACAGGCCCACCACCACGAACCGTGCCAACCGGACCACGTCGCACGCACCGTCATTCACGAAAAGGAGGTGGAGTGCCTATGCGGTCGTGGACCACCGTCGTCTGTGGAATAGAGGCGGATTGGTGTGCCTCTGTGAAGCAACCCCACCGCGAATCATTAAATATTCTAGTTGACTGAGTCATCTGCGGGTGCCAATTTCTTCATGGGATTCCGCAAAGGTCGTGTGCCTATCCTCCTCATGACTCTATAAATAGTGATCGAGGGGAACAAAAAAAAGAGAGGAAGGATGGGTGAAAACCCATGGGGAGATGCTGGAGGAATCGCTCCCAGTGGTGTTCCGCGGCCATCCGCAGACCCCATATCATCTGCGGATAAACTCTTCCGCTGAGACGAGAAACCAGCCCGCGAACCACATGAAGCCAGCTCCTCTGCGGCCAGCCCATCGCGATCATTTCCTTCACGGATAGTCCCTCCGTGGCCACCCCTACTGCGGACCAGTTTTTTTTTGCAAAATGGAGGCAGAACCCCTCCGCGGGCGTGAAGTAGGATGGGCGCTAGCCCCTTTGCAGACACCCTTCACGGACGGCCATCTCATCCGCAGACAACCTCCTTCACGGACAGCCTCCTCCGCAGAAATCATCATTCACGGAGAGCCTCCTTCACAGACAACTTCCTTCGCGGCCATCTGATCCGCGGACACCCTTCGCTGACAGCCATCTCCACTGCGGACAGCTCCTCCGCGGCCAGTCCCTCACGTTCGGCACCTCGTGGCCAGCTCCTTCGTGGCCCGCCCCATGCGGAAAACCCCATGCACTCATTGGTCCATACCGTGGGGGCTGCGCCCCCCATCCCCGCTCGGGATCACTGCCAGGATGTGGTCCTGGCCCTTCGGGCCGGTCCCTTCCCTACTGTCACTGACCCCCATGAAAAATGGAGAGTCGCACAGTGAACTTTTTGGGTAGGGTCAACAGTATTTTCCACTACACCCTTATGCCTCTCCATTATCCATCCTATACATTCCATGAGTCAAACCACTCCTCATGAATCTCATATAACCCTATTACCTAGCTCCTTTTTCTAGGCTCATCCAGAAAGGGCCATACTTGCATAAGTCTCACACCAACCATTGCTAGGTATCTCCTACCTAGTCGTCCAGACCACATGACATTAAACTGTATGGCCCTCGTCCTATACATATGACGTTAAACTATATGGAAATAGTCCTCTATACATGACTATAAACTGTAGTTCTCCCTATGTTAAAAACACAGGATACCTCTTACTTCAAATAAGAGATTCCTTATGCTCCAAGCATAAGATGCCTCATGCCATGTTTACAGTGGCATAATTTCAAGAGCATTGAAATCCATTCAAACATTCCATCACTCCACCCCATGCCTTGTGTGTCCTTCATTTGGATCTCCATCCTATTTCATGTCTGAAGGGACCCCCTAGAGGTCTGGTCCCATGCCGCATTGGCTCACATACCGTCCTGGGCCAATGTCCCGGAAGACTTTGGACAACACTTTGAGATAGGTCTTGTGTTTCAAATATGGTCAGCAGCCGATCCTCATTTGTTCATCCCCATTTCAGACTAACGTGATATGAATGCTGTGTTTTGAACATGGTCAATAGTTATCCTCCATCACCATGCCACACTCATTTTGTTCCGAATGTCGAGCATGTAATTCACACTTTTCATCTCCCTTTGTTTGGAAAAATTCCAACGCCCTTGGCATTATCCCGCTTGTGCACTTGCACAAAGGCGTTGACCCCCATTATATTCCTCAACCCACCAATGGGTTTGGATTCCCTCATGCCCAGACATGAGGAAGACACTACGGGCATCCATCTTAGAGTAAGCCCCAACCTTCTGGGCCTCCTCAGAGTGTAATCCCTAATCCATCACCCTGGGCCGCCTTCATGCGTAAGCCCCACTCCGCTTCTCACAGACGCACCTTTCACGACGTGATCCTTTGGTCCCTTCTGCCTCTTGTTTCTCACACCGAGCATGACTCACCTAATCTTAGAGTAAGAATCGACCATAACATCCTCCTATGGGCTGCCCCAGAGCGTAAGCCCCAAGATTAGCGAACTATGAGGACTTTGATCCATTCCAAAGCATGGTACGTAGGAAGCCTCCACAAGGTTCAAGCCCACCACTCGGTCATTTCTTCGCGTCGAGTTTTACCCTTGTCCAGCATGACGTTAAACTATATATCCTAACTATGTGGACTTTGATCCCTGCTTCCTAAGCAGGGTACGTAGGAAGCCTCCATGAGGTTCAAGCCCAACATCCAGTCGATCTGATCATCTCCACATCGGTTCACCACGCCACTCCTAGTGCTGCCTCAATTGAGTTCCAACCCTTCGGGGTCATTAATCCAATGAGGGATGGTAAACCTCAGGCATAAATGATTCTGAACCCCTACGTCCAGTTGACCGTTTCCCACCAGGGTTGAATCTGTGGATACTATGTTTGGGTATAAACCAAAGATTCGTGAACATATGAATACGTCTTAAATCTATAAGAGAGTCCCGGAACAGGAAATAATTTCCCCCCAAAAAGGGTGCGATGAGCCCGACTTCCCATCCTCTCGACCAATGTGAGTTCTTAAGAGTCGCTGGTCAGACCATCCAGCGAATGCTTGCCTTTGGAAAGCAGGTCCATCAATCATTGGATACAGAGCCGTTGGGCGTTTCAGGGCCGAAAACCATAATGAAACAGACGTATTTCAATAATAGTTATTATTAGTTGGATTACGTGGATCTAGTAAAGGAAATCAATAATGAAAACATTTCACATGACCCATGTTGCACTCAACTATAGCATCATCGACTGGATCATGTAATGAAAATCATCTTACCAAATTACATAAAGATGGATATTTAGATTCATTTTAACTATAACCACATGGTATATGTCATACATGTTTATAATTTAAAATGACTAAATCCCCATTTAGTAGAAAAGGTGAAAGGGAAAAAGTGCTTCTTGAATTTGTTTATACCGATGTGTGTGGACCATTTCTAGTTGAAGCAATGGGTGGGTACTCATACTTCATAACTTCTTATGGATATGTCTACTTGATGAGGTATAAGAAAAAATCTTTTGATAAATTCAAAGAATACAAGAATGTAATTAAAAAACTCTAACACCCGAAGAATTTACAAATAGATTTAATATAGAATGCATGAAATATAGATTCATTAAATACAAGAATTTATTATAACCCAACCAATAAACATAATTTTTCTTCTTTGGTAATTTGAATTTCAAAAAACTGACATGTAGTTGTGTTCAGTAAGATATTTAGAGTCGGATTAGACAAACATAATTTTAATGAATAGTAACATACCCTTATGAATAGTATCATACCCTTATGAATAGCAATGTTTCTATTATGAATAGTAATAAATAGTAAATCATCCAAAAAAAAGATTTTTCACCCATGAATGTATAAATACAATTTAGAAATCTTATAATTCAAAAAAATGATCATAGTATAAGTATTGGAATTTTTGTATTTTATACAAAATTTAATTAAAATTTTAGGATTAATTTATTAATTTTAAATAGAAATGTATTTTCATAAAATGTAATCATAAATTTTTACTTTATTTTCTTATGGTTATAGGATAATTTTATGGGATCTTAATTAACTTCTCAAGGTGTTATAAAACAAGTTATAGTTTTAAAGTTCTTTTTGGAATAAATTATTATTTTATTTAAAAATTAAATTAAAAATATTCAAAAAAAAATCTTTTCCAAAAATGGATTTCATTTTTTAAATATACACGTTGAGAAATGGTTTGTGTGAGTTTTTTTTTATTTTTCTAAAATATTTGAATTTTTCTTGAATAGTAAAAATATAGGTTTGAGTTTTTTGTATGTTTAATGACATCGTAATGATGTAATAATTAATATAAAATTATGGTAAAAATTTTTATAGTAAAATATGGTATTAGGTGTACCAAGTGGATAATAACATGAGAAAATACCATGTTCATGCCCATGGTTTTGCAAAAACAACTAAAGAGGTGTCCTTTTAAATTAACAAAAAACTCCCTCTCATTTACTATAAATACAAATTCATTACTTCATTTTCTTTCATTAAAACTCATCATCCATGAAGATATATTATTTTTACCTCCATAGGATTAGTCACACAGTTTCCTTAATCCCCCACGGTCCCAAACTTCATGTTTTTGGAGTTACTCTATAAGGTAAGAGAATCTACCACCCTTCTTTTTTAAAGCACTCTTTCTATGTTATTCTCTTTTAATTTCTTTTGAATTATGATGAGATATTTAATTCCATATACACATTACTTTTAATATTATATATTAATTATGGGATACCCATTTTTCTATCATCAAAATATTTTAAGAATTTTTATCCGACGTCGTTTGGCAAACAAATTTTTCGTAAGGGATTTCTCAACTTTTCTTTTATTTCGAGTTCTTTTATTTTCTTTTTTACTTTACTCGCTTCCTTTCATCAAAATGTTATGATAACTCCTGTAACTTAAATTAAATTTAATTTTTTTATGATAATGGAATAATTCATCATCATATCTCTTTTCCCATTCTTTTATACTAAAAATGAAAACACCATCTGAGATGTGTAAATTTATCACATTTAGGGACGATGAGTTTTCAATTTCTGTTACCATCTTCAATTATGGTCACGAAACCATTTTTATGGTTGAACAAGAATATAATATATATATATATATATATATATATATATTATAACTTATTTAAGGATCTGGAATCTTTTTTACATGTGATATTAATTTATAAATCAAAATGCGTTCGTTGTGATCAAAAACCACCAATTAACCCAAACAATTATCATTAAAGTATTATATAATGATTCATATTCACTCCCAATAACCAAATGAATTTTATAACTATGTAAAATTATGGATATTTATTAATAACTTATAACTTCAATTCTAAACAACCATTCTCATTCTACATGTTTTTTTATACATGAATATAAGTAATCCAATCATGAAAACCAAGGAAGAAAACACTATTGAACAATGAAATTGAACCTCTTAAACCCATAAAGAAGTCCATAAATGAACTTAATAAGGTTATAATAAATAAATTAAAAAAATAATTGGTTCTTTAAATATTAATTAATTAATTTAATTTTTTTGTCCAAGACACTAAGATCAACTGAAGAACACCATCATTCTTAAGGTAAGAGTTTCCTCATCTCACTTCCATTTTTGTGAGGCATTCCTTATTGATGAATATTACTTATGTATGGTGTATGTATAATTCCCATTGATATATAATATCATGAATATATTTATTTTTATGGTATTAAATTTATTATTTTAATATTATTAATCTTTGGTTGTACGAACTGGTTGGTTACAAAGTGATAGGGGATTTCTACACGAACCTCCATTTTCATTCTGGTTACTCTTATTCTCTACTTACCTCAATCAAATTCTTATTTATTCTTATGTAATCCAAATATTTTTTTAAATGTTCCATTTATTTTTACCAATAAGAATCCTTCTTTATTTTATTTGGATTTACATGTTTTAAACAGGTCATTTATAATTTTATCCTGATAAACAAACCCGATTCATGGGAACTTCTCGAATTCTTACCCGTTTTCAAGTGTACACAAGAATCTATTTCAATCCACCATTATTTTTATAAAACCACTAATTTTATCATGAAAAATCATCTTGGATCATATTTTGATTTAATATAACAAATGTACCTTTCCACTTTAAAATTATCTTTAATACTTTCCTTAAAATGCTCTAAAATGTTTTATTTCTAAAGATTATTAAGAACTCTTTTTACATGATTTCACTTCAGTGGGACATCATTTATACATAAAATATAATTTTAATGTCATAGTATTTTATTTTTTGGGATATACATGTTTACAATAATATTTCATTTAAAATAGAAATGATTCTCTAAAATAACTTTTCTTTCAAAAGTAAAAAAGGATTTTTCTCATCTCACATTATCTTTTATGAGATATATGCCATTTTTAACACTTATTTATTACTTTTGGTTTAAGTAATTCCATTTTATATATCATAAAAATATAATACTTATTATAATGATATTCTAAGGGATTATGATTTGAATTTTTCAAGGTGGTATGGGACACTTTTGATTATTTATGGATTATTTACTCAAGAATTTTTCAATGGTCTCATTTAAAATAATCTTCATCTATGTCAACATCACTTGTTGAATATTATACTTCATTGTGGTTTATCTCTTATGTTATCATATAAAATATTTTTTTGAAGGGTTTCTAATTAGTTTGAATGTGGATGTTCAATCTTGATACCCATCACCATATTACTCAGAATAGTTAGTGTTTATGTTAAATGAATGGGGAAAGATATTTACATTTCATATGTTAGTTTTAATATGAATGTATATATTGATTATTTTCACTCCTTTCATATGAGGAATGCATTGGACATATTATGTGATGGTTGGGGCCCGCTATATCCCCTCGATGTATCATTAGGTCTCATGGGAAAATAGATATGGACACGGTCGAGGCCTTGCCCATTTTGAGATATAGGTTTGGCCGAGGCCTTAATCATTTTTAGACATCTTGGCTGAGGCCTTGATGGTAGGTTTTAGAATGTTTGGAATATGCATTTCCCTCATTATGAAGCTAGTAATTGAAATTTCATGTGATTATTCAATTAGTATAATACCCATGGTTATGTTTTATTATGGCATTATTTACTCAACTCATATTCCTTCTATAATGTGTTCAAGATTATTATTTGTAGAGGAATGTGTTTTCAATTATTCACCATGCCAATTGTTAATGTTTATGAAATATCGCACTGTATTTCTTACCTTTACTGGTCATCTGAGCTCACCCCTTATTATGTTTCATTTTTCCCAGGACATGAAGAGGTATATTATGATTGACTTGTAAGGATGATCTTAGAGTGGTGAATGTTCCAAATGGAACTTATTTGACATTTTTTTCATTTCAATTTGTAATGTTGAACATATGTATATATCTAGTTTCCCAAAACAACTAAAAAACTTGGTCCTTAAGAATTTTATTCCTTTTAATCATTCCAATATATTAAAATAATGCATCGGCTCTAGGAAACTGAGGTCGGGGTGTTACAAAACCGTCTTGGTAAGAAGATTAAGAAATTTTTCTCAGAACATGGTGGAGAATATATTAATATTTATTGATTTTTTATGGGAGTTTGGGATTTTATCCCAAATCAGTCCTCCTTATACACCTCAATGTAATGGTGTAATAGGGAGGATGAACCACACCTTTTATACATGGTTAAATCAATGAATTGTCATTCAAGTATTCCACTATCCTTTTGGGGATATATATTATAGAAAAAAGAAAAAATACTAAACAAGGTGGAAAATAAAGTAGTAGATGGTATTCCACACCAATTGTTTTACATAAATAAACATATGTTGTCTTAATTACATATGTGTGGGTTTGAATAATTTTTTATGTCCTCTTCAAGAAATAAACTTGAACCCTGAGGCACAAAGTATCTTTAGATAATTTCCCTTAGAAACAAGGGGATATTGACTATATGGCCCCTCAAACAAAAATTTAATTATGGAATGACAAGATATATTAATTTAGAGGAAGAACATATCCAAAAGAGATAATGGGAGATAGAAAAACTTTGACAAAGTCCTGGCTCAAGGTACATAATATTTTCCATAGGAACCAATTCCACAAATAATTATAGAAGAAGATGTTATGAAGACATAAGTATTGAATAGGAGTACAAGGAGAGGTTTGATAATATGGAAGATATGGTTTTATAATCAATAAGTATGGTGAATCATTATTAGTTTATAATAATGATCTTGTAACTGATAAATAAGTAGTAAGTGTCTTACATGTTTCCAATTGGCAATAAGATATGAATTCTGAAATGGAATCCATGTATCAAAACCAAGTATGGATTTTGGTATAACCTCTAGTGGATGTAAATCTATTTGGTTTAAAATGGGTATTCAAGAAGAACCCAGAAATTTATGGACAATTCAGTACTTATAAAGAACAATTGGTGGCAAAAGTGTTCAAACAATATCAAAGAATAGACTATGAAAAAACATTTCCACGAGTTCAAAAAATGTAATCCATCACAATTTAACTTTCCATAATTACTTACCGTGACTATGATATTTGTAAAATTGATATCAAAACATCCATACTTAATGAGAAATTTTAATAAGATCCCTATATGAAGAAACCAAAAGGATTTTTTACTCTAAAATATTTCTACAAGGTATTCAAATTGAAAAATCAATTTATGGATTAAATGAATCATCTATATCATGGAACATTCTATTCGATGAAGCCATAAAAGAATTTGGTTTAATAATGAATGAATGTGAGCTTTACGTCTATAAGTGTTTTAGTGAGAGTGTGTTCATTTTCATAATAGTTTATATCAATGACATACTACATATTAGAGATTAAATACCAATTATACATTCTATTAAAGCCTAGATAAATAAAATTTTCTCCTTGAAGGACTTAGGTGAAGTAGTATATATTCTCGGGATCAAGATCGATCATGAAATATCTAAGAGGCTACTTAGTCTAAAATAATGTACATATATTTACAAGATACTAATGTGATTTGGTATGAAACATTCCAAGAAGGGATTGTTGCCAGTGTCACATTGTATTCATTTTTCTAAGAAAATGTATACTAAAACACATGAGGAAAAATAATGGATGGAAAAGATTCTATATGAATTATTGATTGGTTCAGTCATGTATGTTATGTTATATACTAGGCTAGATGTTGTCTATGCCTTATGTGCAGTAGGAAGATATCAAGATGACCTAGGTGACCATCATTGGATGGAAGTAAATATTATCCTTAAGTATCTAAGATAAATTATGGACATGTTCCTGGTCTCTATAGGATATGAGGAACTAGTTATCAGAGAATATGTATATGATAGTTTTCAAATAGATCAAGATGATATAAAATCACATTTGGGATATATATATTCACCTTCAATAGAGTTTTTATGAGATGGAAAGGAAAAAAGGAATCCATGGTCACAAATTCTACAGTAGATTCCAAGTATATTGTGGATTATGAGGTATATAAAGAAGTAGTTTGGATACGCAACTTCATCTTATATCATGATGTGGTACCTAGTAGTAAATACCACAATACAGTCTATTGTGATAATACGACAACGTAGGCTCTTGTAAATGAGGTAAGGTCACATCAGTAGATGATGCAAATACTTCATAATTATCATCTCTTGTTATATTTTTCTTAGAGAGGTGAAGTTGTAGTGAGGAGAGTCTCCATAGAGGACAACATGGAAGACCCCTTAACTAAATCCTTAAATTAGTAGAAACATAATCTTCATGTGAGGTCTAGTGGATTGAAATTAGTTAAAATTTGGCACTAGTCCATGTGGGATTCCGTTGGAGTTAGTATCCCAGAACAAATTATATTTACTTTGGATTACATTTATATTCAAAGAAGTCAATATTAATTAGCCATATTATTACATATTTTCATTATTCTATATAAATTTAATATAATAATGTCCTAGCGTGTCTTTCATATTGACAAGGTTATAACATTTCCCTCTATGATGATAACCTTGAAATATTATGATGATATCTTAAACCTTGTTCTACGATTGGATAACATTATATGATGGGGAATATAGTATGTTTATTTTCATGTGTGATTACTCATAAGAAAATGAGACTTCATCTCAGGAAGTTCACCCTTGATAATCTCAAAACAGGGATATTATGAGAAAAGACCCACTAGTATGCATTCTTAATGCTTATGTGTAATCATATATTCCTTTTTGTGAGTGTGTGTAATGGTCCTTAAAATTTAAGATTATTATAAATTCATTCCATGACTCATGTACTTAGATTTACTGACCAAAACTATGATTTAATATGTTTGTGGGATGTATGGTATGTGGGGTGCATCACAAATGACATGTTATTAATGAATAATTCAAGGATGGATTTTTACCTTTTATATTTATGGAATTTTATATCTCATATATTTTATTGAAATTGAAATTTCATATTAAATTTCATGGTCATGGTGTAATGATACGTTTATTACAGATATTCAAAGAAAGACATATTAAGAATATAGGTCAATGACATTGGTATTAAACCTAATTGATGAGATGTTGTGACAAGAGGATTATATTACATAGTGAGAACTCAAATTTGGTTTTTGATGTTATAACATTAACATCTTTCATATGGGTTCTTTAACTTGTTTCTAGTCATTAACCTTGGACTTTAGACAAGCCTGATTAATTCCAATGATAAAGATACCTAGATGGTCACACACTACATGTTTCCATTAATCTCAATGAAATTATATTTGAATTTATTTATTAGAATAAATATTATTATCAAGAGCAAGGAATAATTTTATTCAAAAATTAATGATGGCATATATTAAATAAATATTCATTTTCTAGGTAATCATTAAATTACACTGAAATATAATATAATATTTATTTATTTATTAAATGAATAAATATTTAATTTATTCAGGTATTCAAAAAATTTCAAGTAGGACTAGTTGACCAAGATTGAGTCTTATGATGAATATTAATTTAATAGACGGAAAAATAATATTTATCGTTTCTCTAGTTAGTGTATGCCACGGGGTAAAACTAATAATATTATTTAAATACATATAATGGGATCATATATAGGTTTAACATTTTATTAATGGAACTTGTGAAATTAATTATGTTATAAACTATAGCCTTATATCTATAAATAGATCACTAATACATTCTAAGAGAATGTAATCGAGAATCCTTGTGCATAGTGGATTTCTCTCTAGAATCATCATCTTACTTCTTGCATCCTCTTGAGATTGATAAGATCATGAGAATTTATTTAAGAACAAAGAAATGTGAAGTGATCAAAAGGAACAATATAAAATGATCAATCGAATGAGCTAGTGCTAATATATTCATCAATGTCATTCAGTGATCATAGGAGTACAAGTGGATCACCACTAAAGGGATTCTACACTTGGATCCTACAAGCACAATGACGAGTTACTAAAAATAGTTTTGTAAAATCAATATCTACTATGAAGAAAGGTCTCAAGAACGAGGTAATCTTTATTTCTATTTAATTAAATTATTTCTAAATCTAACATAAAAATATCTTCTCTTGTTTCTAAAATCCTTTGTATTCGATTGAAAAAAAATGGTTATGAAGTTTAGTTCTTGTACAATATGAGAATGATCAATCAAATATAACATTTTATGAGTTGGGGTCAGCACTAATATGTGCTTCCACTGTGCCTAAAACCATTAATCACATTGTGTTCAGATCCTAACCCATGTTTTGGCATGGTCACTTCTATATATATTGTTTATACTATGATTTCACTATTTGTATCAATCTCATTTATTCACATCATAAAAATAACACAAAAACTTCTATGAAAATAAAGCACATCATATTTACTTGGTTAACCTATTTGGGGATACATCGAAGTTGTGAGGTCACTTGCTACTCCTCCTAGGGTTTCTCTAGAATCTAAAAAATCCTTCAAGATTTAAGATGAGAAATCCATCAAAGGAACACTAGATAATATGTGTTGGGATCAATTATATTATAGGGTAATCCAACTCAAAATGTGTATTTCATACTCATATTTTTTAATTATGAGAATATGTAACTCTCAAATTTTGATTTACTATAGCTTTGCCTTGTTTCTACTTTTACTAAGTTTACCATAACATCATCCTCCACTATCATGTGGGTTATTTTTTATGCAGTATTCTTAATTAATTCCTCTCTAACTTACACTAGGTGGTAATATAAATATTAAATATTTCTTAACTTCCTCATAATTTACTATTTCTTAGTTTTAGTCAAATAAAAAGTATGTTCATTACTCCTTCTTTTCGGCCTCTCATCCTAACAAAGTCCCAGGTCACTATTCTTATTTCTATAATAGAATTAACTATAATATCCTTACTCATACATCATATCATCATAAATATTCTTTCTACCATAGAATCTTCTGAAATACCCTTGTTCTAAAACAACATTTTTTAATATCTAAAACAACCCATGTATTACTCACTTAAAAAATAGATTCATTTTTATTCTTCTCTCTCTCCATCCGTGATAGACATATATGAAATTTTTTTATAGAATTTTTCATTATAGAAAACCTATTTTATATAGAGATCCTTTATTATCCTTTTACTTTTTCTCTTGGAGTGTATATAAGACATATATCCCATGCTCCTTATCAATGAGTCAGCCTTATTTATAAAAGCTCTGTGACTAATTGAATGATTATAGCTCAATCAAGAATTATTAATTAAATAATTTAAGCTACTATAATATTATAAAATGAATAAAATATGTCTAGTTATATCTTTTATAGTAATTGTAGTTATATGAATTTCTTTAGATCTTTCCTTGTTGTTTTTGAGTATTTTCCTTAACACAATTTAAGGCTGAATTTCACTTAGCATTATTGATTGTCTCCAGCTATGAAAATATGGTTCCTTCTAGTGTCTATACCTATACCTTAGATGAATTCCTCATGTTTTGATCTATGATAATATCACCTTTGGTGATATTCCTCTATCTTACCTTTTAATGGGCCTATGGTTTCTATATCCACTCTATCAATATATGAAATTTTTTATTTTTTCTCCTCACATATTCATATCATCTCTAGTGACCTGTATAATCACTATAACAAACATGGAAATAATTGATGATATATATTGTTTCCTATTATTTTATTGGTATTAAGATACCCAAGTTCAAAACTGGGTAGGGGGTATTTCTGAGTACTGCAATAGTCACTGTAGTAGTTCTATAACAAGTATTGTAGTGATACTATAATAGTGTAACTATTCAACACAAATGGTATTTCATACCATAGAACTGGGCTAACGATCCATAATTCCTCTAGGGCATGATGAAATTTTTTCTAAAGGACCTTCAAGACATAGGTCCTTTGGGCCACCATTTTTTGATAGGAAGTGTCATGGAGGGACCAAAAAAATAGCTTGATGCAACCGGGAGGTCGTACAACATGGTGACATGAAAATGATGCTGGGTGGGCAGCTTAAAAAGAGGGATGGGTGTGATATAGCCTATCAACTAGTCACCCATCCCCACATATGTCTGATATGGGATGAAGGGGCACCCTAATATTGAATTTCAAGTAGTTGAGCAATCCAGATGATGCAGTAGGACAATAATGTGATGCAACGGGGCACTACATAAGTTATTGTCGAGAAATCAGCTAAAAAGAGATATGGGGATGATGAAACCTATCATCTATCCCTCTTCCTACATTATTATTATTGTTGGATGGATAAAATATCAGGGTTCATCATGGGGGAGCATGATGTATTTATTCACGGTGGGCGTGATGAAAAATTCAAACTGGTGGCATGGTTCGATAACTACTTGAATGGGTGACATGAAATTCAACCTGTGAGAAGGCATGATATAGGAAACTCCAATGGGCCTTCAAGACACATACTTGGCCTACAGGCCGCTAGACCTTTACACCATATAACATTTTTTTATCAATGGGACTTTACTCTATAATATGTAATATAATAGTACTAATGGGTGCATGTCATTTCACAAACAAATCTGGGCTACAATCTAACCCGAAACCTGATCCAGCCAGTGGCATGGCCCAAAGTGCTTTCTCAATCCCCATGGGCAGAAAACTAGTTCCTAATAATCAAGCATTACATGTGTGAATTATTTATCCCATGATAAATATCTATGAAAAATCCAAAAAGATAATACATCACATCACAATCAACATTCACAATCACAAATAACCTGAATTAATCAGTTTACATTGTTAACCAAAATACCAAAATAGGGAGGGGATCTTACTATTCAACCAAGACTCCATCCAACAAGAGGGATAATACCATCAAGCCACTACCACTGACACATTTCAAAAAAGGAAACCACTAGAAAATAGAACTACCATCACCGCCATGGGAAGTCCTTCCTTTACCTGGGTCAAACATAACATGGTATACAAACACCCGAGGGTGTATGTAGGTTGTGATCCAAATGCCCAGTAGGATACCACCAAAAGATATTCCATGAAATGAAATTATAATAAAAATTAACATGCTAGTTTATAAGAAAAATAATGATACAATTTTAAATAAAAACAGGCCTTGAAAAAAAAAGGGAAAGTAAAGTCAACAATAAGATGAATGATAAGCATAGAATGAGCTCCATGGGGAATCCCTAAGGTATTAGGGTTATTGGGGTTCTAAGATCCACATACTCTTGATGTTTAAACCATCTCCTCGGTGTAATGTCCCTACTCGATCCACCAATCCCCATCACATATATGTTTACTTAGTGTTGTTACATCAATCCTATTAGGAAGACTGGGTCTTGGCCCTACTAACTCACCTAGCATACTAGACCTAGTCTTACCACCTAGATACCTAGGATTTCCTTGTTCTCAATATCATTTCCAATGTCACATGAACCACCTCCAACCCAAGCTCACTTCCAAAAATTGAATCACACGTGAAAAAACCCATTTTCAATAGGTAAACCATCATTAAACCCTTATGCACCCAAAAACCCTTTGAAAACATGATTTTCACCACCCAAAAATTTATAAAACCCATTTATAATCCATATAAATCACTCTAAAATCATAAAAAAAATGTCAAATAAGGGATCCAAAAACCATTTTCTAGGAAACTTCTAGAAACCGTTTGAAAACCACAACTACATGAAGGAAAGGCCCTATAAAGGAAAGAACATAATATAACCATCAAGATCTCACCCAAAGAAAAAAGGTTGACCACACTTTATGTAAACCAATTACCTAGACAATGAGAACCCAAAAATAGGGGGGAGAGATCAAGAAAGAAGAAAAGAGGAGAGGAGAGGCTTACTTGAAGACTTCTTGAAGGATTCGCACCACAATCACCCAAGGGTTAAAGCCCAAGGGAGAAAAATAGAAGGGAGAATGATTAGGGTTGGGGAGGGAAAATGAGGAATGTTAGGGGATTTGGGGTTAAAATCATGGTGGGGTATAATAGTAATTTCAATATATTTAAAGTTCAATAAGGCTCACAGTTTGGCCACATGGTTTTCCAAACTATGCACCATTCATTCAACACCTATATCAAATGGGAAACGAGGCCACACATTTTTGTTAGAGGGGTGAATACCTATAAACTAGGTTATATGACCTGGAAAATGCCTCTATACAGGTTGCACGGTTTCCACTGGGCTAGTACAATGTTTCCCCTAACCATGCGCCAACCATGTGCCACCTGATGTCTGATATGAAAAACCATCATTTTTTTAAAACAACTCCCAATAAATACAAATAATAAGGATAATAAAAAAAATAAAAGATAAAATAATTCAAAATGAAACCATGGATATGAAAATTCTCCCATCATGAAATCATTACTCCCGTGAAAAGTCAAGCTAAAATATGATCAGGGAATAAGTGTGGATATCGCTCCTCCATCAAAGATTTTTGATCCCACATATCATTCTTATTACTATCATGCATTCGAAGGATATAAAAAATGGTATGGACATACCTAGAACAAAATTATATTGGGAATCCACAATTTTTACCACTCATTAAAACATAAAAAAATATGGTTCTAGCTTCAATTCTTCATAATCCAACTCATGAGACGGGTCTAGATTATACTACTTCAATTTAAATACATGGAACACATCATAAATTGATGTCAACTATGATGGATAATTTAACCGGTATTACAACTTACCAACTCTCTTGGTAACCTCAAAATTTCTGACATACCTCAGTGTTAGCTTACCTTTCTTTCCAAGATAATGGTGACCCAAGAAAGGGGCCCCCTTTAGAAACACTTGATCACCCACTAAAAACTCTAAGTATCAGTGATTATGATCAAAAAAATAATTTTAATGATGCTTCACTTTCAAAAAAAATCTAATAATCCAGATTTTTTCAAACGATTCATGCACAAGAATAGATCCTAGTAGAGAAGTCTCACCCACTTCTGTCTAGTACAATGGTGACTAACATGGCCAAGCATAAAGAACTTCAAAGAGATACACCATTATCGAGGATTAGTAACTATTATTATATAAAAATTTTACCAATCCCAAATGGTTATCTCATGAGCCTTTGAAATCCAAGACACATGCTCAGAGCATGTCTTCCAATATCTGATTCTCCCACTCCATCTGACTATCCTTTTGAGGATGGTATGTCGTGCTCAACTTAACTTGATATCCCATTTCCATATGAAGACCTTCCCAAAACCTTGAATTAAAGTGGGGGTACCTTTATGAAACAATATCTAAAAACACACCATGGATCCTCACTATCTCCTAAAAATAAAACTATCGCAACTCATCCACCTCAGTTAAGTTCTTGATTGGAATGAAATGGGACGATTTGGTTAGAAGGTCGATTACCACCCATATCTTGTTCTTTCCTTGGGGTGTATGAGGCAATCCAATGATTAAATTCATAGAGACCTCATCCCACTTATAAAAAGGCATGGGTAGTGGCTGAAGAAAATCGTAGGGCCTCTGTTGCTCGTCTTTAACCTGCTGACATGTATAATAGCTGGATACAAATTCAACAAAATCTCATCTCATACCTGGAAACCAAAACTAGCGGTACACATCATAAAACATTTTGGTGGTGTCATGATGAATGGAACACTAAGACATATGGATTTCCTACATCACCACCTTTCATAAAGACAATAGAACCACAAAAAACCCCATAAACAAGGAACACCCTTAGGAGACAACAACCATTCACTAGTAACCTCCCCACCATTAAGAAAGTGCATATAACATTGGAACAACTCTTCATTGGGCTTCTCTTGCCGAATCAAATTCATAAGGGAGTATTCTAGGTGAACACTATCCAAGAAAATTCCTCCACTATAATCTTTTACTTTTAGGTGCATCTAAGAAAAAATCCCCCATCAAATCCCATTCTTCATTGGATTCCCTTATAGCTTTTACCGACACTTTTCTACTTAGAGAATCTTCTACCACATTTCCTTTTCCTAGGGTATGAAAAATATCGATTTCAAGACCCTAAAGGAAATCAAAACTCCAGAACTACCTCCAATTCATATCCTTATGGGAGAAAATTTAGGCCAAACTTTTATGATCCAAGTATACTACAAATTTCTCCCCAAAGAGTTAGTGATGCCAATTTTTTAAGGAATGTGTCCCCACTTCTAATTCCATGTAATGGGTTGGGTATTTCCTTTCATGTGATTGGATCTGGAGAGATTCATATTCCACCACATGGTTATCCCACACCAAAACACACCAAAGACCCTCACCTGAAGCATCACAGTAGACCATGTATCCCTTTAAAGATTTTGGCCAGATCAAAATAGGGGAAGTGGATAAACACTACTTAAGCTCTTAAAAGGACACCTGACATTCTGGTCTCTATTCAAACCTTACCCATTTTTAGGTAAGAACATTAACGGTCAAATAAATCTGAGATAAATCTCTAAAAAACTTCCTATAGTACACTACCAGGCCCAAAAAGATCCCGATCTCGATGATATTCCTCGATTTCTCCCATGAAATTACTACATCAATATTTTCTATATCCACTAAAATACCATGTTCTGAAATCACATGGACCAAAAACATCACCTCCCAGGTCCATAAGGTACACTTGGATATATTATCATAAATATTGTGATCTCGATGAGTTCCCAACATGATTCTCAAATATTTCCTATACTCTTCCTATATTCTGTAATATACCAAGATGTTGTCTAAAAACACCAAAATGAAGGAGTCAAGGTACTGCTAAAACACCATATTCATAATATCCATGAAGACCTCTATAGAATTCATAAACCCAAATAGCATGAACAAATAATCAAAGTGGCCATACGTGCTTTGGAAAGATGTCTTAGGAACATCTGACACTCTAACTCGGACCTAATGATATCCAGAGCACAAGTTGATCTTGGAGAACCACCATTCCCCATTGAGATAATCAAAGAGGTCATCAATGCATGGAAAAAGATATTTATTCTTTATTGTTACTTTATTCAACTTCTAGTAATCAATTCACAATCGAATAGATTTGTCGTCCTTTTAAGCAAACAAAACCAGGGCAGCCCAAGGAAAGATACTCGGGAGAATGGATCATTTGGATTCCAAATTTTCCAGCTATATCTTTAATTCCCTAAAATCGGTAGGGGCCATAAGATATGAGGGAATATATATCAGCTACATTACCAGCACCAAATAAATGGTAAATCCCACATCCCTCTTAAGAGGAAAACTTGAGAAACCATCTAGAAACACCTATAGTAACTCATCCACCACAAGAGGTAATCCATCATCAGAACCTCAATCATCATCATCCAATATGAGTAATGAGGTATAAAAATAATATTTACCCACTCAATTAGTGTAGGTCTGACTCACCCTGAATGAGGATCCCATTCACCTTGAAAACCCAAGGTACTCTATTCATGTTCCACAAAGCTTACTCGACAATGGTAGTAATTGATGTATGACTTTAAACACACCATCCAATCTATGATAAGGATCATGTCAAAGAGTTCCATTTATATGACTAGGAAATCCAATTCTAGACTAACCCCCTTTAGAGTGAGAGTGCATAAAAAATATCTAAAACCTTTCTCTATCTTCTTATCAAGTGGTATAACAAAATACATGGCACAAGGAATAATCTTGGATGGAAAATTCAACAATTCCCCTAGAAGGGTAGAAATAAAGAAATTATAAGAACCTATGTCAAACAAGGAAAAATATAGGAATTATAAAATATAAATAGTACCACAAAATATTTTAAGTCTTGCATCTGATTACACTGGCACATGATCTGTAGCATGAAGGTGTTTCATCTTCGCCGATGCCTACAGACAATTACAAACTTGCAACTCTGACTGCAACTAACTCTTCCCATAGGAGGATCCAACCTTACCACCATGGCTAGGAGACCAATAACCCATATACCTAGATATAGTAGACTGAGATGGTAATTTCTTATTGGATGAATAAACTACACCACTCTAAGTTGGTGCACCACTCTTGCATAACCTCTACAAGTGAACCAAGAAACCACACTAATAATAGGTTCTAGGTGGAACCAGACACACTTCCTTCACAAGCCTCAACCTTCCACGCTGGTAGCATACAATTGAACCACCACCATTGGTTGTAGAAGGAGGTTAGGATGAGTGGTATGAGATCCCACCTCCCTTTTTATCCTTATCATTGTGCTTCCTTTTCCTTTCAGATGAACCAGTGCTACCCTGAACCATCGCTGAAAATTCCCTGGGGAAACCTGATTTAACAACACTATAAATTTCCACCATCAGGGATCAATCAACTATCTCAGAATATGTATTCATCTTAAATAAGAATATCCATGATCAAATGTTCAGACACAACCCCATTTCAAAATGATGAGACTTTTACTACTCATTAGAAACCTCATTGGGTGAGAAACATACCAAATCTATGAAATGGATGGAATATTTCAGCATTGTTTGATACTATTGATGGAGATCCAAAAATTCATAGGTCATGGAAAGGGTCAAGGTTTCAGGGATATACTACTAGTTAAAGACTACCTCAAAGTCCTTCCAACCCATATGGTTTTGTTTCTCAACCTAGACCACTGAGCCCCACCACCTTTGACTAATCCCTTCCAACTTGAAGAAGCACACTTCACTTTGACCACATTATGAGTATCAAGAAACCCAAAAATACTGTCGATATTTTCAATCCCATACTCATCTTCCTAGGGGTTCATAATACCCGAAATAAAGGATGTTTATTCTTGAGAAACTTTTAAGACTTGTTATTTTCATGACCCAATTCGGTTTCTTTAGCATGAGAAGGTCCAGAGCATGCTCACTGATCCATTTCCAAGATATCCCGAACCACCACCTCCAAAAATCTCTAATCAACTGGTGAGGGAGAACTCTCTCTGCCATCTTCCAATGATTCCATAGGAATTATCCAAGGAGGAAAGATTCTACATAAATTAACAAACCCAAATAAAACCATAAATACACCATCTAGAAAATTATAAACAAAAACAAAAACATTAAAACAATTTTAAAGATCAAAACAAACTCACAACAATCACAACAACAAGTCAAAACACTCCACCCATGTTCAGTTTCCATGCACAGTCTATAGCCTGTACATCTCACATAGAAGATGATTCAATCCAAATTCCATCTATCCCGTGGTGACCTAAGGCCTTTCAAGATAATTTTTGGCCAAACACCCAACTCTCATCCAGAACATCAAGCTCTAACAACCCTATCTCTATTATATCTAGACTCTCTCAAATAACATGACCTAAAGAAAGAGAAAACCCTACTATAATACATTTTTTCATGAACCAGCTCAGGCTGCCATCTAACCCGACACCCAACCCAGGCCATATCATGTCCAAAAGGGCATTCCTGAACCCCCATGGTTTGGAAACTAGTGTCTGGGAATCAATCATTACATGTGGGAATAATTTCTCCCATAATAAATATCCATGACCAATCCAAAAAGTTAATACATCACATCAAAATCAATATTCACCACAATAACCAAAAGCACAATTAACATGAGTTAAACCTTTTATATTTTTAACCGAAAACAAAAATTCCAAAATGGGGAGGGGACCCAACTATACAACCAAGACTCCCTTAAACAAGATAGACAATACCCTCATGCCACCACAACCAACACCTATTAAAATAGGAAACACTAGTAACCATATCCACCATCACTAGCATGGGAAGTATTTACTTTACCTTGGTCAAACATAAAAAGGTATACATACAGTCGATGATGTATGTAGGGTGTGATGCAAATTCCTAGTAGGATACCAAAATAAAAGATTCCATGCAATGACATTATAAGATTAATTAACATGCTAGTTTTTATGAAAAACAAAGATATAATTTTAAATAAAAACATAACTTGAAATAAAAGGGGGAAAGTAAAGTCAACAATAAGATGAATGATAAGTATAGAATGAGTACCATGGAAAATAACTAAGGTATTAGGGATAATAGGGTACTAGGATCCACATACTCTCATTGATAAAACCATGTCCTGGGTGAAACAACCCAACTCAAGCCACCAATCCCCATCACATGTATGTTTAGTTAGTGTTTTCACGTCAATCATGTTAGGGATATTGGGAATTTTATTTTCTGAATTTCCTAAAATAATAGATATAGTCCTCCCACTAAGATACCTAGGAATATCTTGTGATTAATCTAATTTCCAATGTCACATGAATCACCTCCTACCCTAACACACTTCCAATAATTGAAAAACACATGAAAAAAAACCATTTTAATTAGGTCGACCATCATTAAACCCTTACATACTCCAAAACACTTTGAAACATGATTCAAACGACCCAAAAGTTTACTAAAATTCATTTAGAAATCATATCAAGCATACTAAAATCATAAAACAATGTCAAATCATGGAACCACCAACCTCTTTCTTGGAAACTTCTGGAAACTGGTTGAAAACCAAAACTGCACTAAGGAGAGACACTTTAAGGTATATAACACATTACAACCATGAATATCTCACCCAAAGAAACAAGTTTGACCCAACTTTAGGGAATCCAAATTGTTGGAGAAAGAGGTCCCAAGTCAGAAAGAGTAAGATATCAATAAGGAATAAAATAGGAGAGGATAGGATTACTTGAATACTTACTGAAGGATCGACACAAAAATTACCCAATGATTGAATCCCAAGGTAGAAAGGAGGAAGGGGTAGGCGCTCTTTTGGTTGGGGAGGATGGAGAGGGAATGTTATGGGAAATTTGGTGTTTAAATATAGGATGTTTAGGATTTTAATTTAAAAACATTTAAGGAACTAGAAGTCTTCAAGGTTTGACCACACAGTTTTCCAAACCATGTGCCAACCATGTGGAACCTTTTTATAAAGGGAAAAATGTCACACAGTTTCCTGGTGGGGTGCATGATCATGCACTGGGTCGTGAAACCTGGACACTACCTCTGTCCAGGGCACATGGTTTCCATTGGGCTAGCGTGTGGTTTCTCTTAACCATGTGCCAACCACACACCACCTACTGTCTGACCCCAAAATAATTGTTTTTTCTAAAAAAACTCCTACTAAAGCCATTTAATAATGATAAGAACAAAAATAAAAAGATAAAATACCTCAAAATTATACCACGTATGTTTCATGTCATTTCTTATAGGGAGGTATGATGCTTAACCCACAGAGGTGATTGGGTGTGTGTGTTTTTTGGTTTCTTTTAGTCCCCTATTCTAATAATAAATAAATAAAATAGGGGACCATAGTCAAGTCATGATATTTCCAATGTCAACCATAGTGATTTAATTGTGATATATGATAGCTGATATCACCTCTTGTGATGTCCATGACTCCTTCAGTGTGTTCTGTCATACCTAGTGACATACACATGACACTACCCATGACATGAGGTTCTTCTTTACTTCTATAAGATGTCATCTTCAATACCTCAATTCACATAAGTAAATATATATTAATTTCCTACTGTTTTATGCCCCTAATATACTACTACCTTAACTCCCAGGATCCAATCTTCTTTAAATCTCATTTAGGAAACTCCAATATTCCCCTAGTAAATCAATTATCATCATGAAAATTTATAAAATGAATTTAAAAACTTATTGTTTTAATTCATCCATTCAAACCATGTACTTTGTTCTTATCCATAAACTTTTCTTTCTTGATCTTAACAAGTATTCAATTATTCTTCCATCATATGTCCCAAACATTGTCTTCTATTATTTGGAAAATGTATATACATGATGTAAAATGGTTAAAGGTATAGTCTATTAACGTTCTGTTATTGACATGAAACATATCATTTTAGATATCGATTCCAATCATAAATCCTTCAATGAATGCATCTCAAAACAATGGTAACTTTTCTTCAATACTTTATTATACAACCCACCTTTATTGGTTGGTCTGTAAAACACTAGTTTTCTTTATTATATGATAAATATATTCAATGAATCATTATCTCTCTAAATAAAGGAGCATTTCATGAGTGATTTATAAAAAAACAATATACACTTCTTATAACCAATTATATTGGGTAACAGTATTCTCTGACAAGATAGATAAAATTACTCAAATATTTCATTTTTTCTATCAATAACACCATGGGAATGAAAAAAAGTAGTGGACATGATAGCTCTTAAGGATGATAGTGATATATCTACAATGGGTATTTAGAATGATTCAATGTTAAAGGATCTAGTCTGTATGGTACATGGGAGGGGATACCACTATACCTTTCTTACATAATCTTCTAACTATCATTTCTAAAGAAGGACTAAAAAGAAGAAGATGATGTTATTATATAAAATAAAATGATACTTGTAAGATTTAGAAAACATATCAAGATTAATATTTATGAGAATGGAATCTTGATCTTTGGAAATATATTATGTATTTCATTAGTAGATTGTAAGGAGTTTATAGAAGAAGATCAAAGCTCAAATTTCCTTATACATTCTGAACACACTGATACTTACATGGGACTTGATTAATATTTCTAGTGGGGGAACATCAATTTTAGGTTCTGAAAAAGTATGATTTCAAAGATAAGAGGGGGTGAAATGGAAATAATTAAAGAAAAAGAAAAAAATCAATTGATAATATTAAACAAAAAATTTAGTATATGGAGGTGAATAAGATATAAAAAATAAATAAAACAGATTATTATAAAATGGGTATAATGTAGAAAATATAACCATGCAAACACAAGTAGAAAAGAAGAGATCCAAATAACAAATAATTTATAGTAGTTTGGGTAAATCCATATTCCAATCTTCACACACTCAAACATAAAGGAGTTAGAATGTGAATTATAGGTCTTAAATTTGAGGTTAGTGAAAAAAAATTACAATAATAACCTTTTTCACACCTTGATACATAACCCGGTACCTTTAGGATAAAGCATGACCACCATGTCTTTAAGTAGAATTAAAAACCTATAGTATATTTTTTTTAAGAATAATAAGGTCATTTGGGATGTATTAGTTGTCTGTATAAGGTGGATAGTGACACTATTTTGTGTTGACAATCCATATAAGGATTGTGGGGGTAGGTAAAAATTAATAATTCTAGGAGCAGGGTTATAATTTTTCATTTGATTGTTGTTGGTATATTGGTTAGGAATGTGTGTGAAAATAAATAGGGGGTCCAATAATAGGATGTGGTATGATTAATTAATTTTTCATTTTATGTCTTAGTATTCTCAGAGATTCGACCTTAAGAATTTGAGGCTCAGGTCTATAGGGATGTGATCTTTTCCATTGAATGTTCGCTTATTCTATGTCGCCTTCTCTTTATTATTTTTTGTAATTTTAAATTTGTCTGTATTCTACTAAAATATTGTTCTATTGGAAACCCATTAAATTTGTGCCATTTCTATTAGGTTTGAAATATAACAATTGGTTTTTCCATTGAGAGTCTCTCATGGTGAAGAAATCAGGAAGTTGAATCTTGACTGATGAACTTAGGAGAGATGTTCTTGATCACTTATAGTTCAATTTTTGTTGAGATATATGATTTTTAGGGGAAAAATTGGGATCAAAGTTGTTGAAAGGAAGAGAAATGTTGGGGAACAAACAATTGCATTGGTAGATGTGATCATTGAGGAACCACGCATGCTCATAAAGACTATTGATGTTGGGAAATAAAAATTGTTGTTAGAGAATACATGATTGATTCTGAAAAAAAGGAAAATACTATTGTATAGGAAAATTCTCTATCCTCTACCTAATTGTTTCTATGCAATATATTGTGATATGTTCATGGTATTATGCACCAAATTTCATTGTTGGATTTGGTTAATAATTGTCAAATGATCACAGTGGGACTGAGATGTGTTGTTCTAGTTTAGATGAAAACAAGAATTGAAATTGGGAATTGTTTCTTTACTATTGAAGCAGAATTGGATAATTTTATGTAAAGGTTCCTGTATAGATAACTGGTGGAAATGGTAAAGATTTAGGAAAATATAGTGTCATATCTGGTGTTACTAGGTGGCAGTAAAACAGGACATGCTAAGGTCAACTACGAGAATGGATAAAGTTTCATTCCAGAATATTCTACTCTAACAGGTGGTTTATGGAGTGTGTCGGAGCAGGTTAAATTGCCTATTTTTACCAAAGAGGATCAATTTTATTGGATCACAAAAGCATTAACATATTTCCATTTTTTTGAATAGCAAAGGATATGAAGTTTCCATATTCATATATGATTATGGTACATGGTTAATTGTTTTACTGGATGTAGTAGTATGAAAATCTAGGCTCATCTTGGGAGAAATTGAAGAAATATCCAAGGGAAACATATCGGAATGTGATTATGGGGGGTACACTGCAATTTTTATGGACATATCAACAACAAAAATTCATTTCATTAAAACATGAAGAAAAAAAATTATTTGAGTTTTAGTGAGGATAAATAGGAAAGGTACCCCAATAAGGAGATCAGTATGAATAAAAGTTTCCTTCTGGGTGGTATTGTGTCCCAGGTTTGGGAGATAAGATGTCCATCACCTATAATTACTTAGTTTATATGTAATTACATGATTTCAAGTAGGGTTCACCATTTTTATTTTCTATTTAAAGATTGGGGGCCAACGATTGACTGTGGTGGGTTCAAGTATGGTTGGAAAATAATTCATGTATGGTTTACCATTTTCATATTTCATGGAAACTCCCAATGACTCCCACATCCATAACAAGGTGCAGACCTAATTTCTAAAGGAAGGCAGTCATTTGGGGTTTCAAACCCACCGGTACTAAGGAACTCACATTGGTCAAGATGATGGGAGGTTGGGTTCATCTCACCCTTTTGGGGGGAATTATTTCCTACTTCATGACTCTCTTATTAATTTATGATATCTTTGTAAATACCTTCCAAATCCTTATATGGGGCTGGTTACCCATAAAAAATAATCAGGTGTTGAATCCTTCTTTTCATAAAGGGGGTTCTATTAATGAGACCATCTATATGTATCTGAGGTTCTTCATCCATTTCTCGTTATCACTTAGTGATGAGTGGCTTCTTATATTTTGAATCCATATAACCAAGAAATCTATAGTTTTTCTATCGTCTAGGGAGGATATTGGTGTTTTTAGGATGTGATTGAACCTTTATGTGGTTTTCTATGTATCATATTTATAAAAAGAATCAAAACCTACATAGTTTCATTAAGTCCATGTCATGGATTTTAACATTAGGGGGTTTGACTTCAAAGATAAAGAAGCATCGCTATGAAATCTTTATCCAGAGTAGTGGAAAATAGAGTGGTAAAGGGAAAAAGTCAGTTACACGGGACCTTTCTCTAGTGATTTTCCACCAGTAAGGTAGCCTAGAAAACTATTGTCAACACTATTCCCGACCACTAATGAAGTAAAGATATTTCGGAAATATGTGACATCTACATAATTTTTACAGGTCGTACTGATAGAAGAGTAGTGATGGTGGAACTAAACAGAACCATGGTGCAAGACGGAGATCTTTTTCACCTTATCAGTCTAGTAACTGGAGTTCTACTAGCCAAGAGGGAAGAGGTCATGGACATGGTTCTTTTTGTAAATAATGTCCATATCATTGGAGTAGTGTAACTTAGGGGATTCCAACAACATCACAGGGAATAGGGGTTAGACAACTACATGCATTGCAGCCTACACTTGTGGATAGTGAGGTTGGACCATCAATTGTGAGAGGTATTATTCTTATGGATTCTATATTATCTAGTGACTTATTTGATAATGGTTCCTCTCATTCCTTTATATCTACAAAAATTATCAATATTTTGATCCTCGCAGTGGAGTTTTTGAGCAAGATAATGACGATAGATACACTGTTAAGATTATGGTCCAAAGACATCATTTAGTGTAGAGGATGTTCTCTCAAGATCAGGGAGTATCATTTTCTATGGGATCTCTATATCCTTGACATATTGTTCTTTGATCTAATTATGGGTATGGATTGGCTATTAAAATATCAATCCCACATAGACTTTTACCAAATAAGCATGACCTTTATATCTCGTAAGGGTGATAACTATATTCACAATGGAGAGTGGGATATCCAAGAAGGATGAGCAGGGACAATTACTCAGAAAATGAGAGATATCTCAGCCCAGGTTTCTCGTTTATTTCAAGATTATGTATGTGTAAAACATGATATCTTTCCACTCATAGTGGAATGGTTTTGGGACATTTTTTCGGAAGGATTCTTAGGGATACCACCTGAGAGATATGTGGAATTTACTATTGATCTCATGTTGGGGTATGATCTAGTTTCCATTCCACCATAAATAATGGAAACAACAGAGATTCAAGAACTAAAGACTCGATTAGAGGATTTGGAGGATAATGGATTTATATGTCCGAGTACATCACCTTGGGGCCCCTAGTTTTATATACAAATAAGGATGATGGGAGTTTGTGCTTATGTTTTGATTAACGGATGTTGAAAAATTTGACTATAAAGAATTGGTATCCTCTTATTCATATCAAAAAACTATTTGAATAGTTGAGAGGAGCTTGTGTGTTCTCAAAGATCTACTTGAGATCAGGGTATTGTCAGTTGAGAGTTTGGACATCTGATATATCAAAGACTACTTTCAAGAGTAGGTGTGGCCTATATGGGTTCATCGTGATGTCGTTTGAGATTATGAATGAACCAATAGTGTTTATGTCCTTGATTAATATAATATTCCATCCATACCAATATTAGTTTGTTTTAGTATTCGTTGATGAAATCTTGGTGTAATCCAAGACTCGCGGCGATCATGTCCAATATCTTGACATCATCTTGAGTACACTGAGAGAGCATCGGCTATATACCAATCTTTCAAAGTGTCAATCTTGGATTGATCAGGTATACTTCTTGGGTCACATAATCTTAGTGGAATGTGTGTATGTGGACCTAAAAAAGTTTAAAGTAGTGGTTTATTGGTATAATCCCAAGAACATATTCAATATCCATAGCTTATTGGGGTTAGATGGATATTATCAAAGTTTTATCCAAGATTGTTCCTGATTAGAAACAATGATTTCAAGCTTGAACAATATGGGGATAAGGATTTATTGGTCAGAATCATTTTAGAAGGCCTTCTAGGAGTTGAAGAAGCACTTAACAACGGCACAGATCTTGATACTACCAGAGCTAGGTGAGGAGTATACAGTGTATTGTAACACTTATGGGATCATTCTCGAAGATGTGTTGATATAGGAAGATCAAGTCATAGCGTATGGGTCTCAATAGTTGAGGTCACATGAATTGAACTACCCTAATCATGACCTGGACCTAGAAAAAGTGTTTTTTATTTGAATTTTTGGCAACATTAAATAATGGGTGAGAAGTTTACAGTGTTTACCAATCAGAAGATCATATGTTATATCTTCTCATAGAGAGATTTTAATATCCAGCAGCAAAGATGGGAGGAGTATATAAAATCATTTGATTTTGTTCTAGCATATATTCTTGGGAAAGGAAATGGTGTGGATGATACTTTTAGTATGAAAACATAGGCATAGGTAGTTTAGGATTCTAGAACTGAGTGGAAGATGATGACTCTATTTTCTGAAATTCATGTGGAGGTTTTGGAGAAATAAGAGAAGATAAAACTCAAATCAGTTTTAGTGGAGTCTTGTAACACCCCAAGATTTCATAGTGTGTTATTTCTTCAAAATAATTCAATAACTTGCACTACACGCAACATCGAGTTCAATTGCACCATGACTTACCAAAAAAGCCATTCAAAAGAGGTTATGAATAGTATTAACTAAATTTTAAACTTTATATAATCCTTATAATTTTAGAATCCATATTATGAGTTTCTTAGACATAATGTAAGAACAAATTCATTTTCAGTATTGCACTTTTATCAACTTTTAATAGTGAACCCTTTTTAAATACAATATTTTAAACTTTTGACTAAATGGGGACATCAAAAATTTAAAATGAAACATCTCAAGCTTCCACAGTACTCTTTCCTATGAATAATACAATAGCGTGTGTTGTACGCAACTTCGAGTTCTAACACACACCACAACCAATCAAACTAGCCGTTATGAATAGTAATACCTACTTTTTGAAATCATATATATTTTATATTTCAAAATGGACTTCATTTTTGGATTCTTAATATCGAATTTAGCCTAGGGTGAAATTTTGGAACTTTTCGGATAACTTTAATATTTTGATGAATAGTGAAAATTACTAAATTTTAATTAAAAACAACTTTTTTAATCAAAATAATTAATATTGATAAATTATGAATTTGAGTGTTTTTAAAGTATATTTAGAATATATTTTTACCATTTAATTCGATTTTTGTCATTGGACATAATTTCACAATTAAACCAGACATAAACAAGTGTCAATCTTTTGATAGTTATTATCTCTTAAAAACACGTTTTTTGTTTTAACAACGAGAATTAATTTTAAATTAATTTCTGCCACTTCTGTGTTTTGAATTTGGAAAAATGGATTCCATATTTGGAATCAGGATGTTCAAAATTTTGTAAATAGGTAACTTTTATTTTTAGACATTTTGAATAATTACTTTGGTAAATACTTTATTTACCATGGTTAAAGGGTAAATCCGGTAAATAAGGGTTAAAAAAAATATTATAATAAAAAAACATTACCCTAAAATGTGTCCTAACCTTATCGGTTGATACATGGACGACCATGGGCATCTTTGGGTCGATTTTGGGACCCCATGGAGCCACTTGTAGGTGATAGGGACACTTTATTTTAATTAAGTTAAAATGAATACAAAAATGACACAAACATATATCTTTTAGAAAAATAATTTTTACATAGGGTTATATATGTTGGATTTTCGACTATAAATATTCATTAAAAAGATAAAAATATTTCCTACATAATTATAGTTTATTTATAATTTTTAGAGATTAAATAATTTAATTTATATATGACACAATAATGATGCAGTAATTACCATAATAGTGAAAAATTAAAATAATTGATATTATAAATACCCAAATAAATATAATTTGAGACTTGTAATGAATTACACTAATTTTATAGAATAATATGACATATTAGGATTGATTTAATTTACTTTTTTCGAAGTAATCATTCTGTTATGAGTTTCACAAAATCAACTATTGAATAGTGTATAAATTTACATAAAAGAGTTTTTAAAATGAATATTATATTATTAATTGATATTAAATTCCTAAAAATCTAAATGTCGTCCAAGAGACTTATATCATGATAGTTATATCATTAATGGACCACTTTTGGGTCTCTTGGATGTATATAGTAAGTTTATTAACCATATAATATAAAAATACAAAGAGACATTGTAAAAGTGAAACTAATTAACTTAGAGTTAATACTTAAAGATAAGGTTAATATAAGAACCAAAACATGTCTAAATTCTATTGGTTGAGTGGTTTGCGACCCATCCCCACCTTGGACTTTAAATAATCAACTTTGGAGCCATTAGAAACCGAATATGAATTTATTATAAACTAATATTTCTAGATTTTCCAAAGGTTCCCCTCATGCCTCTTATAAAAGGGAACTCCTCCTTCTCATTTCTTCACACCTTCAAAGACTTTTTGTTCGGCCAAACTCTGCCCAAATACTCTCCCAACTTCCCTCACTACATCCTAGAGGCCTTAGTTTGATCTGAAATCCAACCTAAGGAGCCCTTTTGATCAAATCAAAAGGAAGAACCCAAAGAAGAGGTAATGATATCACCACCCTTTTCCAAGTTCCTTTCTTCTTCCACTTCTTATTCCTTTGTTATTACCATTCTAAAATAATAACTCCAGTATCATATATATACTGTGATGTTATTATAAATATGGTACAACCATATTCAGTATTCTATCCACCCTTTGAATAACATGTCACCATACGTGCGTACGTACGGCTTACCATCTCCACGTCATGGTGTAATTGTTATTCAATATATTATTATTTGGATGGGTATAATAATGATGTGTAACTCATGTAAATAATAAATATAACATGATAATGATTCTGTATATATGATATACCATCCATTTATATATTATTTTAATATCAAAAGAATGATATTGTCGCTCGTGCGTACGTACGGACTACCGTCTCCACGAACGCGATGAGATTCATTCTCCATCATATCCATTCAAGTATAATTATCATTTGATAATTTAAAAATAATGTTTAAGGACTTGATATCATTCTGGATATGAATAATATACAACTTATCCATTACAAACATGGCTTATGTAACAAAACATATAAAAGAAAATGAGTAAGTTAACACCCGAAACGACGATAATACTAAGATATTATTAACAGAGCAATGTTAAAAGATCATATATGATATCATATGAATGTATATGATTCTTGTATAATTTAATAACAATTATTTCACTATTATACAGGAGGTTAACCTACCCCAACCAAGGAAAAGTACAAGGTAAGGGTTTATTTCATAATCTCTTCATTATCCGAGGTTGTTTATACTTAATAATCTACTGGGATTTCCTTATCATCCACATCCATGTTTCTTTGAAATGTATTTCAAAACATTTTTACTATTTACAAAGAGTATGGGTTAAAGTAATTTATACCCTTATATATTTTTTAAAGGAATCTCTCCGTCGTTTTCCAAACAAGTCACTTTTTACCTTTCGACAAATTTAAGGTAAGAATGTTTTTTTAACTTATACGGCGGGTGCGGCTATTTACCGCCGTTATAAAATCATCAAAGCTTCTCTTACAAGCTTATACGAATATTTTAAAAGTAAATTTTTTATTTTATAATTATGTGACTTTTAAATGTTTTCAAAATGAATATTTTAAGAATTTTTGAAAGGTACTCTTTATCAAGATCATAATTTTAAATGTTTTAAAGATTTATCTTTCTAAATATTTTTAATTAATGTCCATGTTTTCAAAATGATTTTAAGGACTTATTTATATGGACATGAAGGTTTTGAAATGATATTTATTTTCAAAAGTTTCAAAGTGGTATGGGACACTTTGATTCAAAAATCTCTTTTAAATTACTTCCTTTATAAATGTGTGACTTTTCAATGATTTCGAGAAAAGAGATATTTCTCTCAAATAGTTTTGATTTCATATATGTCAACATCATTTGATGGATTTTAAGCTTATTTGAAGTTGATTTATTATGATACAAAACTTGTATATTGTATTGAAGGTTTTGTGATATGTTTGACTGTGGATGTGCTATTTTTATACCATTCATAGTTTATGGTGAATGTATTGACATTTTGTATGCTAGTTTTAATATGAATGTTTATGTTATGTTTAAACCTTTTAATATGGGAAAGCATTGGACTTAATATGTGACGGGTGGAGCCCACTATAGCTCCTCGATGCATCGGTAGGTCTCATGAGACAAACTAGTGTCTTAGCACAAGGCCTTGGAAAAATCTTATTTGTAGTCTTGGCACGAGGCCTTGGCTATGTGGTTATGATAGTCTGGCATTATGCATTCCATCATTATGAAAGTGGTAATTGATATTGCATGTTATTATTCGATTAGTAGAATATCCATGTGAATAAGTAAATGGAATTATTTCATTTAATTTTTTCCATACTATGTTGAAGTTCAAGTTTAAAAGTCGTTTGTTTTAAGTTATACATTGCCTTAAATGTTTATTCTTATTTATGAAAGTTTCTGCTATATTGTTATCCTTACTGGGTAATTGAGATCACCCCTTTTCTAGGTTTTATTTTTCCCAGGATGTGAAGAAGTAATTTATGAATGACCTCCAGGGATAGTATGTGGGGATATGAGTGTGGGATAAGGAGACTATGTTGTTGTAGTAGTTTTTTCACTTTATGATGTAATGTAAAACTGTATGAATATATCTAGTGTTTCCAAGGCTACTAAACCAATCGATCTTTCGAGATTTGATCTTTCTTGTGATCATGCCAATGTTATGTAATAATGCACCGACTCTAGGTAACTAGGGTCGGGGGCGTTACAGTTGGTATCAAAGAAAGTTTAGTACAAACCTTGGAAGCTAGATTTAGATAAACTCTGATAAGAGCACATAGACCTAAGATGGATTTTGAGGATTTGTATAGAAGAACTTCCTAGAGTTTTGGTATTGTAGAGATTTTGTGAGTTTTCTGAGCAATACATCCCTGTCTGGATATGAGCAGGTAGAGGTGGCTCTGGCACAGATGTACCTAGGGGTAAAACCCAAAAACACCGCTTTGAGCTAGACTCGAACAGGAACTGGTGCACGACAACGGGCCTTGCTGCACTCTTGGTTACGACACTCCTGGGGGATATGATTAGGATAATTCTCATTTTCTTTACAAACCATTATGAAGGTTTTATGAGTATATACTTCCTCAAAGGAGACATTTTTATGATTATGGATTATATCCATAAACTATTTAATTTATGTTATGTGTTTTACAAGTTTGGGATTAGGTATTGTTATTCATAAACTAATCTAGTGTATGCCATTGTTTAGAAACGGCACCCAGTAGAAGGAATGGTAACTCCAGCAATGCACATGATCTAAAGAGAAGGAAGGATCATATCTTTCATGGTCTTAAGCTATAATTTATAAGAGAAATAGTCTCCCATGTATTATCATCATATGAAGAAATAATATCATTTGTTGATAAGATAAGTAAAGAGTTTACTGAGTCCTATGGATTTGAAGGGAAGCAAAAGAAGAAAAGGATGGAAGAGGGAAAGATGGATAAAGGGAAGAGGGAAAAGAAGAATTTTCCCATATTTGATAACTGTGGGAAGAAACACCTTGGAACTTGCGTGAAAGGAATGGGAGTTTGTTATAAGTGTGGAGGAAAAGGGCACAAAGTACGTGAATGCAAGGGTAAGAAAATGGTTTCAAATGTACAATGCTTCATTTGCAAGGAGTTCGGACACTACGCGAACCTATGTCTCAGTCATAAGACTATGTCTCAAATGATTCTATTTGATAATGATCAAGTTATGATACTACTACAGATGAAGAGGAATGATTAGAGTTCTTATGTTGATTATGTCATTTGAGTGTTGTATCAACAATGTACTTGTTATAATAATTATGGAGTACATAAGGATTGTATTGCAGTACTATTTCATTATGGACTTGAGATTGTGTGGAACAAAGAAAAGTGACTCAATAGCAGGTTAAATTTGTGGAAAATATATGGTTGAGAGAAAGATAAACCATAATATGGTTCTGATACCGAGGTAGTGATTTTAGAATAATACATGATTGTTTTGGATAAATTATATTGGATATTTTTGACTACCTTGAAACTGATTAATGATTTGTATATTCCATCATTGTTGGGGTTTACAACATTTTTGGATTGAAGGAGTATATCTATTATTCTATAAGGAATAAGTGATCATGAATGTAATCAATAAGGTTTTATGATAATTCAGGATGTTGTCGTGTTTTAAAAGAATACATGATGAAGGTGATCACATGTTATTACGCGGAAAAAAAAGGATCTTCATTGTGTTTACCTTCCTTATAAATTTTGGACTGAAGTATTTTGGATAGTTCTAGTTTGGATTATTTTGGATTGCCATAAAAGGACAACCCGGAGGTTGGGCGGCAACCCGTCGCATCCAGCAAGGCCGCGAGACTTGAACCCGCAACCGAAGGGCGACAAGGGGGTATCACCTACCACTGACCCATGTGATGTCCAGGATTAAATAATGTAGTTTTTTTAAAAGATATGGTAGATGAATTATAAATTCGTTTTTTTACCCTATACGAATAGGATAAATAGAATATATTTTTTTGTTCTATTATCTTTTAGAGTGAAAGATGATTTTGTGGTAGAAATTAGTTAAAGGATGGAACTCTACTTGTCAAGAATATATTTTTCTTCTTCTCTTATTCTATGAAGAAATTAATTCTTATACTTTATTTAAGGAATCCTAAAAATAAAAATGTGTTATCCTAATACCCAATGTTTTGTTGAACCGATGGTATTTCAAATCATCATAGATTGATGAATTTAAGGACCTCAATTTTACACTTTTTTGTGATTGATGACCTCAATCACTACCTATAAATATTTACGTTTTTCCTCCTATTATATGTCTCTAATTACCACCAATGTTCTCCTAATAGAGATCATAATTTGGTGGGGACCCTTTCATTTATCTTTTCCTCATATTAAGACTAAATTTTAGTAACCTAATTTCCGATGTGGGTTTTCCCACAAAGATATTTTCTATTTTCAGCCTTTTATTTTCAAAGAACAATTTCAAATTGCGAGGATGCAATTTATTGTAGGAGGGGAGAATGTAACACCCCAAGATTTCATAGTGTGTTATTTCTTCAAAATAATTCAATAACTTTCACTACACGCAACACCGAGTTCAATCGCACCATGACTTACCAAACAAGCCGTTCAAAAGAGGTTATGAATAGTATTAACTAAATTTTAAACTTTATATAATCCTTATAATTTTAGAATCCATATTATGAGTTTCTTAGACATAATGTAAGAACAAATTCATTTTCAGTATTGCACTTTTATCAAATTTTAATAGTGAACCCTTTTTAAATACAATATTTTAAACTTTTGACTAAATGGGGACATCAAAATTTTAAAATGAAACATCCCAAGCTTCCACGGTACGCTTTCCTTTGAATAATACAGTAGCGTGTGTTGTACGCAACTTCGATTTCTAACACACACCACAACCAATCAAACTAGCCATTATGAATAGTAATACCTACTTTTTGAAATTATATATATTTTATATTTCAAAATGGACTTCATTTTTGGAATCTTAATATCGAATTTAGCCTAGGGTGAAATTTTGGAACTTTTCAGATAACTTTAATATTTTGATGAATAGTGAAAATTACTAAATTTTAATTAAAAACAACTTTTTTAATCAAAATAATTAATATTGATAAATTATGAATTTGAGTGTTTTTAAAGTATATTTAGAATATATTTTTACCATTTAATTCGATTTTTTTCATTGGACATAATTTCACAATTAAACCAGACATAAACAAGTGTCAATCTTTTGATAGTTATTATCTCTTAAAAACACGTTTTTTGTTTTAACAACAGGAATTAATTTTAAATTAATTTCTGCCACTTCTGTGTTTTGAATTTGGAAAAATGGATTCCATATTTGGAATCAGGATGTTCAAATTTTGTAAATAGGTAACTTTTATTTTTATACATTTTGAATAATTACTTTGGTAAATATTTTATTTACCATGGTTAAAGGGTAAATCCGGTAAATAAGGGTTAAAAAATAATATTATAATAACAAAAAGTTACCCTAAAACGTGTCATAACCTTATCGGTTGATACATGGCTGACCATGGGCATATTTGGGTTGATTTTGGGACCCCATGGAGCAACTTTTAGGTGATAGGGACACTTTATTTAAATTAAATTAAAATGAATACAAAAATGACACAAGCATATATCTTTTAGAAAAACAATTTTTACATAGGGTTATATATGTTGGATTTTAGACTATAAATATTCATTCGAAAGCTAAAACATTTTCCTACATAATGATAGTTTATTTATAATTTTTAGAGATTAAATAATTTAATTTATTTATGACACAATAATGATGCAGTAATTACCATAATAGTGAAAAATTAAAATAATTGATATTATAAATACCCAAATAAATATAATTTGAGACTTTTAAAACATTACACTAATTTTCTAGGATAATATGACATATTAGTATTTATTTAATTGACTTTTTTCGAAGTAATCATTCTGTTATGAGTTTCACAAAAATCAACTATTGAATAGTGTCAAAATTGACATAAAAGAGTTTTTAAAACAAATATTATATTATTAATTGATATTAAATTCTTAAAAATCTAAAGTTCGGGAAAGAGACTTATATAATGATATTTATATCATTAATGGACCACTTTTGGGTCTCTTGGATGTATATAGTAAGTTTATTAACCATATAATATAAAAATACAAAGAGACATTGTAAAAGTGAAACTAATTAACTTAGAGTTAATACTTAAAGATAAGGTTAATATAAGTACCCAAACCTGTCTAAATTCTATTGGTTTAGTGGTTTGAGACCCATACCCACCTTAACCTTTAACTAATCAACTTTTTAGCCATTAGAAACCGAATATGAATTTATTATAAACTAATATTTCTAGCTTTTCCAAAGGTGCCCCTCACCCCTCTTATAAAAGGGCACTCCTCATTCTCATTTATTCACACCTTCAAAGCCTTTTGTTTCTGACAAACTCTGCCCAAATACTCTCCCAACATCCCTCACTACAACATAGAGGCCTTAGTTTGATCAGAAATCCAACCTAAGGAGCCCTTTTGATCAAATCAAAAGGAAGAACCCAAAGAAGAGGTAATGATTTCACCACCCTTTTCCAAGTTCCTTTCTTCTTCCACTTCTTATTCCTTTGTTATTACCATTCTAAAATAATAACTCCGGTATCATATATATACTGTGATGTTATTATAAATATGGTACAACCATATTCATTATTCTATCCACCCTTTGAATAACATGTCACCATACGTGCGTACGTACGGCTTACCGTCTCCACGTCGTGGTGTAATTGTTATTCAATATATTATTATTTGTATGGGTATAATAATGATGTGTAACTCATGTAAATAATAAATATAACATTATAATGATTCTGTATATATGATATACCATCCATTTATATATTATTTTAATATCAAAAGAATGATATTGTCGCTCGTGCGTACGTACGGACTACCGTCTCCACGAACGCGATGAGATTCATTCTCCATCGTATCCATTCAAGTATAATTATCATTTGATAATTTAAAAATAATGTTTAATGACTTGATATAATTCTGTATATGAATAATATACAACCTATCCATGACAAACATGGCTTATGTGACAAAACATATAAAAGTAAACGAGTAAGTTAACACCCGAAACGATGATAATACTAAGATATTATTAACAGAGCAATGTTAAAAGATCATATATGATATCATATGAATGTATATGATTCTTGTATAATTTAATAACAATTATTTCAATATTATACTGTAGTTTAACCTACCCCAACCAAGGAAAAGTATAAGGTAAGGGTTTATTTCCCAATCTCTTCATTATCCGAGGTTGTTTATACGTAATTATCTACTGGGATTTCTTTATCATCCACATCCATGTTTCTTCGAAATGTATTTCAAAACATTTTTACTATGTACAAAGAATATGGGTTAAATTCATTTATACCCTTATGTTTTTTTAAAGTAATATCTCCGTCGTTTTCCAAACAAGGCACTTTTTACCTTTCGACAAATTTAAGGTAAGAATATTTTTTTAACTTATACGGCGGGTGCGGCTATTTACCGCCGTTATAAAATAGTCAAAGCTTCCCTTACAATCTTATAAGAATATTTTAAAAGTAAATTTTTTATTTTATAATTATGTGACTTTTAGATGTTTTCAAAATGAATATTTTAAGAATTTTTTAAAGGTACTCTTTATTAAGATCATAATTTTAAATGTTTTAAAGATTTATCTTTCTAAATATTTTTAATTAATGTCCATGTTTTCAAAATGATTTTAAGGACTTATTTATATGGACATGAGGGTTTTGAAATGATATTTATTTTCAAAAGTTTCAAATTGGTATGGGACACTTTGATTCAAAAATCTCTTTTAAATTACTTCCTTTATAAATGTGTGACTTTTAAATGATTTCGAGAAAAGAGATATTTCTATCAAATAGTTTTGATTTCATCTATGTCAACATCCTTTGATAGATTTTAAGCTTATTTGAAGTTGATTTTTTATGATAAAAAACTTGTATATTGTATTGAAGGTTTTGTGATATGTTTGACTGTGGATGTTCTATTTTTATACCATTCATAGTTTATAGTGAAAGTATTGACATTTCGTATGCTAGTTTTAATACGAATGTTTATGTTATGTTTAAACCTTTTAATATATGAATGAATTGGACTTAATATGTGACGGGTGGAGCCCGCTATAGCTCCTCGATGCATCGGTAGGTCTCATGAGACAAACTAGTGTCTTGGCATAAGGCCTTGGAAAAATCTTATTTGTAGTCTTGGCACGAGGCCTTGGCTATGTGGTTATGATAGTCTGGCATTATGCATTCCATCATTATGGAAGTGGTAATTGATATAGCATGTGATTTTTCGATTATTAGAATATCCATGTGAATAAGTAAATGGAATTATTTCATTTAATTTTTTCCATACTATGTTGAATTTCAAGTTTAAAATTCTTTTGTTTTAAGTTATACATTGCCTTAAATGTTTATACTTATTTATGAAAGTTTCCGCTATATTTTTATCCTTACTGGACATTTGAGATCACCCCTTTTCTATGTTTTATTTTTCCTAGGATGTGAAGAATTAATTTATGAATGACCTTCAGGGATAGTATGTAGGGATATGAGTGTGGGATAAGGAGACTATGTTGTTGTAGTAGTTTTTTCACTTTATGATGTAATGTAAAACTTTATGAATATATCTAGTGTTTCCAAGGCTACTAAACCAATCGGTCTTTCGAGATTTGATCTTTCTTGTGATCATGCCAATGTTATGTAATAATGCACCGACTCTAGGTAACTGGGGTCGGGGCATTACAGTTGGTATCAGAGGAATTTTAGTAGAAACCTTGGAAGCTAGATTTAGATAAACTCTGATAAGAGCACATAGACCTAAGATGGATTTTGAGGATTTGTATAGAAGAAATTCCTAGAATTTTGGTATTGTAGAGATTTTGTGAGTTTTCCGAGCGATACATCCTTTTCTGGATACGAGAAGGTAGAGGCGGATCTGGCACAGATGTACCTAGGGGTAAAACCTGAAAACACCGTTTTGAGATAGACTCGAACGGGAACTGGTGCATGACAATGGGCCTTGCTGCACTCTTGGTTACGACACTCCTGGGGGATATGCTTAGGATAATTCTCATTTTCTTTACAAACCATTATGAAGGGTTTATGAGTATATACTTCCTCAAAGGAGACATTTTTATGATTATGGATTATATCCATAAACTATTTAATTTATGTTACGTGTTTTACAAGTTTGGGATTAGGTATTGTTATTCATAAACTAATCTAGTGTATGCCATTGTTTAGAAATGGCGCCCAGTAGAAGGAATGAGAACTCCAACAATGCACATGATCTAAGGAGAAGGAAGGATCATATATTTCATGGTCTTAAGCTAGAATTTATAAGAGAAATAGTCTCCCATGTATTATCATCATATGAAGAAATAATATCATGTGTTGATAAGATAATTAAAGAGTTTACTGAGTCCTATGGATTTGAAGGGAAGCAAGAGAAGAAAATGATGGAAGAGGGAAAGATGGATAAAGGGAAGAGGGAAAAGAAGAATTTTCCCATATGTGATAATTGTGGGAAGAAACACCTTGGAACTTTCCTGAAAGGAATGGGAGTTTGTTATAAGTGTGGAGGAAAAGGGCACAAAGTACGTGACTGCAAGGGTAAGAAAATGGTTTCAAATGTACAATGCTTCATTTGCAAGGAGTTTGGACACTACGCGAACCTATGTCTCAGTCATCAGACTATGTCAAAAATGATTCTATTGGATAATAATCAAGTTATGATACTACCACATATGAAGAGGAATGATTAGAGTTCTTATGTTGATTATTTCATTTGAGTGTTGTATCAACAATGTACTTTTTATAATAATTATGGTGTATATAAGGATTGTACTGCAGTACTATTTCAATATGGATTTGAGATTGTGTGGAACAAAGGAAAGTGACTCAATAGCAGGTTAAATTTTTGGAAAATATATGGTTAAGATAAAGATAAACCATAATATGGTTCTAATACCGAGGTAGTGATTTTAGAATAATATATGATTGTGTTGGATAAATTATATTGGATATTCTTGACTACCTTGAAACTGATTAATGATTTTTATATTCCATCATTGTTGGGGTTTACAACATTTTTGGATTGAAGGAGTATATCTATTATTCTATAAAGAATAAGGGATCATGAATGTAATCAATAAGGTTTTATGATAATTCTGGATGTTGCGGTGTTTTAAAAGAATACATGATGAAGGTGATCACAAGTTATTACGCGGAAAAAAAAGGATCTTTATTGTGTTTACCTTCCTTATAAATTTTGGACTGAAGTATTTTGGATAGTTCTAGTTTGGATTATTTTGGATTTCCATAAAAGGACAACCCGGAGGTCGGGCAGCAACCCATCGCGTCCGGCAAGGCCGCGAGACTTGAACCCACAACCGAAGGGCGACAAGGGTGTATCACCTACCACTGACCCACGTGATGTCCGGGATTAAATAATGTAGTTTTTTTTAATGATCTGGTAGATAAATTATAAATTCGTTTTTTTTACCCTATACGAATAGGATAAATAGAATATATTTTTTTGTTCTATTATCTTTTAGAGTGAAAGATGAGTTTGTGGTAGAAATTAGTTAAAGTATGGAACTCTACTTGTCAAGAATATATTTTTCTTGTTCTCTTATTCTATGAAGAAATTAATTCTTATACTTTATTTAAGGAATCCTAAAACCAAAAATGTGTTATCCTAATACCCTATGTTTTGTTGAACCGATGGTATTTCAAATCATCATAGATTGATGAATTTAAGGACCTCAATTTTACACTTGTTTGTGATTGATGACCTCAATCACTACCTATAAATATTTACGTTTTTCCTCCTATTATATGTCTCTAATTGCCACCAATGTTCTCCTAATAGAGATCATAATTTGGTGGTGACCCGTTCATTTCTCTTTTCCTCATATTAAGACTAAATTTTAGTAACCTAATTTCCGATGTGGGTTTTCCCACAAATATATTTTCTATTTTCAAACTTTTATTTTCAAAGAACAATTTCAAATTGCGAGGACGCAATTTATTGAAGGAGGGGAGACTGTAACACCCCAAGATTTCATAGTGTGTTATTTCTTCAAAATAATTCAATAACTTGCACTACACGCAACACTGAGTTCAATCGCACCATAACTTACCAAACAAGCCGTTCAAAAGAGGTTATGAATAGTATTAACTAAATTTTAAACTTTATATAATACTTATAATTTTAGAATCCATATTATGAGTTTCTTAGACATAATGTAAGAACAAATTCATTTTCAGTATTGCACTTTTATCAACTTTTAATAGTGAACCCATTTTCAATACAATATTTTAAACTTTTGACTAAATGGGGACATCAAAATTTTAAAATGAAACATCCCAAGCTTCCACGGTATGCTTTCCTTTGAATAATACAGTAGCGTGTGTTGTACGCAACTTCGAGTTCTAAGACACACCACAACCAATCAAACTAGCCGTTATGAATAGTAATACCTACTTTTTGAAATTATATATATTTTATATTTCTAAATAGACTTCATTTTTATATTTTTAATATCGAATTTATCCTAGGGTGAAATTTTGGAACTTTTCGGATAACTTTAATATTTTGATGAATAGTGAAAATTACCAAATTTTAATTAAAAACAACTTTTTAATCAAAATAATTAATATTGATAAATTATGAATTTGAGTGTTTTTAAAGTATATTTAGAATATATTTTTACAATTTAATTCAATGTTTGTCATTGGACATAATTTCACAATTAAACCGGACATAAACAAGTGCAAATCTTTTGATAGTTAATATCTCTTAAAAACACGCTTTTTGTTTTAACAACGGGAATTAATTTTAAATTAATTTCTGCCACTTCTGTGTTTTGAATTTGGAAAAATGGATTCCATATTTGGAATCAAGATGTTCAAATTTTTTAAATAGGTAACTTTTATTTTTAGACATTTTGAATAATTACTTTGGTAAATATTTTATTTACCATGGTTAAAGGGTAAATCCGATAAATAAGGGTTAACAAATAATATTATAATAACAAAAAATTACCCTAAAACATGTCCTAACCTTATCGGCTGATACATGGCCGACCATGGGCATCTTTGGATCGATTTTGGGACCCCATGGAGCCACTTGTAGGTGATAGGGACACTTTATTTTAATTAAGTTAAAATGAATACAAAAATGACACAAGCATATATCTTTTAGAAAAACAATTTTTATATAGGGTTATATATGTTGGATTTTCGACTATAAATATTCATTCGAAAGCTAAAAATATTTCATACATAATGATAGTTTATTTATAATTTTAGTGATTAAATAATTTAATTTATTTATGACACAATAATGATGCAGTAATTACCATAATAGTGAAAAATTAAAATAATTGATATTATAAATACCCAAATAAATATAATTTGAGACTTTTAATGCATTACACTAATTTTATAGGATAATATGACATATTATGATTTATTTAATTGACTTTTTTAGAAGTAATAATTCTGTTATGAGTTTCACAAAAATCAACTATTGAGTAGTGTCAAAATTGACATAAAAGAGTTTTTAAAACAAATATTATATTATTAATTGATATTAAATTCCTAAAAATCTAAAGCTCAGCCAAGAGACTTATATAACGATAGTTATATCATTAATGGACCACTTGTGGGTCGCTTGGATGTATATAGTAAGTTTATTATCTATATAATATAAAAATACAAAGATACATTGTAAAAGTGAAACTAATTAACTTAGAGTTAATACTTAAAGATAAGGTTAATATAAGTACCAAAACCTATCTAAATTCTATTAGTTGAGTGGTTTGCGACCCATCCCCACCTTGAAATTTAAATAATAAACTTTTGAGCCATTAGAAACCGAATATGAATTTATTATAAACTAATATTTCTAGCTTTTCCAAAGGTTCCCCTCACCCCTCTTATAAAAGGGCACTCCTCCTTCTCATTTCTTCACACCTTCAAAGCCTTTTGGATCAGCCAAAATCTGCCCAAATACTCTCCCAACTTCCATCACTACAACCTAGAGTCCTTAGTTTGATCAGAAATCCAACCTATGGAGCCCTTTTGATCAAATCAAAAGGAAGAACCCAAAGAATAGGTAATGATTTCACCACCCTTTTCCAAGTTCCTTTCTTCTTCCACTTCTTATTCCTTTGTTATTACCATTCTAAAAAAATAACTCCAGTATCATATATATACTGTGATGTTATTATAAATATGTTACAACCATATTCAGTATTCTATCCACCCTTTGAATAACATGTCACCATACGTGCGTACGTACGGATTACCGTCTCCACGTCGTGGTGTAATTGTTATTCAATATATTATTATTTAGATGGGTATAATAAGGATGTGTAACTCATGTAAATAATAAATATAAAATGATAATGATTCTTTATATATGATATACCATCCATTTATATATTATTTTAATATCAAATGAATGATATTGTCGCTCGTGCGTACGTACGGACTACCGTCTCCACGAACGTGATGAGATTCATTCTCCATCGTATCCATTCAAGTATAATTATCATTTGATAATTTAAAAATAATGTTTAATGGCTTGATATCATTCTAGATATGAATAATATACAACCTATCCATGACAAACATGTCTTATGTAAAAAAACATATAAAAGAAAATGAGTAAGTTAACACCTGAAACGACGATAATACTAAGATATTATTAACAGAGCAATGTTAAAAGATCATATATGATATCATATGAATGTATATGATTATTGTATAATTTAATAACAATTATTTCACTATTATACAGGATTTTAACCTACCCCAACCAAGGAAAAGTACAAGGTAAGGGTTTATTTCGCAATCTCTTCATTATCTGAGGTTGTTTATACGTAATAATCTACTGGGATTTCTTTATCATCCACATCCATGTTTCTTCGAAATGTATTTCAAAACATTTTTACTATTTACAAAGAATATGGGTTAAAGTCATTTATAGCCTTATGTGTTTTTTAAAGGAATCTCTCCGTCGTTTTCCAAACAAGGCACTTTTTACCTTTCGACAAATTTAAGGTAAGAATGTTTTTTTAACTTATACGGCGGGTGCGGCTATTTACCACCGTTATAAAATCATCAAAGATTCCCTTACAAGCTTATAAGAATATTTTAAAAGTAAATGTATTATTTTATAATTATGTGACTTTTAAATGTTTTCAAAATAAATATTTTAAGAATTTTTGAAGGGTACTCTTTATCAATATCATAATTTTAAATGTTTTAAAGATTTATCTTTCTAAATATTTTTAATTAATGTCCATGTTTTCAAAATGATTTTAAGGACATATTTATATGGACATGAAGGTTTTGAAATGATATTTATTTTCAAAAGTTTCAAAGTGGTATGGGACACTTTGATTCAAAAATCTATTTTAAATTACTTCCTTTATAAATGTGTGACTTTTCAATGATTTCGAGAAAAGAGATATTTCTCTCAAATAGTTTTGATTTCATCTATGTCAACATCCATTGATCGATTTTAAGCTTATTTGAAGTTGATTTATTATGATACAAAACTTGTATATTGTATTGAAGGTTTTGTGATATGTTTGACTGTGGATGTGCTATTTTTATACCATTCATAGTTTATGGTGAAAGTATTGACATTTCGTATGCTAGTTTTAATACGAATGTTTATGTTATGTTTAAACATTTTAATATGGGAATGCATTGGACTTAATATGTGACGGTTGGAGCCCGCTATAGCTCCTTGATGCATCGGTAGGTCTCATGAGACAAACTAGTGTCTTGGCACAAGGCCTTGGAAAAATCTTATTTTTAGTCTTGGCACGAGGCATTGGCTATGTGGTTATGATAGTCTGGCATTATGCATTCCATCATTATGAAAGTGGTAATTGATATTGCATGTGATTATTCGATTAGTAGAATATCCATGTGAATAAGTAAATGGAATTATTTCATTTAATTTTTTCCATACTATGTTGAAGTTCGAGTTTAAAAGTCTTTTGTTTTAAGTTATACATTGCCTTCAATGTTTATTCTTATTTATGAAAGTTTCCACTATATTGTTATCCTTACTGGGCATTTGAGCTCACCCCTTTTCTATGTTTTATTTTTCCCAGGATGTGAATAATTTATTTATGAATGACTTGCAGGGATAGTATGTAGGGATATGAGTGTGGGATAAGGAGACTATGTTATTGTAGTAGTTTTTTCACTTTATGATGTAATTTAAAACTTTATGAATATATCTAGTGTTTCCAAGGCCACTAAACCAATCAGTCTTTCTAGATTTGATCTTTCTTGTGATCATGCCAATGTTATGTAATAATGCATCGGGTCTAGGTAACTGGGGTCGGGGCCTTACAAGTCTACACTTTTGAGCCATATTAGAGATATAAATTATGAGGATCTAGAGTTTTTTACCTTGAGGTAAATTCATGAAGGTGGGGAGTCACCATATGATTGAAGCATAGATGAGGATGAATCGTCTACTTCAAGATTCAGGTTGTTGTGTGTATGAGCATGCGAGAGGAGCTCATGCAATAATTTCAAACATTGTAGTGGGTGGTACATATAGGGATGACCAAAATGTACCATGTCCTATAAAAATAGTGTTGGTGGCCAAGCATGAAAAGGGAGATATCAAGGTTCAGGAAATGATGCTAGACCTACCAATAGGTGAAGGCTGAGCATCAATGACCTGGAGGTTTTCTATAGTCATTGTAATGGAAGTGGTACGACATGGAAATGGACATTATGGTGGGTCACCTAAATAATCTTAGGAAGAATGTTGTTTTCTAGGTTATTATGGATTGAAGGAATAAAGTAGCACATTTATTTCTTATATGGGAAACCTTCACGGTAGAGCAGTTGTAATAACTATATATTCAGGAGATAGTCTGTGTGCATGGGGTGCCATAGATTATAGTTTTTGATTGAGATTTTCATTTTACTTCATGTTTCTGGTAGGGCTTGTAGAAAGTGATTGGAACGTGGGTTTTATTTAGTATGTATTTCCATCTGCAGAAAGATGGGTATCTGGAGTATACTATACTGGTGCTTGAGGATATGCTTTAGGTTCATGTTCTTGACTTTAGTGGGTTTTGCAAGAAGCACTTGGATTCAGTGGATTTTTACTATATCAACAGTTATTAGGTAACTATATAGATGGTTCCATAGGTGGCTCTTTATGGTAGACCATGTAAATCACTGCTATGTTGGATAGAGGATGGTTAGCCAGAGTTGTTGGGACCAAGTCTCGCATAGGAGATGTTAGAGCAGGTGCAGCTGATCCAAAAACATTTGGATACATCTCAAAGTATAAAAAATTCATGTGTTGATAGACATAGATGACCCCTAGATTTTATATAGGGTGATCGTTTATTACATAATGTGTCTCCTAGATTGGGTCACTGCATGATATAGAGACAGGGAATGTTGGTACCCAGATTTTTTGGACTGTTTGAGGTTCTGGAATGAATCAGGTAGGTAGACTACCGATTGGCTCTTCCACAAAAAAATTAGTGATATGCATGATGTTTTCCATGTATCAAAAATTCAACAGTATCACCTCGACCCTTCTCATGTGATCGATATGGATGATTTCTATCTAGAGGTAGATGATTCCTTTAAGGAGCGTCTGATATTTGTGATAGATCATAGTGAGAAAGTGTTATGGGGAAAGACCGTACTGAGAATTCGTGTATTTTGGAAACTTGGTTGTTTGTAGTAGGAGACATGGGAAAGGGAGGAAGATATTCAGACTCAGTGGCCCAATATTTTTAGCTTATAATCTTAGAGAACCTTGGGAGTATATCTCGAGGATAAGATATTATGAGGTAGGGAGATTATAAGATCCTGACCTTTTCTAGAGTTGTCTCAGACTTTTTTATAGGTAACCTTTTATTTTAATTTGAGTACCTTTGTTTGGGTGGTACATTGGTGTTTTTTTGGGAGAATGTTGAGAAAAATGGAAGAAAAGTGGGTTGTGCATGGTTAGTGCATGGTTAGAGCAAACCGTGCTCCCCAGCCCAGCAAACCATGCAACCGTAGACAATGGGGGTTCACACGGTTGGTACATTATTTTTCAAACTATGCACCCTAAAAGGATAAACTATGCACCCCTAAAACAATAGGTTCATGGTTAACACATAGTTAGGAAAAATGGTGTGCCCTTGTGCAGGAAATTGTGTGTGGGAACTAATTAAGACCGAAAATTATTTTTAAAATTTCCCAAACCCCTGAAACTCACCTACTTCGACCTCCATTTAACCATAGGTCCTCTTTCACATTTTGGGATCTCTCTGGATGAATTTTAGTCCCTCCCAAGATTTTTTCTTTACTAATTTAAGCCTAGATTGAAGGACACCTCTCTCCTAGTAAGTGAATTCTTCTCTCGTTCTACCTTATTCTTCCCTCATTATTTTTTATTCCTTTCAATTATGTAATCTATTGTATTGGATATATCCATATCTATTTGGAAAGATATAGATCTAGATCTAGTTTTTCAATATCTTTATTTTCTTTAATCTTGATTTAGGGTTTTGAGATTCAGAACTATATCTATGTCGTTTTGCCACTCAATTTTTGGGGATTTCCATTGGGCGATTATTCTTCAAAAAATTGAGTTATGTGGTCTAATATTAAATAACCATAGTCACAATCATGAAATTTTTATGAATTTTTTAGGATTTATAGCATTATTTCTCAATTTTAATTTTTACTTTAGGTTATTTAACGTGGCTAATTGATTAAATAGTTTATTTTTGAAATTGATGACTAATTGGGGACTTTGTCATTGGATTAAGGGAATTTCCATTTTGATGATTAATTGTGGATTTAATCATGGGTTTAAGGGTATTTCCAATTAGATAATAAAAGTATAAATTAATTATGAAATTTAGGGATTTGTGATTTTGGGTAATGGACAATTGATTAATTGGATAAATTTTTGAAATGCATGAGAAATTGGGAAGTTTATTATGAGAACAAGGGGATACCCATATAGATAGTTAATTGGGTAATTAATTATGAGGTTTAAGGGGATTTACATTTTGATAATTAATTGGAAGATTAGTTATGGGGTTTAGGGACATGCATTTTAGATAATAAATTAGGGGATTAATTACAAGATGTTGAGATAATTGGTTTGATATAATTAATTGATGAATTAATTATGAAATATCAAGAAATATGATTTGAGATAATTAATGTTAGATTAATTATAAGATACTGATGTCATGGGTTGAGATAATTAATCCTATATTAATTATGAGATATTGAAATGGTGAGTATGATTAATTAATTGATGAATTAATTAATGGTTGTTGAGATATGAGTAATATTGTGATGTTGTTTATTATTTATTATTAAATGGTAAACGATAACATGGAAATTTGGCCAAGTTTTATTAATGGTAACATTCTCATTCAATTATATGTTATTAAATGGTAAATGGTAATATGGACATTTAGCCAAATATTATGAGCGGTAACATGCTCATTCAATTATGCATTATTAAAGAGTGAATAGTAACATGGAAATTCAGAAAAGTATTAAGAATGGTGACATGGAAATTCAATTGTCATATTACATGGAGATAAAACGGATTCTGGCATGAGGCGAAGTAGGTATTTCAGTTCGAGTGTCCTCAGGAACCCAGGGGTTTATGTGATTAAATAGAGAATATTTAATAATATTATAATCTTTTAACTTATGAGTTATATTTACCTATTTATATAATTTCATACATTATTATTGACTATAATTGTTTTAGACACCACTAGTGGTGTCCTACTGAGTTGAACTTACACCCTACTCAGACTTCTAGATCAGTACCCGAATAGACTTTATTGTTGCATGACAGGTTAAGGGAAAAGTCCCTAAGTTAGATGGATAGTTTGGGGATAGTTCTTGGATTAGGGAACATGACATGGTTCATGTCCCACTTGGGGGTCGTTGATATATTTATTTTTAGTTTTCATTTTATACACATGAAACTTACATTATCATGGCATGTTTTCTATTTTATTTGGATATTGTATTTCATTCTTTATTATCTTGAGATATTGATATTTTTTTGGTAATATATAGGCTTCTTCTATTGTTTTTTTTTTTGGTGTATTAATGTGATAAAAGAGAGTATAGTATCCCCATTAATGAATTATCAGACCCTCACTGCTAGTCGGTAGCCTTTGGAATATGGGGAGGCGCACTTAAGGTCATGTGACTGACTAGCTCGGGGCACCGGTGTGTGGCACCTGGTCCAGGATGTTACAATCCCTATCACCATCGAGGTAAGAGAAGATATGTGAATGTACATTATCATCCTAAACTGGAAGAGTTATCAAAGATAAATTTTGGGGATGCTTGTTTTCTTGTATACTACCATAGGGGGTAGGTGGATCTTTGACATCCTGAGTTATAGATAATGTCTTGGGGGCATCGTCATTTTTTATTAATGGAATGAGTGAATTATTAGAAAAATACATTTCATCTTAAATGACTATTATCATATGGACATGAGCCAATTAAATTTTCAGTTCAAGATAGCTTACTGGGATTAAATTTGCTGCCTCAATCAGGTTTTTGGGTATAACATAATTTCTGTCGATCATGATCCAAGTATTCATAGGGGTAGTCCCCAAGCCATTAGGGGATGCTACCTGCATATCTTCATCCACCATTGTTTTTTTTCCTTCTTAGAAAAACCTGCCTCAACATATATGGCTCCACAAGACTCGAAGAGGGCCTTTTCACCATATAGTATTCTGACCTTCCCATCAATGGGGTATTTCAAGCATTAATGAAATGTTTAAGGTATCACTATGAGGATATGAATTCAAGGTCTTCTAAGTAGTAAATTATTGGTTTTTTATATCTATATAACAATGAAATCAGTGTTAGATATTACATTCTAAAACTTTGGAAAGTATGAATAGGGATGAGGTCGATCCCAGAACCATTTTCAACTAGATCCCATCAGATGTTGACATTATAGATTTTCCTAAAATATTCAGGGGTCAGATATGTCCCAGGATAACTTCTTCTTGATCATGTTTTGTGAACAAGATGGTGATATGGAATTATGACGGAAAACTCACCACTTGGTAAACCTTGGTTGTAGTGACTTCTTTCCCAAACTCATATGGGATATATAGGGCCTTGTTGAGTACCTCTCTGAGTTATTTTTTAATATGGAGAAAATTAAAGATTCATAATTTGGATGCAATAACCGCCAATTATTTTATAATGTTTTATTTTTGTACCAGAGGTATTTTCTTCCCAAGGTGGGGTTTCTCCCTATTATGTGGCTCGGGAGTTGAGGTGTTTTAGTTGGATAGGCCTAGTGCTTGAGTAGAGGTAAAAGGAGCATCTTCTTAAAGTGTAATTGGTCATGCCATCCCTCCCCTGTTTTTGGGCTAATCAGATAGTCACAACCCTTGTAGTAAGTTGTTGAAAATGATTGGTCTTGAATGACCACTGAAGGGATTCGAGTCATCTACATGCTTTTTTTGGGATTTCCGGAGTGCTCTCCCCTGGGTCTTGGATGAATATATGTATTTTTTGGGGATGTTATTGAAATATATGTTTTGACCACGCCTGTGTCATCCCTTGTATCCTCGGATTCTACATCCTCAGACTCCATCTCCCCGATCAAGTATGAGGAACTCATACATGGAGGTGCATTCATCATCAAAGAAGGGATTTGTTAAGTGAACTATCTTTACAGAACAGAAAATGATCACTTCATCAGATGATGGATGTTTTTGGTTAGGCGGTGCCCGTTCTCTAGATGTTGAAGAAAATTAGTCTACAAGAGCTAAATCTTGTGTAGGAGCTGGATATGACTCTTTCTCTTGTGTCCTTTCCTATGTCTGATGATTGTGTCTAACTCCAGAAGGTGTATTCATTAATGTATCCCTAATTACCAAGAACATTATTGGTTTTTGAATTTTTTTTCTCTTAGGTTGGATGATCTCCTTCAACTATATTTCATGTCATTTAGTTATTAAACGTTTGTCCATGTCTAGTCAGAACTTCTTGCAAGTCACCATATTCTTCTAGTAGAGTGATGGTTAAATAGGTCACATATGTTGAGGACTTCACTAGTATCACCTTTCTAGAATCATGGATGCTTTTTAGAATTTCTTTGAATACAATTCAATCATGGATGGTGTGACACACCATCCTATGTCACGAGCAGTATTCAAGATGATCAATAAGGTTGACATAATTGGGTTTCGAAGGATCTAGTGGCTTGATTAGGTTATTTTTTAGGGATATAAGAAAATAAATGGGGTCCTTATCACTTCAGAAGGAATACACTTTATTTATCCATTCCTCAAATCATGGGAAACCCTAATCTCTTTTTGCTTCTATCCAAGGGTGATTTTTTTCTGTTGTTGCTCGATGGGAGGTATCATGCGATTCAGGGCCTTCTTGGGTGCTTGAATGGGCACTGATACTGGTTTGAGGATAATAGTAGTATCATCTTAATTACCAAGCCTCTTTCCATGTGTTGGGGGTATGTGAATAGATTCATCTCGGGTCTGCTGAATAGAATCTTTTAATAATTGTGTCATTTCTCTCAACTCGTAGAATCTTCCTGGATACATCATCTGGTATAAAGGTGCTTGCAACTCATCCTGGATATTTTTTGTACATAGTAGCTTCTCATGCAAGATAGGGATACTGAGTGAATTGGTTAAACCTTTCCATCTTATGATGAAGTTAGAAACCCTCTTATTTTCCCAATGTTTTCAATTTGTGAGGTCTATAATCATCGTTTTCCTTAACATAGAGCTGAACTGATAACGTAATTGACAAAGAAGGTATTCCCATCCCACAATGTACCCTGTTGGAAGGATACTATACCAACAAAAGGTTTTCCCTATTATAGTTTGTACAAAACATCTCAGTTTGGTCACATCCTACTAGTCTTGAGGTCCCTTCATCGGGCCACATTGGGGAATGAAGTGTGTGAGATTTGTTCTAGATCTCATATGTTATCAAAGGTGGAGAAGATAATATTACAAAAATTGGGCAAGACAAAATTTTCATCCATCCATTTGGGATATGGAATATTTTTAGGTTGCATGGGGGAATTCTTCCCTTCCATGGATTTCATTAGAGTATCTAGGGATTAAATAGTGTTGAGGAGTTCTTAAGGTACTATTGTCTGGGAGACTTCCTATCTATCGAGAGAGGTATAGGATTTATGAGGTAACTGCATTTTCATATCCCACTGATTCTCGATCCATGAAAGGACTGAATGATCACCCTAATAGGGAAGAGGTTATCACCATAATTGAGGAAAGACATGATCATCATAAACTTTACAATTTATGTAGAATAGCATCCTAAATCCATAGAAAGATAAATATTAAAATGATACTCTTGTAGATGGATTTTATCTATCCTGATATGTGGTAGGAGGGATATTCAATTCTGTTTGAAGATAATACCTAGTAGGAATCTTCCCCTAAGTAGTTCCTTGTTAAGCTGTTTGAAATTTTGTATCTCATTCTCATATTCTGACAGTTGTTCCTATATGGAGTGAATTTATACTCCTTTGGACAGTGAGTTGGATGTATCTACACCTTTCCCTTTATCCTTTGTAGTGTTCCACTATGGGGGTGTAAATTCATCATTCGGAGATGACAGTTTTTGGCTCATACTCTGGTTCCACATATGTGAAGCTTTAGTTTATGAATCTATATCACTTACCTCTCGAGGTACCATTTCTATACTTCTTCCCTCTATATTTATGTCTTAGTTTAAATTATATATTTTTTTTATGGTGAAAACATTCACTAAGGTGTATCAATAAATGGTAGTTATCCCATTACTCCCCATGCAATAGGGTGATTCTACACCACTTACTCCTCCTTTGAGGGATGCATTAGGGTCATTTTTATGACCCCTAGCCATATTGAACCATTTTGTATTATGAGCCTTGTGGAGTATGATTTCCTTTTTCATAGGTTCCTCATGTATTGGTTTATTAATAGTGACCTTAAGGGAGTTTCCAATCATAATTTCCTAACAGATCCCAAATAGAAAAGGTATAGATTGTGGCAGGAGGAATGGATGGGAAGTTGGCCATCAATATTTACCTCCCATCCTTGGGAATATTGATTCCTTTGGGTCGGATGATGATAAAAATTCCCTCAGTGTTGATAGTTGGGGATGATTCTGGGCCAGTATTGTCACATGTTGATCCTGTTGTTGAGGATTTTATGATTCTAATAGAAAATCGGATGAATTTTAATATGAGAATTGAGATATAAATGCACCAAGACCTATGGGATAGGGTTGATCTAGAATCATTTCTAATTTATATAGGACTGTCTTGGTGTGTGATGAACATAATAGTAGTGATTGAGATAAAAATATCCCCAGCATGGTGCTATGGGATTGGTTTGCAGTTGCAACCTGTATTTCCAAGATCCTCTCAGGGTTTGATGACCTGAGGGGTGAATTCTGTGGTGAAAATTGCCCCAACTTTGTAATATGGGTTCACTCCTGTATATATGTTATGGTAGATGCTATTGAAATCTATATTATTTGGAACAATTGTACTTGTGTATGTGTTGGGTGAAATGGTTTCCTATGATGGGAGTCATTTTCTACAAGAAGATTTTGGGTAGTCTGCAACTTCAGCTTCCATGTCTAAAATGCATTACCAATTTATCAAGGGGCCCATTTTAAGAGTCTATTAGTATATATCTCCCTCCTTTCATGATGTATTTGTGCCTTTAAAGCAGGGGAATATTTTTGTATTGACCAACTAGACCATACATTACCCATTCACCTAATTTCTCCTATATCTATAACATTACAAGATATTATATATGTGGAGATTTTTTGTTCTAGGGACATAGTGAAGTGAAATGATCCATATTTTACACATCCTATAATATGTATTATTGACGGGGCTCCCATAATTTGTCAAAAATAGTTGTTATGATACAGATACAAACACTTTGTATGAATTTTTCATACTCTTCCATTCTTGGGTTCTAGGTTATGGAGAATGTGGACATGTTCCACTGAAAACATAGTGTATTAATAATCAAGAGATTACCCACATATACTTTATAATGGAGGTGTCAAGCCTTCAACCACTGATGAGTCGCCCGCATATTCTAGTATAGGTAAGGCATGCACTCCTATAGCTTATCTGGGATATCATAGTTGAAAGTGGCGATGGTCCACAACATGGTCAGAATGTTTTTTCTAACTAACTCTCTATATATATCCATTTCAGCCTCTTCTTCATCATAATTATGAGCCTCCACCTAGTCAAACCATAATTTTTTATTCTTTTGGTATTTTTCTAACCATGGTGAAGTGTTGCTGATAGTTTATGGGGCACTATATATGGTTAACAACAGTGTTTTGATCACCTCTCTACACAAAGGTGTCTAGTCAAGGGGAGGATTTTCTTATTCCGGGTAGATATTATTGTGGGGAGGTTGACCATGGTGGATGTCCTGATTAGAGTCCCTTTGATCCATATATTCACTACCATGAGGTGGAATATTGAAATATTAATTATATCCATCTTCATTTTAAGAGTCTATGGACCGTTTAGTGTTTGTAGATATGCATCATAAAAGCTCAAGGACACTGGCATTGAGCATATCAAGGCTATGAGCCTAATTCTATGTCATGGATAAAATATTTTAACCGTTCTTTTAGGGTTGCGTAGGGATATGATCATACTATATAGAGGTTTATGAAATATGTTGATAACCATATGGTGCTACTGGGACATGATACCACTACAAAGAAGCTCCTAGAGTAAGCGAGTAATCTTATATGTTATCAATAAGAAAATGATCCTACTTGTGGGTAGTTTCCAGAATATACTAGTCAATCCTGGATGAAGTGGGGGTATGATCCCTATTAAAATATGCATTCCACAATTGTAATATGATGATAGACCTTCGTAAAGTGATAAAGGAATATAATCCTCCTCATTTATAGCCTCTAAAATATGTTAGTGATGTCGTTCATCAGCAGAAGTAAGGATGGGATTCTGGATCTTGTAAGCTGGTAGAATATGTCGAGTAGCTTCATTAGTAGAGATATGAAACTAAATTTAGGCGATTTTCATATTGTATTGAATAAAATTAGTTGGATAAGAGATATGAGATTGTTTTTATACTTTGAGAGTATACCACCGATCTTTTTTTGATAGGAATGTACGTCTGTCCTGAGGCTTGTGCCAAACTGATTTGTTGACCCCCTATAGCAATAGGGATATGAGCCTAGTCCTGTACCTATTCCTTTATCATAATATTTCCACAATCCTTCTAGAGGGGAGAAAGAATGTTTTATTTCTCCAGAGTATCCACCTATTTATATGATCATGGTGATATGCTACTCTAGATATTAGTACAAGGATATGTGTATGTCCCTGTATATGTACAAGTGCTGGAATATGCTGACAAAGCTCTTATATTGTTGCTAGAATGTAGTGACACTTTATAAAAGTGTGTGTAGAAATATAAGAATGTAAATTCTTAGTTTCCAATATATATTGGTAGATTTATTCAATTTAAGCAGAGATATAATCTCATTCTTATCCTCCATGTGCCATCAGAATATGTCTATGGGCTTCATTCGTGGATGAATGGATGAGTGCCTCCCTCATTCTTGCTGTAGGAATATGCATGGAGACTTGATCTAAGTGAGCATAAATATGAACATGCCTGCTATCTACCACCAAAATATGCCAACATGATTTATGAGTGGATGTGGGGATATGATCCCACTCCCATTTATTCACATATTTCCTCACCTAGTGACACCTCCTTGGTACTTGTGCATAAGTGTCCAGGGTGAAAATTTGTCAGGTGGTTCTCTCAACAGGCGACTAAGGGGCACTGGTGGGATGACGCTGGTGATGGAGGTTATCAAGATTCCTCTTAGTAATATCCTAAACTAAGATGGATCCATATTCTACTACTTGATCTACCTTCATAATTTATGGAGGGTGCTAGTTATTATGCTCTGTGGATAAGATTTGGAAGTGATTTGTGGTGGCGATAGGTTCCACTAGTCTAATTGCAGCTTGCACTAAACAAAACAGACTTTTTGGCTTCATTTTTTTGATACCTCTACATGAATCTTCAAGGACTAGGATCATACCATATCATTGTCATTCTCAAACAATTTTTTTCTCCACTTGAAGCTAAAGGTGTCGAGTGTTTGAGGTTGTTTTGAGACCTGTAGAAGTTACTATTATAGCTAAGGTTCTAGAACATTCACTTGATAAAGACAAGATCTTAGGTCAATTTTTCTGTGAGAGTAGTTTCTATAGTTACAAAGATAACAAGGAACAAGATCACTAATCATTTCATCATCAAATTTGTGAAACAAGATCAATAAGCTACACATGATTAATATAATTTCCCTTTCTTATTCCTGCTTATTTCATTTTTCTCATGTGAAATTTTCATGGCGATAATAACCTATTTCATGGGAATCCCAATTAGATTTTATTATTGAAGGGTTTCACATTGAGAATACCATTTTTTCATAGGGGATGAAAAAAAATGGATTGAAACAAGGTCAACTAATCATTTTTATTATTTGACAGATTCACATCAGGTTCACCATTTTTGTTTCCATAGGGATGGTATGGTGACCCAAGATTGGAAGACAAGATGTATGTTTCCTATAATGACTCATTTACTCTTTCATTACATTATTTCACATTGGGTTCACTATTTTTATTTCGTTTTAGAGGAATGGGGGCTTACAATTGATTTTGGAGGGTTCAAGTATGGTTGCACAATCATTCATGTCGGGTTTACCATTTTCATCTATCATGGAAACTCCCAACTGATCCCACATCCATAATAAGCTACAAACCTTCTTTCAAGATATGGACAATCATTTGGGTTTTTAGATCCAACAGTTCTTAGGAACTCACATTAGATGCGAGTATAGGTGTTTGGGATCATCACACCATTTTATGGGGAATTATTTCCTACTATGAGACTCTCTTATATATTAAAGATATGATTGGGAATCCCTTATAGATCCCAATTTATAGCTAGTTACCCTAATAAAATAATTATATGTTGAATCTGTCATTGGGTAAATGTGGTTCTACTAATGAGACCATCTTTATGTATATCAGGTTCTTCATCCATTTTATGTTATCACTTAGCGAGGGGTATCTACATATATTTTGAAGTCATATAACTAGTAACTATGGTGTTTTACTATCATCTAGAAGGTGATTGGTATTTTTAGGATTGTATTGAACCTTTATGAGGTGTCCTCATATCCTTTAATAATATGAATCAAACCCCACATATTTCATTTATGAAAAATTGGTGTAGTTTAACATCATACAGAAAGGACATATATGAGGGAACTTAGGCACTAGGTATGGAGCTTGAGCCTTTGGAATTTATCTTATATATCATGTTTATAACAGGAATAAAATCCATCATATTTCAATCTTACTTCAACCCACTAATGGGTGGAAACATAAAATTAAATCTTGTGGGGGTTATTTTCCCAGGGTTTACTAATATGGGAATGCCTTTGGGACTTGCACTGAGGTGGATCCCCTATATGGGGTAGTCATATCATGTCACTGAATGGAGATTACACATTGAGGTTTCCCTGTATGGGGAAAATTTATGTAGTTGGTAATATGATCATTGAAAATTCCTAAGCCCACATGATTCATGCTCAATGTGAGAAACAGGGGATAACAACTGACCAAACTCACCGCATATGGATACGGGACTTATGCACTATGCAACCCTAATGGGTTATTTGATGTTGACCTCAGACCTTATGAAGGAATCCTATGTATCCTAATAATAACAGGAATTAGAGTCCTCATAGTTCAATTAGATTCTCAATCCACTGATGTATGAGGAAGAATGATAAATCCACAAGAGAGTTTGGATCCCATGGGTTATAGAGTTTGAGATATGGAAGGACTTACACAAAGGCGGATGCCTGTTAGAAGATACCTAACCCTCACCCTCCTACAAATAAAGAGTATGAACCATGAGTGGCCAGCTGAGCATGTTCTGATGGCATAAGGATCCCATAATACCCCTAGTATTTCATGGTTATCCATTCTTAACCCATTATGGACACTTACCATATTAAAGGGGAATGTCTGACCAAAGGCTCATAGTTTCGGGTTCACATGGCTCGAGGGAACATGCCCAAGTACTCCTATTTGAAAAGGATGACATGTTTGTGAGTGTCTTTGTGACATGTCTAGAGTGTCTTCTAAACATGTCCCGAGTGTCTTACTAACATGTATAGGGTATCTAAACATACATGAATTATCTACCTGACATGAATGAGGATGTATTGACATGTTCTAGTTATCTTCCTAACATGTCTAAGGATTTATAGACATGTCCTCGTTATCTGGAAGACATGTTTGAGAACTGTCACATGATCCAACATACTTCTGTATGGGCTACCACATGAGAAGGATGGAATGTCCAAGGCACTTCACATGATCAAATAAGACATGTCATAGGGATAACACATGATTTAGATGACTTTTCTAGGGATCCTTCATGTGATCAATGCAGACATGTCCAAGGGTATCACATAATAAAGGCTAACATGTCAGAGGGTTTCTGTGTGATATGGATGAAATTTCTAGAGTAATTCATGTGGTTGTTCTGATATGTCCATAGGACTTTATGTGACTAGGCCAACATTTCTGAAGGTCTTTGTGTGACTTGGCTGACACATCTGGAAGACATTCCATGACTTGGATGAAATGTTTGAGTGTTGTTGCATGATTTGGTTGACATGTTTGGTGTTTTCACATGACTTGTGAATAGGATACACTAAGTGCATGACCCCAGAATATGAAAATCATCACATTCATCTCTGAATAAGGCTTTTGTATTTTTATCCTTCATCATATAAATGGCTCAATGTTCGTCAAGAATTTTCCTATTTAGATGTCGTGTAAACAAGTCATCACACATAAAATCATTTGTGTGATCTTCAGAAAACACTGAAATTCCTTCACATGATCAATAGGTTGATCACATGAATATTATATACATGTAATTTGATACCTTAAGTCGTTCTGTTGGTTCCCCTAGTGAAATACCCTTGCAATTGTGTGGATTTTTTCTCTGAGAAGTCCGCTCATGCCTCTGCACTTCTGTGTGTGTCTTTTTTTATACCCAAAGGGGAGAATTTATAGGCATCTCCACCCTGGATCTACACCTCCTTTCATGGAACATATATCAAAAATATAGGTTTGAGTCAGTGGAACATCATTCATTTTTCTTGAACCATCAATCGGTCATCTATGGAATCATCTTTATGTCGTTTGATAAATAGAAAATGTGAGATCACTCGGTCATATCCATTTTATTAGACCCATGGATTTTCAAATGGATTTTTCATAATCAAATTGACATATCAAACGGCCTTTTCAAGATCATTTTGACATGTTTGGGAGTCTTCATGAGATTAGGTCACCTGTTGAAGAGGATTTTTCTTCATCAAGGAAGACTTTTCTAGAGCCCTTTGTGAGATCAAACTGGCCTATTGGAGACCATTCTCAAGATTAATCTGATATATAAAAGCAACTTCATGTTATAAATGGTATGATCACATGAGGCGAATAACCCTTCCACTTGAACAATAGTGTAACTTTTCCTCACAAGAGGGTGCTGACTTTTTCAACATTTATTCTTTATTTTACAAGACATTTGACATTTGATCAATGATTTTTCATCATAGAATTACATGATAAAATAGACATCTATAACGTCATTCGCATGATGGAGATGACATTTCCAACACCCTTCACATGACAAAGGTTACTTGTCTTGCATTCTTCACTTACTGAGGCCGACATGCCCCTAGGTATTTCTCATGCTCAATGTATTGATCACACTAACCACATCAACCATTCACATGAAAAATATCATAAATTTATTTCACATGAAGCTTCCACCTTTTAAACCTTTTTATATTCTATTTTCCAATACCTTAAACTTTTTCCCATTGGTTGTTTGAAAGGTCATCACATGATCAAATGAACGTGTCTGAGGTCCTTCACATGATGAAGGTAACATGATGAAAGGATTTCATGCAGCATGGCTGACATGAACCTAGGGATACCACGTTATTGTTTAAGAGATCAAGTGATCAGTATAATTCATTCATGTGAAAATCAACTTAACTTCCATCGTATGAAGCTTCTGCCTTTTTCAACATTATTTCAAAAGGGGATTTTTGGTGATTTATAGGAATCTATCAGTTGACATGTCATATTATGGTAGGAACTATCCTAAAAACCTTCACATAATCATGAGGGATAGTCATAGAGGCTTCTTATGATAATGAACTAATCATGAAAAGTGCATGACTCGTTCACATGATATTCCCACGGTTATGTGATCATGTTTTTTCTTAGGGGTAACACAATTCATGTGAACTGATCACCCAATCTCCAAGTAGCCATGATCCTCATTCCTTTATTTTTCAAATAAAATAATACATATGCTTTGGGTATTTATACAATCCTATAATTGGTGATGCCCATTTGGTGGGTGTCAACAATGAACAAAAACTATGCATGGACATATTTGATTATGGCTATGAACTTGTTGAACTTATTAAATAGGAAATGTAATAGGATAGATCAAGCTGAAGTTTACATGAGGGTAATAATAATTTCATTCTTATTCAGCTAGGAGGGGTGATTCCAAATTCATTTTCTAGCATGGATAAGCATAAAGGGATCAGCAAAATGGAGCAGTATGTTCCTGGACCACCATTAAAACATTAGGCTAGGGAGGTTTCTTGTTCAAGAAAGCTTCCAGCTATACAAAATTGGCAACAACACACCATAGTGGGAGATGTTTCGTCTCAGAAATTTCAACTACTGGGGGTATAAAACAAGTTGAGTATAAGGATTCTTTCACAAACCATGTGAACAAAACCCTTGGTGACAATACCTCCCATGCTTGAGAATATCATTCCAACTATTCATAATAGGGAGGAAAGGTTTGAGTCTGATTTGGAATTTGATGATTGAATTCATGGGATAGTGAAACACTTTTCAATGGAAAGGGCCAGTTATGGTAATCTTGAGGATCAAATTTAATCCTATTATATTAATCCATAAGGGGGGAAATTAGAAGATGTCCCAAGTGAAGTTATATCTAGCATGATTTTTTATGACATGGATGGATTTATGAGGAATGTGAAAAAAAAAGTGGAGTTAAATTTGTTTGCTGGTGAGGATACATTTGAATTAAATGTATCCCAATTAGTTGAAGGATCAGTCAAGGGAAAGCATAAAGAGGATATTAAGGATGTTTCGATGGTTTTGAATGGAGTAGGTAGTTTGTCCCAAAAAAATTTGATTTTGTTATTTCAGAAAATTGACTAAAATCATTGGAGTGCATTACCAGATCCAAAGGAATGTATCTAAGGTGTAGGGATTCCCCTTTCCCAAAATGGGAGAATTAAATTCCCAACATAGTTTTTGATACATGTTTTAGGATAGAATCAAGTTTTTCTATGTTATTTGGGTTTTAGAAATGTTTGAACAAAAGTTATAAGGTATAATTATAGGGACAAAAAGTAGATCAAGAGGATATAAAAGTGAGATTAAATAAGCTACTAAAATGAGTTTCATATTCTTGTTACCAAAAAAATGTATAGGGGCATGAGAACCATCGAACCAAAATAAGTTCCATAATGGTAAAAATGTTGTTGTATTGGAGGGAGTGAAGGATGGTGGGATAGAGACTCCTATTCTAGATTTTGAGAGCACACAAATATTAATTATTCCATTGAATACACCTCCATAGGTTTTTGTTCTAGTGTTAAAGCACTTGAGTCATGCTATTGGAGTTCCAAATTGAGGGTAATGTGGTTTTCCTAGAGGTAGGTAATGTTAAGAATAAGAATTTTGGTTGGGTTTTTAGTATTAGTTGTGTGTATAAGGTTAGAAGTGTTAATATTTTTTAGAAATGTGGTCAGTGGGGTTTCTAAGGTGCATCATGATTGTTATCTGGTGTAGGGGTAGGTTTTTATTTTACTAATAATGGTTAGTTGTGATAGTTGTAGTAGGTGGTGGGGTTATTAATATAGGGTAATGGTAGTAGTTGGGGTTTTCTAGAATATTTTTCAATTTCTTCATAAGAATATTGTGGATTTTATCTAACTTGGATTCAAGTGGAAACCTCAAATATTCTTCTTTCGTGATTTTTTTCTCTATATTGTCTTCATTTATCTCTATTTCTATTTTAAATCTAAATTGTTAATAAAAGAATATAGAAATTCTTTATTTTTTTAACACCTAAGATTAAATTATATTAAGTGGACATTATATTTTCATAAAACTATAATATAAGGAAAATTTTAATATTTCATGGAATAAAAATTCTAATTTGATAGGATGAATATCGATTTTGAACTTACATGGTCAAAATAAGTCTAGAATGAGATACGGAAATTTTCCCTTAAAATTTATATTCAATGAATAATTGAAAATTTAGTATTTAAATATTACTACTTTTATTTATAATAATGTGTTATGATATGTATAATTAACAATTTATTTACTATCAATTTAATATAAATAAAGATAAGATCATTTGGTGGTAAAAATGATGTTTTTTAGAAAACTGTATTTAAATGCATAATGTCATTCCATTTTAATTAATTAAAATAATATTTAATAATGAATTATTTAAATTAAATTTAAAGATTATATATATAACTATATGAATTTAAATTCATATAATGAAGATTACTAGTCATATAGTTATTTTAATACAATCATATGCTTGAAAAATGCATTTAAAAAACCATTTTTCTACATGATTTGTGGGTTTATTTTTATACTAAATTTTTTCAATTATATAAATTGAATTTGGTAAAATGGATTCCATATTTTAAATCAGATTAATTAATATTAGGAAATAATTTCTACTTAATTTTTTGTCATAATGAATAGTAAAAATAGTAAAAAAAGTAGTTATCATGATTAAGGTTAAAATAGGTTTACTGGGGGTTAAGCTAAAAAGATAAGGGCTAAAATTACTAAAAACATCCTGAAACATCATTGGTTAGTTTTATTTATACATTAACCTTATCAAATTCAAATAATACCCTTTTTAGAGACATTTGTTTAAGAAATTGATGGTACATTATTTAAAAACATTGAAAAATTACAAGTGTTCCACTCACCTGAATTATAAATGAGCACATCCCCCTACCCCTCGTCACTTATTCACAACTCTTGAGCCATTTAACTCAAAAAAAACCCTACCAAAATCTATACCAAATATCCTTATACATGTTCTATTGTTTTTCATCTTCCCAAAATACCAACTCTATAGTGCTTAATAAGATATCCAAATGAGGTTTTTCTAAGTGAAGGAATTCGACTTCACCAAGAACTTTCTTTTTTACAAACTATTTTAGCACCTTAAATCATGTATTACAATTAAAATACAATAAAACGAGTATCTAAAATATACTAAGATATTATTATGTTAATTTTATAACCTGTATCCAACTACTCTTCCATGAAATTGGAAACGAAGTTGTCAATCATGTATACAACAGACTACCACCTCACAAACTAATGTAAATCATTTTCCATCACCACATATCAAGACTAGATATAATGGTGTATTTAATGTATATATTTAATATTTAGTACATAATTATACTTATATAATTATGTTATCACATCTTCCTTCTTACCTTCTAATCTATTGGAAAACAATAACGTCGCTCGTGCGTACGTGTGGACTACCACCTCCACAAAGCGATGTGATTCATTTTTTACTTTATTTTGAAATGGATGGTAATAAGGATAATTTTAATGAATATATATAATATATATGACATAATAATTATTATTTAAAGTTTAATTACTATTTTTCATTATTTCTTCCATCTTTCAAAAAAAACAATATTCATGCATACATACGGCCTACCGCCTTCATGAACAATGTAATTCATTTTTAATATATAAATTTTATGTATTAATATAAAAACATATATAATGAATATATATGATACTTATATAATTATTATAATCCAGTATACTATGGAACCATGATCAAATTACAAGGATCTAAACTACCGAACCAAAATATATATGAAAAACGAAGCAGTTATTATATGGAACTATGATTTTAAAAATGAATTATTAATAAATAAGCGATAAAAATTATAATTAAATAATATATTATATGATATATATTATAATAGTTCTATAATAGATTTATAATAAATCTATATTTATTATATAGTAGGTTTAGACACATATTAAGGAATTCAAACCTGAGGTAAGGGTTTATTTCACAATCTCATTATTATTGAAGATTGTTTATGATTAAGTCAATAGTGGGATAATTATTCGATATTTATATCTTAATACTAATATATTATATTCTAATATGTTTATTTATATAAATTAAAAGTTTTACTTTCATTTTAATTTCTTTAAGTACTCAAGATACCAAAATAATGTTTTTAATAAAAATCGTTATTATTTTTCCACCCAATTTAGAATATTTATCTTTTATGTCCATGTTGTTGTACCTCTCGTACCCCTCGTGGTTTAATTTTCATGATCACAATCACTCTCTTTTTATCTAATCTTGTTTTAAGTGTTTTTGTTGATAGGAAAAAGGTTGCCAAGGAATTGGGCCAAGAAGGACCAAAAGTGGACTGAAAATCAGTCCACCGGCCAGCCGGTGGATGACCACCGGCCAGCCGATGGAGTCTTGACAGAAGGCATCATTTCTATCAAGACCACCAGCCAACCGGTGTCCCATCACCGGCCAGCCGGTGAAACCCATCCAGAAGGGACAGCTACTGCCTCCTCACCGGCCAACCGGTGGCCTCCTCACCGGCCAGCCGGTGGTGCCTGGGCAGAAGCCCTATCCTCTTTCCAAAGCACCGGCCAACCGGTGGCCAAGCACCGGTCAGCCGGTGGAGCCAGTAAAACTAGCCGTTGGGCTTTGACCAGGCTTTTCCACTTGACTCCCAACGGCTCCGAAGGCCTCTCCAACGGCTCCGAAGACCCCCAAAGGCCATTTGAGGGTTCCCCCTCTATAAATAAAGGACTAGGAAGCCCCGGAAACGTACGACAGCCCACGGGAACATTGTTCGATCATTTGGCGAACCTCCGGCGCATTCCTTCAAGGATACCCATTTGCTCCAACTCACTTCCACAACCAAGGAGCACCATCATAGAAGCTTGGGAGCGCTCTTCATCAACTCCAATCAATCCATTAGCGCCAAGACTTCTCCACATTACGGTTTTTCATTATTTATCTTTTTTGAGCATCAATTTGGGTTTGTGCCTACAAACCCCTCTTTCTCTCATCCTCTCTTTGTATGGGTTCTCACACCACCTTCAAGGTTTGAAGAGGTTAGTCAAGCCTTACCTTTAAAAGGCTTGTGTCATAGGTGAGCTAGCCTTCACCTGTAAGAAGGCTAGTGGGTTCTTGCTCAACCATTAAAAGCAAGCTGTAATAGGTTCTAGACTACCTTAAAGTCTAGTGGGTTTCTTGATAAAACCATTAAAAAGCAAGCGGTAGTAAATCTCTCAACGGTTGAGTTGGGAGCGGAGACGTAGGCTTTGGTTTAAGCCGAACTCCGTTATCAAGTTTTGTGTCTTGCCTCTTTTATTTCCGCTGCACTTTGATAATTGTTTTAAATTGTTAATTATTTTTAAAAGGCAATTCACCCCCCCCCCCCTCTTTCCATCACTCTCCGACCAACAATTGGTATCAGAGGGAAAATTTGAGTAATACCCTAACCGGTTTCAAATTCAAGATCCTTTGTGATGGCTTCAACTTCTTTCGCCCCCGAAGGCTATTCTTTGGGTCGTGCTCCATTCTTTGATGGAACCGACTATACTTATTGGAAAACCCGCATGACCACTTTTCTTAGAAGTATAGGTTATCCTATTTATAAAATTGTCATGCATGGTTATTCTCTTTCTTCTCCCGATGAATCCAAATGGACCCAAGCCGATATTAAAAATTTCGAGCTTGATGGCAAAGCCATGAATGCTCTTCATTGCGGCCTTGATCGTAATGAATTCAATCGAGTTTCCACATGCACTTAATCTCATGAAATATGGAAACTATTGGAGGTTACCCATGAGGGGACCAACAAAGTTAAGGATACTCGATTGGATATGTACCGTCAAGATTTTGAGTCTTTTACCATGCATCCATCTGAAAATATTATTGATATGTTTACTCGTTTTACTGACGTTTGCAATGGAAGAAAATCTCTTGGAGATGATGTTTCTGCAGAAACGATGGTCAAGAAGATCCTTTGGATCCTACCAAGATCATGGGCACCGAAAGTCACGGCAATCCAAGAAGCAAAAGACATCAAGAACATGCCGGTCGAAGAGCTCATCGGATCCCTCATGACCTACGAGATCACCATGAGGAGGCAAGCTGAAAAGGAAGGAAAACCGATCAAAATTCCAAAGAACATCGCCTTCAAAGTTCAAAAAGAAGAAAGCTCCTCCTCCTCATCGTCTTCCTCTTCAAGCGGCGATTCAGAAATGGAGAACCTTGCCCGCAAAATGCACAAATTCATGAAGAAGCACAAGAAGAAGAAATCTCGCAAGGCTCAATCCAACGAAAAATCCGAGCCCGAGGTAACATGTTACGGGTGTGGCAAGAAAGGCCATTACAAGCCCGATTGTCCACTCAACAAAAAAAGGCCAAGCAAAAGGAAAAGAAGAATGCATTCAAGGCCACATGGAGTGATAGCTCCACATCCTCCTCCTCCTCCTCCTCAAGTGACAACGGTAAAAATTGCCTAATGGCATTTCATGAGGTATCCTCTTCCGACTCCTCTTCCTCTAGTTCTTCAAATTCTTTTAATCATCTATATTATGAGGATCTCCAACATGCTAGAGATCAATTGGAGGAAGGTTTTCACGAACTTTCTTCCAAATTTATTGCTTTAAAAAATAATTTAAAAAAACTTTCTTCCGAAAAGGAACAACTTCTCAAAGAAAAGGAGGACTTGTCCCTCAAGGTCTAAAACCTTCCCGATGTTGATTCTATGGAATCAACAATCAAGGATTTAAAGGAATCCCTAGCTAAGTTCACCGAAGGTGAACATAACCTTTCGAAGCTCCTTGGTTCCCAATGCATATCTAGAACCACCCAAGGGCTTGGATATTCCAAGCAAGCTTCCTCTTCCCATGCTCCTACTATTTTTGTAAGGGGGAGCTCCCAATATAAATTTTGCAACTATTGTAAAAAACCCGGGCACTTAATTTATGAGTGCGATTGCAAAAATGCCCGGTATGTAAGGCCCAAAACCATTTCCTTTAATGATGAATTTCATAGGAGAAGACCCGCCACTAGACAAGTTTGGATTGAAAAATCCCTCTTAGCGAGTCTCACCGGACCAAAATTTGTCTCGGTTCTAAAATCCTCTCCCCGGTGATTTGTTGTTTTTATTATGGGGAGTTAGGATCGTTTAAGCCTTTTTTGCTTTATATTCAAAACTTTCTTTTCAAAACCTTCAATTCAAAACTTTCAATTCAAAACTTTCAATTCAAAACTTTCAATTCAAAACTTTCAATTCAAATTTCAAAAATTTCAATTGGTTTAAAATCTCTATCTTGTTTTTCAATCCATTCCCTCAATCCAGTTTTATGCCTCGTGCTATTTTGATAATCACAAAGGGGGAGAAATTCTTGGTCGATTGGGGGATAAATCTTTCTCTCATGCTTTGCTTTACTTTTCAATTTATCCTTTAAAGCATGTCTTTCATTTCAGTCGTTTACATTGCTTGTTTTGGTGATTGTGATCATCAAAATAGGGGGAGATTGTTGTACCTCTCGTACCCCTCGTGGTTTAATTTTCATGATCACAATCACTCTCTTTTTATCTAATCTTGTTTTAAGTGTTTTTGTTGATAGGAAAAAGGTTTCCAAGGAATTGGGCCAAGAAGGACCAAAAGTGGACTGAAAATCAGTCCACCGGCCAACCGATGGATGACCACCGGCCAGCCGATGGAGTCTTGACAGAAGGCATCCTTTATGTCAAGACCACCGGCCAACCGGTGTCCCATCACCAGCCAGCCGGTGGAACCCATCCATAAGGGACAGCTACTGCCTCCTCATCGGCCAACCAGTGGCCTCCTCACCGGCCAGCCGGTGGTGCCTGGGCAGAATCCCTCTCCTCTTTCCAAAGCACCGGCCAACCGGTGGCCAAGCACCGGTCAGCCGGTGGAGCCAGTCAAACTAGCCGTTGGGCTTTGACCAGGCTGGTCCACTTGACTCCCAACGGCTCCGAAGGCCTCTCCAACGGCTCCAAAGACCCAAAAAGGCCATTTGAGGGTTCCCCCTCTATAAATAAAGGACTAGGAAGCCCCGGAAACGTATGTTAGCCCACGGGAACATTGTTCGATCATTTGGCGAACCTCCGGCGCATTCCTTCAAGGATCCCCATTTGCTCCAACTCACTTCCACAACCAAGGAGCACCATCATAGAAGCTTGGGAGCGCTCTTCATCAACTCCAGTCAATCCATTGGCACCCAAGACTTCTCCACATTACGGTTTTTCATTATTTATCTTTTTTGAGCATCAATTTGGGTTTGTGCCTACAAACCCCTCTTTCTCTCATCCTCTCTTTGTATGGGTTCTCACACCACCTTCAAGGTGTGAAGAGGTTAGTCAAGCCTTCCCTTTAAAAGGCTTGTGTCATAGGTGAGCTAGCCTTCACCTGTAAGAAGGCTAGTGGGTTCTTTCTCAACCATTAAAAGCAAGCTGTAATAGGTTCTAGACTACCTTAAAGTCTAGTGGGTTTCTTGCTAAAACCATTAAAAAGCAAGCGGTAGTAAATCTCTCAACGGTTGAGTTGGGAGCGGAGACGTAGGCTTTGGTTTAAGCCGAACTCCGTTATCAAGTTTTGTGTCTTGCCTCTTTTATTTCCGCTGCACTTTGATAATTGTTTTAAATTGTTAATTATTTTTAAAAGGCAATTCACCCCCCCCCCCTCTTGCCATCACTCTCCGACCAACACATGTTTACATTAAAATATATAAAATAACATTTTTAATATTCTAAAATGATTTATTAAATAAATTTGTACACATATTTTACTTTTTACAAAAAAAATTAAAAGGAATCTTTTTCTCATTTTTCGAATGAAGAATTTTTGACCTTTTAACAAAAGTGTAAAAGGAATGTTTTTAACTTATACAGCATGAATAGAATTTCCCACTGTTATGACCACTCATTGATTTAAAGATTGCTTTAAAATTTCACAATATTACTTTCAGAGAAAGTTTTTTCCTTGATATTTGATAACTTTTTTTATTTTGAATAAGTTTTTTCAAAATGAAAAGGGATTTCCCTCAAGAAATCATCCAATGATCTTTTTAAAGTGTATTTGTCTATGTAAACATTATTTAGTGAATATTGTGGTTTACTAGGGATGTAATATTCTTATACTATTCATCATATTACTCTGGATGTATTATTATTATACTTATTGATTGAGTAATTATTAACATTTTTATACTAGTTTTCCAATGCGAATGTTTATGTTGATTATGTTTCACCCCTTTCATATGATGAATGCATTGGACTTAGTAAGTGAAGGGAGGGGCCCGTAATTTTACCTTGATTTATTGGTTAGTCTCATGAGACAAAAATATTTTGGGTACTGGGAAAATACTATAGAATCCCTTGCCTTTTACACATATTATTACATGACTTTAAGCATAATTAATCATCAAATTACAAACTAAGGATCATAAAGTCTAGTGTCTTGGAGATTGGATACATAATTAAACATCATGAAAACAAAATAAAAACAACTTTTATTTAATCTTCATAATGAGATCCTTACTCCCTTTGAGCCCTTATATCTACATAGGATAACCTGAGGAATATATGAACAAAAGGGATGGGCTAAAAATCCAGTAAGGGAATAAGCATAAGAATAAACATAGCACATGGGTTAGAAAATATAACATGATAACATAAAAGGCAAGGAATGTCTATAAAAATAAGTAAATATAACATTTATATCATTAGAACATATAACCATAACATCATAGGAATGTGTAAACAACATATAATATGGCATAAAAATGAGTCAAGGCTAGTTTCCAAGACATGGTGGAAAAAGTCCCATAAAGGAATCAGGTTCACTCCTTATCCCAACATGACGTCTCATTAGACTATACACTAACCAATGAATTGGATAAATATATGGTCACACCCACTATAACATGTTCATAAATATTAGCTCCACATAAATAATCATACATAAGGTATCAAACATGAACATAAGGGTTTCCCATGGAAAGAATGGGGCATCATAACCATATCAAAAGGCATAACAAAAGGGAATATAATAATGGTGTCTATGAATGAAAGGGTTTAAATGATAAATGGGCATTAATAATAGAAAATAGGTATATATAATGATAATTTATGTCAAAATTTAGTAAAAATATGTGAAAAGAGTGTTTAAAAAACTTTATAAATAAAACATTTTAGTGCGGTTTAAAGAAAATATTAAGAAGAATTTAAAGAGGAAAATGAATAATATTTTATATAAAAATAGAATTGAACCAAAATAATTTTTTTTGATAAAATGATTGGTTTTATAAAAAAAATTTGTGTTATAAAAGAGATTATGGAGTACACTTGAAAATGGGTAAGAAGTCGAGAAGTCCCCTTGAATCGGGCTTGCTTATCAGGAAGAATTGAAAAGGGAACCTTTCTAAAACACATATCACCCCATCAAAGAGGGATGATATGATCTGGATACATGATTTTGGAACATATAAACAAAATTTATAATAATTATATAAAAATAAATAATCATTATAGTGGGGTAAAAAGAGAGAAATAGTAACCCAAAGGAAAAAATGGAGGTTCAAGTAGAATACCTTACCTTATATATGAAAGTGTTCTGTACTTGATCTTAATGACCTGGATAACCAAATTAAATCCATTAATTAATTAATTCAGAAATTTTTTCTATATTTATTTGATTTATTATAATTTTATTATGTTCATTTATGGCCTTTTTGATGAGTTATAAGATGAAATTTTATCGTTTGAGAGTGTTTGTTTCCTTGGTTGTCATGATCAGTTTACTTGTTTACTTGTATGAAAAATCATGTAAAGTGGGGGTAGTTATCCCTAATTGAAATTATATGTTATTAATGATATTACATTTTTTTAATTTTTCATATATATCAGTTTTTATATTACATGTGGATGAATCATTAGATAAATTGTAAAAGATAATCATTTAGGTTAATTTGGCGGTTTTTCAATCACCACGAACTTGTTTTGTTTATCATTTATTATTATGTATATAAAATGGTTCCAAAACATTAAATAGGATTTAATACATATATTATAATTTTTTTACCATAAATATTATGTTATTATAATTATTTAAGGATGGAATGGAAATTGAAAACTTTGTCATCCTAGAATGTGATAAATTCACACATCACAAATGATGTTTTCTTTTTTTAATAAACAAGGAGAGGGGAATGAAATTATGATAAATTATTCCATTATAAAAATAAAATTACATTATATATAAGGTAATATGGTTATCATACCATTTGTATGAGGGGAGGTTATGATAGAATAAGAAAAAGAAAAGAACTTAAAAATAAATTAAAAGAAGAGAAAGAGGTTCTTACCTCTTGAATTCCTCCACCTTAAGAACCTACTTAGGGAAAAGGTTTTGGTATTTTGATGATATCAAGGACTCATGGAAGTTGGTAGGATCATGGAAATATATTTTATCAGAATTTGGACAATGATCAAATTTTGAGAGGTGTGAGGAGAATAGGTTATTAGGTGTCGTGTTTATAGTGGAGGAGAGGGGTGTTTTCTCATTATATTTTTCATTAGATTATTATTTTGGATCAATAATATGAATATTTTAATAATTATCACTAAATATATTAAATAATGAATTATAGTTTTAGATTTTGGGATTACATCATCCATACGTCTTCTATGACTCCATAATTCATGTATTTAGCTTTTATCATAAATTATCATATTTTATTATTCGCCAAAATTTCAAGTATTTTAAAAAAGTATAAAAAATTAATGGAACCATATTTTGATGTGTAGAATTAAAAATTGAACAGAGTTTTATGAAAATAATTTTCTGAATATGATAATTATAATTTTTAATTAAAATCAACATTTACTTGGAAAATACAGATTTTAAAATTATAACTGATTTTATAACACTTTGGAAAATTAATTAAGGTCTCATAAAATTATCTTAAAATCATAAGATAAAAATTATTAATTTATGAATTAATTTTATGAAAATAAAATTTTTATTAAATTACTAAATTAATCATAAAATTGTGATTAAATATTTATGACTTATAAAAATATCAACACTTAATTAATAATTTTAAAAAGATTTATTTACTTATAATATGATGTAATTATATCATACTTTCATTTATAAGATGCATAAATTTTATTTATACTTTCATGGGTGATGTTACTATTCATTTGGTCAGTTTACTATTCATAACGGTCATACTACTATTCCAAAGGCCAGGTTACTTTTCCATTGGTATAGGTTCTTTAACATTAAGAAATACCTCTTATTTTATTCATTCTCCATTTAAAAAGTAGTTATTGCATTATTAATGTGATTTTATGTTATTTATACTAAATGAAATAATTATTAGAAGTGAATTTCCACTGATATAATTCCAGGTCGTTACATTCTCCCCCCCAGATGAAATTTCGCCCTCGAAATTTCGTTTTACATTTTAAGTTGAAAACATGTGTGGGTACTTCTCCGTTATTGATTCCTATGGTTCCCATGTTGAATCTTCTTACATATGATTCTACCATATTACTTTGACCAGGTGAGTGGTCTTGTTGCATAGAACATTATCTATGTGATCCAAAAACTTCACTGGCTACTCATTGTAAGAGATATCATTTTCCAACTGGGCCACCTCTGAATTTAGTACATGTGAGGCATCCGGTGTGTACTTATTCAAGAGGAATAAATGGAGTATATCGTGTACTTGATGATCCTTTTCCATGGAGATATTCAGAGCAATACCATGTCTCCAACCTTAAACTCAATGTATCGTCGATGATTGTTTTCCAAATCTCTTTTATAAACTTTGGGGTTCCTTGATGTGTTGTTGAATGGATTTGACCATCTCCACCATTTCATTAACCATTTTATGACCTAGTAGCTTACATTCACTGACTTTATCCCAATATTTCAGTGTTCTTCAAATTTTCCCATAAAGGGCCTTGTATAGATCCATTTGGATGCTTGAGTGGAAACTTTTGTTGTTGGAGAATTAGACTAGTGGCAGATGTTGGTATCATCCTCCCTTAAAGACCAGAGAACATGATCTCAACATGTCTTCCAATATCTGAATAGAACATTCATATTGGCCATTAGTTTGAGGATGATAGGTCGTACTAAAGTTCATCTCAGTGCATAGAGCATGTTGAAGACTTTTCTAGAACTTTGAGGTGAATCTATGATCTCGATCGGATACAATCGATAGTGGTACTCTATTCATCCTTACCACTTGTCTGATGTATATCATTGCAAGTTGATCTAGTGAGAAGTTCTCTCAAATTGTAATAAAGTGATCTATCCTTATGAGATGATCCACAACAACCAATATAGAATTATTTTTTCTGGATGTATTTGGAAGTCCAGTGACAAATTCCATGGTGATGTTTTCCCATTTCCATGTTGGTATGGGTAATGGTTTCATTATACCCTTATAATTTTTCCTTTTTACCTTCACTTATTGACACACCAGGAACTTTGATGTATATTCAGAAATATTCTTTTTCATATTGTCCTGCCAATAGTGCTCCCATAGATCTCGATACATATTTTTTCTCCTTGGGTGAATAGAGAAGTTTGAGCTATGTGCATCATTTAGAAGATATTTCTTTATCTCTGGATTGGATGGTACACATAATCGTGACCCAAATTTCACAACTCTTTCCTCATCCATTTTGAACTCTGAGGACTTCCCATTTCTCATGGCTTATACTTTCTTCTGAATTTCCACACCACTTCTTTGAGCATCCGTTATTTTCCCCATAAGGGATGGTTGAGAAATCATTTGATAAAGGATTTATTATGTTCCATAAATAATTATTCCCATGTCCATTTTTTTAGGTCTAAGAATATTAGAACCTTCTCAATTCTCATCATTGATAAAGATACATGATCCTTTCTACTTAAAGAATCCACCAACTTATTGGCCTTACCGTGATGGTAGTGGATTGAGATGTCAAAATATTTGATTAGATCTAGCCATTTTTTCTAGTTAATATTATGCTCCTCCAATTTGAATATATATTTGAGACTCTTTTTATCAGTATATATCTCACACTTCTCCCTGTAGAGATAATGCTACCAGATTTTCAATGCAAAGATCACAACTACCAACTCCAAATCATGTGTAGGATATTTTTCCTTATGGATTTTCAACTGCCATGAAGCATAGGCTGTCACTTTATAATTTTTCATTAGTAAACATCCCAATACATTATTTTAAGCATCTCTATACACCACAAATAGTTCCACACTTTTTGGTAGTGTAATCATTGGTGTAGTGATTAACCTATTTTTCAACTCTTTGAAGAAATATTCACATTCACTGGTCCAGAAAAACATTTCTCCCTTCTGAGTCAACTTGGTTAGTGGGTTTGAAAATCATGATAAGTTCTTCAAAAAATTTTGATAATACCTAACAAGACTGAGGAAACTATAGGTCTCCATTATAGATTTCGGCATGGGATACTCTTCAATGGCCTTTTTCTTGAAAGGGTTTACAGTTATCCCTTTACTGGTGATTACATGCCCAAAGAATGATACTTCCTTCATAAAGAACTCACATTTACTATACATTTCATATAGTTTCTCCCCACAGAAAGTTATTAACATAGTATTCAAATTCTCCTCATGTTCCTCCTTTCTCTTAGAGTATATCATAATATCATCAATAAAGACTACCACAAATTTTTCAAGGTAATATATAAATACTCTATTCATTAAATCCATGAATATTTTTGGAGAATTTGTGAGTCTTAAGGGAATCACTATGAACTCATAGTGTCCATACCTCATTTGAAAGGAATTCATGGAAATATCTTCCTTCCTCACCTTTAATTGGTGATATCCCAACCGAAGGTCCGCCTTTACGTAGCTGATTGAACAATTCATCTATCTGTGGTAAGGGATAATTGTTCTTTATCATTATTTTGTTGATGTCACAATAATCAATGTAGATTTTCATTGATCCATCCTTCTTCTTGATGAAGAGGACTAGTGCACCCCATGGTGAAGCACTTTGGCATATAAAACCCTTGTCTAAATTCTCTTATAACTTCTTCTTTAGTTCTTCTTTCTAAATGATGGTCATTCTATAAGGTGTCATTGCTATAGGTAGAGATATAGAAATATGTTCAATTGATAACACAACCTCTCAATTGGGATGAAGAATAGGAAAATCATCAGGGAATATATTAGTGTATTCACTCACAATGGGTATGTCTTCAAGCTTTGTTCTCGCATTTGTCTCAATCATTTGATCTAGATATTCTTTCTCATAAGGAAACAATATCCACACTTGATATGATGATTCTAAAGTAGATTCATCCTCCTCCTTACACTTATACAAAATTGGAGGATGCTTCGGGATGTGAAGATTAGTATACCTTTCCCAGTATTCGGTGTTGTCTTTGTATAAAGATACAAAATCCATGCCCAATATAGCATCAAACTCTACCAAAGGGAGTATGAAAATATTTTTTGGGAGGTTCAGTCCACAAACATTAATTGTGGAGGAGTTATAAACTTTGAATTCAATAATTTCCCCATTTTTTGTTCTCACATGTATCTCAACCTTCTAATTTTTAGGTGGTGATTGAATAGTTATAGTAAACTTGCAAGATATGAAAGAATACAAAGAACCAAAATCAAATAGTATGTCTGCTACTCTTGAATTAATAACCAACATACCTGTCACAACATCATTATTGGGATTCACCTCAGTTGTAGTGATAGCATATTCTCTTCCTTCTTTCCTTGGAGGTTGTTGTTGATTTCCTCCAAGAACCCTTATCTTAGGTAAATAGCTCACATAATTCCCATGTTACTTATAGTTGAAGCACTACACTATAGACTGGGTGTTGATCTATACCTTCCTTTATTCTCCCCCACTAGTTGAATTTTCTTATCCCTTCAGCAGTTATTTTCCATATTCCCTTCGCGTACAAATTTGAATTATTTCTTGGTTCCCTTAAAGAATTTTTTGGTATTCTTCTTCCCACACTTTTGATAAGTGGGATATAGAATCCTCTTTCCATAATGGGATTTATCTGTTGATCCACCCATATTAAACTCCATTTTCTTCATTTTTTCGATGGGCCCACGAGACCACTGAGAGTCTTCGATATCCATTTTGACCTTAAGGTCACAACATAAAATCTCTTCATAACTATCAAAGTCTCCAGTTTCCAACTCTTTTCGTAGACTTGGATTTAGTCTTCTTAAAGAATCTATAAACATTACTTTTAGTGTTCATGAAAAATCAAGAGGTGTATCTTGAAAACCTTGTAAGTTTTCCTCATATGCCCTAATAGAATCATCTTCCTTTTTATTTATTCAAAGGAACTCCCTTTCATATTAATATGGAGGGTTCATCGAAAATATTTATTGATAAATATTTTCTTGAAATCTTCCCATTCCATGGAATCAATTTCCTCTTTTGACTTTGTGTTCTTGATCAGTGTCTGCCACTAATCAACATCCCTATCAAAATGATAAAACTGCCAACACAATTTTCTCTTCTTCTGATCACTAAAGGACAGATAATATCTTCTCAATGGAGTTAATCAACTATTCTGTAAGGAGGGTATCAGAATATCCACTAAAAATGGGAGGCCTTATCTACATGAAGGATCAGATGGCAGTTTTCTCTTACTTAGGAGAAGGATGGTGTTCCACATGATTCAAGTAAATATTCAAAACTTGATCCATCTGAGAATGTACATTCATGAAGTTTTGAGCACCCATTTCTATCCTATTTGGAATATCATTTGGGAAATCATCACATTGCCTATCATTGAGCAAGTTTTGTTTTCAACGACAATCTATTTTATTATTATTAGGAGGAGATTGTTGAGAACAATACTCTATCTTTCTATGATAATTTTGATGCTCACAAATACCCCAGTTTTTTATTCTAATGATTTTACCTTGAGTATGTTTTAGGAAATTAATATTCTTTATATTCTTGTTTTTTTAGAAATATTAAAGCGTTTAAACTTCATGGAATATTTGACAAAGTATTTAGAAATCATTTGAGCGTGTTCTGGAAATACTGTTTGTACCCTATGTTGAAGAGCGTAAGTGTAAGGACAGATTCTGTTGTTTTCTTATGGATGTTCAGAAAATTAAGGCTAAGAAACCACACGTTATCAAAAAATTATAGAAGAGGAACCCTATGTTTGGAAGGAACCTTATGTTTATGTTATTAGAAAAGTATAGAAGTTGAACCCTACGTAAGTATGGAATGTTACATTTGTTTTTCAAAAGTATGGTTCATCATTCTTAATTTTATAATGAACCTTACATTCTATCTAAAAGTATAGATCATTTATCTTATATTTTGATAAATAGGAATGTATGGATAATATATCATACGTTTTAAAGTTGAAGAGAAAAGTATGGATGATCAAACTTATGTTTGAGATCAACCTTACATTTGAAAAATGGATCATCAACCTTATTTTCCTAATCAACCATACGTTTTCAACCTTAAATTCTGAGAAATAATTCAATGTAGTTCAACCCTACATCTGGCATCAGAGATTTAAATTTCAACATTATTGAGAAATGGTCTTTATGCGGAATATCATGCTGATTTCAAGCCAGATTCAAAGCCCTGTATTAAAGCACATATTTGAATAAATTAAAGCCATTTATTTATGATTCGACAAATTAATTTATGAGGAGGATTTTGTGCCAATTACTAAGAGAATTTATGACTGCTCTGTTATTCGAACATTTGAATATTTCAATTCTTATAGATACTTTTGTGGATCTCAATTTGAAAGGAAAATGGTTGTCTTTATTCTTTATATATCTGTGTTATTTTATAAAGAGAGAGATGGATCATTGCAAAAAGGTTTAGAAGAAAAAGTTTTTGAGTTTCATAACTACAATTTTTATAGAGATATATGAATTACATAGATTTGCCACTACCAAGATCTATTAGACATTGTTTTTCTGAAAAAGAAGAAACATGTTGAAGATTCTTATTCTATATCGAAGATCTATTGTGAATATATTTCTGTTAGAGCTTCTGAATTTATTTCTATATCTATTTCAACCGGATCGACTAATAACTGCTCTTACCAAAAGAACAACTTTTCTAAAGATGGAAATCCTTCTACTGGTAGTTTTATATTCTTGTAACTATGAATAACAATTGGAATGTATTTTTAAACAAATACTCTTATTATTTTGAGTAACTGACTTCCCGAACTAAGCTATGTATTCGATTCTATGAATGAACCAGAAGGCTCTGTTTCATCCTTAACTTGTAAAGGTGTCAACTGCCTATACTCAGTTGTGGACGGTCTGTTGATAAGTGGACCAGATAGCGAAAATCACCAAGCTCGTGGATTAGAGCGTTGGTGGAGTGGACTAGGGGCCTTCTATTCCCCAAACCACTATAAATATTTGTGTCCTAATAACTGTTTATTTCTGCTGCATAAAAATTCTGATAAAGTTAAAGGACAGATTTGGAAATCATCATTATTTTTTATAAAATTGTAAAAGACACAATTCACCCCCCCCCCCCCCCCTCTTGTGTGTATTTGGTATAACCCGATTCAAAAAATGGTATTAGAGGTTGAGCTTTTGTCAAATCTATAAAAAGTTGAAAGTTTTATATGATTATACTCAGAGCGTAATGGATGATACATGAGAGGTAATGTCAATGGTTTGAGTTCCATACATCTATGGTGAAAACTATGGATGTTGGAAGTCAAGTATGATCATCTATCTGAAAAATCTTGGAAACAGAGTCTACTCACAAATTCTTACTCCTTATGAAATTCCAGAGAAACCTGAAACATGGAATGTAGCCACTGAAGCAGAGTATGACATAAATTCAAAAGCTATGAATGTTATCATCTGTTGTCTAGGACCAGATGAATTCAACTGAGTATAACAGTGCCTGAGTTCTTATGAAATGTGGCATACAATTTCAATTGCTTATGAAGGAATAGAAATTGTCTGGAAAATGAGGTATGCTATAGAAAAACTAAAATTTGATACATTTCGAATGCTTGATGGTGAAATAATCACTCAGATGAATGGAAGGATTACACAAATAGTCAACAACATCACTGCCTTGGGAGTTCCTATCAAATAAGAAGATCAAGCCTTAAAAGTAATGAGATTACTTCCAACCCAATAGAATGTAAAATCAGCAGCTATTAGGAAATCATCCCCAGTCAAAGATCAAACTATGAGATAATTAATTGGAACCCTGATGATTTATGAAGCTAAGATGAAAGATGAAGTAAATGAGCATAATTTCTTGATCAAAAGAGAAAATACTTCTTTGAATGTAACATCCCAAAAGAAGAAGAGAAAGATGAATAATGAAATAAAAGTGAAATCAAAGATTTCTTATTCATCTAATTCAGATGTGGAACTGGCTCAGTTAGCCAAGAAATTTAGTAAATTCTATATAAAGAAGAAGGGATTCAGAAAATCCATCAAGAAAGATTAAAAGGTACCAAAGGATGTTAGATGCTATGAATGAAAAAATATGGCTCACATAAGACCATACTTTCCTCAATTAAAAAAAATAAAAGAAAAATAAAATTTTCAAAAAACAATGATTATCAGTATAAAGACAAAAGAGAAATGAAATTTACTTAGAGTGTTTCTAAAGACTCCATCAGCTCATCAAAGTATTACTAAGAAAAGGAAGAATCGAATCTAAATGAAAATATGTGATTATGGAAGAAGATGATGTGGTATAATCCTATTACTAATCAGATGTGGATTATAGTTCTAGTTGCTCAAATAATAAACTTGAAGCCTACTGCAATATGCTGAAAGAGAAATATGATTCTTTATTTAAGAAACATAAGTCACTAAAAAATATTCACACTGCTATTTTGGGAGAAAGAGGCACTCTGCTAAAACAACATCAAGAGTTAATTGAAAAATATATCTCATCAAACACAAATTGTACAGATAATGAAACTAAAGTAAAAACACTACAAACAGAATTAGAGACATACAAAAATGCATCTAAATTTTTTACAAAAGGAAAAAATTCACTAAATGAAATTCTTGGAAAGAATGGTATTAAAAAGGAAAGATATGGAATAGGCAGTAAAGGTGAGAAACCCAAACTATATAATAAATATTTTATTCAAAGTACAATAGGTATAATTTGAAACTATTGTGGAACAATAGGTCACAAATCTAAAATTTTTTATTAAATGAAACCTCAAATAAGTGGGATTAAGAAATCCTTTTTTGTAAATAGTTTATATGATTATATTGATTATAGAAAAACAAAGAAAGTCTAGATACCCAGATCTTTGCTAGCGAACACTACTGGACCCAATAAAGTATGGGTACCAAAACAAACTTTTGTTTGAATACCTTTATAGGAAGAAGGTCACCAAAGCCAAACTGAAATATGGTATATAGACAGTGGCTGCTCTAGGCATATGAGTGGAAACTCATCAAACTTTAAAACATTAACTCAAAAGGATGTAGGATTAGTCACATTTGGTGAAAATTCCAAGGGTAAAATAATTCTCATTGGAACTATTGGAGATCCAAAAGCTCTCTCAATTAATAAATTTCTCTATGTAGAAGGGTTGGAAAACAATCTTACAAGTATCTCTCAACTATGTGATGATGGTTATTTGGTTGATTTTTCTGAAAATTACTGTTATATTTTTAAAAATAAAATTCCTAAATTTAGAGCACCCAGAACTGATAATGTTTATACCCTGGACTTAAATTCCTTGTGTAAACAAAAAGTAAACTGTTTAACTACTAAGATAAATGAATCACGGATCTGGCATATAAGACTTGGACATTGCAATATATATTCTTTACATAAGTTATCTAAGAAACAACTAGTTTCTAATTTACCTAGTCTTAAATTAGAGAGTGACAGATTCTGTGATGCATGTCAACTTGGAAAGCGACACAAATCATCCATCAAATATGTTAACAAAATTGCCACATCTAAACCTCTAGAACTTATCCATATGGATTTATTTGGACCTTCTAGAGTATAAAGTTTGGCTGGTAAATTATTTGTATATGTATTAGTTGTTGACTATTCTAGATTTACATAGATTTATTTTCTAAAATATAAAAATGAATCTTCTACAATATTTGAAAGTTTTTGCAAAGCTTTTCAAAATGAAGAAGGTTTTAAAATAATTTCATTAAGAAGTGATAATAGTGGAGAATTTGAGAATATGGAATTTAATTCTTTTTGCTCAAATATGGGTATTAAATACACCTTCTATGCACTAAGAACACCTCAAAAAATGGAATTGTTTAAAGAAGAAATAGAACTATTTAGGAAATGTATATAACTATGATAAATGAAAATAGTCTTCCTACCTATTTCTAGGCAGAAGCTATAAGAAAATCCTGTTATATAATGAATAGAGTTTTAATCAAACCAATTTTCAAAAATACACCCTATGAACTCTGGAATAATAGAATACCTAATGTAAATTACATTAAGGTTTTTGGATGCAAGGTTTACACCTTAAACACCAAGGAAAATCTTGGTAAGTTTGATCCAAAATATGATGAAGGAATTTTCTTAGGATATTCTACTACTTCTAATGCTTATAGAATTTTTAATAAAAAGTCAATGATTATTGAAAAATAAGTTCATGTAAAATTTGATGAATATGATCCCTTTGAGAGAAGGAAAGAAAAAATTGATGAATTTGAATCTATTGATAACATGAGACTTGAGAACTTGAAAGATGATTGTGAAAACGACATAAATAAAATTCAGTCCAGTTCATAAGAACATGACACTGATGAACCTAACCATGTTTTACCTAGACAGTCAAGAACCCTAAATAATCACCCTTTAGAAACTGTAATAGGATACCTAGACACAGGAATAAAATATAAAAGTAACATAGGAAATATTATTGAGTTTTATGCCTTTCTATTCCAATTAGAACCTAATTAAATAGAAGAATCCTTAGTTGATGAAAGTTGGATGCTAGCAATACAAGAAGAACTAAACCAGTTCAAAAGAAATGAAGTTTGGAAATTAGTTGAAAGACTACAGAACTATCCAGTTATAGGAACAAAGTGGGTTTATAGAAATATACAAGACAATAAAGGAATAATAACTAGAAATAAAGAAAGACTAGTAGCTAAAGGGTATAATCAAGAAGAAGGTATAGATTATGATGAGACCTTTGCACCTGTAGCTAGATTAGAAGGTATTAGGATCCTTTTAGCCTATGCATCTCATATGAACATTAAATTATTTCAGATGGATGTTAAATATTCCTTTTTAAATGGTTATTTTATGGAGGAATTTTATGTTGATAAAACTCCTGGTTTTGAAAATTCTCAAAAACCATATTCTATTTTTAAACTTACTAAAGCTCTTTATGGCCTTAAACACACACCTAGAGCTTGGTATGAAAGATTGAGTTCTTTCATTTTGAAAAATGATTTTACTGTTGGAATGACAGATCCAACATTGTTTAAGAAAACTATAAACTCTAATATTTTATCCGTTCAAATTTATTTTGATGATGTAATTTTTGGTTCAAGAAACAAAAAACTTTGTCATGAGTTTTCAAATTTAACGCAAAAAGAATTTGAAATGAGTATGATGGGAGAATTAAATTTCATTCTAGGACTTCAAATTTATCAAAAATGTTTTGGAAATGTTTTGAATAAAAGAAAATACATTACTGATTTTCAAAATAAATTTGGACTTGAAACCAGTAAGAAATATACAACTCATATGAATACTAATATAAAACTTGATTTGGATGAAACTCAAAAATCAGTTGATAGCAAGTTATATAGAGGCATGATTGGAAGTTTATTATATCTTACTTTTTTCAAGCCAGATATAATGTATTTAGTATGTCTTTGTGAAATATTTAAATCAAATTCTAATGAATCTCACTTAAGTGCTATAAAAAGAATTTTTAGATACATAAAAGGAATTGTTTTTTAATCTATTCTTTATCCAAAAACTTCTACTTTTAATTTCATTTCATATTCAGATACTGACTTTAGAAGCTGTAAATTAGATAGAAAAAGAACCTCAAGATCCTGTCACTTTTTAGTAAAATCTTTAGTTTCATGGTCAAGTAAGAAACAACACTCAATTGCCTTTTCAACAGCTAAGGAAGAATATGTGTCTGTAGGTAGTTGTTGTGCACATATTTTGTGGATGAAAAACACTCTTATGGACTTTGGACTAAATTTTACCAATACACTTATTTTGTGTGATAATAAAAGTGCTATAAATATTTCAAAATATCTTATTAATCATTCTAATACTAAGCATATTGATATCAGACATCACTTTCTAAGAGATCATGTCCTTAAAAAGGATATATTCTATGAATTTATAAGTACTGAAATTCAATTAGCTAATATTTTTACTAAACCACTTCCCAATGCAAGGTTTGATTTTAATAAGGGGGATAGGTTTATTTAATTTTAAATGAAATTTTAATTTTAATTTTATTTACTATATTATATTAATTCTTATTGTATTTTATTTTAATCTTCACTATTTTACATAATTTAATTATTTGTTTTTAGAATAATTTAAAATTTTGTCTGTACTGCTATAAATTTTCTTTCACCGCATATATTTTTATTTTATTTTAAATAATCTAATGATTATTATGTACATAAATGACACGGGAATCAAGGATTTCACAACTATTTAAAATTTTAAACCCGTTCATTTCTCTCAAAACCATTCAAAACTGAAAAATTCTTACCGCTCTTGTCTATCCAAAACTGAACCTTGGAAACCCTAAACTCTTCAAACCTTCAGAAATTTGTGACATAAATTTCCAAGACCAAGAGAACTGATGAACCAGATTCCATCAATGCCAAGCATCAACGCTCGGTAGGATGGAAAATCCAACAAGGTAAAGTGATTGACTTGGAATGGTTGTACCAAACTCATCTAATACTAAGGAAATCTCTCACCATGTAGAATCTAGAATAAAAATTCAGTAGAGAAAACACATAATTTTTATATGAGATAGAACTATGTCATTTCTTCAAAATTTTTCATTTTAGATGGGGTTTAGAATAAGATACATTAATTTCAAAAATTTAAGATCGAGATTTTTCTATCACTACTGTGGAAATTGCTAAGATATTAAACTGACCTCATGAGGGAGATTATCATTTTGACTTAAAGAATATTGGTGATAATTTACATAAGTCAGAGGAAATTATATAATTTCCTTTTGGTTCTATGAATGTAAGAAAGATGTTTTTCATGGATTTATAACCTAATCAGAAAATACTTGTGAAGTTTGTGCAAATAGGGATTGCACCAAGAATTTCAGAAATGGAAAAGATTTTATTTCCAGATATGTATATGATGTTTTTACTTCTAAGTGAAATCAAGCTGAATTTCCATAGATATATGGTAAGATATCTTAATTATTGTTGCCAACCGGAAGCACGAATGAACTTCTACCCATTTGGAAGGTTCATTTCTAAATTGTTATTTGAGAAGGATATGATCATATTAGTGGATGCCAGAGTAAGATGCCACCACAAAAATGTATTCAATGATAGAACTTTAAGGAATATTGGATTCTTCTAGAGTACTGTAGAAGGAAAGCTTATTCCTATTGGAGCTGAGGAAGACCAGGAATTGGATTAGGGGGGCAATATGGAAATTCTAAAGAAGGCATGGCTAAATCAAGAGTAAGTGAAGTTTCAAAAACATAAAGAAGACGGAGTTTGAAATAGTTGATGCACCTTATGATGAGGGGATTCAAGAGGGATTTTAGAGGAAAATGTATAGAGTGGCTCAAGCTGGTGAAGAGCCTGCTCAAATAGATGCTGTTACAACTGGAGATCTTTTAAGCTATAGATTTTTTAGAGAATCTGTTGTACATGAAGTTCAACAACAAATATTTTCTCAGATTGAGGTGACTTCTCAAGTTGAAAAGGATTTTGTGCCTTAGGCAGAGGCCGAGCCTAAAGAGACTTATGTGGCTCAAATTGAATCTGTTCAAGAACAATCTACCGAACAAAATGAATTTGTTCAAGATGATCCTGTTTTAGAAGGAATTCATGGAGTAGATGCTCATGAGAAGAAACATCCTACTGATGTTAATCTAGAAGAGAATCATTCTGAAATTCATACTGAATTTCATAATGAAAATTTTTTGAGGAAGAGTCAGAGAAAGACTCAGAAGAAAATTTGGATGAAAAACCAGTAGAAAGGGTATAAGAGGAGAAACCAACAGAACAATCACTACCTTTAGTTCTATTAAATCAATTTAAATCTCATACTAATAATCAATCACAAGATGCATTTGATTATGTGAATAATCATGTAGAGGAGTTAATCAGAAAAATAAATAGAATTCAAGATTAAAATGCTTCTTTTCGAAGAGCATTAGAGAAGGAGCGACAGAAGTTTCAGAACATGAAAGAAAGTTCAGTTTAAAAAAGAGAAGTGGAAGATTTTAAGAAGGATATGTTATCTGAATTTTGGAAATTAAAATCAGAAATTGTACTGAAATAAGATTTGGAAGACATCAAAGTATTCATCGAGAAACAATTATCAATTTTCAGGGGCATTCAAGTAAGTACATCAGGTACTTCGCCAGATCTGACCAAGATATTCCAAGCCATTACAACTGTAATGAGAAATATGAATGAGAGGTTGCAAGAATTACAATGTAATAGGGCTCTACTGAATATTCTGTTGGATAATCAAAAGCATCATGTTGACCAGCATACATCAGATGAACCAGGGGGATGAGAGTTACTGAACAGGTTCACTGAAAAGATAAATCAGTTCATGGAAAAGGAAGAAATATTGCATGAGTTTTTCAGAGTCAATATAATTGAAGATATCAATTTGACTCAGGAAGGAAGAGATCTCATAATTCAGTTAGTATATGGACTGATAAAATGGTTGACAATACAGATGAATGAGCTCGAGGACATCATTCATAGACATGAAAACTTGTTTCACAAACTTTTTTAGCCCAACCTAGATTCTTGTTTTCATTTCTCTACTTGTATATATATTTTTTAAATAAAATATCTTTTCATATATTTTTCATATGTTTTTATTTTTTTACTCCATTGTCTGTATTAAAATGTCGGTAATCCAGATACAAATATTGATAAATTGTTTATCATAACATTTACTTATGTTCGGTGATACATTAAAATGTGTTATATAACTTATTCTATCATTATTTTTTATTTCATAAAAAGGGGGAGAAATATAGATAAACACATCATTTTATTTTAAGTTTTTTTATTTTTTATTTATAAATCTTTTACTAAGAGAAAAGAAATTTTCATTTCAATTAAAGGGGAGAAATTTCTAAAATATTTTTTTTATTTTCTTAATGGCAAGAAATACTGATAAACACCAAGGGGAGAAATATGGATTTTTTTAGTGAGCAATTTGGATAAGCATATTTTTTTTCTTCACAAAGGGGGAGAAATTTTAAAAATTGAATATTTATTTTTATATATGAAAAATTGGGATAACACACCATTTTATTTCTTGTTGAGATAATTTTGTTAAAATAAAATATTGTTTTTATCCTTAAAAAATTCTAAAATATATGCAATTAATTTTGTAGGTTAATTTCATGAGTTTTGTGATCATCAAAAAGGGGAATATTGTTGAGCAGGTTTTTTTTTCAAGAACACTCTATTTTAGTATTATTAGGGGAGATTGTTGAGAACAATACTGTATCTTTTTATGATAATTTTGATTCTCACAAATACCCTTGTTTGTTATTCTAATGATTTTACCTTTAGTATATTTCTGGAAATTAAAATTCATTATATTCATATTTTTGAGTAATATTAAAGTGTTTAAACCTCATAGAATATTTGATAAAGTATTCGGAAATCATTTGGGCATGTTCTGGAAATATTTTTTATACCCTACATTGAAGAGTGTAAGTGTAAGAACAGAATCCGTCATTTTCTTTATGGAAGTTCATAAAAGTTTGGTTAATAAACCATACGTTATTGAAAAACTATAGAAGTGGAACGAAACATTTCTAAGGAACCTTATGTTTATTTTATTAGAAAAGTATGGAATAAGAACCCTACGTAAGTATGGAATGTTACATTTGTTTCTCAAAATTATGGTTCATCAACCTTACTTTTATAATAACCTTACGTTCTATATAAATTTATGGATCATGTATCTTACGTTTTTCTAAAGAGGAAAGTATGGATAATATATTGTATGTTTAAAAGTTGAAGAGAAAAGTATGGATGATCAACCTTACATTTGAGATCAACCTTACATTTGAATAATGTATCATCAACCATATTTTCATGATCAACCTTTCGTTGTCAACCTTACATTCTGAGAAAAAATTCTATGCAGTTCAACCATACATTTGGCATCAGAGAATTAAATTTCGACTTTATCGAGAAATTGTCTTTATGCGGAATATCAGTCTGATTTCAAGATAGATTCAAAGCCCAATATTAAATCAAATAATCTGACTAAATTAAATCCATTTATTTATGATTCAAAGGTTCAATTTAAGAGAAATATTTTGTACCGATTATTAAAGGATGTTACGACTGCTCTGTTATTCGAACATTTGAATATCGTGATTCTTAAGGTGACTTTTGTGGATCTAAATTTGAAAGGAAAATTCTCATATTTATTCTTTAAATATCTGGGTTATTTTACAAAGAAATTGATGGATCATCATGAAAAAAAATTGAAGAACAAGCACTAAAGTTTCTCGACTACAATTTTTATAGAGATATATGAATTAAAAAGATATGATGCTACCAAGATCTATCTGACTTTGTTTTTCAGAAAAAGAAGAAGCATGTTAAAGATTATTATTCTATATCAAATATCTATTTTGAATCTATTTCTGTTAGAGTTTCTAAATTTATTTTTATATCTATTGCAACCAGATCAACTCAGAACTTCTCTTACATGAAGAACTTCTTTTCTGAAGATGACAATCCATCTACTATCAGTTACGTATTGGTGCAACTATGAAGAACAACTGGAAAGTATTTTTAAACTAATACAATTTTAATTTTGAGTAACCAGCTTGTGTATTTGGTTCTGTGAATGAACCAAAAGGCTCTATTTTAGCCTTAACTTATAAAGGTGTCAACTATATGCACTCAGTTGTGGACGGTCTGTTGATAAGAGGACCAGATAGTGAAAATCACCAAGCTCGTGGAGTAGAGTGTTGGTGGAGTGGACTAGGGGCCTTCTGTTACCTGAACCACTATAAATCTTTGTTTCCTAATAGTGATTTATTTCTGGTACATTAACATTCTGATAAAGTTAAAGGATATATTTTACAATCATCACAATTCTAAAATAAATTTTAAAAGACACAATTCACCCCCCTCTTTTGTGTATTTGGTATAACCCAATCCAACACCTATCACATTTATTATTGGTATGGGTTCTTCTATTTCCAGCCATTAACTAATAAAAATAAAGTGCTTTTCGGTACTTGAATACTTAGCTAACAATCATAGTAAAAGGATACTTTAAACATAAAAGGATAAAATTGTGATTCCCTGTGTTTCAATATAGGTTATCCCTGATCTGTTTCATAACACATATTCTTATGGGTGTTTTTTGTTCCCTTAATAATAGTTATTAATGAGCTTATGAATTTACCAAAGCATATCCCCAAGGAGTGTCAAACAAGGTGCATAGTAAGGCCTTTTGTCGTGTACTGGGTTACCCCATGTTAGGACCAGAACACATTTTCAGAGTATTTACTCCAAGGTATATTTATGTAAAAACCATTTCCACTTATAGTATCTAGATAGGGATGTATTTTCTTATTAAACCACTTACTCTATACTAACCAAAATTTATTAATGTTTTCTCAATCATAGCATTATCCCTAAGGATTTCACAAGAGTTTTCTAGTCATAATCCCAAAAATTAATAAACTTTTCCCCTAATACTAACTATAGAGACCCTAGCCTTTTACACATATTATTACATGATTTTAATAATAATTAATCATATAATTACAAGCCAAGGATCAAAAATTCTAGTGACTTGGAGATTCGGTACATAATTAAACATCATGAAAAAAAAATAAAAAAGAATTTTATTTAATATTCATAATGAGCTCCTAACTCTGTTTGATCCCTTATATCTTCATAGGATAACCTGGGGAATACATGAACAAAAGGGATGAGCTGAAAATCCCAGAAATGGAATAAGAATAGGAAAAAACATAGCACATGGGTTAGAAGATATAACATGATGACATAAAAGGCATGGAACATGTATAAACATAAGTAATTATAACATGTATAGCATGGAATCATATATGCATGACATCATATTAATGTGTCCATAACATATAACATGACAGAAACATGAGTCCAGGCTAGCTTCCAAGATATGGTGGACAATGTCCCATAAAGGAATCAGGTTCACTCTTTGTCCCAAAATGACATCTCATGAGACTAAACATTACCCAATACATTAGATAACTATCTGGGTGAACCCATCATAACATGTTCGTGACTATGTTTCCCACATAAATATACCTAAGGAAACATAAACATAAGTGTTACCCATGGAAAGAATTCAGTATCATAACCATGCCAAAAGGTATAACAAAAGGGAATATCATAATGGTGTCCATGAAGGAATGTATTTAAATAATACATGGACATTCATAAGGTAAAATAGGCATATATAAGGATAATTGATGTCAAACTGGAGTGAGAACAAGTACCAAGAGTGTTTAAACAACTTTAGAAAAAAAACATTTTAGTGTGATTTAAGGAAAATATTTAAGAGTGTTTAAAAAGGAAAAGGAATAATATTTTATAAAAAATAGAATTGAACCAAGATAGTTTTTCATGATAAAATGATTGATTTTATAAAAAAATTGTTTCTTAAAACAAATTATATAGGGAACTTGAAAATGGGTATGATGTTGGTAAGTTCCCTTGAATCGGTCTTGCTTATTAGGAAGAATTGAAAACGGAACCCTTCTAAAACACATATTACCCCATAAAAGAGGGACGATCTGATTTAGATAAATGATTTTAAAACACATAAACATAATTTATAAGAATTATATAAAAATAAAAAAGTATTAATATGGGGAAAATATAGATAAAAAGTAACCAAAAGGAAAAAATGGAGGTTCAGGTAGAATCTCTTACCTTATGTACAAAAGTGTTATGAAATTGATATCAATGTCTTGGATAATAAAATTAAATCCATTAATTAATTAATACATAACATATTCTATATGTATTTTATTTATTATAATTTTATTATATTTGTTTATGGACCTTTTTATGAGTTATAAGATACAATTTTATCGTTTGGGAGAGTTCGTTTCCATGGTTTTCGTGATCGGTTTACTTGTTTACTTGTATGGGAAATCATGTAAGTGGGGGTAATTATATTGAATTAAAATTATAAGTTAATAATTATATTCCAAAGTTTTAACTAGTTTTATATATCATTTTTTATAGTACATGAAGATGAATCATTAGATAAATTGGTAAAGATAATCGTTTTTTGTTAATTTGGTGGTTTTTCGATCACAAAGAACTAATTTTAATTTATAATTTAGTATTATGTATATAAAATCTTCCCAGAACATTAAATTGGATTTAATAAATATAGTATAGTCTAGGTTAACCATAAATATTTTTTTATTATAAGTATTGAAGGAGGGAAAGGAAATTGAAAACTTTTTTGTCCTTGAATGTGATTAATAAACACATCATTGACGATATTTTCATTTTTAATACAAAAGGAGAGGGGAAAGAAATGATGATATATTATTACATTAACATAATAAAATTATAGTATATATATGTTTATGGGGTTATTATACGATTTTTATGAGGGGAGCTGAGGAGAGAATAAGAAAAAGAAAAGAACTTGAAAAGAAATAAAAAGAAAATAAAGAGGTTTTGACCTCTTGAATTCCACCTCCTTGAGATCCTCCTTAGGGAAATTTTTTTCTTCTTTTGATGAGACCAAAGACTCTTAAAATTGTAATAGGGGCTTGGAAAGATATTTAATCAGAATTTGGACAAGGGTAAAATCTTCAGAGGTGTGAGGAGAAGAGGTTGGGAGGGGTAGTATTTATAGTGGGTGAGAGGGGTGTTTTGTCAATATTTTATTCATTAGTTTATTATTTTTCCTCAAAACTATGAATATTTTGAGTATTATCACTAAATATATTAACATAATGAAGGATAGTTCTATATTTTGGGGTTACTTCATCCATACATCATCTATAACTCCATAATTCATTTATTTAGCTTTTATCATAAATTATTATATTTTACTATTCACTAAAATTTCAATTATTTTAGAAAAATATCTAAAATTTACCCTAACTATTTTCCAATGTGTAGAATTCAAAAATGAACTCTATTTTTAGGGAAATAATTTTCTAAATATTTTTAATTATAGTCATCATTCACTTGGAAAATATAGATTTTAAAATTATAACTCCTTTTATAACACTTTGGAAAATTAATTAAGGTCTCATAAAATTATCTTAAAATAATAAGATAAAAAATAATAATTTATGAATTCATTTTAAGAAAATAAATTTTCTTTTAAATTAAAAACTTAATCATAAAATTGCAATTAAATATTTATGACTTAAAAAATACCAATTCTTAATTAATAATTTTTAAAATGATTATTTACTTATACTATGTTGTAATTATATCATAATTTCATTTATAAGATGTCTAAATTTTATTTATAATTTCATGGGTGAGGTTACTATTCATTTGGTTGGTTTTTTATTCATTATGTCTATACTACTATTTCAAAGGTCAAGTTACTATTTCATCGATATAGGCTCCTTAAATTCTAGAAATACCTCTTATTTAATTCATTCTTCATTTAAAAAGTTTGTATTGTGTTTTTAATGTGATTTTATTAGATTTGTACTATATGAAATAATTATAATAAGATAATTTTCAATGATAGAATTCCAAGTCGTCACATACAACTTACCTATTTATATATGTTGTCACGCCAAAAGGCCTTGACGGTAAGATTATGATGTTTTACATTATGCATTCAATAATTATGAAACTAGTTTTTTTTATCCATGTGATTATTTATGTTGTCATGTTATCCATATATTTAATCCCCTTTTATGGTATTACTTATATGGAATATTTTTTTATTTTTTATCTCAGTCATATTATTAATATTTTATTTACATTATGATAGCTTCTATTGTATGCTTTCCCTTACTAGGAATATGATTTCACCATTTATTATGTTTTTATTTCCCCATGATATGAATAAGGAAACTATGAATGAAATCATAGATTTACTAGAAGGAATAATAAAGTTCTCACAAGAATAATTTTATTATATTTTATGTTTTCAAATGTAATTTGATAATAATATATGTATATAGTATCTAAATACTATTAAACTAATTTATCCTTCAAGATTAGATCCCTTGAACATATTCCAATGCATAAAAATAACCATCGATTATGGGCTACTAGAGTTAGGGTGTTACAGTTGGTATCAGAGAGAGTTTAGGAAAAACATTAGGAACTAGATTTAGGAAAACATAGATTATAGAACATGACCCTATAAATAAAATTGGGTATATGTCTTATTTTATAATAATAACATAAAGTTTTTGGTTAGATAAAATTATGTGGTTTTCCTAGAAATACATCTCTATATGGATACTACTAGTAGACATGTTTTTGGAATAGATGTATCTAGGGTTAATAACCCTGAAAAGAGTTGGTCAAGTATATCTTGACCATTATTCTAGTGTATGGGGAGTATTCCCTTACTTGACACCTAGTTTTACACACCTAGGGGATATGCTTGGGTTAATTAAAATTTTCTTTACAAACTATTATGAATGATTTTAAAATATTGAGAATATTACCAATGATACTAAGCTTATAATTATAAGATTATCCATAAATAATTTTTCAAGTTACATCAAGTATTTAAAAAGTTCCATAATTTTACATTATGTTTCATAATGTTATGTTCTAATATAGTGTGTCATTGGTTATAAATACCACCTAGAAGAAGGAATGGGAATCATATCAATGCACATAATTCCAGTAGGGATTTACCTCTTGGGAATGATAATGAATCTGAAGATGGATATGAAAAAATTATAACTATATTGAGGTAGTTGACTCAGGTTATGACTAAAAAACATGCCCGTATAGAGTAGCCAACTGATCCATAATGTGGTGACACAATGTTTGGTCATTTCATGCATCAATAACCTCCATCATTCTATGGGAATACAATTCCATTTGTGGACAGAAAATGGATAAGTTCCTTAGAGAATATATTTATTTCATTGATAAGTAATGAAATGGAAAATGTTTTCATGGTATTTTGTCATCTCATGGGGGGTGAAGATCAATATTGGTCATTAATTCAAAACCATAATGATAAGGAAGTAATTTTAAACATGGAGTGGAAGGATTTTAAGGTAATATTATTGGAGAAATATTTTCCTTGTGAGCAACAAGAAGATTGGGAGAAACAATTCCTTAGTCTAAGAAAAAAGGAAGATGAAAATTTGTCTATGTATGAAGCCAACTTTACAAGGTTATCAAGGAATGTTATGGACTATGTATGTAATACAAAGAGTGATATTGGCCATTTATTTGATGGTATAAATTCAATCCTTTAGAGGTAACTAGTCTCCCAAACCATCTCATCATACAAGGATATAGTCATGTGTTATCAAGAAAAAGAAATAATTCTCCAAGTCTTATGAATTCGAATGAAAAATATATAAGAAGAGGGTATCCAAACAATTGAGAAAAGGAAATACAAAAAAAAGAAAAAGGGAAGGGTGGAATTTCTGACTTGTAAGAAATTTGGAATGTAACACCATGGAAAATACTTGTTAGGGATGGGGGTTTTCTTGATGTGTGAAGAGAAAGGCCATCAAACTTGTGATTCTAAGGTTAAGAAAGAAGTTTTCAATGTTTAATTCTACAAAAATAAGGATATTCAGCACTATGAAAATGATTATCCCAGATGTTAAAATAATTTTCCCTAGAAAATTACAAGGGAGAAAGACCAAGCTTATGCAATCACAATAGATAAGTTTGAAGTTCCTAAAGATGTGGTGGTAACTACTTTAATCATATCCTCAAATTTTACTAATGATTTATTTGATTCTGGATCTTAACACTCTTTTATATCATCAATTTTTTTCAAAAATATTAGATATTTCACTATCACCTTAAGAAGGGAGTTATCAGTCAAGACTCCTAGTGTAGGTCTCACTGTAACAAGGATGTTCCAATCAGTTCCCATTATGACACATAAATATTCCCTATTTACTAATTTTATTATTATACATATGGTTTATTTTGATTTAATCCTTGGTATAAAATTGATTTCAAAATATTATACAAAAAAATTATTTCAAATAGAATAAAATTATGATTCATGATGAAGATGTGGAATTCCTTATCTTTATAAGGGAGACTTCATCATCTTAGTCGTGTCTAGATCCACCCCCAATAGCTCTTATGAATTAGATTCTATAGAGTTATTGGAACAATGGTTATCCTTGAAAAGGTTAAGGTGCAAAAATACCTAGAGATCATAAATATACATTTTGGAGATGGAAGTACCCATCACTGTCAATTTCTAGATGTTGATGGTGAAAAAGTTATTGTGAAGGTTTTTTATGGAATGTCTGAAATTGAGAAGAAATACATGATTGCACAATTCATTAGATAGGTTTTATAAACTCTTATATCATTGTATATGCTAGGCTGAATATTCAATGGTTTATGAAAAATGATTGATAGTGGTCCTCAAATTTTTCTTGAATCTTATTTAGATGTTTCTAGAAGTTTCATCAACCTGAGTGAGTGAACATATCCTAAAGAGATGATACAAATAGGAATTTCTACAATTGATGTGATGAATTCTATTACATCATTATATTTTACGAAATATATTCTTTCAATTTAATTTAAATTTTCTAATAGATTTCAGGACATGCAATACATAGTTTATATTTCATCAATCATAACACCAAGATTATCTTGTGTTGCACGCAACATCGAGTTCCTTTGATGTCTTATGTTACACAAAAGCCCGAGTCTTATTGGAAAACAATATACTAGTAATGTTATTATGATAGTTATCACTTATCCATTAGAATAACATGAATGAAAGAGATTAACTAAATTTAAAAATTATAGTTTACACATGTTTATAAGATGAATTCATTGGTTACCAGTTAATTACAAATGAAAATAAAGATTAATTGAATATAAATGGTGTAACAGACCAGGTAATGATAGAATAGTCCTTTTTCATATTTATTAATATTTATGAATTAGATAGTAATTTTTAAATTAAAATTTATGATATTCTCAGTACCGCATATGACACGCAACATGAGATTCTTCGAAATCTTATGCTTTATGTAAGACTGAGTTATACCGAAAGATAATATACTATTAATATTATTATTCAATAAGGAAATTTCTCATCCTTTTAATGGAATACTTGCATTAAAACTAATTTTTACACATTTATAATTTTTATATGACAAAATAAACTTAATTTTTGAAATCAGAATATCAAAATTAACTTTGGGCGAATTTTTTTTGTTGTTCTGAGATATTTTGATTAATAGCAAATAATACTAAATTTTAATTGAAAACTTCATTTTCATCTAAATAATTTATACAGTTAAATTAATTTATTAATTATTTTTAAAGTATAATTATATCATTTTTATGTCATTTAAATCAATTTATGTTATTAGAAACAATTTAACATTGAATTTAGATATTAAAACTTTGTAAACTTTTGAACATTTTTACACTAAAACCCCGCTTTGTCGTCCTGTCTGCGGGATTAATTTTAAATTAATTTCTGCCAATTATGGAATTTTGATTTATAAAAATGGATTTCATTGTTCTAATAAGAATAATTTATAATTTATAATAATTTTAACATAGTTTTTTACAAAAAAAATATTGGTGAAAGTAATTAAAATTCATTATAGTGATTAAGGTAAAAATGTGTTTACTTAGTGGTTAAACATTAATATTAAGCATCCAAATGACATATACACAAGTCCAAAACCAATTTAATGGGAATTATTGAACTATATACCCACTTTTATATAATTTTGTTCATTATTGGATTCACATGAGGTAAGGGAGACCTCCCAATAGTGATTACCATTTTATATTTGCAAAAATGTCACTCCTCCACCATAAAAAGACACTCACACTTCCCCACTACTTCAAACATATCAATACCTTTGGATCATCAAAAACCTATGAAAATAAGCTCTAAAAATCTCTAATATCATCCTAGAAGCCTCACTTTGTTCATAAATCCAACCAAGGATGCCCTTTGGTGCAAACTAAAATGAGTTACTCGAAAAAGAGGCAACATTATTCAACATGCATCTATGTTTTATTTCTTTCTTTACCCATTAAATTATTCTTATAGAATACTTATATAAAAAAATTATTATCTTAAATATACGTATATGTTGTTATTTTAAGGGTTATAACTACACCTATACACAGTTCTGACAAATTAGTAATGAACTTACCGTTCGTGTGTACGGTGAACTACCGCCTCATGAAACAATGTTGTTCATTTTTCCTTTACCACATCTCATGGATGGGAATTATGATAAAGATAATATTTTAATATGATATATAATATATTTATTTTTTCTTAATACTTATATAATTTTTATATAACACATACCTTCATGCTTTCCATTTTTTGGAAATACGATAACATCATTTGTGAACATTTGGACTACCACCTCCTCAAAGCGATGTGATACGTTCACACTTTACATGGAATGTATTAAGGATGGGTTTAATTAAAAAGATGTGATATAAATGAAATATATATTATATTCATGGCATAATTAAAATTATATAAATATAATATATCATTTTCTTTAGTACCATTTCACACACTAAAAAGGTGATAACGTCGTTCGTGGACGTGTGCACTACTGCCTCCTTAAAGTGATGTGCTTTTTTACATCATAGGAATTATATATAAAATAATATATGATTAAATATTATCTAATTTAAGATATAAATATCATTCTGTAAAGTTAAATATTTCTTCCTTTATATAATGATCGTTGAAGAATAGGAACGTTACACATGTGTACGTACAGCCTACCCTCTCCATGATTGTAACGTTGGTTCATTTTTCATAACAATATTTTATTATTTTGTTTTAAAAGTATAATTGATGTATAAATATGATAATTATTTCATGATTATTATTATTTATATGATTAAATAATGACCTCCTTGACCATAGTAAACCAACATTATTCATTTTGACACATAAACTGAATATTGTAAAAAAACCCGATGTAGATTTAATTGTTTAAGTAGTTGAATAAAACAATATAATAAGTTAAATAAAATTAATGATAAACTTGGAAATGGTTCTGAAGAAATTAAATAATTGACATAAGATTATTATTCATGAAGATAAATACACACATGACAAGTCAGACTCAAGTTAAGGGATTTCAACTTAATCTCCTTTCATTGAGGCATTTCTTGATGATATGCACCATTATTATTTTTTAAGGTGTATATACAGACCATTTGACATTATATAACCATATTTTATCTATTATCATGTTATTTAATTTTTTTGAATTGTATTATTTCATGGGGTTATGATTTAAATGTTCATATTGGAATGGGTCACTTTGAATGTCTAAAGATTAAATTTCAAATTCTTTCTCCATGTCAATATTCTTGATATTATTTTACATATTTATTTACATGGATATAAAAGGGATATAAATGAAATTTTATGTCAATCATTAATTTCATTTAATGACTTAAAATTAATCTTTTTACATGTTTTATATGAAACGTTTTGAAAAATGATGAAAGGAATGTCCCATTCTTAATGTATACGATGACAGTGACTTTTCCACCTCCATGGACATTATTTTATTTCATGATTACATTGAAAGATTTCATGTTTCATTAAATTAAAAAACATCCTTATATTTTGGTTATTTTGGTATTGAAAATGGTTTCTCAAATAAAATGGTGTTTTGGTATTTGAAATGGGTTCTTAAAATAAAAGTTTATTTTTATCTGAAAGTGTTTATTATATGGGTTTAAAAGGATTTTTCATTGGTTTTTATGATGAAATTATTTGACTCTTAATATGGTACATGAGAATTATATGAAATTATTTATCTCTATTCATCTTATACAAAGGTTTTATCCCCATTATAGCTCACGGGTGAGCTCGATATAGCTTATACAAAGGGTTTATCCCCAATATAGCTCATGGGTGAGCCTCATATAGTTTATACAAATGGTTGATTCCCATTATAGCTCATAATAAATGGGTGAGCCCCATATATATTATACAAAGGTTAGAGCCTCATAATACTTCATGGGTGAGACTAATATGGCTTATACGAAGGTTGATTCAAATTATAGATCTCCAATGCATTGGTTAATGATAATTTTAGAAGTTGGCCTTATGGTTATTCCAATTAAAATGGTTTTTAAATGGATTGTGTGTATGATTCTATAATTTATTAAAATATTTTTAATTACTTTATATGGGCTTTAAATAATTATTATTTTATGAAAATGTGTGTTATTTTTCATGTTAAAATATTTTATTTCATATTCTAAAAGAACCTTAAAGATAAAGGTAAATGTTATATGAGTTTTTATGTTTTTATCAAACTAACGATTTAATTTCTTTTTATATCCCTTACTAAGTTTTTGTTTTCATCCTAAATTTTTAAAATGTGTTCAGAGAGTTTAAGGATTGGTAGGAGAAATAAAAAATGTCTAGTTGGAAGTTGTGGATATTTTCCATGAAAATAATTCATGATTTATATTAAAAGTTTTATATTATGGTAAAAATGGATATTGATCAAATGTGTCCACTTTGTATTTTATGATTTTGTTTTTTATGAGTTATGGCCTAATTATCTAAAAATATCAACCTAAAATGATCCTCAATGTTAGAGAAATAAAAAATCTTTACTAAACTCAAGATTATGTAATGTTTAAGGTTGGATCTTTATAGTTGGTATCAAAAGAAAAGTTTAGAATACTGTATAGGTTATGATAGTGTTAATAGAATTCCCTTATAAGATTTTACTTTATGATTATGTTTAAATATTGAAGAAGTTAACATTTCCATGTTTTATCATCTAAAATATGTTTGTTCAAAATAGTTGTACATAAAAGAAACAATAAATCTATAGTGGGGAGGCATCAAGGGAAAAAACCTTCCAAATCGACATCCTGAGATGGTTTGAATTGGAACTGATCCATTTTTTATAGTGATGGATCAGTTGACACAAGCTATAAATGGTGGTGGTGTCTATGCTAAAGAGGAACCCAACATACCATAAAGGAACATGATGATAGTGGAGCATTTCATGAGTCAACACCCCCCATCATTCAATGGATCATCTGAACTAGTGGTATCCAAAGGATGGATCAATGACCTGGAGAATATATTTGATGTCATGGGATATTTAGAATGTCAAAAGGTAACTCTTTATATCTATCGTTTTGATGGTGAATCGGATCGATGGTTGTCTTTGGTTAAGAATACTAGATAGAAATATGATCTTGATTCCATGTAATTGGAAACATAAAAGGATATTTTCCTTCAAAAATATTTCCTTAAGGTTTTGTCTTAGTATGGAGAAACAATTCCTAGATTTGAGGGGAAAAAATTAAGATTTGATGGCTACATATGAATAAAACCTTATAGCATTATCCAGTTATGTGTCAAACTTTATCCGAGACATTGAAAATAAAATTAATAGATTTTACTCAAGATTGAAACCAATTCTATTAATATCTTTAGCGTCTCTATAATTTAAAATTCATGATAATGTTTTTAGTTGTTCTAAGAAAGTTGAGATGGAGTATTCAGACACTTATGTGTCATGAGATGAAAATATTAAGAAATGGTCAAGGTTGAAGGAAATGGAGAAGAAACCAGCTAAGAATTCCAAAGGTAAGCCTAAAACTTTTTCTAAGTGTGTTAAAATACATTTTGGGGAATGCATTTCAGGATCCATAAAATGTTACCACTATGGTAAGTTTGGTCATAAGGTTCGTGACTATAAGGAAAAGGGTCCTGAACAATCCAACAGTGATATAACAGATATTAAGTCGATAGTAAGATTCTTTAGATACAATGATTTGGAACATTATACTAACATGTGTCCAAAGAAACATACTCAGGGTGGAAATAATCACGATCAGAAGCAATAAAATGATGGAAAAATCATTTTCTACTTTTACAGTTGATGTTGGCCCATATTGTGAAGTGATGGAAGCTCCAGGGAGTTCTAAATTTTTCAAAGGTTGATCTTAAGACCAATGTATTAGGCACCCCTATTTAAATGTTTTAAATAAATTAAATACTATGGGATAAATTTATAGAGTTTATATTTATTTCTGAGGTATATGTTTAAAATTTATTTGAATAAGAACACCTCTACTTGTGTGGATGTAAGTTTCATGGTATTGGTGACCATTAGGGTTATATATCTATGGAATGATTTAGTTTTAACTTTGGGTATTACTATTGAAATATAGATATTAATACATTATCTCTTCACATGAATGTTTGAATTATCTTACTATATGCCAACCATGTTGGTTTTGGTTAATATCTAAAGATAGAAGAAACATCTGGTTATACTTTTTAGGATTATGTTATCTGTTATAATTTTATTCTAGTGATCTTGGAATGAAATGTCATCTTAGATACTCATTTTTTGAGAAAGAGATTAGTTTTTTGTGGAATTTGATTAAAGGATGTATTTATACTCATTGAGTACATATATTTCCTTAGGCTCTTAGTATAGATGGTGAAGGAATCTTTCAAATATAGTAAAAAGGGTCTTGAAACAAAAATATTATCCTATTATAATCATTTTTATGATATAAATGACATTTTTAAACCTATTTTGTTTATGGAATTATGATCATTAACCTTATTTGGATTAACTACTTTCTTGTGATCAATGTTCTCTATCACTCTCTATCAGAACATTATAGTTATATTTCTCTTCAATGTTGTTGTTTTCATTTCCCACCTATGATCTCTTACCTAGGATCCTAGTTTTGTGACCTTCATACTTCACTATCTCTCTTACTGAGAGGTTTTTTTATTAACCCTTTTATGATGTGTTTTCTATGAAGTAATTCTATAAATGTTAATCATTTGATAAACAAGACAAATTCCAAGGTAAAAATTCATTTTGAGGGGTAGGTTGTGACATCTTGAGATTTTATGAAATATATTCTTTGAAATTAATTTAAATTCTTTAATATATTTCGTAACACTAAATACATAGTTTATCTTGCATCAAACGTAACACCAATTTTATCTTGTGTTGTACGCAACATCTATATCCTTTTATGTCTTATGGTACACACAATCCTGAGTCTTACTAGAAAACTATATGTTGTTAATATTATTATGATAGTTATCAACTATTCATTGGAATAGTAGGAATGAATGATATTAACTAAATTATGAAATTATATTTTACACATGTTTATTATATGAATTCATTGGTTACCAGTTAATTATAAAGGAAAATAAAAACTAATTGAATATAAAAGACGTAACAGCCCAGGTAAGGATAGAATATGTATTTTTCATATTTAATAATGTTTATGAATTACATAGTTATTTTTAAATTAAAATAGACTCTACGTTCAATACTATATATGACACACAACATGATTTTTTTTTTGAAATCGTGTGTTTCATACAAGACTAAGTTATACTGAACGATAATATACTATTAATATTATTATTTAATAAAGCATTTTTCTTCCTTTTAATGGAATACTTACATTAAAACTAAATTTTTACACTTTTATAATTTTTATATGAAAAAAATAAACTTCATTTTTGAAATGATAATTTCAAAATTAACTTTGGGTGAATTTTTGGTATTTTTCTAAGAATTTTCATATATTTATTAATAGTAAATAATACTAAATTTTAATTGAAAATATCTTTTTTCATATAAATAATTTATATAGTTAATTTGTGTTTTTAATAGGTTTTAAAGTACAATTAGATCAATATTATATCATTTAAACCAATTTATGTCATTGGAAACTGTTGGTTGGAGTAGAGTACTCAAGAGGGGGGTGAATTGAGTATCTATTAAAAATATTTTTTGAAAGTTTTTCTTAAAAAAAGTTCCATAATAAAAATGAATATAGCCCAATCAATCAAGGTAATATGGCTATAAAAGATTGAATGTTCAAATAACCTCTCAGAAGAATGATTAATTCTCAGTAATATCAATATGATTTATTGATACTACTTTTGAAGTTATTATAATAAGTAAAAACAATTATAACTTCTATCCAAGACTAACTATCAAAGTAAAATCTAGTTTTTTTGGAAATACACAGTAAAGTAGAGAAAAAATAAATTAAAAGACACAGCAGATAAAACTAGTGGTTCAGTCTCAAGACAAGACCTAATCCACTCCACTTGGTGATCACCTGCCACCAAGCAGTTTATATTAATAAACTTGATCCACACCCTTGATCGTGGTAAACAATAGTGCACAAGACTATCCAAGTCACACAACCTTTTCCACCGTTCTTTGTGGGTATAAACTACGAGGTCACATAAGGACCTCTTCTACACTTATCAATGGGAGTAAACAAATGTAAAAATATATGAGAGGAAGGATATCTTGTATCCTTTAGTTTATTACATGAGATAGTGTGTGTTTCAATACATACATACACACACTGCTCGAAAGATAAAAACAATACAAAATAGAGCAAATATGGTGATAAATGGTTATAAGTGCTCTGAGTGTTATTCTATTAAGCTCTTGACTTGTAGGATGAAGAAGATGCGAGTATCGAGTCCTCTTGTGAAAAACAGAGTATCGTCAGTCTTCCAGTTCGATGGTGTAAACTATCTAGCTCATGTTATTCTTGGAGTTGGTACTATGAAGATGTTTTTGGATATGATATATGGTAGTCCAGCCTTTGGAATCTAGAGTGATTCATGTGTTCTTCAGTTGGTTCTTGTTTTATGTATCGGTGTACTTTTCAAAAATGCTCGTGCTTCTACTACACACTTCTACTCATATCTTTGTTTCAGTGCCACATTTTTATTTTTATTTTAGAATGCATGTGTTGGAGCCAATAGGATGCATGTATTCTTTACCTCATACCTCGTACTGTCAGGTGACATATCTACAAAAAAGCATTAATTATATCAGTGCCTTTAAACATCTCAAATATGATCGTTAGAACATAAATTGAAAATGAAAAAATAGATTAAATAATGTTGCCACAGTCTGTTTAGAAATGGTATCACTTGGAAATGGTGTCACCACGAAACGATGTCTTCTTCTTTGCCTTTGAGTGGTGAGACAGTCATGATGGAATATTTGTATTGAAATCAGGAATCAGTAGCACATATACGGTTATAGAATCACAGTTTCTGGTGGTTATCCAAACTTCGAATGTTATCTTAGTGATGTTAGTAAGGAACTGGAGTCACAAAATTCATGAGATCTGAAACTGGTTACGGTTTCTGGGTCATGGTGTCTGGGTGACGATGTCTGGGTTATGGTGTCTCGGTTATGGTGTTTGGGTCACAATGTCTGGGTTACGGTGTCTGAGTCCTTTTCTAGAAAACATGAACCGGTTGCAGACTCACAGTTTCTCAGACATAGACAAATATCTATAAATAGTCTTAAGTAGTAATATTCGCAGAATTAATGAGACTTAATCATTCATATAATAAATCATTTTAGAACAAAATTAAATATATTTTACAATAATCAAGCATGGTTTAGGATGATATAGGATTAACATGATTTAGTGAAAGTTTATTTAAATTCTAAAGAAACAAACAATCTATTCACATGATTTGAGATAGATTAAATAGGATTAATAGGATTTCTGATCATTAAAACGTGATTAAAACATGAGGAGTCCAGCAATGTCCCCCTTTTTTATGATCACAAATCATATGAATTAGATATCTATTCTTAGTGTGCTTTCTCCCCCTTAGGGCCTTAGTGTGTTGTTCTATTCCTCCCATTTTGGGATTATAAAAAAGTGTACCAGAAAATTATATAATGAAAGTTAATAAGATAATACACAACAACAGTTCACATTTCATTAGATGGAAGAATATGTGTCATTATAAGTAGTGGGAAAAAATACAAAACATCCCTATCAAAGTACAATGTTCACTTTTCTTCAGCACCAGATTTCTTCTCATTTCCCTTGGAAGCAACATCAGAAGGAGCCATAGGATCAGAAGTAGATGTTGAAGAAGAGAGTGAGCCAACTGTCAGATAAGGAAGAGGGAGTCCTTCAAAAAACAGAAGGTTCCAAAGTAGGTTTGGTGGAAGACTGTGGCATGTTTTGGTCATGGATAAAAGGTCTGATTTGGATCAGAGCCTATGATACAAACATTGAGGAAGATACAAAGTCAGTGGATGAGGAAGGAGGTAAACCAACCCGCAAGGGTGTAGCTGTAGTAGCCACAATAGCACTGCTCTGCACATGGAGATAAGGATTCAACAACTAAATAAAGTCGGTAATAATCTCACCACCATACTGCATTGATTTCTCAAAATCATCTTTATTCTCCATGAATTTTTTTAATAGAGAAGTAAAATATTTTGGCTTTTGGACTTGAGTCTTAAATACTTGAGTGACAATAAGAATTTTTAATTTCTCTGCCAGATAATTGAAATGATTTTTCATATCATGCTTAGAGAAAATCCTATTAATGTAGAAATCCACTTTCTTAGTAATTTCTTCCTGAGCATCATTTTAAATATTTGAATTAATCCTTACTAAATTAAGAACATTGTCACTATTCTGGATAACTATAGATAATCTTTCCTTGTCAAGGACACTTAACACTGATTGAAGTTCCTCCTTAACAACAGTTCGGATAAGACCACTATCAATTGGTAGAGATGACTGTCCAGTGGCATTGGAAGCTGTAAAAGCTAAATTGAGGGATATGAACTGATTCAGAATTTTTTGTAAACAGCCCTTGTACTCATCAATCATTTTGTTGAGACCAACAATAATATCACACATCTATTGGAATATCTTCTTGTTTCTCTCAGCCACCTTGTAGGCTAATGAAGTCATGTTCGGTTGAATCAGAGAGACAACTTGCTTTGGAATATGACCACTAACATCCTCAACAAAATGAGCAACAGGAGCTTGTCTTGATTGAAAGATTTTTTGCATTTTTTTCATCCATATATATGAGAGACTTCACTTCATCACTCAACTATTTTTTCTCAATTCTAACTTCTTGAATTTCATTAAGAATTTTAGCTGAATTTTCCATATGATCTTCTCTAATAGCAAGGCAACATCTCTTTCACTTAGATTTGTTATGGGAGCAGGTTGGGTGTTCATGATATTTTCAACTCCTGTCAATAAAGTAGCTCCAAAGGCATTCAAATCACTTTGACTCACTAAATCAGGAGGTTCTAGAGAATATTTAGGAACAGGAGCTGAGATAGGCTCAGGTTCCTTGGAAGATATTACCTCTAGAGAAGAAGCTGGTTTCAATTGAAACATAGTAGATAGGTCTATGACTTTAACTGAGGCTTCCTGGGAATCATCCACATCAAAGTAGCTAGGGAAATTATACCAGGTATCCATAGTGATTTGATCAATAGTATTAGGAACTTCAACACATTATATACTGGGTTGATGCTCCCCCTAAACAAGTGAATCTTTCACAGGACTAAGAGATTCAGTTCCTTAAACTGATTCTAAAAGTCCATCTTCAATACTCTCACCCATTTCTTTTTTAACCAGCTGAAAGGCTTGTTAAATTTTTCCTCAGCAGATAGGATAACATCAGGATTATCTTGTTCTTCCTAATTTTATTTGATCGATCGATAATTACTTTTTAATTCAAATATGGGTGTGTAAACCAGGAACCAAAAGGAGTCACAGCGGCCTAAAGTGGTGCAGCCCAAGGGAATCCCCTTTCAAAAAATTACTACATTCCTTGATCAGTGATCCCAGACTATCAAACACCAAAAAAGGACCCTTAAAACTACTCACCCATGACAGGGAGTCCGAAGCAGAGTTATCCTCTCTAAGGGTGTGGCGAACCGAGCAGCCATGTCTTAATTCCAAGGAGAAACTTCAAACAAGGTAATTCGGGTGCCAAGGGGCCTCCACCTTCCCATTTAACACCTGAAAAGCAGTCTCAGAATCCGACTCCACTTCTGAAAAACTCAATGAAAGATTCCTGCAAAGGGTGACACTGGTGTGAATTGCTTTCATTTCTACATCCAAAGATCTCCCCGGACCATAAAATATGCTGAAAGAGAATAGCACTTAACCCAACCTATCCCTCATCAAACCGCCCCCACGCATCTGTCCATCCATAAATGAGCCATCAAAATTCAGTTTGAACCCTGACAGAGGCAGACTCCATTTGATCCAGCAACCCTGGGGATTGTTTTGTACCAAAGTCCTGTTGAGCAGACTACAAAAAATAAGAGACTGTAGTCTGCCTCTGATCAAGGAACCCAACTCGTGGATCTGTGACTTCATCCTCACATGGAGATAAGACTACGAAGGTCACATACCATTCCTCGCTTTGTTCCTTCCCTCCAAAAATTTCCAAAACAGAGCACTGATAATGATGTTATGAATCTTGACATATAGTTCTAGTCATTCCAAACCCAGGAACCAGCTCACGATAAAATCATGCATAAAGTTGCATGCAGTGTTGAAATGTCCCCAAGTTCCCACAGCAGACTAAAGACTATTTTCCCATTCACTTTTAAGAAATAGATGAAAGATAGACTCTTCCTGGGGATTGGAATCGCAAACGCAACGGGATTCCATGGAAATCCCCTTCCTCTAGATATTATCCTATGTTGGTAAAGCATGGTTGCGCACCCTCCAGACAAATAAATTCATCTTATTAGGCACCTCCCTGCACCGGAGTCATGTAGCCCATACGTCGCCCTCTCCCCTTGGTTGTAACATGACCCGTTAGTCGCGCCTGCTAAAGTGACCTGATGGTGAGCCTTTGAAACAGCACTGATTAGGCTCCTCCGCAAACACCATCTCTTTAAAGGTGGACAACTACTTCATGATTAAAATGGCCTCAATAAGGCTGGGGAAATGTCTCGCCTCCTTCACTATCATCCCCGAAACAGGACAGCATGGGAAAAACAGCTTCTCACCGATCCAGTTGTCCCTCCACATGCTGATATCCCCTCTCCCTATCACCCAACTTGACACTTTCTGAAGAATATTCAAATGGCCAAGTATGGTTTTCACCAAACTGGTTAGTTTCCGTCTGTCCCACTCCTCCCAGTGCTAACCATATTTTGTTCTAAGGATTTTGGCTCAGAGTGACTTCCCTTCCAAGACCTCCCATGCTAGATGGCCTTGCATTTCCTGCATTGATAAGGAAACATCTCTGAGGTTGACTTCTCCATCCTCAACTGGCTTCACTAGATGGCTCCATGCAGCCCAATGAGCCCTACCTGTAGCATTGGAATCCCAAAGAAACGAGTTCATGAGCTTTTCCATCAATGAAATAACTCCTTTGGGGGGAGTTATAATGGATAATACATGCATCGGAATTGAGGAAAGTACATTGTTAATGAGTGAGACGCGTACTCCAAATGAAAGGAACCTGTTTTTCTAGCTAATAATCCTCTCGAGTAATTTGTTGATGAGATCGTCGAAAAAGATCTTTTTGACCTGAATATTAGAAATAGGCACTCTGAGGTAGTTCATTGGAAATTGTCTCTACTGAATTCCCATAATATCTTGAATGGTCTGGGCCCTCTTTCTTGAACATCTGTTGGAAATGAAGACACATCTCTTAGAAACGTTGATATGCTGACCGCTAAGGCTACCATAGATCTCCATAGTCTTCGAAAAGCTAAGAATAGAAGATCTCCTACCATTTAAGAAGACAAGAATATCATCAGAAAACATGAGATGTGAAAATGTACCATCTGAGGATTTGGAGTGATATGGACATATCCTTCTTTCCTCAATTCCATGGAGAAAATTCTATGAGAGAGCCTCCTGGGCTATGATAAACAATATGGGTGATAGCGGATCTCCTTGTCTCACCCCCCGCATACTTTTGAAATAGCCAAAGCCTTTACCCAACAGAGAGATAGAGATACATGGTGAAGAATAACACTGAAAGCAAAGATCGCATACCCATTCGGGAAAGCCGAGTTTCCTCATGACCCGAATAATAAAGCTCCAATTGAGCTTATCATATGCTTTATTCATATCCACTTGGACAATAAGATTGGATCCAATCAAAATTTTATTAATATCTTCCGCAAATTCCTTTGCAATACCAGTTGCACCTTGGATACCCCTACCCTTGATAAATCCATGTTGCTCCTAGGAGATCACCTTTGGAATCACCATGTTTAACCTCCTAGCAAGAAAAGTAGCCAGTATTTTGTAAGAAACATTACACAGACAGATGGGCCTAAAATGATCAATAGATGAAGGATATTTGATTTTAGGAAGAAAAATAACTCTAGAAGAGCAGGTACTCCTACCAATGGATCCACCCCTGAAAAATTATTGGATAGCTTCAATCACATGAACCCCTACAAACTCTTAAGACGCCACATAGAAACTCCTCGGAAAACCGTCCGGTCCTGGAGCACTGTCCAGAGGCATTCTACGGACAGTGTCCAAAACCTATACTCCATCTAGAACTGCCATGAGGCAATTGTTCTCCTCAGCAAGAATCCAGTTGGGAATACAACCCAAGAATAATTCTTGCTCCTCCTCCGAAACACTATTCAACAAGTTATTCAAGCTAACGTCTGCCAGCAAGCGCTCGAAGTGCTCCAATGCCAACCTTCCAGCAACCATAATATCAGAAGTGTATGATCCATCCTCGATTTTGATGTTGATTTTCATATTCTGGCACTCCTTCAAACAGTCATGAAAAAAGGCAGTATTCTGATCCCCCTCTTTAGGCCATTTGATCCTAGAATGATGTCTATATCTTCTTTCAATGTCCAGCAGCCTATTGTCCAAGTATGCTCATTTATCACATAACACAAGGAAAACACTCTCATCCCACCTTTGCTGAAGATGCTCCTCCAAACTATCAATTTCATCCTGGAGAACCTCCACATAATTATCCACGATGGGATTACTAGAAAACCAAAGTGATATGTCCACCTTGAGGTGTTTCAACCGCCCCGCGAGCCCATTCCATGCCCTCCCATAAACTTCCTACTCCCAGGAGTTCCTCATAATTTTCATGAATCCGTCTAGAAAATTCCAGTTGGAGGAATACATGAATGCCTTATATTCCTGCCCCCCTTGCTTGAGCTCAAATAGGAGGGGATTGTGATCTGACAGTGCTCTAGAAAGGTGGGAAACCGACGCCTGAGCGAATGTGTCTAAACCCAGAATATTGGATAATAATCTGTCAAGTTGACTCCATATACGCCTAGCCCCCTTGAGTTTATTACACCCAGTAAACTTTCACCCATTAAAACCTAGATTCAGCAAGCCCTTATTAGCCATGAATCTCATAAAGTCAAGCATACCATAGGAAGTGTTTCCCACTCCACCTCTTTTCTCAGAAACATCAGCAATCGTGTTGAAGTCACCATCGATAAACCGAGGAAGACCTGCTGGATCAAAGGACTCCAGGTATTCCCAAAGCTCTCTTCGTTCCTACATTTCACTAATGGCATATACGAAGGAGAAATAAACTTCGATACCTTTAAACTTGAGCTTCACCGAAACGCATTAGCTCGAAACCTAAATCAAAGACACCTGAAGATTGCACTTCCAAAGAATCAAGATATGCTTGTTAACTGGTTGGCCATGAAAAAAATAACCAAATCCCATATTCTTTTCACAAAATCTGATTCTACTAACATCCTGATTAGGATCCAGAATGATAGACAATGCAGCACCATATCTCCGGACTTCAGAAGCAAGAAAAGCACCCTTTGCATGTCCTCACAATCCGAGTGAATTCCAAATAATCAATGTGATCATTAACAACTGGTGTTCTTGGTCTTACAGCCATTATTTCCTATTCTTGGGAGAAAAAGATTCCTGCAACACTCATCTTTGGACATCGACCGAGTGACCGGTCTGTATGAGCCTTCAGAGTGGGAGCCCTTCTTCGGAACAAGAATCTTCTTTTTTAACGGGTAGTCCACTTCTTCCAATAGAGTGATTATATTCTCCACAGGAGAATACGGCGACACAGGGGACACCTTATCTTGAAACAGGGATAACAACACCAGATGAGAAGGCAACCTATGAGAAGAAGCGATCTCCTTCTCCACCCTTATCGGCATAGGAGGCCTCGAAGAGTATCCAAAACCACCACGGGATGAACCCTTGAGGCCAAGAATGAAGATTTGAGGTTTTCTGGATAAAGAAGAGTGGTCATATGCACACCTAGTAGAGGTGGAGATACCCCTTGAGGATACCCGGATCGACCCACAAAACAAAGAGGTCCTTTCTAAAGGTATCGACCGATGTCTGAGTCAGATCCATCAAACCCACTAACGCAGACACCGATGCGGATGCATCAGGTTGCAACGGTAAAGATTTGTCCAGTACAATTTCCTCCGACAAAAATCTTTCCTCCTGAGCCATTTTCATAAATTTATTTAACTTTTCCACTAAATGGCCGATAGGATTCAAAATTTCAAAATGATCTATTGTACCATTGACTTTTTCCAACGTCACCGAGGAAGACGATGGCCTATCTCGATCTGCCGGAACCATGCCGACGACACCCTATAAGGTCGTCCTGCCCCCCGATCCAACCACGGACTTGGAGGAAGAAGAACCAAGAAAATTTTTAGGGGCACACTAGGACCCTTGAGAGCGAGGTCTCACCTTCCCCTTCCTACAAACCTCCACTGAATGGCCTTGGAAGCCGCAGATCGAGCAAAACCTAGGACGTGCAAGAAACACCAACTGTTGCCACCATTTGAATCCCACATGAGACGAGATGAGAAGGCACGAGGGAAACTTAAATGAAATATTCATTTCCACACAAATACAGGGGTTGGTCGTGTCCAGCAACCTCTCCATATTTGGGTCCGAGAAAAGGTAGCTCCCCAGATCATTTCCCACTGCCGCTAGAATAGTAGGGTTGTGAAATGGGAGGGGAATCATTGGGAGCTTTATCCAAACCGCAACCATGCACGATTATCTGACATAGTGACACTCCCAAGACCAGCGAGACAAAGTGAAGCGACGATCACCAAAGCATCTTTCCTCCCTTGCCCAAGCACGCCCAAGTTCTTCTTTGCTGAAGAGATGTATGCAGAATGCAAACCGGGAAGGTTATGAGACCACCACTGGTTGTTGAAGACCCCAAATCCACAAAGGATCTAAAAACCTCCAGAGAGGGTTCGATGGGTCTGAACCGAGCCACCAAGGACAGGTTATGGAATTCAGCAGCATCCTGAATCTCCTGTCCAGAAACCACAACCACTGGAGCTCCGTCAATGCATTATGCATCCTTTTGATCCAACCGAATTGGTGGAATACTACACAAGACATTTTCACCCATAGAAAAACCCCCAGTGACCACCACCTTGAAGGACCGCTCCATCTCCCTTGTGTGTCCTCTTTTTAGGAAATCATAGTTTCTTTCTCAAGAGAAAGTTCTTCTTCTAGATTCTCCTTAGGAACATTCTTTTCTCTTACATTAACAACAGATTATTTTCCCAAATTAAGTTTTCTTCCAAATAAATACTTCTTTTAGTAACAGGTGCTTCCTTATAAACTATGTTTTTTGGAACAAGTCCACAGACATCCTTATCTAAGATAGTTTCTTCTAGAGGAGCAACAACGTCCTCTTCTTCTTCTTCAATAGGACAGTCAAAATTTTCATTTGTTTCAAAGAGGATAAAATATTTTCTTATGTTTTGAAGGATTCTCAATGAGATTAAACTTTTCATATAACCTTTAATTATCCTCCACTCAAGCCTTTTTCCATAGATTCCAACTAATTTTCATCCTTTTGACTATAAACTTTGAGATACAGAGTTCATAGTTCTTGATGAATTATTCATTAGGTCCAACCATCCCTTTAGCATACAGAATAGCAGTGATTAACCTTTATTAGAACAAGGAGGTAGACTTTGAGGTTGTCTTAATCAACTCACACATATGAAGTATAACATACTTGCACGGGTTAATATTCTGTCCATTCTTCATAAGATGTATCAAAAATACATCTTGATATTTGAGGGTATAAAAATATCCTTTTCTTATAATAATAAGATTCTGAATAAACTTAAATAGCAATCTGTTTTCACCATCTAACTCAACAGTAATAGCACTTATATTCTTTTTATTGTCATCCAATCTTCCCAAGGACTCTTTTAAAATGAAAATATCACTAGGAGGAAGAGTACCTCTCTAGTAATCCTCTAAAATACCATTAGGGGGTATCCCTAGGAAATCATCCCATAACCCCAAGGAAAAGGTGTATCTTTGGCAATTAATCCAGCTCCTCACAACAAAGCCATCTTCATCATTGAAAGAAAACTAAAAAAACTGATAGAACTTAGAAACAAGCTTTAGATAAATCAACCTTTTCTCTCTTTTGAACCAGTCCATCCATCCTTGCTCTTTCAGTACTTTTAGATATAAAAACTTACTTGAAAGCAACCACTTAGGGTAGATTTCCTTTTCTGGTACCACTATTCTATCAACAAGATTCTGATTCAATGGTCTTTCATGCGCTATCTTTGGTGCTCTTTTCACTTTCTTCATAGATCTGCACTCCTCAAGAGTTGATGAAGATGGGAACTTCATTCTGGGCATTCAATGAGGGGTTATAAAGAGAGAGAGATGAAGGGTTGAAGGAGGACTTATGGTTTGAGTGAAGAGAGGTCGAGTAGAGAAAAGAGTGAAAGATATTTCATTTTTATCATTTAGGGATTTTGAGCATCTCAAATTCAAAAGTGTGAGATAAAAAACAATAAAATAATCAGTCACAGCAATACGATTAATAAAATAAAAATAAAACAAAAAAGTGTTATTATGGTTAGATCAGAATAGAGTTTCACAGTGAGACCAGAACAGGTTTTCACGGTGTTATCCCTACTGTGTGACTCCAAAACAGTGCGACCGTATTGTTTGAAACAGTAAGCGCAAAACAGTAACTGAGAGACAATCACTGTGAGACCGTAAACATTAAACATCAACTTCAAGATTATAACTTTTAGAACTATAAGAGTGAGACATTAATTCTAATATAGTAACTCGTGAAACTATAAACTGTAAAATAGTAAGCTGTGAGTCAGTAAGTTTTGAAAACAGTATACTTTCTACTTAAAATTTACCCTTCATAATTCATGTATGATTTAATATATCCTTTTATAATTTAATGGTTTAGTGAATATATCAGTAATCAGATATTCAGTTCTAATGAATTCCAAATGGATATCATCTTTTTGATAATGTACTCTCAAAAAGTGATGTCTTACATCAATATATTTTTTCATAGAGTGTGAAATAGGATTTTTTGATATGTTAATAGAACTTGTATTGTCAAAATATATAGATGAATGGATGAATTGATATCCATAATCTAGTAATGTGTGTTTCATCCACAAAATTTGTGCACAACAACTACTATCAGCTATGTATTTAGCTTTGGCAATAGATAATGCAATAGAGTTTTGATTCTTAATACACCATGATACTATAGACTAGCCTAAAAAGTTACATGCTCCATAGGTGATTTTTTCTATCTAACTTACAACCACCGAAATTAGCATTAGAATAACTAACTAACTCAAATTATTATACTCTAGGATCGAACAGTCCTACATTGGGTGTATGTTTGAGGTATTTGAAAATTCTTTTAACAGTATTTAAATGATATTACTTAGGGGTTTTTTGAAAACAAGCACACTTACAGACAATAAACATAATGTTATGGAGGCTAGCAATTATGTAGAGTAATCTTCCATTCATACCTCTGTATGTGGTTTGATCAACAGATTTTCCATCTTCAACAAGATCCAACTTACAAGTAGTACTCATTGGAGTATCACTAATTTTAGTTCTATCCAATCCAAAATGTTTTAGAATATCTTTAGTATATTTTCATTGATTTTAATAATACCATATTTATTTTTGAAAGATTTTAAATCCAAGAAAGAATTTTAGTTCACCCATTAAACTCATTTCAAATTCATTTTGCATCACTTTAGAAAATTTAATACATAAAGAATTTTTTTAATATCCAAAAATAATATCATCTACATAAATTTGAACTACTAAAACATCATTGGAAATTCCTTTTATAAAAAGGGTAGGATCATCTATACCTTTTATAAAAACTTTGTAAATAAGAAAAGTATTTAATCTATCATACGAAGCTCTTGGAGCTTGCTTAAAACCATACAAAGATTTTGATAATTTAAAAACATGATTTGGAAAGTGAGTATTTTTGAAACCATTAGATTGTTCAACAAAAACATCCTCAGCTATATACCCATTTAGGAAAGCACTCTTTACATCCATTTGATATAGTTTGAAATTCAGATGGGAAGCATAAGCAAGCAAGATTCTGATGGCTTCATGTCCATCTAATTGTGCAAAGGTCTCCCCATAGTCAATTCCTTCCTCTGGACTATAGCCTTGAGCAACCAATCTAGCCTTGTTTCTAACTATAGTACCAACTTTTTCTACCTTATTTCTAAACACTCACTTAGTGACTATGGTAAATATGTCTTTGGGTATGTCAAAAAGTTTCCAATCTTTGTTCCTTTCAAACTGATTAAGTTCTTCTTACATATCCATCACCCAAAATTCATTTTTAATAGCATCATTAATGTTTTTAGGTTAAAGTTTTGACAAGAAAACACGATGTTCAACCTAATTTAGAATAGAATCTCTTGTTTGAGTTCCTTTATCTAAATATCCTACAAGAGAATCTAGAGGATGGTTCTTAAGGGTTCTAACAACTCTATAAAAAGAGGGGATAGTGATTTCAAGTTCTTCAATAAGTTTGGTTCATTATGACTTGAATCTGGAGAATTTAAAAAACTGGAAGTTTTCATAGATTCCTTTACAGGATGGTTAGAGGATTTAGTATTGATGTCCAGATTTGACATATCATCCTCCAGGTTCTTTAATGAGGTCTTAGGCTCATGTGGATCTATCTCATCAAACATGACATGGATAGATTCTTCCACACATTTAGTTATTTTCTTAAACACTCTATAGTATTTACTAGAGATTGAATATCCTAGAAGAATTCCTTGATCACTCTTAGATGAAAACATGTTAAGATTGTCCTTAGTATTAAGTATATAGACATTTCAACCAAAAACTTTGAATTTTATTACTTTGGTTTTTTCTATTGTTACATAACTCATATGGAGTTCTTTTAAGAATAGTTCAAATCAATACTCTATTAATAATATAGCATGTTGTATGTATAGCTTCATCCCAAAAATAAATAGGTAAGTCATATTCACTAAGAATGGTTCTAGAAATTTCTTGTAATGTCTTATTTCTTCTTTCTACAAATCCATTTTATTGAGGTGTTCTAGGGGAAGAGAAATTATGATTATAGCCATTTTAGGAGAAAAAGGAATCAAAATCTTGATTTTCAAACTCATGACCATGATCACTTCTTAAGGATTTAATTCTATGTCTACTAAGGTTTTCTATAGTTTTAGCATATTTGGTAAAATGAGAGTAGGATTCACTTTTGTGAGCCAAAAAGAAAGTCCAAGTATATCTAGAAAAGTCATCTACCAAAACATAAACATAGTTTTTACCATGTAAACTAGAAACTCTAGATGGTCCAAACAAATCTATGTGAACCACATCGAGAGTTTGAGAAGTTTACACTTCTTTCTTTGGTTTGAAGTAAATTTTGTGTTGCTTTCCCTCTTGACAAGGATTGCACACATTATCATTTAGAAACTCAAGTTTGGGTAGGTCTTTGACTAAAATATTTCTAGTTATCTTTCTAAGTGAGTGAATATTTCAGTTCCCTAGTATTATATACCAAATCTATGACTCTTTGTGAAATACACTTAAACATGAATCATTTTGAGAAACTAAAGAATCTAAGTTAACAGAGTATACATTTTCATTTCTCAACGCATAAAATTATAATTAATTTTTAGAATTAAAAACATTTCAAGCATCATTTTCAAATTTAACATGAAATTAGTCATCACATAATTGTGAAATGCTAATCAGATTATATTTTAGTCCATCAACAAAAAGTACTTTGGAAATTAAGACTGAGTTATAGTTATCGATTTAGCCAAGGCTAATGATTTTCCTTTGTAATTGTCACCAAAAGTTACATGTCCACCATCAATTTTTACTATATTCTTGAAGCATGAATAATATCCTATCATGTGTCTTGAACACCCATTGTCCAAGTACCATAATCTTTTACAGGAGATCTTTAAACAATTTCCCTACAAAATAGTCAAATAAAAATAGACTTTGGTACCCATATTTTTTTGGGTCTAGTAATATTAGTAACTAGTTCTTTAGGAACACGAATCTTACTCATAGGTTTCTTATAAGAATTATGTTATGTATTTGAGAAATAAACTCTATTTGGTTCAGAAAAGCTTGAGACAGTAGAGAGTGTCTCAAAATTTGAACTAGCATAATGTTTTCCTGAACTAGGAGTAATGTTGTATGTTCTAGATTTAGAAACAAAATTGGTTTTTCTAAAATTTATTTTACCAGGTTGATAGACAATACCAGTAGTGTATTTAGGGGAAATTTTTTTACCTATCATTTCTACCAAGGTATCTTTACCATTAGTAAACCTTTCAAGGTCCTTTTACAATTTCTCATTAGATATCTTTATATCATTATTTTCTTTGAGTAATTTAACTTTTTTCTCTCTTTCTATAGTATGTTCAGATTTAACAGTTGAAGTAAGAGAATATTGATTCTTTAAAGACTTATATTTATCTTTTAGTTCATTACATGTCTCTTCAAGCACATGTAAATAATCAAACATTTATTCTTTATAAATATGTTAATAATCACTTTCATCTCCAAAATAATAGAAATTTTGTACTAGAGATTATTGTGTTACCTCAAATGTGTTTATCATGAAACACATATTGGATTTGTTAGCCTATTCATTATGTGAAGACTTTGAGTCACTTGAACTATCCTAAAAATTACTCCATGTTGATTTCATTTCCTTTTTATACTTTCTATATTTGTTCTCATATTTCATTTTATATTTGATCTTGGGACAGTCAGCCTTTACATTTCCCTTTTGCTTACATTCATAACATATTATCACATCATACTTGTCATTTCTTTTCCAATATTTATTCCATAATGCCTTTTGATCATATATTCCTTTGAAGTTAGGATTTATGAAAAAAAAATATTCCTTTTGTAAAATTTCTTAAACCTTCTGGATAATTGAGCCATCTCCTCATCACTTTCAGGTGAAGATTGTTCACTGTTGGAACTTTCTTTAGAGACTTTCAATTTCTCCTTTTATTTGTGTTTAGAGGTAGTTCTCTTGAATACCACAGATTTTCTTCTGGGTTTATCTTCCTCTCCCTTGTTGAATTTCAACTCTTATTCATACATCATTAGTTTTCCAATGAGTTATTTCATAGGTAATTTACTAATGTCACATGAATCTCTAATAGAGATAAAGGTTTCTCTCCATCTATCAGGTAGGAATCTAATAATTATCCTGATATGTTCTTTGGCAGTAACTTCTATTCCAAGAGAAATAATTTTATTGGAAATTTCATTGAACATGAGATACATGTCATAAATAGGATCATCAGTCATCATTTTAATGTTATCATATTTAATAGTATAAGTATTGAGTCTCATTTCTTTCACACTATAAGTTCCTTTATATGGAACAGACAAAGTATCCCAAATTTCATGGGAAGTTTTACATACAGATATTCTATTAAATTCTTTATCTCCCAAAGAGAAATATAAAGCATTCATGCCTTTGTAATTTTTATTGTAAGCAGTCTTGGTTGGGTCATCCCAAGTAATTATATTAGTAGCAGGAATCTTATACTCATATATAATTGAAGACCAAATTTCAAAACCCATACTTTCTGAATTCATTTTTATTTTAATTTTCCATTGGGAATAACAAGTTCCATTAAAGAATGGTGGTCTGTTGCAGCACCTTCCAGTCTATTATCCATAATAAAGAAATTTATTTAAATAGCTAGAAATTTAGAATTAACAGAACTTTACAGATCTTTAAAGTATAACTAAAATCACAATTGAATAGATTTTAAAAATAAAGTCTTAATAGAATAAACTCCTCTAATATCAAATGTTGGTCGGAGTAGAGTATTCAAGAGGGGGTTGAATTGAGTATCTATTAAAATTTCCATTGAAAAGTTTTCATAAAAAGGTTCCTTAATAAAAATAAATACTTCCATGTCAATCAATGTAATATGGTTATAAAATTTGACTATTCAAATAACCTCTTAGAAGATTGATTAATTTTTAGTAATGTCAATATGAGTTATTGATACTACTTTTGAAGCTATTCTAATAAGGAGAAACAATTATAACTTCTATCCAAGACTAACTATCAAAGTAAAATCTAGTGTTTTCTAAAATACACAGTAAAGCAGAGAAAAACTAAATTAAAATACATAGTGGATAAAACAAGTGGTTCTGTCTCAAGCCGAGACCTAATCCACTCCACTAGGTGATCACCTGGAAAAAAATAGTTTATATTAGTAGACTTGATCCACACCCTGGATTGGGGTACACAATAGTGCACATGACTCTCTAGGTCACATGACCTCTTCCACTGTTCTTTGTGGGTATAATCTACCAGGTCACACAAGGACCTCTTCCACACTTATCTGTGGGAGTAAACAAATGTAAAAAGATATAAGAAGAAGGATATCTTATATCCTTCAGTTTAGTACCGAAGATGTTGTGTGTTTTAATATAGACATACACACACTTCTCGAAAGCTAAAAATGATAAAAAAAAAACAGAGAAAATATGGCGAGAAAGGGTTACAAGTGCTCTGAGTGTTATTCTATGTAGCTCTTGACTTGTAGAATGAAGTAGATTCAAGTATCGAGTCCTCTTGTGAAAAATAGAGTGTCGTGAGTTTCCCAGTTCGATGGTGTAAATTATCTAGCTCGTGTTCTTAATGGATTTGGTACTACAAATATTTTTTTGGCTTTGATCTATGGTAGTCCATCATTTGGAATTGAGGCTGCTTCATTTTTTCTTCAGTTGTTTCTTGTTGCATGTATCAGTTCAATTTTCAAAAATGCCTGCATGTTAACTACACACTACTACTCATCTCTTCATTTTAGTGCCACACTTTTCTTTTTATTTTATAGTGAATGTGTTGGAGCCGACAGGATTCATGTATTCTACAACTCGTACCTAGTACTATTAGGTGACATGTCTGCAATGAAACATTAATTATATTAGTGATTTTAAATGACTTAAATATGATCATTAGAAATTAAATTGAAAATGACAAAATAGATTAAAGAACGGTGTCACAGTCTGTCTAGAAATGGTATCACATGGAAATGGTGTCACCATAAAATGGTGTATTCTTCTTTTCCATTGAGTGGTGAGATAATCATGATGACATAGTTGTATTGAAATCCGAAACTGGTAGCACAGATGCAATGTTAGAGTCACAGTGTCTTGTGCTTTTATAAGCTTCAAATGGTGTATTTGTGATGGTAGTAATGAAATAGTGTCATAGACCTCATGAGAGGTGAAACTGGTTACGGTGTCTGGGTTACGGTGTCTGAGTCCTTTGCCCGAAAACCAGAACTGGTGGCAGACTCATGGTTTCTCAGATATAGCCAAATATCTGTAAATATTCTTAAGCAGTAATATTCACAAAATTAATGAGACTTAATAATTCATATTATAAATCATTATATAACAAACTTAAATATAGTTTACAATAATTAAACATGATTTAGGATGATTTAGGATTAATAGGATTTAGTGGAAGTTTATTTAAATCATAATGAAACCAACTATCTCTACACATGATTTGAGATAGATTAAATATTATTAATAGGATTTGTGATCATTAAAAAATAATTAAACCATGATGAGTCCAACAGAAACAAATTCATATTGAATTTAGATATAAAAATATATCAAAATTTTGAACTTTTTTACTCTAAAACCCAGCTTTGTCGTCTCATCTGAGGAATTAATTTTAAATTAATTTCTATCACTTATATTATTGGAATTTAAAAAAAATGGATTCTGTATTTAGAATCATAATAATTTCTAATTTCTTATAATTTTAACTTCATTTTGACCAAAAATATTGGTGAAAATAATTTAAATAAAATACAGCGATTAAGGTAGAAATGTGTTTACTTAGTGGTTAAACATTAATCTTAAGATTCTAAATAACATAAAAACATGTCAAAAACCAATTAGATAGAAATTTTTAGATCATATAACCACATGGAACTAATTTGGATCATTATTTGAGTCATATTATGTAAGGGGGACCTCTTAATAGAGTTTACCTTTTATATTTACAAAAAATTCACTCCTCCACTATAAAAAGGCACTCACACTTACCCAATTATTAAAACCTCTAAAAAACTTTTCATCATCTAAAACCAACCCAAATAATCTCCCAAAATCACTCCTCTCATCCTATAAGCTTCACCTTTGGTAGAAATCCAACCAAAGAATCCCTTTGGTGAAAACCAAAAGGAGTTACCTAAAAAACATTTCAACATTATTCAACATGCATCTATGTTTTATTTATTTCTTCACCCATTCAATTATTCATATTCCATTATTATATAACAACATCATTATCCTCAATATAAATATATGTTGTTATGTTAATGGTTATACCTACACCTATATACACTTACAACAAATGTGTAATGAACTTACCATTCGTGTGTATGGCGAACTATAGCTTCATAAAACGATGTCGTTCGTTTTTCCATTAACACCTATCATGGTTGATAATTATGATGGAGATACTATTTTAATATGATATATGTTATATTTATTTTGTCTTCATAATTCTTAAATTTTTATATAACACATACCTTCATGCTTTCCATTTTTTGTAAATATGATAACATCATTTGTGAACGTGTGGACTATCGCCTCCACAAAGCGATGTGATATGTTCACACATTAAATTGAATGTATTAAGGATGGTTTTAATTAAAAATATGTGATATAAATAACATATATATGACATTAATGTCATTATTAACTTTCTGTAAATATAATATATCATTTTTGTTATTACCTTTTCACATACTAAAAATTTGATAACGTCGTTTGTGGACATGTTGACTACTGCCTCCTTAAAGTGATGTGATTACATTTACATCATAAGAATTATATATATAATAATATATGATTAAATAATATGGAACTTAATATATGTTGATCATTCTTTAATGATAAATATTACTTACCTCTTTTCTATAATGATCATTGAAAAATAGGAACGTTGCTCATGGTTACGTGTGGCCTACCATCTACATGATTGTAATGGTGGTTCATTTGTCATAAACATATTTTATTATGAGTTTTAAAAGTATAATTGATGTATAAATATGATAATTATGTCATTATTATTATTATGGGTATGTTTAAATAATGACCTCTTTGACCATAGTCAACCAACATTATTTGTTTTGACACATAAACCGAATATGGTCAAAACACCTGACATAGACTTAATTGTTGAAGTTGTTGTATAAAAAATTGAAATAAGTGAAATAAAAGTTATGATAAAATTGAAAAATGGTTATAAGAAATTAAATAATTATCCTATTTTTATTATTCATGAAGATAAAGACACATGTGACAAGTCAGACTCAAGGTAAGAGATTTCATCTCAATCTCCTTTCATTGAGGAATTTCTTAATGATATGCACCTTTATTCTTTTATAAGGTGTATATACATCCCCCTTTGACATTATATATCCATATTTAATATATTTTAATGTTTTTAATGTTTTTTAAATGTTATTATTTCATGGGGATTATTATTTAAATGTTCAAAGTTGTATGGGACACTTTGAATGTTTAAAGATTTAATTTCAAAATATTTTCTCAATGTCAATATTCTTGATATTATTTTAAATATTTATTTATATGGATATAAAAGGGTTATAAAGGAAATTTTATGTATATTTTTAACTTAATTAAAAGTTTTTTAAAAGGAATATTTTTACATGATTTATATGGAACATTTTGGAAAATCAAAAAAGGAATGTTCCATTCTTAACCTATACGATAACAATGACTTTCCACCACTATGGCCATTATTTTATTTTCAGATTACTTTTAATGATTTCATGTTTCCTTATCTGAAAACCCGTCCTTGTATTTTAGGTATTTTTGTATTGAAAATGACTTTTCAAAGAAAATGGTGTTTTGGTATTGAAAATAGTTTCTTAAAAGAAAAGGGTATTTTTATCTGAAAGTGTTTGTCATATGGGTTTAAAATGAGTTTTTTTAAGGGTTTTATAATGAGATTATTTTACTCTTGATATGGTACTTGAGAACTATATGAAATGGGTTATCCCGATACATATTATATGAAGTTTTGAGCCCCATTATAGCTCACTAGTGAGCCTGATGTAGTTTATATGAAGGGTTGAGCCCCATTATAGCTCACGAGAAACGGGTGCGCCAAATATATCTTATAAAAAGGGTGGAGTCTCATAATAGCTCATGGGTGAGCCAGATATAGCTTATACGAATAATGATCCCCATTATAGATCTTCAATTGATTGGTTAATGGTTATTTTTGAAGTCCGCCTTATGGTTATTATGATTAAAAGTGTTTTAAAAGAGTTTATGTATATGATGCTCTAAGTCAGCAAAAGGCATTTAATTACTTGATATGGGTTTTAATTATTTTTTCTTTGAGAAAAATGTGTGTTTATTTCATGTGAAAATATTTTATTTCATAATCTCAAAGAACCTTAATGATAAAGGTAAATGTTATATGATTTTTCATGTTTTTTATCCAACTTACGATTTCCATTCTTCTTATATCCATTTTTGAGATTTTGTTCTCATGCTATGTTTTTAAAATGTTTTCATAGGGTGTAAGGATGGGTAAGAGAAATAAAAAAAGTCAATTTGGATGTTGTGGTGATTTTCCATGAAAATAATTCATACTTTATTTAAAAAATATATATATTATTGGAAAATGGATACTGATAAGAAGTGTCCACTTTGTATTTTATGGTTTTTAATTTATGAGTTATGGCCTAATTATCTAAAAATACAAAGTTGAAAAAATATTAAATGTTATATAAAGTAAAATTCTTGACTTTACTCAATATTATGTAATGTTTAAGAAAATTTCCTTATAGTTGGTATTAAAGGAAAATTTTAGAAAGCTTTATTGGTTATGATAGCATTAATAGAATTACCTTAGAAGATTTCACTTTATGGTAAATTTGAAATGATAAAGAATTTTAATATTTTCATGTTACATCATCAAAAATATGTTTGTTTAGAATGGTTTTATACAAAGGAAATAAGAAAGATATAGTGAGAGGGAATCAAGGTAAAAAAACCTTCCAAATCAACATCTTGATATTTTTAGAATTGGAACTGAGAAGTTTTTTTGCAGTGATGGACCATTTTACACAAGCTATAAATGGTGGTGGCATCTATGCTGAAGGGTAACCCGACCTACCATGAAGTAACATGATGATATTGGATCATTTCATAAGGAAACACCCCCAATAATTCAATGGATCATCTAACCTAGTGGTCTCCAAAGGATGGATCAATTCCTTGGAGAAGATATTTGATGTCATGGGATGTTTAGAATATCAAAAAGGTAACTCTTTCCATCTATCATTTTTAAGGTGAAGTTGATCGATGGTGGTCTTTGGTTAAGAATACTAGAGAGAATGTTGATCTTGATTCCATGGAATGGGAAACATTCAAGGATATATTTCTTGAAAAATATTTCCCTAAGGTTGTTCCTCTAATTATGGAGAAATAATTACTTTATTTAAGGAAAAAAATTGAAGATTTGGTGGATTCATATGAAGAAAACTTCACAAGATTGGCCAGTTATGTACTAGAATTTATTCGAGATATTGACAGTAAAATTAATAGATTTTACTCATTATTGAAACCAATTATAAGGTGATATTTTTCCTCTAGATAATTTAAAATTTATGATAAAGTTGTTGGTTATGATGAGAAAGTTGAGTTGGAGTTTGCTAACACTTATATTACACAAGATGATAGGAGTAAGAAACTTTCAGGGTGACATGAAATGGAGAATCAACCAACTAATAATTTTGGAGGTAAGACTAAAACTTTTTCCAAGTGTGGTAATATAAATTTTGGGGAATGTATGTCAGGAATCAGAAAAAGTTACCTGTATGGTAAGTTTTGTCACAAGATTCATGACTGTAAGGAAAATGGTCCTGAACAATCCAACAATGAGATAACAGATAGCCATCCAATAGTAAAATTCTTTATATGAAATGAGTTGGGACATTATTCTAACATGTGTCTAATGAATTTTACTTAGGGTGGAAATCATTATGATCAGAATCAAAAAAAGTTATGGTGAAATCATTTTCTACTTCTAATGTTAATGTGGGGTCGTCTAGTGAACAGATGCAAGCTCAAGAGATTTCCATATTTTTCAATGGTTGGTCATAATACCAATGTCTTAGGCACCCCTATTTTAATGTTTTAAATAATGTAAATACCTTGGGAGAGATTTATTTAGTTTCTATAGATAAATTATGTTTATGTTTAAATTTTATTTGGGGAATAATACCTCTACTTTTCTAGATTTAAGTTTAATGGTATTGGAGACCATTAGGGTTATATATATATATATGGAATGATTTAGTTTTATATTTTGGTATTACTTTTGAACTTTATAGATTAATGCATTATCTCATCACATGAATTTTTGAATTATCTTACTATGTTCTAACCATGTTGGTTTTGGTTAATATCTAAATATAGGAGGAACATCAGGTTACCCTTTTGAGGATTATGTTATCCGTTAGAAGTTGATTCTAGTGCTCCAGGCATGAAAAGTCATCTTTAATACTCATTGTATGAAGAAAGAGATGAGTTTTTGGTATAATTTGATTAAAGGATGAATCTGTACTCATCAACTAAGTATATTTCCTTATGCTCTTAGTATAGATGGTGAAGGAATCCTTCAACAATATGAAGAAAGTTCTTGAAACAAAAATGTTATACTATTATCATATTTTTTATGATATCAGTGACCTTTTTAAACCTAGGTGGTTTATGGAAATATGATCGTTAACCTTCTTTGGATCAATCACTTTCTTGTGATCAGTGTTCTCTATCACTCTCTATCAGAACTTGATAGTTAGATTTCTCTTCCATAACAATGTTTTTATTTCCCACTTATGATCTCTTACCTGGGATCCTAGTTACATGACCTTCATACTTCCCTATCTTTGTTATCGATAGGATGTTTTATTAGCCCTTTTATAATGTGGTTTTCTATGAAGTAGTTCAAGAAATATTAATCATTTGATAAACAAGATGAATTTCGAGGTCGAAATTCATTTTACAGGGGGTGGGATGTAACATCCTGAGATATTATAAAATATATTCATTATAATTAATTTAAATTATTTAATAGATTGTGTTACACACAATACATAGTTTATATTTCATTAAACAGAACGCCATGTTTAACTTGTGTTGCACACAACATCGAGTTCCTTTGATGTCTTAGGTCACACATAATTATGAGTCTTACCATACAACAAATTACTATTAATATTATTATGATAGTTATCACTTATTCATTGGAATGGTAGGAATGAATGAGATTAAACAAATTTTGAAATTATAGTTTACACATGTTTATATGATGAATTAATTATTTACCCATTAATTATAAATAAAAATAAATACCAATTGAATATAAATGATGTAACAACTCAGGTAATGATTAAATATGTCTTTCACATATTTATTAATATTTATGAATTAGATAGTGATTTTTAAGTTAAAAGGATTGCTATGTTTAATAGTTTATATGACACACTACGTGAGTTTCTTCTAAATATTGTGTTTCATGCAAGATTTAGTTATATCAAACGATAATATATTATTAATATTATTATTTAATATGGTAGTTTTTCAACATTTTAATGGTAAACTTATTTGAAAACTAAATTATGACACTTTTATAATTTTTATATAAAAAAATAAACTTCATTTTTGAAATAAAAATTTCAAAAATAACTTTGGTTGAATTTTTGGTATTTTTCTAAGATGTTTCATATTTTGATGAATAGTAAATAATCTTGAATTTCAATTAAAAGATTTTTTTTCATCTAAATAATTTATATAGTTAAATTATGTTTTTAATTATTTTTAATGTATAAATAGATCAATTTTATATTATTTAAACCAATTTAGGTCATTATAAATAATTTCACATTGAATTTAGATATAAAAACTTAGCAAAATTTTGAACACTTTTACTTTAAAACCCCACTTTGTCATCCCTTCAATGGGATTAATTTTAAATTAATTTTTTCCACTTATTTGATTAAAATTTGAAAAAATGGATACCATATTTGGAATAATAATAATTTCTAATTTCAAAAATGTTCAACTTAGTTTTTTACCAAAAAAATTAGTGGATGTAATTTACAATAATTATAGTGATTAAGGTAAAAATGTGTTTACTTCGTAGTTAAATTTTAATTTTTAGAGTCCAAATGTCCTAGACACTTGTCAAAACCCAATTTTATATGAATTATTCAACCATATCCAAACTTAGATCTAATTTTTTCATTATTTTAGTTACATGATGTAAGGGATACCTCTCAATAGTGTTTTTCTTTTTATATTTATAATAAGGTCACTTCTCCTTCACTATAAAAAGACACTCACACTTTCCCTACTTCTTTAAACCTCTAAATATATTTGTATTATATAAAAACTACCCAAATAAGCTCCAAAAATCCCTAATCTCATCATATAATCCTCACCTTGGGTAGAAATCCAACCAATGAATCCCTTTGGTGCAAACAAAAAAGTGTAACCCGAAAAAAAATGTTCTTCAACGTTTATTTATGTTTTATTTCATTATTCGCCCATTAAATTCCTATTATACCATGCTTATATAATAGAATAATTGTCCTCAATATACTTATATTTTTATTATGTTAATGTTTCAACCAAGACCTACACACACTTCCATCAAATGGGTGATGAACTTACCATTCGTGTGCACAGCAAAATACTACCTCGCAAAATGATATCATTCATGCTTCCTTTACCAACTATCATGTTTGGGAATTATGATGTAAATAATATTTTTTATATGATAGATATGATTTTTATGTTGTCTTTAGACTTCTGGAATTTTTATATAACACATACCTTCATGCTTTCCGTTTTGTGGACATACAATAACATTGTTTGTGGACGTGTAGACTACCTTCTCTTCAAAACGATCTGATACGTTAAGACTTACATGGAGTGAATTAAGGATGGGTTTAATTAAAAATATATGATATAAATAACATATATATTATATTTATGGAATAATTACCTTTCTATAAATATAATATATCATTTTTATTTATTACCTTTTCACATACTGAAAAAGTGATAACGTCGTTCGTGGACGTGTGGACTACTACCTCCTCGAAGAGATGTGATTCCTTTAACATCAGAAGAATTATATATATAAGAATATATTATTAAATAATATTATATTTAATATACAAAGACAATCTATAAAGTTAAATATTACTTACCTTTTTCCATGATGATCATTGAAAAATGGGAACGTTACTCATGTGTACGTACGACATATCGTCTCCATGATTGTAATGTTGGTTCATTTGTCATAACCTTATTTTATGATTGGTTTTAAAATTAAAATTGATGTATAAATATGATATTTATGTAATTATTATTATTATGGAGATGTTTAAATAATTACCTCTTTGACCATAGTCAACCAACATTAGTTATTTTGACACATAAACTGAATATAGTAAAAACACCTGACATATACTTAATTGTTTAAGTAGTTGTATAAAACACTGTAATAAGTGAAATAAATGTAATGACAAACTTTAAAGAGGTTATGAAGAAATTAAATAATTTAAATAAGTTTATTATTCAGAAAGATAAAGACACACATGACAATTCAGACTCAGGGTAAGGGGTTTCGTCTCAATCTCCTTTCAATGAGCCATTTCTTGATGATATGCACCTTTATTCTTTTATAAGGTGTATATAGAACCCCTTTGACATTATAAATCCATATTTTATCTTTTTTCATGTTATTTAATTTTTTTAAAATGTTATTATTTCTTGGGGCTTATGATTTAAATGTTTAAAGTTGTATGTGACACTTTGAATGTTTAAATATTTAATTTCAAACTCTTTTCTCCATGTCAATATTCTTAATATTATTTTACATGTTTATTTATCTATATATAAAAGGGATATAAATGAAATTATATGTCTATTTTAAATTTCATTCAAATGTTTTAAAAGGGAATATTTTTACATGTTTTATACAGAATGTTTTAAAAAACAAAAAAAGGAATGTTTCATTATTAACGTACATGATGACAATGAATTTTTCACCATCATAGAAATTAATATTTTTATATTACTTTTCAAGATTTAATGTTTCCTTAAACAAAAAAACCATCCTTATCTTTTGTGTATTTTGGTATTGAAAATGGTTTTTCAAAGAAAGTGGGGTTTTGGTATTGAAAATGAGTTCTTTAAAGAAAAGGTTATTTTTATCCGAAAGTGTTTTTAATATGGGTTTAAAATGAGTTTTTAAAAGGGTTTTATTATAAGAGTATTTTAATCTTGATATGGTACTTGATAATTATATGAAATCGGTTATCCCGATACAGCTTATACAAAGGGTTAATCCCCATTATAGCTCAGGAGTGATCCCAATATAGATTATACGAAGGGTTGTTCCCTGTTATAGGTCATGAGAAATGGGTGAGCCCAATATAGCATATACAAAGGGTCGAGGATCATAATAGTTCATGGGTGAGCCTGATATAGCATATATGTAGGTTTATCCCCATTATATATCTCCAATGCATTGGTCAATGATAATTTTAGAAGTTTTCCTTATGGTTATTTCAATAAAAAGGGTTTTTAAAGGGTTTATGTATATGATACTCTCAGTCACCAAAAGAGGTTTAATTACTTGCTATGGGTTTTAATTTTTTTCATTTAGAAAAATGTGTGTTTTTTTTTCATGTGAAAATATTTTATTTCATATTATTAAAGAACCTTGAATATAAAGGCAATGTTGTATGAGTTTTTCATGTTTTTTTACCAAACTAATGGTTTAATTTCTTTTTATATCTATTACTGAGATTTTGTGCTCATACTATGTTTTTAAAATATTTTCACAATCATTAAGGATGGGTAAGGGAAATGAAGAATTCAAGTTCAAAGTCATGGATATTTTACATGAAAATAATTCATGCTTTATTTTAAAAAAATTATATTATTGGAAAAATGGATACTGATCGAAAGTTTACACATTGTATTTTATGGTTTTTTTATTATGATTTATGTACTAATTATCTAAAACTCTAAACCTGAAAATATCCTCAATGTGATAGAAATTAAAATTATTGACTTAACTCAATATTATATAATGTTTGAGGCCATGTCCTTATAAATTTCATTTCCATAGGGAAGAAGATCCCCTTATTTTATACTTCTAGTATTCCCCCTAAGGAAATAACATCACAAATTTGTTGTTAGTATATCCTCATAAAGATACTAGATAGGTCTGATGATATCATTGAGGGTGGTGGTGAAGAGGAAAATTTTCCATTTTTTTGGCTGTCGTGGGAGTGAACATGGAAACAGAACAGTTCTTCAAACATGATTTTGAATAAAATGGTTTGGTGGAAAGTGTGACCCTATTTCTGAACTTGGACAATAACCCCATAATTAAATGCATCCGCACTCCTCAAATTGCACTGACCACTACAATGTGTTTGTATTACGAATATAGGAATCATGTTCTTTTGATATTGACATATATGAGTTCTTATGTAGATGCTCTCTATGAGGTGTCTACTATTCAGGTGGAAGTGCTGGGAAGGTGTGGATATCTAGGGTATATGTACACAAATATGACATCGATATATGATCGTATTGGACGCATCAAATGAAGAACAAGATCCATCACACATATTCCAAAATTAACCATTCCAAATGATTCCATCACCCATCCCACCCCCAATCTTATTGTGTACATCACTGAAGTTTAAATATATATTGATAGATGACTTCATAATTGGCAGATATACCCAATGATCAATGTTCTCCCATATCTGTCTATATTGATGAAGAATGCTATTGGTGAGGGCATGACTTGTAGATATCATTCAAAAGTGGATAACCAACTGTATGAAAACTATGATATTGGGAAGGATGTGTAGGAAATGAAAGTTTTGGTTTAAGAAATTGCTCTATCTTCTGAATATATGTTGTATCTGGAGTTTCTGGACAATTTTTAGGGGAATTTCATGGCACAAGGTGCATACGACATGCACAATATTTTCCAGTCATTGGATTTGGCATGGATGTTGCTCTACATCTTCCCAAGGGAGCTTCTTTACTGCATACCTGTGAAGACCCTCGATCAGTACTATAGCAGAGAAGCCAACAATTGATGGAGAAGACAAGAAGACCTGAATTTTCAACAATAATGAGTTTTTAGTGTTTTTTTATTTTGGAGAGTGTATTTCTTGGTTTGGGTCCATCTTTATATGTTTTTAATTTTTAATTTTGGGTAATGTATTACATGAATGTAGTGAAAATAAGTAAAATAGTAGTATTTGGTTATGATGGAAAGAAATTATTTATTTATTAAGTTGGGATGTACTAATTGTACAAGAATTCATTGATTTATTTTCTGAGGAATTACATAAACATCCACCAGAGCGTGAAGTTGAGTTTTCCATTGACTTAATCCCTAATACAAGACCTATATTAAAGACTCCCTATAGAATGGTCAGTATATAATTAGTGGAATTAACGAAACAACAAGAGGATTTGTTTAATAATGGATTTATACACCCCTAGTGTTTAAACTTACTGATCCCTTGTTATTTTAATTAAGAATAAAGATGGATATATGAGGTTGTGCACTAATTATAAGGAAATCCATGTTATTATAATAAATAACAAGTATCATATACATCACATTGATGACTTAATCAATCAAATTCATGAAGCTTATTTTTTTCAAATATTGACCTTCATTCTGGTATCATCAATTGTTAGTATAGAAGATATTCTGAAGACAAAATTTCATATGAGGTATGGACATTACAAGAATACATTAATTAAATTTATATTGACTAATGAACCCTCTATTTTTATAGATATAATGAATAATTTATTCATGGAATGTCTTTAGAATTTTTTTGTAGTATTTATTGATGATATCTTGATTTATTATAAGAGCTATGAGGACCATGAGAATCACATGAGGATCATTCTTGAGACTCTTAAAAGAAAAGAGTTTTAATATACCAATATTTTCTGAAGATCTCTTGAGATTTTTTTCAGGTACTCTTTTTCCTTTTTTTGAGTATACTTTTTTTGGGTTTTATCTTGGGTGAGTTTGGGTGAAATTTTTTTGTTTTTAAAAGGAACTGAGGTAGTTCATGGTTGGCGCATGGTTTGGCCAAACCTTTCACCCAGGCCAAAAAACTATGCTAACCCAAACAGAGGGGATTCACATGGCTAGTAGACAGTTTTTTAAACTTTTCACCCTTCTAGTAGTAATTGTGTGACTCCTAGAGAGGAGGCACGCTGTTAGGTTCATGGTTATGGAAAACTATGCACCCATTGCAGGAAATCGTGCGCATGGAATTTTAAACCCCCAAAAATTCAATTAAAAATTCTCGAACCCCCAACTTATATCTCGAAACACCCTATCTTAACCCTAAATAAATTTCTCACATTTTTGGAGGTTCTCTTATTGATTTCAAGGCTTTCCAACCTCCCTTGTTGATGATTTGAATCCCATATTGAAGATCTGCACCTCTCCCGATAAGAAATTCTCATCTCGATTGGTTTCCTTTGTCTCTCTCTCATCCTTATCTTATCTTTTTGAAGATTTTTTTCCTCTATTGGTGTTTGATCTAGATATATATTTTGGTAGATATAATCTGTTTGATCTTGGATCTAGGTTTTTGATCTAGATCGTGTTCTATGTTGTGAAATTGAACGTTCTTATTCAATTTGGGGTTTTTCATTGGTGAGTGTTCATCATCAAACTTGAGGCAGGTGGTCTAAATTAAAAATCTCATAGTATTTATTTAATTATGTGTATGTAATTTCTAGATTTCAATTTCCATTATTGGAAATTTCATTGATGATTGAATTTATTTAAGTTAATTTCCATGCGATAATGATTTGGATTAAATTGGGTCAATTGAAATTGGTGGATTTGGGTTAATTAATTGGATAATTAATTAATGGAATGTTGTGACTGTAGAATTGATGGGAAATTGGGATTGTGTAATTGCTAAATTAATTTGATATTAATTAATTGACAATAGGGATTATGAGATGGTTTACTTAACCTTAATGGGTTAATTGGTTATATGAATTGAATATTGCAACATGATTTAATGGTGAATTGCTCATATTATTTTATGTGATTAAAGTATTGAACCATGAATTGTTGTGATAAATTTTCATGGTATACCATGATGTGAATTGTTGGTGAATGGGTTAATGATAATTAATTGGGATAAATGTGATATATACGATATATGTGTTTAATTGATATATGAGTGTTGGACACGGATTGCTTCTTCCAAATCCCACTTATGTGATTGATTGATAAATGTGTGTGGGATATGGACTGTTACATAAAAAAACCATAGTGATAATGAGTGTGGGAAACATATTTCTGCTTTAAAATCTCACTTGTGTGATTGATTGATAAACATGTGTTGGATATGGACTACTTATTCAAAATCTAATAATGATAATGATTGTGGGACACTAATTGCTACTTCAAAAGCCCATTAAGTCCTAGACATGACATCCTATGTCCAAAATGTTGGCATTGGACTATGGTTAAAATTGGACATAATATGAATTGAAATGAAATGATAATTGATGACTATGGAATTGCAATATGTGATACCCATTTGAGATAGTTTACACTCTAGCATGGGCCGAAGTAGGTATTGAAGGTTTGGGTGTCTTCAGGAACTAGAGATTTTATGTGGTAAAATAGAGAATAAATGAATTTGTAAAATATTAACCTTATTGCTTTTATTTCATTCTTTATACAACTAAATAAACTATTTTTTATTGGATATTGTTTTATACATCATTGGTGGTGGTCTATTGAGTTGTACTCACACCCTACTCGGGTTTCCAGATCGGTACTTGAATAGACTTCATAGTTGCAGGACTGGTTAAGGGAAAGGGCCCTATATTATATGATTGATTCGATATGGAACATGGACAAGAGAAACGGAATTGGTGTCAGAACCTACTAGGATTTTCCATGGTGTCTTTATTTTGGTTTTTCTCTAGACACTTGACACATATTATTTCATGACCTATCTACTATTTTTGGTTCTAGATATTTTATTCATGTTTTGTTCATCATGTGATACTGGTTTGGTTTGGTTATTGGTTATATAATTTGGTTATTCTTATTTATTTCTGATGTTGTGCTAATTTGATAAATAGGGTATAATATATTCCTGGTCTATATTAGACCCTCACTGCTAGTTATAAACCTCTGGCATACGGGGATGCATGCTTGAGGTCATGTGACCAACATACTCGGGAAACTGGTTTGTGGCACTCAGGTCGAGATGTTACAAAGTGGTATCATAGTATTTTTCTTTTCTTTTTATTTTGACATACTATTTGGGAAAGGTATATGGGATAATAGGATTATTTGGGCCTTTTTTAATAGCTCATTCATGGGAGTAGCTAACCCATGTATGGCGGTAAAAGATAAGTATCTTGGGTGGGATTGTTGTTTTTGATGTGTGTTGTTACAGTTGGATGTTATTTCACCTCAAGTGATGCACTTGTTGTGTGATGTGATTATAGTCTCTGAGTATTACAATATTTGACTCATGGACTAGTATAGAATGAGAGTTGATTATACATACATCATTCTAGTAACTCATGATTACTATTGTAACATGCATCATTTTAGGCATGCATGGAAAAATAAGGTTTTTTGGTAAATTGTTAAATGAAAATGCTTTTATTTTCTTATTTAAATTTGAACTGAAAAAATGCCTAATAAATATTGAAAATTGGAAATGATAAAAAATGTGTAAAATTGGTTCCAAGTGTGAAACTAGAGTATGAGAATGAGTTTCCCCTTGTTAACCATGACCTAGATGTAGGATGGTTAAGGGTAGTGATAGCTATTTGATTTTGATCAAGTGGTAGGGTTTGGGGGAATGAATTGTTATGGATTATTTTGAATCCCTCTTATGTAAACATGTTAATGTTGTGTAATGTTTCCTAATATTTGTGTTTGTAATTATAGAGATATGCCTCCACAATGATTCTTTTTGAGAGAATGATAGGAGGTTATAGCTTGAAATGATCCACCGGTAGTGGAACCAAAGGCCCCAATAGTGGCATGTGAGGAATTCAGAGATAAGTTCCTTCCAACATTTCTCAGTTTATATAGTTTATGGAAAGATACATATGTTAGTTTGTGGAAAGCATTTCCAATATAACATGAGAGTTCCAGTTTCAACACCCTCTGACTTTCACCGGAGAGGGTGGACCTATGGTAGCTGAGTTCTGGATTGTGTCAATCTAGATGATAATTGACCAATTAGAAACTCGTGATAAGAAAAGATTAAAGCTATAAGATTATATGTTATGTGTTCAGGTGAAGTGTTGGTGGGACATCTAGACTCAAGATGGACAGTTGGAGAATATGGATTGGAAGGACTATCAGAAGCAGTTCTTCCAGCATCTTTACCCTGAAATGATTAGGTAGGAGAGAGAGGTTGGGTTTATGAGGTTTACTCAGGTGAATATGTTTGTTATGGACTATGCGGGTCACTTTAAATATTTTCAACACTTTTTACCAGTGTTGGCAGGAGATTAGGTGATCATATAAAAATGGTTTCAAGTTGGGATTAAATGTGAAATTAAGTCCCAGGTGAATATCTTCGAGCTGAAGAAGTTTTCAAAAGTGGTGAATTAGTCTCTTATTTCTATGGAGAACCTAAAAGAGTCTCCCAGTGGAGGACATGAGGTTTTTGCTAAAAGTTCAGAAGATATGACTTTTGAGAGTAGGAAGAATCATTATGAGAATGTTGACCAGGGTAGTGGAAAGCATAGTGGCCAAGGGGAAGGTTCAATTACTCAGGACCTTACTTGAGTGATCGTCCACAAGTGTGTTAGGTTGGGTCACTTTTATAGATAGTGCCCTTGACCATCAATAGAGTGTCGATGCTATTGCAGGATGGGACATCTATAGAGGTTCTTCAAGAAACCTCGACATATGGGTAATGATAGAGTGGCTTGGAAGAACCAGAGTGTGGGAAGGTGATCTTCTGCACCATATCAGTCTAGCTGATGGAGTTCTATTGGACGTGGTGGTAGAGGTAGTGGATGTGGTGCTTCTAGTAAAGAGTGATTGTATTAGCATAATGGTGCATCTTAAGGGAATCAAACTGCATCACAGGTAAGAGGGGTAGGACAGTTTCATGCAGTTCAGCATACACTTTTGGATTGAGAGGTTGGAACATCGACAATTAAAGGTTCTATTCTTGTATATTCTATACTATCTAGTGCCTTATTTTATACTGGTGTCTCTCATTATTTTATATCTTCAAAAAAATTTAATGGGTTGAGTCTAGCAGTGGAGTCTTTGAGTGTGGTAATGAAGATTTTTGCACCATTGGGAGTATAGTCAAGGGACATATTTTTATGCAAGGGGTATTTCATCAAGGTTGGGGTATCGTTTTCTTTGGGATATCTATATTTTGGATATGTCATGATTTGACCAAATTATGGGTATGAATGGGTTAGTATCATACAGAGCGCACATTGATTATTACCATAGGAGGGTGACTTTTTCATCTCCTGAGGGTGACAAATATATTCACCATGGATAATGGGATATCCAAGCAGGTCGTACAGGGCTAGTTCATCAGCAACTGGGGGTGCTCACCACCCAAGTTTCTAGTCTGTTGTTGGATGATAGAGGTGTAAATCAAGATTTCTTTCCACCCATATTGGATAGGTTATAGGGTGTGTTCCCTATGGGTTTCTCAGGGATTCCACATAAGAGAGATGTGGAATTTATGATTGAGCTCATGTCGGGGGCTTAGCCAGTTTCTATTCCACCATATATAATGGCACCGATAGAGCTTAAAGAGATCAAGACATAGCTAGAAGTGTTGATGGATAGAGGGTTTATCCATTCAAGTATGTCGTTTTGGGGTTCTCCAGTCTTTCCTTATAAGAATGATGACTGGACTCTGTGCTTATGTGTTGATTACCTAAAGTTGAATCAGATGACTGTGAAGAACTTCTATCCTCTTCCATGTATTGATGATCTATTTTACTAGTTGAGAGGATCTTGTGTATTATCCAAGATCAACATGAGATCAGGGTATCATCATTTTAGATTTTGACCTTATGATATACCTCAGTCTACTTTCATAAGAAGGTATGGCCTTTATGAGTTCGTTATGATTCTGTTTAGGTTGATGAATGCACCAGCAGTGTTCATGTCCTTGATAAACAGAATCTTCCACCCAAACTTGGATCAGTTTGTGGTAGTGTTTGTGGGTGACATCTTGGTGTACTCCAAGATTGAGGATGATCATTATAAACATCTTAACATCATCCTAAGTATACTTTGAGAGCATCGGCTATATATCAAGCTATCAATGTTTCAATTCTAGATTGATCAGGTACACTTCATGGGTCATATCATCTCAGAGGAAGGTGTGTTAGTGGACTTAGAGAAATTTCAGAAAGTTGTTTTGTGGGACCAGCCCAATAATGTTTTCAAGATCCATAATTTTCTAGGATTAGTGTGCTATTATCTAAGGTTTGCCTATAACTTTTCTTGATTAGTATAACCACTTTTAGTCTTGACCAAGAATTGAATAATGTTTGAATGGTCTAGATCATGTCATAATGCCTTCGAGGTGTTAATGAAGTGCTCAAAAAAGGAATCAATCTTGAACCTATCTGATCCAAGTGAGGATTATATGGTATTTTGTGATGCTTCTAGGATCGGGATTGGAGCAGTGTTGATGTAGGTAGATCAAGTTGTGGTGTATGGGTCTCGACAGTTGAGACCACATGAACAGAACAAACCTACACACAAACTTGAATCAGCTTCATTGGTTTATGATTTGAAGAGTTCCAGGAATTATCTATTGGTCATGAAGTTTACTATGTATATAGATCACAAAATAATAAATTATATCTTTTTCTAATGATATTTTAATATCTGGAAGCGGAGATGGGTTGATTATATGCATTCATTTGACTTTGATCTAGAAAATACACCTAGGAAAGGAAACAGTATTGCTAACATTTTAATTAGGAAAACTTAGTCTCAGGAAGTTCAGGAGTCTAGTACTAAGTAGATACTGATGATTATGTTAGACAAGATGCATGTTGTGGATTAGGAGGTTCAGGATTAGATAAATCTTATATCAGTCTCAGTAGAGTCTACACTTTTGAATCAGATCATGGAAAGACATTATGAGGATCCGGAATGTTTGACCTTGAGGGGAATCCTTGAAGGTTGGGATTCAACTTTAGAGGGGACCATAGATAAGGATGATATCATCTATATTAGGAATCAAGTTGTTGTACCTATGAGTATTTGGGAGGAGCTGATGTGTGAATTTCATTACTCTAAGTGGGTGGTGCATCCGGGTTTGACCCAAATGAATCATGACCTACATCGACAGTATTGGTGGACAAGCATGAAAAAGGGTATTTCAGGGTTCATGACACAATGCTACACTTGTAAATTGGTGAATTATAAGCATCAACTACCTTGTGGTTTACTACAGTTATTTCTCATTCCAGAATGGAAGTGGGATTTCATTACTATGGAATTTGTGGTGGGTCTTCTAAGTAACCCTCAAATTAATGATTCTATTTGGATGATTGTGGACTGGTTGACTAAGGTAGCACATTTTTTCCCTATATGTAAGACATTCTTAGTGGAGAATTTGGGAGATTTTTATGTTCAAAAGATAGTCAATCTGCACAGGGTTCCATGGAGTATTTTTTCAGATTGTGACTCGCATTTTACTTCGCACTTATAGCATGGATTACATAAGTCACATGGTACATAGGTTTTACTGAGTACGGATTTTTACCCATAGACAGATGGATAGTCGGAGCGTACTATTTAGGTTTTAGAGGATATGCTTTAGGTGTGTGCTCTTGACTTTGATGAGACTTGGTAGAAGCACCTAGCATTAGTTGAGTTTTCCTATAAAAATAGTTATCAAGAAACTATATAGATGGATCCATATGAAGCTATTTGCGGTAGGCCATGTAGATCACCTTTATGTTGGATGGAGGCAGGTGAGTCAAGGATTTTGGGACTGAGTCTCATGTAGGAGACGTCGGAACAAGTTCAGCTGATTTAGAAATGTAGGCTACATCACATAGTAGGCATAAGTGGTATGATAATATATGTCGATGACCACTTGAGCTTATAGTGGATGATTGTGTGTTCCTTTAGGTTTCACCTAGATTGGGTCACCATAGGATTCAGAGGTTGGGAAAGTATGTGTCCAAGTTTGTTGGACCGTATGAGGTTGTGGAGATAATTGGGCAAGTGGAGTACCTATTAGCTCTTCCATGGAGGTATAGTGTCATGCGTGATTATTTTCATGTTTCACAACTTTAGTGGTATCACCTTGGCCATTCTCATGTGATTGATATGAATGATGTTGAGTTTGAGACCGATGCGTCCTTTAACGAGCATCCAATATGTGTGTTGAATCATAGTAAGAAAGTGTTTCGGGGAAAGACTATACTGATAGTTCATGTATTGTGGAATCATAGTAATGTGCATGATGAAACATGGGGGGGAGAAGTAGACATGCTGGATTAGTGGTCCGATCATTTTACCTTGTAATATTAGAGATACTTGGGAGTACTTCTTGAGGATGAGCTGTTATTTGGTGAGATATTGTAAGATCCCGAACTTTTCTAGAGATCTCTTGAGCTTATTTTTAGGTCCTCTTTTACCTTGTTTTGAGTATAATTTATTTGGGTTTTATCTTGGGTGTGTTTTTATGAAGTTTGTTAGTTTTTTGGAAGTGGGGAAGTGCATGGTTGGCGCACAATTTTCCCAAACTGTACTCCCAAGAAAGAAAACTATGCAAACCTAGACAAAGGTGATTCACACAGAAAGAGCACAATTTTTTAAACTGTGTTCCCTTATAGTAGTAACTATTAAACTCCCTGAGATGAGGTAAATGATTAGGTGCGCTATTAGGGGAAACCATGAACCCCGAGTAGGAAACTATGCGCCCAAGCAGGAAATCATGCGCACAGGATTTTAAACCCCAAAAATTCAATTAAAATTTACCAAACCCCTATCTTTTATTCCAAAAAACCCTATCTCGACCCTAAATAAATTTCTATTGTTTTTTGAGGTTCCCAAATAGATTCAAAGGCTTTCTAACCTCCGTTCTTGATGATTTGAAGCCCATATTGAATATATGCACCTCTCTCAGTAAGAGATTCTCATCTCAACTGGTTTCCTTTCTTTCTCTTATCCTTCTCCTATATCTTTAAGATATGTTTCCCTCTATTGGTGTTGGATCTAAATATAGGTTTTGGTAGATCTAATCCATTTGATCTTCGATCTGGGTTTTGGATCTAGATCTTATTCTACATTGAGAAAATGAACATTCCACTTCAATTTGGGGTTTTCTGTTGGTGAGCATTAGTCATAAATCTTGAGGTAGGTGGTCTAAATTAAAAGTACCAGTCTTGATTTAATTACATGTATGTATTTGTTAGATTGTAATTTACATTATTGGGAAATTGAATTTATGATTGAATTGGTTTAATTTAATTGTCATGCGATGATGATTTGGGTTAAATTGCGACAATTGAAATTGGTGGATTTAGGTTAATTAATTAGTTAATTAATTAATGGAATGTTGTGATTTTGGAATTGATGGTAAATTGGGATTATGTAATTATTCAATTAATATGATATTAATTAATTGAAAATTGGTATTATGTGATGGTTTACTTGACCTTAATGGGTTAATGGGTTATATGAATTGAATATTGCAACATTATTTAATGGTGAATTTCTCATATTATTTCATGTGAGTAAAGTATTGAACCATGAATTGTTGTGATAAATTGTAATGGTATACCATGATGTGAAATATTGGTGAATAGGTTAATAATGATTAACCAATATAAATGTGATATGTGTGTTTATTTGATATATGAGTGTGGGACATGGACTACTACTTCAAAAGACCACTTGTGTGATTGATTGATAAACATCTTTCAGACATGGACTCATGCTTCAAAATCCCATAGTGATAATGAGTGTGGGACACTTAATACTACTTCAAAATCCCACTTATGTGATTTATTGATAAATTTTTGTGGGACATGGACTATTGCTTCAAAATCTCATAGTGATAATGAGTGTGGGGCATAGACTGCTACTTCAAAAGACCATGGGGTCCTAGCCATGACATTGTGGGCTCCAAATGTTGGCACTGGACTATGGTTTTAATTGGTCATAATATGAATTGAAATGAAATTATAATTGATAACCATGGATTTGTGATATGTGATGTCCCTTGGGGATAGTTTAGACTCTGGCATGGGATGAAGCAAGTATTGAAGGTTTGGGTGTCCTCAGGAACCTGAGAGTTTATGTGGTTAAATAAAAAATAATTGAATATGTAAATTTTTTACCATATTGCTTGTATTTTATTCCTTATATAGCTGCATACACTATTGTTGATAGAATATCGTTTTATATGTAGTTGATGGTGGCCTACTGATTTGTACTCACACCCTACTCAGGATGCCTAATTGGTACCCGAATATACTTCATGGTTACATGACAGGTTAAGGGAAAGGTCTCTATGTTATATGGTTGATTCGGGATGGAGCATGGATGAGGGAACCATACATGGTGTCAGAACCCACTATGAGTTGTCAGGGTGTCTTTATTTTGGTTTTTATTTACACACTTAACACTTATTATGGAATGACATGTCTATTTTTTTCATTCTGGATATTTTATTCTAGATTTGGTCATCATGTTATACTGGTTTTGCTGGGTTATTGGTTATATCATTTGGTTATTCTTATTTATTTTCATCATTGTGATACTTTGAAAAATAGGTTATAGTATCCTAATGATCAATATTAGACTATCACTACTAGTTAGAAACCTATAGTAAACGAGGAGGCACTCCAAAGGTCATGTGACCAACTGGCTCGGGGCACCGGTGTGTGGCACCAGGTTTCGGATGTTATAGCAAGAGTTGTATGAGAAATTCAGAAAGTGTAAATTATGGATTCATAATGTTTCTTTTCTTGACTCTATTATCTCTATTTATAGAATATCAGTTGATCCTACAAAGATAAAGACAGTACAATAATGGCCTACACCAATGAAAATAACCAAGGTATATAGTTTATTGGTTTGGTAGGTTACTATTAACAATTTGTTCAAAAAAATCATGATTGGTACCTATAATCTTTTCTTTGAGGATATGAAGACACTATCTCTATGACAAAAGATATGAGATATACATAGATCATATGAGTATGAAATATATATTTTCAAAAAAAATATTCAACATGAGCCAAAGATAATGGCTTGAGCTACTTAAGGGTTGTGATTTCTCAATACACTATCATCCAAGAAAGGAAAATAAGGTATAGGATACAATGAGAAGGAAATATCGTGGAGTTCTGACCAAAATGAAGATTATCAAGGACACTATGTTCATGGATTTAGTAAAAATTTATATGGGAATTATTAAGGAAGGGAAAAATCACTCAGTTTTCAAATTATTTTCAACCCATCTTTATTAGAAAAGATAAAAAGTTCTTTGTATGATGATGAGAATTTTCTAAATAAAATTAAAGTCATGAATAATGGGAAATTGGAAGAATTTTATATAAAGATGGAATTCTAAAATTTAGAAATAGGTTTTGTATTTCATCTATAAATTATCTGAAAAGAGAATTATTATACAATGCTCATAGCTTACATTTCTTTATACATCCCAGTAGAACCAAGATGTATAGAGATTTGAGGGAACATTTTTGGTGGGATAATATGAAGCGGTTTTTTTTATTATGCGTCATGATGTTTGGTTTTTCAATAGGTAAAGGCTAAGAGACAACATCCTAGAGGATACATGTAACCTCTACCTATTCCTAGGAGGAAATGTGATGGAATTAATATAGACTTTGTCAATATATTACTTGACTCCTCGAAAGAATGATACAATATGGGTTATTATAGATCACCTTGCCAAATTATCACATTTCCTCACTATAAGATAATATTTAACTCAGGAGAGGCTTGAACAACTATATATTAATTAAGTTTAAATACTTCATGGTGTACCTCTTTCAATTATATCTGATTATGATCCATGATTTATAATGAAATTCTAGAAATTTTTTCAAAAGGATCTTGATACTGAGCTTCATTTGAGTACCGCTTATCATCCTCAAACTGATGGGTAGTTTGTAAGGACTATCCAAACATTTGAAGACATGTTGAGGTCATTCTCACTTTACTTTCAAGGTATGTGAGATAAGTATTTATCTGTTGCAGAGTTTTCTTATAACAATAGCTTCCATTCAAGTATCCAAATGGCACTGTATGAAGCATTATATGGAAAGAGATGTTGTACTCCAACTTTTTGAGATAAAGTTATTGAAAGGAAGATTTTAGGCTCATAACTTGTTGAAGAGACAAAAATAAGGGTAAATATTATTCAGACTCATATTAAAATAGCTCAATGTAAGAAAAAGAGTTATGTCAATAATCAGAGGAATGATTTGGTATTTCAAGTGGGAGATCACATTTTCTTGAAAGTATCTTCATGTAAAGGTGTTATAAGGTTTCGTAATAAAGGGAAACTGATCCCCGAGTACATCATACCTTTTGAAATTCTGAAAAAATGGATTTTTATCGTATCATTTTTTAGTATCACCCAGGTTCTATAAAGTACATGATGCGTTCCATATCTCACTATTAAGGAAGTACATCTCAAACCCAACACATATACTCACCTCTAATGAAATAGAATTGGAACATAATATATCTTAATATGAAGAGTTTATCCATATTATTTACATTGGAGAACAAGTATTGAGGAATTGGACAGCTTGATTGGTAAAGGTACATTAAATAAATATTAAAATAGAAGAAGAAACATGGGAACTTGAGGATGTTATGAATAATAATCACCCTCATTTGTTTAGAAAGTAATATCCATGAAAAATTTGAGAAGGTAATTTTTGTTGGATGGAAAAATGTAACACCATATATTTAATTATTTTAAGTGAAAATTATATATTAATAAAACTATAATACAATTCACATTTTAATATTTCATGGCACAAAAACTCTATTTTGATGGGATGAATATCGATGTTGAATTTGGTAAAAATAAGTCTAGAATGGGTTTGAAACTTTCCCTTCAAAATAAGATTCTATGAATAATCAAAAATATAGTATTTAACTATTACTAAATTTATTTATAATAATTTTTTATAATATGTATAATTAAACATGTATTTACTATCAATTTAATATAAATAAATATAAGATCATTTGGAGGTAAAAAATGGATATTTTCAAAAAAATATTTTTAAATGCTTAATGTCTTTCCATTTTAATTAATTAAAATAATATTTAAATATGAATGATTTAATATAAATATATAGATTATATATCTAACTATATAAATTTAAATACATATAATGATGATTACTATTCATATAGTTAATGCAAGATCATCTTTTTCTTGATAAATGTTTTTGACAAAACATTTTTTTGACATGATTTGTGGGTTTATTTTTGAATTAAATTATGAAAATTATGTGAATTGAATTTTATAAAATATATTCCATATTTTGACTCAACATAATTAATATTATATAATATTATCAACTTAATTTTTAGTTATAATGAATAGTAAAAAAGTAGTTACTACGATTAAGGTTAAAATGGGTTTACTGGGAGTTAACCTAAAAAAATAAGGGTTAAAATGACTTAAACACTTTCTAAAACCCCATTATTTGGTTATATTTCATCTTTAACCTTATAAAATTCTAATATGAGCCGTTTTGGATCCATATGTTTAGGAAAGTGACATTACATTATTTTAAAACTTTGAGAAATTACAAGTGTTTCACTCACCACAATTATAAAAGAGCCCATATTCCTCTCACTTCTTCACACCTCTTGATCAATTTAGATCACTAAAACCCTTGAAAAATATCTCCCCATAATCCTTATCCAACATATAGAGGTGTTTTTCTTCCCAAAATACTAGCCCTAGGGTATTTAATAAGATATCTAAATGCAGTTTTTCTAGGAAAATGTAATCATCTTCACCAAGCTCTTTCTTTTTTACTTATTTAACCACCTTCAATTATGTATTAACAATTAAAATATAATAAAATTAGTATATACCATATAATGAGATGTTATTATTTTAATACAATAACCTATATCCACCTTCTCTTCCATCAAATGGGAAACAATACCATCAATCATGTGTACGGCAGACTACCAGTTTGCGAACCAATGTAATTTTTTTCCATCACCGCCTATAAAAATTGTATATAATTATAAATTTAATGTATATATATGATATTTATGACATAATTATACTTCAAAAATTATAATATAACATCTACCTTCTTACCTTCAAATTTTTTGGAAAATCACAACATCACTCGTGCGTACATTTCCATGAAGCGATGTGATTCATTTTTCATTTTATTTTGACCTAGATGGTAATAAGGATTTATTTAATTAATATATATGATATAATAATTATTATGTAAATTTTAATTATTATTTACCTTTATTTTGTTTCATCCTTCAAAAAAAGTGTTCATGTGTACGTACGGTCTACCGTCTCCATGAACAGTATAATTCATTTTTTTATCTCTAACTTTTATAGATTACTATAATCACATATATAATGAATATGTATGATATTTATATCATGATTATAATTTTTTAGATGATGGAACCATGATCATAGTACAATGGATTAAAATACTGAACCAAAACATACATGAAAAATGAAGCAGTTATTACTTAGAATAATGATTTTATTAAATAATTGCTAATAAATGTGTGTTAAAATATTATAAGTAGATCATATATAGTATGATACACATGATTCAGGTTCTAAAATATATGTATAATAAATATATATTTCTTATACAGGAGGTTCGTATGCATATGAAGGAATTTGAACCAAAGGAAAGGGTTTATTTCACAATCTCATCATTATTCAGGATTATTTATGTTTAAGTCTCAGCCAGAGGAATTATTTGATCATTATAACTTAAAATAAAACTATTTTATTCTTCTCTGGTTATTTATGTAAATTATATGTTTTCCTCTCATTTTCTTCTCTATAAGTACTCAAGATACCAAAATAATGTTTTTAAGGAAAATCTGCTTTGTTTTTCTACCCGGTGGAGAATCTTTCTCTTCCATGTCCATATTTCCCTTAAAATTTCTAAAAGAATATTTTTAATATTCAAAAATGATTTATTAAGGAAATTTTTAAAAATATTTTACTTTTTATAAAATGGTTTAAAAATAATCTTCTTCTTATTTTCTAAACGAGGAACTTTTGACCTATTTATAAAAGAGTTAATGGAATATTTTTTTAACTTATACACATTGGATGGAATTTCTAGCCTTCAAAGATTTATTTAAAATTTTACAAGTTTTATTTAAAATAAAATTTTCCCTTAATATTTGGGAAATAATTATTTTTTGAATAAATTATTTCAAAATGAAAATGGTATGTCCATCAAGAAATATTCCAGTGATCTTTTTAAAGTATATTCATCTATGTAACATTATTTGGTGAATATTATGCTTTAATAGGGATGTAATATTATCATACCATTCACCATATTATATCATATGAATTTTTATTATGTTTATTGATTGTTGAATTATTAACATTTTGTATGCTAGTTTTCCAATATGAATGTCAATGTTGATTATATTTCATCCCTTTCATATGAAGAATGCATTATATTTATTAAGTGATGGGTGGGGTCCTCTATATCTCCTAGATAAATTGGTAGGTCTCATGAGACAAACTAGTTTGGATATTTGGAATACACCTTCATTGTTTATGTATGTTGTCTTGGCACAAGGTCTTAACGATAAGATTATGATATCTTGCATTATGCATTCAATCATTATGAAAGAGGTGATTATTATCCATGTGATTATTTATTTCATTATGTTATCCAAGGATTTAGTCCCCTTTTATGGTATTAGTTATATGTAATATTTTTTTATTGTTTATCTTGGCCATATTATTCATGTTTTATTTACTTTATGATAGCTTCTTTTGTATGTTTTCCCTTATTGAGTATCTGACCTCACCCTTTATTATGATTTTCATTCCCTGAGATATGAATAATGGGTCTATGAATGAAAACAAATATTTACTTGGAAGTAAAAATAATGTTATCAAAAGAATTATTATATTATATTTCATATTTTCATATGTAATGTGAGAATAATTTATTTATCTAGTATCCCAAGACTATTAAATTAATAGGTTCTTTGATATTAGATCCTTTATGTTTATATCAATGTAGTAAAATAAAAACTGGTTTCAAGCTAATGGATTTAGGTTGTTATACTTTTTCACTCAATGATCCTAACAAATTAGTGATTTCATTGAGAGTTCATTGCAACTTGAGGAGGATTATACGAGGATGTCAGAGGTTTGGATGACTTTACTGGAAGTGATAGGTGATGAATATTAGAGATACATGAGCTAAAGATATTTATGCAGCAAGAGATGAAGGATAATGATGATATTTCTGCATAGTAGTTTTATCTGGGATGGACATCACTTGAAGATGATGAGGAAAAAATATTACAATACACTGTTCTAACATATGAGTGGGAGCCGTAGCCCCAATAGAAGCAGCGATCCGATCAGTTCAAGAGGTAAATTGTGCAATGAAAACTAACTTCGCTCTCTTTTTTCATGATAGAACATCTAACAAAGATTCCGCAGACTGTGCAGGAGTGAATATCGACTGAGTTATCACACCGCGATTCACTATTTTATTTCACCCTTAAACTACTATATTAAACGGATTTTATATTTTAAATTCCAAATATAACAAAAAATTTAACTTCATGTTTGATTCAATTATTTAATTTTTATCACTTTCAAAATGGAAAATTTCACTTGTTTTTATGTTTCCATTATAGGTAGAGGTTATTTGGAGAGCTCATGATGGAATTCAAGAAAAACGGGCCAAACTGCTTAGGAGTCCAAGAAAACTTGTAGACTCAAACAAAAACAAAAACTAATACGTGCATCTAATTTGGCTGAAAATTTGTGGGGTGATCCAAAATTCAGTGGGCTACAACTCTTCTAAAGACACTGAATCCCAATTTGTTCATCAAGCAGGCCAACAAAACTGATATTTCTAAGGAACCAAATCTTCTCAAAGTCAAACGTTTGGTTTTCTAATGCATCCATATCTCAGGATGTAGTTTTCCAAATTAGGCAAAATTTTATATGGATATATTAAATAGATGTTTAAAAAACTTTTTATTTTTTTGAAAAGTGAGATAAGACTGTCTGTCCACCCAAAACCATGGTCCATTTGGTTTCTTGAAATTTGGGTTCTCAAAACAAACATCCACTTTGCCTATAAAATGGAACCTTGGACACCCCATTTGAAAGTTCAAACATGGAGTGAATTACTTCCAATTTGGAGTCCAAAATAATTCCTCTTATCACCATGAAGTTTATGTGTCTCCATATCCTCATATGGAGAGTTGAGATGAATTCAGAGTTCCACACAAGCTTCATCCTCCTCTCGATAGTGAGTTAAACAGTGGGAGTTTGTTGTGAGGGAGTTACACACATGTCAAGGGATTTCCCACACTTATAATATCTACTGTTTTGGAGTAATTTGGTATTAAAAATATATCATTCAATGTATATTATTTTATTTAATATTTTAATGCTAGTTTTAATGCATGTGATTCATATGCTCTAAATTTCTAACTGATCTATGTGAAGTTTTTAGTGCATGACTTTAGTTGTTCCAATTGGAAAAAACAAGAATCCTTTTCTTACCAACTTTCTTTATATTTCAATATTATTTGAAAGATCTCATTCTATGAATAAGTGTTGGATCTTGGAAATAAAATTTTTACTTTAACGTTTGGTTCTTGAAGCATTGATATAAAAGCATAGGAATTAATCAGGATTCCAATTAATTTAAACCAAAGATTTACTCCAAACCTAAATGAATATCTAAGAAAAATTAACTTGAAATGTGTGTAGTGAACACACAATGGACCAATTTTTTCATATTTTCCAAAATACACTTGTTTTTCAACTATTAAACTCTTTAAATTAAATTATATTATTTTTAAATCACCAATTCCCCCTGTATTCTATTTTGTTTTTGAAAAACTTATTGGATATACACACACTAAACTTATCAACGCTCCTAAAAAGATAACCTAGGGTCTTCCCTAGACTATAAAATCATCTTTAAATCATAATAAATTTGACTTGTCACAACAACATCATCGAATCTTTACGTCATTATTGGGGAGCGCTTTGGTTTTTAGTAAGTGTTTTTGATAATTTATTTGTAAATTTTGTGAATAATTATTTGTTTTATCTTCTACATTTATATATATTTTTATATTCTGATTTGTTTATTGCATAGGTTTTTTACATGATGTGTTCTACTCTAGGAGATATACCTCCTTTCAAACCCAAACCAGAGAGGATTCTACGTCAGTGACACCGAGACACATAGGACAGCCCTTTGAAGGAGGTCACACCACACCTAGAGACTTTTTTAAACCTCTCTTCTTCTAGAACCAGGCAAGAAACTGAACTTAATGAGTATATAATGGCTGAAAATAACTGAAAATTTAAATAAATAACCTCGCCTGATGTTGATATCCATCCTGAATATATTCAAGTACAAGTAAAATCACAAAACGTTGAACTAAAATCTTGTTTAATTCACTTATTACCAAGATTCCATTGACTCGTCGGAGAAGACCCACATAATAACTTATTATAATTTCACATTGTGTGTTTGAAATTAAAACCTAAAAATGTGGATGAAGAACAAGTAAATCTTAGATAATTCCCTTTATCATTAGAAGACACTACAAAATATTGTCTATACTATGTCAACTCCTCAATTAGAGGTTGGTCATACATGGAATGCCTTTTCATGAAAAATACTTCCTGGCCTCTTAAACTGAAACTATAAGGAATGAAATATGTGGTATATGGAAATCAAAAGGGGGAAAACATCATGAGTATTGGGAATGATTTAAAATGTTATGTTCAAGATTTCTAAAACACCAAATAAGTGATCAACTTTTAATACAATATTTTTATGAAGTTTTAATTCTTATTGATCGTAACATGATTGATGTTGTTGTAGGTGGTGTGCTAGTTGATAAGACCCTAATTACTGTAAGAAACGTAATTGAAAACATGGTGTATAACACAAAACAATTTGGTTCAAGGTCTAGTGTACCCATTCAAGGTGTCTATGAGGTGCAAAGTTTTAAGATTGATAAGAAGGTGTACACAAAGTTTGAAGAGGAAAGTACCCTTCTCTGATAGATTTCTCTTTACCAAGGGAAATTCTAATCTTCTACTTTCATCCATTTTGGTATATGTTCTATTGACACCCACTATTCTAACTAATTCCCTCAAACTGAGATAACCTTTTGAGAGTTGTGAGGAAATCTTTTCAGGTCGCCCCTATAATCAACCCATTAGGTAAGAACCATATTATCCATCCAACCCTAGGTGGAAAGACAAGAAAAACTATTGGAAAGGGGGTATTCAAACCAACTTCAATAGCTATGGAACCAACCAGGGTAGAGTAGTCATCCACCACCACCACCCAAAAATCCTCAACCACCACCCAAAAAATCCTCAACCACTATAAAGGACTTTCTAATAACCCTCTCTAAAACCCAAGCCTAGTCTAGAGGACATGATGAGAAAAATAGATTTAAAAAATCTTCAATTCCAACAAACTGTCCAATCTTCCATAGAAGAGTTAGAAACCCAATAAGGTTAACTCACCAACTCGGTGGGGGAAACCCAAAGTCATGAGTCATGTAAACTACCTTATCAACCAATATTCAACCCTATGGATAGGGAAAATGTTGGTTCAATCACCCTTCGGGGTGGAATAAAACTTTAATGTCAAATAACCCCTCTATTAGAGTCATCCCCTCTAGAAGAAACTTCCATCCCAACCACAGAAAATGGTCCAAATAAGGAAAAACATTGTCCTAAGAGAATCCCTCTAAAAGTAAAGAGAGTTTCATTTGATGAACCACCAAGCCAAATCATTCCTCTTCCATTTACCCAACGATCCACCCAAACAAAGAAACAAAAATAAACTGAACTTTATAAATAATTCTTGAAAACTATCAAAAAAGTGTAGGTTAACATCCCCTTGATTGAAGTCATGAAGATAATTACATGATATTCCAAGTTTCTAAAGTATGTGTGTAGACACCAAAGGAGACTTAGAGGTAATGAAAAAGTGAGATTCAGGAGGAACGTATCTGCATTGATAGAACCATCACTTCCCACCATATGTATTGATCTTGGAACATTCTCAATTCAATGCACCATTACGGCTATTTCTTTTCATATGTTATGATTGAATTGGGTGCTTTTATAAATGTGATGTATGACTCTATTTTCTATTCATTATAGGTTGGGGAATTGAAGCCCAGTGGAATTGTTGTTCAACTGGAAAATTAGAGTACCGCACACCCTGCTGGTGTGTTAAAGAATATTCATGTGAGAGTGAAAATTTAAATTTTTCATGCTGAATTTTATGTGATTTAAATAAAAGATAATAGGAAGAATAGACATACCCTAATTATATTGGGGAGACCTTTTTTAAAACTATCAAAACCATAATTAATGTCCACGATTGTGCATTATATATGGATTTTGGTGGTGACATTTTACACTTCATCATCCTTGTTCCATGAAGCACCCCTAAAAAGGGAATTCCTCAACATTCAGTTCACTTTCCCCTGATACCCTATATAAGTTTTCATCATTGATATAAATTCTAGGTAATGAATCCTACATTGAATGTTGTAGTGGTCTAGAAAAATGTCATGCATCTTTGTTAATTGATGATTTCTTGAGCACTGAGGATCTCATGACCATCAATGATACTCCTCAACTTTTAAAAGCTTATTCCACATCTGGGGATGTTACCGTTAAGAATTTAGATGATATCAATGACCTATCGATTTCACATTCACTCCCATAAATCCAAAATCCCATTGACTTGGACTTAAACCACTGCCTAAAAATTTCAAATATTCATATCTTGATAATGAAAATAAGTTTTAGGACATCATTAATGATTCACTCAATCTAGATCATGAATTGCGACTGCTTGAACTTTTGAGGGAGTATAAACAAGCATTGGGATGGACACTTTCTGACATTTCTGGCATTATCCCATCAATTTTTCCAAATAATATATTGTTAAATGATGAGGCTAAAATGGTGAAGAAAGAATAATGCTGACTGAACCCAAACCTCCTTGGTGTTTTTAAAAATGAGGTAAACAAATAACTGGTTACTGGAATCATTTACCCCATCTCTAAAATCCAATGGGTCGGTTTGGTGCAGGTAGTTCCAAAAAAATTGATCTTATAGTAATTAAAAATAAAAATAATGAATTAGTTCCAAACTGTGTACATAATAGTTGTCGTGTATGTATAGATTATCACCAACTAAACCAACACCCTCGGAAGGACCATTTCCCATTATTGTTCATTGATCAGACGCTAAAGAGTCTAGCAGTGAAGTCACACTACTGTTTCCTTGATGGGTATTATGGATACATTCATATCCATATTTCCCCCAAATATCAGGAAAATACAACATTTACTTTCCCCTTTAGCACATTTTCTTATAGGAGGATGTCATTTTGGTTTGTGTTATACTCTAGGTACTTTCCAATGATGCATGGTTTTTATTTTTTCAAATTACTTGGTGAATTGTATGAATGTATTCATAGATGATTTCAGTGTATATGATTTTACTTTATATTAGTGTTTACTTAGTCTTGGTTTTTTATTATATCACTATATTGAAAATAATATTGTATTAAATTATGAGGAATGTCATTTCATGGTGCGAAAATGTATAGTAATTGGACATATCATTTCTAAGGATGGTATTTAAGTTGATAAATAAAAAGTAGACATCTTTTCTTCCCTGTCATTCCCCAAAAATATACAGTATGTGTAGTCTTTCTTAGGTATTGATGGATTTTATCATCGTTTGATTCATGACTTTAGTATGATTTCACTTCCTCTATCCAGATTACTCCAAAAAAGAAAAAAAGGATTTATAAAAATTGTGAGGATGCTTTTAACAAACTGAAATGGAGTCTCACATCACCCCCATTAATCCAACCACTTCAGTGGGATTTACCATTTGAGCTCATGTGTAAAACCTCTAACTATGCAGTTGGGGTAGTCTTATCATAACAAGTCAATTGAGCTTCACATTTTATGGCTTATGTATCACGCACAATGGAATCTACCCAAGAAAACTACACCACAACTAAAAATAATTCCTTTCTATTGGGTTTTTCTTGGATAAATTTAGGTCATATCTTTTGGGGTTAAAAGTAATTATGTTCTCAGACCATGCATCCCTCTAGTGTCTCCTTAAGAAATCAGAAGCCAAATCATGTCTCATTTGCTGGATCCTCCTACTTCAGGAATTTAATCTAAAATTTAAGGGTAAAAAGGATCAGAGATTGTGGTGGTTGGTCATATCAGTAGGATCCTTTTATCCTTGAACATTGAGTCATCCTCTTATATTCCCATAAATGACATGTTCCTGGATGAGAAATTGTACCGAGTGCAAGATGTTATTCCTTGGTATTTTGAAATTTTAAATTATTTGATACCATCTTGAATTCCTATTGATTCAAAAAATACCAAGGTGATCTTCTAAAACATGATTCCAATTGGTATATTTGGGATGACTCATACCTTTGGCGCACATGTAGTGATCAATTCTTTAAGGTTTGTGTTCCGGATAACAAGTTTCACTATGTCCTTAGATTCTACCACACTCTTGTGTGTGGGGGACACTTTGGTCCCCAAGAGACTGCTTGCAAGGTCCTTGATTCTGGTCTATTTTGGATGAAATTATTTCAGGATGCTCATAATTTTTTCAAATTTTGTCCTCATTGTCAAAGGTGGGGAATATCTATAAAAGAAATGAAGTGTCTCAACAACCCATTCTCTTTCAGGACATTTTTTATGTTTGGGGTATTGACTTTATGGGGTCATTTCCCAATTCCTTTGAAAAATAAACATTCTTTTGGTAGTAGATTATGTTTCAAAATGGGTAGAGGCATAAACCATAAGGACTGATGTTTCCAAGATATTTGTGTAATTTTTGAGAACCCAATTTTTTTTGTAGGTTTGGATTGACAAGGTTCATAATCAATAACCAGGGTTCTCATTTCTGCAACTGAAGAATACAATCACTTTTGTGTCATTATGGGGTTGGACATCGAGTTTCTAATGTATATCAGCCACAAACAATTGGTCAAGATGAGGTGTCAAATAGAGAGGTAAAAAATATTCTAGAAAAAATGGTTTAACCAAATAAAAAGGTTGGAGTCTTAGGATCAATCATTTATTATGAGCTTACTATATTTCTTTCAAAACTCTCATTATCATGTCACCATATTAGCAAATCTTTTGAAATAGTTGTCACCTCCCTATTGAGATGGAGCACCGGACCTACTAATCTATTAAACAATACAATTATAATTATTCTAGTGTAGGTTCTCAAAGGATGTTATAGATTTAAGATCTAGAGGAAATGAAAATAGACTCGTATGAGAACTCCTAGAATTATAAAGAGAGAACCCATGCTTCCCACAACCACATCATCCTTCATCGTCAATTCCACATTTGGAAGAAGGTTATCCTTTTCAATAAAAGGATTAAGTTGTATCTAGGTAAGCTTTGTTCCCATTATTTTGGTCCATAAACTATTACTAATGTTTATCCATTTGGTGTTGTTCAGGTTCAAAATGAAGAAACAAAAAAAACCTCCATTGTTAATGGGAAATGGATGAAGCACTTTCATGAAGCCATTCTAGAGTCCCTGATAGAGGAACTCCATGTTCAAGAAGTGACCTACCAATGACACCCACCAGGTTTTATCATTACCACTTCTTATTTTATAACAACTAGGAAAAGTCATATTCTCTATGTGAGGGGGGTGGGTACATTCCTGGGTTAGAAATTTTGATCTTTCTTCTTTTTTTCACCTTTTCGCTTACTGTATAGTATTTTTACCCCTCCTCACTTTTGTGCCAGAATATTCATTTTTATGCCTAGTTAACCTTGAAAATTATTGAAAATTCATGAGAAATTTTCCTATTTCAAGTTGTTTTAACAATTAAATAAAAATTCACTGATGGAATGTTTTTTTAGCATGAATTTAACATTGAGGTGACAATTTTTCCAGTCAATTGGTTGTTTTTAGATGATATTAATGGTTGTATCTCTATGAACCCTTTGAGAAAGTTGATACCCTTTGCATGCATAGTTTATCAGAAAATTGTGTCACTTATTATCTCCACACATCTTTTCACCCACCCATGAAGTGTGAATTTTTCTTACTAAAAAGAATGTAAATATAAGTTAAGTTAATATTTATCTGCTTTTCAAAATTATTTTTCCATAAGTTCATTCCATATTTAATATTTTTCATTATTATATTGGATTGACCAATGCATGTGCACATGTTATCCAACTATTCTACACCCTAAAAAACAAAAAAAACACAAAAATATGGGTTGTGACTTGGTTTGGTAAAAAACCACTATTCCTCAACCTTTTATCTTATTAAAACTACTACAATTAGTGTTGTGAGGATATCAAACAAGGGTTGAAAGATGACTGTGAGATTTGTTCCAAATGAAACTTTGAAAAAAACCAAAAATAATAATAAATGAGGGGAGTAATAAAATGTACAAAATATGAGGGTATCTAGGTTGGAAGTTTAAGGTTTGACTTCTGGTAATGCGTAAGTGAGTGGGTCTTGAAATTTGATTGCAAAGGATGTAGGGCAGGTTTGGTGAACATAATCATTTAAGTAGAAAATTTGTATACTAACTATATTTACATGATAAAAAGTGGAAATAATAACGTTAAATGTTTGTCACATGTGTATGGAGAGTTAATAACATTGTTTAATTTTGAATTATTTTCTTTAATTAGAATCATTCATGTCCTTGAATTTCATTCTGATTCAATTTATAAGACATATTTTTCCATGATCACTGAAAATAACTCATTGGTGTGATTTTTTATTTTGATCACATTACTTTCATGAGTTAAATTTTCATTAAATTTTAAATCTTCATGAAGTTAGGAATATTTCTAGGCATAATTTTTTTAAATGTGACTTTTTTTAGGAGTGGAAGTGTTTAGGTGTGGAGGTGTGATCGCACCATGATTCATTGTTTTATTTCACCCTTACACCACTATGTTAAACTAATTTTATATTATAAATTCCAAATATAATAAAAAAACCGCTTCATGTTTGAATAAATTATTTATTTTTTATCACTTTTAAAAAGATATATTTCAATTTTTTATATTTTCGTTATAGGTGGGGGTTATTTGGAGAGTCCATGATGAAATTCAAGAAAAATAGGCCAAACTCTGTAGGAGCCCAAGAACACTTGTAGACTAAAATGCACATTAAAAATAATTTATGCATCCAATGGGGTTGAAATTTTGTGGAATTATCCAAAATTAAATTATCTAAAACTATTCTGAAGACACACAATCTCAATTAGTCCATAAATTGGCTGAAAATTTTGATATCTCCAAGGAACCAAATCTGATCAAAGTCAAAATTTTAGTTCTGGGATGTAGTTTTCCAAATGATTCTACATTTTCTGAGGAGATATCAAGAGATGTGGAAACAAATTTGTAGTTCTGTGATAAGTGATATAATATATTCTTTCCACCCAAAATCATGGGCCAAGTGGTTTCTTGAAATTTGTGTGCTAAAAAAACCTTCCACTTTGCCTATAAAAGGGAACCTTGGGCACCCCATTTGCGAGTTCAACCATGGAGTGAAGTTATAAGGACTCAACCTTAAACATTACATAATCTAGTAAATTCTTTTTGAATTTACTTTCTTATATTCACAAAGATCTTTTTGGTTTAGTGTTTTAGATAATTAGTACATAATTCATACATATCAACTCACAAGCATACAAAGTGGGTACTACTAAAAAAGTAACCATTTCTTTCATAATACAATTTTTTTAATAAAAAATGAAATATTTTCACGAAAATTATTCAGAGCATTCATCTTGGTTTCTTCATTTCTCTTACACATCCTTAATCCCTGTGAAAAAAATTTAAAATTTAGGATGAGCACAAAAAACACTGTAAGGGGCATAAAAAGAAAATAACCATTAATCCATGAATACTTATAAATATATAAAATTGTTTTCAAAATGTTATACTTCTCACTCATAAAGTATCATATACTTTGTGAAAATAAGATATTTCCATAAAACATAGAAAACATAAACAAAACCATAAAGGTAACTTGAAGTATTACTTATTTAAGATTGTAACCCTCACGGATACCATATAATTTGTAACACTCATGCCTACCTTAAAATATATCTCTCACGACTACCTTATGAAGTAACAATCACAGCTACCTTATGGTGTAACAATCACAGTTATACTCGGAATACCCATTACGGTCAAATTTCAACATAAACATAACCAATGAATAAACAATTCCCAATAAACCAAAATATAATCCTAAAACATGAATAATTTCATTATAAAAACTTTCCTTTTGAGTTTTGTAAAATTTGAAATTTAAAATAGAATTTTTAAAAGAAATTCCATTACCTTGGGTTTGAATTCCTTTAAACGTGTTCAAACCTACTGTATAATGGTTTAAATAATGTTATTAATTTATTAAAAAACTATATTAATATTTATAATACCTTATATGATCTTTTTATAACATCTTTCTGCCCTTTTATTGATAATATTTTGTTATTTTTATTGTTTCGGGTGTAGTTATTTCATGGTTTCCATGGTTGGTTCATTATAGGCTTTCTTGTCGAATGGAAGAAAAACTCCAGAAGTGGAGAGAAATGGTATTAATATTTTTCAAAAAAATTAAATGATACCATATATCATTTTGTTTTATAATATAAGGATGATTCATTAGATAAAACATTAATGAAAATAATTTATTTTATTTTAGTGATTTTTACAACCATCATGAACTCATATCATTTTATATAATATCATGTTTATATATTAGTTTCATAACATTATATAACTTTAAAATGTATAATAAAATCTTATTTAACCATAATAATGGTTTAATGACCATCCTTAAAGGAGGTAAAATAAAATGAAAATCCATCGTCCATGAAGACGGTAAATCGATGCATCACGAACAATGTTTTCTATTTTTAGAATAATAGGAGAAGAGGGGAGGTTTGATGATGGATATTACATTAAAAAAATAACATTCCAATATATGAAAGATATTGGAGTAATCATGTCACTTGGATGAGGGGAGGTGATGAGATTATAAGAAAAGAAAAGAAATTTAAAATAAATTTAAAATAAAATGAAAGAGGATTTTACCTCTTGGACTTCTTCTCCTTGAGATCCTCCTTAAGGACCTTGGCTTTGGACTTTTGGTGAAACCAGTAGGTCTTGGATGTGCGGAAGAGTATTTGAAAGAGAATTGGTTATAAATTGAACAAGATACCAGGCTTTGGAGGTGTGGGGAGAAGAGGTGGTGAGTGGTGGTATTTATAGTAGATGAGAGGGGTGTTTTTTGAATATTTTATTCATTAGTTTATTATTTTAACTCAATAATATGAATAGTTTGAGTATTATCACTAAATATATAAAAATAATGAAGGGTAGTTCGATATTATGGTGATTACATCAGCAATGACTCATTAAATAGTGTATTTAACTTATAATGTATATATACTGAAAATTACGATATTTTACTATTCACAAAAAAAATAAAGTATTTTAGAAAAATCCCAAAAATTTACTCTAACCGTTTCTATGTGTAGATTTCAAAAATGGACTCAATTTTTTGAAAATAATTTTTTAAATATAAACTGATAATCCGAGAAAACTATGAATCTTTGTAACATTTTTAGTTCTTGGTCATTCATTAACCACTTTTGTTTGGGCAGGATCAACTGTTAAGTCATCTTTATTTACAATGTTCTCATGAAAAGAAATCTATTGTAACCAAAAATCCCATTTTTCAAAATTTTCCATATAACTTCTTTTATTAAAGTGTTTTCATAATAATCCTTATCTGTTTTTCATTATCCGCATAACTTTTGAATTCATGGAGGGTCAATGTCCTTGGATATCTTGGCTTTAATCCTGAGTAAAAATGATTGATTATACTATCAAGATCCTGAATAATATTTGGAGCGTACCTTGCCAATTGAGTGAATTTTTCTTCATACATAGCCACTGAATCATCCTCCTTTTGTTTTAGTTTTATAAATGTTATTTCCATCCTAATTTGAAACACCTTAAGAAAATATTTTTCAAGGAAAAGATTCTTATATTCATCACATTACAAGGAATCAATCTCCTCGCTATCTCTGATATTCTTAACCATTGACCAGCATGGATCGGTTTCACATTCAAAATGATAAATAACAAGACTACCCTTTTTATTATCTAAAACACCCCATGACATCTAATATCTTTTCAAGGGATTTAATCCACCCTTCAACCATCATTGGGTCAGAAGATCTATTAAAAGCAGAAGGGTTTTGCCTCATAAAATGTTCCACTATATACATGTTCCTTTGTGGTGACTCTGGTTGTTCTCTTGCATGGATACCACTGCCATTTATAGCCTATTTCAACTAATTCATTATTGTCACAAACTACTTTTTTCTAATTCCCACCATTCCAGGTTGCAGATTTGGAAAGATATCACCATCTCGGTTCCTTCTTACTTCTGATTCCATGTTTCTTTTACAGAAAACCATTCTAAACAGACATGTTTTACATGAGAAGAATATTAATCACAAAATGATATATCATTTCAACTTAAACATAAGTTAAAAATAATTTATGGTATTCTATAAACATAATCCTAACCCCTAATGTCACGAACCAGCCCGGGTCCGGCTCCCCTTTTCCCGTCGGACTCCCCTGCTCTCTCCAGCCTCCCTCCGCCTTCGCCACACCCAGCAGCAGCAGCCCCGCCGCGCCCTGGCCTTCCTCCTTCAGCCCGCGCCCGACCGCCGTCCCGCGAACCCCTGCACCCCGTCCCAGTGTCGCCACCCCTCTCCAACGCGCATTCCTTCCCCCTCCAGCTCTCCCACTGCACGCAGCGCCCCTGGCCGCGCTCTCCTGCTCCGCACCCCCCCTCCGGACCTCCGCCTTGCGCCGACCCCGCGCTGCGCCTCCTCCTTTCTCTCAGCCGCGCCGGCCACCCCGTTCCTCCTTTTCCCCCTGCTCGTGAGTCTTTTTTTTTATTTATGTTCATTTCTTTTTATTATAAATATTATTATTATGTTACTTTTATTATCTTTATTATTATTATTATCATTATATTATGTTATCCTCACTAATATTATTATATTATGTTTTATATTATTATTATTAATATTAATAACATATTATGAATATTATTATTATTATTATTGTAATGTTGTATTATTATTACCACATTATTATTTTATTATTATTATTATTATTACTATTAACTTATCATTTTTATTATTATCATATTATAATATTATAATTATGCTAAGTTATTATTATTATCATTATATTATTATTATTGTGATTATATTATTATCATGTTGATATTATTCTATTATTATTATTTTTACTATATCATTATTGTTTTTATTGTTATATTATTATTATACTTATCAAATTATTATTTTTATATCATTCTTGTTATTAAAGTATGTTACTATTATTATTATATTATTATTATTAATATATTATTAAGATTAAGATTATTATTATTTTTATTATTTTCAAGTTAATATTATTAAGTTATTATTTTGTTATGATATTGTTATTATTATGGTTATACTATTATTATCATTATAATATTATTATTATTATTATTATTATTTTCTTATTATTATTACTCTGGCTTTTACTTGTGCTTTGTTAGGGGTTTTCTTCATCAATTTATATTTGTTTTTGGTAGGTTTAAGACTTTAGGACCCGCGCAGGGCGTTTCCGAGGTTCTGCCGTCTCTGCGCCTCAGTTTCGAGAGTGTTGAACTTTTTCACGTGGCTTCGGACACACGTCGTGTCATCGCGCCTTGGTTCCAAGGTCGTTTTACCGTCGCGCTTGGATCTTGAGGTAGGTCTCCCATTGCACTTGCCTTTAAATTAAGAATTTATTTATTCCTTGCCTTTAATTGAATTTCAGTAAATTTAAAAGAATATTTAGTAGTTTTTATAGTATGGTGATCTGCTGATGATAAAAGCCGTTTTTAATTCTAGCGTTTTATTGAAAGTGTTCTTCTTGGATTTAGTTTTGTGCTTCCATGGTATTATTGCTAAATGGTTCTTCCTGAATAATGAAATTCATGTTAAATTGTGTTTCGAAATGTTTTTGGCGTGTGTAAATTAGTAGATGTATTGTTTATGGAAAATGGTGTTTTTCTTAGAACCTTGATTAGAGAAAACGTCGTGTGACCTTTGAACTTGTTTTAGAAACTTTATGTGTGGCTCTTGGTTGATGAAAGATGTTTTCCTTTGTTACGCGAACAAAAGTTTGGATTTCATTTGGGGAATGGTGTTCCTTCAAAAAAAAAGATTAAAGGCCCGTTTGGCTCTTGATAAAAGTGGGGTGCGTTTGGTGATTGGAAAGTGACTCTACTTGTGAAACAAATGTGTTCCAGGTTAAGATGCTGATTTGAGTTTCTTAAATAAATTTCTAAGTGCGTTTCTAGTTTTCAATGAAATGGCGTGTGTCATCCCTCTTTAAAAATGCTTTAGTCTTAAATGATCAAAATGTAAGTGACATGACGGCCCGGTTGGCACTTTATTAAATGTGAAGTGATTATATATATATATACGTACTTGTGAGGGCATTTCTACAGGGGGACTTCCCTTCGAGGGTTGTCGTGTAGCGATGTCCGTGTAAGGGGTTGGCAAGTGCGGTGAGATGAGTCACGCGTGCGCGGGTCTCCCACTTACACAGTGTTACAAAAACTACTATGGGTTCCTGGGCGTCTTGTAGATTATCGAGTGACGGTTGCTTGCTAACCCTAATTAGACGGGTTAGTACCCCCTGGAGTTACAGACAGGCCAGGAGGGATGTGCCACTGGTTGGCTGTTAGGGCGGCCAGTTGGTTATTGACCATGGAGTACCATGCCGGCAGGTAGTCTGAACCCGAGTACGTCCAGGGGTTTTCTAGGGATGTTCAGGATCACCCATGGTTATTGCTGATAACTTCTGGTTTCCTTTTGCTTGCACTTGGTTTTCCTTGCCTGCTTACCTTTACTTGCACTTGTTTTCCCTGCTTGTTTTCTTTCAGTCATATTTCACAGCCTATACTGTTAGACTTTGAGAAAAATGGTTTTCAAATGAAAATGCTTTACTTGCTTTGGGTTAGATTTGAAAATGTAACACTTTGCTTTTCAGAATGAGTTTAAAACTAATGAAATGGAACTAACTTTCGAAAAAGAATAAGGGAAATGTCTCGTGTTTGATTTTCAAGTAAAACATTATGAAAAATTACTTTTATACATTATAGTTCAAACCTGGATTATGTAGATTCTATATTTACTGGCAGTGCTTTGGGTTTTGTTGTTGGGCTCACCTACTGAGTACTTTTGTGCTCACGCCTATCTTTTACCTCTTTCAGTCGCAGGTCTTCTGTTTTGAGTCGCTCAGTGTTGGAGCGAGGTTACTCTCTAGTTGGGTGGTGACCTGAGAGGTCACATGGAGGTACGTGGTTGTGTGGCTTTTATTTCTTTTCCGCTGTTAGTGTTTATTTATTCTGTTCTATTTACTTTTGTTTTGGGCTGAAATCGTTCCCAACGATCAAGTCTTAATGCCCGGCACTGGTTGCCATCCCGGGGGGATCGGGAACGCCCCTCGGGACTTGCCGCGGACCGGCTCGGGTGACCGGTTCAGGGTCGACCCGGGCTGGTTCGTGACAAAATGGTATCAGAGGTGGTTCTTGTTATTTGGGTTGTCCGGTAGAAGGAGATTAGGACTGTCGGAACTCGAGGGGTAGGTACGGGAAGAGCGTCGCGAACTCTTGCTCGCACTGATCCTCAAGTTACCAGGGGTAGTTCGGGAATTGTGTCCTTGTCTTTCCTGGTTTGTCTTGGATTGAGAGATGATAATGGAGGCAAGCCGACGTTACATCGTAATTTCACATGGAGTAGTGACCCATGTGGAGTTCGAGTACGTGGTTTGAATTCCTCCTAGTGGTCGACGCTGACTTGGGACATGGCCCACTACCATGTCGCCAGGTTGAGTGTGACTACTAGTCCCTCATTTCAGTGGTTGATGCAAATTTGGTTGCTGCTTATGTTTTGGTCTGTGTAAGTACATTGTTGGAAATGAAAAAGGTTTTTGAAAGATTGGACTGATTCCTTTTAAAGGACTTTAAATATATGAAATGGGTTTTAAAACTGAAATCTCTTGTTTTGGAAATCTGTTGCTTTCTTGGAATTGGATAAGAATGATTTGGATTGAAACCTCGGTTCCTCTTTATGAACGTCTGCACATGTGTGAGAATGCATGGAAAGTGTGTGTTGATGCACGTATGAATAGAATGTGGATAAAGACATGTGCAACGGTTCATGAGATTACCTGGGTGTGTATTTGAAATTAAGGGCTTGACCTTGTTTTCTAAATTGGTTTTAAAGAGGAAATGGTTTTGGAAAGTTTTTGGTTTGAAAGCAGGTTGGTTTTTGGAAAGTGATTTTGAGAAAGGGTGGTTTTGAAATCAAAAATGAAAAGGAAATTTTAAGGAGGAGATTTTATTTTGGGTTGTGTTGTATTTGATTGGTCCTTGTGCTGACTGTTTTTGATAAAGGCGCTTTTATTGATGTTGCTTCGATTTGATGTTGATTTGGTTTGATGAGGGTTTTGGCCTTGTGTTTTATATGTCGCTCAGGAAATGCCGCCCAGAAAGGTCTTTAAGGATTCGGATATGTCATGCCCAGTTTTTAGTCCTCCTCAGACTTTGCCTGTTCTCCATGGTGATCAGGGTCCGTTAGAGGCAGTGGAATGGCTCGAGGAAGTGGAACGTGTCTTTAGAATATTGGGAACTCCCGATAATGTTAAGGTTCGTGCAATTATGGAGTTGTTTGAGGGTCCAGCTCTGGACCAGTGGAAGATGGTTACCCCACCGCCAACGCAAGGTGAAATGACGTGGGATGTCTTCAGAACCGTTTTCATCCAATGGTTTGTACCTGAGGAAGTGAAGCTGGAGAAAAAGGGAGAGCTTGTGCATATTCAACAAGGCCAACGGACGGTGAAGGCATATGTTGACCATTTCAAGGAACTGATTTCCTTTTCTCCAGATGTAGCGTCGCATGAGCTCATGAAGGCCTCTCTTTTCACTGGAGGTCTTCGTCCAGAGATCAAGGAGCGTGTCCTCCCTTCTAAAGACCGTTGTTTCGAGAAGCTGGTGGAGAAAGCTTTCTTGGCTGAGTTGGTTTCCGGTGTGCGGGTGGCTAATACTTCAGCATCCCCTGTTGTTCATAAGAGTTCCCCCTCTGGTGAGGAAAAGGCGCGAGAGATACCTGTTCCTAAGGAGTCATTCCCTTTGGTCCCAACTTCCAGTTCATCAGATCGTTCGATGGTATGCTTTCAATGTGGTCGTTTTGGGCATCTAAAGCCGTCTTGTCGTAACCCTCCGAAGACGTGCCATCGATGCGGTTGTCTGGGTCATCTGGAGAAGTTTTGCAAGAAGCGTCACTTGAAGAGGAAGCTGTGATGGGAGAATGTCAGTACCTGACTGTGAGGCAGAAGATGCTTCAACCATCAGAGCCCCAGCCACAAGTCTCGGGGTGAAGCTCGCGCACAGTCAGGAGTCCCCAGGGGTGTGAAGCCTTGGTCCAGGCTTGGTGTTCTATGTTAGCAGTGGAACAATCAAGATCTTCTAGTACTTGTTTTTCTGCTGTTAAGTCTTGACGTTGTTGTACGTTCATTGTTTTACCATGGGGTTATCATGAACTTGTTTTATTATAATCCAAGTAGTCTGGTTTATGTAAATGTGTTGTTTTTCTAAAAAGTGGCAATGGACTTGTTCTATGATAAATCTAAGCGGACTTGTCGTGAGAATGTAATATTCCGAATCATGTGTCCTTCTTAAAAGTGTGTTTGACTCTCGTGTGGGTTGACCTCGTTTTAGTTATGTTGTCGATGTGGTTATGTTTTGTGGACTTCGGTGGATCATGTCTCCAATTTGATGTCGGTTAAATGTTTTTCTATAGGTTTTCCCTGGTGTTGAAGGTTGTTGACTCTGGTCGAGGATTTAATGTCTTGACGGAAGTGTTGTTTTAATCGTGCTAGAGGAGTTGGTTTGAATTGGTTGGGAGTTCCCGCGTCGACCCCCTTTTCTAGGGTCTTCCTTTTAGATGGTCAACTTTCCTGCACAAGTTGAGCTCTTGTGGTGGGGAGAACCCCTTCGTGTTCTCCCCTCGATCTCGGACCCCAGTTTTCTCTTGAATCGGTCGGGTGTGACCTGTGTAGAGTAAGGTCATCCCCAAGAACCTCAGTTTGCTTCAGTTCCTTTAGTTCTGTTTGGGCATAGACTTGGTTTTTGGCTGACTTGTAACCTGGTGACTTTCTGGGGGCAGAAAGTGTCTGTGGTGGGGAGAATTGTCACACCCCGACCGCGGACGTCCGTAATTTTCCTTCTTTCTTGGTCCCGGTTTAAATTTTTCGAAGATTAATTGTGGTTGGTGGTTTCGCGCCGGTGCGCGGTCATCGCATCGCTAGTGGTGATCGTGCATTCGGCCCGGGTGACGATGGGTCCACACGGCGTTTTAAATATTAAAGCTTTTACGTTGACTTTTTATTATTATTATTACTATTTGAGTTGCGTTATTATTATAATTAACTAACTTTTATTTACTTTAATTATTTTATTGTTATGATTATTATTATAAAGTATTATTAATATTATTATGAAGGTTTGTTATTATTATTATAAAGCAATTATTATTATCATAACATTTTATTATTTTTATTATTATAAGTTTTATTATTGTTATATAAGTTTTATTTTTATTATATAAGTTTTATTTTTTATATAAGATTTATTTTTATTATATAAGTTTTATTGTTATTAATATTATAGGTTTTATTATCATTATTATAATTATAACATGTATATATATATATATTTTAAACCTACCCTAACCTAACCCTACCCCTATTCTCCCCGTAGCCGCCACTCTCCCTCACCTCTCTCTCTCTCCATCCTTCCCCGATCTCAGCCCGGCCTTGCCCCGCAGCCCGCTCCCGGCCACCAGCGACCGCTGGTTCTGCACCTCCTCCGGCCTCGCACCCTCTTCGCCTCGCCCCGCCGCGCCCTGGCCTCCTTCCTCTCAGCCGCACCCAGCCGTCACCGTCCGGCGCTCCGCCTCTCTGCTCCCGGCTTTCCCGTGCGAACCCCCGGCTCCGGCTCCCCTTTTCCCGTCGGACTCCCCTGCTCTCTCCAGCCTCCCTCCGCCTTCGCCACACCCAGCAGCAGCAGCCCCGCCGCGCCCTGGCCTTCCTCCTTCAGCCCGCGCCCGACCGCCGTCCCGCGAACCCCTGCACCCCGTCCCGGTGTCGCCACCCCGCTCCAGCGCGCATTCCTTCCCCCTCCAGCTCTCCCACTGCACGCAGCGCCCCTGGCCGCGCTCTCCTGCTCCGCACCCCCCTCCAGACCTCCGCCTTGCGCCGACCCCGCGCCGCGCCTCCTCCTTTCTCTCAGCCGCGCCGGCCACCCCGTTCCGCCTTTTCCCCCCTGCTCGTGAGTCTTTTTTTTTATTTATGTTCATTGCTTTTTATTATAAATATTATTATTATGTTACTTTTATTATCTTTATTATTATTATTATCATTATATTATGTTATCCTCACTAATATTATTATATTATGTTTTATATTATTATTATTAATATTAATAACATATTATGAATATTATTATTATTATTATTGTAATGTTGTATTATTATTACCACATTATTATTTTATTATTATTATTATTATTACTATTAACTTATCATTTTTATTATTATCATATTATAATATTATAATTATGCTAAGTTATTATTATTATCATTATATTATTATTATTGTGATTATATTATTATCATGTTGATATTATTCTATTATTATTATTTTTACTATATCATTATTGTTTTTATTGTTATATTATTATTATACTTATCAAATTATTATTTTTATATCATTCTTGTTATTAAAGTATGTTACTATTATTATTATATTATTATTATTAATATATTATTAAGATTAAGATTATTATTATTTTTATTATTTTCAAGTTAATATTATTAAGTTATTATTTTTTTATGATATTGTTATTATTATGGTTATACTATTATTATCATTATAATATTATTATTATTATTATTATTATTTTCTTATTATTATTACTCTGGCTTTTACTTGTGCTTTGTTAGGGGTTTTCTTCATCAATTTATATTTGTTTTTGGTAGGTTTAAGACTTTAGGACCCGCGCAGGGCGTTTCCGAGGTTCTGCCGTCTCCGCGCCTCAGTTTCGAGAGTGTTGAACTTTTTCACGTGGCTTCGGACACACGTCGTGTCATCGCGCCTTGGTTCCAAGGTCGTTTTACCGTCGCGCTTGGATCTTGAGGTAGGTCTCCCATTGCACTTGCCTTTAAATTAAGAATTTATTTATTCCTTGTCTTTAATTGAATTTCAGTAAATTTAAAAGAATATTTAGTAGTTTTTATAGTATGGTGATCTGCTGATGATAAAAGCCGTTTTTAATTCTAGCGTTTTATTGAAAGTGTTCTTCTTGGATTTAGTTTTGTGCTTCCATGGTAGTATTGCTAAATGGTTCTTCCTGAATAATGAAAGTCATGTTAAATTGTGTTTCGAAATGTTTTTGGCGTGTGTAAATTAGTAGATGTATTGTTTATGGAAAATGGTGTTTTTCTTAGAACCTTGATTAGAGAAAACGTCGTGTGACCTTTGAACTTGTTTTGGAAACTTTATGTGTGGCTCTTGGTTGATGAAAGATGTTTTCCTTTGTTACGCGAACAAAAGTTTGGATTTCATTTGGGGAATGGTGTTCCTTCAAAAAAAAAGATTAAAGGCCCGTTTGGCTCTTGATAAAAGTGGGGTGCGTTTGGTGATTGGAAAGTGACTCTACTTGTGAAACAAATGTGTTCCAGGTTAAGATGCTGATTTGAGTTTCTTAAATAAATTTCTAAGTGCGTTTCTGGTTTTCAATGAAATGGCGTGTGTCATCCCTCTTTAAAAATGCTTTAGTCTTAAATGATCAAAATGTAAGTGACATGATGGCCCGGTTGGCACTTTATTAAATGTGAAGTGATTATATATATATATACGTACTTGTGAGGTCATTTCTACAGGGGGACTTCCCTTCGAGGGTTGTCGTGTAGCGATGTCCGTGTAAGGGGTTGGCAAGTGCGGTGAGATGAGTCACGCGTGCGCGGGTCTCCCACTTACACAGTGTTACAAAAACTACTATGGGTTCCTGGGCGTCTTGTAGATTATCGAGTGACGGTTGCTTGCTAACCCTGATTAGACGGGTTAGTACCCCCTGGAGTTACAGACAGGCCAGGAGGGATGTGCCACTGGTTGGCTGTTAGGGCGGCCAGTTGGTTATTGACCATGGAGTACCATGCCGGCAGGTAGTCTGAACCCGAGTACGTCCAGGGGTTTTCTAGGGATGTTCAGGATCACCCATGGTTATTGCTGATAACTTCTGGTTTCCTTTTGCTTGCACTTGGTTTTCCTTGCCTGCTTACCTTTACTTGCACTTGTTTTCCCTGCTTGTTTTCTTTCAGTCATATTTCACAGCCTATACTGTTAGACTTTGAGAAAAATGGTTTTCAAATGAAAATGCTTTACTTGCTTTGGGTTAGATTTGAAAATGTAACACTTTGCTTTTCAGAATGAGTTTAAAACTAATGAAATGGAACTAACTTTCGAAAAAGAATAAGGGAAATGTCTCGTGTTTGATTTTCAAGTAAAACATTATGAAAAATTACTTTTATACATTATAGTTCAAACCTGGATTATGTAGATTCTATATTTACTGGCAGTGCTTTGGGTTTTGTTGTTGGGCTCACCTACTGAGTACTTTTGTGCTCACGCCTATCTTTTACCTCTTTCAGTCGCAGGTCTTCTGTTTTGAGTCGCTCAGTGTTGGAGCGAGGTTACTCTCTAGTTGGGTGGTGACCTGAGAGGTCACATGGAGGTACGTGGTTGTGTGGCTTTTATTTCTTTTCCGCTGTTAGTGTTTATTTATTCTGTTCTATTTACTTTTGTTTTGGGCTGAAATCGTTCCCAACGATCAAGTCTTAATGCCCGGCACTGGTTGCCATCCCGGGGGGATCGGGAACGCCCCTCGGGACTTGCCGCGGACCGGCTCGGGTGACCGGTTCAGGGTCGACCCGGGCTGGTTCGTGACACCTAAAGTTATCTAAACTGTGTTATGATACCAACTATAATCACTCAGCCATAAACATTACATAATCTAGTAAATTATTTTAAAATTCACTTTCTTACATTCCCAAATATCATTTCAGTTTATTGTTTTAGATAATTAGTACATAATTCATATATATCAACACACAAGCATAAAAAGTGGTTACTACTAAAACAATATTCATTTCTTTCATAATAATTTTTTTTAACAAAACATGAAATCTTTTCATGAAAAATAATCATAACATTCAGTTTAGCTTCTTATTTTCTCTTACCCATCCTTAAACCCTGTGAAAAAAAATTTAAAAATGGGGATGAGAAAAAAAAGGCTCAGTAAGGGACATAAAAAAATGAACTGTTAGTCTATGAATACTTATAAACATATGAAATAATTTTCACAAAGACATAGTTCTCACCCATAAAGTATCATAGACTTTGTGAAAATAATAGATTTCCATAAAACATTAAAAACATAAATAAAACCATAAAGGTAACTTAGTGAATTAATTACTTAAGATTGTAACCACCGCAGCTACTATATAATTTTTAACCCACATGGATATCTTATAATGTAACCCTCACGACTACCTTATGATGTAACCCTCACGGCTACCTTATGGTGTAATCATCGCAGTTACACTTGAAATAATCATTACGGTCAACTTCCAACATAAACATACCCTATGCATTGGAGGAAGATATAGGTCTCACATTTCATCATAAAAAATACCCAATAACCCGAAAATGATCTTAAAACAGAAATATTTTCATCATAAAAACATTCATTTTGAGTTTTGTAGAAATAGAGATTTAAAAGAGGGTTTTTAAAGGAAACTCTTTTACCTTGGGTTTAACTTCCTTCAAATGTATTAAGACCTCTTGTATAATGGTTTAAAGAGTGTTTTTAATTTACTAAATAATTATTTCCATATTTATAATACATTATATGATCTTTTTATAACATATTTCCACCCATTTATTGATAATATTTTGTTATTTTTATTGTTTTGGGTGCGTTTATTTCATAGTTTTCATGGTTGGTTCAGTATGGGTTTTCTTGTCGAATGGAAGAAAAAATATAGAAGTGGAAATAACCAATATTAATATGTTTCTATAATTTTATATGATATCATATATCATTTTTTCTAATATGATGATGATTCATTATATAAAACATTAATGAAAATGATTTAATTTATTTTGAGGATTTTTACGACCATCGCGAACTCGTATCATTCTATTTAATATCATGTTTATATATTAGTTCCATAACATTATATAACTTATAATATGTATAATAAAATATTATTTAACTATAATAATGGTTTTATAACCATAATTTAAGATGTTAAAAAAAATTAAAACACATCGTCCATGATGACGGTAAATCTACACATCACAAACAATGTTTTTATTTTTTAGAATAAGAGGATAATTCGAGAGGTTTGATGATGGATATTCCCTTTACACAATAAAATTCTAGTATATGTAATATAAGTAATTAATCATGTCACTTTTATTAGGGGAGGTGAGGAGAGAATAAGAAAAGAAAATAAATTTAAAAGAAAACAAAATATGATTTTACCTCTTAAACCATTTCTCCTTGAAAAACCCCTTAAGGCCCTTGGTTTTGGCCTTTTGGTGAGACTAGATGGTCTTGGACGTTTAGAATATAATTGTTAAGGGAATTGGGTAGAATTTAAACAAGATACAAGGCTTTGGAGGTGTGAGAATAGGTGGTGAGGGGAGCTATTTATAGCAGAAAGGGGTGTTTTTTGAATATTTTATTCATTGGTTTATTATTTTAGCTCAAGACTATGAATATTTTATCATTATCACTAAATATATTAAAATAATGAAGGGAACTTCAAGATTATGGTGATTAAATCAAAAATTAATCAAGTAATAGTGTATTTAACTTATAATGTATATATATTAAAAATTACCATATTTTACTATTAACAAAAAATTCAAATATTTTAGAAAAATCAAAAAAAATCACCCTAACTATTTTTAAATGTGTAGAATTAAAAAATTGACTCCATTTTTTGAAAATAATTTTCTAAATATGAGAAATTTAATTTTTAAATAAAATCATCATTTATTTGTAAAATACTGATTTTAAAATTATAACTGATTTTATGACACTATGAAAAATTAATTAAGGTCTCATAAAAATAAATTATAATCATAAAACAACAAAATATTAATTTATGAATATATTTTATGAAGATAAATTTTCTTTTAAATCATTTTATTAATTATAAAATTTTAAATAACAAATTTATGTGTCACAAAAAATACCAACACTTAATTTATCATTTTTAAATAATTTATTAACTTATTCTACGATATAAATATATAATATTTAAACTTATAAGATATGTGAATTCTATTTGTACTTTCTTAGGTTTTGTTACTATTCTATTTGTATAGATTCCTTAATTTCTATAAATACAACTTATTTCATTATACATTTATAATGAATTTAACTATTTAATTCGAGAATGAAAATAAATTATTTTATAAGTACCTAGATTGTTACAGAAGTTCTTCCAATTTTGAGTCTAAAAGGAGTCATCTTATCACCTTGGAGGTTCTATAGCTGTCTATCCTCATAGGGAGGGCTGAGATGAAGTCGGAGTTCCACATGAGCTTCCTTCTCCTCTTGATGGCGGACTAAATGGTGGGCGTTCGTTGTGAGGGATTTGCGCACATGTCAAGGGAGTTCTTGTGATTATAATAGCTATTGTTTTTAAGTAATTTGTGTTTAAAAACATATCATTCTATGTATGTTATTTTATTTCATATTTGAATTCTTATTTTGATGCATGTGATTGGTATGCTCTTAATTTATAACTGATCAGTGTGAGGTTTTGAGTGCGTGACTTGAGTTGTTCTGATTGGAGAACATAAAAATAATTTTCTTATCCACTTTACTAATATTTCAATATGATTTGGAAGCTCTAATTCCATGCATAAGTGATGTACCTTGGCAATACGATTGTTATGTTAACATTTTCTTCTTCAAGCATTGATATAAAATCTTAGGAATTAATCAGGATTTCAATTAATTTCAAATAAAAATTTACTCCAAACCAAAATGAATCTATAAGAACAATGAACTTGAAATGTGTTTAGTGAACTCAAAATGACCCCATTTTCTCATATTTTTTAAAATCCACCTTTTTCAATTATTAAACTCTTTAAATTAAGTTATTTTATTTTGAATCACTAATTAACCCCCCCCCCTCTATTTTTTTGAAAAACTTATTGGAAATACACACTCTAAACATATCAATGCACCTTGAGATATGACATGGGGTATTACATAGACTATAAAATCATATTTAAATCATAATAAATTAGACGTGTCATGAAAACGTGGTCACTGAGCCTTCTGATCAACACTTACCTTCAACTTCATTGATATCATGTTCTGTGGAATAGATGCGACTGAGATTTTTGACAGCTTCTCTCGAACTTCCTATTTGGATCTCTTCACCTAGAGTTTTGACTCCTTTATATGAGGTATCCATTCAAAATCAGCATTTAGAGATGCTAAATCTACTGCAAGAACAATTGAAGGTTTTTTTGGACATGTAGTAAGGTAGGAAAAATGAAAGGCGGATGTTGTGTTGTCTGGATGACATCATCTTACTCATTTTTAAGCCCTATGTTTGAAGAGATCAGGCTAACGCAGCAGCAGCCTAGAACCAAACTGGTATGACCTAAAGAATTATTATATTTATTTATTTTATAGTGTGGAAAATTATGATAAGGATGTTATAGAGGTTTATCCAGTTCATGAACTACAATCAACATCTCTAGTTATGGAATAATAGAGTCTGGATATATTGTCAGGTGTTCATGTGTGGTGGGGTACAGAGTATGTTACCTCACTTTCTACTCTCAGTGACAATGAGGAACAAATTAAATAAGTTCTACATCTAAAACCACCTATTATGGATAGTGTGTATCCATAACAGAACAAGAAAGTAGTGATTTTTTACAACACTTCTATTATTACGAACACAGGTGGTCTGAAATTGTAGGATTTTGGAGAACCAAATGAATTTAGACCGACATCATTAAACTCAAGGAATGAAAATCTTGAAATTAGTGCCTCGTGATTAAGGAAATAAAAGGGTATTTCAATGCAATAGGGACGAGGAAGAAAATAGAGGACAATAGGGATGATGATTATAATGAAATAAAAGGGTATGTAAATGCAGTTCTTTTGCTAAGGTTCTACAACATACCAATGGGGTCAGTGTATAACACACATGGTAGATGTAATGTTTCTTTGAAAAAGGTAGTGCTTTTTATCAATTCTATCCTAGATTCGATGAAATCATCATTGTTCTGAGAGAAACACATTTCTTTCCATGTTGGTTTGTATGAGAATGCAATTACCCTATGGAAAATCATTTTTGGTTGAAATTTATGGATTTTCACGAGACACATGGGCACGATTCCTCCATTCATACTGATTTATTTGGACCAAAGAGATTCTAGAAGGGAAAGTTGTATTGTTTTTACCTTGGTTGTGTTTATAGAACTTAAGAGTTATCAATGTGCATGTATTGTTAGCATTGATGAGCATGAATAGAACATGACTTAGTTTCTTATTATGATTGATGTATTCGATGGTGTTTATGCAGTTTTGGGTCTTTTAGAAACTAATCATTCTGATGAATTCAATCGAGAAGGCTAGTGAATTGGTAAAATATATCCACCCAACATTATATAGAATGACTAGGATGGTTGAAAATATAGATTTGGGTGTGGAAAAAGTGTTGGGTGTCATGTATGGAGTGGAGGATGGTGTTGTTTCTCAAGTTTCCTATCAGGAGATGACAAATCCAAAAAAAATCTAAACAAAGTAATGTAACAACCCAAAATTTAATTAAATTTAGTTATTTTGAACTGTTAAAAAATAATATATTGGATTTAAAAGACCGTTAAGCATCATAACCATCGATACAATAGTTTGTACAGTGGATATTAATATTATTTATTAAAGTTTATGATAAAATCTAATTAAAACAGACAGAAAATGTTATAGACTCAACCAGTAGGATCGTACCCTATAAAGCTTATTTATCACAGCTTCTGAGAGATATGGTGTCATTGGGATTTTCCCTTGACCAAGCTCAATCTGAAATTCAATAACTAAAACATGAAATAAATCGTTTATGGGAGAAGTTCAATCTTATCAAGATCACATATCAAACCATATTTGTCAAACCACCCCAAAAAGTATCATCATTATTCACCTTACCTTTAGGGAATATGCTGGTGAAATAAGAGATTATGTATCTAGATCCTAGTAGTATGAATTTTTATGTTTTTTTGTAATAAAATAATGAGTATTTTATCCTTTTTCATCATTACTATATATATACAATTATATATGACTTAATGAAAAATAGATTTTGATACAAAAAAACTAAAATTATATTTTTGGAAAATATATAGTTTTAACATTGATAAATTAAATAGTTTTTAAATAAATGTTATTTCCACATAATATTCTTATTAAATAATGATTATTTATATATAATTATAATATAATTTAATGAAATCCAATGTGATCTATATAAGGTTCAGAAAATTGTTATCGTCATAAAAACTAGTATTTTTAAATAAATGAGTAATTTTATTTAAAGGAGGAAATTCTGATATTTAGAAAATTATTGTTGGTAAAATAAAAATTTATTTTTAAATTAGCACATCGAAATTAGAAAATTGGTAATTTTTTATAATTTTCTGAGAGAGATATTTTTTTGGGTAAAAATTAAATACGGTATAAATATACGGTCTATATTATGGCATCATAATAGCTCAAAATTGATGTAATAAATGATATAAAAGGCATTCATGAACAAAAATGGGTTTCCCCCTTTAAAATTTATTTTTGAAGTTATTTTATTAATTTTATAATCCCTTAATTAATCCTCTAAATCCTATATTATATTTTAATGTTTTAAAATCACTTATTTATGAACATGACTCACTTCCACATCACTAACGGTATTATTTTAATATGTTCGATTCTTGACCTTATAAAATAATGAAAATCACTCACTGAAATAAACCATTATCAAAAAACATGGGAAGGTTTTTATTTTTGATTATTTTATCAGGGTCAAAAACCTAAGTTTAGAAATTAATAAAGATGTTCTCAATATTTTTCTATAAATACCCACACAACCTCCCACTTCTCTTCACTCAAAGCTCATTGAGAAAGAAATTCCTCTTCCTCTCCCTCTATAAATCCCTCCCATGGTGTTCTCAAGCACTTAAGAATCTCCTCTCAAGATTTTTTAAGCGTCTTCTCAAGGTAAAAGGTCATCTCCTCTTTATTCAAACATTTTCATTGTATCATGCCATTTGATTTCCAATTTTTCATGTTAGAATGTGTTTTTACGCATCCCTTTTATGGTCCTTATGATATCCATGTAATGAGACACTATCTTTCACTCTTATTAAATACTTCCATGAATCTTTATATACACTCGTTACGCAGATGAAATTATCATGTGATTTTTCATGAAAAACATTTCTGTACCGAATACTCATCCCCATTTTCACTCAAGGGTGTTAACCTACATGTATCTATATATCATTGATTTGGGACTTTCATGTATGTAATCTGTACTCTTAATCGTGGGATTAAAATTGATTAAATGCATTCTTATGTTGTATGATCTATGTGGCACACAAATGCATGTAAATGATATGAATGTGATGGGTGGGCCTGGAATTATATAGTCCTCCAATGCATTGGATAATGTTTTTATCTCAAGATATACCATGTATAGTGCACGGGAATATTTCTTAACAAAAATATGTAATGATGATTCAATGGTTATCCTTGACTTATGATTATGATATCATGTTTTATGTTGTTGTCACATTCCTATATTTTCTTAATGTTATCATCTTATATCATGCTTCGATGTTCATGTTTATGATCTTCACCCCTTTTATGTCACCTTGATATGCCTCTTGACTAACATGTATTACTTTCATCATGTTATGCTATGATTATTCCCTTTCTGAGCTTTATAGATCACCCCTTTTTTATCTACACCCCTAGGTTATCCAGTGCGATTTTAGAATATCATTTCTTTCGTTATGTAATAAATAATGAATTAAGGTGTAAAAAAGATATGGGTTGTTATAGTTGGTATCAATGGAATATCTCATTGTTTTGGGGGATTAATATTAGAAAACTTTAGTGAAGGCCTTAGAGATAAGACTAAACATAGGAAAGCATATATAAATTATTGTAAAATATAGAGTAAGTGGTTTCCATGAAAAAAATATTTTTTGGATTATACAAATGGATGTGGTTCAGGAATAGTTGTACCTAGGGGTATTAACCCCAAAAAGGGAACATTGGGTTCGGTCATGGCGGCTTGGCCCGCCGGTTAACGTGACCCGCGCGGGGGTCGCGCAATCCACCTCCTAGAAGGCTCAAAGAGCCATTAGACTCTTTAAATGGAAACGCTAGGTGGAACTGCCTCATCACCTATGGGACCCACAGGGAGAAGTTCCCCTCCTTCGTCGTGGCTTCGTAGCCGTGACCTACTCATCGCGGCGCACGACGGTGCACTGCCTCCCACCTCTGCAGCCTGCCGAGAGCCGACTGCTTGTCTGTCCTCCATGGCACCGAGTGATGCCACCTCCTTCCACAATCGACGAGTGTCGGCCACCGCCTTCGCCTGTCGACACCAGTCACTAGCACCGCCACATAGGAGCTGCACCGGCGGGACTTCCGCAGGCCACCAGGTGAGCTCCAGTGGTCCGTTCTTCCTTTTGGATGCACCTACGGGCCTCTCGGGATGTCGCCGTCATTTCATGCCTCCCGGTTTCCACTTTTCGTCAAGTTGGAAATTTTCCCCTGAAGAATGCAACATGAACGAAGTGAAGAAAGGTTCATCCTAGTTCTTTTGGATCATTTCTTCCACTTTAGCATTATAACAAGTGGGATATTATTCAATTAATCACATATAATCTTTAATAAAAAAAACCCTACCTCATATTTCATTGGAGACGTCGTAGTGGTGGATGGAGAATCCGCACTTGACAAAGCCGTCGGTGTTCTTCGTTCCTGACTCGATTCCTCCTACATTGTCGTCTGAGCTTCTGTTCCTCAGTGGAAGTCATCGCAAAACTTCTTCATAGGTTCCACACATTCTTTCTAAAATCCCATGCCCGATATTCTATTAAATAGATGGAGGATCCAAACGTGTTGCCTGACATTAATGCAGTTTATTTATGAATGACATTAAATGTGACAACATTGAGGTTACAAAACAGAAGAGTCAAGCCATTAAATGGATTGACAAGTCATCAGTCCCACCACCACCTCTCAACAGTTACAGAAAAAAATAACTTTGTTAATTTATTTTATTTTATTTTTTGTAATGTCCAAAATACATATTTTTCTCTCAACCTACTATGGTGGAAGTGAAGCTGCCCTTAAGAGAATCCTGGCACTGCAGATTCAATGGTGCTCTCAGATTTCAATTCCGATCACTGGTTCAAAATTTATAAAATTCCACTTGTATGTTTAATAAACGTACCTTAAAAAAGTTCAAAATTCTATTTCGGTCACACCGGGACTTGGAATCACATGCGGTCAATTTTTGTAGACTCGTAATAATCCAAAATATTTTAAAAAAAATTACATGGAATTTCTATGTCTTTACATTCTCCCCACCTTAGGTATTTTCATCCCTAAAAGCTACAACAAAACTAGGAAAACAAATGGGGTAATGAGCATGTATCTGAGCATCTCACTCTCATGTGCTCTCTTGGAGATTGTCATGCTTCCAATGAACTCCACCAGAGGAATCAACCTCTCATGAAGGACCTTCTCCTATCGATCCTCTTTCTCCACCGAGAACTCCGCAAATTTCACCCCATCATTTATGTCCAACTCGCCCTATTCGATAATGTGTGATGGTTCATGAACATATATCCTCATCCGTGAAACAGGCAATACATTATGAACCCAGTGCATCTATGGGGGAAGAGCTAGATGGTACGCCACCTCGCCTATTCTGCTGAGGATCTGGAAAGTTCTGATGATCCTAGGATATAGCTTGTCTCCCCATCCAAACCTCTGTAATCCTCGTTGGGGTGAGACCCGTAAGAAGAAATGGTCTCCCTCATAAAACTCCAAGGGTCTTCATCTTCTATTGGCATAAGACTTCTTTCGGATCTGTGCAGTCCTCATCTTCTCTCGGATGATCTTCACCTTCTCTGTGGTAGCTTGTACCAACTCCGGACCCACAAGTGCTGACTCCCCTGGGTATATCCAGCAAAGAGGTGATCTGTATGTTCGCCCGTACAAGGCCTCAAACGGAGTCATGCCGATGGTGGAGTGATAACTATTATTGTATGCAAACTCTACCAGGGGTAGATGGTCCTCCCAACTGTGGCCAAAATCGAGGACACAAGAATGAAGTATGTCCTCAAGTGTCTGTATGGTCCGTTGCATCTGACCATCTGCCTAAGGATGGAAGACGGTTCTCAAGCATATCTTGGTCCCGAATGCTTCTTGTAATCCCTTCCACAAGTGGCATATATAACGTGCATCGCGATCTGAGGCGATCATTACTGGCACCCCGTGTACTCACATAATCTCCTTCACATAGAGGCATCCCAAACCCTCTACTGATCCCTAATCTCATATGGGTATGAAGTGGGCCGACTTGGTGAGTCGGTCAACAATCACCCAGATGGAATCATGGCCTCTAGTCGCATGTGGTAGCCCAATCACAAAGTCCATAGAGATACCATCCCACTTCAACTCTGGTACCTCAAGTGGATGAGCTAAGATCACTAGTACCAGATGCTCGGCCTTCACTTGCTGACAAGTGAGGCATCGAGACACAAACTCTACCACTACTTTCTTCATCCCTGGCCACCAGTATTAACACCAGAGGTCCTACTACATTTTTTCCACTCTAGGATGTACCATTAAAGGTGATGTATGGAACTCCCTAAAAACCTCCTCTCATAGCATCACTGGTACCATGGTGCGTCCTCTTAAGAGGAAGACATGGTCCCCATCTTCAGAAAACCCTTCAGGAGCTTGTCCTGAGGATATCTGATCATGTCGGGCCTCACCGTCAATGTCCCTAAGCTGTACCTCCTGATCTTGATGTAGAAGTGTGGGAGTGACAATCATAGACTGGAGGTAAGCTGCTCCATCTCTATCCATGAAGGATATCTTCAATGTTGCTAGCTACTATGTCGCCTCACTCAATAGTTGTAGACCAAATCTCTTGTTGAGTGTGTCTGATACTAAGTTCCCCTTCCCGTGAGTATAAACTATCTCAAAGTCATAGTCATGGAGGTAATCTAGCCATCATCGCTGACTCAGGTTCAGGTTCTTCTGTGAGAAGATTTTCCTGAGACTCTTATGATTAGAGTAAATAGTAAACTGCTCACCCATCAAGTAGTGCTACCACATCTTCAGCGCAAAGACCACTGCTGCTAACTCCAGGTCATGGGTAGCATAGTTCTACTCATTCTATCTCAACTACCATGAGCCGTAGGTGATCACCGCTCACTCTTACGTCAGGACACAACCTATTCCAGCTCTCTGATGCATCGCAGTAGACTACATACCCAACAACCTCTTCTAGTAGCCTCAATATGGGGGCACTCGTCAGTATTTTCCTCAGCTCCTAGAAACTTTGGTGGTACTTATCTTTCTACAAGAAAGGCTTCCCCTTATTCATAAAAGCTGACAAGGGTGCCACTACCCTAGAGAATTCAGGTACAAATCTTTGGTAGTACCCAGCCAATCCCAGGAAACTTCGCACCTCGATCACACTCCTGGGTGGCTCCCAAGAAAGAATTGCCTCTATCTTTACTGGATCCATAGAAAATCCTGCCTCCGAGATAATGTGCCCCGGGAAGTGGACTTCCCATATCTAGAAATAGCACTTCGAGAGCATTCTGTAAAGCTGGTTCTCTCAGAGAGTTTCTAGAACTATCTGTAGGTGTGTGGCATGATCCTCCTCTAACGCTGAGTATATCAAGATGTCGTCAATGAAGAACACTACAAAGAGATCAACGTATGGATAGAATATCCTATTCATGATCCCCATTAACACTACCAAAGTTTTGTTTATGCCGAAGGGCATCACCAAGAATATATAATGACCATACTGGCATCTGAAGTATGTCTTCGGTACGTCCTCGCCTAGTACCCTAAGCTGATGATAACCTAACCTGATGTCTATCTTTGAAAACCATCGATCTCCCTTTATCTGGTTGAAGAGATCATCTATCCTCATAAGAGGATAATTTTTCTTCACAGTCACCTGGTTCAGGCACCTATAGTCCACAGAATGCCTCAAGATCCCATCTTCCTTCTTGGTGAACAAAATCAGGGCTGCTCGTGGAGAAACACTAGGCCTTATGAACTCCTTTCTATACAAGTCCTCCAACTGTACCATCAGATCACAAATCTCCAAGGGATCCATCTAATATTCAGGTGTAGATATTGGTGTTGTCTTGGGGCACAGGTGGATGTAAAAATCTACCTCTCTGTGAGGAGGTAGTCCTGAAACATTATCCAGAAAGACATCAGGATACCGGTCCACCACTACAGGATAACTCGGACTCCCCATGTCAAATTCTTTGAGGGTGAGGCTATCCAACTAGTGATTGATCGGCTACACCCTCCTTTGAGAAATTAAATCCTATGATTCAATGTTTTCCTTCTTACCAGTGAAGGAAAACCTAATCCCATCCTCACAGACACACCGCACTTTGCACCTAAAAGAATCGATTTGAGCAATGACTGTAGATGGCCAGTCTATACCCAAGATGACGTTGTAAGGCCTCAACGCTGCTACTAAGAAATCCCAGTCGATGACCTTGCCTCCTATAGTGAGATCACACTATCTACATCAGTTTTTAATCGTCGAATCCTCTCTCATAGAAGTCTCTAATCATAAGGATCAAGCCAACAGGTCCATCAGAATCTTAGAGCTCTGAACAAGTGCCATGGAAATGAATGAGTGACTGGAACCTATGTCTATAAATACTAAAGCTAGGGTGGAATAGACACAGATCATACCTCTAATCATCTATGGAGCACCGTGGTTGTAGGCCTCTACTTCTTGTAGCTGAACTTGCCCCTGTCCACCTGCTCCCTATGGTCGGGGTGGACCACCTAGGGGTGGTGGTTGTAGAACCTCAAACTGTCATAAACCACCTGATGCATGACCTACTCCTCTACCATGTCAGCCACCCTGTGGACCTCCTCACTCAAACCTTAGCTACTGCATCGGAAGTTCCTTAACCGTATGTCGATCGTCGGTACGTCAGATCGGGCAGTCGTGAGCCATGTGGCCCTGCCCACCGCACATGAAGCATAGTATTCTTCCATGTTGACCCCCTCTACCTCATGATCTTCACACATCCGACCCTACATCTTGGGGACTACCTCCGAAAGGTCTGTTCTTCTTGGACCTCTACGTCATCTGCCTACTGCATGTTGTAGATGACTCAGCTACCTGTCGTTCAATGGTGGCCCTCATCGTTGGTTCCTACTCACCTAAGAAACTCTCCACCAATAATGTTCGCTCGAGAACTCGATCCTAGGTCGGGATATTGAGCAATATCATCGATGCTCTGATCTCCAGCCGGAGACCCTGATCAAAGGTCTAGGCCCTGAAGAATGGGTTATGCACTATGTCGGTGGAGTACCGTGAGAGGTTAGTGAATCTTGTTGAGTATTGGGCCACTAATAAGCTGCCCTACTATAAGTACAGCATATCCTAGATATGCACAGGGCGTAGTGTCACTGGAATGTACTCCGCCCTGATGAGGCTCTCAATGTCCATCCACGTGAGGGTCTCCTCGTTATGTAATTGGAGCATCAGGCTCCACCATCTTCCTATTGTGCCCAGGAAAATACTAGAATCTAGGATCACCATCTGCTCTACGAGTGTCCCAACTAGGCGGAAAACTCTAGACACAACCTCCAGCTAGTCCTCGGCTACTAGGGGATCTGTCTCACCTCAAAACCTCAAAGGCCTCTACCACAGAAACATGTGAAATGCACTCAGTTGGTGTGCACCGTCCACCAGTGGGGATGGTGACAACTGCTTCCCAATGGGTGGTGGTACTACTGGTGCACCACCCGAAGGTGATAACATAGTAAGAGGTCCCTACACCAAAGCCTCGTTGGTCGGTGGGCCATCATCGTGTACTCAAGAATCCTGGCTAGCTGTCTATGTGGTGGAATCCTAAAAAGAAATAGGTGCACCACGGTAAATAATTTATAACTAGTGAGCTTACTCAAAAGAGATCAAATTAAAAAAAATTCCAAAACACACGCAATTAGTTTTTTTGTGCACCAAGTTAGAAATTAGAATTCAGGGTCCTCATGTATGGATACGTCGACCGCCACACCAATACTGGACTCCCCAAACTGAAAACCACACTCAAAACACTCAACACTATTACTCCATTGGAAATATCAGAGTCAAAGTTCTTCGGTAGAACTACCTCTATTGATACCACTTTGTCACGAACCATCCCCTGAGGCCTGTGCCGTGACTAACCCAAGACCGCCTTCCATAGTCCAGGGGTTGGCGACTAGCACCGAAAAATCATATCCCTAAAATGGGAAGGCATTGCCTTTAAACCTGTATAAACGCATAGTCCAAGAAAAAAACAAGATGCAACCACGATGAAAAACTCTAGTAGTAAAAGTGTGTACTGAAAGTAAAGGGTCCAGAATACAAGCTCAAATGAAAAGATACAACTACAAAATAAAAACATAAAACAACTCCTGATATCATCCACCAAGGATCCTATCTGAAGGGTAGGTACAAATCATCTCCACAGCTCTCCATGTCAACCAGTCACCTCTATGTACTGCCTGGTCCTGGCTCCCTCAAGTCTCAGCCAAGCTACTAGTTATCCACACGAGACAAAATAAGGTGTGGGTGAAGCCCGTGCATGGGTGAGTATAGAAATACTTAGTAGGGACCCTGAGACCCCTGAAGTTCTCTCAAAGTTCCAAAAATGAAAACCAAAAACATGATCTCAATCACAAAGAACAAAGCACAAAGCAATAGACACCTCTCAAATAAGGTATTGTTGAGTACATTAGTACAGATGATTAGTAGTAAAGCTAGATCATCTTATTCTATCAAGAGACATTGTTGTTGACCCACACAGGATCAATATGTACTAAACCCCACAAGACATACACAGGATCGATAGGTGCTGATTCACACAGAATCGCTAGGTGGTGATTCACAAAGAATCGCTAGGTGCTGATTCACACAGAATCGTTAGGTGTTGATTCACATAGAATCGCTGGGTGATAATTCACACATAATCGCTCAGTACTGATTCACACAGAATCGTTGGTTGCTGATTCACACAGAATCGCTTGGTGCTGAATCACACAAAATCACTCTTCATTCTTCACATCTCAGTCAGTCATAGGATTCCTGCTCATAGTACCCTTGTTTCTGGTGGAAACTGCTCCTCAATCCATCAGTCATATTTCAACCAGCAAAAAATCCCAAGAATAAGTTACCCAATGATCCGACATGTCATAAGGGTTCCAACACAACAGAAGGCGCATCAATCAGATGCCTGATCTGTATGTTATTGGCATCTTAGTGCCGAGGGCCCGGTTAGATTCAGGTTCAATCCAACCCGACCATACTCCAACCTTCTCCAAAACTCTCTCAGAGTATCTCAAAATACCTGCTTGCTCTAAGGATCCCAGTGCCACAGACGGTTTGTTAAACAAACATCTGTTTCACCAGATACGGCCTTTTAAATGTATTTGGGCCTGAGAGGGGTCTGAATCCGACCCAGACCAGCCCGAACCATCTTGGGCTGTGGACTGGCCCAGTCCGCCCCATCTGGACTGGGCCACGGCGATTCCACCCGCCAACTGGTGGGATCCACGCAGGGGTCTCACGGTCTGCCTCCTTAAAGGCTCAAAGAGACGTTCGACTCTTTAAATGGTGGTGCCAGGAGGCACCACCTCGTCACCCACAGGACCCGCAAGGAGTGGGTCCCCTCCTTCACCAAGGATTTGTAGCCACGGCCTGGTCACTACGGTGCACGAAAGCCCACCGCCTCTCACCTCCACGGCTTACTGAGATCCATCTGCATGTCCGTCCGCTGCGGCGCCGCCTCCTTCTATGGCCGGAGAGCACCGGCCGCCGCTTTTTCCTACTGGCACCAGTCTCCATCCACCACCTTCGCCTTCCGGTGCCAGTCGCCGGCACTACCGCAGTGATGCCACCCCAGTGGAACTTCTGCGGGCCACCGGGTGAGCTCCAGTGGTCCGTTCTTCCTTCCAGACGCACCTACGGGCCTCCTAAGATGTCGTCATCATTGTGTGCATCTCGGTTTCCACTTTACATCGATTTGGAAATTTTTCCCCCAAAGAATGCAACATGAACGAAGCAGCGGAAGGTCCAGCCTTGGTCGTTTTCCATGTGCCCTCCACGTTAGCATTATAATAAGCAGGAGATTATTCAATTAATCAAAGATAATATTTAATAAGTAAACCTTCTACCTCGGATTTCATTGGAGATGTTGCGGTGTTGGAAGTAGAATCCACACTTGATGAAGCCGCACATTCATCGTTCCTGATTTGATTCCTCTGACGTTGTCGTCCAAGCTTTTGTTCCTTGGTGGAAGTCACTGTAACACTTCGTTAGAGGTTCTTCACTTTCATTCCAAAAGCCCATGCCCGAGCTTCTATTAAATAGACAGAGTATCCAAATGTGCTGCATGACATTAATGCGATTCTTTTAGGAACCACATTTAATGTTACAACATCGAGGATAAAAAACTGAAGAGTCAAGACATTTAATGGCTTGATAAGTTATCGGTCTCGCCACCGCCACTCAATAGTTATAGAAAAGAAATAAAATAACTTTGTTAAGTTATTTTATTATTTTTTGTAATGTCTAAAATTCATCTTTTTCTCCTGACCTACTGCGGTCAAAGTGAAGCTCCCATTAAGTGAATCCCAGCACTATGGATTCAATGGTGCTCTCGGATTTCAATTATGAGAACTGGTTAAAAATTTAGGAAACACTGCTCGTACATTTACTGAACGTACCTTAAGAAAAAGTTCAAAATTCCATTATAGGCACACTGGTCCTCGAAATCATGCACCGTCAATTTTCATAGACTTGTAATAATCCCAAATAATTTAAAAAAATACTTAGAATTTATGATTCTTTACAATAAACCATAAAAATGACCAACTCTAAAAACTAAAATCATGACCTATTCCAACATCTCTATCTGGTCTCAATACATTTGGTCAAGCCATGGTTCGACCTAAAAACCATCCCTAAGCACCCAACCATTTACAAAAGACCCAAGAACACTTAAATATAAATATTCAAACTAAAAGTTCATATTTAAGTTAAATTTTAAATAGATTCGGGTTTTTTTGGAAAAAAATTAAACATATAAACACCTAAAATGGTCCTGGATGTTACCACCTCCCCACTATATAATTTCTCATCCTAGAGTTGAGTTCCTAAACATCATTGGGTATCTTTGGTGAAATACTCTTGCCACTAAGTATGAATGTTAGATTCCTAATCCCACGTATCCTATTAAATAGGGTTTTGATACCACTAGACCCATACCATAGGAACTGAATTCCCATGTAGAGTCTTCTTGCTCTAATTCACTATATGAACCATACGCTCCTTAAAGGATGATTCAACCATAAGCTCAAAGATTTCAGTATTAATCACATGGTAAGGGACAAAATAATACCATTGAAGCTTCAATAAATGGAATACATCGTGCGTAACACTAAAACATGGATGAAGAGTTAATTGATATTCTACCATACTGATTCTCTCTATGATATCAAATGGACCCACATACCTAGGTGCCAATTTTCCCTACCTTTATATACAATAATGTCGCAATTGTGGTGAAACTCATAAAAATACTTGTTCTCTAATATCAAACTCCATAGGATGTTTTCACTGGTCTGTATATGACCTCTGCTTAATTTGGGTGGTCACCAACTACTTATTTATTAATCAGATATGCTCTGATGTCCCATACATGAGACTCAACCCAATAACCTCCGACTCTTCGACCTCCAACAAAAATATAGGTGAACAACATAACCTTCTATGAAAAGCCTCAAAAGGATCAATATGAATCTATGTTTGATAACTATTACTTCAGGATAACTTTGAAAGTGCTAAATGGTTTTCCTAAGAACCTCTCAAATCTCATCACACACTCGTAACATGTCATTTAATATCTATATAGTGTGATCAGACTGCTCATTTGTTAATGGGTGGTAAGCAGTTCTTAGTTGCACCTATGTGTCAAGAACCTTTTTTAAACCTTACCATAATCATGATGTAAAGTGGGCATCCCAATCTAGGACATTACTTAGAGTTACTCCATGAGAACACATTATCTCTCCCACATAGAGCATTCCTGGATCATCAACTGAGGAAGTATCTCATATTGGTAGGAAATGTGTGACCTTGGTCAGTATTTCCATAATAACCCAAATTGAATCATTTTATAAATGTTTACTTGATAACCCCCTAATTAATTCCATAGTCACATAATCCTACATCCCCTTGAGAATGAGTAGTGACTGTAGAAGACAAGCGGGTTTCCAGTACTTGACCTTCACCTACTGACAGGTGGAGGATTGTGTAATGAAACCTGAAATATCACTCTACACCCCCAACCACTAGTACTTCCTTCATATATCACGATACATCTTGGTCAAACCTAGATGTACAGACCACCTCAATGAATATGAGTCCCTCATATTCTCCTCATGCATGCTCATATAAAACACAACATGGCATTAGACATAATGGATCTTGTCATCATCAAGATGCAACTCTACAAATAAGGCCGTAATTTTTCACTCGCTGCTCAATGTTATGAAAATGCATGAAGCAGTACTAATCGATGTTTTTTAGAAGAATAGTAAAATAGAAAAAGGGAAAAAAGAATAATAAGAATATGAACATAATACATAGTTATTTAGATGGTTCAGGAATAATCCTTACATACACAGAGAGGTGTAATTACTTTACTATAATTAGGGAGTATAAATACAGGGTATAATATTAGAGTACATGAAACCCTAGCTTGAATGATCTTTTAAAGCAATGCAGTGAATAGTAACCAAAATTGGTATAGTTCCTGCATAGTATGTCCACCGTGTTATAGTGCCACAACTATAGGTTTCAGGTGCAGCAAAAGTGATGGATGGGGCATTCTCAACTCCTATTTTTGTCATGATTGAGGATTAATCAAAGATTTACATGATGATAAATTTCATGATCATTGGAATTGAATCATATAATATAGATATAGATAAACATTGGAACCAAATCATAAGATCATCACTTATTATTTATAATTATTTTAAAATATTAAAGAATTACCTTGTGAGAAATCCAATCTTTTTTGATGGATCTGACAATGTATCTACATCATACCATCACTACATTATAGAAATCAAGAATAGATTCCCTCTAGCAGTGATCCACATGTTTTCCACGAACCTCCGAACATTACCATAGGAATATCTGATTGCTAGCATGAAAGATCGTAACGCTTGCAACGCTCACCTTTGATCACCCCAATAATCCCTTCAAATAAGGGTTCTATTTGATCCCTCTGATATTGAGAGGGGTGGTGGAGGAAGATCACTCTCCATTCTTGAGAGCGTTTTTGGAGAGTGAGCTCTCTAAGGACTTGAGAGGATTCTCTCCATATCTCATTGTGCACAACATAAAATGAATTGACTCTTTTAAGAAAAAATAATATAATTGGGTTTATATACCACTAGGATTAGAAAATAATAATTGCACATGCACCCTTTATTATTTTCGTAATCCCTCCAAAACCCCATGTCTATAATCATAATATTATAATCATTATTTCTTGAAATATGCTAAACTCGTGAATTAAATTAAATATTATTTATTAAAATAATATTTAATATATATTATTTCTCACTAGACCATTAAAATCAGTCCACCATCCCCCCATAATATTCATCGGGCCCTGAATAATGGATATTTATTAAATAAATAAATATCACTTCATTATTTTCCAATAAATAAATAAATATTATATTCACTAAATATAAAATAAATAGTTATTAAATATTTTGCTCACAAAATATTCTATCGAATAACTAGAGACAGGATATATGTGATCAAGAAAATATGAATAATTATTAAACCACATATGGGAATAATATTTATTCAACTTGTTAAATAATAATATTCTTTAACTAAGATTCTGGATATACTTAGTGTGTGACCCTCTAAGTCTCTTTCTCAACAGCATTAGGCAAAGTAGCCTAAGTCCATGGTTAGCATCTAACAACACACCAAGATACCCATATAAAAATAAGTTAATGCCACAATGACACAATACCTCGTACAGATTCTTATTATATAATATAATCCCTTTATCATGATATCTTTAATCAAGAAGGTTAAATACTAGTGCTATCAACCTATGTGCTCGATGTCTATTTTTTTGAATTTTAAAAATTGAACTTTCCTATAGAACACTATGGCCATTGGTTTAATTATGATATTTTATTTACATCAAAGGTCTTGAGATATCAACTTTTGTTAAAAAACAGAAGGGACAAATCTTTTCTCACATTATTCATTTATGAAATATTAGTCGTGATTCACCCAATGTATCCTACCTTTCCGTGAACATATGTCATCATGGTTTCCATAAATACATCAAAGTATGTTACTTATAATACCCATTAATAATAATCTTAAATTATATGTATCAACACACATTTCCATAGATAGGAACATCCAATGACACATATAAATGTGGATTTGATACTGGTGGGTCTCATTCTCATAATATATTACATTAGATATTACCAAGGGAATACACCATGAGAAGGCACCTCAAATTCCAATGAGTCTCCAAACCTGATATCTTTTATCATTTGTGTCCCTCAAATGATTTCATTTGGCTATAGAACATATATTTAAGAATATTATTGTGGAACTTCTGGGTTCTCATCATAGTGGGGAACTACCATGACCTTTCAGTGAGATAACTACTATTAGGAGATTATGACAGAATTTGATTTAGATAAGAACAATCATGATGTGATAAGGAGTTTATTAATATTCAAAAATATGAAAACATGTTACCATAAAGTAAATAGAAGTTGGTTTTAGGGAACCAACTCCAAAAAACACCCACTTAAACTAGATATAATTGCTAACAACCTTTAATCTGCTATCTCTCACATGGTACTCATGCTTCTGCTAAGACATGCCTTTAGTTAATGGGGCTTCCATATTTTATTCTATGAGAACTCTGCTTACTATAACTTCACCCAATGAGAAAAATCCCTCAAGAGGTGATACTTCCAGAGTATGTTATTTGTCTGTCGGTGTGATCTGGGATATTTTTCAAGATCCACCACTATAGTATTATCATAATACAATGTCATAGGGTATTTACTACTAGTTACAACATCAAGATACTAGAAAAAGTTATGTATCTAAATAACTTAATTAGCTATATTAGAATCCTCCATATACTCGAACTCCATTGCAAAATCAGTGAAAACTAGATTCTTTGAACTCTTCCACATCACAGCTCCTCCGTTAAGATTGAAAACATATCCTGACTGTGACTTTAGATCATTCTGATTCATTTAAAAACTAGCATCAGTATAACCCCTGATGAATAGATCCTCATCTCCTCCATACACTAGGAACATATCCTTAGTTATTCTAAAATTCTTAAGGATAGCCTTAAAAGTAGACCAATGATATTCCCCTAGATCATCTTGATATTTTCATAGCATGATCAAAGTATAAGAAACATCAATTCTAGTACATAACATGACATACATGATTGATCCTATCACTAAAATGTATGGAATTTTAATCATTATCTCTTTCTACTGTTATTTCTAATAACACATTTTCGTAGAAAGATGTATACCATGTGACACTAGAATCAATACCCTCATAAATTATTCCATACTAAATCTCTTTAGTATCTGTTCAATTCATGTACTTTGACTTAGTCTAAACATACTCTTGGATCTATCAAGAATGATCTTGATCCCTAGAATATAGGATACTTCACCTTAAGTCCTTTATGGAGAAACACTTTTTTAACCAGTCCTTAATAGACTGTAATATTGGTATTTCATTTAGAATAAGTAATATGTTATCAACATATAATACTAGAATAATGACCACATTCACACTAAACCTCTTGTAAAAACATGGCTCATATTCATTCCTAATGAAACCAAATTCTTTTATAGCTTCATTGAATCAAATTTCCCATGACCTAGATTCTTGATTAAATCCATAAATGGATCTATAAAACTTTCATATCCTTTTGGAATCACCTAGCATGAATAACCCTTCTAGTTGTGTCATGTAGAAATCTTCATGAATGTTCCCATTAAGGAAATTTGTTTTGGAATCCATCTTCTAAATTTCATAATCATAGTAAGATGCTATAGAATGTAGAATCCTGATGGATTTAAACATCGAAACTGGTGAAAAGTTTTTATTATAATTAATTCATTAATGTTATTTAAACCCTTTAGAAACTTCCCTTACTTTATAGGTATTTAATTTACCTCACATGTCCATTTTCCTCTTGAATACACATTTCTACCATATGTTTTTTACATAAACTGGCACATCAACCAGAACCCAAAATTTGTTTTGGTATATGGAATTCATTTAAGAATTTATGGATTCTTTCTATCTTGATGATTTTGAGATCTCTACCACCTATTTATTAGAGAGAGGTTATCATTGTCAACCAATAATGAGTCACCATGTTCAGTGAGTAGAAAACCATTTATCTTACCTCTCTAGTGGTCCTATGCAGTTATTGTGTTTAAAGAACTACTTCTTCTATGGAGACCTATGGAATCTGTTTCTATACCAACTCATGTGTATCTTGAGCATCATCTTCATTGAATTAAATCTTTATCCCACTATCATTTTTGAGGATGTGCTCCCTATAAAGAAATATAGCTTGTCTAGCAATTTTCACTTTCTTATTTGAGGTCTTGTATAGGTAGTATTGCATTGTTTCATTAGGATACCCTATAAAAATACACTTTGTACCTTGGTGTACTAGTTTTTTTCCTAATATGGACTTAAAAAATTCCTCACAACCCCATAAATGTGTATGCAATAAAATGGGTTTCTTTCCATTCCATAACTCAAAGGTAATTCTATTTTCCACTTTATCTAGCACTCAATTTAGTGTGTATACCATGGTTTGTAAATCATATACCCAAAAGGATAATAGAATATCTTCATGACTCATTGTCTAACAAGGTAGAATTGAACCTTTCAATAACACCATTCCACTATATTGTGTAAGGTGGAGTGAGTTGAGATAGAATCTAAAACTCTTGAAGAAAGTGGATAAAATCTTAGTTAAGATATTCACCACCTTGATCTGATCAAATTTTCCTTATCTTCTTTCCAAGTTTATTCTCTACTTCATTCTTGAATTCTTTGAATTTCTCAAAGGACTCAAACTTATACCTCTTTAAGTAGACATATCCATATCTACTAAAGTCACCAGTAAAATTTATGAAGTAAGAATACCCACCTCTATATTTTATTGCAAATTTTCCATACACATCAGTGTGTACCAATTCTGAAAGCTCTATAGCCCTTTCACCCTTTCCATTGAATGGAAATTTGTTCATTTTTACTTGTAATAAATAATGAAATGTTTCAAGTGGTTTTATCTCAAAAGAGTGTAAATAACTATCTTGATATATCCTTTTCAAATGATTATCGTTTACATGACCAAGAGAATGATTCCATATCTGGGTGTTATATGATTTTTGGGAACATGATTCGTTATCTATTTCCAATACTTGGTTTCCATAATTTAATACATAATGAATTTTATTTAAATGTGTCATACCATAACATATATTTTATTTATAAAAGAAAAAAAATTATTTCCAAATTTGAAAATAAAACCATCTATATATAGGTAGGATATTGAAATTATGTTGTTGGTAACAATTGGTATATGATAAAAATCATTTAAAACCAATATCATTCCCATTGGAAATGAAAGGTGGTAGTCTCCAATGGCTAGAGAATATTTCCTCAAACCATTGGAAGATCGAAAATCCACCTATCCTCTATCAATATTTTAGAATCTACTTGGTTCCTATAGTTGGATATAGTTTTGAACACCACAATCTATATTTAATACCTAATATGTAGATATTTAACGATAACACTTGATAACGAATGAAACATTCACTTCCCCTTGCTTCTGTGTGCGGTTTCTCTTCCATTGGCCTAGCTTTATACATGAAAAACATACTACTTCCTTTTACTTTCCCAACCTCTAGATATTCCTATTTTTAAAAGGAATTTTCTCAAGAGATTTAGACTTGTTATGAGTCTTGGGCCCCTTCACCTTGTACTTCATTTTCTTATTCACTACAAGGACCGTGGCTTTGTCACACACCATGTATTTATCCACTTGTAGAATTATAGTAATATGTTTTGAAATACTCTTATCATTATTTCTCATGTTATAATTAATAATAAAACTGGATTAGGTCTTAGGTAGCAAGTAAAGTATGATATCTTTGCACAACTCATCCAATAATTTAATCCCTAAGATATCTAAGCATTCAATGTTGCCAAATCTCTTAACTACATGAAGATCAAATGACATAGAATATCCAATATTAGTTGTTAATAGAGCATTATAGATCTCATATGTCTATTGTCTTTCCTTCTCTTGATAGATATCCCATAGGTGTGACATCATGCTATACACATCTGTTTCCTTATGTTACTTCAGAAGCTCACTGGTCAAGGATGATAGTATGAAACACTGAACATATATGGAATCATTTAAATCTTTCTCATAGAGAGATAAATCTTCCTCACTAGCCTCTTTCCTAGGAGCATTAGGAATTGGTTCTTCCGACACATATAATTTTCTTTCATGGTATAGGATAATACATAAGTGCCTTTTCCACACTTGGAAATTTGTGCTGGTGAGAATGTTATCCTTATCACGTATGGATTGCAGTGATATATTTTGATTCATTTTTATTACTATTTGTATAAATATGCTAAGACTAGTTTTTTAACTTCATTTGATAAAATTTAGACTAATAAATAAATATTATATTTATTAATCTCCCACTATTTTATTGAAACCCAATAGCCTGTGTCATCATCTTTAGAACATACGTTTTCTTATACATTCTAGTGTAAAGGCTCCATATTCCCCTTCTCATCACCCCAACTTTGGTCAGTCAATAAATTTGAAGGGTTTTAGGTAGGAATTCCAAATTCTAACTGCATTAACTCATAGTTCCTTGATCCGTTGAGTGGACTCCCCAATACTAAAATCCTGAAATTGTATTTCATCAACTCTCTACCTCTCAATTACACTATGTCTTACTTTCAAAATCTACCCTTGATGTGAACTAAGTTAATTCAACCTAAAAAATCAATTTATAATTCCTTGATAATTGAAAGTGCCCTAAATTTTTCTGGTTAAGCACTTTGAACTATGGTTTGATTTTAACTGAAGTAGTAGAAGGATATACCGACTTGATATATATAATTTAGGAATTTTATATTTTATGCATAAATTTAAAATTATTATCTTTATTAGATTATTTTTAATATTAAGTGGATTTACTTAAGTGATTAACCATGTCTTTGATAATGTTTACACATAAGTTAGTTTATTTTAGTTATATCTTAAGTGCTTGTTAATTCATTAATTCATGTGATGCTGACAAAACATCCATAATGAAATAAACATGAAACTTGAAAGAAATAAAATAATAGATTGTTATGATCATGAGCTTTTACTAATGGTTAGTTTATCTAGAGGATTATAAACTAACTTTCGACCTAGGGGAAAAACACCTTGAACCATTAATGGTTCATGTTGAAACTTTCCACCTATCCACCTATGTATCTCTCCTGGATTGGTTTATTCTCAGCCCCAAACTTGAACTGCCTCCACTAGATTATGAGCTCCATCCATTACATATGATTTTACTCACATGTGGGTGAGGGGAACAAAAGGATTGGTTAATGGGTTTACATAAAACAAACCACTTGAACAAAGGACTTTACATAATGATAGGGATGAAAGACATGTCACCTATTTAATTTAGTAATAAATTAAAAGAAAAAAATCACATACAAAGGTCTGGTCTAGGCTCATGATCATCCACATGCATGAAATAAATTACACATTTAATAAAATTAACATTCAGTTCTAATTGTTCTTATTTAAGATAAATCATACTCGAATCAATTAATTTCCTTATTTAATTAATAAACTATTTTATCTTAATTATCATCCAAATTTTTCTTAAGATACTCATCCATAATAATTTTAAACAAATTAAATAAATTTATTTAAAATTAATCATGTACAAAAAATGTACCTTGGAGGAAACACGGTGGGTACTCATATGAACTACCGAATTTGTATTATACTCGCATATTGTTTACTCTTGAAACATATAGTATACATGACTTATAATACAATTTCATTGAATATACTATCAACTTAATGACCAAATAGAATACATGGTATTTACATAGCATGTTATGCTACAATACGCATAGATTAAAAACTGTAATATGACTTATACACAATATGAAGATACAAACATTACAAAGAAATTAATTAGAAATTTATATATATGAAAACCATCACATGGAATATACCATAAACTTAATGACCACATAGAACACATGTTGATAAGGTTTGAATAGTATAATAAAATAATTTTTAATTCTACATAATATGGTAAAAGTACACAACATATACATTACAGCTACATGGTGTGTATTATTCTCACCATCTATCCACAATATATGCCTAGGTAATTAGTCTGTAACCATGCCATGTAATACATTAGAGTAAACAACATGTACATGTGCTACATGACGTGTGGTCTCCAAGTTACTTAGTCACCATCCATGTAGGTTGTGTAAGAGGATACATGGCCCATCTGTAGCTAATGGACTACACATTGTGTACCCCGACTGACCGTGTTACAGACTGGGTCGGTCAACACATGGTGTGTAATTAAATTATACATATGTAATAAATGCACATGGCTTGAATTAATTCAAAATTAATTCAGGATGCAACAAACACTAGTACACGACGTGTACCTCTGGGATACATGATGTGTAATATTATGTTGTCTGGATAGAATCTTCAGCACCTTTGGATGAGATCTTTGAATTTATTTCATTCATAAAATTAGTTCATTTGATTATATTCATAAGAAACAAAGAGTAAGAAAGAAGATCTCTAAATTTGGATTAAATAATGATTATACTACAATTGAAAACTAATGAAAAATGCATAAATTAATCAAAGATATTTAAATAATTATATGACTCCTCGGATACCACTTGTATGTTCCAAGAATAGTGAAAGTGGTGGATGGGGAATTCCTAACTTTTCTTCTTTTCATAATCGATGATTAATCTAATGTTTATGTGATGATAAACACCATGATCAACAAAAATAAATCAAAGAATATAGACAATAGATAAATACTAGAACCCAAGCATGGGATCATTACATATTATTTTTAATTAATTTAAGAAATTAAAGAATGACCTTGTGAGAAATTATTTCTTCATTGATGGATCTGATAGCGTCTCTATGTCGTACAATTGTTGCATTGTAGGAATCAAGAATAGATTCCCTCCAGCGGTGATCCACACATGTTCCATGAACCTATGAACATTGCCATAGGAATCTATGGGTGCTAGCACAATATATTTTAATATTTTCATTTCTTTCCTTTGATCACCCTGAGAATCACTTCAAGGAATGGCTCTCTTCGATCTCTCTATACTTGAGAGTGGTAGTGGAGGATGACTGCTTTCTGTTCTTGAGAATGTTCTTAGAGAGGGAGTTATCTAAGGCTTTGAGAGGATTCTCTCCAGGTCTCATTGTGCACAACTAAAAATTAATTTTCTCTCTTAAGAAAAATATAATATAATGGGATTTATATACCGATATGGTTAGAAAATAATAATTTCACATGTGACCTTTAATATTTTTTGTAATCCTTAAAGAACCCTGTGTCTATAATTATAATATTATTTTCATTATTTCATGATATACACTAAACTCATGAATTAAATTAAATATTATTTATTCATATAATTTTGAACATATATTATTTCTCATCATACCATTAAACTCGGTCCTCAATTCCTCCATAATATTTATCGGGCCTTGAATAATGACTATTTATTTCATAAATAAATATCACCGCATTATTCACCAATAAATAAATAAATATTATATTCACTACATAAAAAATAATTTTTTATTAAATATTATGCTCATAAAATATTCTCTCAGATAACTAGTGACATGATATATATAATCAAGAAAATATGAATAATTATTAAACCACGTGCATGAAACATATTTATTCAACTTTTCAAATAATAATTTTATTTAATTGAGATTATAGATATACATAGTGTGTGACCCTCTAGGCCACTTTCTTAGTGGCATTAGGTGAAGCTGCCTAAAATCCATGGTTATCATCTAGAAAATGACAAGGAACCCATAGAGAAGGAAGTTAATTTCGTAATGACATAATACCCCCATACAGATGCTTACTGTGTTATATTTCTTTTATCATGATATCTATAGTCAAATGGGTTGCATATTGGTTCCATAAACCTATGTGCTCGATGTCTCTTTCTTTGACTTTTTAAAAATCAAACTTGCCTATAGCCATGTCCATGGATTTATTTAGGCTATATCATTTCCATCAAATGGCCTAAGATATCAACTTCTATTAAAGAATAGAAGGGGAAAATCTTTTCTCACATTATTTATTAATGAAATATTACTTGTGATGCATCCAATGTATCATACCTTTCCAGGAACATATTTAATCAAAGTTTTTATCAATACATCAAATTACACGACTTCTAAAAATCATTAATAATAGTATTAAAGTCTAAGGATCAATACACACATCAGCGGATAGGAACATCTAATTACACATATAAATATGGATCTCCTACTGGGAGGTCTTGTTCTCATAATATACTACACCAGATATTACCAATGGCGTACATCATGAGAAGGTTCCTCAATGTTCTATGAGTCTCTATCATTGATAGTCTATATCATTTTTGTCCCTTAAATGATTTCATCAATCTATATAACATATATTTAAGAATAATTTTGTGAAAAATATGGGTTCTCATCATAGCGGGGAGCTTCTATGACCTTTTAGTGCGATGACTACTCTTAGAACATTACCACATACTATGTTACAGAGAAGACAAATTATGATGTGGTAAGGAGTTTATTAATATTCCAAAAAATGAATACAATTTATCATAAAGTACATAGAATTCGGTTCTAGGGCACTAGCTCCAACAACAACCACCCAAGACCATGCAACTATAGTATCAGTGGTAGGAAGTCCACAGAGCTACAATACTACTTTCACATGCTACTATAGTAAGTACACACTACTAGAGTGACCTATCAGTGTCATCATTCAGATATGCTACAGTTCAGTTAGACTCACTACAACACCCAGAATTTGGGTTAGGAAACTTTATCCACCAGGCCCCTTAATAGGGGCTCACTACTCCCTACAAGCTCCAGTGGCCTCACCATGGAGGATGAATCATGAGAGTTATGGTATGGTGTATAGTCCGGGCCATTCATGGTTGGACCAAATTCATCCAAGCGGATCGAGCTACACCATTCCAAAACCCGACTCTTATATCAAATCATTTTAAGTCTTTCTTCTCATTGTATCAACAATGACATTCTCCGTCCTAAAGGTATATGTCAGCTCAAAATCAAAGGATTGATGATACGTGACCCACCTTTATTGTCAAATGTTCAATTCCAACAATGAGAAAATATACCTTAGGCTCATGTGGTCAGTTTATACCAAAGAACTCTCACCCAAAAGGTAATGTTGCCAATATCTCAACGTACACACTACCATCACTAATTCAAGGTCGTGTGTTGTTTTTTTTCATGCAACCTTAACTTCCTGAAAAAATAAGAAACTTCTAGACCATCTTTTATCAAAACTTCTCCCAACCTAACTCCTGATGAACCACAATATATAGTATACTCCTTACTTGGTTGAGTTAAGGTTGGGATCAATATTGTCATCGATCTACCTTTTAGATCCTGAAATGATTTCTTATAAGCATTAGACCGAAAAAATTTCACCCCTTCTTGGTTATACATGTATCAGTGCTTCCAAGTAGGATAAGTTATGGATGAATCTATGATAATAACTTATCAATCCCAACAATCTACGAATCTCAAACACATTATTAGGACTCTCCTAACAAACCACTACTTTGAACGTCTTATGGGTCCATTAATACTCTACCCTGTGATATCACATGCCCTAAGAAGGGAACCAGATCAATCAAGAAGTAGAACCTTAATAGTTTGGCATAAATTCGATCCTCTCATAGTGTGATCAAAACAATTTCCAAATGTTAAGTGTGCTCCTCCCTCGAATGGGAGTACAGAAGGATATCATCGACAAATACTACCAAAAAGGTATCCATATAATGATTGAAGACTTGATTCATTATTGTAATAATGGGTTCCCTAGACCCAACTTAAACAGTACTTTTTGATTTCCACATCATGTATAGAGTGAGTTCTTCATTATGTACACTTACCATAATAATGTGGATATTTCCATGTCTACTATTTACATGGTAATTTTCTTAGATTAATTATCATATCAAAAGGTTATAGTAGTTCTCAGACTATAATGAAAATCTCAAGATACTATGAAAATGATAGTAAACATATGTTTTGTGGTCTAGATACATCATGTTGAATGGACGCAGATGATGTATAACTATCAGGTTCCAGGGGATCATATTCATTGAGACTTATTCTCATATATTTTACACTTGGTGATCTCATGTATATGAGATCATGAGGACTGAACCTCTAATAGGAACATCACATGTTTTAGGTGTAATTTGTCACAACCCTTCCTCGGGGCCCGTGCCGTGACTACCCCAAACTCGCCTTCCATAGGCCAGGGGCTGGCGACTAGAACCAAGGCGCAAATCCTGGTAAAAAGGGAAGGCATTTCCTTTGTAAAGTAAACAAACACCACAGAGAAAGCAAGAAGTAGAAGTAAACACTAAGTAAAAACTGAGTACAACAGTAAGTGCGGAAAAGTAAGTGGGCCAGAATACAAACCCAAACTGAAAGTAAAGTACAACTGGAAGGGAAAACAGCTACTGAAAAGTAAAGCCGCAACGTCGAGTCGTCCACTGAAAGTCCCACCTGAAGGGTGGGTACATATAGCCTCCACATCTCCTCGGGTCCAGCCGTCCGCTCCGAGTACGTCTCGCCCAGTGGTCCACCTCCAAGTACTGTCCTGCTCCGCAAGCCTCCACCACGATCAGCGTTGTCCGTCGTCTGCAACCAACACAACGTAGTACGGGCATAGCCCATGAGGGGTGAGTATAAGCTACTCAGTAGGGACCCCGAGACCCCCGAAGGTCTCCCAGAATCCACAAAGGATAATCCAAAAATGGAAGATACAATCACGAAGTAACATCTGACACTGCTTAGGTATATGCCCATACATATACCTAAGTCATCAATTCCCGTTCGGCTCCAACACCCGAGCTCAAGTACAACCCAGTCCACACAGGAAAGCAAAACGTAAATCCACATAGGATAGCTCAACACAATCCACAAAGGAAATAAAAATAGGATTCAGCTCACACATTTATACTTCTTCGTATGATGATAGAGATGATCAGATATATCCACTGATTCATCTAAGCCGTTGGACCCACAAAGGATAGATAGGTACTAACCCCCGCAATGACCCACAAAGGATCTGACCCACAAAGGATCAATAGGTAACTAACCCCCTCAATGACCCACAAAGGATCTGACCCACAAAGGATCGATAGGTAACTAACCCCCGAAATGACCCACAAAGGATCTGACCCACAAAGGATCGATAGGTAACTAACCCCCGCAAAGACCCACACAGGATCGGACCCACACAGGATCTGTAGGCGCTGGCCCACACAGGACTGCTGAGCGCTGACCCACACAGGATCGGGCCCACAAAGGATCTGTAGCACTGACCCATGTAGGATCGCTGAGTGCTGAAGTCGTCACCGTCGAATCCACTGAGGATCTCTGCACAGTCGTCGTCGTCACAGTCGCAGCCAGCTCTAGGGTTCCCGCACATAGCAAGCTCGTTCGGGAGGGTCCGCTCCACGAGCCGAGAGGCTGATACATCAACTGACACATAGTCCAGAGTTGATGTATCCAAAAGTTTCGTATCGTCAACAGGAACTCAACGTCGCAGACGGCGCGTCAATTGGATGCCCGGTCTGGGAGTTATTGGCTTTTTCGTCCCAGGGGCCCGGTTGGTTTTTAAGGCAAAACCAATCCGACCGTACTCCACCTGCATCCAAAACTCGGGCGGAGTAATCCAAAAGATCCATCTCACTTAGATGAATCCATCAAAGTCGACGTTACGTCAATCGGACGTCCGGAGCTCAAGATATGAGCGTTTCCGCTCCGAGGGCCTGGTTGGTTTCGTGTACGAACCAACCCGGCCAAACCCAAAGTACTCCGAAACCTTGAGTGAGATATACCGAAACGACCGTCTCGATCCAAGGATCGCATCTCCACTAACGGTGCGTCGATCGGAGGTCCGCATCTCAAGTTATGATCAAAAGACCGAAAAGGTCTGAAAACGGGGGTCTGGGCCCGGACCGACCCGGCCCAACCCCCCTTGGGTCGGTCCGACCCGGCCGGCGCGGCCCAGCCTGGGAACGACCCGGCCCGAACCGGCGGGTCGGCTCGGCCGGTTACGGCCGAGCAGAGCGGGGGGCGTGCTGCCCCCGCGTGAGAGAACCGCGGCCCCGCGAGGGGCCTCCCTTTCCAGCGGACGTGGTCGGGCCACCGCATCCCGTGCTCCTTTGGTCCCGCGCGGTCGCGGGACCGCGCTGCTGCCACCGCGGCTTCATCCGCGGCAGTTCTCCACGGCGGCGCGCCGGGCGCCGCCGCCTTCCGCCGTCGTGCCGGCGTGGCGCGCCGGCGGGTCGCTTCGCGGACCACCGGACGAGTTCCGGTGGTCAGAAATTCATGCCGTCTTCACCAAAGGTCCTCCCGGGGTCCATCCTTCACTGCAAGGACCCCGCGTCGCCCGTGCGGCCTGCTTTGTCGACGTCCGCCGTTTCGCACACCAAGAACGAAAGGGGCAGTGGGTTTGGACTTGTTCGTTAGTCCACACCCACCGCGTTAGCGGTTTTAAAAGTCTCAAAACAACAAAAAAAGTTTAATCAAATGTCGAAGGTATAAATCACAAAGATTTAAATAAAACAAACCCCTACCTCGTTGTTGTCGTTGAACGTGAGTTCTTCACGGAATTGATCGTCGCGGAAGAAGAGCATCGCCGCGTCGCGGAAGGGGCGTCGCGTCGACGATCTCCGAGGGTTAAAGAAAACACATAGATTTAATGGCACGTTTAAACCCATGTTGAGGATAAAATCCACAAAGGAAATTAAAAGATCCGTAATCCCCTACCTCAATCGGTGTTGATCGAAGATTGTCGCGGGGAAGGATTGTCGTGGAAGAAACGACGCGGAAGGAGATTCGTCAGCGTCGCAGTACACGGGGTCGCGTCGTTGATCTCCGAGGGTTCGGCGTTCTTCGTCGCCTTCGCGTTCTTTGTGTTCTTCTCGTTCTTCGCGTTTTTCGCGTTCTTCGCGAAGGAGGATGAAGAACTTAGAGTTTCTCCAAATCCTCTCAACAAGACACCCACAAGCAAAACGTGCGTTGGTCTTATTTTATTCCATGCCAACAATTTGAAAAAAAAAAGTTAAACAAACCATTAATTCGATGAATTAATGGTAACGACTTAACTGTCCAATTAATAGGGGCGTTAAGAGTTTAAGAAAACGCACCGGTTGACTTTCATTTAAAAGGGGTTTTCGTGGGTGAGTTACTTAGAGGAAAAGAAATGGTGGGGCTCGTGTGGGCCCCACCTCACAAATATCCTACCAGGTGGGTAGGATATTTTGGGTTCCACCCTATCCGCTTGACTTAGCTTAAGTGGCTTTAAGTGGCTTTAAGTGAAATAAAATAAAGTTGTCGCATCACTTTATTTTATTTCTTAACTTAATCCCAAAAATTAAAAACCACACCCGAGCAAACGCAAATCCGGAAAAGGCGTTTCGAAGAAAATACCAGTGCTGAAATTCCATCGGTGTCCTCGGAATTCGATTCTGAGCACCGGTTCAAAAGTTAAAGAAACCCTCTTGTTCGTTCACTGAACGTACCCGAGCCAAACTTCGGAAAATGATTTCGGGCACACCGGGCCTCGGAATCAGGTGCCGTCAGAAACTGCGTTCTTGTAAAATTCCAAATAAAATTAAGAGAAAAAAAATTCCTTGAATTTTACAGGTCATTACATCACTCCCACCTCAGGGCTTTACGTCCCCGTAAAGATACATCACAAACTAGGGAAACAAATGTGGGTACTGAGCATGCATCTGAGCCTCCCTCTCCCAGGTGCTCTCCTGGAGGTTCCCGTGCTGCCATCTGATGCGCACTAGAGGAATCGATCATCCACGTAGCACCTGCTCCTGTTGATCCTCGATCTCCACCAGGACCTCCGCAAAAGTCGCCCCATCATCAATGTCTAGCTCCCCATGGTCAATGATACGCGTCGGGTCGTGCACGTATCTCCTCAACCGAGATACATGGAAGACGTCGTGCACCCGGTGCAACTGAGGTGGTAGAGCCAGGCGATAGGCCACCTCACCAATCCTACTGAGGACCTGGAATGGTCCGATGAAGCGTGGAGACAACTTGCCGCCTCGGCCAAATCTCTGTAATCCACGTCGAGGTGAGACACGCAAGAAGACGTGGTCGCCATCCTCGAACTCTAGTGGTCTCCGCCTCCTGTCAGCATAAGACTTATGCCGGCTCTGAGCTGTCCTCATCCGCTCCTGGATGACTTGGACCTTCTCTGTCATGGCCTGGACCATCTCTGGTCCCACAAGTACTGACTCCCCAGGGTCTGTCCAGCACAAAGGAGATCTGCAAGGTCTGTCGTACAATGCCTCGTATGGTGCCATCCCGATGGTGGAGTGGTAGCTGTTGTTGTACGCAAACTCCACCAAGGGTAGGTGGTCCTCCCAGCTGCGACCAAAGTCGAGGACACATGCGCGGAGCATGTCCTCGAGAGTCTGAATGGTCCTCTCCGTCTGGCCATCCGTCTGAGGGTGAAAGGCGGTGCTCAGATGTAGCTGCGTCCCGAACGCCTCTTGTAACCCCTTCCAAAGCCGAGAAGTAAAGCGAGCATCTCGATCGGAGACGATAGACGATGGCACACCATGAAGCCGTACAATCTCCTGGACGTAGAGACGTCCTAATCTCTCCACTGAGCCCTGCTCTCTGATGGGTAAGAAGTGAGCCGACTTGGTGAGTCGGTCGACAATCACCCAAATAGAGTCGTCACCTCTGGAAGTGCGTGGAAGTCCAGTCATGAAGTCCATAGATATCTCGTCCCACTTCCACTCTGGGACCTCCAAGGGTTGTACCAAGCCTACTGGTACCTGATGCTCTGCCTTCACCTGCTGGCAGGTGAGGCATCGAGAAACGAACTCTGCCACAGCCTTCTTCATGCTCGGCCACCAGTGCTGTCGTCTGAGGTCCTGGTACATCTTCGCCACTCCAAGATGTACCACCAAGGGAGAAGTGTGAAACTCTATCAGCACCTCCTCCCGTAAAGCAACTGGTACCAAGGTACGTCCTCTAAAAAGGACGTCGTGCTCTGCTCCAAAGGAGAAACCATCATGTGCCTGTCCTGAGGATATCTACGCACGCCGTGTCTCACAGTCAGCGTCCCCACATTGTGCCTCTCTGAACCGTTGTAGTAGTGGAGGGGTGACTATGAGAGACTGAAGTAAGGCTGATCCATCCCTATCCATGAAGGATATCTGCAAACCAGCTAGCTGCTCTGTTGCCTCCTCAAGTAGCTGAATGCCCGTCCTCCTGCTGAGAGCATCGGCTACCACGTTCCCCTTCCCTGGAGTATAGACTATCTCAAAGTCATAGTCCTGGAGGAACTCAAGCCATCGCCGCTGTCTCAGGTTCAGGTCCTTCTGAGAAAAGATCTACCTGAGACTCTGATGGTCAGAAAAGACTGTAAAGCGCTCGCCCATCAGGTAGTGTCGCCATGTCTTCAGAGCGAAGACCACTGCTGCTAACTCCAGGTCATGGGTAGCGTATTTCTGCTCATGCGACCTCAACTGAAGTGATCCATAGGCGATCACTGCCCGCTCCTGCATCAGGACACATCCGAGTCTGATCTCTGATGCATCGCAGTAGACTACGTACCCTACTCCCTCCTCAGGAAACCTCAAGATAGGGGCGCTGGTCAATCTCTGCCTCAGCTCCTGGAAGCTCTGATGACATCTGTCTGACCACACAAAGGGTTTACCCTTCTTTGTAAGAGCTGAGAGTGGTGCTGCAACTCTGGAGAAGTCTAGCACAAATCTCCGATAGTATCCAGCTAGTCCCAAGAAACTCAGCACCTCTGTCACGCTCCTGGGTGGCTCCCAAGCTAGCACTGCCTCGATCTTCGCAGGATCCACTATAACTCCCGCCTCAGAGATAATGTGTCCCAAGAAGTGGACCTCACGTATCCAGAACTGACACTTCAAGAGCTTTCCATAAAGCTGGTGCTCTCGGAGTGTGTCCAGTACAACTCGCAAGTGGTAGGCGTGCTCCTCCTCAGTCGTCGAGTATATCAAAATGTCGTCGATGAAAACCACGACAAATCGATCGAGGTATGGCTCAAAGATCCTGTTTATGAGGCCCATGAACACTGCTGGAGCATTGATTACGCCGAATGGAATAACCAAGAACTCATAATGGCCATACCGACATCTGAAGACCATCTTATGCACGTCCTCGTCCCAAACTCTGAGCTGATGATAGCCTGACCTGAGGTCTATCTTCGAGAACCACCGTGCTCCCTTGAGCTGATCGAAGAGGTCATCAATCCTCGGTAGCGGATACTTGTTCCTCACCGTCACCTGGTTCAGGCGATGATAGTCGACACAAAGTCTCAAGCTCCCTTCCGCCTTCTTGGCGAACAATATCGGGGAATCCCAGGGTGAAACACTGGGTCGGATGAATCCCTTGCCCTGCAAGTCCTCCAACTGTACTCGTAGCTCTCGAAGCTTGGCGGGAGCCATATGATATGCTGGAGTCGATATCGGGGTTGTCTCGGGGTACAGGTCAATATAAAAGTCTACCTCTCTGCGAGGAGGTATCCCTGGGACGTCGTCGGGAAAGACGTCCGCATATTGATCCACCACTGCAGGGAAACTAGGACTCCGCACGTCAACTGCTCCTAGGATGAGGCTAGCCAACTGATGAGTTATGGACTGTCATCTCCTCTGCGGAAGTCCATCCTGTGCTGCGAAGGCTCCCTTCTCGCCGGTGAAGGTGAACCTGCTCCCGTCGGTGCGTACACATTGCACCTTGCGCCTAATACAGTCGATTTGAGCATGGACTGTAGATAACCAATTCATGCCCAAGATAACGTCGTAAGGCCTCGACGCTACTACAAGAAGATCTCAGTCGAAGATCTCGCCTCCTAGAGTAAGCTCACACTGCCGGCACCAGTGCGTAATCGTCGAGTCTGCTCCCATAGGAGTCTCTAGCCGTAAGGATCGAGCCAACGGCTCTGTCGGAATCTCCGAGCTCCGAACGAGGGCAGTGGATATAAAAGAGTGACTCGCTCTTGTGTCTATAAGAACTGCAGCAAGGGTGGAATAGACACAGATAGTACCTCGAATCATCTCAGGCGCGTCGTGGTTGTAGGCCTCCGCTGCCTGGAGTTGTGCCTGTCTCTGCCCGCCAGCTCCCTGTGGTCGGGGTGGACCTCCTGGTGGTGGTGGTGGTGGTGGTAGAGCCTCAAAGCGTCACCCACCACCTGCTGCTCGGCCATCTCCTCTGCCTCGTCCGCCTGCTCCCTGCGGACCGCCACGGTCGACCCTCTGCCTCTTCCTGGGTTGCCCCTCAACCGTCTGTTGCTCCTCGGCACGGTGGGTCGGGCAGTCACGAGCCATGTGGCCCTGCCCGCCGCATGTGTAGAACTGCCTGCCTCTCGAAAGACTGGCTCCGCCTTGTGTGCCCCGCACTGCTGAGCCAGTGTCCTGAGGTCGTCTGCGTGAGGTTCTGGTCTGCCTGGACCCATGAGTAATCCATCGACTGCCTGCTGCAGAAGACTCTGCTACGTGTCGCCCCGTAGTAGGCCTCGCTGCTGAAGAAGGCTCAGCAAGAAAGATCTCGATCAAAAGGGCTCGCTCCAGTACTCCTTCCTGAGTCGGAATGCTGAGGGAGATCAGCGATGCCCTGATTTCATGTCTCAATCCCTGCTCAAAGGTCCGGGCCCGAAAGAATGGGTCTCGTACCATGTCTGTCGAGTAGCGCGAGAGATCGGTAAATCTCACCGAGTACTGGGCGACCGTCAAGCTGCCCTGCCGCAGCTGAAGAAGCTCCTGGATGCGCACCGCACGGAGGGTGGCTGGGACGAACTCCGAGCAGAAGAAGCTCTCAAAGTCTGTCCAGAGAAGAGATGCTTCATCGTGCACCTGGAGCATCAAGCTCCACCATCGGCCTGCTGCCGCGTGCAGTAGGCTCGCTGCGAGGATCACCATGAGGTCTGCTGGTGTCCTCACTAACCGGAAAACTCATACCACTGCCTTCAGCCAGTCCTCGGCTGCCTGGGGGTCCGTCTCCCCGCGGAACCTGGGCGGTCGTTGGCGCTGGAACTCATGCAGTGCACTAAGGCGACGTGCATCGCCAGCGTTTAGGGCTAGAAGCATCGGTGGCTCGGCGGGTAGAGGTACCGCCGGTGCCTCAGCTGTTAAGGGGACCTGTACCGAGGCCTCGTCGCTCGGTGGGTTGTCGTCACGCTCAACTCTCGGAACCCTAGCTGGCTGCCGTCGTGGGGCCATCCTGAAAAGGAAACAGGTGCGCCACGGTCAGAACAGTATACCTGGTGAGCTGACACAAACTAATCACAAAGAAAACTTGAAACACACAAGCAATCAATGTTTTTGTGCATTAAGTCGGAAATCAGGAGTCAGGGTCCTGGTGTACGGATACGTCGGCCGCCGCACCAACACTGGACTCCCTGAACTGATAACCACACCCAATACGCTTAACACTATTGCTTAACATAGAAACAAATCAGAGTCCCAAGTTCTGCGGTAGAAACGAACTCCTCTGATACCAATTTGTCACGACCCGTCCTCGGGGCCCGTGCCGTGACTACCCCAAGCCTGCCTACCATAGGCCAGGGGCTGGCGACTAGCACCAAGGCGTAAATCCCGGTAAAAAGGGAAGGCATTGCCTTTGTAAAGTAAACAAACACCACAGAGCAAGCAAGCAATAGAAGTAAACACTAAGTAAAAACTGAGTACAACAGTAAGTGCGGAAAAGTAAGTGGACCAGAATACAAACCCAAACTGAAAGTAAAGTACAACTGGAAGGGAAAACAGCCACTGAAAAGTAAAGCCACAACGTCGAGTCGTCCACTGGAAGTCCCACCTGAAGGGTGGGTACGGATAGCCTCCACAGCTCCTCGGGTCCAGCCGTCCGCTCCGAGTACGTCTCGCCCAGTGGTCCACCTCCAGGTATCGTCCTGCTCCGCAAGCCTCCACCACGATCAGCGCTGTCTGTCATCTGCAACCAACACAATGTAGTGCGGGCATAGCCCGTGCAAGGGTGAGTATAAGCTACTCAGTAGGGACCCCGAGACCCCCGAAGGTCTCCCAGAATCCACAAAGGATAATCCACAAAGGAAAGATACAATCACGAAGTAACATCCGACACTGCTTAAGTATATGTCCATACATATACCTAAGTCCTCAATTCCCGTTCGGCTCCAACACCCGAGCTCAAGTACAACCCAGTCCACACAGGAAAGCAAAATGTAAATCCACATAGGATAGCTCAACACAATCCACAAAGGAAAAGCAAAACAGGATTCAGCTCACACAGGTATACTTCTTCGTATGACGATAGAGATGATCAGATATATCCACTGATTCATCTAAGTCGTCGGACCCACAAATGATCGATAGGTACTAACCCCCGCAATGACCCACAAAGGATCTGATCCACAAAGGATCGATAGGTAACTAACGCCCGCAATGACCCACAAAGGATCTGACCCACAAAGGATCGATAGCTAACTAACCCCCGCAATGACCCACAAAGGATCTGACCCACAAATGATCGATAGGTAACTAACCCCCGTAAAGACCCACACAGGATCGGACCCACACAGGATCTGTAGGCGCTGGCACACATAGGACCGCTGAGTGCTGACCCACACAAGATCGGACCCAAAAAAGATTTGTAGCACTGACCCACGTAGGATCGCTGAGTGCTGAAGTCGTCGCCGTCGAATCCACTGAGGATCTCTGCACAGTCGTCATCGTCACAGTCGCAGCCAGCTCTAGGGTTCTCGCACATAGCAAGCTCGTTCGGAAGGGTCCACTCCACGAGCTGAGAGGCCGATACATCAACTGACACATAGTACAGAGTTGATGTATCCAAAAGTTCTGTATCGTCAACAGGAACTCAATGTCGCAGACGGCGCGTCAATCGGACGCCTGGTCTGGGAGTTATTGGCTTTTTCGTCCGAGGGGGCTCGGTTGGTTTTTAAGGCAAAACCAATCCGACCGTACTCCCCCTGTGTCCAAACCTCGGGCGGAGTAAGCCAAAAGATCCGTCTCACTTAGAGGAATCCATCAAAGTCGACGGTACGTCAATCGGACATCCGGAGCTCAAGATATGAGCATTTCCGCTCTGAGGGCCCGGTTGGTTTCGTGTACGAACCAACCCGACTAAACCCAAAGTACTCAAAAACCTTGAGTGCGATATACCGAAACGCCCGTATCGATCCAAGGATCGCATCGCCGCTGACGGTGCGTCGATCGGAGGCTCGCATCTCAAGTTATGAGCAAAAGACCGAAAAGGTCCGAAAACGGGAGTCCGGGCCCGGACTGACCCGGCCCAACCCCCCTGGGGTCGGCCTGCACCAGGTCGACCCGACCCGGGTCCGACCCGGACGGCGCGGCCCGGCCCGGCCTGGGTGCGACCCGGCCCGAACCGGCCGGTCGGCTCGGCTGGTGACGGCCGAGCGGAGCGGGGGGCGTGCTGCCCCCGCGTGAGAGAACTGCGGCCCTGCGTGGGGCCGCCCTTGCCAGCGGACGCGGTCGGGCCGCCGCGTGTCGTGCTCCTCCAGTCCCGCGCGGTCGCGGGACTGCGCGGCTGTCGCCGCGGCTTCAGCCACAACGGTTCTCCACGGCGGCGCGTCGGGCGCCGCTGCCTTCCGCCGCCGGCGTCGCCGTGCCGGCGGGTCGCTCCGCGGACCACCGGACGAGTTCCGGTGGTCGGAAATTCACGTCGTCTTCGCCAAAGTTCCTCCTGGGGTCCGTCCTTCACTGCGAGGACCCCGTGTCGCCCATGCGGTCTGTTTTGTCGACGCCCGTCGTTTCGCACACTAAGAACGAAAGGGGCGGTGGGTTCGGACTTGTTCGTTAGTCCGCATCCACCGCGTTAGCGGTTTTAAAAGTCTCACAACAAAAAAAAAAGTTTAATCAAACGCCGCGGGTATAAATCACAAAGATTTAAATAAAACAAACTCCTACCTCGTTGTTGTCATCGAACGTGAGTTCTACGCAGAATTGACTGTCGCGGAAGAAGAGGATCGTCGCGTCGCGGAAGGGGCGTCGCGTCGACGATCTCCGAGGGTTAAAGAAAACACACAGATTTAATGGCACGTTTAAACCCATGTTGAGGATAAAATCCACAAAGGAAATTAAAAGATCCGTAATCCCCAACCTCAATCGGTGTTGATCGAAGATTATCGCGGGGAAGGAATGTCGCAGAAGAAACGTCGCGGAAGGAGATTCGTCGACGTCGCGGTACACGATGTCGCGTCGTTGATCTCCGAGGGTTCTGCGTTCTTCGTCGCCTTCGCGTTCTTCGCGTTCTTCGCGTTTTTCGCGAAGGAGGATGAAGAACTTGAGTTTCTCCAAATCCTCTCAACAAGCCACCCACAAGCAAAACGTGCGTTGGTCTTATTTTATTCCATGCCAACAATTTGAAAAATAAGTTAAGAAACGAACCATTAATTCGGTGAATTAATGGTAATGACTTAACTGTCCAATTAATAGGGGCGTTAAGAGTTTAAGAAAACGCACCGATTGACTTTCATTTAAAAGGAGTTTTCGTCGGTGCGTTACTTAGAGGAAAAGAAACGGTGGGGCTCGTGCGGGCTCCACCTCACAAATATTCTACCAGGTGGGTAGGATATTTTGGGTTCCACCATATCCGCTTAACTTAGTTTAAGTGGCTTTAAGTGGCTTTAAGTGAAATAAAATAAAGTTGTCGCATCACTTTATTTTATTTCTTAACTTAATCCCAAAAATTAAAAACCACACCCGAGCAAACGCAACTCCGGAAAAGACGTTTCTAAGCAAATACTTGTGCTGCGATTCCATCGGTGTCCTCAGAATTCGATTCCGAGCACCGGTTCAAAAGTTAGAAAAACTCGCTTGTTCGTTCACTGAACGTACCCGAGCCAAACTTCGGAAAATGATTCCGGGTACACCGGGCCTCGGAATCAGGTGCCGTCAGAAACTGCGTTCTTGTAAAATTCCAAAGAAAATTAAGAAAAAAAAATTTCCTTGAATTTTACGGGTCTTTAATATTCAATGTTCATTTAATATTTGTGGGAATGATGAGCTAAGTTAGAAACTCACTTTTAACACATATTTATTATATTATAATAAAGTTATAAAAATATAAATGATGTTTATGATCTAGTTAGTTGGTAATAACACATTGTTTATGGTATATTAATTGAGTAATTGATATTCCGACGCCGGTGAGACAATTTCAGGTATTTATTAACTAATTATATACGGAGGAGAGGGCTCTCATGTTCTCTACTATTCATCCCATTATTTTTGAGAGCCTCTATATCCTCTCCCGGATTCCTAATGAGAAGTATATGATTCGAGAAAATAGTTAGTGTTCTCCTACAAAGATCAAAGGATTGTCGCTATGGTGATTGTTGGGACATTGAATGCATTGCCAGATCTCTACACTAGCATCCGGAATCTGAAGATCGATGTACTTATAGACTCTTGAAGAATGTGTGGATGATCTAGGGGTATCTAAATTTGGTTTATTTGACCAAAAAACACCAACAGTGAGCGGTTGTTGTGCATGGATTCATATTAGACCAGATATTTTTTTAGTTTAATTTTTTATGCTTAAATTATTCCCACAGGATACCCAAATTCAATATTGGGCTACATATCACCAGAGAAGAAGTTGATACATCAATATGGTGGTGAAATTTTTAAATCCCTAGCCCATCTTCTTCTGCTATGTCCCTCGACAATTTCAATTAGTATTAGAGCAATCACATAAAATTTTAAGCCAATAAAAATTTGGTTTGCATTAAATTCAAGAAGAGAGTGTTGCTACAGTCTAATTTCCATAGATGACGATCCAATCCAGAATCAAATGGTTAAGATATGACCATATGAATATTGAAAATTAGATTGTCGTCAAATTTTTAGGGTATAATTTGAAGATTGTATATATATAAATATATTTCATTTTACCCAAAGGTGGAGATCTGTGATGTTTTCCAGTGAACCAAAACTTTTGACGGAAGCCAAGTGTTTGAAACAATGTTTTCCAGATGATGATTATGTTTCAATTGGTTGTGGAATTTAAATAAAAAATATGAAAATAATAATAATAAAATTGTCAATAGCCTAATATAACGGGCTTTGGAAAAATACCAAATAATGTGCAGGGAAGGGCGAGTACTGCGCATGATCTGATAATAAAACAAAACAAATTTTAAAAAATGCTAAAGGGGGTGTTGGTAGGTGGGACTATTAGGAGAAGAAACAAAAGGATAATTAATGGGGGGTATTCCATGTAGAAATTTTTTTAAAGGTAAACTTTTGAAGAAGGGGGAAACTTACGGATTAAAAAAAGACTCATGGGAGACAGTGCCCCCTCCCCACACCCTATTTTCTAGTCCAGCAACATGCCTCCACCACTATGTCGGAACCCCACCACCCCGTGCTGACCCCACACACATTCCGAGACCACTTTTGCTTCACCTAGCCTTGCCCTGCCGACTTCCCGTAGCACCTATGCTCTGGCCCCTCCCTTTCTTTGAAGAAAGCGCAACCATCCCCCTGCCTCCGTTGTGCCACTCAGCCGCTGGCCAGACCGTTCGTTGCCAACCTACCACTGTCTTGGTTCCCTCCACCGGTGAGAGAACCCCCTACCATTGGCCCACCCATGGACTTCTCCCATGTGACAACCTCATCACCGCTCGACCACCCGCCATCAGCCAATGTTGTTCGCCCTCCTGTAGATCAGATGACCTGTGGCCATGTCAGGTCAACCTAACCCGAAACAGGTCCAGGCTGGTCCTACCTAACCTGGAATGGGTTGAGGTGGGTCCTTCCTAATCCCAGACAAGTAGGGTTCTTCTCGACCCACCCATCCTTTTCCGGACTCTAAAAATCTCGAAAATCATTTTAATGGTTTTTCAGATCGTAGAGACCTAATTATTGGCTTATAAGACTTTCTAATATTTCTACATATATTTCCAGAGCTAGGTTCTGAGATGACGTGCAATTCCGAGGCCCGGTGTGCCTGAAATAAATTATACAAAAACATTAAGTGATTTTGTACTATTCACGCAAAGGAAATGAGATATCTCTTAAATGGTTGATCAGATCAGGAATCTGAGACGACAGTTGGGTTCGAAACGCAGTGTTTACCCTAGGCGTGACATAACACATGTCGACATGGGATGTTCGTACCCCTCGCTTATTAGTGGTAAGTAAATGGTTGAATTAATTTATTAATTCATACATTTAATACCTCAAAACCAAATAACTATCAAACGGTAACTCAGATCAGAAATCTGAGTCCACGATTGAGTTTAAAGTGTGGTGTTAATCCTAGGAGGTGTATAAACTTTGTCGGTGCAAGACCGCAGTGAGAAAAGTCATCTAGGGGAAAAATCATCATTTTGAAATAATGACTTAGTAATTTTTGATCACTGACATTCATTTCGAATAACATTATAACCAAGTCTCGGAATGGAAATTCGAGACTTCCGTTGAGTTCAAAATGGTACGTTTGACCTAGGCATGATATAAAATGTGAGGGCACGATGGTTTCAGATTCCGCGCTAAGTGGGTTTTTCTATAAATAGGAAAAAAAACTAGAGTTTGTGATTAGGGTTGTCATAATCCCTTCTCTATCTAGAAGCTCTCTCTCCCTCCCTCTCTCTCTTTCCCTCTCTCTAGGCGTTCATCGCCATTATTCGTCGGATCGAGGTGCAGTTTTCGCCAAAACCTTAGCGAATCAAGGCTGGAGCCTCGTAGACACATTGCCTACGACGACGTCGATCGGAGGCACTCGACGAAGAGGCAGGTCGAGGCAGGGCTTTGGTGCAGTGTGACAGGTCGAGGTAGAGCTCAGAGGAACCAGTGCAGGGGTGCAGACAACAGTGAACTCGAGCGAAGGAGCACCGAGGGGGACCTTCAGCAGGTGTGGTGTAGCGGCATCCGGCGGAGGAGCCGACCAGGTGGGTAGTGGAGCCGACAACTCAGGCGGCTGGCGCTGGGATGACAGAGCACCGACATGCACGATGGCCGGTGACGGGTGGCGACCAATGGGGAGACTGGGGGGACTGAGACCTGCCACATGTGGGTCTTCCGGTTGATGCAGGGGACCAGCTGGGTCCCGAGGCACCACCTGCCAGCAGGGTGTCGTGCCAGCGAGGCGCACCTGGCAACTGGGTCGGGGAGAAAGGCGGGCTGGACCACGCGTTGGGCCGTGGGCCGACTACAGCAGGCTGGGTTGGCCGGGGTGGGCCGGCCCAGGCGGTTGGGTCCGGCCAATTTGGGTCGTACCGGCCCAATTTGAGCCCCTTTGCGTTCAAAGGGGAGTATCTTCTAAACGACGCATACGTTTGACGCACCGTCTGCGGCCATGGATTCATCTCATCGAGAAAGACACTTTGAAATGGATTTTAGGATTTTTGAGTTTCGTTCCCGAGGGCGGGTGACCCGGAACACTTTAATTTAATAAAAATAAATTATTATTAAAAGCTTGCATTGGGAGTATCTGTCAAACCGGAGGTCCGTTTGACGCGCCGTCAGAGGTGCTGTGACTCTGGAGTTGAGGAAGTCCTTTCAAAGTTGGTTTGAGACTTTTTTGGTTTGGTTTGGTTACCTGGTGGCATGAAACAATTAATGTGAATAATTAATTAATTAATTATTCTTGCATCGGACCTCACTCCCAAATGGGACGTCCGTTTGACTCGCTGTCAGTGGTAGTGTGACCCCAATCCTTATGCAGACCTTTTGAGGCACTTTTTGGAGCGTTTAGGTTAGAGAAAAGGTGTGGGACAAATAGGGTCTGTTTTCATGTTTTACGATGAAATACCACCTTTTCATCTGGCATCCGTTTGGGGTATTTGAGCAGTTTTTTCTGTGTGTTTTTCCATGGGGATTGCAATGGCGCAATCTGCCCACCTAAATTTGGAGCCATGGTGTGGGCCCCATGAGACAACGTCCAGGCGTATGCTGTATTATTACGACTTATGCTTCATAAGTCCGTTCAGGGAAAATGAATAGCCTACCTTGCGTGTTTTTCTACAAGGATCACGACGGTGTGATCCATTTGGATGTGCAGAGCCTTACTCATGATCTCATTAAATGTGGAAACATAAAAGGAGTATCAGTGGAAGATACTTTTGACATGTTTGAAGAGAACCCACAACTTACGTCAACTCTGACTCTTGTGAGAGCAGAGAAGATGTTTGAAGAGATAGGTTGATGTTCTGGGACCGTTCGAGGAGGTGTTTCAGATAATCTATGATTATGAACCTTCAGCTAAGGGATGATCATCGTGCACTCATCAACTTTCTGAAAAATGTGGCATGTACTCTAAGAGTACCTTGACATGCCTAGTGGTACTTTTTCACCCTTTGGGTCCCAAAAATGGTTGAGTACATGACTAGGCGATGAGGCAGGTCACACGTCCTGTGGGCCCCACATGCACCATGTATGACTACAAAAAATTCCAACTCTCGTATATATTTCTTCTGAACTCTGATTGTGGCATGTGAGTAGCCTATCCTGAGTGTTTCTCCAGGTACGACGTGATGGTGCCCTCTGTAGTGGATTTAGAGGTACAATGCGAGATATTCTGAGTGTGGTGCCTGTATGAGGCGATGCCTGATGAGGCATGTGATGAAAGTGATGTTTTCAGAATCACTAGAGAAATCTTGGCTTACCCTCTAGCAACGCTGGGCAGTGGTGTTCGTTGTTCTCTTTCGGGCTTACCCTCCAGCGAGGTTGGGCAGTGGTGTTCGCCATTCTCTTTTGGGCTTACCCTTCAGCGAGGCTGGGAAGTGGCGTTCGTCGTTCTCTTTTGGGCTTACACTACAACGAGGCTGGATAGTGGTGTTTTTCATTCTCTTCTGGGCTTACCCTTCAGTGCAACTAGGCAGTGGCGTTCACTGATATCTTTTAGGGCTTACCCTCCTACACAGCTTGGCAGTGGCATTCACCGATATCTTTCAGGGCTTACCCTCTAGTGTAGCTGGGCAGTGGCATTCACCAATTACTCTTTCAGGGCTTACCCTTCAGTTGGGCTGGGTAGTGGGTTCACCGATTAGTTTTATAAGTATATCATTCAGCAGGGCTGTATAGTGGGTTCATGACTTTGTGATAGGATGTCTCAACTGTACGACATAGTGACGAGACATGCTTGATGTGACTTTAGACTCTCTAGAAATAGAGGCTCTTTTCCCACTAAGACACGTCCTTGTGATGTGACCTAAAACCGTGCAGGCGAGACATACCCGCCCAATGTGGATAGTATTGAGGTGCAGTGATTGAGCCCCTTTGACTTGCAGTTCAAGGCAAACATGAAGGATACTGGGCATCGATAGTGTTTACTTCTAGGAATTTTGGCGACTCTTTTCATGGGATGATCTAGTGATATGGAGATCCCTTTACTCTCTCGTTTGGGCTTCTTTGGTTGAGTATCTATATATCGTATTTGTAGTACCCACTCCGTGGGCTTTGATTACTCTCCTTCCAGGAGAGGCAAAGATGCTCATGGTATTCCACGTGCTTTCTATGTCTAGATTCTTGAGGTTGGACGAGTCTACTCTCCTATTGTTGGTAGCGAAGACTCGACAAGAATTTCACCTTCTTATTGTTTCTACCTCCTTGTGTTTGGACGAGATTACTTCACTCCTTTGTTGGGTTGAGATGTACTCTTTTTCTATACCATGTTCTACCTACTACTTCCCTCTTTAGTTCTTCACTTACAGCTCCCTTGAGCCTTCGGGGCATCCTACTAAGTATTTTTATGCTCACCACTGCTTGGGCTTTTCCCAAACTTAGTGTGACCTTACAGACGACGTACCGATTGATCATGACTTCAGAGGAGCATAGGGATATAGGGTGCTTGGACCGCTTGCAGTAGTCATAGCTTTGGATCCAAGAGCAGGGCTCTCTCAGTTGTTTTACCTTTACAGCTGTTTTCGGGTTGTGACACTTTTCTGGATCGGTGTGTATCTTTACCCCTTCTTTTTTTAGTTTACTTTTATGTACTTGTACTGTTTAGAGGTCGATGCATATTTTTGGTCTATATATAGAAGTGTTGTATCTTGTTTTCCTTTCCATATGCACTTTTTCATTGAGTTGGCTATGTGTGTGTGTATAGGTACTCAGTAAAAGGCCTCCCCGAGTTTATTATGCCTTCCACACTGGTTGCCAGTCCTTGGCCTATGGAGGGGGCTTGGGGTAGTTGTGGCTCAAGTCCCATTATGGGTCGGGCCATGAAAAAGTGGTATTAGAGGTGGTTCGTTCCTTGGGATGTTTTTCGGATGATCCCTAAAAAGGAATTGGTTTGGTTTTAGGGAAACAGTGTCAACATTTCTCGGGAGCGACTCTCAGGCCAGAGAGTTTAGTGATAGTGCGATGACTGATGTATCCATTCACTAGGACCTTGATTACCCATCTTTCGACTAATCATGCTGCGAAAATTGTTGCATGTAACATTGGTACATGCATCATATAGGATTGAGTCTTTGAATATCCTTCTTGAGTCATCTCCCCATCATTGTTGATATATATATATTCTCATTTGACCACATTACTCCTTGATCGGTTTCAGGATGCCTTCATGATGATATGCATCTATGATTCTAGCTCTGGTTCGTGATAATGATTTCGTGAGTGTTGAGGCCTCAGTTCAGGATCCATCATACGATTTCCCTTTTCTCTAGGAGTACAGGCATCAACACCTCCGCCTATGGAGCAGCATATAGTACTGGCAATGAATGTCGATGATGAGCAGAGGCTGAGCGCGCTATGTGAGTTCTAGTATCATAGAACGCTAAGGTTACACAGTGAGCCATACACTCAGGCAGTGAAGGGTTGGCTATAGTTGGTGGTTTTCTTCTTTAGTCTTGTTCAGACATTGACAGGTTAGATGGTGGCTTTGATAGCCAGTTTTTTTCCAAGGAGCAGTTTGACGTTGGTAGATCCGGGTTACTCTGATGCACGATGAGTTAGTATTATCATGGGATGACTTCTAGAAGCTGTTTTGTGAGGAGTAATACCCCTCCTACTTATGCTCCGTACGGTTTCAGGAGCTACTAGAGCTTCAACAGGTAGTGATGGCAGTGGCTGAGTACACGACTAGGTTTACAGACCTTACTCGGTACTCTTTGGATGTGGTCCTTGACAGGAACTTCTGAGCACATAAGTTTGAGAAGGGTTTCCGTAGGGGAGACCTGTGCCTGCGTAGTTCCCTTGTGCATCCTCACCCATCTCAGGGTGTTGGGTCAGGCACTAGTGACAGAGAAATTTCTATCAGAGGGATGCCAGTTGGGTGGTTTTGGCAGTGGGTGCAATAGAGTTGGGACGTCTTCCATAGCTAGCAGACGTCAGTTGGTAGGGCCTTGACGCAGAAGGCCTCCCCTTGATATGACTCAGGCACATGGTCAGGGAGAACGTAAAGCACCAAGACAGCCCGGGGAGGACTAGTGCTATGCTTGTGATGGGCGAGGTCACATGGCGTGAGACTACCCGACCATATGTGATGAGTTTTCCAGGCAGTTGGTAGATGCGCCACCATGAAAGAGGAAGTGTCATGATAAGAGATCTCCCAAGTCTAGACAGGGTGGTCCCTAGGGAGGTGGTGTTGGAAGAAGAGTAAGAAGAACTGTGGTTGGTGGACGACGTTTTAGTGTCCTTTCACCACCACTAAGCGGCCCACATTAGGCTCATAGATCTAGTGGTTGGGGCTGTGAATAGCTGCATGCTATGGATTTCTATAGTCTTGCAGCACATGGGATGATAAGTGTTACACTCTGTTTCTTTTCTACGTTTTTCAGTAGAATTTGTTAGACACTAAATGAGGTACTCTTCTTCCAACTCCTTGTTCAAGGAGTCACTGAGGGTGACACATGGCATCGATGTAACCCTATGTTGGTGTTGTTCGACGCAGCTTTGAATGAACTATAAAGAGGGGTTGTTCTCCCATTAAGACATGTTTTTGTGACACGAGCAAAACCATGAGGGAGAGTTAGTACCACCAAAATCAGATAATATCAAGGTGTGGTGGGTGAGTCCCTCTGACTTATGTATTCATGGTGGGATTGTGCAGTGGAGTTTCGGAGAAGGTATTAGATTTTCTAGGGGAGTCTTTATGATTGAACTCCCTTTGCTTGAGGTACCACTTGTAGGTTTGGAATAGTGTCTATTTTGGGGATTACTCTCCTTCCAAGATGGGAAAAGATGCATGGGGTATGTCGCGTGCTTTCCGCATCTAGCCTCTTGAGGTTGGATGAGTTTTATCACCTATCCTATTCGTTGGTACCTTGTTTTCTCAATGTAAATCATGATACTATTATCAAGTATAGGTTTTGGTGATGTAAACCCCATAAACAGGACAAAAAAACTCACTATGTGGTGCTGGTACTGGTAGCCTTTTCCCTGAGAATGTTGAGACGCTATCTTTTGGGAGAGTGATTTGTGGTTTTCTCAGACCACCAGTGTCTCAGGTGCATCTTTACCCAGAGATACTTGAACATGTGATGGTGGTGCTGGTTGAAATTCCTACAAGACTATGAATTCAAGGTAGTCTATGCTCCACAAAGTGGCAGCGTTGTAGCAGGGGCCCTTAGAAGAGAGTCTTAGGCTCGCTAGGTGCGGGATGTTTAGTAGCAGTTAGCTTCCCTACAATTGACCCTATTGGAGTAGGAGGGTAAAACTTTTCTTTAGTCGATGGTGTTGAATCCTTTTCTTCTCGAGCGTGTAAGAGAGTCTTGGTTGTGATGCACCGACTGTGAAATCTTTCATGACCAGATATCTTTGGGTGTTTCATGAGATGTATATTCTAAAGGAGGGAATCATGAGAACCTATTCCAAGGACAAACCATGATTCTAGTCATAACGTGAAATGTATAGGTTTGAACAGGGAAGTCCCCCACATATCATCGAGCCGTTCAGAATCATGCAAGAGATGGCAAGGTTGCCTACCGCCTTACCCTACCATCCCAATAATAGGAGTGGGTGAACGACGTCTTCCACGTGTCTCAGGTGATGAGATACATATGTGTTCCTACGCATGTCATCAAAAGTAGCAGAACTTATGAGTACAGACCATACCTTTGGTTCATGTGTTGTGGTAGTGTGGTGTTGTGTAGGGTTTCTTGGGAGCCGAAGAACCAGATGTGAGCTCAGTATCTTGAGTTTCTTTTCCTTGTTTTTCTTTTCGGGGACAAAAATCTTGAAAGAGGGAATGATGTAGAGACCCAATTTTTTTCCTTTAATACTTTAGAATATTTCCACATATATTTCTATATCTAGGCGCTGAGACGATGTGCAATTAAGAGGCCCGATGTGCCCGAAATAAATTATAAAAAAAATATTAAGTGTCTTTGTACAATTCACACAATGGAAATGAGATATCTCTCAAACGGTTGATTAGATTAAGAATCTCAGACAACGGTTGGGTCTGAAACACAATGTTTACCCTAGGAGGAACATAAAGCATGTCGGTGTAGGATGTTCAGAACCCTTTCTCGTTAGCAGTAAGTAAATGGACGAATTAATTTATTAATTCATAAATTTAATATCTCAAACCCAAATTACTCTCAAACAGTAACTGAAATAGGAAATCTGGGTCCAAGGTTGAGTTCAGAGCATGTCGTTTACCCTAGGAGGGGTATAAGATTTATCATCATAGGACCACTATGAGAAAAGTCACTGAGGGGAAAAATAATTATTTTGAAATAATGACTTAGTGATTTTTTTATCACTGGAATTATTTTCGAATAACTTTCGAACTAAGTCTCAGAATGTAAATCCGAGAATTCCTTTGAGTTAAAAATGGATCGTTTTACCTAGGCACGATATAAAATGTGAGGTTGGGATGGTTTCGGATTCCGCGCTATGTGGGTTTTTTTATAAATAGAAAAAAAAACAGGAGTTTGGGATAAGGGTTGGCCTAATACCTACTCTCTCTAGAAGCTCTCTCTCACTCCCTATCTATCTCTCTCTCTCTCTATCTCTCTAGGCATTCTTCTTCGTTCTTTTCTGAATAGAGGTGCAGTCTTTGCCAAAACTTCTGCTAATCAAGGTAGTAGCCTCATAGACGCATCGCCTACGATGCGCACTGAAAATGAGGTAGGATTATTGTTAATTTTCACACCTATGATTGGATTCCAGAGTTTTTCTTCAATTCTTTGTTAGTTTGATATTTTTAAAATCAAGACGATGGTCAAACAAACACGACCATCATCCAAACTCCGCGTTGAATCCCAACATTGATTGTTCTTCACCTGTTCTTCATGGTTTGACTCGGTAATTATTCGGCACCTCAAAACCTTGATGAATTGATGGGTGGAGGCCGGTTATATGTGACCCTCATCACAAGGATTGTAAATATTCTCGTAGTTTCAAAATTGGGTAACTGGAGGAGTCCCTTTGGTCCGTGGCAGGGACCAACGGATCCCCACCGGCGGTGGCGTGGGGTGACGAGGTGGACAGCAGTAGTGCGGGACTTCGGTGAGGCGACACTTGGTTGGATGACGACGTAGAATGGAGGCGCTCAACACAAAGGAAGGTCGAGGCGAGGCTTCATCACAATGCGGTAGGTTGAGGTGGAGATCAGAGGAACCAGTGCGGGGGTGCGGACGACGGTCAGCTCGAGCGGAGGAGCACCAGGGGGGCTGCGGCCGGTGTGGTGTAGTGGCGTCCGATGGAGGAGACGAGTAGGTTGGAAGTAGAGCCAGCGACTCAGGTGGCTGGAATCGGGATGAAGGAGTGCCAGTAGGCGTGAGGGATGGTGTCGAGTGGTGACCAATGGGGAGGCTGGGGGGGAACTGAGACCCGCCGCATGTGGGTCTTCCAGTTGACGTAGGGGACCAATGGGGTCATGAGCCACCGCCTGCCAGCGGGGTTACATGCTAGCAAGGTGCGCCTAGCGACCGAGTTGGGGAGAAAGGTGGTCCGGGCCATGCGCTGGACCACAGGCCACGTCGGACAGGGCGGGCCGGCCCAGGCAGTTGGGTCTGACCAATTTGGGTCAGATCGGCCCGATTCAAGGCCCTTTGCGTTCAAAGCGGCGTATCTTCTAAACTGCGCATCCGTTTGACGCGCCATCTATGGAAATAGGTCTATCTCATCGAGACAGACATTTTGAAATGGATTTTGTGAATTTTGAGATCCACGAGTTAGGGAGAGTGACCCGAAACTCTTTATTTTAATAATAATAAATTATTATTAAAGCTTTCTTTGAGTGTATTTGTCAAACCAGATGTTCGTTTGACACACTATCCGAGGCGCTATGAATCTATAGTTGAGGAATTCCTTAAAAAGTTGGTTTAAGACTTTTATGGTTTGGTTTCATTACCTGGTGGCACAAAACAGATAATGTGAATAATTAATTATTCTTGCATCAGACCTAACTCCCAAATTGGACATCAGATTGATGCACCGTCAGTGGAAATGTGAACCTAATGCTTTTGTAGACCTTTTTTGATGCATTTTAAAGAATTTGGATTTAAGACAAGTTGTGGTACCTATAGGGTTTGATTTTCACATTTTACGATGAAATTCCACTTTTTCATCTGGCATCCGTTTGGGGTGTTTGAGCACTTATTTCTGTGTTTTTTTCCAAGGGGATTGCAACAGCGTAATCCGCCGACCTATTTGGGGCCGAGACATGGGCCCCATGAAGTGGATTTTAGGTGTATCATGTGTTTTTAAGACTTATGCTTCATAAGTCCGTTCAATGTAAATTAATAACCTACCTTGAATGTTTTTTCATAAGGATCGCAATGGTGTGATCCATTTGGATGTGAGGAGCCTTATACATGATCTCATTAAATGTGGAAACATGAAAGGAGTATCGTTGGAAGAACCTTTTGACGTGTTTTAAGAGAATCCATGGCTTAGGTAAACTCCAACTCTTGTGAGAGCGGAGAATATGTGTGAAGGGATACAATTGATGTTCTGGGACTGTTTGAGGAGGCATGTCAGCTAATCTCTGATTATGACCCTCTGGCTAAGTGACGAGCATTGTGCACTTGTCGGATTTCTGATTAATGTGGTGTGTACTCTGGGAGTATCTTGACATGACTAGTGGTACTTGTTCACCCTTTAGGACCCATAAATGGTTGGGTACACAACCAAGGGATGATATGGGGTCACACGTAGTGTGGGCCCCACATGTTCTGTGTACTACAAATCTTCTACCTCTTGTATCTCTTTCTTCTGAACTCTGATTGTGGCCTGCGAGTAGCCTATCTTGAGTGTCTCTCCGGGTAAAACACGATGGTGCCCTCCATAGTGGCTTTTGAGATATGATGTGAGATGTTCCAAGTGAAGTTCCTGTCTGAGGCGATTCTTGATGAGGACAGTGATGGCAGTGATGTTTTAAGAATCACCAGAGCAATCCCGGCTTACCCTTTAGTGAGGCTGGGTAGTGGTGTTTTCCATTCTCTTTCAGGATTACCCTCCAAGGAGGCTGGGAAGTTGTGTTATCCATTCTCTTTTGGGCTTACCCTCAAGCGAGGCTAGGAAGTGGAGTTTTCCATTCTCTTTCAGGCTTACCCTCTACCAAGGTTGGGAAGTGGTGTTCACCATTCTCTTTTGGGATTACCCTCCAGCATAACTAAGCAGTGGCATTCACCGATATCTTTCAGGGTTTACCCTCCAGTGTAGCTGGGCAGTGGCATTCACCGATATCTTTCAGGGCTTACCATCATATACAACTAGACAGTGGCATTCGCCAGTTACTCTTTCAGGGCTTACCCTTCAGCTGGGATGGGCATTGGCTTCGCCAATGACTTTTACAAATATATCATTCAGTATAGTTGGATAGTGGGTTCATGACTTTGTGAAACGATCTCTCAACTGTGCAGCATAGTGATGAGATGTGCCTAACATGACTTTGGACTCTCAAGAAATAAGGGCACTTTTCCCACCAAGACGCGTCCTTGTGACGCGACCTAAAACTTTGCAGGTGAGACATACCCACTAAAAGAAGATAGTATTGAGGTGCGGTGATTGGCCCCCTTTGACTTGCGGTTCAGGGTTGACGTGAAGGATGCTAGGCATTGATAGTGTTTACTTCTAGGAAAGTTGGAGAATTTTTTCCTGGGCTGAGCTAGTGATATGGAGATCCCCTTACTCTATCGTTTGGGCTTCATTGGTTGAGTATATATATATATATATATATATATCATATTTTCAGTACCCACTCCTTGGGATTTAGTTACTCTCCTTCCAGGAGAGGCAAAGATGTGTGAGGTATGCCACGTACTTTTCGTGTCTAGCTTCTCATGGTTGGATGAGTCTACTCTCCTACTGTAGGTAGCGAAGACTCGATGAGAAGTTCACCTTCTCACCATTTCTAGCTCCTCTTGTTTGTATGAGCTTACTTCACTCCTTTGTTGGGTTGAGCTGTACTCTTTTACCGTACCTTGATCTATCTACTACTTCCTTCATCAGTACTTCACTTGCTGCTCCCCTGATATTTTAGGGAATACTACTAAGTATTTTTATACTCACCCTTGCTTGGGATTTTCCCGCACTCGGTGTGCCCTTACAGACGACGAACATGTTGATCGAGAATTCAACGGAACATAGGGATATGGGGTTCTTGGACCACGCGCGGTGGTCGTTGCTTCAGATCCAGGAGTATGGATCTCTCAGCAATTTTACTTTTCCACTTGTTTCCGAGTTGTGGCACTTTTGTGGTTGGGTGTGTCTCTTTCCCCTTTCTTTTTTTAGTTTACTTTTCTGTACTTGTACTATTTAGAGGTAGATGCATATTTTTGGTCTATATATAGTAGTGTTGTATCTTGTTTTCCTTTCCCTCTGCATTTTTTCATTGAGTTGGCTGTGTGTGTGTGTACAGGTAATCTGGTAAAGGCCTCCCCGAGTTTGTTATGCCTTCAGAACTGGTCGCCAGCCCTTGGACTATGGAGGCGGGCTTGGGGTAGTAGTTTCTCGAGCCCCGGTACGAGTCGGGTCATGACAATGTGGGGGATCGGGAAAAATTAAAAAAATTAAATAAAATATTTTTAATTAAAAAATATTTTTTATTTGGGTAATAGTGACTTAATTTATTTTAATTATAATTAAAAGAATTATTTTAATTCATTTAATTTCTCTCAACATAAATTTATTTCAATTTTAATTTTTATTATTCATTTATTTTTCATGGTGACTAATCTTAAGCAACGACCAACATATGTATGTCGAAATTTAATTTATTTAATTATTTATTGCAATTGTGTATGATGCATGTAATAATTAAATTAATTTTGATGGTATATGCATTTTATTTTCCAGCCAAATATGTATAAGGGCATGTACATCCATAAGTAAAATTCTATATGTTTTTTGCACTTTACTGAGTGTTTATGTATTATATCGAGGACAATGTAAGATGAGGATCACACCATGACGAGGTTCTAATTTAGAGTATATGTGGATACATTGTATTGGGGTGTGAGATACGATACGAGTCAGTCACGACTTGGGTATTTTACCCCTAAGGTCATGATTGATCAATTTAGAGTAAATGAATCATTCAATACCAAATACTCAAGATCATTCTAATTGTTTATTTAATTTATGCATTGTGTATTATTATATTATGAATATTCCTATTTTTGTGATAATATAAAATAATAAACAAAATTCATAGATTAAAAAAATTATACATGATGAATGTTTTATATTTACTACATAATCAATTGTGAGTGAGATCACATCGTATGTGAATATCAGATATAAAATGAATTCATTCATTGAGAAATAATAAAAACCCTCAAAGAAATATTAAGTCATAATGTCTTCTATCATTTGAATTTGAATAAAACCACATGTATGGGGTGCTCGTCAGCCATAGTTGAGGGAGCCTCCTACAACTGGGGAGTTCTTATGAGAGCGATGAGTTAACTAAACTAAATATGACAAAAAAAAGTATCCATAAATATCTTGTTGTATCATTATAGGTAAAATGTTTAGTATATCAAGTTTATGATTTCTAGAAGTTGGAACTTCACCCAATAATTCAAGGAGTCATGAGTTAATGTAGTTTTCTAGTCAGACGAATACCTTGAAACTCTATGAGTACTGGAGTAGCCATAGATTAGACTATAAGGAGAGGTTTTAGGGATCCTTTCCACTTGAATAATCTAGAAACATAGAATTCCAAATCTAGTAGTGAGGGATACCTAGGTTTGATAAAATAATGTGATACATTTAATGATTTAATTGAAAATGTCTAATCTATAATCAAGATAAAAGAAATAATGTATTAGAGATTGTTTTTATAGAAAATGGAAAGTAATACCACATATACAATGTGATTACAATTAGAAAAAAGAACTTATCTTAACCAGAACAAATCTACAAGTTTATTAAAAAAACTTTCGCAAAGTACTACAAAATGGATGGAAATTCAATGTTCCACTATCCCAACTAACTGTTAAGCCACCTTAGGATATGAGGGTGTGAAAAATAATTTTTTAAGAATCATTAATGATGTATTTGATGTTTAAATCATAATTCTATCATTAATGTACAATTATTTGTGGATAAATCATGAGGACATAAATGGTTATATCATGTTGTCTCATCTCTGAATAGTCTTTGAGGAGAAAGTGAAGCAAGATACGAATGAGGTGATGATTACATAGAATACATGTGGATTAAAAGATGGATCACGAAATTTCAATACATAACTTTCTTATATATTTTCACCCAATTAATCCAATTTTATTTAATATTAAAAAATGGAAGGTATGGAGAAAATTATTTATTACCTTTTGTGTAAGGTTCACCAAGTCAATAAGAACTTAAAAAAACTCAATATTTATTTCTTATGGTCAACAAGTTGAAAGACATAAAGAAAATACCAATGGAAAGTGAGATGCCAATGAAACCTTCAAAATGAACTTCAATGAAAAGAGGTAGACCATTATACAAGAGGTTATTTTCTTCGTATTTTGTGAGATAAGTTTATGGAAGATTAAATGAAATAAACTGAATTGAAGAACAAATTAGTCACTTCTTCTTTAGGTATATCCATTAATTGTATATAATGTCTCTATCAAACTTCTTGGGTATTAAATAAAATATACCTATCAGATATGTTTATTTAAATATAGTGACCAAGTAATAATAGAAATTTTATAAGAAGTAAGGTGTATTCTCTAAGTGGCTGAGAAAGGGTGATTTCAAAGTTAGTAGTGAGAAGCACACAACTTCTAATTTATAATCTTATTACTTCCAGTTTATCTTTCAATGAGTATTACCAAAATATTTATTTCACATGTTTATTAGAAAAAAAGTTAAATTATTTCATTTTGTAATTAATATTGTCTATGGTGTTCAATACTCAACCAATAGTTTAGTAATTCTTGAGTCGTTGGTAACAACTGATGAATATAAAATGTAAGACTCATTGATACGTAGATGTTGCATGATAATTCTTTTTCCAGTAACACTAAATAGTTTTCAAGGATATAACTAGTATGGTTTTATACTCTTTGGAGTTAAATGAATTAAGTATTATCGACACACTGACATATTTAGTTTTGGACAAAGAAAATTTTAGAAAAAAAGGTAGGCCATATAGATTTTTGAATTAGTTTAGCTAGAGAGTGTGAACTATTACAAGGTTAAGATAGTGGTAAATATATATATATATATATAAGGTTATTAGGGGTAAAATTACATTAAACACACACACACCACACACACCGGCCGGAAAGGTAGGTCATAACCCACCCTAAAGGGATAACCCACCCATCAAGCCTTATTTTTTCATTACATGGCCCGAAATCCCAATGAGAATGAAGCCCATAACATAACCCAAAGTCCCAAAAACTGGACTGAAGGCCCATTATAGTGTTATGCCTGCATCACCAAGCCCACTTCATGTATGTGTCACTGCCTTCCAGCATCATGCGTCATGCCTGCATCACCACCTGCCTGCGGAAATTCACTCCCACCAGGATTTGAACCCAGGACTGGTGCATGATTACAGGGAGCCTTTTCCACTCAGGTAAGCCCCCAACTGCGCTAGTGATAAAAATATACTTCATAAGATTCCATTAAGAGTTTTAAGGAATGTTAGAGTGAAGTATGTAATATGCATTGTTATAAGATATGAGTTTCTTTGGTCCCATGTACCGAAGAATATCTTGACCAAACATTCACCGATCATTAAAATGCAGTGTTGATTAATTCCAAAATGCACATTTACTTATACATATCAAAGATATGATGTTATTTGGGAGGATATATGATGAGTCTTACATGAAACAATTGATCATTAAAATGTAGTATAAAGTAATTACTAAATGAAAATTTTCTTATACACATCGAATTCATGATTTAAGTAAAAAGAACATCAATGTTGAAGCTAATATGCATTGCAGAAACTTCCATTTTATTCAATACATACTTTACAAATAGCAACATAACCCCATAACCATACTAAAAATGCAATGATAAATGGATATAATATGAGTTATAATATGATATATGTACATTATGTCATAAGTACATGTGTTTAGATATAAAGAGTTTGTTATCAATATAAACAAACTTGAATCAAGAAAAACACAATGTGGATCTAAAGTAATTACCCTAAAGTTTTCTAAGGATATTACAGAAATACCTGAGACATAAAAGATATAGTCAAGTACTATACTATATTTCTATAAAATTGTGCACATTTCTATTTGATATACCTGGAGTAAGATTGACATGTATTTAGTAAATTCCTAAGATGCACAAATAGTTTTCATAAGAACAAGTTCCACAAGACCTTGTGCAAAATAAATATTCCAAAGACACATACTACGCAGGATAGATAAAACCATTGTAATGATTTTACATTCACCACAAACAATGATACATTATTCATTAAAAATAATGAATCCTATAAGTAGGAAGTATATGTAAATCAACTAATATTTACAAGTTCAATTGAAATTTAATAATGGATCCCATGTATCAAATTACATGTTCATGGTATTTTTGAATGTTTCAAATCTTGATACTATAGTTCCATTCAAGAGAAGAATTACATGGGATGTAAAAGAGTATTACCAATAAATCTAGATTGGTTATACCATGTCATCATTCCTAAATCCATTAGAATTTTATTTGTCACAACTATTTTCTATGATCATTTCATTTGGAATTGGATTTCAAGACCACCTTTCTTGGAAAGTGTGTATATGATAAAACTGGAAAGATTTGGTGACACCATTGAATGCCAATAAGAGGTGTAAGTTATTAAAATCCAATTTAGGATTTATGTAACCAACAAGATCATAGAATATTCATCTGGAATCAATTTTTTTCCATATGTATACAAGGGGTTAGTTGAAGAGCCACTATTTTCCAAGTAAAATATGTTCAATAACATATGGAAAATATCTATTGGTCTTACTATTTGTTAAGAACATAATGAAAGTAACTCTACAGAGATTGAATTAAATTAACAACCTAAGTTCAAGGGAGTGAGATCCACTGAGGTATATCTAATAGCCACTTATACCTATTCAATAGTAAATATACTGATAAGATATTGGAAAATAAAAGTTGGAACAATTTAAAAGAGAATTGTTACTAATGTCACTTGGCATAAATCTCTCCAAAAATACATGAATGATACATAGGAGAAAATTAATGTGGTGAGTATAATTCCATATGATTATGTGATGGATCAATCACATTTTCCATGATATATACTAAATATGATATTGCTAAAATATTCATTATTATAGGAAAATATTAGTTATATTCATAAAAACTACATGAGAAGCATTCAGTACTATAAAATTTTACTTAATAGAGTTCAAGGGATATGTTCCTAGTACTTGGAGATAAAGGGAAACTAGATTTAAATTAAAACAAACTAGCCTTCCTTTAGATCAATATGATATAATATCACACTTATACTAAGTTAATGAGAAAGAGAAGCTCATTTAAGGTAGCCATATTTACAAATATCGAGTGTGTTGAGGCTTCTAATGCAACTGAAGAAGAAATGTATAATACACAAAGATTTATTCCATTCCTTAGGATTGCACCTAGTATGTAAATTTTTATCATAATATAAGTTATGATAATCCTACTACTAGTACTAGTGACGATGTAATGTTTTTGATAGTGGAAAAAAGGAATATACACGGGGGATATTATCTCTTGAGGAGTGTTAATAAAATACGCGATGTCATAGATAACAGAATAGCCATAAAGTGGAGAATGGAAGGCCCAATGATTAAATCCATAACTTAGAAAATGCATGATCTTTTCATGTGAGTTCTAACAAGGATAGTTATCAAGATGGATCTATTGAATGTGGGAGTGTAGTAATAATGGGTTCCCTAGACCCAACTTAAACAACAATTTTTGATTACTATGTCATGTATACAATGAGTTATGCATGATGTACACTTACCATAATAGTGTTGATATTTCTATATCTACTATTTACATGGTAATTTAATTATATCACATATCATATTAAAATATTATAGTAGTTCCCAAGCTATAATTAGAACCTTGATATACTATAACAATGATATAAAAAATATGTTCTATGGTCTAGATACATCATAAATATTGGAAATGGATGATGTATGACTATCAAGATTTCAGGGCTCATAAGCATTGTGACTTATTCTCATGAACTTCACACTTGGTGATCTCTACTAGATGAAATCATGAGGACTAACCCACCAATAGAAACACCACATGTTTTAGGTGCCATTGGTAGTTTCTATATGCGAATATGTGTAATGGTATATTGACTTGAGATTATTATTAGTGTATACCATTTGATTATGTACTTTGAAGAAATATGAAAACTATGTAATTGATGTTGTAGTGAGGTAGATTGCATTGGGTGCATCATTAGTGGTATGACATTGATTGAATAATCAAGATAGATTTTTTGCTTCCAAAAGGAATTGATATCTTAGGCCTAGTAGATTAGGATGGTAGTACCTTCTCTAAATACATGGCCATGATAGAAGAAGGTATGTTTATCCTACTAGGTCAATAGAAAATAAAGTAATAAAGGATATTGACAAAAAGTGTGCATCTTGATTTATGATATATCATGGGACAAAGAGATTATATTACATGATGTGTGTTTGTAGGAAAGGTTGTTGTTTATATGAATTTTAATTAACTCTTTAGGGGCCTTGATGGGTTTCTAAACTTCATTCTCGATATGTGAATAATATTCATTGATATCAATATAAGGTTCTAGAGGGTCACATGCTAAGCATATTCAAAACTTTAGCCTACTCTTATGAATAAGAGTATAAGAATTTGTGGGACCCACCATTGAGGTCTAAGTGATGTCCAATAATATTCGATCAGAAAGTAATAAATAAATTCATATTATTCATGTTTAGAATAATTAGAGTTGAATTTATTTATTTAATGTATTTATGAGTATGAAAGTTAATAAATGGAAAAATATTATATGGACAAATATTATTTTAATATACAAGGTTCATTTAATATTTATAGGAAAAAAAATTCAAGTTAGTGAATATATTTTATCATATAATATATTTATTATATTACAAGAAAGTGATAAAATCACAAATTATTTTTATGAACCAGTTATTTGGTTATAACGCGTCATTTATGGTTTATTTAGTGAGTAATAAATATTCAGGCACCAGGGAGACAATTTTGGGTATTTATTAACTCATTATAAAAGGAGAAGATGGATATCATGCACTACACTATTCATCTTATGATTTTTGAGGGCCTATATCTCCTCTCCTCTCCCCACTTCCTAGAGAGAGAATTCAATGATTCAAGAAACCAATCTGTGTTCTCTTTTACAGATTCAAGGATCATCACTATAGCGATTGTTGGGGCATTGAAGGCATCATCAGATCTCTGATCTAGAACCCTAAATTCAATGCTAGACTTACCCAAAAACTTTTGAAGTGTGTGTGGATGATCTATATAGATTTGGATTTAGTTCCTTTGAACAAAGACCACCGAAAATGAGCGGTTATCGAGCCCGAATTCATATCATACTAGGGAATTTTTGGTTTAAATCTTCAATATTTAATTCTTCATGTGGCTTCCTAAGCTTACATATCAGGTTTTGTATTGTTGGAAATCATAATGTTATTGATCTGGTGATGAAAATTTTAAATCTCAAACCTATATTCTTCTACCTCATTCCCTAATAGCTTCATTCATTAGGGATATAAACATTACTAGTGTGTTCTTTAGGTCAAACGAAATCACTAAGTACTCATATGGGCTATATCTAATCCTAAATATAGTGTGAGGTATATTGAAATGCCTCACCCTTAGTTGATGATTGCTTTATCTCGATTCAATCTTAGATAACACCATTACTCCTCTATGTTGATCAAATAAGTCATGATATGAGGGAGAAAATATCAGTTATGGACCATCACTTGTTACAACTTCTAATAGTCCATACATAATATCAAAGATCCAATTCCTTCTGGGTGAATGGGATTGAAGCACTCCAAGGGGATGTACTCAACTATATAAACCCATTTTCTTATAATACCTCTAGTTGAGCCTTCAAATCTCATAGCACTATAGGATTCATCCAATAAGGTGGAATTTAAATAGGCTCTACACCTACCATGAGATAGATTGTAAACTCAACCTCTCACTCTAGTAGAAATCCTAAGAAATAATAATTATTTTTTTTGGAATTGATAAAATAATAGAAGAAATACTAACCAATTCATATCCCCATTATCCAAAATAAGACTAGAAACCTGGGATATGATCCCATCGAACTATTGATGGTTTGGTCTTGCGTGACCTTCTTGCAGGTCCCACTCTTCAATATAGATGTAACCTCCACCCTCAACAGATATAAATGAAACTCAACAATGATAATAGTTGATATGGGATTGATTCTGCACTATCCATTCCATTATAAGTATCACATCGAAGCTAGTTATCTCTAGAATGAAGAAGTACCAATGAAATATATTCCCACCAATCACTAAAACATAGTATCAACACCTATAAATTCCCTATGATCAAACCTCTAAGGGAATATCAATAAAAATCACCCCCTATAGACACTATATGGATACACCTAAGTAATAAATTAACTATGTAGAGATAAAATAATGTGATGCTCTGGTATCGAAAAAAGAAGATGCTAAAGTAGAAGCTATTAGAATCATACATCAGACAATAAATGACCCAAAATTATTATCAATAGGGTTAGTATCAACAACATGAAACTATCTAGAACATTTTCCCTGAGTCCCTTCTTGAATCCCTTGAAATTCAGTCCCCTTTTGTCACTGCTTCTGCAATCCCTGGGCACCATGTCAGTTATCCCAACCAGAAGGATTGATAGAACTCTAGCTACCCACCTACTATGACGTACTTGATATAACCCCAAACCATTCACCTATCCAATACCTATCAAAATTCTTTACCATCAAGGTCTTATGAAAAACAATCATAGATGCCCCATATTCTAATATGATCAACACTCAATCGGTGGCTGGTCGCACTGGGTAAAAACATGTTTGGACCTATTATATTGGTAGAACTCTATAGAATTTCCTCCCTAAGGAGGGAGAGATATCTCACCACTTTGTATAATCTATCCATCACTTACCTAACATGATCCATCATATCAACACTTTTACTGCCCAATGATCCACTACATGCCCCTCCAGTAGAAGCTACCTATCCTGAGTTTGTACCCTCATTCAGGTTCCTCTCTAAGACGAGGCCTTGATTCACTATCTCTGATAATGTAGGTAGGAAAAAAAGAATTTATCCAACCCTATATTGCATATCTAATACTTTCCTCAAAACACCTCACTATAGATACCTCATCCCCCATTAGTATTAGGAAAAAGGTGATAGGTTTGTAAAACATGAAGCATTTTCCATAAATACTATACATCCCTAAGTGAGGCTTATAAAATATTAGGACCAATCTGACCTTAGTGTATTTGAGAAGAATTGATCAAATAACCAGGTTAGTAAGTATTTCTAAGAGAACCCGATATACTAGTCCACCAAGACCAAAACATCTCACAACTACTTGGTTGGTCCTCATACCATGTAAGTCACCAGCTACACCCTCCTCTTAGGGGGTGTCTAAAGGTTGTAAAAAATAGTCCTTATAGACTCTATACCAAGCTCCAAAGCCTATAGTCTACCCTTACCTATAAACAAGGGTGGGTATTTCATCTAAAACTCTTGGGTAAGATCATGCATTCTAGGTATACCTCATAGACGTTCTCTCTCCTTAGACTACATAAATCATAGAAATATCTCATGGAGCTGGTCATCCTTTGTTGGTCTTGACACTATAAGGTCCAATTTCCAGCGGGGCATGCTCATCCCTACCCACTTGTTTCTCTAATATAGGCTGGAATGGAGGAATCTCTCTATATTTCAAAACACATGCCTCAGAACACATTACCATTATAATTCATAATATCAAAGTTTTAATGGAAAATAGTAATTCGAATAGCATACTGTTATCCAATACATTCCATATCATAAAAGTTTCACAAACTGGACACTTTATTTAGACCTAACTATCCATAATCAGGGTCACCATCATATATACATAGGATCTATATCATTCCATTGCATTTTTCTTTTAATACAGATATCACATTTTTGGTTTGTTAAAGTGAAATGAAATTCATAAGTTAGAGAGTAAAACTAATTATAAGATGATATTGGCATTTTATTTAATAGATAATATCCCTAAAAGGTTATTTAATCTCTAGTGACAATAAAGAAACCATTTAATGAATCAGGTAGATAAGATGTCACCATTAAGTTATATAGAAAAAACCCATATATGTTTCTGCTAACACTTTAAATAACCAACCCTGATATCATAACCAAGATATCCAATCATAATAAAGAATAAAAATGACATATGGATCCTATATTCTTGATATGATTCATGAACATGCGCTCTCTTTCCATTTCAGGCCAAGAGTAATAATCCCATAAATCATAAATTCAAAATCAAAGTGCATCACACTAAGTTAAGTAGTTCAACTGTAAAAGTAAAAACCAAGAAAAACAATCCCAACCCTAGTAAATTAGACTTATATTATACACGGGTTAGCTAATTATAGGATTATGTTCCTTAATATGCTTTAACAATATCATATATCATGTCTACCTTTTCTAAATAGTATGTTAAAATAAAAGGAACAATTCTCTAATACCACCTTTTAACTCCCCAAACCCACTTCACTCTATAATAACAAGACCATAAGGTTAAATAACCATAGGTGTGCCTCCCCGTATTCCAAAGACTAGACTAATAGTGAAGGTCTATGGTGATACTATGGAGAGTATGTACCCTCATATAAAACTAAGTAATGAAAACACAAATGATAAAAACATGCATCTATATGAGTAAAAAGATCACAGACATCACAACAAATGCCAATAAATAACACACACAACCCATACTATATCAAAATGAATGTTGTATAAGTCATATATTTCATAAAAACTTAATTAAGATCCCCTATGGGTAGATCATATACATGAAGTCCAAAAATAATAAAAAAATAAATAAAATTAGGAAAGACTGAAAAACTAGTCCCAAGTCCTAGCCCCGTCCCATCTCCCATGCTTCACATCAGCAAACTCAAATAAACCATCAATCATAGTTCACTTTACCTTATCATATCCAATAACCATGAATCCTATTTGGGTACCCATGGTGGCCTGAGTAGGTTGGGAGTATAACTTAGTAGGCCTATCAATGTTGTCCCTAAATATATCCAATCCGATAAAGTGTATACTGATGTGCCATAATAAATAATTGAAATCATAAATAAATAAACACCATTAATACTTAGGCTTTAAGGTGACACCCGAGGTTGACCATACTTTCTTTGCCTAGTTTCAAATATCTTTGAATAAGATATATCATAACCTCATTAGGGGAAGAGTGACCATCCTAAAAAAATTTATATAGATCATCAGGGGGAAGGGAACCCTACCCCAGAAACAAGTCATATAGATTATCAAGGGAAAAATGACCTTCCCTGGAAACAAGTCATATATCTTCAGGGGGGAAGAGAACCTATACCTAGAAACAAGTCATATTTCATTATAGAGGGAGATAAACCTACCCTATAAACAAATATTATATCATCACGAGGGAGAGTGTCCCAACCTCTAAAAAAACCATATATCATCATGTGGAAGAGAACCCCACCCTGGAAATAAGTCACATATCATCAATGGAATAGTGCCCTGCCATAGAAAAACGTTGTATATCATTATGGATAATATATACCGAACCTATAAATGATTCATATATCATCAGGGTGGAAGAGCACCCCACCTTGGAAATAAGTCATATATCCTCAGGGAGAAGGGTGCCCTGCCCTAGAAATAAGTCATATATCATTAGGGGGAAGAGGAAACTAACCTGGAAATAAGTCATCTTAAGAGTGTAAAGAGTTCCCCAACCTAAAGAAAATTCATATATAATTATAGTTTTAACCTTCAAAAATTATATAACTTCCACATTATATATACAATTCAAGTCATATCAATTCCCAAACTTAACCTTTTTACATTGTTTTCAAGAGGGACACTCACCCTTCCTGAGTCTGTAACCTTATTTCTCTAGGGATACTATCATAAAAGCCTATATTTATCACAAATTACATCCTTGGAATCATTTTAGTTCATCTACATTTATCTTACTATATCATCATTTCGTTTAGGGAATATTTTGAGTTGCCTTCCAAATTCCCAAATTATATCCAAAATAAGGCTCACCATACTTAGTGGACAAAACATCTAGACTTATATCTAAGAGTGGTATTATCATGGCTTGAATAAGGGGTTATTTATATGGAATAAACATTTAAATCATTTATTTAAGTTTTAAGTTAGGTTCACATTATGTCAGTGAAACCTCACATCACACTCACATAGAAAAGGAGTGATACTTTAGGGATAACTTAGAGGCCACCTACCTCATGATTGAAGGAATCTAATAATTTATTATTGATTGATAATCCATGATCAAATGGTAGGAATTTAAGATAAAAAACCCCTAAAATAAGGCATAAAAGTTCATAACCAATGGAAGTCTATGAAACAACATGAGAAATTTAGATAGGATGAATATTGAGTGATAGATTTACCGTTAGTTAATAGTCAGATCGAATGGTTCTTGAATCCATTAATAAATGTGAAATATCTATCTTTAGGCTGATAAAGAGAATGATATAACCATTATAGATGAATTTATTGTATAATGTTTTTAGAAAACCATATTCTCCCTTTAATATACATTTTTTTTAACATTTTATTAAAATTTTGGAAATTCTAGAAGATTTATCATTTTTGAAAATTTGAAAAACTCTGGAGCCTTCTGAAAATATATTACATATCAACCATGAGATTCCATACATAATATATATAAAATATTATACCCCACATATATATATTACATATCACATATAAAATACTCACATAAAAAGATTTTACCAAATTTCTTAACTACCCATTAATACATAATATATATAAGTCAAACATAAGGTTACCCCTATAAAAACTCAATATGCAATATATTCACCTCATACATAACATTTTATTCTTTTTATATAATATATAAAACTTATAAATATGTTTTTCACTTTAGAAAAACCCATACATAATATTTTTATTCCATTCATAATGTATTACTTCATACATAATTTATTTTTCTTAGGGAACCCTAATACGTAATATATTTCCAAAAAATGTACGGGGTTTCCCTTTGAAAAACTAATATGTAATACCCCCTTAGAAAAGTAAGGTTTTTAACTTTGGAAAAAACTTATGCATAATATTTTTATCCCTATATGTAATATATTTTTTCCAAGTCAAATTCCATACATAATATCCTTACTTCATTCATAATATATTATGTGTATACATAATATGTTTTATATAGATAAATTTCAATAAAATATATAATCAACCCATACATAATATATTTTCCCTTATCCAAATGCATGATATATTTTTATACATAAGTAATATATCATTTCTCACGTAAGGGTTTCCCTTTGGAAAAAACCTTTACACAATATATTTCATTCTATACATAACATATCTTTTACATATGTAAGATATATTTTTATATCCCATGAGATATTTAATATTTTATACATAGGAAACAATTCATTAATGATATTGTAAACTATTTTTTTTTGAAAACTAGATGAAACCTCATAAACACCAAAAACACACCAAACCACCCCTACTCAATCTTAGTACTCACAGGGCCTCTCCAAACATCCTAGATACTAAAAATTTCAGAAACAATAGACCCAAACCTAAAAAACTATCACAACTCAAATCCCAAACTATTATAACACCTCCAATACCTCTACAAGGTCCTAATACACTTGGTCGATCTGTGGTTTAACACAAAACCATGCATGAACACCCAACCATTTACAACATCCCCAATAAAACGTAAATATAATGATTTGAACTAAAATGTATTATTTAAGAATTTTTTTAAAAACCTTAATATTTTTGGAAAGTTCAAAAAAATACACATCTAGATCAGTCTGGGATGTAATAGATTCATTCATTTCATGGAAATTCATAAGAAACATTCAAACAGTTATGAATATTCATTGAAGTGTTCAATAAATGAAACTCTCTAACATGTAGTAAGGCATCAACTTCTATGAGAAGGAAGTTTATGATCTAATGTTATAACTCTCTTTATTAAATAAAGAGTCTATATAAGGGATGAGAACCCTCCCATTTAGATAACCCTTGATATATGAATGAAAAAGAAAACATCATCAAGAAGAAGAACTGAGATTAAGTGGTAGTGAAGATATATCTAAAAAATTTGAAGAAATATTAGTTAGTTGTTAAAAAGATATTATGTATTACATTCCCAAAGAAATATAATCTTTTAGATATGGAGTTTTTGAAATCATGTAGAAAGATATCAGCCAACTTGAAGGTGAAATAAGTATTATGGAGAATATTTTTCAATAAAAAATTCTAGAATGTATAAATATATCTTAGCATGTTGGATCCACATAAACAAGGAACATAGATCTTGAAAATAAATGTCTAAAATAATTTTAAGAAAAGGAATAGATCAATAATATTCTTAAATAGAAGATCTATGCACTTGATGAAAATCTGAAAAATAGAATTGATTTCAAGGATGTTTAGCTAGAGGAAAAATCAATAATCAAGGATCTTGAAACCTCATTACAAGAAAATATAAAAATGAATAAAGAAGACACTAAAAAGGTTAAGAAGGGTTTTGAAGAAAAAATGTTATTAATTAATGATCAGGAGAATATTCTTAGTATGAATTGTCTAGAATTAGAAATTAAACTGACCAACCAAAAGAAGAAATATAATGAGTGTTCATAATCAATGAAGGAGAAAGTTTCTCCTTCCAACCAATGTTATTTAATTAATTTTACTAACAAAATACCTCTATTATATGATAATAAGATTATTACATCATATAATGATCTTTTTTAATAATTTGTGAAGAAATAGGAACTATCTATGCTTATCTTTAATAATTGTTCTAAATATGTTTTTTTCCATAATGCATGATTTAAAATTTTTTTATATATGTATAGTTTAAAAAAAGAGGTGATAAGACTACCACTATATATTGGGTGGATAAAAGAGGTATAATGGTAGCTGGTTCCCCATGTTCAACCCAACCAGTGGTGAAGGAATTCCAAAAATAGCTTGATCATAAATTTGGAAAATAAGATGTTATTGTGAAAAGATAAATATTTATTGGGTCTTCTTGATATTATAACAGATTCACACATTTTTCAATGTATTATTGGTTTAATCCTATAAATTATAAATTATAAAGTAATCCCATATCTTGGTGGATCAATTCAGATAAAAAGAAATGTCAACAAATAATGAGGAATCTGTTTACACCAAACAGATTTGATATACTTGAATATGTATGTGACGATTGTAATGAGAGTGGTCATAGGAGTGGTGAGTGTACATATCAATATGTATTAAAAGAAAATGGTAAGAAAAGACTATATAAGTTGGTAAATAATAATGAAATAACCTTTGTACAGAAAGAAAAATAAACCTATAAATCATTATTCTCCCATGAAATTTAATAAGAATATAAAATTTTCCATGGATAGTAAGTAGAAAGAAAAATTATTACAAATAAAGTCTAATAAGATCATAAAGAGTGAAAATTATATAAGAGATTATGTGGACACAATCAATCATAAATAACCATTTGGAAAATACAAAGAAGCTATCAAAATACCCAAATATTTACTAATAATATGGCCAGTAGATTTGGAAAGAGAAAATAATATAGAAGAACAAGAAAATGCCAATGCAAAAAGTAAATAGAATATTTCACATGATGATTATAAATTTCATGAGATCTTATCAATAAAATAAAATTATTATGATAATGAAGTAATGTGTGTGAGGTGCACTATAGTTGGACATACTCCAATTAATTGATTACCTATAATTACAACATAAGAAGAGTTACTGAGGAAGATAAAAGTTTTACTAGGTGATACAAGTTCTATAAAGACCCTTAAGAAAATAAAATTTTCATATAAATATATTGAATAATTTGTGAAATCCATATCGCTAATAATAAAACCATATTTGAAAAACTGGCATGCAATCATGAAGAGTAGAGTAACATGGTTGGGAAAATCAACTCAACCATGATATTAACATTAAAGAGAAAGAATATACACCTTATTACCTATTATCAGTGTATAAAAATAATTGAAGGTGAATTAAGGACTCATTGGTAGAACTTGAGAAAGTGAGTTTTCTTTTATAGATTGGACTACTTGATAAAGATGTTCCCACTCTAGGATTGATCTCACATTTTGAATCTCAAATATAATTGATAGAAAAAGATTATACATGGTGATGATGTGGAAGTAGTCAAAACCAGACTACCATATAAATAGGTATATATAAGTTTCCCCTTGAGGGGGAGCTGAGTAGAGAATAAAGAAAATGTTTCCAGATTATATATTTCATGAAAATATGAAATATTCTAAAATGTTCTTGAAGGAGTGTCGTTAAAAATTTCTTTCTTTCTAATTCTTTCATCCTTGGTAACTTAATTTAAGTCCTAAATATAAAGGGTGAGAAATTGATTTAAATAAATGATATTAAAGTTTATTTTTTTAAGATTCATAGCTATTTCCTATAACATCAATCCTAACATATGATTCAGATTTCTTGACCAGTTTGTTGAAGTGACTTCATAAATTTTATTATTATTTCTTTTGATGATAAACTTGTATAACAGTACGAATATATTATATATTTCAACCTATAAGTAGATTAACAATTCTTATAAAGGTAGTATGTTATTATTTTAGTTGATAGTTTGTATCAAGATCAATTGATAGTGGAAAAATTTGTTTTCAAGGTCAAACCATATTATTTTCCACACTGAGAAAGGCCCACATAGTCTTAGAGTGGAAGGGTTGATAGTATATCACTTGAGTATGAATTTATTAAACTTTCCTAGGTTATTTGTATTTATTATTAATAAGGGGAATAGATAGGGAAATGAAATATTGATGAGAATGGGGGAGGATTAGGAATAAATACAACACATATTAATACATCATCTAGAAGGTACTTAAAACAAACACAAATGAGGTGATTTTTTATCTTTCTTTTTGAGAGTTGTATTTGTTGTCAAGAAATACCAATATGATGTTAGGAAGAAAATTGTTGAAGAAGAATAAAATCCAAGAATATGTTTCATAATTATTAGAAGCTTTTGTTTTAAATAATTTCTTGTCATTATTCTGATGAAAAAATATAGGAGTAATTATTAGATTGGTTATTTTGGAAATATATTTAAGATAAAATATTGTTTGAAGATTTTATGTTCAATGAATAATGAATCAGAAAAAAATAATATGAGTTTTGATATTTATCTTGGTATTTTTAATTTAAATAGCTAAAAGTAATATGGGTTGACTGAATATTGTAAAATGGCAATGAGCATCACATGGTAGATCATCTGAATTACACATAAATAGATAAGGATTCAATGATCAACATAGATGAAGAATAATATAGTATTTAATTAACGGAATATGAAATTATATAAATTTAATAATGGAGAATAGTCTAGATGTTGAGAGATTATAACTCAAAAAAAGAAGATTTAAGTCTCAGGGATGATGATGATATGTGTGAACATGATCTTGTGTAGATTCTGAGAATATTAAGATGAAGGAAGAATATTAAATCTGATAACGAAACGAAATTTATTCTTATAAGGTTCAAATATATAGGTTTTTGTTATCATGATTCTTTCTATAATCTTTTAGATGAATTTTGAAAGAAGACAAAATGATGAAAAGGGGAGAAGATGAAGTTTAACAGCTGGTTAAAGGAGTGTAGAACCAAAAATGTGATTCTGCATATCCACATATGGGGTTTTCTATGTAAGTGAATCTATATATCCAAATTTTATGAAAAATATCCAAACATTCATAGAAGTAAAAATCCTGGCATGTAAATTTGAATACATGGCCAGTCATGTTAGTGAATGGAAAATATATTCAAATGGACCATAATTATGAATTTTCTATAGAAGAGAATTGTCCACATCAGGGAATGTGCATGAGAAGCATTCCATATGATAATTGTTCACGTACAAGAATTTCATCACCTATGAAAATAGAAATTCATGTAAGATAATTTCACATATGTACTGGGTGAAATTCAAAAAGTTTGTAGATTTTAATATCATAGGATAAATATCATCTCAGATGATTCTAAATAACCATATATTAAATGAAAAATATATATCATGCTAATATCTATAATGATTTAGGTAGTGTAATTTAGAATGAAGGAGACCTCAGAAAGGCATGCATACATATGCGTATAGGTCATTATGTGGATGAAGTAAGGAAAGGAATGAGGTTTAATTCAGGAAAACAATTCCATGATGAATTCTTCATACATGAATATGGTTTAAATGTATAAGAATATCATAGAAAGAATATTGGAATGATTCTATAGAGGATACCACACTAGTTTTTTTTTATGTGAGGTACATGAATATTTTAATAAGAACAAGGTTTGTGGATCCAATTTGGATATAAATTTTTTGGAATGAATTAAATGAAAAGGTGAATGATATTTCTATATATCATGAATGAAAAGATAGGAAGATGACCAAGTATTCAATTATTTTTAAATAGAAATATCCAAAAATTAAATAACACATATTTATTGTATTTTGAATTACCTAAACTATGGATAATTCAAAATAAGTAATGAAGAAGGTGAAATGATATTTTGGGAAGATTAAATTCCACGATTCTCATAGTCTTGAAGTTTGAATATTAGAATAATGTTTTAATGATGGAAGGAAGATCTAAAGACACTATAACTCATATAAATATTGTTTTCCAAAGGTAGTTGTGTTTATGTGAGAAGAATAAGAGTGTTGAGGTTCGACACAATTATTCTATACAGATCATTCTATGTATGCAAAGAGAGTAAAGAATATACATCATAATATTATGAAAATCCTTGAGCATAGAAGAATAAGATAAGAAGAAGAACCAATGTAGATCAAATTCACAGAAGATAAAGAAGAAGATAGGAGAAGATAAATGTTTTCTGTAGTTCTGTTACATAGAAATAATAAGAATAAGAATTGTATGAGTTGGATGTAAGGTTCACAAGAAGAATAAGTCTCTATGTATTTAATATTTTTCAAAGAAATAAGGGTTTTATAACCAGTTCAAGAGAATAAGGAGAGTAGGAAGAAGGTTGTGTGCACTATTTTTTATACTAGATAAGAAGAAGAGTAGATTATTTCATGTTGTTGTGAAATTAAGATAAAAAAGGATAATAACATTACCGAACTATGAAATTCAAAATAAGTTGCATCTGTTGGAGGAAGAATTGAAGGGGTTAAATACTATTTACATATACAGTATAAAGATCCAATGAAAGCTACATGTTGGACTATGGAATCACTAGTCTAAGGAATTAGGGTTATTTTATTTCCCACATATTGAGTATAGGGTTCCACACATTAGGTTCATGATTGTTTTTTGGCCAATATACTATAATTACTATCTCATTATATTTGTATTTGTGATCATAAATTGTTTATTGGTTGCACCAAGGACTAGCCTTTCTTATTGAAAGGCGAACCTTTGAAATCTCTTATCTACTTTGAGTGTGTGTAGAAAAAAGAAGGAGAAGTAAGATAATAAGAGAATCAAGATCTTAGTTGGTCAAATAGGTAAAGGGTAAAAATAGAAAATTATAAAAAAAATTCACCAACACTGATTCAACCCCCTCTCAGTGCTGATGTATCACCCTATATACACTCTTCTATATCTAATGTGAATAACACATACTTTAAATAATGGATTTGATACTGACTATATATTCCTGACATAAAAATCCCATAATTACATGACTCAAAGAAAATATTTCATTACATATATTCCCATGACCATTTAGGTTTATATATTTAGAGAATTAGGAAAAATCATAAACTAATAAAGCCTATGTCTTTATCAACTAATGGAATTTTTTTCACTATATAAGAAACTACATTGTCCATAATAAGTCTTCAAAATCTCCCAAAAATCCTCTACATAAGATATAATGTTAGTCATATCATGTGAAATAATTTTCTTCATAACCTAGAAAAATGAAAACATAATATGGGGTAAGGTAAACTTATCAATAAGGGTAAACATAAGTGATAATAATAAAATATCACAACTGAGCATAAAGAGAGAATAAATAATATGGAAGGAATATATAACCAATAATAATTCCATAATATAATTAAAATGAAATCATAATATGCCCATGGATAACATTAGAAATGAAAATATCACATAAATAACAATAAATTAATCCTTATCAATGAAATTTATATTTCCAGAAAGCTAATTCTATATGCTAGGTGATGACATCATGATCTTACCGTCAAGACCCTATTTCTCATGACACCTATAGATGCATCTATAGACTATCTATAATGATCCCCAACCATCACCAATTAATTCCAATGAATTCATCATATAAAAGGAATGTATAAAATATACCATACATAACCAACATTCCTTAGTAATCAATAAACATCCATATTGAAATAACAAGTATACAGATTTTCAATATTTCCCCAATCAATAAATAGAATATATTTCTACGTAATAATTCATCAAACTAACACCATATTGAGTAATGTTATATGGTTAAGTCAATAATTTCATAATCAATTAATGTATTTCTATCTAAGTGAACAACCTTCAATCAAAGAAAGTAAATATAGAGTGTTCACAGTGGAAAGACATTGGAATAAAATTCATGCCTATAAAAGAGGTGGATTTGAAAGTAAAATGTAGTGATGGTTTTCCATGAGTTTAATATTCCAAAGGAAAATAGTATGCAGGGATTTAAAAAGTAATCCATTGACAATATATAAACCATAAAAATGAAATAAGTGATGAATATAAATCATATCTCAATGAATCAAAATTGAGATGTAAACATACTTATGATAATGGTTAAGTAAGAATAAAAATAAAATGAGAGGGATACAATGCAATTTAAATGTAATAAAATGAAATATATTAATTATACTTAATGTTAATATGGTAGTGAATAAAACATATAAAAGACAATATGGTGTGCAATATCAAACATGAATCATGGAATTGAAAATGATATAAATAACACTTATGAGTTTAGAAAATTTGGAATCAAAACACCTTGAAGGATAAAGAACTTGAAACTAAAATTAAAATACCATGAAATATAATTCATGATATAATGTAAGAAATAGGTAGTATACACACCATATAAAATTATTTTTAAACATAACAAGAAGCATGTATCAAAGGAATTAAGACCAAGAAACCCTTTTCAAGTAACATGATCTTTGAGTTAAGAATCATTTGATAATGAGTTTTTAAGGAATAATTATAGAACCCTATAAAATTAGAAAATATAATAATAATTATTCATTTGGTAGAATAAATCAAACTAGGAACAAAAAAGTTCAATAAAAAATATTGCAACTCAAGGGAAGAAAATTGATTTAGTACAAATCCATATAACCTTTACAATCATTAAGTCAAAACCACATGATAAAAATAAATTATAATAGAACATTTAATATTAAGGAATATAGTATAATCATGATAAAAAATATTAAAGGGGTATTTGATACACTATTATAAAGAAAACATGGTGTATAATAAGAAATATGACTCATGTGTGGAAAATTTGAGACAATAAACCCTTAACATAATTATCGACTTCTACTAAAGTGTTATTATCTATTTTCAACATCGGGTGTAAGTAATCATGATTGTATTGAACTAGTTTCATAATAATTGTGTTTTTATTCTTTATAATACCAAATTTAATCATTAATAAATTATAAAAGATACTATAAATGATGATTTATATTTATTTATAATGTTATAATTTCATTCTATTAGAGTTTTGGTTATGGTTCTTTTTGATGAAATTGGCGACAAACATGTTTTAGGGATTTTAAACAAAAGAACAATGGTATCTTAATTAACGCATTTAAAATATATGTTAGCATTAAAAAAATGAAATCTATATTTTCTCAGTTATATCATATATTATCAGTAATTAATCTATCATAGTCATCCATGATATTATTTTATAGCATTGTTCAAGTAGGTGGTCAGACCGTCCCAAACATGAACATGCCATAATTAATGCATGATTATGATTATGAAAGTGGATTATTTTGACATAATATCATTATTACAGAATCATAATTATATTATTTATATACTTCTAAAGTGTTGAATTAGATTTTATTAAATTCAATACATAAGAATGACACTAGATGGAAAATGAGATACATTACTTTGTGGAGATAGTATTCCACACAACACACAATTGACATTTTTATTTCTCAAAGAATGAGAGGGAAAGTAGGTGGTGTAAGAACATTGTTCTTCCTTTAAGGTATGGTTTTTTTATTGTACTTAAGAAAAAGGGGAAAACAGGGTTAGTAATTGCTTCAAGTCTGTTACTTAGAAAGACTTGGGGTTACATGCCATGCAATCCTAAGTACAGACCGTGTAATCTGGACATGTGTGATGGCCATACATGGCATGTAGGAATGTCATAAATGAATAGAGAACCATCCAAGTACACGTCATTTTCTTTCTAGTGCACACTATGTAATCGTGTCGGGAAAGAATTTTAATGACCTGGAATGGAATTCGTCGAAGGGGGGGGGGGGGGGTGGGAGATTTGGCATATACACAATGTGTATCCTCAAGTACACGTCGTGTAATTTTTTTTGTTAAAATGGGATGTATCCTCATTTTAATTAGATGGATAGAGGGCTCCTCATCGAGTTCACAAATAGCAGCGCCAGACAGAGTTTTGGCTCTCGATCGTTCGTCTGAACCCTGATTCAGACACTGTCAGATCTGTTATAACCCCATCGATAAGCTCTCGAATCCACTTGATACGTTATTTGTAATCTATTATCTCGACCAAGTTATCAAGGGTTTATATTTTATGATCTTTTTGTAGATCAACCCTGTTCTAGAATGAATTAGAGGCTGAATCTGGATGAGGAGACTCGTACGAGTACGAGGTAGGAGGTGCATACCTTGTTTTGTGTTTTTGCAGACTTTTGGGTGGCACAACCTTTGGTGTGTCTTCAGGTATTTTGAGCGAGACCCCTTTATAACTATTGTTGTATATTTAATTGATTGTTATACCTGTGGGATTCCATTGGGCATGTCCTATACCTAAATTGCTTGAGCATGGACGAGCAAGAGGCCATTTCTAATTGGGTTATTTTATCTGGGGATGAAAAAATGTTTATAATTGTTTTTACTTGGTTTAAAATGGTATATTTAAATTGTTAAAGTTTTATTAAATTGTTTAGAGGCATTCATGACCTCAGTGATGCTATGTTATAGCTTTTATCTAGTTCAATTCAATCTGCTTAATTTTAATTACTTGTTTAAAGTGCTTAAATGTGTTTTATGTTTATGTATAGATTGATATTACATATGTTGTGAACCTAGGGGTTATAACAGGCTTGAACTAAGGTTGGTATGGCATGAACATCAGGATTGAGTGATGTTGATCACCAGTTCATTGTGGCCCAGATTTTCTTGGGTGGTTTGACCACGGGATTGGGTGACGTAGATTTCAGTTTGAGGTAGTGTGTATGTCATGTTGGTAAAGGCTTGGGATACTTGAATGGCATGGCCATCGGGTTTGAGCGACATAGTTTCATGGGAATAACGTGCTAAAGATTGTGTAGCTTGGGTTCTTAATTGGTGATTTTCACTCACCCATGATGGACGAAGTGTCGCTTGAGTAATGTGAACACATGTTGACTCCATGATGAGGTGGTTTTGACCATTTCTTTGTGTAGAGGACCCTAATAATTGTAGTTTAGGTATTTGTGGTTTTGGGGAGCTTGCCATAGAAATCCACAGGGAAGGTGAGGAGCCTTCAGTTGATAGCAATGGGGCTATCGGGTTGGGGGATGAGGCTGGCCGTGCTTGAGGACACGAGCCTTGATATTTATTTGAGGACAAGCATCGTTGTTCCTACGGTTGTCGTTCCATGGGACAATGTGAGCTTATGAGCATGGGTCCTTGGGACTAGGATACTATTGTTTGGGCATGCCTTTGAGACGTCAGAACTTTGAGACACGAGGTGTCAGGGGGAACATGGTGCCAGGCTATGTGATTGAGGGGGAACCTGAGGGTTCACCTAGTCTTTGTGACTAGAGGAGTACCTTGGTCCATGGAGGAATCTCTTTGATTTTAAGATTATGGTAATGGATGAAGCAAGTGATGCTCCCTGGTGGCTTTTGAGCACTATTAGAGGTGATATTCATTATTGAATTGAACTATTTACCTTGATCAGTGTTATTTCCTACTTAAACACTTATACTTAGTACGCACCATTGGGTGGTATCCTACTGAGATTCATCTCACACCCTACATGGGCCCTTCAGGATGCATTTAGACTTTATAAATTTACTTATAGGTAAAGGATCATCCTCAGGAGATGTATCATAGTACTGTTTGGCATGGAAATTGTCATGTACCTTGAGGTTATGACTGATTGGAGTTGTAATTTTATTACGTTTCCTTTTCAGCATCAGCATGCTTATTTTGTACGTAGCTACAATGGTCATCCATGAGCACCATTTTTTTATATCATTATGTATGACCTGCTATGGATTCATGATTGGTTTTTTAAGTGGATACAAGTGTTTTTCTGTAATGATGTTTTGTTTACATTCCACTACTATTTATTTATTGCTTTCGCTATTTATATAATATTGTTGTGCTTCTACTCCGTAGGTCTGGTTCGAGTCTGCTGAGTCATTTATTTACACTTCATGTTATATTATTATACTTAGACCAGTACCTTATCTTACTCCTAGAGGGTATATTCTACCCACTATACCTATTTACACCCTCAATACTAGTTGGCAGTCTTTGGAATTTAGAGAGGTGCACCTAAGGTCAGTGACACCCGACCAGATAACATTGTTTGGGTAACTGTTCGGGTATAGGATGTTTCAGGTGGATTATAATTTGTATATTTATAATAATAATAATAAAATTATATATTTCATATTTGTTCTTAAACTTCACCCTTATAACCATCAATGACAGGTGTTTGTGAAAAACTAAATTTGTCACTTCATGGAGGCAGTAGTCTGCACAACACATGAATGTTGGTTTTTACTTTTCTAAATGGGAAATTAAAAAGGTGGTTAATATTTATTAACTTAGAATAATAAAATTCAGTATAAAATAAATTCTAACTTCATTATATAATAATTATAATTTTATATTTGGGAATGTAAGACAGAATAGAAAAGAAGTTAGGAAAAAGTACTCACATCGAGGACTTGGGTTTTCCCTTGGAAGAATCCTTAGGAATGGAGGTCTCTGGACAATATATTATGACTATAGGATTAGTTAAAATAAATATAATTATAGGGTAATGAAAAGGGTATATTTTATAATGGAAAATTAGTTTTTTTAATGGTCATTAATGGGTGGTGAGAGGCCCCTTTTATATGTATTGAGGATAAATTTTTTTGTAAAAATTACAACAAAATATAGAAAGAACACATGTTTCAAATTTTATGAAGACTCCCAAATGAAAAATAATAAAATTGGGTATTAAATAAGGTCAATAATACATCAAATATTTATTTTCACAGATGTTTTAAACATGTTTCTGAGTCCTTCACTCTTAGAATTTTCACTTTAACCATTTTTGGTTTTACAGCGGTAATTAGTTTTTACCTAATTAATTTACTTTTTATGACAAAAAATAAAATGAAAATTATTACATAATTTGGAAAAAAATATTCCAAATATGAAATAAAATTTATCATATGAAATTTATACATGTAAGGAAACTCAATTTCAACATTAGCACATGTAATGATTAAAAACCCTTTTTTGAAATAGTGTATTTTTAAGAATAAAATTAACCTGTAGGATAAAATTATCAATGTATATGATTTTGATGATATAAATTATTTTATTATAAAAAAAATAAAATTTTAGTGGATTTTAAATCAATCCAGATCCTAATTTTACAAAATAATATTTAATCAAAAGAAAAGACTAAAAATAGTTTCTTTTATTGGAAAATATTTCTTAAGTTGTTAAGCATTGGTTTTATAATTTCATAATAGTATTTAAAAATTTATATATTCAATACATAAAAACATATTTTATCAATTAAAATGTTTATAAACTTCTAGGTATTTCTTATATAATGATAAAGTCATAAAAGTTACATCTTTGGTAAAAACTGTATTTCCATTATTTACATAAAAATAAATTATTAAAAAAATATTAATCTAATATTTTTATTATAAATATAAAAATGAATTCAATTTGGTAAAATTAAAATTCTAAAATTTTAGAATTTAATTTTAAATTAAATAACAAAATATAATGAAAACTGTTTTCATAGGAAAATAACTTTTTTAAAATATTAACTATTATTATTATGATTTCCTATAAATTTATAATAAAATTTATGCTAATATATTGTTCATATCAATAATATCCATATCAATAATATCTATAATATATTTATTTTATTAAAAAAATGTATAAAAACTAGGGTTTAAAAAGTTTATATTATAAAGAATAAATCAATATTTTTAGTTATTTAGCTACACCAATTTAATTTATCAATGACTTAGAATTGATAATGAGCCTTATTTTTATTTATATATATTTTTAATAATTTATGAAACATCTATTTTTACCCACTAATTCTATAACTATATTTTAATGGTTATATACTATTCTGCAGTTCGTTGTGGTTTGGTTTTTTCTGTATAACACAAAATCGAACTTATTAGGTCTTAAAGGAATATATAATTATAAATATCAGGGTTTTATAGTTTAGTAGATACCAAGTTTTCCTAAAATGAGTAAACTAAAAAATGTTAAGAAATATTATAGAGGAGAAAATACATTTGGAAATGATAGTTATTTCAAATTCAATGGTATTGGAACATCATATATTGGTAAGAATCAAATTATACCTAGAAATTTTTTGTTTATTGATGGTTTAAAGCACAATATATTGAGTTTATATTAGTTATTTGATGTTAGAAATTATATTATTTTCAAGATTAATGGATGCGTTGTCAAAATATTTAAATATTTAGCTATTGTGACAAAGGGGTTAAGAACCCCAAGCAACCAATTTCAAGTTGGAGAGGCAAGTAATAATTTTTATCTAAGTCATCAAGCAGAAATTGATTAATGGAATATAAGTATTAACCATATTGGAAAAAATATTATAGATAAAATAATTAAGGAAGAATATATGAGAAATATTCCCATCATGAAAAAGATACTACTTCAATTTTTAAAACTTGCAAGAAAGGAAAGACGGTAAAAAAAATTCCACAAAGGTGGTGATATTCAAACATCATAACCTCTAAAGTCGATCCATTCTGATGTGTATGGACCAATGAACAAAAAACAAACTATTTGAGAAAGGTATTTTATTATATTCATTGATGAAATTACAATGATATCACGTGTAATGTTTATGTTAAAAAAATCATAGGCATTAGAAAAGTTCAAGAATTTTTAGAATACTTATAGAAAAGAAAATAGGATTGTATTTGAAGTGGTTGAGATCAGATAATGGAACTAACTATTCCAGTAGAAAATATACTGAATATCTTAACAAACATGGAATCCAAAATGAAGTTAGTGTTCCTCAAAGACCCCAAAAAATGGAGTAGTTGAGATAAATAATAAGAGTTTAGCAGACACTACTTGAAAAATGTTGACAGAATATGAAACATCAATATTTTACTAGATACATGACATCACAACTGTTGGAATCATTCATAATATATATATCATAAGAAAAAAAATATAATAGGAAACCTTATGATATTTGTTTCATAAATAAACTACATGTTAGACACTTCAGGGTATTTAAGAGTCTATGTATTATCAATGAAAAGGATAGTAGTGGAGGAAAATTTGATGAAAAAGTTGAGGATGGAATTTTCTTAGGTTATACACCAAATGTAAGTTCCTACAGGTGCTACAAAAAGAAGTCAAAATGAATTGTTGATAGTTATGGTGTATTGTTTTTTAGGTATGATAATGTATTTGGAAGAAATATATCTAATATAGTTGGGATGATACTGATAAATCTAGATTAATAGCTAAATCAGTTAAAAGTATAAAACCTCAAGTAGGAGTATATTATAATGTATCCAGTAATTATAAAGAGATTAAAAAATCAAAAAAAGTTTTTTGATAATAAGGAGTATCAGGTGATAATAGGAAAAGGTTCAATACCAAAATGATATGTATATATATTGAGAAAATAATTGGTGACCTGAATCAAGGTTTCAAAACTAAGAGGAAAGTCTTGGATGAATGTCACATAAGTTTTCCTTTAAGAGTTGAGAAAAAATATATAGAATAAGATTTATATCACAATTATTGGATTCAAGACTAGGATGAGGAAATTCATGGGATATAAAATAATGGTACTTGAGAAACTTTCATACACCCACTGAAAAAATGTTATTAGAGTGAAATTGGTCTTTAGAAACAAGCTAGATGAAAATGATGAAGTAGGTAGAAATAAACCTAGATAGGTATGTAAGGGGTACTCACAAATTTAAGGGGTGGAATTTGATGAAAATTTTAATCATGTGAATATAATTGAGTGTATTAGAATGTTCTTAGCCATAAAATCTTAGAAAATATATATAATATTTCAAATGGATGATAAAAAAGCTTATATTAATGGTGATATTGAGGAAAAACTACAAATAGAAAAACTAGGAGGATTTATGATTGATTAAGATGACAATAGAGAATGTAAGTTGAATAAATATCTCCATGGTTTAAAGTATGATATAAGAGTTTTATATTTTAAGTATGTCGAATATCCTTAAGGTATGAGTTTTTAGAAAGCATAGTTGGACAAAAACTTTTATGTAAAGAAAACCAGTACCACATCGCTTTTTGTGATTGTGTGTTTTGATGCTATAATTTTTGTTAGCAATGAAGAAAGTTTGTGTGAGGAGTTCTCAGGACACATGAAATAAATATTTTAATTCCAATTCTTTTAGAAATAATGTTTTTATTGGGATTCTAAATTTCCTATGGAACAATTGATTTTTTTTTTGCAATATAAATATGTTAACGACACCTTGAAGATGTTTGACATACCGAAAGATAGAGGGTTGTTCACACCCATTTATGTGGTCACAAAGCTAAGAATTTATGATTAAGGTAAGAATATTAATGAGAATAAATTTAGAAGCATTATTGAAAGTATTTTGTATTTGATAGCCACTAGATTAAATATTTTGTATGTTGTCACCCTTTGTTCAAGGTTCCAATCTAATTCTAAGTAATCATATATATTAGTAGAAAGAGGATCTTGAGATACATTTAAAATAATTTAAATTATATGATGATTTATAAGAATATATGTGAACTATATTAGATAGGATTTAATTTATTCTGACTTGGAAGGAGCTATAGATGATATAAAATCCATATCTGGTGGAGTGTTTTTATTAGAAGATACTATGTTTCAGGTAATTAAAGGAATAAAACCTTATTAACATTAATATTTATTAAAGTTGAGTATATGGATACATCAATAGATCTTCAATGAATGGTATGGGTGAAGACACAACTATATGATCTGAATTTTGAAGCAGATTATCCCCTGATTATAATATGTGACAATAAAAGTTCCATTAATTTATACAAGAATATGGTTATAAGGGATCAAACTTAAACATTACATAATATATATTTTAATTCAATAATTTTAATTTCTTTAACTTGTAAGATATTTATAGGTTTATAGTTTTAGAGAATTAGGTTAAAATAATATGTAAAAAAACCTTATAATACAAGGTGGGAAATTCTGATCAATATCCATTTTACCACTATATAAAAATTTTAAAACAAAACTTGATTTATTTTCATAAAAAATATTTATGACTTTTAACTTTTCCTCTTAATTTCCCTTAACCATAGTTAAATAATATGAAAAATATTTTAAAAAAATAGGATGATAAAAAAATTCTCAGTAAGGGACATAAAAATAATTAGACCATTAGTCTAGAAAAAATCATGAGAACCCATGAAAAAAACTTTTAAAAAAAAACATACCTTCATAACCAAAAAGGTAATTATAATTCCATTAAAAATATCATTTATTTTACATTTAAAAAAAAAAATTATTACCATGAAAACTCATTAGAAAGCATAGAAAATTCATTTAGGTAACTTGGTACATCATCTCATAGAACCCTTACAAAAGTCTTACAAAACCCTTAAAATTTTTAATAACTATAAAAAAAACTTACAATATAATTATCTAGAGAACATAATCATTACCCAATTAATTAGAGTGCTATCTCAATTTTTATCATAAAATGTATGAAAAACTATTTTAAACTTGTATAAAAATCACTTTATGATATCAAAATATGATTTTATTCTAAAAAACATTTTCAATAACAAAATAAAAAATGAAAAGAGGGTTTTTTCATTAAATAAAACATGTAATCATTCAAAGGAAGATAAAAATAAAAGAATAGTTATGGCGGTAGGAATTGTTTTTTCACTATATACTTTAAAAATAGAACATTCCATTTGTCATTTTTCAGAATGTTCTGTTTAAAACACACAAAAATATTCTTTTTAAAATCCTTTGAAATAAATTAAAATTAAATATATATATATATATATTTTATTTCCATATAAAAACATTTCAGTTTTTTTAAAAACATGAACATAAAAGAGAAATATAATTTGATGGAAAACTTTAACAGATGATTTATTTAGATGAAAAGTGTTAGGTCCACAAGGCTGAATACCCTGAGAGGGGGGGTGAATCAGGGTATGACTAATTTAAAATTAATGCCCGCTCTGATCTTGTTTCGCTATTGAGCAAAACTCTCTTATCTCTTTTTCCTATTGAACAAAGTAAATAGAAAGTGAAGTATGCACCAGACACAAAAATTTTACTTGGTTCACCGCAAAGGGCTACGTCCAAGGAGCATACGCCGACAAGTTGCCGGTCGTACCAAATTCCACTAATCTTCACTAGCTGTGGATTACAAGGTTCGGGCTAGATCACTTCTAAGCCCAGGCTCACTGCCTTTACAAGTTTAGGGTCAGCTCACTGATTTCCCAAGGGTCACTCCCTGTTTCTCTCTCTCTCCAGCTCACTTCCGGTGGAGAGGATCACCTTCTTCCTCTTCCTAAGCTCACTACTCTTGGAAGGAATCCACTCACAGTTTATATACCTGTAGGTCTCTTCATTTGCATGAATGAATGCATCTTCCTCTGTGTGTAGATGCTCTGTTGAAGTAAAACTCTCACCCGTAAATGAATATCGCTTTGCACCGAAGGTATCGGGAAACGTACCAGCTTCCACACAGTCCGAGAAGCACCGCTGGAACAAAACCTTACTTGGCGCGCAAGTCAATCTCGGCGCGCAAGTATCGGCGCACAAGTCACAACGGGCGCGCAAGTCCTCCTCAGACACTTGCGCGACTCAAGCATCCTCAACTCCAAACTTGCACGACTCTCTTCCTTTTACACCCAAACCAATATTGGCATGCAACTACCAACCGGCGCACAACTTCTAACACCGGCGCATAACTTCAACTACTGGCGCACAAATTCACCTGCGCGACCCACACTCACCACTTGCACAACCACCACACCTGCGCGACGGGAGATATGATTTCTCAAAGTGTTGAACTTCGTTAAAAATGAGGAGGGGTGGTCCAGTATTTATAGGCAATCTGACCACCCTGCGCGACGGCGCGCAAGTCACCTGCGCGACCCAGTTTCGGCGTGCAAGTCCCCTGTCATTTTAGACATTTGCGCGACCAACTCCCAAACTTGCGCGAACCTCTTTACTTTGCCATATTTTGATCTTCTAATCTTGAAAAACATATGGCGTGAAAGTTTACTATACTCCAAGTCCTCGGCGTGCAAGTCCTTTTTCCAAAAACACTTTTCTTCATTTGCCGATTTTCAGGCCCTAAAATTTGGAAAACACTGGAAAACAGCGCCACCTTGTATCTGTTCTTTTGTACCGCCTCCAGATCATCCATTCCTTTTCTCGACGTTCTTGAATCAAACATGGATCGTTGACCTCAGCTCTTGAACTCGACATTCCACCATGAAATCCTCTTTGTCAACAAATTTGTATGTCATTGTTTTGCTTTGTCAACAATCACTACTCAGATGTCCACTTTGTCAACAAACACAATCACCTCAAAAATGCTTCAATGATACCTTGAGGGATTTTTTCCCAACAATCTCCCCCTTTGGGTTTGTTGATAACTCTTCCAAAACAAATATACGTCATTGATTCTTCAGCCTTCATTCGCCTCATTGCGATTCTGATAGCGATCAAGGATTTACTCAACACATACTCTAAGCCCACATGAGCAGTGCTCGGCGTGAGAAACAAGAGTAAATGAAAAGTTCATCAATGAATCACTTTATCTCTGACATCCACTATTGACAACAAACTGATACCAATTTGTACTAAACTGATACCAATTGTTGATGGATTTGTTGGAAGACCAATGTTTAGTTTGGAAATAGTCTTACCACTTTCCAACACCACTCTTCTACTTTTATCACGATCCTCAGCTGTCGTGATATCTATTCTTTGATCGATCACTTCTATCATCGTCAGATTTAATATACTCCCCCTTTCTCATTGCTCCCCCTTTCTGGCTGCTCCACCTGTCAGCTTCTCCCCGTATCAATTATGATTTATCAAATCTCTGCACTGTCTCCCCCTTGAACAATCACTATTTTCTCTTCCTTTAACAAACACTTTTCTCCCCCTTTGTCAATGAACCCAAAGGACAGTCCTTTGTAGTCTGTAACATAGTAGAGAACACATATCAACATATTAGGGAAAAACACATCATACCTCAGAGAGGGGGGGGGGGGGGGGGGTCCCACATCCACACTATTTCAAGTGCGGGGAATCGACTGAACTCCCAGAGCCAGTCGATGCCTCTCAAAAGCTTCCTTGGGTAAGGCCTTTGTCAGAATGTCTGCAACCTGTAGCTCTGTAGGCATATACTCCAACTTCACGATGCCCTGCTCAACCTTCTCCTTGATGAAATGATACTTGATCTCAATGTGCTTTGTCCTGAAATGATGGACAGGATTTTTGCTAAGATTTATAGCACTTGAGTTGTCACACTGGATTCCGATCAGAGACTTCACTTCAACTCCCATATCTTCAAGCTGCTGCTTCATCCACAATAACCGTGTGCATGCTTGAGTGGCTGCAATATATTCAGCTTCTGCGGTGCTTAATGAAATGCAATCCTGCTTCTTGCTCAACCAAGCAATATATAGTCCGCCAAGATAAAATGAACCTCCAGATGTTGATTTCCTGTCATCTGCTGAACCGGCCCAGTCTGCATCAGTATATCCCAATAATTATGTCTGAGACTTGTCGTTATATGTCATCCCGAAGTCCACTATGCCCTTGATATACCAAAGTATTCTTTTCACTGCAAGCATGTGACTTTCCTTGGGATTACTTTGATATCTCGCTGCTTGGCATGTGTCAAAAACAATATCAGGCCTTGTTGCAGTCAAGTACAACAAACTTCTGATAATTTTCCTATATTCTGTGATATTAACTGCCTTTCCATCCTCATCTTTTGATAATCTCATCCGGGTAGCAACCAGAGTCTTCATCTCCTTGGAATTATCCATTCCAAACCTTCTTAGAACCTCCTTGGCATATTTGGATTTAGAAATAAAAGTGCCATTACTTTCTTGTGTCACCTGTAAACCAAGGAAAAATTTTATCTCTCCAATCATTGACATTTTAAACTCATTTTTCATGAATTCGGAGAACTGTCTGCATTGAGCTTCATCTGATCCGCCGAATATTATGTCATCAACATAAACTAGCACCATCATCCGTTGATTACTTTCATTACTAAAATAGAGATTGTAATCAACTCCTCCATGATGAAAACCAAGCTTCTTCAAATACTGATCAAGCCTTGAGTACCATGCTCGTGGTGCTTGTTTCATCCCATACAAGGCCTTCTTCAGCCTGCAAACTTTGTTCTCATCCTCATGAATAAGAAAATCATCTGGCTACTCAATGTAAACCTCTTCTTCCAGAACCCCATTCAAGAATGTGGATTTGAAATCCATCTGGAACACTTTAAACTTTCTTTGCACTGCTATGGCCAAGAATAATCTGATTGTCTCCATCCTTGCAACTGGTTCAAATGTCTCATCAACATCTATTCCTTCGATCTGGGAGTACCCCTTGCACACTAGTCGTGCTTTGTTTCGAATCACAGTTCCATCTTCATTCATCTTGTTGTGATAGACCCATTTAGTCCCAATGACATTCTTGTCTGCTGGTCTCGAAACAATCTCCCATGTCTGGTTCTTCTCAATTTGATCAAGTTCTTCGTTCATAGCCTAAACCCAGTTGTCATCTTCAACTGCATCGAAAAAACATTTCGGCTCCACCTGAGATAAAAACGATGTCTGCTGTAATGACTTCATTCTTCGATTCTGAACTGGAGCTGTCTGATCACCAATGATATTTTGCCTATCAATTTTAGCTCGACTCTTTGGATTCCTTGCAGATACAGACTTGACACTTTCTTTTTCATCATCATTATCTTCTTCTGAGTTAGCCTCTACCACTTCTACTCCCCCTGTGTTGCTTACCTCATCATCACTTTCATCCAGAAACTGTTCACTCGTTCATTGAGCAGTCTGTTCATTTTTGACTATAGTGACATCATTGCTCTCAACAATTTTTCCCAGCCTCTTGTTGAAGCATTTATATGCTTTGCTTTTCCCTGAATAGCCAAGGAATATCCCTTCATCTCCTCGTGCCTCAAACTTCCTATGATGTTCTTTGTTGAGAATGAAACACTTAATTCCAAAGATTCTAAAGTATTTCAACGTTGGATTCTTTCCGTACCACAGTTCATATGGAGTCTTCCCTTGCTTCGGATATAACAGGGACCTGTTTGAAACATAGACCGATGTCAAAACTGCTTCCTTCCAAAATTTCTCTGGTAGGTCCTTATCGATAAGCATTGTTCTGGCCATGTTGTTGATGATCTGATTTCTCCTTTCAACCACTCCATTCTGTTGGGGAGTTCTTACTGATGAAAATTTATGCCTTATCCCATGTTTCTCAAGATAGTTTTCAACCTGTCTGTTTGTAAATTCCGTACCGTTATCAGTACGGAACTTCAAAATTTTCTGCCCAAGCATCTTTTCTGATTCCCTCCTGTACTGCTTTATGCAACTGAACACCTCTGTCTTATGGGTAATGATGAATACCCAGACCATTCTTCTATAGTCATCAATGAAAAGAACATAGTACCTTTTCCCATCTATAGCTCTAGGTGAGATAGGTCCACATACATCAGCATGCACCAATTCGAGCACTCGAGTTGCTTTTTGTTCCTTTGGCCTGTATGTCTTCCTGATGATATTCCCTTGTTGACAAGCATCACACGTATGAGTGCGATCACGTGATAGTTTGGGAAGGTCTCTAGCAGCATCACACTTTACCAGATCTTCCATAGATGGTTGACATAGATGACCAAGTCGCTTATGCCATAGCTGATTTTCTTCTTCTCTGGATAAAAGGCATGAATCTTCTTCCCCACCTACAAGGTAAAGATTCCCATTTGTTCGTTTTCCCTGAAGAATGACTATTCCATATTTTCCTTTAACAAAACCCATATTCTTGGTAAATAGGATAGACTGCCCAGAGTCGTATAGTTGACTGATGCTAAGCAAATTATGACTGAGACCCTCTACCACCAAGACATCAGCATGTCTCATTTCTTTACCCCCAAACTTGGCTTTTCCTGGGCCAACAATCTTCATGCCTTCATCATTTACAAATTTGAAAACTCCTTCTTTGTCATATTTTATTCCTGTAACCATATCCTTATTACCCGTAATGTGGGATGTGCAACCACTGTCAAGGATCCAAACACCAGAACGATATGATGCTTTAAGGGCAATTTCAGCAACTACGGACTTCTCAATTTTCTTCTTCCTGGTCCATACCTTTTCTTTCATACTCGGCATGGATTGAGGCTTCTGTTCTTTCTCAGAGTATGATGGACCAGCTTCATCTTGCAAAACTTCAAATCTATTCTGAACTTTTAACTCACTTGTCGGTTTACTGATCTACTGCTTGCGAACATTTTGATTCTGCTTTGGAACATTTTTCTGAATGGTCGGAGTGCAGTACCTAGCCATGTGTCCAAATCCTCCACAACAAAAACAGTTTCCTTCAAAATATGTTCTAGAAAACCGTTCTCTGTTTGGCTGCCATCTCTGTTCTTGTTCCCTTCGATATCTTTTGGCTATGGGACACACATACTGTGAATGTCCCATCTTTCCACAACAATAACACCTGATATAAGGTGCATTCCTTCATGTTACTTCAGCACTACGAGTTTCCCCTTTGGATCTCTGAGTATTATGATTCTTCTTTGTGCTCAAATCCACTTTCAATCTCGGGACAGGTGCTTGCGGTCTGACTTCAACTGCCACAAATTTTTGTTTTTGATTAAGCCATGAATCAGCCTTAACTTCTGAGTTCAATTGTTGCTTCTTTCCTGCTGAACTACTAGGCTCTTCTTTCTTCTTTTCAGTCTTCATAACGACCTTATGTCCCAAGAATGTGTTGGGATTCAAAGGTTTTTCCTGGTCTTTAACTTTTCTCCACAGACCGACAACTTCCTCTTCAAGCTCTTCAATACGCTTGACGCGATCTTTCACTTTTCGACTCAAGAAATCGATCTCCCTTTTCTACTCTTCAAGCTTGAGCTTATGCTCATCAAACTTTTCTGTGCGCTCTGGCCTGGAAGACTTAAGATTTTCAATTTATTTCTCAAGATTATACTTCTCTTATTCTTGTTGTTGCATGTAGAGTTTGGCATCACGTACTATCTTTTTGTCTTTCTTTGTTTTTGCTCGCCAAACATCTATCTCTTCAAGAGCTGCTTCTAATTCAGCTTCCATGTCAACTCTCCCTTCAATTTCTTCTTCTTCTTCATCAGTTTCAGTTTCTTTCTTTTCTAGAGAACTACTGGCAACAGCCACCATCACATTTTGTCCACGGTCTTTGCAGTTTTCTATCTCTTCAACTTCTTCACCCTCAGACTCAGCTGAACTGTCTATTTCTTGGGAAAGAAGATTCTTCTTCTTAAAGAAATTTCTCTTGAACTGCTTCTTCCCTTTCACATAGGCTGAATATTTTTTCATAGGAATCTCAACTTCATCTTCATCGCTTTCTTGTTGAAACTTTTTGGGGCATCTTGCAGCAAGATGACCAACCTTTCCGCATCGGAAGCATGCTAGTGGAAGTTTCCCTTTAAACTTTCCTTTTCCTATTTGCAGATTTGAAGAAAGGAACGACATCACCTCATCTAACTCTTCTTCCTCCTGAGAATCTTCAATAGTGAGCCTCTTCATGGCCTTAAATGCCACCTCTTTGGATTTTCCCTTTTCCACAGCATCATTGTCATCATTTCTCATTTCATATGCAACAAGAGTGCTGTGTAGGTTATCCAATGTCAGCTCTTTCGGATCTTTATCTTCCAAAACAGAAACTTTCGGATTGAAACGAGGTGGAAGCTTTCTCAAGATGCACTTTAAGATTTTAATGTCTTCGATAATTTCTCCAAGACCCCGCATGTCTTCTACCACAGCATTTACCCTGTCAAAGAATGCATCAACAGACTCATTCGGGTTCATTCTGAGATCTTCATACTTGTTCCACAACACTTGCAGCTTCGCCTCTCTGACTTTTGTATCCCCTTCATAAATATTCAAAAGCTTTTCCCACATGACATGTGACGTTTTTCATGACATCACCTTTGTATATATGGGATTAGAGAGGTCTCCCCCTAAGGCATTGATTGCTTTGGAATCAGCATCCAACTCTTTGTGCTCAGCTTCTGATAATGCACCACTAGTAATATCAGCTGTGATACCATGCATAGCTACTGAAAACATATCCATTCCCAAAGATCGGAAATAGTGTTGCATTCGATTCTTCCATATCTGAAAATTACATCCGTCGAAGATCGGAATCCCTCTATGATTAGTGACCTCCATTTGAGAGAAGAACAACTGTCAAACTTCCCTATGATACCAATTGTTAGGTTCACAAGGCTGAATACCCTGAGAGGGGGGGGGGGGGGGTGAATCAGGGTATGACTAATTTAAAATTAATGCCCGTTCTGATCTTGTTTCGTTGTTGAGAAAAACTCTCTTCTCTCTTTTTCCTGTTGCACAAAGTAAATAGAAAGTGAAGTATGCACCTGACACAACAATTTTACTTGGTTCACCGCAAAGGGCTACGTCCAAGGAGCATACGCCGACAAGTTGCCGGTCGTACCAAATTCCACTAATCTTCACTACCTGTGGATTACAAGGTTCGGGCTAGATCACTTCTAAGCCCAGGCTCACTGCCTTTACAAGTTTAGGGTCAGCTCACTGCTTTCCCAAGGGTCACTCCCTGTTTCTCTCTCTCTCTGGCTCACTGCCGGTGGAGAGGATCACCTTCATCCTCTTCCTAAGCTCACTACTCTTGGAAGGAATCCACTCACAGTTTATAGACCTGTAGTTCTCTTCATTTTCATGAATTAATGCATCTTACTCTGTGTATAGATGCTCTGTTGAAGTACAAATCTCACCCGTAAATGAATATCGCTTTGCACCGAAGGTATCGGGAAACGTACCAGCTTCCATGCAGTCCGAGAAGCACCGCTGGAACAAAACCTTACTTAGCGCGCAAGTCAATCTCGGCGCGCAAGTATCGGCACACAAGTCACAACGGGCGCGCAAGTCCTCCTCAGACACTTGCGCGAATCAAGCATCCTCAACTCCAAACTTGTGCGACTCTCTTCCTTTTACACCCAAACCAATATTGGCGCGCAACTGCCAACCGGCGCACAACTTCTAACACCGACGCACAACTTCAACTACTGGCGCACAAATTCACCTGCACGACCCACACTCACCACTTGCGCGACCACCACACATGCGCGACGGGAGCTCTGATTTCTCAAAGTATTGAACTCCGTTAAAAATGAGGTGGGGTGGTCCAGTATTTATCGGAAATCTGACCACCCTGCATTACGGCACGCAAGTCACCTGCGCGACCCAGTTTCAGCACGCAAGTCCCCTGTCATTTTAGACACTTGCGTGACCAACTCCCAAACTTGCGCGAACCTCTTTACTTTGCCATATTTTGATCTTCTGATCTTGAAAAACATATGGCGCGCAAGTTTCCTATATTCCAAGTCCTCGGCGCGCAAGTCCTTTTTCCAAAAACACTTTTCTTCATTTGCCGATTTTCAGGCCCTAAAATTTAAAAAACACTGGAAAACGGCGCCACCTTGTATCTGTTCTTTTGTACCACCTCCAGATCATCCATTCCTTTTCTCGACGTTCTTAAATCAAACATGGATCGTTGACCTCGGCTCTTGAACTCGACATTCCACCATGAAATCCTCTTTGTCAACAAATTTGTATGTCATTGTTTTTCTTTGTCAACAATCACTACTCAGATGTCCACTTTGTCAACAAACACAATCACCTCAAAAATGCTTCAATGATACCTTGAGGGATTTTTTCCCAACAAAAAGTCCCTTATCACTTTAGAAATATTAAAATCATAATACTAATGAAATAATAAAATTTAAAAACATTAAATTGCATGAGAATAGATAAATTGATGATATAAAATATCAAAGGGGATATATGTACACTATATAAAGGAATGTGGGTGCATAACATCAAAATATGCCTCAATGAAAGAAAATTGAGATGAAGTCTCTTACCTCGAGTCTAACGTGTCACGTGTGTCTTTATATTCCCGAATAATAAACTTATGTTAATTATTTACTTAATTGAGAAACTTTTTAATGTTTATTATTAATTTTATTTCACTTATTATCATGTTATATACAATTACATAATCAATTAAATTTACATCAGATGTTTTGACTATATTCAACTTATGTGTCAAAAATGACTTTGTTAGGTTGACTATGGTCAAATATGTCATTATTTAAACATATATAGAATAATAATTATGAAATAATTTTCATACTTATACATATATTATACTTTTAAAACCAATAATGAAATATATTTATGAAAAATGAACTAACGTTATGATCGTGGATACAGTATGTCATAAGTACATATGAGTAATGTTTCCATTTTTCAATGATCATTATGGATAGAAGGTAAGTAATATTTTATATTTATAGAATAAAAATAAAATCATAAATACAATATTATTTAATTATATATAATTATATATATATATATATCATTCTTGATATGTGGTAATGAAAAAAAGGAATCACATCGCTTTGTGGAGGCAGTAGTCCACACGTCCACACATAAAATTATGATTTTTACACGAAAGAATATAATGATATAATATATATTAATAATGATAAATATATCATGAATATCATAATTATATAATTTATATCACATATATTCATTATCTTTATATTTATTACCTTTCATTTATAGCATTAGTGAAAAACAAATCACATCGCTTCGTGAGGCGGTAGTCCGCCGTTCACACGAGTGAAGTTATCGTATCCCATATGGAATATGAAGTAAAAAAGGTATATATGATATAATTACTAAAGAGTTATAATTATTTTATAAATATCATATATATACATTATATACATCATCATACCCAATCATGAGAGGTGGTAATTGAAAAACTGATAACATCGATTCGTGAGGCGATAGTCCTCCGTACACACGAATGATGATTTCATAACCCATTTAATGGAAGTGGAGATGATTGTATGTAATTAAATTATTATAAGAAAAATTATATTATATTTAATATAATGAGGTTATTATATCATTATTTTTTAATAATAATCTAAGGGGGTGGAGAAATAAATAATCTAATGACGCTCAATGAAGAACATTACCTCTTCTTCGTGTATCATCATTAGGTTTGCACTAAATGATTCCTAGGTTGTATTCATACCAAAAATAAGAATTCTAAAATGATATTAAGGATTTTAAGGTATTTGGGTAGGTATTGGATGAATAAAATATGATTTAAGGTGTTAATAAAAGAGGATAGGGGGTGGCCTTTTATAAGTGGGGGATAAGACACACCTGGTATTTTTGAAAAGAATATAGTACTCCCAAATTTTTCATATGTAAAAAGGTAAAAAATGGTTCATTATCAAAGCTTATAGGTTTAATGGTTGAAATATGTATGGAAAATAGTTTTTAGACAAGTTTATAGGTCATTTTTACCCTTATCTTTTTAGTTTAACCGTCGATAAACCAATTTTTACCTTAACCATAGTAACTAATTTTTACTGTTTTCATGATTAATTTTGGTCAAAAATTATGTTTAAATTATTATATAATATATATTATGATTATTAAAAATATGGAATACATTTTTCCAAATTCCATTTATATAATTGGAGAATTTTAACTTAAAATTAATCCCACAGACGCGGCGAGAAAGCATGTTTTTAAGAAGTATATTTTTTCATGAAAAAGATGATTATATATTAACTATATGACAAATAATAATAATTTTATGAATTTAAATTAATATAAAAATATATATAATATAAAAAATTCATTTAAAAAATTCCTTTTTAGTGATTTTTTAATTAATTGAAAAGGAGAAACATTATGCATTTTAAAACAGTTTTAAGAAAAACCCATTTTTAAGCCCAAAACCAAACTTATATTAAAATAAAATATAAACTTGATTAAAAAAGTATTTAAGTTGGTAAATATAACTAAATAATACTTATTCTACATGAAATAATATTCAAAACATATTGGGACTTTTAAATCACTTAATTTATTGAAACGAAAATACTTTTTTACAAAAATTAGTATTTTTCACTATTCAATAATAGGTAAATTTTGATATTATGATTTAAAAAATGATATTATTATTTTCAAATTGAAATTCAAAAAATTATAAATTATTATTTTTAATAAAACTTTATAAGAAAATAGTTTAGTTAAAACTACTTCATTTTTTATTTAAAAATTACTTAATATTTTTATAATTAATATAAGTGTCTAATTAATATTAATAAATATGAAAATGATTTATTATATCATTAACTGGTTTGTTACATTCTCCAAAATTTTATAAATTTCTTCCGTACAATTTCATTCACTTATTAAAAAAGTGGGGGTATCTTTCCCTCATATCATTTTCATATTACTATGTTTCCTTTTCACCAATATGGTTCTTCCATAAAACCATTACCAGGTGAATCACCTTTTTTTGAAACACTTGTGATATATGGTCAAGAATATAAATATTATGTTCCTTATAAGAAAGGTTCTCTTCTAACTAAACCGCTTTCAGGATCAAAACATGATAGGAGTCCATCACATATTTCCTTAACATCAAAACATGAAATACATTTTGTACCTGAGATAAACTCTTATGTAAATCCAATCAGTAGGAAACTGGTCCAAATTTCTCTAGGATTTTATATAGTACAATGAAATATAGACTTAGATTCCCTTTATTACCAAAACACATACCACATTTCCATAGAGAAACTTCAAGAAAGACCTGATCGCCTACCTCAAAAAAGCAATCTTTCCTCTAGTTATCTGCCTAACGTTTGTACTTGATCTGAGATGTATTCATATGTTACTGAATCAATGACACCTTCCCATCTATTTCCTATAAAAAAATTTTCCCTATAAACCTCCTTTATCCTACTTCATCCTAAGAATCAGGTTTTTGACACTGGTTTCCATATAATTCCTCAAATGGTGCCATCTGTATATTGTAATGAAAAATATTATGATAAGAAAACTCAACCAAAGAAATATATTGATATCAAATTACCTAGTAATCAATTGAACTTGAACAAAGAATATCTTACATGGTCTGAATTTTCTTCTCATATTGTCTATCATTATGAGGATTAAAAGTTGTACTATAATTAAATTTAGTACCCAACAACTTTTGAAGTCCTTTCTAAAAATTATATGTGAACATGGGATCACGATCTAATACAATAGAGAGAGGCACCCCATGTAACCTCACTATATTATTTAGATATATTAGAGAAAGATAATCTAAATACATTGTAACTTTAATGAGAAGGAAATGTGTAGATTTTTTTAATTGATTAATAATAACCCAAATCGTATTGTTACCTCCTGATTTCCTTTGAAATCCCACCACAAAATCCATGGATATATTTTCCAATTTCTACTTCATTACTGGAAAAGGTTAAAGAATCCCCTTAGATAATTGTCATTATTCTTTAACCTACTAACAAGTCAAACAATTCATGGTAATATCATTAATATATTTTTTCAGTCCATCCCACTGGTAATAATCCTGAAGGTCTCTATACATCTTAGTGCTTCCTGGATGAATGGAAAAAATATAACTATGAGCTTCACTTAATAACTCTTTCATAAACTAGGAATCACAAGACACACATAATCTTTTTCCAAATCATAAAATTCATTCTTCATCAATATTAAAATTAGTAAACTGAACCTTATTAATGGATTTCACGTTTTCCTACAATGGTTGATCCTCCTTATGAGCTTGATTAATTATTCCTGACAAATCCAACTATACTAAAACCTAAAACAAAATAGAGGAGGTCCCTATGTCCATAACTTCTATTCCAAAATTCATCTAATCATTAAATAAATTTTCACATTCCAAATGTTACATGGTTAATATAACATTATTTTTTTAACTCAAATAATTGTTTAATTTGTTTGATTATATAGGATGATAATGAATCGTGCAGTCATAATCCTTGACCAGTTCTATCTATCATCTCCATCTCATGTTCAATTATTTCTAAGTGAATATATACTTCAATTTTTTTGATCAGTATATATTTCACAATTTACTCCATAAAAATTATGCCTATATATTTTTAAATAAAAAATCACATCAGCTAATTCCAAATCATATTTAGGGTAATTTAACTCATGAGGTTTCAACTGAAGTGAATCATAAGAAATTACCTTCTCATTCTTCATTAGGACCCAACTATGTTCTTTAAAAAGAAGAATCACTGTAGATGAAAAATTCTTAATTTCTAGGAGGTAGGACCAAAACTAAAGCATTCACTAGTTTTCTTTTCAGTTCCTAAAAATAATCATCATATTATTTTATCAAAATGAATTTTACTCCATTTTGAGTTAACTTAGATAGTGGGATTAACAACCAAGAAATTGTTTCAAAAAACCATCAGTAGTAACCCAAAAGTCCATGAAAAATATGAATCTTTATGATATTTATGGTTCTTTTCCATTCTTCAACAACTTTTTTTAGTAGGGTCAGAAATTATGCCATCTTTTGAAAAAATATATCCATGGAAATAAATTTGTTACAACTAAAATTCACACTTGATACATTTACAAAATAATTTATTTTCTTTTAAGGTTTTCAAAAAAATCCTTATATTTCTTTCATGTTCCTTATAAAATTTGGAATATACCAAAATGTCATCAATAAACACAACAAAAAACATGTCCAAGAACTCATTAAAAACCTTATTCATAAGGTCCATAAATACAACAGGTGAATTAGACAACCCAAATGGCATAAATAAAAACTCATAGTGCCCATATCTAGTATGAAATATAGTCTTCCGAATATCATACCCATTCACCTTCAGTTGATGGTACTCGGATCTCATGTCAACCTTTGAAAAATATTGTGCTCCCTAGAGTTGATTAAACAAATCATAGATATGATGAATATGATACTTTTTCTTAATAGTGATGTTATTAAAGGATTTATTGCCAATGAAAAGTCTCATTAAACCATATTTATTTTTAACAAACAAGATAGGTAAATCCCATGGTGAAGTACTAGGTTGGATGAAATCTTTATCTACTAACTCCTACAATTGATTTTTTAATTCTAAAAGTTCCACTTGATCTATTTGATAAGGGGGTTTAGAAATTGAATTAGCATCATGTACTAAGTCAATAGTAAAACCAACCTCCTGATAAAGAATAACACTAGGAAAATAATTTGGAAAAACATCCATATATTAATTCACTACTCAAACATTTCTAATTTTAATAGTTACATTCTTTTCAACAATGTGAGATAGGAAACTTCCACCAGTATCGGTAATCAATTTCTCATATTCATAGTTTGTTATTAAAGGCATGAAAGCATTGAATAAAACTTTATTAGAATGGAAATATATATTATCATGATTAAATTAAAGGAAATCCATACCCAAAATGATATCAAACTCTACTATGGAGAGTTCAAAAATATTTTTCTGAAAGACCATCCCACTGATAACAACATGAAGACTTCTATAAATCTTGGTTTCGTTAATACTTCCACCCAGAGTTTTCACCAAAAGTTCTAACATAATTTCATTAGGTGTTATTAAGAATTTACTTAAAAAATTTATGAGAAATAAAAGAATGAAAAGATTCAAAGTCAAACAGGGTATTCAAATAATTCGAATACACAAGTAACATAACTATCACCACTTCATTTAATGGCCCAACATCAATTGTATTAGTAGAAAAATATTTTTCCACACCCTTTTTCTTCTAATATTGATGATTTCCAGCCTAAGTTACTAACTTGCGTCACACGTTATCATAATGACCCAAATCCTTGAAACAAAAATATTTTATCATTGTATGGATATCAGTTACCCCATTCTTTGATTCTTCAGGATTCTTTTACTTGCATTCAAATGCTATATAGCACAAATTTCCACATTGAAAACACTTCCCTAACTTCATAAGACATTTTATAGTGTTCTCTTTACCACACTTACCACAATATGGGAACTTAATTTTCTTATATCCATATTTATTTTTTGTATGTTTTACCATTTCCTACCATCCTAAAAACTTATTACTTTCATCATCACAAGGCACATAAGAGTTAATAAACTCCATATCAACTTTTTCAGAAAAATGAACCAATTTATCATAGATTTTAAATTCTTATGTGGAAAAGGCTCTTCATAAACTTGGTTTTAATCCTAAGTAAAATATATTAATTTTAATATTAGTGTCTCAAATAAAGTTCGGCACATACCTAACCAATCTTGTGAAGTTTTATTTATATGAAGCCACATAATATTTATCTTTTTTCCTCAATTCTAGGATTTTTTTTCTATATGTAATTGAAGAACCTAAGGTAAATATTTATCAATGAAAATATCCTTAAATGTTTCCCATTACATGGAAAAAAGTTTATATTGCTCTCTAAAATTCTTAATCAAATACCACCATTGATCAAATTTACTTTTAAAATGATAAATGGAAAGAGTTACCTTTTAGAGTTTGGAACATCCCATGACATAAATCATCTTATTCATAGAAATTATCCATACATAGGATACCATTGGGATAAATGATCCACTGAATTATGAGGGATGTTTTCTCGTGAAATTCTCCACAATAGACATATTATTTAATGGTAGATAGGGTTTATCTCTGCCATGGATACCATAAATATTTATATCTTGGGTAAACCGATCCATCACTATAACAAACTATTCTACTCTATTTAAAACCATCTTGGAATACTAATTTGGAAGGATAATTTCCTTTTGGTGCTTTCCCATTACAACTTCGCTATTTACTCTATGGAAAACCATTATAAATAGAAATAATGTAGAAAAATAAATATGATAATATTAAAATTATATATAATTTTAACTTATCTAAAAGGTAAAATATTTCAAGGGAATGATATTAAAATTATCATAACCTCTAAAGGTATCTAAACTGACCTATGATACCAACTATAAGGACCCATTCTTAAACATTACATAATATTGTTTTTTAGTTAAGAATATTAATTTATTTCACTTTGAGGATATTTTCAGGTTTATAGTTTTAGAGAATTAGGTCAAAACTCATACATAAAAAAAATATATAATAAAAAGTTAACACTTCTGATCAACATATATTTTTCCCACAATATAAAACTTTTAAAATAAAACATGATTTCTTTTCATGAAAACTCTTTAGGAATTTTAACATGACCTCTTCTACTCCATTACCCATCCTTAAATATTATGAATTTTTTTTAAAAACATGGAATGAGGACCAAAATCTTATTAAGGGACATAAATAGAAGAAGAACATTAGTCTAGTGAATAAAATTAAAACACATGAAAATATGTTTTCTAAAAAAACACAACTTTTTACCCAAAGGGGGAATTATCATTCCTTTAAACATATAATTTATTTCGCCTTTACAAAACAAATTATTTCCCAAAAAACTCATTAGAAAGCATAGAAAATACTTGGAATTACCTTGGGACATCATCTCATAGAAACCACATTGATCCCTTATAAAAACCTTACAAATTTCAATAACCATATGGCCAAATTCCAATATAATTCTTCAAAGAACATAATCATCACCCAATTCATTGGAGTTATATATGAAATAACCCATCATATAAGATATAACGGGGTCACCCATCACTATCTAGGAACACCCATAATATATAATGTCCAAGAATCACAACATGAATAAAACATTTTATGCTTTCATTTTTTATCATAAAACGTATGCAAAATATTTTAAACTTGTATACAAAACAATTTCAGATATCAAAATACCATTTTCAATACAAAAATACCCAAAAAATGAAAATAGGGTTTTTAGTTTAATAGAAAATGTAAATTTTCAAAGGAATATAGAAATAAAATAATAGTCATGATGACAGGAAATGTCGTTATTGCCGTATAATTTAAAAGTAGAGGATTCCATTTGTTATTTGTAAAAACATATTGTTTAAAACACATACAAATATTCCTTTTGAAAAACTTTGAAATAAAGTAAAATAAAATTTATAAATCTTTTATATCCATATAAAAACATTTCAAAAATAATTTTAAAAACATGAACATGGAATAGAAAGAGAGTTTGAAGTAAAACTTTAAAAGTGGATTTGTTTAGAAGAAAAGTCCCTTATCACTTTGGAAATATTTAAGTCACAAACCCCATGAAATAATAAAACTAAAAAAATATTAAATTCTATGATAATAGATAAATTCATGACATGACATGTTAAATGGGCTGTATATGCACCACATAAAGGAATATAGGTGTATAATATCAAAATATGCCTCAATGAAAGGAAATTGAGACAAAGTCCCTTACCTTGAGTCTGAATTGTCATGTGTGTCCTTATATTCCCAAATAATAAACTTATGTTAATTATTTACTTTATTGAGAAAATTTTTCAAGTTTATTATTACTTTTATTTCACTTATTATTATGTTAAATATAATTAATTAATCAATTAAGTTTTCATCGGATGTTTTGACCATATTCAGCTTATGTGTCAAAAATGACTTTGGTAGGTTGAATATGGTCAAAGAGGTCATTATTTAAACATCTATAGATTAATAATAATTAAATAAAGATCATATTTACATATAAATTATACTTTTAAAACTAATCACAAAATATGGTTATGAAAAATTAACTAACGTTACGATCATGGAAACGGTAGGTCATACGTACGCATGAGTAACATTTCCATTTTTCAATGATCAGTATGGAAAGAAGGTAAGTAGTATTTTATATTTTTGTAATGATCATAATATCATAAATAAAATATTATTTAATTATATATACTTATATATATCAATCCTTTGATGTGGTGATGAAAAAATGAATCACATCGCTTCGTGGAGGTGGTAGTCCACATGTTCACGAATGACATTATAATTTTTTAGTGAAATAAAGAAAATGATATAATATATTTTCATAACGATAAATATTTAATTAATATTAATTTATATCACATATATTAATTATATTTACCCTAGTACCTTCCATGTAAAGCGTTAGTGAAAAACGAATCATATCTCTTTGCAAGGCGGTAGCCCGTCGTACACACGAGTGATGTTATCGTATCCCCTACGGAATGGAATGTAAAAAAGGTACATATAATAATATTAAGAAAAAGGTATTATTATGTTATAAATATAATATATAGACTTTATATTCATCATAATACCCAACCATGATAGGTGGTAGTGAAAAAATGATTAATATCGTTCAGCGAGGTGGTAGCCTACCGTAGGTACAAATGATGATTTCATAACCAATTTGATTGAAGTAAAGATGGTTGTAGATCATGAAATTATTATAAAAAATACAATTATATTGAATATAACGGGGTTATTATAAACTCATTTTTAAATAATAAATTAAAGAGGTGGAGAAATAAATAAAATAAAGACACTCATTGAAGAACAATACCTCTTCTTCAGGTATCCTCCTTAGTTTTGCACTAAAGCCTTTTTAGATTGGATTTCTACCCCAAATAAGGATCCTAGGATAATAGTACATAATTTGGAAAGGTATTAGGGTAGGTATTTAATTAACCAAAAAGTTTTTAATCTGTTTATAAGAGAGGATAGTGGGTGACCCACTTGGAATTTTTTAAAATATTTGAGTGATACCACATTTTTCATATATAAAAAGTGTCCAAAATGGGCCATTATAGAACCATATTGGTTTTATTTACAAAATATGGCTATTAAATAGTTTTTAGAAAAGTTTATAGGTCATTTTTACCATTATCGTTTTAGTTTAACCCCCAGTAAACCCATTTTTACCATAACCGTGGTAATTATTTTTTTTACCATTTTCACTGTTCATTTTGGTCAAAAATTAAGTTGAACTTATTATATGATATAATTTTTTTAATTAAAAATATTAAATATATTTTTTAAATTCTATTCATATAATTTTTTAAATTTAATTTAAAATTAATCTCATAGAAATGGTGAGAAAGTGGGTTTTTAAGAAGTGTATTTTTTCATGAAAAAGATGATTGTATATTAACTCTATGGCTAATAATAATCATTTTATAAATTTAAATTAATATTTAATTTTTTATAATATAAAAAATTCATTTTAAAAAATTCCTAATTATATATTATTTTAACTAAATAAAAAGGATAAACATTATTAATTTTAAAATAGTTTAAAGAAAAACCCATTTTTAAGCCCAAAAAAATTATACTAAAATCCAATGTAAAGTTGATTCAAAAAGTAATTAAGTGGTTTAAATATAAATAAATAATAAATATGTTATATTAAATATTATTTTATTTTTTTACTTTTAAATTTCTCAATTTATTGAAAATAAAATACTTTTTTACAAAATTCAGTATTTTTCACAATTCACTGAAAAATAAATATTTTCTGAAAAATTCAAAAATTTCACCATAGGTAATTTTTGATATCATGATCTCAAAAAGTATATTAAAATTTTAAAATTAAAATTTTAAAATTTAAAAATTAAACTTTTAAATAATACCTTATAAGAAAATAGTTTAGTTAAAACTATTTTCTTTTTGATTAAAAATTATTTAATATTTTTATAACTAATATAACTATATAATTCATATTAATAAACATTAAAATGATTTATTCTATCATTAATTGGGTTGTTACAATTTTTAATTACTCTATGTCAAAAAATATTTAGATTAAGTACCATTTTGTAAAGGATGAATTTGAGGAGGTAATTCTGTGGCTAATATATGTTCATTCTAAGGAATAATTGGCTAATATTCTTAAAAAACATCTCACCATAGAGGAATTTGAGAATATTTTCCTATAGATATAGGTGAATCCCAAAAAATATCATTGATTAATGTTTCTTTTAGGTCCCTACTATATTATTTCTTATTCATATTCTTGAGAAGATTTTGTTTTTAGGGGGAGAAAGTTGATTTCTTTATTTGTGAGTTATTCTAATGTGTGTGATCACTGTATAAGAATGAATCTAGGAAATATTTTACTGCTTATTATTGATTCTATATTAATTAATTTTTGATAGGTTTGAATTGATTGGTTTTATGGGAAATATAGATGATTTATTTAATCACTCTAATTTTTTAAAAAGTATGATTGATCCACGATTACTTTGCTAATGGAATTATAAGTTGATCCCTAATAGTAATTCTCTTTGGTATTATTTTCTATAATAGGGAGAGAAAATTGAGGTACTTAAAACAAATCCAATGGTATATATTGTTGGTAAATCTTGAGGATTATTTTAAATTTATTTTCAATACTTGTTCCCCATGTTAGATCTAGATATCGAGTCAATCCCAATTTTCATGTGCAATCGATGTTTATGGTTGGTTGAGGTTAATTTTATGGTCGATGCAACATGGTCGATGAGATTTCTACATACGGTTAAAGGTCATGGTTGATCCAAGACTTGGAGTTTATCTTGATGAGTTATATTGTTTGAGTAATCTTTAAGATGAATTCAAATGGTTTATAATTATTTTAAGCATGTCTTGAATATTCTATATGATATTTAAGTTAGAGTTACTCCTCCGAATGACCCAAATGCCTTTATTTATTTATTTATTTTTGATATTCTCCCTTTTAAAAGTTGAAGGGGAACCCTTACATGGCTCGTAGGATTCATGAAATTTCATGACCCGAAGGACTTAGATGAATTCATACACATATGAATTTTTAAATCTCATATGATATTTTGTTTTGGCCATAAGACATTTGAATTGTTAGTGTTGGAAAAGGTAAATGTCATACATATTTCACTTCTCATAGTATGTTTTGGGTTCACATATGATATTTCATCTGTTCAAGTAAAAGTTAAAAAGGAAAACTTTATATGATGAGATTTGAAGATCTTGTATAAATTTGTGAGAACCCTAGAAATAAGAGAAATATTTAGAAACAATATTCTTAATAAAAGTAGAATAAACTCAGGAGATAAAAGTGTGACATTATTCATGGATCAAATATCATGAACAAACACATGATCATGATCCTTGATAAGATCAAATGGTATGATCTAGATGAGGGAGAATTTTCTGCTATAGAGATATTTCCACATGTACTGAATGTCATTCCATGTCCCCATCACTGTGTGTAAATATTAAGTGAGCTACTTTCTACTATTTCTTTAGATAAATTAAACCGAGAAAAACAAGCTTTCAATAATTCAAATTATTATGAGAAGGAATTATGCTCAAGTATTAATATAGAATTAAAGGAATATCATTGACTCCATCTTGAATGAGTTTAAATGGGTCTATTCTTGGTAAAATCCAAGGATATTTCGATAATGATTATATAAATAATGGTCATGTGATATTTAATGAATATAAATAATGAGAGTTAATAAAGATGAATAAGATAATCATCCAGAGTTTATATAGAGGCTCATATGCTCATTGATGATCATTCTTTAGAAGAAGTTTTTTTAGTTTATTGGTTCATAATTGTTACTGGTTGGTGCTAGTAGTTAAAAAAGTACAAGGTTATACCCTTTCTCAAGTTCCTTTTGATAATAAGGATTGGACTATGTGTATGGGATAATAACTACATGTCACTAGGTATATAATCATCTGTAAGTAGGTGAACCTCACAAAAAAAAAAACTCATTATGTATTTCTTATTTCTATATCAGTGAGTAACTTAAGAGAGAGAGGATGAAAAATCATGAGAGTGAAGGGATTTGAAATTATTACACACACTGATTCACCCACATCTTACTGTGTATAACCCTTTATGTGATCCAATAATACCATAATTTTATTAATATTTTCAACATTATTGGATGTGTACTCTTTTCTATTATACGATCATAGAATTGTGATAGTTCATTTAGTTTCATTTTTTCTATTCTTAAATACCTTTTTATACAATAAAATACTTCTATTTTTGAATGTATCAACATGGAACACACTATGCTACTATAACCATCCATAAATAGGATGAAATACCTATAACCATAGGTTCTTACTAGACAAATTGGACCACAAACATCAATATGAACCAAATTGAGAAAAACCAATGCTCTATTATTCCTTGGAGTATATATATTTAAAAATGTCTTTACAGACATATAAGACGTGCAAATATTTCATCCATATCACTTCAAATTAGAAATATCTATTGCAACTATGAATTTTTACTAGTTATCTGTGATTTTTTTATTAATGTTTCCTAGCCACCAATTCCACAAACTGTTTTGTTATTCCCCTATTATATGACATATATATTTTTTTCTATAAACTTGGTATATGTTGTTTTTTCTCCATCCCTTCATCAGAGAATTACCACACTTTCCATTTATGTTTCAGTATTTCTAACTAAATTAAACTCCCAAATTTAAGTTACAAAGCTTAATTACACTCAATAAATTACGAATAAGCCCATTAATATAAAGAACATTAGTATTTTTCAACTAATCACTTGTATGTTAAGTAATTCAACTTTCTTTAATATTTAATTCCCCATAATTTTCAATGACAAATTTTTTATCAACTTTTCCCTTAACATTTTTCAATAAATTCATATTACCTTTCATATGAGATAAATACACTCTATCTAAAATCAAACTATTGATATTATTTGTTTATTTTAAGGAAATTTTACCGAATTTTGAACTATAAATCTTCTTCTTTTACTTCCAATATTATCCAAAATGACTTGATATTTTTTTTTCAATCTTACCATTATTTTCAGCACATGCCATTAGGTAAAATTCTTCTTCTTCAAGATGATAAAACATATTCTTCAATGAGATTGAAGTGGTTTTCTTTGTATCCAATTTCTTATATTTTCCATAAGGATATATTCTTATTATTTTTCTATAATCTACTTCTTTATATATATAAATTAAATAATTAAAATAGTAACCATTGAAAGAGTTTTTGTACCATTATGAAGAATATGCTCCCCCTCTTCTTTGTTGACTTCCAATAGCTTCACTAGTTATGTAACTGTAAAATTCTATATAATAAAACATTCCATGGACTAAGAAGCTACAAACTAAAAAATTTATCATTAGAAATATCCTATTATTGTCAACTCTCCACATATTCATAACTTTTTTTATGATTCCTTGGTTGTTGATAAGTTCTAATTGGTTGATAACTTTTTCCCTTTAACTATTTGTTTTTGATCTTTATGCTTACAACTTTTGTCTTTGATGTTTCACAATAAAATCCAATACTATTTTTACCCATAACATTTGGACTTTGAAAACTCAACATTTATTCAAATATTTTTGTGCCTCGTTTAACCCTCTCTTTTAAAGGTTCATCAAAAAAATTCTTAAACTAAAGCTTCTTATTTGTGCCATCTATTTTGATTCCTAGTTCAACCTTCTTTCTCAATGAAGTAAATTATTCTTTAATATCTTCAATATTATTTACTTTATCTTTAATAGATAAGTTAATATCACTAATTATCATAATATGTTCTTTAATATTTAATCTGTAACTCATAGTTTATTTAGATTTCATAGGATTCTTTTCATAATTTTCCACAATTTTCTCAAGATAATAAACATTAACTTAAAGTTCATAAATATAACTTGAAGGTTATTTTAACCAACCTCAAAATTATCTATTCTTATTTATTTGTAAATCAACCTATTTAAGATCCCTTTCCCATTCCACTTGAATATCTTGAACTCCTTCCAATTTATTACTATTTTTATTCAATTTTAGAATTATCTACTGAATCCATCATTATATACTCTACATCTGAGAAAAAATCAATTTCAATACCTTTTAATTGATCTTCTTTATATACACTTCTTCTTTGGTAATAAACAATTTTCTTTGAAACTTCTTTCAATTTGAATTTTCAAAATTGAATTTCCTTCTAGATGGGAACTTATTTTTTTATGAGAATTTAGATCACTATACCCTTTATAAAACCTGTTTGGATACTTATAAATGATGTATCCGTCCTTATAAAAATGGAAAATTTAACAGCTCTGATTTTTCTATCTATTGTTTTGGAATATTAAATAAATTATTTTTGAAGCTATTCATGAAAACGGTGTGAGATTCCAAGGCCCGATGTGCCCAAAATTAATTTTTGAAATATATTAAATATATTAAATTAATGCATGTATATTTTTCCTAAAAAAGTAGAATTAACTATAAATGGAGGCTTGAATCAGAAATCTATAGGTGTTATTGAGGTCAGAGCATAGACTTTATCCCAGGTGCGACACAATCTTTGTTAGTATCAGGAATTGGTGAAAAAGATATTGTGGGTGTAATATAATAAATTACCTATTAAATTAATTTATTTTACTTATAATAGTGTAGAAACCTAATCGTTTCTATAAATATATGGCTATGGAAAAATACCAAGGTTATCCTCATAAACATTGATATTTAAAGGATTCACTGGATGATATTTTTTGAAAGAATGACAATCGGATCGAAGATCACCAATCGATGTGAAACATAATTGGAGGATCTTGCCAATGACAATGAAACAGATTTGTTCTTCATTAGTGATAAATCCAAATCAAGGTAGGGATTTTTTTTATTTTGATTTATCCTTGTTTTTTTATTCCTACGAAGAGTCAAAATCAATTGACTAATGGATTGATTCACAGATGGTGCATATCGCGGGTATGTGATAGTTTTATCTGGGAATTGGGAATTTTTTTTGATTATTTTATTATCTCATCATTCATAATTCTAATGGAAAATAATCAAGGCCAACATGAACATTGGCCAAGGTTATTTCTTCATGTTTATGGTTTTAAATTTCTTCCCCCATTTCTCTATTCATCATGGGAAAACTCCTTGGCCTATGGTTTGAAAAATACCAGAAAAACAATCGTTCTGTGACCATTTCTTGGAATAATAGATTATTATCATAGATCCTGGTTTGGATTGATGACAAGATTGAGCTATAATAAAGATAGATTGATTAATGAAGGATTTTGGGATATCGTTCTTCATATCAATGGAATGCAATGATGGATGATGTGTGTGGATGTTTACCAAATGAATTGAAATGAAAAAACTCGATGGTCAATGATGGAAAGGGTAGACCTACCTCATATTCAAATTTTCTGAAGAGATTCCTGGAAAGATCGATGGTGTTGAAGACACATGAACCAGATATATATTTCTTGAAATCTCATAGTACATAGCATGAATTGTGGAGATACACACTGTATGGGACCCCTGGTGCGGTGCTAGGGTTTCTGTGTGAAGTTAAGTATCACATGGAATGAGACCCCTTTCACATGGTGTGTGACCCTTGATTAGAGATTGGGAATGTACCCAGGGATGTTGACAATCACTAGCATAGGCACAACTAGATGTACAGAGACACGACTAGCTAGACATGGACACGACCAGGTGTACACAAGCTTGGACATGCCCATGTACTTAAGGCATGGGCACAGACATGGGCATTTCTAGTGATAATGGGTATAACCCAGTGTTGAAGGGACATGCTGTGTACTACTAGTAAACTATATGTACTCATTAAAAGAAGGCTTAGAGACCTTGTCATCTTCATCTTATATAAGTTTTTTTTATGTAGTGTTCCATTGATCCATTCCCCAGGGGTTAATATGTTATCACATACTACACATAGTATGGAAATCCATTCAGTGGTACATATTAGATAGATTTGTTGGAATCCTTCCATGAGGCACAGAGTGAGATCTTCTATCATCATATTTCACTCAATGTAGTTCTTGGTATCTTCATGACCAACACCACATGGGAACCAATCATATACTTAGTGGGTTATTCTAGATTGAGTTGTTGGTATACCTCATGGCCTTGGGTGTGATCCTAATCTGTGTATCATTATCTTCAAAAATTTAGTGTATTAAAATTATGAAGAGACCCAATGATAAATAAATCATAGATGGATGATGTCAGTGTTATCTGACTCACAGAGCATGTTCTCCTAGATTAGTTCTATGTGGGACCTTTGAGAAGAATCCCTATAATGGAATTACAATTGTGAGTTTTCCTTGAAACTTTGTGCATTTTTTGAGTATATCTGAATATTATTGTTATATGTGTTGTAGACATATACCTATGTATAGATGATTTTTATTCTTATTATTATATTCTTACTAATATCATGGTTTCCTACTGGGTATTTTTATACTCACCCCTGAATGGGCTTTGCACGCATGTGTCGTGTCTTATGAAAATAATCTACCTTTTGATGGAGTACTAGAGGGACTAAGAGCATGTGGATATTAGTAATCCAGACTAACTAAGGTGTATTTTTATGGTTACTTTGTCAGGAACCCCCTACTATAATTTCAGGTTGGACTTTTTTTAGTTTCTTTGTGATGCACTTGTATTTTTCCATTTTTGATTTTCAGTACTTGTTGTCATACTCTGATAGTGGGATTTAGATATAAGCATGAATGGTTTATCAGTTGTTTTACATTTCAGAATTTAATGGGACCAGATATGCATGCATGTGTACATGTTCCTTAGGCTAAGGCCTCCTATGTGAGTGATATGCTTTCTTGGAGCTATTCACCAGCCCTTAGCCTATTGGAGGTGGGATTGGGGAAGTCATGACATGTTCCCCATTGGGATGGTTCATGAAAGAGTGGTATCAGATCCAGTTAGTTAGAATTTAGGATCAAAGTCTATGATATTTGAATGGGGAAATAGTGTTAAGTGTCTTGATTTTGGATTTTAGGAAAAGGACTCCATTATTGGTGTGGATACCGATGTATCTATACAACATGACTCTAATCACCTGCCTTTAGACTCAGTACATGTAGACACTGGTTGTAGGTAAAACATTGGTACATTCATCATATAGTAATGGGTTTTGGTTTTCATGTCCTTATTGAGTTAGCTCTCCAGATATAATCATTGACTGTGGTATATATTTTATATTTCAAGATTCTTATGCAATGTATTCCAGCTAGGATTCAACATTAGTATCATGAGGATGATCCCTTCAGTGAAAAGGCATCAATATAGGGACCTGTTTCGCCAATGTTACCTCTAGGTGGTTCACCAGTTATACCACCACCCGTTGAGAAATAGATGGTACCAACAATACCCACATATGAGGTGCATGAGATGATCGCAATTCATGAGTTTCAGTGATAATGACCCCTCAAGTTCTGAGGTGAGCCCAACCCACAAGAGGTTGGGGACTAACATAAGGTGGGTATGTGAGTTTTCCATTAAGTCAGAAAATCGGTAGATCAGATGATAGTCATTGTGGAAATCTTTCTCCTTGGCTCTATAGGATGATGGTGGGGTTTAGTGGCCCATTTTTATGACAAGGTGAATCGAGCATAGTCAGAGTTTTGGTTCCTTTTTAGAGTGGAGTTATCTTTAGCTACATTGATGAGTGTATGCACTGAGGAGACTCTACATCTTTAGCAGGGCAGTACTATCGTGGTTGAGTATTCATCGAGGCTCACTGACCTTTCTAAGTACCCGATGGATATGGTTTGTGATCAGTTCTTCTAGGATTAGACCTCCAATCTAGGACTACATAGACACATCTACTCCAATGTTATACTCTATTTATTCCTACCTATGATGGGGTACTAGAGTGTTCTTTGGTGGTTGAGAGTTTCCTCACTAAGTAGAATCAAACATTTATTACCAGTATTGGGATATCAAGAGAAGATACTTTAGCAAAAAGGAGACAATGTCAGTCTTAGGGGTTTGGATGTGTTAGAAGTTTTATGATGTGATCCCAAGATATATTTTCTATAGTTTAGGTCTCACAGTATGGGTCATTTCATCCCAAGGATTGGTGGTGCTACTCATGCGATGACATGGGACATCTTGTGAGGGATTGTACAAACCATCGTACGAATGACCGAGAAGAAATGGATGGGCCACCTAGGTATAGGAAACCACAAGAAAATATAGGTCCATAGGGTGTAGTACATGGAATAGGAGTTGAGAGAGTAGCTGTTGGTGGTAGATGTTTTGACTTGTTACTACCACCTCCCCCAGATGGTCCATTCCAAGCTTAAGGAGCTGGATGACAGGGGAAGGTACAACTATAGGTGGTCAAGGCTTATGACCCAAAGGCTCCAAGGGTGATACATGTTATAGTCAATGACTTTTCTACCTTATATGAAGTACTGATAGACCCAGATTTTATTCATTAATTTACTTCCACTTATCTAGTTTGATATATAGATATTCTGGTTGATCCCTTAGCTTGACCCTTACACATGGAGACTCCAACTAGAGATGACTCAGCGATCACATACTTGTGATGAAAGTGTTAAATGAATCTTAGAGGAGAGAGTTTCTATTGGGATATATTTTTATTAATGATGAGTCCTTATGAATTCATCTTAGGTATGGACTGGTTATCTATAGTTCATGTCTAGATATACCATTTCATGAAAAGGATGCAGTGTGTCTATATAAATGGGACTAGATTTTCCTTTGTGAGTGAAAATTAAACCCAAGAATCATAGGATATATTCATTCATAAGAGGATGTAGTTGATTACTCATAATTTGGCTAGTATGACCCTTGGAGTAGTGGATGCTACGAGTTTTCAGTTCCCTGTAGTGGTGGCAGATTATTATGATGTTTTTCCTAAGGATGTTCCAGGATTAACTCCCTACAGAGAGATAGAATTATACATAGATATATAAACTAGGATGACCCTGATATTTTCAACATCATATCAGATGGCTCCAATAGGGATTCATGAGTTGAAGGTGCAGTTGGAGGACTTGCAGTGAAAGGGATTTGTTAGACCTAGTGTTTGACCCCAGGCAGCCCCTGTATTGTTTTCCAAGAAGGAAGAAGAGATATTGAGGTTATTTATGGACTACCATCACCTAAACCAGGTGATCATAAAGAAAAATTATCCACTACCATTTGTGAATTACCTCTTTGATTAGTTAATAAGGGTGTGATGGTTCTTGAAGATTGACCTTAGACCAGGCTATCACAAGTTGTGAGTACAAGACAAGGATATACCGAAGACTGCATTCAAACATATCTATGGTCCCTATGAGCACTTTATGATGCCCTTTAGCATGAAAACTACCGTATAGTGTTCATGAGACTCGTAAAGTATAACTTCCATTCTTTCTTAGACCAATTCATGGTAGACTTCATTGATGATATTCTAGTGTATTCTATGTCCAAGGAGGACCACACGAGACACTTGAGGATAGTTCAAGATGTACTTAAAGAGAACTAGATTTATGGGAAGCTCTAAAATTTCCAATTTTGTATTCAGAAGGTCCACTTTTAGGGAAACATTATCTTAGAAAATGGTGTGTCAGTGGACCCAATAAAGGTTGATGCATTTTTATCTTGGGAGCCACCCAAGTGCGCGACAGAGGTGCGAAGTTTCCTTTGGTTGGCAGAATACTATCAGTGATTCATACCTGATTTATCTAGGATATCTAATCACTTTAAAAATTTAAATGAAAGGGTAATCCTTTCATGTAGAAATAGAGGTGCTATTAGTATTTCTAGGAGTTGAGATAGATAATGATGAGCACTCCTATATTGAGATTTACAGAGGAGGGTGCCAAGTACATAATGTTCGGCGATGCATCAGGAACCGAGCTTAATTATGTTTTGATGTAGACATAGGTGGTGATATAATATGATTTATATTAATTGAGACTAGATGATAATAACTAAATGATCCACAATATTTAATTATCAATGGTAGTCTTTTCACCAAATATGTAGCGACACTACCTTATTAGTGAGCGGTTTATCATCAATTCTAAGCACAAGAGTCTCAAGTATATCTTCTATCAGATGGATATTAACTTGAGATAGAGGATATGGATAGAGTTCCTATAGGATTATGAATTTTAGATTTTATATACCCTTGGTAATAAGAAGGTTGTAGTATATTCTCTCATTAGAAGATTTTGTTTGTAGTTGTTGAGTGAGGTAAGGGAGAGTTGGCCTTTTTGACGTTATCCTTTGTGAATGGGGATGGAGAAACCTACCTCCAGTTTATGGTTATTACCCCTCCAATTTTATAAAAATTCTAGGAGGCATAGATTGTGGATACTGAGTATGAGACCCTACATACTCAGATATCCATTGGACATGTTCCTCATATATTTTATAAAGGTGGTGAGCATGTTGTTCTTTTTAGATAATGCACGATAGTACCAACAATGTTGCAGGACACAGTTTTGAGAGAGTTTCTTACATATCATTTATTAGTAAATTTAGGTTTTGTAAAGATGTACCAGTACCTCCAACATCAGTTTTTGTGGCCAGGGATGAAGAAGGGAGTTATAGAGTTTGTCTTCTCATTCCTTACTTGTCAGCAAATGAAGATTGAGAACTAGGTTTCAGCAGGTTTAGCTCAACCCCTTGAGGTTCGAGAGTGGAAGTGGTATGGGATATTCATGTACTTCATGATGGGATTACCATGTATGTCTAGGGGACATGATTCCATCTAGGTGATCATAGACTGACTCACAAAGTCAGACCACTTCCTAGCTATCCAAGGGAAGAGTTCATTAGAGAGATTGGGATGAATTTACATATAGGGGATAGTCTTACTCCATGGAGTTCCCACGATGATTGCTTTGTATTGTGATGATCACTTAATATCTCAATTATGGAAGGGATTATAAGAGGCTTTTGGGTCTCAATTTCATTTGATCATGGATTTTCACCCCCAGACTAATGGCTGAACTGAGCAGACCATTCATGTTCTAGAGGATATGATGTGGGCTTACATGTTATACTTTATCCATAGTTTGGAGGATCAACTACCATTGAAAGAATTTTCATAAAACAACAAATATTATTCCACCATTGGTATGACACCATTTGAGGCCTTGTATGGATGATCCTATAGTTCACTCCTATACTAGAATGACTTAGGATAGTTAGTACTTATGGGACTAGAGCTGATGTGGTCCACTACAAAGAAGTTTTAGATAATCCAAGAGCATATGAGAACTGCATAGATCTATAAAAATTCTCATGCGGACCAATGAAAGAGTCCACTGGAGTTCAAGGAGGGAGACCATGTGTTCCTGAGGGTCCCACCTCGACCCAGATTATAGAGATTTGCCTGGGGACACAAGCTATCTCTGTGATTCATTTTCCCTTTCTAGATAATTTGTATATTTAGAATTGTGGTATACTGCATATCTCTACCACTGTAGTTATATTGGGAACATGATATCTTTCACATGTCGTAGTTGAGGAGGTACATGCACGATCCATCACATGTTATCATATGGGGTGATCTGGACATCGAGGAATAATATACATTTACTAAGTACCCGATAGAGATCAAGGATTGGTAGGAGAGGATCCTTTGTGGGAAAGCGATTCCTTTAATGCATTTTTGGTGGTAGTATGATAATATTTAGGAGATAACCTATGAGCAGGAGACCCAGATGAGTGATTAGTACCCACATATTTTGTGTATCCTTTTATTTTGGATTTATGGGACATAAATCCCCATGGATGGTATAATGTAAAAAATATGGTTTTTTCATGTACTATTTTGGAATATTATATTGATTATTTTCAAATCTAGGTATGGAGAAAACATTTTATTCCAATTCTCGGTGTTCCTGGAATAAATTTTTTAAATATATTAAATATATTAAATGCACGCATGCTCAATTTTCTTGAAAATGTGGAATAACTTTTAAATGGGAGATTGGATCAGAAATTAAGGGCGCCTTTATGTTCAGAGCATCGAATTTGGTGTAGTGGGCATAAAATAATAAATTATTTATAAAATTATTTTATTTTATTTATAATAGAACAACGAAATAATCATTCCTATTAATATAAGGCTATGGGAAAATCTCAGGGTTAGACACATAACCTTTTAGATTTAGAGGAGTTGTTGGGGGAGCTTCCGTGGGTGAATGAAAACCGGATTGAGGATCATCGATTGATGTGAAATGGAATTCAGGGATCTCCCCAACGACAATGACATAGATTTTTTCTTCACCAACGATCAATCCAAACTGAGGTATTTAATTTTTTTATTTATATTTATCCATGTTTTATTATTCCTATGATGAATGAGAATCAATTGACCAATGGATTAATTCTCATATCATGTGTATCACAGGTACAAGTTAGATTTATTCAAGGGAATTGTTTTGTTATTATTTTTTATCTATTAATTTTTCATTATAATTGAAACAAATCAAGGACAACACGAACATTGGTCATGGTTTTTCCCTCTCGTTTGTTATTTTTCATTTTTCCCCCATTTATTCGTTTATAATGGGAAAATACCATGGTCTGTGTATGACAACCCTACTTTTTATTACAACTTAAACATGATTCATTACATAAAAAATCACTTGATACAACAAAGAAGATCAAGAGGTTTAGTGTCTTTGTGGCTTAGGATCATTACATAAAAACTTAAAACATGAAATAAAACATCTTTATTGAAAACTTCCTTTACATGACCACTACATTCCTTCATACTTAGCATTGCATGGGATAACCTGAGGACATGCATAAGAAAAGGGTGAGCTATAAAGCCCAGTAAGGGAGTACACATGGAATAACATGAGGAGTAAAATACATGTTAGAAAATAGGCATATCAACAGAGCATATAAGAAACATGAACATAAAGGCATGATAAATCATGATAATCATAACATGGAAATGTGTCAACAACACTTAACAAGGAATTAGCATGAGCCAAAGCTCATTGCACATGGAGCATGAGTAAATCCTCATTGCACATAAAGAATGAGTAAACCCTCGTTGAACTTGAATTAGCATGATTCAACACTCATTGCACATTACATATCATGATACTATACTTTACCCAATGCATTGGAGCGCTATAAGGGCGCACCCTTCTTAAACATTTCATTTCATGCATAAGTGTGCCACATGGATCATAAAACATGGATTCGTAAAACACAATCATTTATTCCATGATAAAGGAATGTGGAATTCATACATGAAACTTTAAAATCAATAAGTAAATGTGCATAAAGGTGAATACCCTTGATGGAGAAATGGGCATGGTATCCACTACACAATGACATTGGCTTAGAAAATCGGTGTGATTTCGGCAGCATAACGGCGTGACATAAGAATTCATAAAAAATGGTTGATGAGAGAGAAAGGGGTTACTCATAATATTTACATGTAATGGAAAGTAAGGAGGTCATATAGATACATTTACCAACAATTGAAATGGAATTTAGATTCATGATACAAAAGTATTGCTTGAATGTAAAAGAAGAGAGAGAAGTTCCTTTCAGAATTTCGGCATAGTAACGGGTGTACATGGGAGGAATTTAATGAGAGAGAAAGGGGTCTCCCATCATTCAAAAAATAAGAGGGAAGTATGGGGGAGGTGCGAAACCATACCCCAACATTCAAAATTGAAATTAAAATGGAAATACAACTTACATAAAATTGACAAAAATGAGAAAGGAAGGAAAAAACCATTATATTGAAGTGTGCTTCCAAAGGATAGAGAGAGGCTTGTGAGAGGATTATTGGGAGCTTGGGTCACCTTGGGAGGATTATAGAGAGAGTATTTCAGAGGTTGGACGAACTGCAAAGGCTTTGAGTGAGGAGGAAGTGGGAGCTTGGGTGGGTTTATATAGGAAAGGTGAGGGAATTCTTTATTATTTAGGTTTGGGACCCCTTATATTAAATTAATCCAAACCAAAAACCATCTCATGGTTTTTGCCCATGGTTTTTGGAAAAGGGAATAGGAAAAAAATATTTTATAAGGCCAAAGACCTAACTTATTAAAATATTAGGGTTACTTATGTGGAGGTGAGTCACACTCCCATGGAAATTAATTTAAAAAGGCAAGGTGTTGAATAAGTCTTGAGGGGTCCATTAATGATTTGAAAAGTAAGTTAAACAAACCCAAAATCACATTATTTTAATGTTAAAACATATATTGGCCGAACATAAAGATTATAGTATTTTATTACATCACTATTGGGTCATTATGATGTCATAAAACACATTATATATTTAAACGGTATTTAATTTTAACTCAAAAATTTGACTGTCTCAGAAAATTATGAAAAATTCACCGTTGGATAATTTCGACGTCCTGATTCCAAAAATAACATTTATTTTATCTAAATAATTTTTTAAATATGTTAATTTTCACTTTTAGAATAAAAACCGACATTTATCGAAAATTCACAGGTTTGGACAGAAATGGCTTTCAAACCTTAATAAAAATTATAATTGCATTCATAAAATTATAAGATCATTTATATTTAATAAAAATTAATTTAATAATAATAATAATAATTTATTAAAATATTATTTAATTAAAAAATCCCTTAATTTAATAAAATAGAATTCTTAGTTAAATAATAACTAAAAACACTATTTTTACTTTAAAAACTGTTTACAATGTATCAAAAATGACTAGAAATTATATTCATTATTATATAAAAAAAAATAATGTACATGAACATAATACTACTTATTTGTTACATAACCCCTTAAACAGCAGCATAAGACCTAAGGGTAAGGTGTGCGATGGTGACAGACTCTTGGGGTGGCTCGGATAGCATCGCTCGAGTGGTAATTTCAATCAACTTCCACTTTTCCCGTAGACGGTCACATTAGAGCTTGACAAGATGAAGCTAAGCTTGGGATTGGTCAAGGGAGAAGCCCAAAGACGCCACCACTTTTTCGAGCTCCGACAAATGGGCTTCGTACGGAGCAATTATACTGGACGAGGCCATCACTTCTTTTGTCTAAGTAAAATTGGATGTGTTAAAGCCCTATATTTATACTAATCATGTGATCACTGTTCAAAGACTATATTAGCAACGATAAAAATTCTTAACATAAAACCAATGAAGTTGACATTTTATATAAACATAAAGAGACATTTAATCAGATCAAGAGGGATTTCCATTAATGAAACTTTGGGTCATTACAATATTCCCCCCTTAAGAAATTTCACCCTCGAAATTTTCCTTTTCCCACACTAAAACAAATGTGGGTAACTCAGCTTCATCATATCCTATGATTCCCAAGTCGCTTCTTCAAACTTGTGGTTTCTCCACAACACCTTGACGAGGGGAATTGTCTTATTTCGTAGAACTTTTTCTCTACGATCTAAGATCATCACTGGTTTCTCCTCATAAGAAAGATCATCTTCCAATTGTACCACCTCAGAAGAGAGTACATGTCAAGGGTCCGGTATGTAATTCCTTAAGAGGGATACATGAAAGATATCATGTACTTTGGCTATAGTAGGTGGAAGTGCTAGTCGATAGGCCACAGCCCCGACACGATCAAGAATCACGAAGGGGACGATGTACCTTGGACTTAACTTCCCTTTCTTTCCAAACCTAATGACCTTATTCCATGGAGATATGCGTAGAAAAACCATGTCTCCAACTTTAAACTCAAGGTCTCGTCGACAGTTATCTGCATAACTCTTCTTTCAACTCTGAGCTGCCTTGATATGCTACTGAATGGTTTTCACCTTCTCCACCATTTCCTCAACCATTTCTAGTCCAAGAAGCTTACGTTCACCGATCTCATCCCAACATGCCGGTGTTCTACACCTTTTCCCATATAGGGCTTCATATGGTGCCATTTGGATGCTCGAGTGGAAACTGTTATTATAAGAGAACTCAACAAGAGGAAGATGTTGATCCCATCCTCCTTTAAAGTCCATTGAGCAGGCTCTCAAAATATCCTCAAGTGTTTGGATAGTCTACTCGGATTGGCCATCAGTTTGAGGATGATAGGCCGTACTGAAGTTCAGTTCAGCATTCAAAGCATGTTGAAGACTCTTCCAAAACATAGAGGTGGATCTTGGATCTTGGTCAGACACAATAGATAGTGGTACTCCATGCAACCTTACCACTTCCCTGATATATATCCGTGTCAGTTGATCCAATGAGAAATCCTCCCAAATAGAAATGAAGTGTGCAGTCTTTGTAAGACGATCCACAACAACCCAGATTTCATTGTTGCCTTTGGATGTCCTTGGAAGTTCGATGACAAAGTCCATGGTGATGTTCTCCCATTTCCATTCTGGTATGGGAAATGGTTGCATCATCCCATTAGACTTCTGCCTCTCTTCCTTCACTTGCTGACACACCAGGAACTTTGATGTATATTCAACGATCTCCTTCTTCATATTATCCCACCAAAAGTTTTCTCAGAGATCTCGATACATCTTTGTGCTCCCTGGGTGAATAGAGAAATTTGAACTATGTGCATCATCCAAAAGTTCCTTCTTCAGCTCCGAACTTGATGAAACACATAGTCTTTTCCCAAATAGCAAAATTCCTTCTTCATTAACATTAAACTCTGAGGATTTCCCTTTTTTTATATCTTCCACTTTTTCCTGAATTCCCACATCATCCTTTTGAGAATCCTTTAACCTTTCCAAAAGGGATGGTTGAGCAATCATTTGTGAAAGTATTGATGATGTTCCCTTCTTTATGATTCCCACGTCCATCTTCATCAAGTCTAAGAAGATTGGATCCTTCTCAATTCTCATCATTGATAGAATTGCTGGGTCCTTTCTACTTAGGGCATCTTCCACCTTGTTCGCTTTCCTAGGGTGGTAATGTATTGAACAGTCATAATCCTTGATGAGATCTATCCATCTTCTCTAGTGCATATTAAGCTATTTCTGTGTGAATATATATTTAAGACTCTTGTGGTCAGTATATATCTCACATTTCTCTCCATAGAGATAACGCCGCCAGATTTTCAAGGCAAAGATCACAGCCGCCAACACCAGATCACGTGTTGGATAGTTTCGCTCATGGATTTTCAACTGCCTTGAGGCATAGTATATCACTTTATCATTCTACATCAGCACACATCCTAAGACCTTCTTTGAAGCATCACTGAATACGACAAAAAGTTCCCCACTTGTGGGTAAAGTGAGGACGGGCATAGTGATAAGCCTTCTTTTCAACTCCTTGAAGCATTCTTCGCATTCATCACTACAAGCAAACTTTACTCCCTTCCGAGTTAGCTTGGTAAGAGGGTTGGATAATCGTGAGAAATTTCTCACAAATCGTCGATAATATCCAGCTTACCCCAAGAATCTACGAATATCCGTTACCAATGTTGGCCTTGACCATCCCTCAATTGTATCTGTTTTGGAGGGATCCACATATATCCCATTGCTTGTGATGATATGGCCCAAGAATGAGACTTCCTTCAACCAGAACTCACACTTGCTGTACTTTGCATAGAGCTTATTCATGCGCAAAGTCTCCAGTACAGTTCTTAAATGTTCCTCATGATCCTACTTGGTTTTGGAGTATATTAGAATATCATCTATAAAGACTACCACAAATTTATCTAGGTAATCTCTAAAGACTCTATTCATTAAGTCCATGAATATTTCTAGAGCATTGGTGAGTCCGAAAGGCATTACTATGAATTCATAGTGTCCGTACCTTATACGAAAAGTAGTATTGGGGACATCTTCCTTCTTCACCCTTACTTGATAGTATCCCGACCGCAAGTCCACCTTGGAGAAGTATTGTGCTCCACGCAGCTGATCAAACAAGTCATCGATTCTTGGGAGAGGATACTTGTTCTTTATTGTGATTTTTTAAGTTCACGATAATCGATGCAGAGCCTCATTGACCCATCCTTCTTCTTGACGAAGAGGACTGGTGCACCCCATGGTGAAGCACTTGGGCGTATAAACCCTTTATCGAGATTCTCCTATAGTTGTTTCTTTAGCTCTTCAAGCTCAACAACATCCATTCTATATGGAGTCTTGGATATTGGTAGTGCCCCAGGTATAAGTTCAATTGAGAACTCAACATCTCTTCTAGGAGGAAGACCAGACAGTTCCTCGGGAAACACTTTAGCGAATTCCCTCACAATAGGCATTTCTTCAAGGATGGTTTCTTCCTTGGACTCAATTATCTGAGCCAGATATGCGTTCTCATAAGGAAGTAATATCCATGATTGAGATGATGGAGCTAAAAGAGATTCATCTTCCTCCTGACACTTGTAACGAATCGGGGGTCTATTCTCCATATGGAGTGTGATTTCCCTCTCCTGAAAATTTATATTGGCTCTATATAAGGAAAGCCAATCCATGCCAAGAATTGAATCAAATTCCACCAGAGGGAGTATGGAGAGGTTTGCTGTGAAATTCAATCCACAGATTATAACATGGGAGGAATTATATTCATGGGATGCAATGATTGCCACATTTTCCGTACTCACTGACATCTTTACTTCCATGATTTGTGGTGGTGCTGGGATTGTTCTACTAAACTTTAGAGATATAAAAGAATGCGTAGAACCTGAATCAAAAAGTACATTCTCTATTATTGAATTAATAACTAGCGTACCTATCACCACTTCGTTGTCGGGGTTCACTTCGGCAGAAGTGATGGCAAAAGCTCTTCCTTGCTGCCTTGGAGGTTGTTGGTCGCCTCCGAAAACCCTTGGATTAGGGCACTGATTTGAAAAATGACCCAGTTCTTTGAATTTGTAGAATTGAACATCGCGCTGAGGTTCGAATGGAGCGTTCCTCTCCTCTATCACAGCCACGGGTCCTTCTTTCCAATATTTAACAGCTAGGTGCCCTTCTCTTCCACACCTGAATCATTTTCTCGTCCCCTTAAGGCAATTTCCAGGGTGCTTCTTTCTGCACTTTTGGCAAGTGGGGTGCTGAATCTTCTTAGCACCATTGAATTTATCCATCGGACCACCAGCATTGAAGTCCACCTTATGCTTCTTGTCCCCATGATACCCCTATGATTCCCAAATCTCCATTTCGACCTTGAGGGCACATCGGACAATTTCCTCATAGCTGTCGAAGTCACGGATCGCTAATGCTTTCCGCAAGCTAGGCTTCAACCCACCAAAGAAGCGGTCAACCTTGCATTCGGGGGTAACGAAAAAGCCGGAAGCATATCGTGCAAGCCTTGTGAAGTTTTCCTCGTATGATCCAACAGATTATTCATCTTTTTTCTTGAGGGAAAGGAAGTCCCTTTCCATCTTAAGCTGGAGGGTGCGTATAAAATATTTATCGAGAAACATATTCCGGAAATCCTTCCATTCCAACGCCTCAATGTCCTCCTCAGGCTTCGTATTTTTGATCAATGTCCACCATTGATCAACTTCACCCTCCATACGATAGGCATTCAGGAGAACCTTCTCTTTTTCAGAACATTGAAGGATGGAGAAGATATTTTCAATGGAGTTGATCCATTGTTCAGCGATCGTGGAATCAGATGATCCACTAAATGTAGGAGGCCTTTGTCTCACGAAGCTCTCGATAGTGACTTTTTCTTTCTTAGGGGGGTTGGATGTTCCTCTTGACCCATGTTTCTATTCAAAACTTGAGTTATCTGAGAGAGAAGCGTGACAAAGTTCGTGATTCCCGTTCCCATTGGATTTGGCATCTCATTAGTACAGTCATCACACTGATCTTCACAACAGTTGTTAGCCCGAGTCCTCCTATTACAGGCCATTGGCTGGAATAAAAGGAAAGTTAGGGGTAGCACATAAAGGGTAATCCAAAGAAAGAAGTTTATGACTTATAAATAAACTTTCATTTCCTTAACTCATGAGTCTATAGACTTCAATCTAGGCTTTTCATGATCTACTTTCTAACATATATTCTTAGGGGAATTTTTCCCTTAATATGGGTTCATACTAAGATTTTGAATTTATCAAAACATATCCCCCAGGAGTGTCGTAACCAAGAGTGCAGCAAGACCCGCTGTCGTGCACCAGTTCCTGTTCGAGTCTAGCTCAAAGAAGTGTTTTTGGGTTTTACCCCTAGGATACATCTGTGCCAGAGCCGCCTCTATCTACTCGTATCCAGACATGGAACTATTTGTCTGATAAAACACTTACTTAGTACTTAACAAAACATAGGGATGTTTTTATTATAGTTAGTCTTGTCTCTATGGCTTTACAAGGGTTTCCTAATCCCAAAAATAACTAAACCTATCCTCTGATACCAACTATGACAACCCTGCTTTTTATTACAACTTAAATAGGATTCAATACATAAAACATCACTTGATACAACAAATAAGATCGAGTGGTTTAGTGTCTTTGGGGCTTAGTATCATTACATAAAAACTTAAAACATGAAATAAAACATCTTTATTGAAAATTTCCTTTACATGACCACTATATTTCTTCGTACTTAGCATTGCATGGGATAACCTGAGGACATGCATAAGAAAAGGGTGAGCTATAAAGCCCAATAAGGGAGTACACGTGGAATAACATGAGGAGTAAAATACATGTTATACAATAGGAATATCAATAGAGCATATAAGAAACATGAACATAAAGGCATGATAAAGCATGATAATCATAACATGGAAATGTGGCAACAACACTTAACATGGAATTAGCATGAGCCAAAGCTCATTGAACATGGAGCATGAGTAAATCCTCATTGCAAATAAAGCACGAGTAAACCCTTGTTGAACTTGAATTATCATGAGTGAACACTCATTGCACATGACATATCATGATACTATACTTTACCCAATGCATTGGAGCGCTATAAGGGCGCACCCTTCTTAAACATTTCATTTCATGCATAAGTGTTCCACATGGATCATAAAACATGGATTCATAAAACATTATAATTTATTACACGATAAAGGAATGTGGAATTAATACATGAAACTTTACAATCAATAAGTAAATGTTCATAAAGGTGAATACCCTTAATGGCGAAATGGGCATGATATCCACTACACAATGACATTGGCTTAGAAAATCGGTGCGATTTCTGCAGCGTAAAGGCATGACATAGAAATTCATAAAAAATGGTTGATGAGAGATAAAGGGGTTTCTCATCATATTTACATGTAATGGACAGTATGGAGGTCATATAGATACATGTCCCAACAATTGAAATGGAATTTAGATTCATGATACAAAAGTATTGCTTGAATGTAAAAGAAGAGAGAGAAGTTCCTTTCGGAATTTCAGCATAGTAACAGGTGTACATGGGAGGAATTTAATGAGAGAGAAAGGGGTCTCCCATCATTCAAACAATAAGAGGGAAGTATGGGGGAGGTGAGAAACCATACCCCAACATTAAAAATTGAAATTAAAAGGGAAATACAACTTAAATAAAATTGATAAAAATGAGAAAGGAAGGAAAAAACCCTTACTTGGAAGTGTGCTTCCAAAGGCTAGAGAGAGGCTTATGAGAGGCTTCTTGGGAGTTTGGGGAACCTTGGAAGGATTCTAGAGAGATTAGGTCAGAGGTTGGACGAACTCCAAAGGGTTTGAGTGAGGATAAAGTGGGAGCTTGGGTGGGTTTATATAGGAAATGTGAGGGAATTCTTTATTATTTAGGTTTGGGACCCCTTATATTAAATTAATCCAAACCACAAACCAACCCATGGTTTTTGCCCATGGTTTTTGGAAAATGGAAGAGGAAAAAAATATTTTATAAGGCCAAAGTCCGAACTTCTTAAAATATTAGGTTTGCTTATGTGGAGGTGAGTCACACTCCCATGGAAATTAATTTAAAAAGGCAAAGTGTTGAATAAGTCTCGAGGGGTCCATTAATGCTTTGAAAAGTAAGTTAAACATACCAAAAATCACATTATTTTAATGTTAAAACATATATTGGACGAAAATAAATATTATAGTATTTTATTACATCACTATTGGGTCATTATGATGTCATAAAACACATTATATATTTAAACGATATTTAATTTTAACTCAAAAATTTGTCTGTCTCAGAAAATTATGAAAAATTCACCGTTGGATAATTTTAATGTCCTGATTCCAAAAATAACATTTATTTTATCTAAATAATTTTCTAAATATTTTAATTTTCACTTTTAAAATAAAAACCGACATTTATCGAAAATTCACAGGTTTGGACAGAAATGGCTTTCAAACCTTAATAAAAATTATAATTGCATTCATAAAATTATAAGATCATTTATATTTAATAAAAATTAATTTAATAATAATAATAATATTTTATTAAAATATTATTTAATTCAAAAATACCTTAATTTAATAAAATAGAATTCTTAGTTAAATAATAACTAAAAAAACTATTTGTACTTTAAAAACTATTTATAATGTATAAAAAATGTCTAGAAATTATATTCATTATTATATAAAAAAATGTAAATGAACATAGTACTACTTATTTGTTACATAACCCCTTAAAATAGCTGCATAAGACATAAGGGTAAGGTGTGTGATGGTGACAAACTCTTGGGGTGGCTCGGATAGCATCGCTTGAGTGGTAATTTCAATCAACTTCCACTTTTCCCATAGACAATCACGTTCGAGATTGAAAAGATGAAGCTCAGCTTTGGCTTGGTCAAGGCAGAAGCCCAAAGACACCACCTCTTTTCGGAGCTTTGACAAATGGGCTTCGTACAGAGCAATTCTACTGGACGAGGCCATCGCTTCTTTTGTCTAAGTAAAATTGGATGTGTTAAAGCCCTATATTTATACTAATCATGTGATCACTGTTCAATGGCTATATTAGCAACGGTCAAAATTCATAACATAAAACCAATGAATTTGACATTTTATATAAACATAAAGAGACATTTAATTAGATCTGGAGGGATTTCCATTAATGAAACTTTGGGTCGTTACACAGTGGTTCAAAAAAGACTGGATAAACAATAATTGCAAGCCCATTTCTTTGTGAAATGGATTGTTATCACAGTTCTAGGTTTGGATCGATGATGGGATCAATCTACAGTGATGCTATATTGATTGAGGATGGATTTGGGGATACCATTCTTCATATCTTTGGCATGTGATGATGGACGACACATGAAGATGTTTACCATACAGAATTTAAGGCTAGAACTTGGTGGTCGGTGATGGAAAGGGTCGACTAACCTTGGATTCATACTTTCCTATGAGATTTGTGGCCAGATAAACAAATAGAGGAGATATCAAAGATACACGAACCAAATCTTTATTTCTATAAATTCCCGTAGTACACAACATGTATTGCAGAGCTATAATCTTTGTGACACCCCTAGTGAGGTGCTAGGGTTTTCATGATAAGTTAATTATCACAAGACGTGAGACCCCTATCACACAAGATGTGAACCTTTCCTAGTGCTTAGGCATGTTCCCAAATAAGTACAAATAAATGGGAATAGGCACTAAAAGACATAAATGGACACAACCAGCTGGACATGATCACGACTATAAGTACACGGGCTTGGAAATGCCATGAAATCATGCATAAACATAGACATGGGCATGGGATGTGATACAATGGTAGGACCTAATACTAAATAGACACACTATTTAATACAAGTACACAACATTTACTACTTCAAAAGAAGTATTATATCCCTTTTCCTCTTCATCTTGGACATGTTTCATTAGTGAGTGTTCCCTTGATCCATTCCTTAAGGGTTAGTGTGGAATCATTCCCTACAAAGAGGATGGAGATCCCTTTAGTGGGAATTCTTGGATAGTTTTTTTGGAATCCTTCTATGAGTAATAGAGTGAGATCCTCTATCATCATATTTACCTTGGTTGAGTTCTTAGTATCATTATGACTAACACTATGCATGTGATGATCCTCTACTTAGCAGGTTATTCCAGATTGAGTTGTTGGTATACCCCATGGTCTTGGGTGCGATCCTCATATGTGTATCATTCTATTAAAACTTCCAGCATATACAAATTATGGCCATAACCAATGATTAGTACATATCATAAGTATGAAATCAATGTTATTTTACTCATGGATAATGTTATCTTGGGAAAGTGCTATGTAGGACCTTCGAGTAGAATCCCTAGACTGACATTATGGTTGTGAATTTTCCTTGATACATTGTGTCTTTGTTGATTATATATATATTCTTGTTATATGTTCTATAGACATATAATTGGGTATATATAACTATTATTCTTATTGTTATATGCTTAGTGAATTTGGGGTATCCTACTGGGTATTGTTATACTCACCCCTGCATGAGATTTCTTCACACATATCCTGTCTTATGCAAAAAATAGACCTTTTGATGGAGTCCTAGATACCCCAGGACAAGGAGTATCATAGTGATCTAGTGGATGTGTTCCGAACATGTCGTGTATTAATGTTCTTGAAGGTTTCCCATTGATGTGGGAAGAGAAGGTTTGGTAGAGGTTGTAAGATTTATACCAGGTTTATTGGGCCCTTTGAGGTGTTGGGGAAAGTTAATGAGTTGGTGTATCGGTTAGCATTGACACTATGGTTGGAGAAGAACCATTAAATATTCCATATCTCTCTGCTTTGTTGATATGTTCACAATGAATCCCATGTCACTAACTGGGGAGAGTTTGATATCGAGGATGATGTGATGATTGTGGAGAAACTGGTAGATATCCATGATCATCAAGAGAATGCACTGTGTGGAAGGACTATTCATTTGGTTCATGTGTTATGTAATCATGGTGTCCTATATGAGAGTACATGGGAGAGAGAGGTAAAAATTCATGCCTAGTACCTAGAGCCATTTTGAGGTTTTCGTTTCTCTATTTTTCTTTGTGATGTTTGAGACCACATTGTTTTATGAGATGTGTTGTTTCCATTGATATATGATGTCTAATGAAGTTATAAAATATAAAAATGGGAGAACTTGATTCCTAATAAAGATTCATTATACTATGATGCAATTAAACCTATATAGGAAAGTTAGTGCTGCCCAAAGCATATAATATCTTGACATGGAGGATGAAATTCCATGATTCATGTGTTTGGGGATGTGTGGTTAGTTGGTAATGAAAGTTGTTGGTTTGGCTAGAGTAGTGGATGAGATGGTTGTGTGGTGGTGTGGTTTTGTGAGAGGAGGTGGTTTATGGATGTGTGGTGATTAGGTTGTGTGAGGTATTTTTGGCCATTTTTTTCCATGTTTGGTTGGTGGTGGTGTTTGAGGTATGGCAAGATCCATGAGAGGTATCTCATGGGGTAGTTGTTAATACCCCCTTTCCTTCTAGGTTTGGTTTTGAATTATCGAGGGATATAATCATTTGATAGGTATCTCATGTAATGGTTTCTGCCTTCCCAATCTATTAATTTTCCATTTTTGTGGTTTTAGGTGTTTTGGGGAGGTTTCAAGCATTTTGAGTAGAGGTTGGAGCTGCTGCAGGAAATAGACACAATGTAAGTGGAATTCATGACATTTAATGGTGTTTCAGGGCTCAAAAATAGGATAAGTGGGGAAGTTGTGAGATGGGTTACATGTCATGTAAGTGGAATTCATGATGTGTATTAAATAAAGGCATAGGTGATGCGTTTTTCAGTGAAATTGATAATTTTTAGAAAACCTGAGGATTGCACACTGTGTAATGTTCACATGACATGAAACCAATAAGATTATAGGTTTTACGTTCTTTTCTCATATGAATTTCCTTTCATTTTTTCAATCCCTCAATATTTTATTCTAAAAACACCCTAGGCACCTTGAGGAGACCTTATAACCCTCTTCTCCCTTACTTTGATTTGTTGGTTTTGGTGGTTGTTTTTTGGAAATCGGTGGTAAGCCCCCTCTTACTTTTGGTTTTTTCTTCTATTATTCTCCCAGGGACTTTCTATGGTGGTTTCTTTTGGTTTGGGGTGTGATTTGGGCTATTTTTTTTGATGATATTTGGTTGTGGTGTAGGTTTATGCATGGTTTATCGTGCGTGGTTGTGGTTTGAGGACATTTCTTCTTCGTCCAATGGTGTGCGGTGAGTTGGCAAAACATCTTTAATTTAGGGAATCCCTAATTTGACTTTATTGTGTATAATTTAGGAGGGGTTTAATCTTTTTCATCTATTGGTTATTGTTGTTTTGGATTAATCAAAGATAAATAATTTTCTAATTGAAATTTAAGGGTAAATGGGAATGATTTTCATGTTTTTACAGCTTTTATAGGATTGTGATATTGTGATTATATGAGCTTGAGTACTGCTGAAAATAATAGCTGTTGGGGAATTTGTTTTAATTGGATGTTATTTGTTGTGACTTCTATGCATGTTGTTATTATTTTGATATCACCCTAAAATGGAAATTTGATAAACACTTTTTTTAATGAAATTGTTTTCCTAGGATTATGGTTTGTGTGATAATGCCCCTAAAAATAATGTGGAATGTGAATAAAAGATCCTCTATTAAATATGAAAAATGTATTTTATGTCATGTGTGTGTGGTCATACTTGTGGGGAATAAATATTTGGTTGATGTGTGGTTGGTTCATGTGGGGTTGATGGTTTTATGGTTGTGCTTTTGGGGCGATGAGGTGGTGGCTGTTTGGATGTGATTTTGGGGTAGTGAGGTGGTGGTTGTTTGGCTGTGATTTTAGGGTAGTGTGGTTGTGGTTTTTTTTCCATTCATTAGGGGTGGTGAGGATGTGGTTTTTCAGCTATGATTTTGGGGTGGAAAGTTGATGGTGCGATGGTGTTGGTGAGATACTTGTGATGTGTGGTTGCTTGTGCTAGATGCCCGGGTAGTGATGTAATAATAATAAATTGTTTAATAAGGATTCAAATTACATGGGTTGGTTTGGTTGATGGGTTTTAAATAGATGATGAATAATTTCATGTTGGGATGTGTGGTAAAATGTGTTTTTTGATAAATAATGAAAAAATGGGATGATTAAATTAAATTATCTGGTGGCGTGAATGTGGCTCGTATCTTGTGGTGTGGTTTTCTACATTTAGAGGTTGAAAAGAAAGTGGGGATGTTTTGATTTGGTTAGTGTTTTGTTGTGAACCCATAAAATTGGATTTTGTGTGGATATATGTGCATACTTTTATATTATTTTTTATTTCTATAGTCACCCCACCCACATCGATCACCATGTGCTGACACCTATATAGTTACGAGGGGGGTATTTTTTCCGACATCTAGTGAGGAGGAAAGATGGATGGGTACCCGCTCTTTCCCACTCTCTCTTCCAGGTGAGGTAGGTATTTCAAAAGTTGTGAAGGCCGATGGTCTAATAGTTCACTAAATATTGGTTGTGATAGACTAGGTGTCTCTAAGAGATATGTGACACAATCTAGGTTTTTATGAACATGATGAGATGGGATGAGGTAGTTTATAGTGGGGGTCGTGCGTGGTAGGAGGAGGGCATGAGGTTGATGTCCTTCATACTGACGATACCCTAATACTCAGGTTATAGTTGTAGATATTTTTCGGCATAGATTTTTTAAAGTGAGTTGTGATGTGGTCATGTTTGTGGGATGGTAATCCCATGTGTCTATTGATAAGATGTAATGCAACCATGCTTTTGGGGTGGTGTGGTATTAGAAAGATATGGAAACACCAAGATGTACGATGTTGGGGCGTGAGAGAAGTATACTAGCGGGAAAACATTGCAGAGAACTCTCTATCAATGTGATTCATGTTATATTATATTAATTTTCTTGAAATTATTTTATTTTTTACTTGAAAGACTTTGGGATATTTCTAAGAATGTTTCCGAAGCCAGGCGCCGAGTCGATGCAAGATTCTGAGGTCCAGAGAGCCCTGATGTAGTGATATTAAATGTATTTTATCATAAACATGTAGTTTCTCTTGAAATGAGGAATAAATCTTGAGAAGAGTCTCAGATTATAATTATGAAATCTCAGTTGAGTTTTAAATGTCATGTTTACCCTAGGCACGACATAAAATTTGTTAGCACTGGGAGTTCGGTCGGAGGTGAGTTGGAAGGGCATCGAGTGGATAGATTATTCATTAAATGAAATTTAATTAATAATCAAACCTAAAACTCCCCCTCCCACATTTGGAATACATGAAACAAAGATGCACAACCATCCTCTACCCCTTTATCCGATGGACGAAACCGATCCAAATCAAAGTGATGATGTGCTGCCGATCTTTGTTCTTGGTGTCGATTGTCATCAGATCGAGGAGAAGCATGATCAAGGAATCGTTCTACACCCATTTTCTCAGAGTTTCAATGTCAAGGTACGGGGATTTTTTTATTCCCTATCCCCCATTTATGCCTTTTTTAAGGTTATAGATCTCTATTATGATTACTAGAGATCCCTTATAGGTCGATCTATAGGTTTAAGGGGAAATAGTGGTGAATCAAGCATCTCGTAGGGAAATTCCCATAGTCATTCCCATCTAAACTATATCTAAACTAGTGAGAAATGTCATGTGTTCTTCCCATTTAGGGAAGATGACTTTTATGGACTACATGACATGTACTGGGGTTACACACTATATAGTGACCCCATGTCGTGTGGCTAGAGGACATGGCTAGGGTAGTCGTGTGATGGTACATGGACATGTATAAATACACAACCAAAGTACATGGGGATGAGGTGAAGGACATAGGCATGGAAAAATGACATGGCCAAGTGACCATTTAACCTGGACACACCATGTACCCAGTGGTACACACCGTGTGTAAGGCATAGATGGTCGATCCATGTGGAGAAAAACACGGTCGGGGGATGGATGAGGCAAGACACACTATGTACTTATTGTAAAATCTGTGTATGCCTATATGGTTAGCCAAGATATGAAAAAAGGGGACACAACTAGGTGGTTGGGTGGTTTCACACACCGTGTGGACCCCATTGCGCACCATGCACTTTCTTGAGATCTTTCACCTTGTGTATATCCTTATCCATAACTCAAATTTAGTCTAGTGAGTAGCCTATCCTGAGCATTTTTTCATATAGAATGTGATTGTGGCCTCTATAGTGGGTTATATTATATTATGCAGCATGATTAGTGTATTTTTCTGTAGTAGCGGTGCTTAACCTTGGGTAGTGATCATAGTGGATCACTGGGATGACGTCGGGGTTGGTACCATTCCCTATCACTTTATGATGTGGGTCCCTTAGACTTATTAGGCCAATATAGCAGTGGTACCCTATTATATCAGGGCTCATGTCCCCTACCCATGGTAGTTTTTCGATGTGCGACATTATAATCATGATGCTTCTTTTAGTGGAACTTGATCGATACTATAGATTGGTGTGGTGCTTAGAGAGAGAATATGGGACCGATATACCTCTATGGAATCAGGGTGTGAGTTTTTCGTACCTCTCTAATTTGGTAGATATGGGACTCCACACATTGTGGGTGTGGGTTCTCAACCCTCATGGTAGTTCCCTTGAGGATGGTACTCCCCTATCAGACTAGGGTGCAGGTTTCCCGTATCATTTGTGTAGTTGGAGAAAATGCTCCCCTATAGTGCTAGGGTGTGGGCCATTTATACTCATTATCCAGATAGATTAGGTACTCCCCTATTCGACTAGGGTGCAAGTCCTCTATCTATGGAGTCAGTAATCGCCTACCAGGTTAGGGTACGAGTCCTCTATATGTGATGTATAGGTAGAGTGGGTAATACCCTATCTTGATAGGGTGCAGTTCCTCTATACTTGGAGTTAAAATTACCCTATAATTATAGGGTGAGGTTCCTCCATACATTTTGTTCTGATAGAGTTGGTACCCCCTATCATAATGGGGAGTGGTTCCTCTAGCTTGGGGTTAGTACTCTATTGTCGTGTCAGGGTGTGGGTCCCCCATAGTGATCGTGCTAGTAGAGTGGTACCCCCTATCATGCTAGGTTGTGGGTACTCTATATATGGAGTTTTACTCCCCTATCATACTAGGGTGTGGGTCCTCTATACTTTAAGTGGTACTCTCCTATCATAACAGGGTGCATGTCCTCATCTACAGAGTAGTACTCCCCCATATTTGAGTACCGGTGGGGAGAGGGTCCTCCATTGGAGTCAGAGATCCCTCGAATGTGGAGCAAAATTATGAGGATCGGGCATCTCTAATAGTCATGTGTGAAATATTATTAGGTGTTAGTGATCCCTCAATGAATTTATGTGCAGACCAATCCATATAGAAGTGACATAAGTTTCACAATGTGGTTAGGAGAAAGCACTCTATCAACTACAGGGCAGGGGCGGGGTGCTAGTCACTCCGTTCTCTCTCTCATTAGAGAGGATTCACATGGTGAATAGTATGAAGTAGTGATCTATCAAAAATGTGTAGTGGTGATGGGAAAGACTCTCTACTTGAGTTCTTACAGCCTTGCATAGGGTTCATGTTAGCATTGGCAGGACCTCTGGTTCTAGGCACTAGAGTTTGACCTAGTGGGTTATTACCGATGGAGCATGTTCTATTAGATGGATTCAATATGGGATAGATAAGCTCAGGGAGTGAATTATCCTAGTTGTGTGTTTCCTTGAGATCCAATAATATAATCCTATAGCTGGCTATGAGTTTAGGACCTCATGAGACTTGGAGTCTTAGATGAGTATATCTTGGTGTTCCTAAGAGTCCTTTCGGTTTTTTCACATGATTGGGTTGAAACCCATTGTGGACTAAGATGACTAGTCATGTATAGCTGAGAATGGTTCAAGATGGAGTTTCTCCCTTGATTAGGTTCCCTCTGGATAGGTCGAACAAACTATTTCTTTTCAGTTTCTCTCATTTCTTTTCGGTTTTTGGGGTGCTTATTAAGTATTGTTATACTCACCCTTGCATGAGCTTTCCCTGCTTGTGTTCTATCTTGTGCAAACCAAAATCCTTTTTATGGATTCCCTGAAGTAATCAAGGTTGGAGGAGATTAGTGAGCTAGAAAGACCAAGGTGTTTATCAGATTTGGCCCAAGGAGATTTTCGGTAGTTTCATTTGATACAAATCTCCTCCTTATGAGTAGGTTGGATTATTTGAAAGTTTTTGGTGGGCATGTGGTTTTCACATTTATGATTTCATTACTTTTGTTGTAATCTAGTTTGGGATAGGTGTATGCATGAATTTCAGTTTCCAACGTTTTATATCTCTGCACTATTGCATGGAGGTGTTTGTGGATGAATACGTACAAGTAATTTAGTAAAAGGCCTCCCATATGTGTGATATGCATACTTGGAACTAGTTTCCATCCCCTGTCCTACTGGAGGTGGGCTTTAGAAGTAGCATACTAGGCCTTTTTTGGTCGAGTCATGACAAATTGGTATCATAGAGGGTTCCAATTTGGGACTATAGTGTTGTGAGCTTGCTTTTGGTTTCATAGAGATAATGTTAAGGTCTTTTGAGTTCGGATCATAGGCCAAAGGTTCTAGTGTTGGTGTGGTGGATGATGTATCCATTCACCATGACTATGATAACCCACTTTTTGACTTGGTACATTATGATACTGTTCACATGGAAATAATGGTACATGCGTCATATTGGATGGGGTTGTGGGTTCCTTATCTTTCTTGAGTAATCTCCCTAGATATACTCTTTGACCATGGTGCATCTTGATCCTATATCAAGATACCACCACAAAGACAACCGTCCAGGGCTCCACATCATGATTTTGATAATGATATTCCTTATAATAAGGCTTCAGTGTAGGTTACTAGTTCTGAGGTGGTACCTCCGAGTGGTCCGCAAGTTGTGCCACAACCAATTGAGCAGCTAGAGGTACCAACCATTTAGTCCATGGATGTGCATTGGATGAGTGAAACAAAAAAGTACTAGAGGTAGTGACCTATGAGGTATCAGGGTGATCCACACCCCCAGGAAGCTGGTGACTAGCCTGTGGTAGTCACACATGTTTTTTGCCTTCTGAGGAAACCTACCGATTAGATAGTGGTCCTTATAGTGATACTTTTTAAGGATTTAGATGGGCGTTGGTGGAGTCTAGTGATGTGTACCCAAGATGAGGTGACACTAACTTTGGTGGAGTTTGATTGGATCTTTAGGGAAGAGTTTTACCATCCATGTTGAGATCGGTGAATATCCCTGAGCTTCTGCAACTTCAGTACGGTATCCTAACCATCGAAGAGTATTCAGCAAGGTTCACAGACCTATCATGATACTACCTAGATATAGTTCAAGACCTGTTCTTTAGATATTGGACCTTTTAGAAGGGCATTCAAAGAGATATATGATAAGGTGTGGTTTCCTTGTGCCTTCCCTCTTATACAGGGGGTACTGGAGCGATCTCTAGTAGTATAGAGATTTATAGTGGAGGGATGGACGGATGTGGTCTGTAGTGGTGGTCGTGAGGCTAAGACATCTATGGTAGTTGGCGGATGTTAGTTGATAGGGCCATGGAGTAAGAGTCATACCCATGCCAAAACTCAAGAATGTGGTCCTGTAGTGTAGGAGTCACGTTGGGGATCAAGTCAGATATAGGAGAGGAATTGTTACACCTATTATGGTTGAGTAAATCTTTCTAGAGATTTTCTAACCCATCGTGCTGCTGAGAGGTATCCAGTTAACGAACTGCCTTGGTAGAGGAAACATTTGGAGTAGGGAGTTCTGTATGATAAAAGACATGGTGGAGGAGTTGGGAGAGAATCCGGAGGTGGAAGGCATTTTGAGGTGTTTTCACCATTACCTGCAGGTGGTCCATGCCAAGCTTAGGGAGTTGGAGGATGGGGGTGATGATAGCTTTAGGCTATAGAGTCCTTTGACCTGGAGGCTCTGAGGATGAATAGAGGTACACTCTCTGTCCTTTCTACTCTCTATAATAGTAACTGTTATACACTATTATAAGGTACTCTTTTATTTATTCTTCTTGATCGAGGTTTAACTGAGTTAACACAGGGTGTCGGTAGAACCTTGTGTGGGTGTTTTTTGACAGATCATTGAACTCATGAGGAAGAGGGACACTTTCCCCACTGAGATGTGTTTTTGGGATGTAATGAAAACCGTGCGGGTGATTTAGTGCCACCAAAATAGAATATTGTCATGGTGTGGTGGATGAGTTCCTTATACTTGTGTGTTCAAGGTAGATTTGTGTGATGGAGTGTCAGATAAGGCCCTAGAATTTCCAGTTGAGCTTTTCTAATTGACCCTTATGCTTAGAATCCATGGTGGAGGGAGAGCCTTTCATAGAATTGTTACATAGTTGTAGAGTTAGACCCTACTATGTTTATGTTGTGTGGATTGGTTTCCTAAAATCCATACTTGGTTGGAATTCCACTTGTAGGTTTGGAAGTGTTTCTTTTTGGGTGATTAGTGTTACATCTTGAGGTTCGCAGATGAAGGCACCAGTAAGACCCAATGTTTACACTAGGGAAGCCCTATTTTTCTCATTGGTACCCTCGCATGTTTGGAATCAATCTTAAATGAAATATTAATATGGAGGTCATAGTAAAGTTCATCCAGGTGTGGATGTGAACTATAGGGTTACATTGGTATGTGCATTAAATCAGAATGGTGGTGTACCTCTAGACCCTATGACTATAGATGGACCGTGGTGCTTGGTGTTTCCCACCGATCACAATTGAGGAAAAACATGACCAATTTTTTCATGATGTTGACCTATTTGGATTTGTACATGAGTGTGGTTTTTCCATGGTGGTTACCCTAATTATTTGCTTGTAAGGATCATGGGATACCTTGGAGAGATCACTAGTGTGGGAGTTCCAGTGGAGAACTTAGTTTCGTTCCCTTATTCATAGGATTATGCTTTCAGGGACAAAAAGGACTTAAGGTTGGGGGAATGTAATGAGTCAAGTTTTGACCTATAAGATTTTGTAATATTTCTAAGAATATTTCTGAATGCATGCGCTAAGTCAGTGTGGGATTCTAGGGCTCGAATATCCTCGATGTGGTGATATTAAAAATATTAAAAATATTTTTTCACACACATTTAGTTTCTTTTAAAACAAAGAATAACTCTTGATAGGAGTCTTATATCAAAATTATGATACCATGGTTGAGTTCTGAACTTCATGTTTACCGTATACGCGGCATAAAATTTGTAAGCTTCGGGAGTTTGGTCGAAGGCGAGTTGGAGGGATATTGAGTAGTGATATTATTAATTTAATTTAATTTAATTAATATTGTAACTTATACCCTCCCCTTACCACATTTGGTATGCATGACACAAGGAGGTGTGACCCTCCTCTCCCCTTTCTCCGACAAAAAAAACCAAGTCCAATCGAAGCAATGAGGTGTTGCTGATCTCTGTTCCCGATGCTGATCATCATCATATCAAGGATAAGCATGATCTAAGTGTCTTTCTACTCCCAATGCTTCAGTGTTTCAACCTTGAGGTAGGAAGATTTTAGTTTTAGTTCGGATACCATTTTTTATGTGTTGTTTTAAGGTTTTATATCCCTATTACAATTTATAGAGATCCATTATAGGATGATCTGTAGGTTTCATGGGAAACCGGGGCGAATCAGGTGTCTTGTATGGAAATTCCTATCATAATTACCATCTACACGGTGTGAAAACTAGTGAGACACGCTGTGTGTTATTACCATTTAGGGAAGATGAATTTTGGGAAATACATGTCTTGTACCGGGGTTACATGCCGTTTAGTGACGCCATGTCATGTGGCCAGAGGACATGGCCATGGGTGTCATGTGATGGTATATGGCCATGTATAACTACACAGCCAAAGTACACAGGCATAGGGCGTCAGAAACGGGCATGGGAAAATGACATGACAATGTGTCCATTTAGCCCAGCCACACTGTGTACCTAGTGGTACATATTGTGTGTGAGGCATGGATGGTCGAGCTGTGTGGAGGAAGAACCTGTTTGAGGGTTGGGTGAGGCAGGACACACCATGTACATTCTATACACATAATGTAGGCCTATATGGCTAGCCTATATGTGAAAATAGGGGACACTACTGGGTGCTCATGAGGTTTCACACACCATGTGGACCCAATTGCATGCCATTTACTTTCTTAAGATCTTATAGAGATCTTTCACCTTGCATATATCCATTTCCATAACTTGGATTCAGACTTATGAGTAGCCTATCCGGAGTATTTTTTCATGTAGAATGTGATGGTGGCCTCCTTAGTGGCCTATGAGATATGATGTGGTGTTATTCAAGTAGGATTTTTTAGTAGTGGTACTTAACCTTGGTCAGTGATCATGGTAGATAACTGGGTTGACATTGGAGCCGATACCCTTCCCCATCACCTTAGGGTGTAGGTCCCCTGGAATCTTTTGTCCATTAGAGAAGTTCTCCCCTATTGTATCTGGGAACGAGTCACCTAACTATTGTAGTGTTGCGATTCAAGGTATGATAAGCATAAAATTTATTTCAATGTCTCTTATCCAATGATTTAGATCAGTTCAGTTCTTATAGAGGGATGTTGAGACTTGTAATCCCCTATGGAATGAGGGAATGGGTTTCCCTTACCTCTCTACTTTGGTAGAGACCAGACTCCCCATGTTGTGTGTGCGGGTTCTCAACCCATGTGGTAGTTCCCTTGGGGACGGTATTCCCCTGTCATACCAGGGAACTAGTTCCCCGTATCAATAAGGGAGTTCCTACTCTATTTGTCCAATGATTATAGAGGGCCTAAACCCTAGAACTATAGAAGATCACTATCTCCAACTACACATTTGATACGGGGAACTAGTTCCCTGTTATGACAGGGGAATACCGTCCCCAAGGGAACTACCACATGGGTTGAGAACCCGCACACACAACATGAGGGAATGGGTTTCCCTTACCTCTCTACTTTGGTAGAGACCAGACTCCCCATGTTGTGTGTGCGGGTTCTCAACCCATGTGGTAGTTCCCTTGGGGACGGTATTCCCCTGTCATACCAGGGAACTAGTTCCCCGTATCAAATGTGTAGTTGGAGATAGTGATCTTCTATAGTTCTAGGGTTTAGGCCCTCTATAATCATTGGACAAATAGAGTAGGAACTCCCTTATTGGATGAGTGAATGGGTCCTCTATCCATAGAGTCAGTACTCCCCTACCAAGTTAGAGAACATTTCCTTTATATGTGACATATAAATAGAGTGGGTACTCCCCTATCATGATAGGGTGTGGGTCCTCTATCTTTGGATCCATAATTCCCCTGTTTTTCCAGGGTGTGGGTACTCCATACATGTTTTTCTGAAATATTTGGTACCCCCATGTTGTACCTGGTAGAGGGTCCTCTAGACTAGGGTCTGTACTCTCCTATCGTGTCAGGGTGTGGGTCCCCCATAGAGATTGTGCTGATAGAGTGGTACTCCCCTATCATGCCAGGGTGTGGGTCCTCTATCTGCAGAGGTATACTCCCCTATCATATTAGGGTGTGTCTCGTCTATCCTTTTAGTGGTACTCCCCTATCGTTCCTGGATGTGATTCCTCATATACATAGTAGTACTCCCCCATCTTCAAGTAGCGGCAAGGTGTAGGTCCTCCACTGGAGTCGGACCTCCCTCAGCTGTGGAGTGAAATTATGAGGAGAGAGCCCCTCCACTAGTCACATATGGTACCTGGTTAGGAGTTAGTGCTCCCTTAATGGATTGAGGTGTGAGAAACTCCATATAGGGGTGATAGAGGTTTCACGATATGGTTAGGAGCCAGTACTCCCTCAACTATAGGGTAGTGGCGAGGTGCGAGTCCCTCTGTTATCTCTCTCATTCGAGAGTATGAATGCAATTTATAGTTTTAAGCAGTGGTCCCTCAACTATGTGTAGTGGTGAGGGGAAGGACTCTCCACTTAAGTTTTTACGGCATTACACAGGGTGCAGGTTAGCATTACCAGGACCTATGGTGCTGGGCACTAGAGTTTGACCTAGTGGGTTGTTCCCAAGGGAGTGAGTTCTCTCTTATGGGTGCCATATGGGATAGATAAGCTCATAGAGTATGTTCTCCTAGTTTCATGTTACCTTTAGATCCTTTAATATAATCCTGTAGCTGGCTATGAGGTTGGTACATCAAGAGACTTGGAGTTTGAGACAAGTATATCTAAGTGATCCTAGGGTTCCCTTTAGTGTAGTCATGTGTCCGGGCTGAAACCCCTTGTGGATTGAGCTGACTAGTTATGTATAGATAAGGATGGTTCAATATTGAGCTTCTCCCTCAATAGGGTTCCCTCTGGCTAGGTTGAGCAGACTGTTTTCTTTCAACTGCTCCATTTTATTTTGGGTTTTTGGGGAGCCTATTGAGTATTGATATACTCACCCCTATATGGGATTTTCCTACACGTGTTATATCTTTTTAGACCATATAACTTTTGAGAGAGACCTTATAGGACTCAAGGTAGACAAATATTAGTGAGATAAACTGATTGAGGTGTTTACCAGAGCTCAGTTGAGGAGCATTCCGGTGGTTTCATTTGACAGCGATCCCCTCCTTATGAGTAGATTGGAAGATTTTGCAGTTTTTGATGGGCATTTTTTTTCCTTTTTATGCTTTCAGTACATCTTTTGTACATTGGTTTGGGATATATTTATGCCTGAATTTTAGTTTCCAGCTTTTTATATCTTTTTACTATTAGATGGAGTTTTTTGTGGGTTTGTACGTACAGGTACATTAGGAAAAGGCCTCCCATCTATGTGATATGACTAATCTGTGCTAGTTTCCAGCCGCTAGACTATTAGAGGTGGGCTTAGGGAGTTGCATCCTAGGCCCCATTGGTTCTGGTCATGACATGGATTACTTTATTTGGTGAGCATGCCTTGCTGAGGTTGGGATGAATAATTGACCTATTTAGATGTTGTTGGATCTTTTTTTTCATGGGTGCATTGGTATTCTTCTTTCACAGGTGCATAAGAGACTTTGGTTTTTCTACTGAGTATACCTGTTATGCTCACCCAATCTATATAAAATGAATTTCAGGTTTGTAGGTGGACTATATTGACCATGCTGGAAATTACTAACTCAGACCCTTGGATACCTACTATATCACTGATTTAGCTTTTCTTTTGGGTATTTACATTGGTGAATTTTATTTGTATCAGCTTTATTTATACATGAATTATGGGATGGTTTTTGATTCTTTTATATTATTTCAAGGAGTTTTTTTGTGGATGATTCATATTATCTACAGATCCTATATTATTATAGAGGGTAATGCCTCTCATTTCTTGAGATTTTTATACCCACAGTGATAGTCACTAACCTAGGTCCCACTGGAGGTGGGACTCTAGGGCCATTATCTCTCTCCCATCATTGTGGTATCTTTAGAGGAAGGTATTCATGAAAACCCATCCCTTTCCCACAAAGGCCAATGAAAAAGAATAATGAGCTAAACTATCACAATTTTCTTAACATGTATAAAAACATTGATATGAATTTATCATTCATTGATTCTTTGGTTCATGTTCCTTTACTTATCAAATTCTTTAAAATAATTATCAAGAATAATAAGGTCTTAGTAAAACTTTCTATAATAATATTTATTGATTGTAGTGTTTTCATTCAAAATAAAATTCATCTATAGAAACAAATCTAGATAATATTTTTCATTTAGTGTGTAATTGAGGGTAGTGGATCACAAAATATATTGTTTGAAATTAGTAATAGTATAAATATCATCCCATTCTCTTTATCCAAATTATTGAACATGGAGAATATAAAAAAACTTTAGTTTCTCTTTAGATAGCCAATAGGTTTTTTAGTCATCCCATTAGAAAGATAGATGAATTTCTAGATAATTCCTATGAGCTATACATCCCACTGACCTCTTGATATTTACATGGTGTGTGATAAAGATGTTACTATCGTTCTTGGTAATCCATTTTTTAGCTACTTATGGTGAAGTGATTGATAGTTGTAAGGGGAAGTTATTTTTTAATGTCAGTAACGAAACATAGGAGTTTAATTTTTCCAAAATTTTTAAGAAAACCACACTCAATGAGGGATATTATAGAGTTTATTTCACTCAGGAAGTGATCATTGATGATATCAAAGAAGAATCATTTGATTCGTTTGAATAAATTATATAGGATGCAATGGATGATTTCACCATAACTAGTTTTTAGAAGAAATATGTAGTTTTATTTTTGATAAGTTGGTTGAGTTTAAGAGATAAGGTGAGATTGTGATTGTTTAAAATCAAAAAGTTGGTTAAAATGATACAATTTTATTACTTTAGAGTAACACTTCTATTCACAACTAGAAGATTCACCTAAGGCCACGGTTTGGAACCATGGCTGTAGGCCCAAAAACTGTGGCAATAGGTTTTGGCCATAGTTTTGTAAAACTGTGGCCGCTATCATTGTGGAAGTAGGGCCCTAGTGCCACAGTTTAACCATGTTAGTAAGGGTCCTAATGCCATAGTTTTAACCATGGAACTAGGGCCCTACTACCATGGTATTAATCGTGGAACTAGGAGCCTTACTGCTATGGTTAAACCGTGGCACTAGGCCCCTCCTTCCGCGGTTAAAACTGTGGCTCTATCATTTATTTGGTATAAAAAATTAATTTGGTTCCCCCTAGTTCCCCACCCCCTGCACCCCCATGACCCCCAGGACCCCCCCTCGTACCCCCATGCCCCCTGGACAGTCCCCTTGTACCCCTTGGATAGACCTCCCTTCACCGCCTGGACAACCCCCTTGCACCCCCTAGACAACCCCACTACAACCCCATGCCCCCTGGACAACCCCCTTGAACACCCCCATGCCCCCTGGACAACCCCCTTACACGCCCTTGATCAAACCCCTGCACCCCAACCCCCCTGGACAGCCCCACAACCCCCTTAAACACCCCTTGCATTCCCATTCCCCCTGTGAATCCCCCTTACACCCCCTAGACAGCCCGCTTTCACCCCCTGGACAGCCCCCTTGAACACCCCCTATACCCACATGCCCCCCTGGGCAGCCCCACAACCACTTTGAACACCCCCTGGACCCCCATTCTCCCCTGGAAAACCCTAGTGCACCCCCTGGACAACCCCCTTGAAAACCCCCATGCACCCCATGCCCCCCTGGACAGCCCCTTGCACCCCCCTGGATAGCCCCCTTGCACCCCCTTGAACACCCCCTGCACCCCATGCCCCGACCCCCCTCCTGGACACCCCTCCCACCAAGACACCTCCTCCGTCCTAGACACCCCCTTGCACCCCATGGACATCACCCTCTCCTTCCCTTGAACACCCCCTAGAACCCCCTGTGGACTACCCCATTGACCCCCTTGAACAACCACGTAACACCCACTGTAATAGCCCACCCCCCCCCTGGACAGCCCCCTTGCACCCCCTTGAACACCCCCCCCCCCCGGACACACCCCTTGCACCGCCTTGAACACCCCCTTGCACCCCCTGTAGTATCCCACCCCCTAGACACCACCATTTCACCCCCACTACAGTATCCCACCCCCTGGAAAACCCCCTTGCACCCCCTTGAACACCCCCTTTCACCCCCTACAGTAGCCACCCTATAGTATCCCACCCCATGTAAATCCCCCCTGAACACCCCCCTGGAGTAGCCCAGCCCCACCCCTATAGTATCCCACCCCCTAAAAAGCCCCCCCTAGAACCCCCCTCTTGGACACCCCCTCTCACCTGGACACCGCCTCCCTCCTGGACACCCCCTTCCTCCTGGACACCCCCACTCCCGAACACCCCCTTGCACCACCCTAGATAGATCCTTGAACACCCCCTGCACACCAATTCCCCCTTGCACCCCCAGACACAACCCCTTTTACCCCCGGACATCCCCCTTGAACACCCCTTAACACCCATGACCCCGACACCCCCCCTTCTGGACACTCCCACCCCCTCCTGGACAACCCCCCTCTCCTGGATAACCCCTTTTCACCCCCCTTCACACCCATGCCCCCCTCCTAAACACCCCTCCCACCTAGAAAACCCACACCTCCCTACTAGACACCCCCACCCCCTCCTGGAAACCCATTCCCCCTTTACCCCCTCTTGGACAGCCCCTCCCACCTAGACACCTCCAACCCCCCCATGCACACCCATGCCCCCTTGCACCCCCTCCTGGATACCCCCCCTTGCACCCCCTGGACAACGCCCTTGCACCCCCTTGAACACCCCTTGCACCCCCAGACCCCCCCTACACACCCATGCCCCTGACCCCCCCCACTCCTGGACACCCCCCTTGCACCCCCCTAAACAACCCCCTTGAACACCCCCTTGCACCCCCCTGCACAACCATGCATGGGGTCTTTTGATAGGAAAAAACCATCCTGGGTATGAATCCATTACCAGTAACTATTATTGACAACTAAAAACACCCAGGTATGGGTTTGGTCATTTGTAGATATGTGAATGAAATTTATAACTTCATATAAGGGAATGGTAGTAGGCTATATAGGGTTTCAACTTGGAATATGTCAAGGGATACATAGCATGGTGTGAGAGACTAGGTGTTCAAAGTAAGGGAATGAGAGTTCAAGCATATAAGGTTATGATCCTCAATGAGATCCAAAACGCACTATAAAAATATAAAGAACCCAAAAATCAAAAAATCCCTAATTAAAATTGGACCAAGAATAAAAATGGAATTAAACTTACCCAAATCTAATGTTGAACTCACTATCATCGATGGTTGTGGATAGAACCAACCTCATCATAAGAAACCACCTATAAGGAAATAGTGGGAAAAGAAATGAGATATGACGACTTCTTATATATATATATATGATCATTGTGTAAACTATTCATGATAAATGATACATGAATCCATAACCAACAATGAAAAAATAATATTAAGATTGATATGTACATCCCAATACTAAATAACATGATCATTAATAAATATGGAAATTTCAAAAAACACATGTTCATCAAAGAAAAACACATGCCAAAACTTTGACTTTACAAAATCACATGTTCTCATTAAAAAACACTATAATACATAAGGAATAAAACTATTTTTTTAGAAAAACATGTTTGAAAAACATGGCATGGCGAACCCAGCTTCTCCCCCATGCACACATAGCCCACACCTAGCACACCCCTCCCCCTCTACTGCACACTTCCTGCCCCCTGCACAAACTCCCTCCACCCCCCTCACACTCTCTGACACAGCCCCTGCCCCTATACCCTACACACACCCCCTACACACCACAACACAACCCCAATACACTCCCTCCCCCCTCCAATGCACAATTCTTTCCCCATGCACACACTCCCTCTACCCCTTTCACCCTACACACCCCATGCACACACTCCCTCCACACCCTACACACACCCCTACCCCTGTACCCTGCACACCCCTACCCCTATACCCTACACACCCCCTTAACACACCCAACACACACACACCCTCCACAACCCCCTATACCCCCTCCCCCTCCACACCCTCACACACCCTTACACAACCCCATCACAACCCCAAAACAACCCCTACACACCCCCTCCAAAGTCTAAAATAAACCACATACCAAAAACTAAATTCAAGGTTAAATAGACCCTAATAATTTCATTTGTCTAATATTCAAATGAAGAAGATAAAGAGGAGGGGAACCAAGAAATTGGATACTTATATATACCTAAAAATGATTCATTGTGCATATTTTTTTCTAACCACATATAATATGATTTATGAAAAACTAAAAATTCAGTTTCTATATAAGTTCAATATGTTAACTATGAACCAGGACACTCAAATCCAAATTCTAGTAGGGTCTAGACAACCAGAATATGCACTGTTGGAAACACTACAAGGAAGCCATCCAACTTAAGTGAGCTAGATAATTCCTCCCTACTAAAGGACCAGGCCACCCACATCCAAATGAAGGGAAAATACATAGTGAAGACATCACCAATAACAAAACCCAAAACTATCCATCCCACCATGATAAAGTTAGGTGGTATGGAATGAGATCAACATAATTCTAGGAGGAAACACCATCAGAAGAAAAAACCTAACATCACCACCATATTCTAACTATAAAACATCATTCCAAATAATTTTCCAACCGAACAACATAATAAATTGAATAAAAAATCAAACAAAACCTAAAGCTCATCACCACCACCAACAAGAATAAACTCCACACAAAGACTGATAAAAAAAACATGAGAATAGAATTGCCCACCCACCCCAACCCCACCCCACCCCTTCACCCCCACATCCCTTGCACCCCTACCCCTTGCACCCACAATAACCCTGCCCCCTACCCCATTCACCACCCACCCAGCCTTCACCCCCCTCCACTGCACCCCTAATTCCCCAACCCTCCAATCTACACCCCCACCGCCCTCCCCCTCCACTACCCTACACAACCCCTCCCCCCTGCTACACCAGCCCCTCCCCCTCCCCCTTGCATAGTATCTCCCCCTCCCCGTCCCCTTACCACACCAGCCCCTCTTCTCCCCTCCCATGCTACACCAACCCATCCCCTCCCCTCCCTCTACTGCACTAGCCCCTCCCCCCTACCCATCATAGCCCCTCCCCCTCCCCCTGCTTCCCCAACCCATCCCCTCCCCCAAATTCTTCTATATTTATATGAGAGGTTTATTTGGGGGGGGGGTAGTAATAATTAAAATTGTACACTCACTAATATTGTGTGTGTGTTTATTTCCTGATCTACGGGAGGGAGTCAATAGATGGGCTAAGCTTTTCTAACTCATAGATATTAAAATAGAAAGTTTCTAGATCAAAGAGAAAATATAAATAATTTATGAGGATATACATGTGGAAAACGTCCAGAAGGAAATAAGAGAACTGGAGTAGAAATAATCAGGTCCAAAAATGGACCTAGGAGTTGTTTCCATGTTTGTAGGAGTTGAATGAAATCATGAACTTTTTTTGTTGTTCCCAGTAGAAAAATCTCAACATTAATGATAATTTTTCCCTTATTTTGGGCTATGTGGGATGGAATTGGAAAGGCTTTTGTTTTAGGAAGCATAAAAATAACAAAAAACACTTCAACCTATTTGGATTTATGCAGTGATAGATTCATTATATTCCAAGGTTTCTACTAAAGTACCAAACATGCATCAATAATAGATGAACATAAGAGTATTTGGATGGATTGTATCTAAGAAAGAATCCAGACAATGTGAATTGAGAAATTGATTATTGAAAGTTCCTATCAAGGAGGGGTTTGTTTTTTAATTTAAGGATAATGGAATGAAGGTTTCATTTCTGTTACCTCATATGGTACATGGGAATGAGGTTTGGCTGGATCAAGCTTATGATTGGGAAAGACAGTTTTAGACTTAGATGTTGCATCTCTTTAAACTAGTGTCATGGCTACAGATCACTCTAAAGCTACCCTACCAAATGTCATTTGGTTCTTCAGGGAGAGTATTATTGAGGAAGAATTTGGCGACTTAGCACCAAATACTAAACTTTCCCCCTCTATCGCCCACCCCTACACCCACCCTCCCCCTTGAAACCCTACATCACCCCCACTACCCCCTCACCCCTACTACCCCCACCCCACTACACCCCCACCCCACTAAACCCACCATATCCCCTGCCCCCTCCTTTACCCCCACTACCCCACTACTATTCCCACCCCACTGATATGAATATAACAGATATAAAATAACTAATGGGTCCCTAAAAAAACTAACTTAAACTATAAAAAATATATTTAATTTCATTGAATGATATCTTTAACTCTACTTTGTTTTTTAATTTTTAGAAAACACCTTTTCTGGGTTAAGTGTGAACAAACACAATAGATTACCAAAATACCCACAAATAAATTACAGACAGGCACAAAAATAAAAATTCTAAAATTAATCTTAGTAAGTAGTTCATCCACGCACCATAAGATTTGAGAGGAGATAAGACACATCTAGAGATCTATGTAAGAGATGAAATCACGTGACACCTAAAGCTCTATGTCATCGGTCACTATCACCATTATTATAGACCCATTTATATAAATCAACTAACTATTTCCAATATGCATCACCTCATCAAAAATTCCATACCAATGATACTGAACACCACTGATCTTGACCAAGTTTCACCTAAAATTCCATTTTCATCATTGAATCAAGAAAATCATTAACCAACAATAAACCAACCTCATCAAATTCCACATGATAATAACACCCAAAATTAACTTCACCAATGATAACATCAACAATGAATAAAAACCATGATGATCTAAACACTCTAACTTAATAAAACTAATCAAACCAAATTGATTCACTAAACTAAGAAGAACCAAATGAAATGTACTTAAACTAAACCAAATAGATGTGACCTGATCCAAATCAAATAGAACATATAACTAATACTACTAGAAATGAGAAAACCAACCTAGTTTAAATAAAACCTAATAAAATCAACAAGGCGATAACTAAATCAATGTAATCCAACAAAATTGATTCACTAAAATTAGAACCTAAAGTTATAGACCTAAACTGAACCAAATAGATTTGGAATTATCCAAATTAAATGGAATTAAACTAACAATACTAAAATTGAGACAACCCAACATAAATTAAACCAATTTAAAAAAAATTAAATGAAGTTACCTAAACTAAATCTTTAACCAAGACAACAAATTCTCAAAACAAAACACTATCCCTCTAGATCACACAATCCTTAGAATCCAAAACCAAACAAGTAAAATGTATTTCATAATAAAAAATACAATTTTTTTAATAAAGATAATAAAAAATAATAAACTTTGTTCCTTAATATATATATATATATATATTTTATAATACTATGATTTCACCCCCACTTCCCCCTACACCCCATACCCCCCACTACAACCCCCTTCCCCCACAGCAACCCCTACCCCCACTCCCCCTTCACCCCCACCCCGCACCCCCACTGCACCCCCTTCCCCCCACACCCCTCACTACAACCCCCACCCACACTTCCCCCCTACACCCTCCTTCCCCCACCCTTCATTATATTCCATTAAGTTTTCCTTGATTAAAATTTTTCCATCACCCGATCAAATCTAAATAAAATCACCACTTTGGTCTTGATACATTGGTTGAAAGAACTCTCCTAGCTTGAGTTATAAATTTAAGAATCATTAATAATTTAGATAGAGTTTGTTACTATTTTATTAAAAGTTATTAATCTTTATATACATCTTTATTTTTATTAAAAAATGATAATATGGAAGAGAACCTAGCTCAATTAAATTGACCAATTAGAGATTTACGTGCAAATAATTTTAACTATTAGAATACTTGATTGGTGTTTCTAAATAATCAAGTAGAATTTGAGTTAAGTCAGGGTATAATCTAAAGGCTTCCAATTTTTCATTTTTTGGTAGGTGAAGACCCCAACATTAACTTGATGTAATTTGGCACAGTGTGCATTGCCTTCAAAATGAGAGAAATTTCATAAGCTCAAATAAAATGGAAGGAATTACAATTCTCAATAGAGGTCTCAACAATCAAATGGATGAAAAAAATATAACTTGGAGAGGTCAAAAGCTAGTATGATCCCTATATAGCCATTATTTAAAAGTTATTATTTGATTCAAAGAGCACATAGTAAAAAAAATGAGATTTATGGCATAATTAAATCTAGTGGATAATCTCATTATGGATGTGGCGACATGTTCTTGAAGTTTAATTCTTGTAATCCACATAAAAACAACATATATGATCATAATTTCTTAAACTTATTATATTGAGGCCTTCTGAACAGTGATATAAACCTATTGGATTCTTTATAAGGTGGTGCTCCCATGGGAAAATATTTAACTGGGTCCAAGGATTTGATAGATATTATCTCTTATAAATCTAAATATTTTCATACATGGACCACTAATAAAATTGTAGATATGGTAAAATCTTTAACTCACATTTACTTGAGTCTATAATTAAAGAACTAACCTCTCATATGAGATAATTAGTGTTGAGAAAAGTGAATGAAGCACCAACTAAACCCCCATTGGTCTCTCAATTGTGTATTTTCATAAGAGTTTTTATATACGTTTTCCCTTAAATGTATAACACCAAAATATGTGACACTATGAAAAAAAGATAATTCTAACAACCAATGAATAGTCAAGGTTTCAAGGAGCATTCAATAGTCTGATATGGATATGGAAATAAATATCAATACAAGTCACCTTTATAATAAATTTTATAATAGATTTATCATCCACCACACTTCTCGTAGGTATGTAAAAACTCTCAACCTTCAATAGGTTACCAAAAATTAGAAAAAATTAAAGATCCATCCATGAAGGACCTATAGAGACATATTGAGTTCCAAGGTAATCAAAAATGTACTTTGACAACCCATGGTTCTAAGAATAAGGAGTTAAAAATCCAATATGGAAAAATCCTTATTATTTTAAATACATTGATAAATCAAGGTTTGGGTAAAAACTTTTCTTACCCAAATCTTACCCCAAAGTTTCATTTCTATAAGAATTTGTTGGGAGGTATAGGGTAGTGTGTATTATCCTCTAGAAGCAAAACATAAGACTAAACACCTAATGAGAAATGAATAAGACCCTACGGGGAAACAATCTTTTATGGATCAATAACATCATGGTTTCAGAACATACATGTTCAACATGACTCATCATAATCATATTTGATTTTATTTATATGGGAAAATAATTTTCTATAAAAATAATTTGATAACTCAACATTCAATTTAGTAAATCCTCCAAACATTACTTCTAATCAACAATTGCAATAATATCATGATATGTAATATATCCATGAATATGACATATAGGTTTATATTAAAAAAAGTAATAATAATCAATGAATACTATATAGTTATGAAATTTTCTTTTAGAACTCACCATAGACCATTCATCCATCTTAAAATAATATCATCATAACTTCTGATTTCTAGCATTTGCATATTTAAACACTATAAGACAATCAAACCCAATAAAAATCTGAAAAAATAAAAGAAATCATACCTGATGAAATAAGTGAAAAAAATAAACTCTATCAAGGAAAAATGTGACAATTAATATGAAAATAAATTGAAAAAAATGAATCTTACCCAATGAAAATCGAAGAGGCTGTGGATTTAAAATCAAAGAAACCCTTCTCTGTGGAAAAAATCCCCGGGCATGTGAGGAATTAGAACCATAATTTTCCATATGTATGATACCGTTTATTGGAGAAAATGAAATTTAATTGGGACCACAACAACAAAAATAGAATAATTATTTGAGGAAATAGAAAACAAACCCTAACACACCCTACCGTAGGCCACTCACAAGATGTGAGTCATGGACCGCCCACTGGTGAGAATTAAAAGGGATCCTGGAATGTGTGAATATTGAAAAAACATTACACATTGGAGTGTGTAGGAGGAGGGTGGACTGAAGGCGTAGGTAGATTCGGAGCTATTTCATAAGAAGAGGTTCCCAGGGAGGTTGGGTGGTTGCGTTGTTAGAGGAGGACCGTCCAAAGGTTGGGTTGTTGCGTCATCATCAGAGGATTGTCTCCAGGTTGGGTGGTTACATTATCGTTAGAGGATTTTCTCGAGGTTGGGTGGTTGCATCATCAGAGAAGAATCTTCTAAAGGTTGGGTGGCCACATTGTCAGCAGAGGATAGTGGGAGGTTGGGTGGCAGCATCGGGTGAGGATGTTCACCGACTCACGTGGAGGATATATCGTGACCAGGGAAAGGAAAATCAGGGGTGGAATCCTGATGAGGGTGGGGTTGAGGGCGTAATTCTATAGGTATCTTATAATCTATGGGAGTATGTTAGGGTGTAGCTACAATTTTTTTGAACCGTGGCTATATTAGTGTGGTGATATCTTCCATTTCTAGTAGTGATTTTTGATGAATTGATGTCATATATTGGAAAGAGTGAGTAGGTTTCATCAGGTATTTCATATATTTCTTGGCGTTTTAAGTACTTTAAGTAAGTAAGAGTTTTTTAGAATTATTCTGACCATTTTAGAGATTTTTAGAATTCATTTTCACCTTTTTTGAGTGCTTTTATACTAAATTAGGCATTTAAATATAAGTGTACAATAGGGTAAGCCCTTTTGTTATAGAGAATTTTTATAATTTATTTCTCGATGTTAGAGTTAGGGAATTATTGGGAACTCATGTTGACCTTTTATTATAATATGAATATGGAATACCTAATATGAAATTGTTTATTCCTACAAATCATGGTTAGAATTTTAGATAGGAATTATAACTAGATACTTTAAATCTAGTGATTCATGTTATTCAACCCATGGTTTTAATAAATCATTTCTTTTGATTTTTTAAAACATGAAAATAAAATCTCTCACCCCTATTTTCCAAGTGTATCAAATCATCATAGTGACTTGAGAGAAATTCCACCTATTTGTTTAGATAACAATTTAACATGTTTCCTATTGATTACTTTATAATCAGTGATCAACTATAGCATGAATATCATTTACACACCTCACTAACTATAAACATGGTTGTATTGTTTCAAAACATTAAATGTAAAAATAAAATGCATATTTTTATTATTTTATAGGTTTTAAATGATAGAAACCTGGTTGATCATTATTGATGAAAATAAGGGTGGTTTCCACTTGATTATACCATTATCATCTTCTACTATATCATTATATAAGAATAATTTAGTGTTGATTTGTGGATTTTGATCTTTAAAGATTTCATTGGTAGGCTATGATATTCATCACTTGACTCATTTAATTTGAAAACTAGTTGTTTTTATCTGAATTTAAATGATTGTTTATAAAGACTAATAAATTTTAGCTTTTAGGTACCCAAGTGGGAGTAACCACATGGTGTTCAGGGTGTCAAAGAAGGACCTTTAACTATTGTCCAGCAAATTGGGATCTTTATTACATTCACCTTTCTTATGATTTTTTTCTTATTTTAATTTTAATTAAAATTTAACTATTGTGTTCTCATGTTGAGATATATTTTTCTTTAAAGGATCATAATGAACTAAATCTAGGTGTGCTTCATGATGATAAATTTAAGTTATTTGGATTTATTTTAGTAGGTCAAAGCTGTTACTATCAAGGGAGATTAATTTGTTCTATTTTTTTGTATTTAATTTTGTTGAAACATACCACTTTCTATCCCTATTTATTTTATAAATATTATTTTGAAATGTGTGTTAAAGGATACTTGTGTATTATGACATTTTGAAATGGGTGTATTACATGTTGATGTTTGGTTATAAATAAAAATATCTTAAGCTTTCATAGTTACAAATGGTTGAAAGCGATTTAAATTTATTTTAAAATGTTCTTAAATTTTTTGAATAGTGAGTTTTTAAGATCAAATAACACTTATTGAAGTTGTTAAATACATCAAGGAAAAAAGATCCAAGATCTCAATGCTCTGAAACTGAAACCACGCATTATATAGCGTAACACCTAAAAATTATTGTGATAAATTTCCATTAAAACCATGATAGATTATCTTACACACAACATCAAACTAAAATGACCATTTCTTAACTGAGGTTGAAAATTACAATACAAAATGAAATAAACTAAAAGATAGATAAATAAATCATAATTAATATGTTTATAAAATAAATAAAACCAAAAGTAAATAAAGATACAAGAATATATAAATATTCTCATCCTAATTTTCACTGAGGATCATACCGTTGATAATAACTATGGAAAGAATATAACATGTTTTAAATATGATAAAAATCATTTGAAATGAAATGAGGTAATTAAATGAGTGATTTTGATGAATTATGTGAGGTTTTATATATTAATGTTTTATGACCATTATATATTTGTTCTTTGGGATCATATGAATGTTGATACCATCATTGTATAGAAAAATTATCAATGAGATAAATTATAAGTATTATTTTTTAAAATGTGACCATTATAACATAACCATTGAATTGGTGGGTATAAATAGAAGTAACTGAATTATGAAATATTTGTAGAAAGGATAAAAAAAGAATCATGTAGCACAAGCCTTCCTTATGAGGCTAATTTTTTAGATCTTTTAATGGAAGTACATTCACTATTATTTTCACCATGCCAAGTCCAAGAAGAACTTCAACAAGTACAACTTGAGCAAAGTCATATTTGGGAGAAGTTAAAGCTCATGGAAATAACTACATGATCTATGCTAGCTTAATTACCACATGTAACTACCACCATTACTTATATCACCATTAGGTCATATGTTCAGGTCTTGATGGGAATTTTAAGTAGAAGTTAGGATGATATAAACATGCAATTATGAATATAATATGAACATATATATATATATATATTCATTATTATGAGTATTTTTTATATATTTGATTTTTTATAAAATTTACTATTAAATAATGAATTTCAGTAAATAATAAAGAATTTAATAATAAAAATGTTTTGATAAAATTCAATTTATGTTTATTAAATAAATAATGAATTTTATATAATTAGTAATACAATCATTTAAGGTTAAAAGATAGATTTTTCAAATAATTGTTTTTAATGTGTAATTTATTTTTTAATTAAATTAATCACTAATAAAATTATTTTTATAATTATATGTATTGATAATATATATCAACACATAAATTAACATTCATCTAAATATTATTACGTGGCATGAAATAATAATAAATTCATTTTTATTTTTAAAAATATATTTTTATGAACTTTTATGTGTTTTGCATCCTTATATCAAAATTAATTTTTATCTAATTTATAAATTGAATCAAAGAAAGTAGATTTTATATTTTTAATAAACATATGAAAATTATTTGATAAGGTCAATTTCATTTTTAGAAATAAAAATAAGTTACTGAGATAAAAATTGAATCACCATAGTAAATATGAAATATGGTAAAATGCTTATATTAAGGTTTAAAGTTCTTAAATATCACAAAAGGTTATATATAAATATGTGGATGAGGGAATTATCTACCTAAAATTTTCTTATATCAATTAGTTTTCAACTTTGGATCCACTTTCCGTGAGAGATTACATTCCTTATTCATTAAGGATTGAGTATTTATGAGAATGCCACTCAATATCACCTTTAAAAGAACTCCAACACTAAAAACATAAAAGAAAACCTTTCCTTTACTTTAATATTTAATACCTATATAAATTATATCCAAAACAATTCTCTCTTAGTTTTGGTAATCTCTGGTTAGTATAAGGAGTCCTAAATCATTCATTTCTAAGAAGCTCTTTATGGGAAGATTCGAATCATAAATATAAATATTATCCTCTCCATAATCATTATTATTTATCATATTCATCCAAATATTCTTAAATAAGATTTAATACTTTAATATAATGTTTTTAAATATTTAATATTTGTTAAAATTGATATTATGACTATAAAATGACATGTTCTTACTCATTTAATCGTTATACTATTGTTTGGTCGGTTTTACCACTTACATGAATGATGTTATAACCTTTATGTCATGGATGAATAATAAAACATAAATAATAGTAATATGATATAATAATGTTTAATTTAGGATATTTTTACAATTATAGAATTCATATATAAATAATTTTTTCATTAATAAAATCAATTATTTTTATTGAATCAAAATTTGTAAAAAAAATGAGATTTTAACCACTCTTTACAAACTATCACTATAAATTCCATAAAATGAACATTAGAATTTATAAATATATCAAACACACCTATTTAAACTCCATTTTATTATGTAGGTGATGAAAACTTGATAAAAGATCAAGTACTGGAACTGCCATACCGAAACCAACATAAAACAAACGAGACAATCTATACCAGAATATTAATTTTAACAAATAATTATTAATAAATGAGTAACAAGAAATTATAAATGAATGGTATAAAATGAAATAAACAAAAATATATTTCCTAAATATATTAATAATAAATCCAAATTCATTATACAGGAGGTTAGAGAGTGTCTGACCAAGTGTGAATCCAATGTAAGGGGTTTTGTTGACTTAATCTCTTTTCATTGAGTTATACACATTTTTATTTGACTATTTTCTTATATATTTGTTATATTATAACATTTATCTATTAAATATGTAATTTTATTTTTCTATATGGGGAAATTCCTTTTTCATTTCATAATCATCTTCTTTGATGGATCTTTTTATTCATAAAAATTGGACATTGTATAGAATAATTCTCATCTTATGTATCAGCTCTTCTCCTCCATATCCATATAATTTATTACAAAAAAAGTTTTATTTGTCAAATTTTAAAATAAAAATATGCCTTATTATATAATATATTTATATTTATCTTAATATATTTTTAAAATGAAGTTTTATAACTCTTTAATCGATGTGGGTTTTCTCTAAAACTGCCTAAAAATTTTAAAATGGAATTTATTTTTTTCTTTCATATATTTTGTATCTTTTTATCCATATTTTTTACTTAAAATTTATTTGTTTTCAATGTTCCATTATAGTTTATTATTTTAAAAATAAGTTTTTAAAAACAATTCCTGTCACCTTCTTGAAAATGATTTTTGAAAGTGACTTATAACTTTTTTTTATGACAATATTAAAAAAGTTTAATGAAAACTCTTTTTATGATTTCACCTCCATTATCATCTGTATCTTAAAAATATATATCTATTATAGATTTTTTTTACATATATTACCCTATAAATTAAGTTATTATATATTTGATCAGTGATTTAATTTTGGGTATCTTCTGATCCAATTTTTCATTGCATTATATGAAATACTTCATAAAGATGCTAAGTAACCCATTTTATTTTTATAGGTATTTCATGATATAATGTATTATTGTAATGTCCCGGACCACTTCGGACCTTTCCTTTGTCAAAAAGAAGGTCAAGAAGTGTTCTGGAGGGTAAAATGGACTTTTCCACACTTTCCAGAATTTTGAAACTACACGCCGTGTAGTTTGAGTACACGCCGTGTACCCCCCTTTCTGGGTATACCTCATGTTGGATCCATGTCCTTGCCGTGTGCAATAAATGTGTGCACGCCGTGTGACCAGTTCTATACGCCGTGTAGTCCTTCTTCGCGTACGCGTTACCAGTCAATGACTGTGTACCATTTTGGAGCCGTGTCCTTGCCGTGTGCAATAAATGAGTACACACCGTGTGTCTAAACTACACGCCGTGTAGTCCCTCCCCGCGTATGCGTTACCCTCAAACTGTGTGTTGACCAGTCAACAGCCGCAGAGCCGTGTTGGAAGCTGCGTGGAGACCGTGTGAATTAACCGAGTACACGCCATGTATTATAAAGTACACGTCGTGTACATTTCCTTTTCTCACCTATAAAAGGAGGGGTCCCCTCCTCATTTCAAGTCACACCTATCCTCCCCTCTCCTCTGAGAAGAGCTCTCTCAAGAGACTCGAAGGCTCTTCCTTCCATAACTTCTTCGTTTGAACTCTGATTTACGATCCGTCAACGGCCACGGGATCGTAACGACGAGGTGGAGCTTCCAAGCTTGGATCCGTTGTTTTTCCTTCGGCCTTTCCTTTACGACTTCCACTCGAGGAGGTTTTTCCGGGACCTGACAGAAGTGACAAACGCCGACAGACTTCTTCTAAAGTTGATCCGGGGGAGTGCTGTGATCAGAACCTGTTTAGGTTGGGATTTTACCTTAGTATCTCAAATTTGTGCATCATGCGGGGTGGGTATCTTCTTGTTTACGTGAAACACTTTTGAATCTGTTTAAATAAAGATAATAATTGGATTATATAACGGGGATGGGAAGTTGTGATTGCTGTTACTTTATATCCTGTGATATTATGTTGTGAATTGAATGAGCTTATACCTACGGAAAATCATGGTCGTTGGGGGCCTTTGCTTACGCAATTAAATGTTTCCCTCTCCTTCTGAATTTTCTTATGGATGGAAACTTCGCAGAATGTGGGAATTGGTTAATCACGTAAAGTTGGCTGTTTTAAAATCTGTAACCCTTGTGTGATCACCCCAGTTGAACAAAATGGAATAATGAACATGTGGGTGTTGGCTTGGTTACGTGGAATGTGTTGGGGGTGTTTTTGTGGGTTTTTGTGGATTGGGTGAGCAGCGGGGCTGTGGTTGACTTGGTTGTGGGTTGGTGTGAATGTTGTGTTGGTAACGGGCAGCGGGGCTGCAATAAATGGTATTAATGGGATGATGATGTGCGGGTTCGGTGTGGTCGTGGTTATGTTGGTTGGCAGTGGGGCTACAGGGATGGGTTTGAATGTGAACGAGATATGGGTTGTGATTATTAAATTAAAGTGGAAGAGTTAATGAATGGTGGGTAATGGTAACAAAACGGGTTAATAATCAATGGGGTTGGTTGGTTGATAAGAGGACTTGGTTGTGTTGCTTGTGTTTTCCTAACTTGATTTTTGGATGGAAGGGATATGTTTACAAATGATTGATGTGGTTAGTTGTGGATAGTTTCCCAGTAGTTAAGGAACTAAATAACTATTTCTGCTGAAACGTGAAAACCTAAATGGGGTTGGGACTGTTTGTTGTATGCATGCTTCATAGTAGCAGTGCTAAGGAATGTGCTCAGTTTCTCTGTTTAGAAGCCATAGGTTGGGTTGTGTGGTTGGTATATATATATATCTGTATCTTTTGTGTTTTATCGCACCCCACCCATGTTGAACACTTAGTGCCGAACACTCCCATTTCATGGGAGAGGGTGTTTTTCCCTTAGTTACTAGCTCCTTCCTGCTCCTTCTCCCCTAGGCTGTGATGGATTGAGGCGACCTTACACCTAAGACTCTTCAGGTAGGTTTCGATTGGGGTGGATTAGGCCCAAGACTCTTCAAGTAGGTTCTACTGTTTCCCAAGAATCTTCGGGATGAGGCCCAGGTGTGTGCGGGCGGGATACGTGGTTGTGAGGACCAGGTGTGTGCAGGCAGGATACGTGGTTGTGAGGCCCATGTGTGTGTGGGTTGGATATGTGGTTGTATGGCCTAGGTGTGTGCGGGCGGGATACGTGGTTGTGAGGCCCAGGTGTGTGCGGGCGGGATACGTGGTTGTGAGGCCCAGGTGTGTGCGGGCGGGGAGAGTGTGGCAGCATGAGGACGTTCCTCGTTAGGAAGAGTAGCTAACTAAAGGGAACTGGTGCGAGGTACCCAATACTATTGTTTCTTATATACTACTACCTGTTGTGCTTGTGTTTTGGTGAGTGTGGCTAGTGAGGTTGGGTGGATAGAATTCCTTGCTAGTTTTCTTCTGTTGTTCTCATGGGACATTAGGATGTCTCCCCACTTGTCCAAGAGAGATTTAGGTTTCCCTACTGAGTATACTTGTATTCTCACCCTACGTTTACTTTCAGGTTTCAAGGAGTACTACCAGGGCCGTGCGGGACCCTACTAGTCGGACAGTTGGAGTTGTTGCTGTTGTTGTACCTTTTTTTCTTTTGGTATTGTACTTTGAGCTTTCTTGTACTTTTACCTTGTTATATAATTGTTTAAACATGCATGTGGGCTTGGTTTGGGTTTATTTCTATACACTTGATCTTTTCCTTTTTGGTGGTTGACTTGTACTATTTCCCGATCTTTAAAAATAAAAAAAGGGTAATGCCTCCCATATTTGTGAAAAAATCACACCCTTGGTGCTAGTCGCCACCCCGGGGCCTACTGGAGGTGGGACTCGAGGGTCATTATCTCCCTTTCGCCATTGCCAGCTCAGGAGGGGCATCTTTGGTGGGAGGGGGTCATGACAGAATGGTATCAGAGCTGATGGTTGAGAGATAGGATGAAGTCTAGAGTTAGGCACAGTGAGGATTGCATGGGATGGTAGGGAAACAATGTTAGTTAATCTTAGTGCATGACATAGGCCAGGGAAGACCAGCTAGGATGCGGGATTTTAGGGCCCCCCGTGATCCGATGCAGTGACTCTAAGCCTACCGAATGACCAAGTGGGACTACATTGATTGCAGGGTAGAGACCCTAGGAAAGGTACATGCATCATCATGATTGTGTTTTACTTGATTTGGGTGTTCTGGGAAAGAAATTGAAATAAAATGATAAAATAAAACCTTGAGTTTTCCTTACTACTTGGGCTTAGGAGATCCTTGTTTACCGTACAACTATGGCACCTGGACGTCATCCCCGGGTGGCTCAGACGGCTGAGGTCCAACAGATTTAGGTGGTCGATCAGCTGAGGATTGACCGAGAGGAGGAAGATAGCCAGTGGCAGAAGACTCTCCGTTCTTTCTAGCGGCATACCCTCAAGAAGTACGAGGGTAGTACCTCAGATACGGAGATAGAGGGGTGGCTTGAGGAGTTAGGGATCGCTTTTACCTTGATCCGTGCTTCAAGGGAGTACTGGGTTCCCCTAATAGTCAGTCACCTGAGAGGTGCGGCACGATAGTGGTGGACACTCTACCTCGGAGAGAGGATAGAGGAAGAGGTTCCATGGGCTGACTTTGAGAAGGAATTCCGAGAGGAATTCCATTCTTCCATGATCAAAGCGGAGAAGCGGCAGGAGTTACTCTCCCTTCAGCAAGGGAGTATGTCAGTACGAGAGCTGGGGATCAAGTTCAAGGATCTCTTGCGCTTTGCTCCAGATCTCTTTCCAGATGAGGAGTCTCGGGAGAGACGTTTGGAGGAGGCGATTCATCCTTCGCCCCAGTATACTGTTACCCCCTTCACCCTTCCGACGTACTTGGTGTTACAGAATAAGGTATAGGTTGTAGAGAGGATGCACTCGCTGGGAGGTGCACCCCGAGAGGGGATCCAACCGGGCTCGTCGAATGGGAAAGCAGTCAGCAGCAGGTCTCCTGCGACGGGACCTTCCAGGTTCAGGCCAGTGAGGAGCAGGCCCCAATAGTTCCAGTTCAGATCTTCAGTTCCTCTTCCCTTTTTCATGAGCCCAAGACCGAGGTGTTTTTCTTGTGGAGGTTTCGGGCATGTTCAGAGTCGGTGCCCGACCCGAGCTCAGTACGGTGGAGGTGGGCAGGTTCAGCGCCCACCTCAGCAGCACCAGTTGCCGGCTAGGCCCTTCCAGCAGTAGCAGAACCATGCTCCTCCGAGGATAGACTTTGCAGGAGGAGGCTGACCTCAGGGTGATCCTCAGGGACCTTGACCAGGGCTTGGTCGGGGAGGTGGACGACATCATAGAGGTAGAGGAGCTGGGCGTGGATAGTTGCACGCATCAGAGTTGACAGCTCCGGCAGAACCAGAGGTGGTACGAGGTACTATTTGTTTGTTCAACACTCTTGTTTCTGCTTTGTTCAATTCAGGAGCCTCACACTCTTTTGTTGTACCTAGTTTAGACCATGCTTTAGGACTAGACGTATAGAGACTTTCCGCACCACTGATACTGAGTATGCCAATTGGAGGCCAGACCAGCGTATCTTGTGTTTGCCGGGGATGTGGGTTGATGTTGGGACCACATCGATCTAGTGGGGACCTTATTCTGTTACAGATGCAGCCATACGATGTCATCCTAGGCATCGAATGGTTGTTTTCTGTTAGTTCCGTTATCGACTTCTTTCAGAGAAGAGTCATGTTCTCCGATGTGGATGGGCAACGTATAGCTTTTGTTGGCGAGAGGAGCTATCAGGTGGGAAGACGACGTGTGGAGCCTCTCCCTTCCTTGTTAGGTGGGCTATCAATGGTTCCAGCTGATACAGAGATGGTGGATGTCCCTGAGGTTGTTGGGGAGTTCCTCGATGTTTTTCCTGAGGAGGCTGTGACTCTACCACCCCGACGTGACGTTGAGTTCGGGATAGACTTACAGCCTGGTGCCCGTCCGATTTCGATGGCCCCTTATCGGATGGAACCTTCGGAGTTGCGGGAGTTGCGGATTCAGATTGACGATATGATGGAGAAGGGTTTTGTTCGACCCAGCGTGTCGCCATGGGGTGCTCCAGTTTTGTTCATGAAGAAGACAGATGGTGGTCTCAGGCTATGCATAGACTACCGAAGGTTTAACCAAGTAACGGTCAAGAACCGCTACCCCCTTCCAAGGATAGATGATCTCTTCGACCAGCTGAGGGGAGCAGGTTGATTCTCTAAGATTGATCTGCGATTGGGATATTATCAGCTAAGGGTAAAGGACAGTGACATCTCGAAGACGGATTTCAAGTGCAGGTATGGGCACTTCGAGTTTGTAGTGATGCCGTTTGGAGTTACGAATGCACCAGCTGTGTTCATGGGACTTATGAACTTTGTCTTCCGGCAGTTTCTGGGCCGGTTCGTCATTGTGTTTATCGACGACATCCTGATCTACCCAAGGTCAGAGGAGGAGCACGTTGAGCATCTCAGGGCAGTCTTGGAAGTCCTTCGACACCACCGACTTTACGGGAAATTGTCGAAGTGTAAGTTCTTGACACAAGAAGTACACTTAATTGGGCACATTGTGTCTCAGCATGGAGTGTTAGTGGACCCGTCGAAGGTGGAGGCAGTTGTTTCTTGGGCAGCACCCAAGAGCGTGGTAGAAGTTCGTAGTTTTCTGGGGTTAGCAGGTTACTATTGGAGGTTCGTTTCAGACTTCTCTCGAGTTGCTGCTCCTTTGACATCTTTGACGAGGAAGAACCAGGTCTTTCTATGGAGCAATCAGTTCCAGAAATCTTTTGACTACCTGAAGGAGAAGTTGGTCAGTGCTCCCGTACTCAGGTTACTAGAGGAAGGGTTGTTGTATGATGTGTTTTGTGATGCTTCTGGCCTTGGTCTGGGGTGCGTGATGATGCATAAGAAGGGAGTGATTTGTTATGGGTCTAGGTAGTTGCGCCCTCACGAGCGTAACTATGACACCCATGACCTGGAGCTTGCAGCAGTAGTGTTCGCACTGAAGTTTTGGCGACATTACCTCTTTGGGGAGCGCTTTGTGGTCTTCTCAGATCACAATAGCCTGCGTTATATCTTCTCCCAACATGACCTGAACTTACGACAGTGGAGATGGGTCGAGTTTCTCCAAGACTATGACTTTGAGATCTCTTACACTGAAGGTAAGGTCAACGTTGTGGCTGATGCCCTGAGCAGGAAGTCACATCAGGAAGTAGTTCGGGAATCCGATGATGCTTGGAAAGTGATGGGAGAGTTGGCTTCCTTGCACTTGGATGCAAGGGAAGAAGGTGTTAGAGGCTGTTTGTTTCAGATGACGGTGCAGTCCTCCTTGTTGCAGCAGGTGGAAGAGTCTCGGTGGGGGGACTCCGAGGTGGAAGTGATGCGGGATCGTGTCAATCAGGGGAACGCTCTAGAAGGATGGTCAGAGGATAGCCGACATCAGATGCTTTTCCATGGAATGTTGTTTGTCCCGAAGAAAATGCGTGAGGGAGTTCTCCGTGAGTTCCATAGCTTAGCCTTAGTGGTACATCCAGGAGTTTTGAAAATGTACCAAGGCCTGAGGGAACAGTTTTGGTGGACCGGGGTGAAACGGGCAGTGGCGGAGTTTGTGTCTAGATGCCTAGTGTGTCAACAAGTGAAGGCTGAACACCATGTTCCCAGTGGTTTGTTGCATCCTTTAGATATCTTCGAGTGGAAGTGGGATGAAATATCAATGGAATTATTCACAAGACTACCCAGAGATCAGGGTGTTTATGATGCTATCTGGGTGGTGGTGGATCGACTGACGAAATCAGCTCACTTATTAGCAATTAAGGAGTCAGTACCGGTGAGTACCTTAGCACAGAGGTACGTAGACGAGGTCATGCGGTTTCATGGAGTCCCAAATACTATCGTCTCATATCGGGATACTCGGTTTACCTCACAAGTCTGGAGGGGGTTACATCATGCTTTTGGAACCCAGCTACACCTTAGCACTGCCTTCCACCACCAGACCGATGGGCAGACGGAGCAGACTATCCAGACATTGGAGGACATGCTACAGGCATGCGTTCTGGATTTCGGAGGATCATGGGTACGACACTTGCCTTTAGTAGAGTTTTCCTACAACAACAACTTCCACTCTACTATTGGCATGGCACCGTTTGAGGCTTTGTATGGAAGGCCATGTCATTCACCCATTTGTTGGGCAGAGGTTGGTGAGACAAGTGCTCTTGGGCCAGAGGTAGTGTAGAGCACCACAGAGAAAGTCCAGCTTGTACGTGAGAGGATGAAAGCGGATTAGGACCGACATAAGTCTTATGCTGATCGTCGGAGGAGGCCCTTGGAGTTAGAGGTGGGGGATCATGTGTTCTTGAAGGTTTCCCCTCGACGGGGGCAACAAAGGTTTGGAAAAGGGAGAAAGCTCTCACCTAGGTTCATCGGACCTTTTGAGGTGCTGAGGTGAGTCGGTGAGGTGGAATATCAGCTGGCCCTGCCACCTCAGTTGGAGAAGGTTCATGATGTCTTCCACGTCTACCAGCTTCATCGGTAGTTACACAACAACTCTCTTGTTATCGACTGGGGAGAGTTAGATATGGGAGATGACGTGACCTTCGAGGAACGACCAGTCAGAATCAAGGATCGTAAAGAGAAGGTGCTCCGTGGACGAACCATTCCCTTGGTTCGTGTGTTATGGAGGCATGGCGGCCTCGAGGAGAGAACTTGGGAGCGAGAGACCCAGATGCATGCTCAGTACCCAGCGTTGTTTTGACTTGTGTTTTTCCCTTGTTCTTATGAGCTTTGTGTTGATGTTGTACTCTGTACCCTTGTTATATGGAAGGCTTGGCTTGTCAGTTGTGAGACCTTTTGTTTCCTTGTTCCCTGGTAATGTGTAACATGTTCGGATGTGTAGAAAAGGGGAAAACCTGACCCTTAATCGAGACGCATTAATGCAGATGAGATTGAACCCGTGCGGGCGAGTCAGTGCTGCCTAAAGCAGATAATATCTCGACACAGGAGAAGGAATTTTCCCAAAACCACGTGTTCGGGCAGTGTGTTGGTTGTGTGGTGTTGGGGGTAGTTCGAGTTGAAAAATCCTAATGTATGAAAGTGGGAAGAACCAATTCTTAATCAAGATGCATTAATTAGGATGCGATTAAACCCGTGCAGGCGAGTCCGTGCCGCCTAAAGCGGATAATATCTCGATATAGGAGAAGGAATTCCTAACACATATGATCAGGGTTGTTGGTTGGGTTCCTATTATAATGAGAACCCTAAGAGGTATCTTGTTGGGTTCCTCTGGGTTGGGTTTTGAATTCTCGGGGATGAGAATGTTTTAAGAGGTATATGATGTAATGGCCCGGACCTCTCTGACCCTTTCCTTTGTCAAAAAGAAGGTCAAGAAGTGTTCTGGAGGGTAAAATGGACTTTTCCACACTTTCCAAAATTTTGAATCTACACGCCATGTAGTTTGAGTACACGCCATGTACCCCACTTTCCAAGTATACCCCGTGTTGGAGCCATGTACTTTCCGTGTGCAATAAATGGGTGCACGCCGTGTGACCAGTTCTACACGCCGTGTAGTCCTTCCCCGCGTACGCATTACCAATCAATGGCCGTGTACCGTGTTGGAGCCGTGTCCTTGCCATGTACAATAAATGAGTACACGCCGTGTGTCTAAACTACACGCCATGTAGTCCCTCCCCGCGTATGTGTTACCCTCAAACCGTGTGTTGACCAGTCAATGACCACCGAGCCGTGTTGGAAGCCGCGTAGAGACCGTGTGAATTAACCGAGTACACGCCATGTACCATAAAGTACACGCCGTGTACTTTTCCTTTTCTCACCTATAAAAGGAAGGGTCCCCTCCTCCTTTCAACTCACACCTCTCCTCCCCTCTCCTCTGAGCAGAGCTCTCTCAAGAGACTCGAAGGCTCTTCCTTCCATAACTTCTTCGTCCGAGCTCCGATTTACGATCCGTCAGCGGCCACAAGATCTTAATGACGAGGCGGAGCTTACGAGATTGGATCCGTTGTTTTTCCTTCGGCCTTTCCTTTCCGAATTCCACTCGAGGAGGTTTTGCCGGGACCCGATAGAAGTGACGAATGCCGATGGACTTCTTCTAAAGTTGATCCGGGGGAGCGCTGTGATCATAACCTGTTGAGGTAGGGATTTTAAATTCGTCTCTCTAATTTGTGCATCATGTGGGGTGGGTGTATTCTTGTTTACGTGAAAGACTTTTGAATCTGTTTAAATAAAGATAATAACTGGATTATATAACGGGGATGGGAAGTTGTGATTTCTGTTACTTTATATACTGTGATATTATGTTGTGAATTGAATGAGCTTATACCTACGGAAAATCACGGTCGTTGGGGGCCTTTTCTTACACAATTAAATGTTGCCCTCTCCTTCTGAATTTTCTTATGGATGGAAACTTTGTGGAATGTGGGAATTGGTTAATCACGTAAAGTTGGTTTTTTTAAAATCTAGAACCCTTGTATGATCACCCCAGTTGAAAAAAATGGAATAATGAACATGTGGGTGTTGGCTTGGTTACGTGGCATGTGTTGGGGGTGTTTTTGTGGGTTGTTGTGGATTGGGTGAGAAGCGGGGCTGCGGTTGACTTGGTTGTGGGTTGGTGTGAATATAGTGTTGGTAACGGGAAGTGGGGCTGCAATAAATTGTATTAAAGGGATGATGATGTGCAGGTTCGGTGTGGTCGTGGTTATGGTGGTTGGCAGCGGGGCTGTAGGGATGGGTTTGAATGTGAACGAGCTATGGGTTGTGATTATTAAATTAAAGTGGAAGAGTTAATGAATGGTGGGTCATGGTAACGGAACAGGTTAATAATCAATGGGGTTGGTTGGTTGATAAGAGGACTTGGTTGTGTTGCTTGTGTTTTCCTAACTTGATTTGTGGATGGCAGGGATATGTTTACGAACGATTGATGTGGTTATTTTTGGATAGTTGCCCAGTAGTTAAGGAACTAAATAACTATTTCTGCTGAAACATGAAAACCTAAATGGGGTTGGGACTTTTTGTATGCATGATTCGTAGTAGCAGTGCCAAGGCACATGCTCAGTTTCTCTGTTTAGAATCCATAGGTTGGTTTGTGTGGTTGGTATATATATATATCTGTATCATTTGTGTTTTATCTCACCCCACCCATGTTGAGCACTTAGTGCCGAACACTCCCATTTCATGGGAGAGGGTGTTTTTCCCTTAGTTACTAGCTCCTTCCTACTCCTTCTCTCCTGGGCTGTGATGGATTGAGGCGACCTTACACCTAAGACTCTTCGGGCAGGTTTTGATTAGGGTGGCTTAGGCCCAAGACTCTTCGGGAAGGTTCTACTATTTCCCAAGAATCATCGGGATGAGGCCCAGGTGTGTGCAGGCGGGTTACGTGGTTGTGAGGCCCAGGTGTGTGCGGGTGGGATATGTGGTTGTGAGGCCCAGGTGTGTACGGGTGGGATATGTGGTTGTAAGGCCCAGGTGTGTGCGGGCGGGATACGTGGTTGTGAGGCCCAGGTGTGTGCGGGCGGGGAGAGTATGGCAGCGTCAGGACGTTCGTCGTTAGGAAGAGCAGCTAACTAAAGGGAACTGGTGCGGGGTACCCAATACTCTTGTTTCTTATATACTACTACCTGTTGTGCTTGTGTTTTGGTGAGTGTGGCTAGTGAGTTTGGGTGGATAGAATTCCTTGCTAGGTTTCTTCTGTTGTTCTCACGGGACATTAGGATGTCTCCCCACTTGTGCACAAGAGATTTAGGTTTTCCTACTGAGTATACTTGTATGCTCACCCTACGTTTACTCTCAGGTTTACAGGAGGACTACCAGGGCCGTACGAGACCCTACTTGTCGGCAGTTGGAGTTGTTGGAGTTGTTGTACCTTTTTTTTCTTTTGGTATTGTAATTTGAGCTTTCTTGTACTTGTACCTTGTTATAAAATTGTTTAAACATGCATGTGGGCTTGGTTTGGGTTTATTTCTATACACTTGATCTTTTCCTTTTTGGTGGTTGACTTGTCCTATTTCCTGATCTTTAAAAATAAAAAAAGGGTAATGCCCCCCATATTTGTGAAAAACTCATACCCTTGGTGCTAGTCGCCACCCCGGGGCCTACTGGAGGCAGGACTCGGGGGTCATTATCTCCCTTTCGCCATTGCCAGCTCAGGAGGGGCATCTTTGGTGGGTGGGGGTCGTGACAATGATTGAGTTATTAGAGAACACATATGTATGGTTTATCAATATTTGATATGTGGGGATGATATATCCCTCCAATATATTGGTTAAATATTTATATCTCATAAGATAATGATGTTATGTGTGGACCTCATTGGGTTTAGATATGTTCAAAACTTTATAAAAGGAACTAATTCCATTTTTCTATATTCAAAACTCTATAAAAGGACTTGTTTGTGTTTATCTATGTTCACTAATCTATGTGTGGACCTGATTTTTTTATTTATGTTTAAAACTCTATGTGTGGACTTGATTGTGTTTAGCTATGTTCACATTGTTATGGTTTGGTTTACCTATACTTATGTTCATGCCATATTCCTATGTTATGTTATGTGGATAATTATTATTTTCTCATGTTTCCACATTCATATTCCATGGTATATTTTATTCTACTATGACAATCCTTTTGGGTTATATTTTCTTCTACCATGTATTATAGTCAACTTTTATGTTTCCATGTTCTTTTTAATCAGATATTTCTCCCTAGATAATGTTTTCTCATTTTCTTATAATCTAAACCATTAAGACTCATTGATAAGTTTCTCCCTTATTGATCATTCTAGATCACTACTTTTTATGTTTTACCATTTCCCCAGGAAACTATATACACAAATATTTCTAATATGAATTCATTTATAGATAATTTTATGGGAGATTTTAAAGAAATAATGTGTAATAGGATATTCATATAGCTAATGTCGAATGATAATAAACTTTTGGGTTCTGAGATTGTGCGTTTATTTGTGAGATGTAATATTTAAATTATGTAAATGATTTAAAATATATAATTTTTATTCTTTGGTAATTGTTGGTATCAGAGTGGGGTTTATTTATTTTAGGGGTTTAGGTTAATAAGTGTAAGGGGACCAAGATTAATGTTACCTAGGTTAAACCAAAAGTATTATAGGATAAAATAATCTTATTATAGAGTAATATATCCACAAGTGGATTTTTTATATGGTTATTTTAAACTGATTCTCTTAAGATTTTATTTATTACTCATTTAAACCCTTTTGGTTTTAGTAAATAGCTATATCCAAGAGGAACTTAGTTAATAATGACTGTGATGGAAAATGTAATGATTATTTTGTTGGCCCAATGTGAGATAACGAACAATTTTATGGGGGGTTGAATATATATTTTAAAATTTTAATTACATTAAATTAAATTTTTTTTATATCATTGTTTTAACATAAAATGAATATTAAAACACCGGTTTAATAACTGTAACAATGTGATGAAATAAAAACATGAAACATAGATATAAAAATAATGAATACCATATTTTTATAGTAGTTCATATTGAATTATCCAAAATATATTCTCCACTCCTATCTAACTAAATTAGATGAATAATACTAAAAATAACTAAACTAAATTTTTAGAGGTAGTGATAACCTTTTACAAGAATTTCTAATGAAGCGTTGTTGTGCGCGCTCTCAAAAATATTTATAACTAAGTGCAATATAGTGGCTGACCTAGGTTGTTCTCTTGAGGAGCCTTTTAGGTTAAACAATCACTACTACTAATTAATTTTTTTTAATATTATATATATTTAAAATAAAATTACTAGAAATTGAATTTGAGAATTGAAAATTCAAAACTAAAATTAAACATGCAATGCAATTCAAACAAAATGAATGTAGACAGAATGATATTATAAGAAAGGAGACATTCCGGAGAGCATCACCCAGATTGAACCTTAATCGTCTCATAATTAGTTTTGAATTTACTTAATGAACATACTACATCATATGAATATAAATAATCTTATTAATATGGTTGTGAATATATGGTACTATCGATGATCACCGAGATACCACACATCAACCTCCTCGATCGAGGGAAAATATTGCAGAAGCGAAAGTTAAACCTCAGGTGACAAGTAGAGGCAAAATGGAACCTTGCTTACTAAAATCCCCCTAGGTATAACTCTAAGAAAATAATAAACATTAATAATTAATGTTCAATGATCTGGGTTCATCATTTGATTACTCCCTCAGGATCTTTATTGGGTTAGCTACTCATGATCACGAGCATAAGAGTTCACAGTGATGCAGAAAACGGGGGCAGAAAACAAAAGAGAGAAAGAAAAATGAGAGAAAAAATAACAAATGAATTAAAATATGAAATTATATTACTTAATTAAAGTAAAATAAAATAAAATAATAAAATATAGGAAATTTACAACAATGGATACCCCTAAGTTTCCAACACTTTTAGAAGAATAAAGCACACTCTTTTATAGGGAGAGGGGGGGGGGGTGAAAATTTGGCTCCAAAACATTTCCTCTGAAAGAATGGATGTGGATAACCCATTAAGTGAAAGAATTTTGGGAATTGGTATTATTTAAAGTTATTAAAATATATATCCTATGTATACCCGCACAATTTGATCATCATTGGACCCATGGGGTGAGAGATATAACCAAATTACTCCAGATATTTAATTCTGCCAAACTGACTGTTTGTATTCTAATGCACCGACTTCCAACACATTTATGGTATTGATAATGAAATAATAAGGTGTTTTAATATCAATTAAAGTTTTTCCTCCATATTTCTTGTTTATCCATGTAAAATATCATCTCATTCAGTTAGGAAATTTAGGAGATATGGTCCCATAAATAAAATATGTCAAATCTGTGCAAATTTTTCAAGGCCTGACTTGTGAGCTGGATTTGAGCTTCCAAGTGATGGATTGAGATTTGGGTCTAGCTGGGTAAAATGAAGCCATTGAACCATAGAAACTAATAAAATAATAATTTTAAAATTTTTTATCAATTAATAAAATGTTATTTCTGAAACATTTAAATAAATTAAAACTGTTAAAATTCCAAAATAAACTATTTTAGCAATTAAGCTAAAAAATGCATCAAAAACATAAAATGTGACAATTTCCCTTGAAATAAAAAATTTATGGAATTAAAAATATAGAAAATAAGAATAAATTAATTTAAAATATTTGTTCTATCAATTCCCCCACACTTAAATATTGCATTCTTGGGCAATCATCTTATACCAAGGTCAAAACCGACTTCTCAAAGCATAAATGACAACATGGATTAATTATCAAATCATGGAAAATATAATGTCTCTTAAATCGATATAAAATTTAATAACTCTTCAAGAATAATATTAATCCATTAAATATCATTATAATCCTTACATGTATGTTGTACCTACCTCCATAGAAAATATTTCTGTCTTCACTCAAAGATATTTAATGTAGAGTTTTTCTCATTTACAAGAACATGTGTGATATCCATAGTCTTGATATTATCATAGTATCTCAACTTAATAGAGTCAAAAATATGTCAATAATAAGGTATTTTTAATGGTTTTTCTGATGATTAGGGTTGGTAGGTTTTAAATATAAAAACATTTGTGGTAGAATGAGGAGGGTTAAGCTCTAAAGTAAAGTAATTGCATGAAAACAACTTTGATCAAGAATGGTGTGCTCCTCAATAATCTCAAAAATGAATCACATCCAAAAACCTCTTTTTTTTGGAATTTAACACTTATAATTTCATCATCAATGATTTTTTTCCTCTTTTCTCCAATTGCAACATTGTTTCAGAATGAATGTAGATCTAGATTTCTCTTCAGAATCAAGTTTTTTAGGTAAAGTGAGGCAACATTTAATCTTCAAAAATTGGTGAACACCAAACCCATATTTTTAATGATATTTCAGTCCACCCATACCTCTTTACATCATTACATTTCTTCCACCCAATTATTAATAAATATGGAAACACGTTCAATTCAGCTCAAACATATTCTTTAGGAAAGCAAAATAGAGCCCATCTTCTCCCTTCCCCACACTTGAGTTCAACAATAATCATGCATTTAAATTATAGATAAGGCTGGAAAGGTATAAATGGATTATAATGTGGCTACCTAACAAGGTATTTCATGGTTAATAGAGGCTTAATAAAGGTCATATGAAAATGTATGCCAAAATAAGAGTTCAATGCAAAAAAGGATTTCAAAGTGATGCCTCAATCATACTTAACACATTCCATGAACTCTAACAGCTTTAAAAAAGAGAAAAATTGAATGTTATGGATAAAAAAACATTTCTCAATACTCTCAATAAAAATATAAATGTAAGAAGATGTCAAACTGGTTTATAAACCTCTCGGGTTGGGCATGATTTTCAATTTAGACACTACTAGTACACATGAGTTCACAATAAATGAAACTTCATCAAATGAAAAGATAAAAAATCAAAAAAAAATCCATTCCTTAATCATTTAAATCCTAAAATATTCAAATAAAGGAATTTACCAAAAATACCAATTTGATTTTAATTTTCCAAAGTATTCAGTTTAGCTCAAGAATCCTAAAAAATTAAAAAATGAAAAAAAATTTAAAAAAAACTTGAAAAATAAAATGATAGCACAAAAAAAAAATTCCTAAAAACAAGTTGAAATCCCTCCCCAAAACTTATTACATTTACTACCATAATTTTAGCTCAAATAAGATCAAGATACATTTTTACGTAGAATTTAAATTGGGAAGAAAATAAAATAAAGAAAAGGAAAGATACAACCTGATTTATTTTTCTGTGGAAACCTTGAGTTAAGCTCCTAGCTAATACCACATTATAACTACAAGAACAAAATGAAACGAAATAAGAAAAATAAATAAAAATAAATAGAAGGGGAATAGAAAAGGGATAATGCTTGGTTTGACCCCCCAAGCGGGTGCTATATTTTTATTTCCCCTAGTCAGGTAGTTGCAGGAGATTATCCCCAATAAGATGGTGGGTGTGGTTTCTTTGAGATGAACCACCACATGTGAGTTTTCCCAATGTCCATTAGTAGAAATTTTATGTAGATAAACCCACAGAACATAAGAAAATATATGAAATAGGGTTCAAGAGTGGGAAGGAAAATAAAATAGGGTTTCTCCTTGTTAAATTTTATGGTGTCCTCCACCATATGACATTAAGTATGTTGTATTGGAGGTAGTTTCACCACCACCACCTTCTCTAAAAATTCTTCCTCGAACACCACCACTTGGGTGGTATCTTCATTAACATCCAAGGTCTGATCCATTTTTTCTGTATCAAAATTTTTAGAAAAGTGTAAATCAGAAAACAATTCGTTTTGAATTAGATTAAAACATGATGAATCGATAAATCAATGTTCCATTTCAAGTATGTCAACTTGGAAATAGATCTCTTCAGGAAAGACCATTGGAAAATCAATATCATCAGGTGCATCTTATTCATAATTTTCCAAATAAAGAGAGAGGTCAAAGGGTGCTGATTTTTCAATATAAATAATGGGAAGATCAAGTTTCAGGTTATCTTTAACAAAGTGATTCCAGTATTATTCCAAAAATTATTGATCTCCCAAAAGTACATCAGTTGTAATGTGTACATCAGGGACCACCTCAAGTAATGGTTGATTATGGGATGATATGATTAAATATTTTAGAATATCATTCTCACCCATCTTAGGTTCTTTAAAAAAATAAATGATCAGTGAAATCTCTTCCACCACTCGTTTTGGTTCAGGTTCTGGTTCTGGTTTCTCTTGACAATCATGTATGTATTTAGCTATCAAATTTATTTTACCCTCCAATTTTCCACTACATCACTAATCCTTTGATATTTAGCTTCAAGGTCATCGTAAACTTCTTCTGAAACCTGAAATTCATCAGTCTATGCATAAAATTTTGAATTGAAGGAAATCATGGACAAAGATATTTTTTTTGTTTTTGGTATTTATGATTTTTTGTGTGTTTTAATGAGAGGAAGAAAAATAATTTACAATATGTGAATAAAAATAGCGATAGAAGACCACATGGATCCCTGAAAAAATTTCCAATTTTATTAAGTGTTTTCGTGTGCTCTCTCAAAAATATTTATAACTAAGTGCAACATAGTGGCCGACTTAGTTCGTTCACTTGAGGGGCCTTTGTAGTAAAAAAATCACTACTTATAATTAATTTTTTTTAATATTTTTTATATTTCAAATGAAATTACAAAAAATTAAATTTGAGAATTGAAAATACAAAACTAAAATTAAACATGCAATTCAATTCAAACAAAATGAATTCAGAAAGAATGATGTTATAAGAAAGGGGACATTCTTGAGAGCATCACCCATATTGAACCATCATCGTGTCATAATTAGTTTAGAATTTAATTAATGAACATGATCCATTGTATTTATGAAAATACTCCTCTCAATATGGTTGTGAATTTATAGTACTCTCAACAATCTCCAAGAGACCACCTCCTCGATCGAGGGAAAATATTGCAGAAGAAAAAGTTAAACCTTTGGTGGAAAGTAGAGACACAAAGGCCCCATGACCCCTAACATCCCCCTTAGTTTAAATATTGAAAAATAAGAAACATTAATAATTAATATTCAAGGACTTGGTTTCAACACTGGATTACTCCCCTGGGAACTTCCTCAGGATAGCTACTCATGATCACAAGAATAAGAGTTCACAGTGATGAAGAAAACTAGGGGAGAAAACAAAAGAGAGAGAAATAAGGAGAGAAAGAAGAACAATTGAATTAAAATATGAAATTATATTAAAGAATTAAAGTGAAATAATTTAAAATACTAAACTATAGGAAATGGACAGAAAAGGATACCCCTATGTTTCCAACACTTTGAGAAGGAGAAAGCACACTCTTTTATAGGGAGAGGGGGTGAAAATTTGGCTCCAAAAATATTCCTCTAAAATTATGCATGTGGACGACCCATTAAATGATATAATTTAGGGAAGTGATATTATTTAAAGTTGTTCTAATATCTATCCTCTGTCTAACCAAAAATGTTGACCATCCTTGGACACATGGGGAGAGAGATATAACCAAATTACTCTGGATATTTAATTCTTCCAAACTGACTGTTCGTATTCCAATTCATCGAGTTCCAATGAATTTATGGCCTTGATAATGAAAGAATAAGGTGCATACATATTAATGAAAGTTATTCTTCTAGATTATTTATTTCTCCATGTAAAATATCATATCATTTGGTTAATTAATTTATGATATATGGTCCCATAAATAAAATTCATCAGATTTGTACACATTTTTCAAGGACTGAATTGTGAGGTAGATTTGAGCTTCCAAATGATGGATTGAGCTTTAGGTCCAGAAATATAAAATGAATACATTAGACTATAGAAACCTATAAAATAATAATTTTAAATTTGTATCAGTGAAGAAATTATTATGTCCAAAACATTAAAATAATTTAAAACCTTTAAAATTACAAAATAATCCATTTTATCAATTAATCTAAAAAATGCATTAAAAACATAAAATGTGACAATTTACCTTCAAATAAAACACTGGTGGGATTAAAAATATTAAAAATAATAATAAATTAATTAAAAAAATTTCATCAGATCTGTACACAATTTGCGAGTCCTAATTGTGATCTGGATTTGAGCTTCCAAATAATAGATTGAGCTTTCGGTCCAGTACGATAAAATGAAGCCATTCGACCATGGAAACCTATAAAAGAAGAATTTTGAAATTTGTATCATTGAAAAAAATTTTATGTACAAAACATTAAAATAAAATTAAAACTGTTAAAATTCCAAAACAATCCATTTTAGAAATTAAGCTAAAAAATGAATCAAAAACATAAAATGTGACAATTTCCCTTAAAGTTACACTTTGGTGGGATTAAAAATATTGAAAATCAGAATAAATTAATTGAAAGTATTTTTTCTATCACTTTCCTTTTACTCACTTGGAGGGATAACCCAGCCTATACCCACCTTTCCATCAAACAAAGTAGAACCAAGAACCTAAATTTTTATTGGGATTCATAATCCAAATACTTATCTTTTTTAGGAAATATTTCAAATAAATTAAAATTATTTTGATTTGAAAAAACATAAACTTACAATACAACTCAAACAAATAATAAAAAGAATACAATGGTGAAAACCATAATATTGATGAAGAGATGAAAGTCAAAGATGATGCATCTTGATATAGGTTTATTTAGTTCAGTAACAAAGGATAATATTTTGAATCACTCTTATGATCACAATATAAATAGAAGTTTTATTATAAAAGGTTTATCACAATCATATCTCACATTAATATATCATGTAATGCACATTAGAATTATAGATGTGTTTGTGTTTTTTATAGATTATTTTTGAAAAAAATCCAAATTTTTAGTATATTAGCATTAACTACAATATATTCTTGATAAAATGGGTATTTATTGATAAAAAATCACATATTTTCATGGATAGAGATTATATAATCATGAAAATATTATTATATGTACATGAAAATGTCATACATAGTATAAAAATTTACTCCCACATTATTTATTCATTAGACAATTCAAAAACACTTTGAATTCCATCATTAATATATATATATATATGTGTTTTAAAGATTCATATAATAAATATAATAAATAATATATAATTTTTTTTAAATCAAAATATCAAAAAACCATAAGAAACTAGAGTATTGAATTGAACTTAAAATTATAAATATATTTTTGCATAAGGATCACTATAAGTATCATTTTTAGTTTATATAAACATCATTTTATTATTTCCTTTTAACATGAATATCCTATAATAATTAAACTATTTTAAGGATGAAAATATTTTAAGCATGAAAATACAGTAAGAATCATTTTTCCATAAGCTTGAAAATTTAGTAAGGGTCATTTTCCATAAGTATGAAATCTATAAATATCAATTAATTATAAGGATCAGTTCAACCATATGGTTTATTTTGTAGTTTTTTATAAACATTATTATAGCTTCGTAATAAACATCAATTCAGTTTTCATAATGATGAATTATGTTTCCATAAATATTATTCTTATAACTTTCAAAAAATTCAGTTTTTATGACTGGGAAAAATCGGTTCGTATGAATTTGAAAACCATTTCGTATGACTTTGAAAAACATATTTTATGACTTTTATGAAAACATGTTACTTTGAAAATTTTGTATGATTTTGAGGAAAAAATATGAATATGAAGAGTTTCATATTTCTTTGAAACAAGGTCCCATAAGACTTTAAAAATAGTTTGAAATAGAGAAAAACATTAAGACTTAATACAAAATAATCAAACCACAAAAATTATAAAAAAATTCTTAAAAAATAAAAAAATATGATTTAATAATACTGTGAGAAATTAAAATTATCTAATTTAATCATGTGAGGTATTTGCTAATAATGTGAGGTATTTTAAATATTAAAAATAAACATAAAAACATAAATACTAAAAATATCCCCATCAATCAAACTTAACACTAATAATCTCTCCATTTTTGAAAATTTAAAAACAGAACAAGATTTTTCAAAAATTCTATTCCTTTTTGAAATTTATCAAAAATGTAACAAAAACAACAATTTATTTATAAAATTTATCCTGTATGATAAAAGTAATTTTTAATTTAAAATAAAAACAATTTATCATTCTAAAATAAGTAAAAAAATTAAAATGATGATATGTTATAAAATGTACAGTTAAGCTGAACTGTTATGAATACAAAAAAATTAAGATACCCCTTAATAGATTCATATAAACCTTTAAAATATAGTGAAGAAGATACGAAAAATATTGAAACAACTCACTATACTCTTGAATAAAGATTACTTAAAATCATATAAAATAGTCAGAAATAAATAACCATGTAAGCTCTAAAACAAATAATACACATAATAATAATTATAACAACTATACCAAATTATAAATTTTTTAGAAAAAAACAATTAAACTTCAATTCATTAAATCTATTCCTAGAAATAGATTTAGAAAAATTTATACAATAGATTTTTTAGAAACAATAATCAATAATAAATATTTGTATTTATAACAATTCAAACTAAATATCCATCATATCAATTTCATATTTTATTCTTTGAAACGTCACTGAATCTAGAGGTTTAATAAATATATCAGTAAGTTGATTATTGGTGGAACCAAATTTTAAAACAATATCTACTTTATTAACATGATCTCTTAAAAATTAAATCAAATATCAATATGATTTTTTTGGGAATTTTGTAGATGATTATTTAAAATTTAACTATCATTCATTTTATCTAATAAAAAAATATTTTTATTAAAATAAACATTTAAATCAGTTAATGATTGTTTTATCTATAAAATTTAATCCGAAAAATTAGTATAAGTAATATAATTAACCTCAAAAATGAATAAAGTGATAAATGATTTCTTTTCAGAACCTCATGAAATTAAAATTTTGTTAAGTAAATGACAGATACTAAATTTTCTCTTCATATGAAGCCTACAACCTCAAAAATAAGAATCAAAATAAGACATGAAATTAAAATAATTATGATAAGAATAGAATTAAATAGTATTAAAACTTCCTTTGCAATATCTAATTATAATTTTAATATCCTTTAAATGGGTTTTCTTAGGATTATATTGAAACCCAGAACACATACAAACACAGAATATAATATCATGTCTAGATGTTGTCAAATAAAGTATGCTTCCTATAATTCCTATAAATAGTTTATTATACATAGGTTTTAAAGATTCATCTAAATATAATTTTGAATTAATTATCATTAGGGTTCTAATGGTTTTACTAAAATTAATATTAAATCCTTTAAATATCTCTTTAGCATATTAAAATTGATTAAAAAATATTATATCACTTCTTTGAAAAAATTTCAATCCAAGAATGAATTTAAATTTGTTGATTAAAATCAAATTAAATTTAATTTTCATCCAATTAGAAAATTAATTACATAAAAAATCACTTGGGGAACCAAACAAAATTTCATTACAATATATTTGAATAATTTAAATATCATTAGAAACATTATTAATTTAAAAAGTTGGACAAAAATTTCCTTTATTAAAACCATTATTCAATAAATTCAATTATTATATATCATACCAAGCTCTAGTATCATTCATAAGATCATATAAATATTTTTATAGTTTAAAATCCTGATTTGGAAACCTTTCATGTTTAAATCTAGGAGGTTAATTAACATACAATTCCGTAGAAATCAAACCATTTAAAAATTCACTTTTGAAATCCATTTGAAAAATTTAAAACTGTTGGTCGGAGTAGAGTACTCAGGAGGGGGGGGGGGGTGAATTGAGTATCTATAAAAATTTATGTTTGAAATTTATTCTTAGAAAGGGTTCCCTAATAAATTTAAAAACATCCCAGTTAGTCAAAGTAATACGGTTATGAAAGTTTGACTATTTAATTAACTTCTCATAAGATTTATTAATTATCAGTAATATTAATATTAGTGATCAATATTAATTTTGAAGCTATTATAATAAGGTAAAACAATTATAACTTCTTTAAAAGATTGACTATCAGAGAAAAGTTTGTGATTTTTGAATGATACAGTAAAATAGAGAAAACTAATTTAAACAACACAACAGATATAAAACAAGTGGTTCAGTCTCAAGCCAAGACCTAATACTCTCTACTTAGTAATCACCTTCAACCATGCAGTTTATATTAATAAACTTGATCCATACCCTATATTTGGGTAAACAATAGTGCACAAGACTGTCCAGGTCACACGACCTCTTCCCCGGTTTTTGTGGGTATGAACTGTCAGGTCACACAGGGACCTCTTCCATACTTATCTATGGGAATAAACAAGTGTAAAAAGATTTATGAGGAAGGATATCTTGTATCCTTTAGTTTAATGCAGGATACAATGTTTTTTTATATAGACACACACACACTTCTCGAAAGATAAAAATAATACACAATAGAGAAAATATGATGAGATAAAGTTATAAGTACTCTAAGTGTCAATCTATAAAGATATGGAATTCGAGGATGAATAAGTTGTAGGAATCAAGTCCTCTTGTGTAAAATAGATTATTGAAATTCAGCTAGATCTGTCTCATGTTCTTCATGGAGTTGATAGTGTGAAAATTTTCTCAACTCTAGAATTTGAGTATGCTTTGTGTGTTCTTCAGATGTGTCAAGTTGAATGTGTCAGTTCTTCTTTCAAGAATGCTCGTGATTCTTTGTTACCACGTACACACTTGTTTCTTTTTCATCACCTTTTTTCTTTTGGCCATGATGTTATTTTTATTCTTGGAGTTCATGTGTTGGAACCGACATGATGCATGTATTCTACACCTCATACCTCATACTATCAGGTGATATGTCTACAAAGAAACATTAATTATGTCAGTGCATTTAAAAGCTTCAAATATGACCGTTGGAGATTAAATTTAAAAATGAAACAATATATTAATAAACGGTGTCATAGTCTGTATGGAAATGGTGTCTCCATGAAGTTGTGTCTCCTTGAATCAATGTCTTGTTGAAATGGTGTCTCCTTGAAACGGTGTCTGGTCAGGGTGTCTGGATAGTCACGATGTCTGGATGGTCACAATGTCTAGATGGTCACGGTTTCTAGATGGTCACAGTGTATGGATGGTCATAATGTCTGGATGGTCATGGTGTCTGGTCACTGTGTCTGGATCCTTTGCCAGAAAAACATAACCAGTGGCAGATCACAGTTTCGCAGACATATCCAAATATCTATACACCGACTTAAACAATGTTATTCATAGAATGTATTAGACTTAATCATTTATCAAGGAAATCCATTATATCTCAAAATAAAAATAGTTTATAATCATTAAACATATCACTTAAGATCTTTGATAGGTTTATTTAAAGCATAAAGAAACAAATCATATGTACACATGATTTTAGATAGATTAAACATGATTAACAAGCTTTAAATAATGTATAGGATTTGCGATCATTAAAACATGATTAACACATGAGGATTCCAACAATCTCCTTTTTTTTGATGATCAAAAATCATGTGAGTGAGATATATGTTCTTAGTGAATGTGCCTCTTCCTTAGTGTGAAAGTAGAATACATATTTTCTACCCCTTTTGGGATTATCAAAAAGAGTAAATAAATAAAGAAGAGTATAGATAAGAAGAGTTCATAATGCATTAGATAAAAAAGTGTCATTACAAACAGTAAGAAAAAAGAATGCAAAAAATCATACCTATCAAAAAATAGTAGTCACGTTTCTTTAGCTATAGCTTGTCTTATTTTTTCCCTTAGTAGCAGCATCAGAAGAGGAAGCCATAGGAGCAGAGGTGGAAGTGGAAGAAGGGAGTGAACCAGTTGACAGATAAGGTAAAGGGAGGCCTTAAAAAAAGAAGGGGCCAAGGTAGGTGTAGTGGAAGACTGAGGCAACTATTGATCAGGGATAACAGGTCTAATCAGACTCAGAGCCTAAGAGACAGACATATATATAGAGGCAAGGGCATAGGATGATAAGGTAGGAAAACCAGATCTAATGGGTGCAGCTGCAGGAGCCACAATGGTAGTACTCTGGACATGAAGATAAGGCCTCAAAAGCTTAATGAATTCAGCAATAATCTCTCCACCATACTGCATGGCTTTCTCAAAGTAATCCTTATTCTCCATAAACTTATCCATTAAAGGAGTGAAATCTTTGATCTTTACAACTAGAGTTTTGAAAGCTTGAGTGATAGGAGGGATTCTCAGATTCTCTACAAGATAGTTGAGGTGTTTGGTCAGGTCATGATTCAAGAAGATCCCATTGAAGTATAAGTCCACCTTCTTAGTAATATCTTCATGAGAATCATTTTCTATTTTGGAATGAATTTTAACCAAATCAAGAACTCTGTCACTATTCTTGACAACTTCAGATAGAGACTCTTTGTGAAAATTGCTGAGCATAGACTGAAGTTTTTTTTTGAAAATTGTTCTGAGGATATCACTATCCAAAGAGGGGTGAGATGATAGTCCAAAAGTATTAGAAGCTGTAACAACTTAAGTAAGGTAATTTAGTTGATTTATAACTTTCTAGAGATATCTCTTATACTCATTAGTCAACTTGTTAAGAACACTAACAAGATCACACATCTCCTGAAAAATTTTCTTGTTTTTTTCAGCTACCTTTCCACCCAAAGAGTTTAGATTAGGTTTTATCATAGAGGTAACTTCCTATGGAATCTGAATAACAACATCCTAAATATGATAAGAAATAGGTTCTAGTCTTGATGTCATCAGTCTCTTCATTTCTTCAACCATACCTATGAGAGTCTTTACTTCATCATTGATCTATTTTTTCTCAGCTTTGACTTCTTGAATTTTGTGAAGAATATTGGTATGAATCTACCATATGATCTTTTCCAACAACAGGGAAGCATCTCTTTCACTTAAATTTGTTATAGGAGCCGGTTGGGTATTCATAAGATCCTCAATCCCAGCCAATAGGGTAGCTCTAAAAGCTTTCAAATCATCCTTACTCACCAAGTTTTAAGGTTCTTGTGAAGGTTCAGAAATAGGGGCTATGAAAGGCTCGGGTTCCTTTGTAGCTATAACATCAAGAGAAGATACTGGTTTCAATTGAAACATAGTAGATAGATCTATACCATTCACTGACACTTCCTAGGAGTCATTTACATTAAAATAACAAAGGGAATTTATACTATGTATCTACTAAGCTTATATCAACTGGATTTGGAACTTCAACACTTTCCAAAATGGGGGGATTCTCCTCCTCAACAGGTGCGTCTTTATCCGGACTGAGAGATTTAGATCCCTAATCTATTTCCAAGATTTCATCCCCAATATCCTCTCCCATTTCCATTCTAGCCAACTGAAATGATTTCTACATTCTCTCTTCAGAAGATGGGATAATTTCAAGAACATATTGTTCCTCCACATGTTCCTCATAAAAAAATTCTTATAAAAAAGAAATATCTTATTCTATATGACCTTCTACAATACCTTTTTCACTTACCCTAGAAACTGATTCTTCTCTAGAAGCAGGTTGTTCTTCCAGATCAGAAACTTCTTTAAGAACAACCTCTTCTTCTCAGTTAAGTCTTGGAGAATAGGTTCACTATCTTTCACATCCAAAACAATTTCACCTATTGGTACAACATCCTCTTCTTCTTCTTACTCATTAGAATACTCAAAAATTTCATCTGGTTCCAAACATGGATCAAAGATATCCTTAGTTCTTAAAGAGTCTTCCAATGGATTTATCTTTTCATAAACCCTATCATTATCCTCCACCCATACATTTATCTATGGATTCCAACTTATTTTCATTATATTTACTATAACTTTTGAATGAATAAACTCATAGTACTTAATATCTTCTTCATTTGGTCCAATCAACCCTTTCGCATGAAGTATATCTGAGATAATCCTTGAATAGAACTGGGAGGTTGTTTTGATCAACTCACACATAAGGAGTATAACATATTTTATAGGTTGATCTTAGGTCAATTCTTTATAAGGTGTATAAAAAATGCATCTTGATACTTTAGTGTAGAAAAATCACCTTTTCTAGGGCTAATCAGATTCTGAATGAATTTAAATAGAATCCTAGTTTCACCATCTAGCTCAGCAACTATGTTTATTAGCATTATTTTATTCCTAGTTAAGCTTCCCAATGCTTATTTCAAAACAAATAACTCACTTGGAGGTGGAGGACCACTCTGATAGTCCTCAAAAAAACCCTCACGAGGTATCCTAAGGAATACAACACATAAATTCAAATAAAAGTTACATCTCTAGCCATTTATCTAGCTTCTCACAACATATCCATCTTCGGTATGAAAAGAGAATTTAAAATACTGATAAAACTATGAAACTAGCTTCGGGTAAATAGGTCTGTCCTCCTTTGTGAACCAATCCAACCATCTTTTATCTTTTAGCACTTTCAATATTAAAGACTTACTTGATAGAAGAAACTTATGGCATATCTCCTTTTCGGGTACCACTATTCTGTCTACTAGATTCGGATTCAAAGGACCTTCAGGTGCCAACTTTGGTGATATTTGTATCTTCTTTGTTGATCCTCTCTTCTCAGGAGTTGACGACGATGGACGTTTCATCCTGGGCATTCAAAGAAGGTTTGAGAGAGAGAAAGGTTAAAAGAGGGTTTATGGTTTGAGAGAAGAGAACTTGGGTGAAAAAAGGAGTGAAAATTCTTTTATTTTATCATTTAGAGATATCAAGTGTCGCGACATCAAAAGTGAAGAAAATTAAAATGGTAAAAAACAATTACCGCGATACAGGTTATAATATGTAAATAAAACAATAAAGCGTCTTTACGATGAGACCGTAACTAATTTTCATTGTGAGACTGGAACTGGATTTCATGGTGAGACTGTAACAGACGTTCACGGTGAGACTATAATAGTGTGATTTCTAAATTGTGTGATCGTATTCTTTGAGACAGTAAGTGTCAGACAATAACAGAGAGAGAGAGAGAGTAACTGTGAGACCTTAAACATGAAACAATATACTCAATACTTAAGATTTATCATTTATAATTCATTTATTATGTAATCTATTCTTTAAAAATTTAATGGTTTGGTGAATACATCAGCGAGCTAATATTCAATTCTAATTAATTTCAAAGTGATGTCAACTTTTTGATAATGATCTCCAAAAAAGTGATGTCTTACATCAATATGTTTTGTCCTAGAGTGTGAAACAAGATTTTTTGAGATGTTAATATCACTTTTATTGTCACAATTTATAGGTACATGCCTAAATTGATGTCCATAAACTAGTAATGTTCATTTCATCCAAAAAATTTGTGCACAACAACAACCAGTAACTATGTATTTAGCTTCTATAGTAGATAATGAAACAAAATTTTGTTTCTTACTACACCATGATACTAGTGACTTTCATAAAAAGTGAAATGTTCTAGAGGTTATTTTTCTATCTAACATACAACCACCAAAGTTAGAATCATAATAACTAACTATCTCAAATGACTGTCCTCTGGGATAGAACAGTCCTAGATAGGGAGTATGCTTGAGGTATTTGAAAATTATTTTAACAAAATTTAAATGGGATTCCTTAGGGTTTGCTTGAAAATAGGCACACATACACACAATAAACATAATGTTAGGTCGATTATCTGTTAAGTAGAGTAAGCTTCCAATCATCCCTTTATAAGTGGTTTGATCAAGATAATTTCCATCTTCATTAATATCCAACTTACAAGTAGTACCCATTGGAGTGTCACTACTTTTAGTGCTATCCAAATTTTTTTTTTTAGAAGATCGCTAGTATATTTTCTTTTATTTTAAATAATACCATCATTATTTTGAATGATTTGAAATCCAAAAAAGAATTTTTGTTTACCCATTAAACTCATTTTAAATTCATTTTGCATCATTTTATAAAATTCAATACATAAAGAATTTTTTGAAGATCCCAAGATAATGTCATCTACATAAATTTGAACAAGTAAAACATCATTGGAAATTCATTTTATAAAAAGGGTAGGATCAAATATTCCTTTTGTAAAACCTTTGTAAATAAGAAGAGTACTCAGTCTATCATACCAAGCTCTTGGAGCTTGTTTTAAACCATATAAATCTTTTGATAATTTAAAAATATGATTTGGAATATGAGTATTTGTAAAACCAGGGGGTTTCTCAACAAATACATCCTCATCTATATACCCATTTAGGAATGCACTTTTAACATCCATTTGATATAGTTTAAAATTTTGATGTCGAGCATAAGCAAGAAGAATTCTAGATAATGGTGCAAAGGTCTCTTCATAGTCAATTCATTATTCTTGACTATAGCCTTATGAAACTAATCTATCCTTGTTTCTAATTATATTACCAACTTCATCTACTTTATTTATAAATACCCATTTATTGCCTATGGTGAATGTGTCTTTGGGTCTGTCAATAGGTTTCCAAAATTTATTCCTTTCAAACTGATTAAGCTCTTCTTGCATATCCATCACCAAAAATTCATCATTGATAACATCATTAATGTTTTTAGGTTGAAATTGAGACAAGAATACTTGATGTTAAACCTGATTCCTAAGAGAAGATTTAGTTTGAGTTATTTTATCTTAGTCTCCTTCAACAAGAACTAAAGGATGGTTCTTAAGAGTTCTAACAGTTCCAGAAAAAGAAGGACTACTTATTTCAGGTTCTTCAACAGGGTCAGGTTCATTGTTACTTGAGTCTAAAGAATTTCCAAAACTAGAAGTTTTCACAGATTCCTTCATAGTATGGTTAGAGGATTTTGAATTAATGTCCAGATTTGATACATCGTCCTCCAGTTTCTCTAGATTGGTCTTAGGTTCATGCATATCTATTTCATCTAATTTTACATGGACAGATTTTCCACAAATTTAGTTCTTTTATTAAACACTCTATAAGATTTACTAGAGATTGAATATCATAAAAAGATTCCTTCATCACTCTTGGATGAAAATTTGTCAAGATTTTCCTTATTGTTAAGGATATATACTTTGCAACCAAAAACTTTGAAGTAGTTTAATTTGGGTTTCCTATTGTTCCACAACTCATATGGAGTTCTTTTAAGAATAGGTCTAATCAATACTTTATTGATAATATAGCATTCAGTATTTATAGCTTCATCCCAAAAATAAATAGGTATGTCATATTCACTAATCAGGGTTCTAGAAATCTATTGCAAGGTTCCATTTCTACTTTCTACAACCCCAATCCGTTGAGGTGTTCTAGGGGCATAGAAATTATGAATATAGCCATTTTGAGAGAAAAATGATTCAATCTCTTGATTTTCAAACTCACGACCATGATCACTACTTAAATATTTAATTTTAAGCCCACCAAAAGTATCTACAGTTTTGGAATATTTGGTAAAATGAGAGTAGGCTTCACTTTTATGAGCCAAAAAGAAAGTCCAAGTATATCTAGAAAAGTCATCTATAAGAACACAAACATAGGGCTTTACATTTAAACTAGATACTCTAGATGGTCCAAACAAATCCACGTGAACCAGTTTGAGAGGTTGAGAAGTTGACAATTCTTTCTTTGGTTTGAAGGAAATTTTTTGTTCCTTTCCTTTTTCACAAGGATTACACAATTTATCATTTGGAAGAACATGTTTGGGTAGGTCTTTGACTAAAATTTTTCTAGTTAACTTTATAAGGGATTGAATATTATAGTGTCCAAGTCTCCTATTCCAAATCCAAGACTCTTTGAAATACACATAAACATGAAGCATTTTTAAAGACTAAAGAATCTATGTTAACAAAATATACATTTTAATTTCTTAAAGTAGAAAATAGTAATTCATTTTTAGAATTGAAAACATTAAAAGCATAATTTTAAAATTTATCATGAAATCCATCATCACATAGTTGTGAAATACTAAGAAGATTATATTTCAATCCATTAACAAAAAGTACTTTGGAAATTAAAACTCAGTTAGAGTTACTGATTTTTCCAAGGACAATAATCTTTCCTTTGTAATTTTCACCAAAGGTGACATGTCCACCATCAATTTTTATTAAATTCTTGAAGAATGAATAGTCTCTTATCATGTGTGTTGAACACCCACTTTCCAAGTACCATAAGATTATATGGGAGATCTTTAAGAATCTTTCCTGTAAAATAGTTAGATAAAAAAATATTTTGGTACCCATACCTGTTTCGGTCCAATAATATTAGTGACTAATGAATTAGGAACCCATATCTTCCTCATAGTTTTCCTATAAGAATTATGTAAAGTACTTGAAAAATAAACTCTATTTAGTCCAGAAGAGCTTGAAATAGTAGAAAGTGTATCATAACTTGAACTAGCTGAATGTTTTCCAGAACTTGGAGTAAAGCTATATGTCCTATACATAGAAACAAAATTAGTTCTTCCAAAATTTCATTTACCATGTTGATAGACAATGCTAGTGGTATATTTAAGAGCAGTCTATTTACCTAGAATTTTTACCAAAGTATCATTACCATTAGTAAACCTTTCAAGATACCTTTTCAATTTCTCATTAGATAGCTTTAGTTCATTGTTTTTTGAGTAATTAAGAAATTTTCTCCCTTTATATAGTGAATTAATTTTTAACATTTGAGGTAAGAGCATACTATTTCTTCAAAGATTTGTATTTATCTTTTAGTTCATTACATGTCTCTTCAAGAATATTACAGTATTCAAACATTTTGTCAATAGACATATTTTCATAGTCACTGTCATTTCCATAATAATAGTAATTGTGTATAGGAGATTCCAGTGTTACCTCAGATGTGTTTGTCATAAAACACATATTGGCTTTGTTAGCCTGTTCATCATGTAAAGATTCTGAGTTACTTGAACTGTCCTCAGAAGCACTCCATGTTGCTTTAATTTCCATTTTATACTTTCTATATTTGTCCTCATATTTCTTTTTTTACTTGATCTTTGGACATTCAAACATTATATGTACCTTTCAATTACATTCATAGTAGACTATCTCATCATACTTGTAACTTATTTTCCAATATTTCATCTAGCTTCATTTTTTATCATATCTTCCCTTGAAGTTAGGCTTTCTGAAAAATTTCTTCTTGTTGTAAAATATCTTAAACCTTCTGTCTAATTGACCCATCTCCTCATCACTGTCAGGTGATGGTTGTTCACTGTTGGAACTTTCTAAAGAGGCTTCCAACTTCCCTTTCACTTTCTATTTAGAAGTGGTGGTCTTAAACTCAACTGATTTTATTTTGGGTTCATCCTCCTCTTCATTGTTGAATTTAATCTCCTATTTATACATCATCAGTTTTCTAATGAGTTATTTCAAAGTTAAATTTCTGATTTCGTATGATTCTCTTATAGAGATTGAGGTTCCTCTCCATCTGTTAGGTAGGCATCTGAAAATCCTCATGATCTATTCTTTGGAAGTAACTTCTCTTCCAAGAGAAACCATTGTGTTGAAAATTTCATTGAACCTGAGATACATGTCAGAAATAGGCTCATCAGGTTTCATTTTAAAGTTATCTTATTTAATAGTATAAGTATTAAGTCTCATTTAATTCACACTAGAAGTTCCTTCATATGAAAAAGATAAAGTATCACACATATCATGGGAAGTTTTACATGTAGAAATTCTGTTAATTTCCTCATCTCCTAAGGAGCAATATAAAGAATTCATAGCTTTGAAATTGTTATTATAGGTAGTCTTGGTAGGGTCATCCCAAGTGATTCTATAAGTAGGAGCAATATTATACTCATCTATAATTGTAGACTAGATTTCAAAGCTCATACTTTGTAAATGAATTTTAATTTTAATTTTCCATTAAATAATTTTGGTCTGTTTGTTGAATCACCTTCCAAAATATTAACCATGATAAAGAACTACTTTGAAAGAGATAGAAATTTAGAATTAACAGATATTTATAGATCATTAAAGTACAACTAAATTCACAGTTGAATGGGGTCAAAACAGAGTCTTAACAGGAATAGAAAACCATCCTCCGATACTAAAGGATGGTCGGAGTAAAGTACTCAAGAGGAGGGTTCATTGAGTATCTATAAAAATTTCTATTTGAAAAGTATTCTTAGAAAGGGTTCCCCAATAAATTTAAATACTGCCCAGTTAATCAAAGTAACACGGTTATGAAAGTTTGAATTTTTAAATAACTTCTCAGAAGATTGATTAATTCTCAGTAATCTTAATATTAGTGATCAATATTACTTTTGAAGCTATTATAATAAGGCCAAACAATTATAAATTCTTTCCAAGATTAAATACTAGAGTAAAGTTAGTGATTTTTGAATTATAAAGTAAAATAGATAAAACTAATTTAAACAACACAACAGATATACAACAAGTGGTTCAGTCTCAAGATGAGACCTAATCCAATCCACTTGGTGATCACCTTCTACTAAGCAGTTTATATTAATAAACTTGATCCAAACCCTAGATTGGGGTAAAAAACAATACACAAGACTGTCCAGGACACACGACCTCTTCCACGGTTCTTCGTGGGTATGAACTGTCAGGTTACATAGGTACCTCTTCCACACTTATCCGTGGGAATATACAAGTGTAAAAATATGTATGAGGAAGGATATCTTGTATCCTTCATTTTAATGCATGAGATAGTGTCTCCTTGAAAAGATGTCTGATCAAGGTGTCTAGATGCTCACGGTTTCAAGATGGTCACAGTTTCTGGATGGTCACGGTGTCTGGATGGTCATGGTGTGTGGATAGTCACAGTGTCTGGTCACGACATCTGGATCCTTTTCCAGAAAATCATAATCGGTGGCAGACTCACATTTTCATAGACTAAGCCAAATATCTATACACATACTTAAACATTGATATTTATAGAATGGATTAGACTTAATCATTTATCAAGGAAATCCATTATAACACAAACTCAAAATAGTTTATAATCCTTAAACATATCACTTAAGAGCTTGTATAGGTTTCTTTAAAGCATAAAGAAACGAATCATCTGTACACATGATTTTAGATTGATTAAACACGATTAACAAGATTTACAGATTGTATAGTATTTGTGATCATTGAAACATGATTAACACAAGAGGAGTCAAACAAAAACCTTTAAAAGAAGAAAAATATAATAAATTCCTAATATTTTTAATCATAGAAACATGAGAAAAAGAATCATCAAAATCCATTCCTTCCCCTTGATAAAATCCTTAAGCAACCATTTAACTTTATTTTCAATTATATTACTAGATTCATCGAATTTATTTAAAAAATACATTAGTTACTATAATATATTTATCCTTTTGGGGTTCATCCAGATTCCAAAAATTAATTATTTAAAATTTATTAAGTTAATATTTCATAGAAACTATCCAGTTAGAACCATTCAAATATTTATTAACATTATTAGGTATAAAATAATAAATAAAAGAAAAATTATCATAATAATTCAAAATAGATTCTCTAGTTTTAATTCCAGATTCAACATTTCCAATTAATTTTTTATATCGGTGATATTTATGAGTTCTCCAAATTCTATGATCAGATTAAGGAGTATCCTCCATATAAATTAATACATTATTTTTTTATATTCATCTTTATGAAAAATGAACTCTTTAAATTATTATTTATTTTTCTCTAAATCTAAATTTTTATTATTAAAACAAGGTTTGTCAAATTTAAAATGCTCAATTTCTTTTAGTTTCATATTTATAATATTATATAATCTATAAACCTTAATATAATTTTAATATCTAAATAAATACCTTCATCACATTTAGAGTAAAATGTATCTATGTTATCCTAAATATTTAAACTAAAAACCTTGCATCCAAATACTCAAAAAAATAATAATAAAATTTTTGGTTTCTATAGATTATATAATTCATAAGTGTTTTTTTAATAAAGGTATAACAAAAAATCTATTTAAAATATAAGTTTATGTATTGAAAAATTTATCATAGAGTTACTTTGGTATGTTATGTTTATTAAGCATAACTCTTTCCATTTCAAAAATATTTTTGTTTTTCCTTTCCACAACACCATTTTGTTATGGTATTCTAAGGGCTGAAAAATAATATAAATATTCAATATTTTTAGAAAATTTCCCAAAATCGATAATAATAAACTCACTTCCTTTATTATTTATAATAGATATAACTAAGTAAACTCTTTATTTAACTAGTTTAAAATAATATTTAGACTTAGTGGATGGATAAATTTTATGAGTTAAGAAATAATTCTATGAAAACATACTAAAATCTTGAAAATTTAAAAAAAAATTACTTCTTTCCTCATAAACCAGTAGTTCTTATAGAACCAAAAAAATAAAGGTGTATAAGCTAATGTGGATTTAGTATTGTAAAATAATTTATAGATCTAAATGTTTCCTTATGTTTTTTACCTTTTAAACAATAATCACAAACAAAATACTTACTTGTTTTTTGTTTAAGAAATTATAAAACATATCCATGCTTTGAGAGTTTATGCAACCGCTGGGAATTTTTATGTTCGATCCTTTTATCTCATAATATATCATCAATTTCTGTAACATTAATTTAGTTAATATTTTCATTAATAAATTCAAAAAAATTAATAGAATATATATGAACTTTTATGTTTTCATAGAATAAAACATAATCATTCTTAAAAAATAAACATTTATTTTCTTTAAACATAACATTCATTCACTCAGTACAAATATGTGAGCTACTTATTATGTTTTGTTTTATTCCTTCAACATACTGATTATGTTTGGTTTTATTCCTCCAACATACAATAATTTATAAATTAAAATAGTTAAAAAAATAACAACTTCATCAAATCCTTTAATATTTCCTTTTGAGTTATCACAAAATCTGATATAGCCTCCAACAAGTTTATTAAAAAATTATATGTTAGAAGGATCACTAGTTATGTGTTTGGAGTGTAAAACACCCAACCCGCACACCCGAATCCTATGAAAAAACACATAATTTACAAACTAACTTCGATACCAACTATATTTTATAAGATATAATTATCCCATAATTATATGTCTTAAATAAAACATTTCCATACATTATTTTACAAGACTTTTTAGGTTTATATATTTAGATAATTAGGAAAAATCATAAACTAATAAAACCCATGTTCTTTATATAAAATGATGTTTTTCCCACTATATGAGAAAATACTTAATCCATAATAAGTCTTCAACATCTCCCAAAAATTATCCCCATAATCTATCTTGTTAAGAATATCATGTGCAATACTTTTCTTCATAAATTGAGGAAACAAAAACATAATAATGGGTAACCTCAAACACTATGTATGGGTAAACATAAGAGATAGAAATTGAAGATCATAAGTGTGCATAAGATGAGAATAAATACTATTACACTAATAGATAAGGAAAAATTCTTCCATAATCAATTGAATCAGAGGGCATAATATATCCGTGAAAATAAATGAAAACATAGATAACAAATAATCACTAATATCATACTAATGGAATGCATAATATCGAACATAAAAACATATTATCAAGGCCATATTCCAAGAAACTATACCTATATGGGGAGAGGTATGCACCAAAACCCAAGTTGTTTTATATCATGAGAGCTATCGATGCATTGAGGGACTATATAATGCCTGACCCCACCCACCACTTGTTTAGTCTAATGCATTCACCATATGATAAAATTAATAAATAAAATTTTACAATAATCATCCATATAAAATTTATAAAAATATAGAATTTCAATACATACCCAATCAAGTATATAAAATTTTAATATGAAATCATATCACCTAAGTAACCAATAATCCTTAAGTATGTCAATATATCCCCAACTAATAAATAAACTATCTTTCTATGTGAACATCCTCCAATCTGAATTATGTAAAATTTGATCTTCACAGTGTATAGAATAATGAGTATACATCTAATTCCATATTGGAATAACATGATCATAATAAATCCATATGAAGAAGGTGGACAATTTCAAAAGAGAATATTCCGAGTGCAACAAAGGAAACATAGAAGGATATGGACATAAATGAAAACACCGTCATAAAAAAGAATTCTTTTAAATGGTATAAAAAAGAAGGGATCAAGAATTAAATTAATTTCATACAATAATTTCAATGCATAAAATTATAAAAATATATATTATAGTTTAGATCATGAAATATAAACCCCAATAGGGTAAACCCTTTTGAAAATGATATGGGAAATGAAAGTGAAAACTTAAAACATCTTTTAGAAAATATTTTTAACAATGGCGTAAAATACAAATTTACATGTCACTTTCAAAGGTATCTTTTTAAAAGGTGATGTGGAAGATTTAAAAAAACTTTAATTTTATAAATACTCTCAAATAATATAGCCTTGAATGTATATAAAGTTTATCTTGGATAATTGAGGGGAAAAGAAAAAAGGTAAATGAAGAAAATATTTTCTATTATTTTAAAAATATCATTGTTCAAAACTCACATTGTAAAAAGAGTAAAAAAACTTTTATTTGTATCAAAATATAATTTTCCATATAGTGGTAGTGAAATTAACATATAATAAAATATTAATTTAGAATAACCTAAGTATAGAATAAAGAATTTCATGATGAAATAATATAACCCAAGGAAGGGATACTTGAGTTATGAATATCCCTTATGGGAAACATACTCCTTGAAGTAAGAAATATTTCAAAAGGGGGTTTTATGTGGTAGAAATGAAAATAAAGAAAATACCATATAATAAAATCAAAGGGTAGTATGCACCCATATTATATGAAATAAGTTAATTAGAAATTATCATAGCTCAATGAATGAAAAATGAGTTTCCAAAAAAAACTCTTACGAATGGGGTAACACTTGAGTGAAAAGAAATTTGAAGAAAATAACTTGATTTATCTTATTAGATCTTATTAATTAAAAAGAAATAAGGTGTAGAAAATTTATGTGATAGTAAATCAATATAACACCATACAAATGAGACATTGTTCATAACATGTAACGTGTATCAAAGAATCAAAATTGAGACCAAGAAAACCCTTATCTCGGTCCTGATTATTTCTGTAGTTGCACCAAAGGTCCTGAATAATTAAATTATGTTTATTAAATACGTACAAAAGAATATTATTCATAACTATAACCATTTATACCAATCATTTATAATCATTCTATACATATATTTATTAGTTATTTTTTACATATTTTAAATATCAGGTATAATTAATGTTGATTCTTTTGAACTAGTTTCATAAAAATGGTATTGGAATTTATTATTTTCACAAAGTTCATAATTAAAATACCATTAATTATAATATAATATATGTTCCATGATATTTATAATGGAATAATTTCATTCCATTGTAGTTTTAGTTACCATCCATGAAGATGAAATCAACAATGACCATATTTTGGTAATTCTTAATGAACGAAAGGTGTTTTCTTAATTATTGAGTTTAATAATAATTTTACCATTATAGAAACAAAAATAAATAATTATTTACCTATTTATATCATATTATTCAAGTAATTAAGTTCCCATAGTTATCCATGATATAAATTTAGGGTTTTTTTTCAAGTAGGTGGTTAAACCGACCTAAACATGAACATACTATAATTAATGGATGGTTATGAAGTGATATAGTTGTAATATAATTATACCATAAGAATAATTATATTAAATAGTTTTTATTAGTGTAATATATAATAATTTAATGAAATTATAAGAATAATTAATGGATCTGAAAATATCATATAATATGAATAAAATGATTTTACACTTAGTACGCTTATTTTCAATGATTGAATTAATGATGATTGTTTGTTGATCATATCATTAATAGGTTATAATTTTTTTTCATGAAAAACCATAATTATTTCATAAAAATCATATATATCCATTAAAATAATTCCTAGGATGATCCATGAATGTCGGTAATGAAAAGAATAATGTGTCTTTCCATGGAGGTGGTAGTTCGCACGTACCCATGGTTTAGGATTTTGTTTTCATAGAATGAGAGAAATGAGTAATATGGTTTATAATTTAATAATATGAAATAAGTTATAAATATCATAATTATATATTAAATTTACTTTTTTAACCATCCATGATAGATGGTGAAGGAAAACAAACAAGTTACTTTGTGGAGAAGGTAGTCCACACATACCCATGAATCACATTTTCATTTTTCTTAAGGGAAGAGGTGAAAGGGGGTTAATGGTTATTATATAGAATATCAAAATTTAGTATATAACAAATAATTATTTAATTACATATTTATTTGAAAATTATAATTATAAAGGTAATATAGAAAAGAAATATGTCTAGGAAAAATGATTACTCACATTGCGAACTTTAAGTTTTCCTTGGAGAATTCCTTATTAAAGGAAGGCTTAGGCTAATATATTATGACCAAAAGCTCAAGGAGAAGGGAGAGTATTATAGGGGAATAGAAAATGTCTTGTTTTCATGAGAAAAATGAATTTTAGGGGTGGTATTGATGGGGTGGTGAGAGACCCCTTTTATAAGTGAAAAGGGATGACATTTTTGTAAATACCCGTAACTTTTTAATAATTAGAATTTACTATTAAGGAAAGTGGATCCAAAATTTTTAAATAATGGATTCAAGAATATATAAGGTCAACCAATCATATACCATTCAATTTAAAATTTTTTTAAACATGTTTCAACTCTCTATTATTAGATTTTCCACTTTTACCATTTTAAATTATCAGTAACTAGTTTCTACCTTAGTAATTTATCCTTTATGCCTAAAAATAAAATGGTCACTATTATATAAATTGGACCTAATAATTCCAAATTTTAAATCCATATAATTCTATTTATTTTCTAAAAGTGATAAGAATTAATTTTAAAAAAATATGTGTAAGGTGTTGAAAAATAATTTCTTGAGAAAAATATTACTTATGATCTAAAATAGGAGTTTTATGTTTGGAAACCAGAATCAATATATTTAAATTGATAATATTACTTACAAATTACATTTTTTTGTATAAAAAGGTTTCAAAAATTTCTATGACATACTTACATATTAATAATGTCTTTAAATCAAAGTATTTATAAAATTGGTATATCTTACTATTCACCTTAAAATCAATATTTTCGTAAAAATACCAAAATTTCATCTTAAGAAAATATCACTAAGATGAATCCAAAAACAATATTCATTTTTTCAATTTCAAATTCTAAAATTTAGAAGTCTATCTTTTACATAAAATTATAAAATATGATGAAAAACTGTTTTTATAGCACTACAGGAAAAATAAATATTTGCAACGGGTCAAAGGCCTGTAGCAAATAACCCGTCGAAAGGGGTTATTTGCGAAGTGCCGATTACCCCGTCGCAAATAACCATTATTTAGGACGTGGTATTACCGCCCGTTGCAGAAGGTTTTGCCCGAAATACATGCCAAACAGCATGTAAGACTATTTTTAGTATTTTGCGGCGAGGCAAGTGCTGCGTTGCAAATACCTTTTTAACAGCCCGCTGTAATTAATGCGGGCAAAAGGATTTGCGATGGGGCCCGTTGCAAATACCCCAGTCGCAAATAATCTAACCTATATATACCCTATATGTTTTCCTCTTAGTTCACTCTTTACTCAACTTCTCTCTATATCTCTACAGAAAAAATTTATTCTAAAATTTTTTATAGTTTAAACTTTCAAATCAGAGCATTATTTGCGACATTAATACTCCAAAAGCTCCAGTTTCATGGTATATATCTATTTTTTTATTGCTTAGTCAATTTATTTTATTTTTAATTATTTATAATTTTTGTTCATTAGATGAAAATTAATTAAATTAGAATTACATATTTTTTTAGTATTTATTTTTGTTAATAGTTATATCTAAGTATTAATTAGCAATAAATTATAATAATTACTAATAAATTGTAATAAATAATAATAAATAGTAATAAATAGTAATATATAGAAATAAATAGTAATAAATAGTAATATATTTTAATAATTAGAAATAAATTGCAATAATTAGTAATAAATTGTAATAATTACTAATAAATTTTAATAAAATGTAATAAAATGTAATAAATTGTTATAATTAGTAATAATTAGTAATATTAAGTAAATAATAATAATAAATATGAATAAATAGAAATAATAAGCAATAAATAGGAATAATTAGTAATAAATTGTAATAAATTGTAAAAAATTGTAACAAATTGTAATCAATTGTAATAAATTGTAATAAAATGTAATAAATTGTAATAAATTATAATAAATAGGAATAAATATAAATAAATATAAATAATTAGTAATAATTAGTAATGATTGATAATAAATAGTAATAAATAGAAATAAATAGGCATAAATAGGAATAAATAAGAACAATTAGTAATAATTACGAATAAATTGTAATAAATTGTAATAAATTGTAATAAAGTGTAATAAATAGAAATAAGTAGAAATAAATAGTATTAATTAGTAATAATTAGTAATAATTAGTAATAATTAGTAATAAATAGTAATAAATAGTAATAAATAGTAATAATTAGTAATAATTAGTAATTAATAGTAATAAATAGTAATAAATAGTAATAATTAGTAATAAATAGTAATAAATAGTAATAAATAGTAATAAATAGTAGTAAATAGTAATAAATAGAAATAAATAGTAATAAATATTTATAATTAGTAATAATTAGTAATAATTAGTAATAATTAGTTATAAAGAGTACTAAATAGTAGTAAATAGTAATAATAAATAATAATTTGTAATAATTAGAAATAATTATTAATAATTGGTAATAAATAGTAATAAATAGAAATAAATAGTTATAAATAGTAATAAATTGGAATAAATAGGAATAAATAGGAATAAATAAGAATAATTAGTAATAATCAGTAATAAATAGGAATAATTAGAAATAAATTGTAATAAATAAGAATAATTAGGAATAATTAGTAATAATTAGTAATATTTAGAAATAATTAGCAACAATCAGTAACAATTAGTAAAAATTAGTAATAATTATTAATAAATTGTAATAAATAGTAATAAATTGGAATAAATAGTACTAAATAGTAATAATTATTAATAATTAGTAATAATTAGTAATAATTAGTTATAATTAGTAATAATTATTAATAAATAGTATTAATTATGAATAAATAGCAATAAATAGTAATAAATAGTAATGATTAGGAATAATTAGTAATAATTATGAATAATTAGGAATAATTATGAATAATTATGAATAATTAGTAATAATTAGTAATAATTAGTAATAATTAGTAATAATTAAGAATAATTAGGAATAATTAGGAGTAATTAGTAATAATTAGTACTAATTAGTAATAATTAGTAATAATTAGTAATAATTAGTAATAATTAGTAATAATTAGTAAAAATTAGTAAAAATTAGTAATAGTTAGTAATAATTAGTTATAATTAGTAATAAATAGGAATAAATGGGACTAAATAGGAATAAATAGTAATAACTAAAAATAAATTGGAATACATAGGAATAAATAGTTATAATTAGTAGTAAGTAGCAGTAAATAACATTAAATAGCAGTAATTAGCAGTAATTAGCAGTAATTTGAATTAATTTGCAGTAAATAGTATTAAATATCAGTAAATAGTAGTAAATAATAATAAATAGCAATAAACAGCAACAAATAGCAATAATTAGAAATAATTAGAAATAATTAGAAATAATTAGCAATAATTATAAATAATTAGGAATAATTATAAATAATTTGAAACAATTATCAATAATTCGAAAAAATTGGCATTAATTAGCAATAATCAGCAATAATTAGGAAGAAATGATAATAAATGAGAGTACATTGATTAAATTTCAAAATTTCCAGTGGATTGGAGGAATTATTTTTGTTCGACGCCTCAGGTTCTTGAAACTTTCTTCCACTAAAATCAATATGAAAAATCTGCTCAGACAAACGTCAGAGGAGATTTTTCATAGTGATTTATGTCAGAGAAATTTCAAGGAGGTGAGCCATTAGACAAAAGAGGATCTTTTTTCCTGATGACTCATCCTCTTGAAAATTTCTACGATTGAAATCACTATGAATAATCTACTTTGACGTATAAATATTCTTTTTCATATGCACGAGAGCATAGATAACAACACAAAAAGGCCTCCTTGCTCTCTATCCTCGTGCATATGAAAATGTATATTCGTACATCAGAGTAGACCTTTCATTGTGATTTTAGTCATAGAATATTGGAAGGGGATGAGTCATTGGGCAAGAGAGGTTCCGCCAATCCATTGGAAATTGTGCTACCGGTAATTAACAATAATTAGTACAAAATAACTGAAATTAATAATTATTATTGGTAATTAGTATAAATTTTTATAAATGAGTGTAGAGTAATTTAAAATCTTAAAAAATAGTACAAATAACTATAAAATAATAGAAATTATTATAAATTTCTAGAAAATATAATTTAATTGTTTTCCTTTTTTTGGATAGTGTTTATCTTATATCTAATCAACAGAATAACTAATTGGTTTATATTTTCTAGAAAAATATGAAACGAGGAAGTCGACAATAATCATTATTAGATTATCGTTCTTGGATATCTTAGTACAGGAATCGAAAAAGTTCTGTTTTAAATCGTGTATATATTGAGGGTGTTCATGCTTTCTTATTATTTGCATAATCAAAACCAATATTTGTTCTAGAATAGAAAATTAAGTTTTCTTGTAAAAAATGTGTTATGGGGACGTTTGACACATTTGAAAACGTTGTAAGTAATTTATTGAATTTTGGTTTTCAACCAGATTATGTTTTTTGGTATCAACATGGTGAATGCAGTTCCAGGGAAGATATTAATATTTTGGTTCCAGATGCAGCACAATTTCAAAATTTAGTACATTATGTGGTTGGTCCGTCTATTCAACAAATAGAAACTCATGATGATATCGATTTAACTCTTGAGTTATAACCATCTCATTTATATGAGTTGTTGAGGTCTTCTGAGGATGTCTTATATCCTCGTTGAAAGATAATCAAGTTTGAAGTAGTTTCTAAATTTATGGCTATTAAATTAGATAATGGAATGTCAAATAGTTTTTTTGATAAAATATTCTATTTTTTAAAAACACTAGTACCTTAAGGAAATGTTTTTACTTCAAATTTTTATGAGAGTAAGAGGTTTGTTCATAATTTTGGTATTGGTTATCTAAAGATTCATGCATGTTAAAATGAATGCATCTTATATTATGGTGAAAATGATTTGTTAGATAGTTGTCCTTCATGTGGAAAATCATGGTATAAAGAAGCTCAACCAGGGATGTCTAGATTTTTTCCTGTAAAACAATTGAGATATTTACCACTCACACCCATATTGTAGCATTTATTTATGTCTCAAAACACATCATCATTTATGTCATGGAAGAAAACCAACTTTTCAACTAGTAAAATATTAAATCATCCATATGATGGTGATTCGTGGAAACATTTTAACAATGTTCATCCATCGTTTGGTTTAGAAGCTTGAAACATGCGATTGGGTATTTATACTGATGGTTTCTGTCCATTTGGTTCTTATGGTAGTCAGTATTCATATTGAACTATCTTTATAACTATATATAATTTACTTCCATAGATGTTGATGAAGAATCCATATATCATTTTGACCTTATTAATTCTAGGTCTTCCAAAAAAGAATATGGACCTTTATTTGAAGCCATTGATTGATGAGTTAAATTCACTATGGAGTACTGGTGTCAGTACATATGATGTTTCTATGAAACAAAAGTTCCTACAGAAAGATGCATTGATGTGGACAATTAGTGACTTCCCATCATATGGAATGTTATTTGGCTAGTGTAAACATGGTCTAAAATCATGTCTGTACTATATAAGAGACAACAAAGTATTTATCCTCATCAATAAAAAAACCTTGTTTTTTAAAAATTCATCACAGATTTATTCCAATCGATTATCCTTTTAGAAGAAAAATATATCATTTCAGAAAAGGAACAGTTTAAAAAGATGGGTCTCTAAAAATGATCTCAGGTATAGAGTTAAAATCAATTGTCTCTTTATTACCTCCCATAAAATTTGGACCAACAATAAACCAACAAAAAATTGATGGATTTGGAAAAGATCACAATTGGATAAAATAGACCATTTTTTTTTTCATATTTTCCATATTTCTCTGATTTGTTGGTCCGTCACATGTTAGATGTGATGAATATTGAGAAAAAAAGTTTTGATAATTTATTTCTTACAATTTTGGATACACTAGGTAAGAATAAAGACAATGTGAAGGCATGATAAGATATTGCCTAGATTTGCAAGCGACTAGAACTTAAACTATTTGAAAATGTAAGATCACAGAAGTTAATGAATCCAAAAGCAGCTTATACACTACCCAAAGAGGGTCGCTCATTATTTTGTCAGTGGATTTAATATTTGAGACTTCCAGATGGTTATTCTTCCAATTTTGGAAAATGTGTCAGAAATGGTCATATTAACGGATTGAAAAGTCATGATTGTCTTATTTTAATGGAAATAATTCTAATAATTGGATTAAAAGGTTTATTAAACCCAATTATTTGGGATTATCTAACAAACATATCATAATTTTTTGAGACATTTTTGCATTGAAAACAGACTATGATTCCGTAATCAAACTTCAATAAGATGTCGTTTTAATTTTATATAAACTGGAAAAAATCTTCCCGCCAGGTTTGTTTGATTCAATGGAATATTTTATATTAAATTTACCATATGAAACAAAATGTGGAGGTCCATTGCAGTTTGATGGATGTACCCATTTGAGAGATGTATGTAGAAATTGAAAAAAAAGTACATAACAAAGCATCAGCTGAAGGATCAACTGCATAAGGTTATTTGCAAGAGGAAATTTCTTTTTCTGCTCTTGTTACATTCAATCTAAATATCCATCAAAATAAAATTTCATGAGCCATAATGAGTTAAATTTTGATGATGACATGAGTAATAAATGGTCAGTTTTCAATTATCCTGAATTTGGCTTCGGTGGAGTTAATGAACAATGGATTTGAAATAATGAACATCACAAAGATCATACATATATTCTGCTGAACATTGAAGTAATTACACCATTCATACCGTGAGTGCTCCTATTACCTATTCTATAATTTTTATAACAGTAAATTCATCTCATTTTATTTTTAGGTTATATGATAATCATATAAAGAAAAAGATCCCCAAAATTACAGTAGTTTTTCTTAAAGAACGTTGTAAAAAAAATTCCTACTGGTTTCAAAAAATATTAAAAAAAATATTTTTTATTTCACATAAAAAATCAATTTAATACTTGTTATGGTGATAATTCTTTTACAGCTTTTCAGGTATCTCAAAATGGTGATAAAATTGATAATAGATTGTATATTTTGAGTAAACCACCATCCAAAATGGTTAAATCTTATAATGCATATGTGGTGAATGGTTATCGATTTCATACTCGTTCATATGGAGAATAAAAAACAATGAATAGTGGTGTTTTCCTGAGAGTATCTCATCATAGAAGAAATGAAATTGAATTTTACAGTATGTTGGAAGAAATTATTGAAGTGTGTTATCTAGTGAAACATTACGTAATGATGTTTATATTTCAGTGGTTGGATACTGAGAGAGGCTTACGCATTCATATGATCCATCAAATCATTGATATTAAATATAAAATTCTTCTTGTAGTAAATGAACCATTTTTATTTGATTATCAGGCGCATCAGATTTATTATGGAAATTATTGTGCTACTTAAAGTGAGTTGGGTAATTGGTGGAGCATAATAAAAATTAAATATCGAGAGAATAAATTTACTAAAATTGATTTTGGTTTCGATGAAGTGAAAGGAATTGAAATTTTTCAAGAGGCTGCTTTGAATCCATATTTTACATGAAGAGACACAAATATCATTGATGATACCCTACAATTAAGGGCCAATTGTGAGGATGATGTTAATGATGTTACAACTGAATTTGAAATGACAAGAGATGATGAAACTAAAACTAATATGGAAATTGATGATGCTGAGGTGAAAGATAAAGACATTGACATCAATAGCTGTGAAGATGAGGATGAAGATGAATATTGACAGAGTTAAATGCTAGTTAAAATCATATATAATATATATATAATATTTATTTTCAAATGTTTTCTAACAATAATGATTTAGTGTTTAAGATGGATGATGATTTGTTTCGTATGTTGTAGGAGGGAGATCTACCTTTGGATGAGAAGGATGTCAGATCAACCGACCCTCAGACTATTGGCAGTTTAAGGGGCACCCATAGGGGGTGTGGTCTTACCTGACTGATGATTCCTTAACCTATACCCGAGCGACATCCACATCTTGGGTTCGATCCACGCATGTAGAGGTATGTTTACCTGTGAATTTTAGTTAGTTTGCATTAATTTATTTATATTCTAATTATTGGATTAATTATTATTTTTTTCACAGCTTTACGCATATAACGGTTGGACAGGGGAGCGCTATACTGAACAATTGTTTTTCTAATGAATTTGTGTCATGAGATCCGATTCCCATCGATGTCCAGTAACACATGTTCAAGCATTAGAAGGTAAGTAAATAACTAATATTTATTTTGAAATTAATTTATTTAATAACTTGATATAATAAATTATTTGTAGGTTTTATGGAATCCCATTGAGGAGAGTATGCATTAGCCTATTTGGAAGGCATGACATGGAGCTATGCATATGTGTTGCACTCAGTTTTTACACAATTTAAAAGGAAAGCAATGGAGAAAGCAGGAGTGCAAGAGTTTGATGAGACATATTTCATTTACCGTCTTGATTATATTTTATCTCAGTTTTGTGATGGATTTTTTACACACTAGTTGAGTATGAGATTTTAGAATATATCATCAGTAGGTCAAAAAAATCAGGAGATATATGAGGTGACACATCGACCTGGTAGTCGTACATTCTATATGTATAAGGAACATATGGTAAGTACCTTTTTTTTAAAATATTTTTTATAACTTTAAATGTAAACGGTTTATTTTATATTCATATAGGCAGTCTCACAAACCGATAAAACGGTGTACACTATTTATAGGAGGATGTATAGTGATCCAGCCACTAGGGAGATTAGAGGTGCTCTCCAGCGTCAGATTGTGGTCAAAATAAGTTTTTTTAGTATTAAATTTTACTAATAATAATATTTTAACTATTTTAATTTTAAATTTTAATTGAACGAGTCATATGAGGCTGCGATGTCTCAAAAAAATTTTGAGAGTCAGGTTGAGACCAATGGTCAGACCAGTGCCCCCCAATTTGATGAGGCAAAATGGATGTAGGCAACCCGGTACGACTTTGAGAAAGGCCGAGTTGTTGGTATCACCTCTCGAGTGACCCCTTTAGATTTTTATGGCACCTCTATGATGTTGGCGTCAAGCTCGAGAGGAGTTCATGAAGATTCATCATCATCTGATGCACAATATAAGGAGAAACTACGAGCTTAGAGTGATCTTATAGAGACTATACGTTGGCAATAGGAGGAGATGTGTCTATGGTAGAAACAACAGCAGGAAGAGTTCCTTCGACAGCAGCAACAACAGTAGTAGATACAGGAAGATATGTGTCAATGGTGGTAGGAGGAGTAGGAGCATATAGAGTACATGCGACATCTCACTCGTAGTTTAGGGATGGAGTTCACTCCACCATCTCCTTCAGCTCCTCCAGACGACCCTCCCCCTAATCAGTGATGTATTTTTATTTTATTATGAAACATTTTTATTTATTTTTTTTGTAATATTAACTATTTAAAATTTTAAATAGTGCGTGTTTTATATTGTCTTGAAAATTACAGTTTTTTTATTTTAATTAATTTATTTTTATTATATTTATTATTTTATTAACTAATATATTTTTATAGTTTTATGAATACTCATATTTTTATTATATTACTAATATTATTACTTCATTAATAATAATAATAATAATATAATAATTAATTATTTTACAATTAATTTTATTTTATGAATATTAATATTAATATTTTATCTATATTAATATTATATTATATTTCTTATTTTATAAATAATTTTATTCTATTAATACCAATATTAGAATTTTATTTATATTTATATTATATTATTATTAAAATTATTTTATTTTTTAATTTATTTTTTTTAAAAATTTTCACTATTTGTAATGGTCCGTCGCAAATACTAATTATGATGGTCCGTTGCGAAAAGTTTTTTTTATATTTTGAGGACTAATTATGACAGAACGTCGCAATTACTAATTGTGATGGTCCATCGCAAAAGAGTAAAAATAAGGAGGCTATTTGCAATGGGTCACTTGCCCATCGCAAAAATTAAGGTTTTGCGATGGTCCGTGGCAAAACAAATTTGCGACACCATTTACTATGATGGGTCATTTGTGGAAGGACCCCATCATAAAAGACTATTTGTGACGGGACCCCATCATAATTGACCCGTCATAATAATCCATTTTTCCAGTAGTGTAGGGAAAGAAAATCTTTAAAACACAATTTATTATTCTTCTATTTTTGTATCATTTACTAATTAGTGTTAACCAATAATTCGTATTGATATATATTACATCAATTAATCATTGGGTTTTTGTGATTAAAATTTATATAATATAAAATAATTTTTTAGAAAAATATAATTCTAATGTTAAAATGGTCTTATTAGTCATTTTACCTATACCAATAGAATTTCATTAATATTAAAAATAACATTAATTTTAATTCTATAATTTTTTAATAAAGAGATTACTCAAATTCATTCTCACTAATTCAATGTATATGTTTTAATGATAATAATTAAATATTTATATTTTATCTAAATATATCATGGTTTTTTAAGTTCAGTGTTTTGTGTGGAGAAAGCTATCAAACATAATGAATTATTTAATGGTAATCATATATTAAAATCTAGGTTCATTGTATTCTACCCCGTTAAATAAATTACATCTTCATAATTTTAATTATTAATCACTAAAGAACATAGGTGAGGGTAATCTTAACATAACCATCATTCGGAATATAACTTCTAATATAAAATATACCTTTCTCTCTTAGGCTATAACAATTTACTTATCTTTCCTAAAAAAAATTAATCATTTATACAATCATGTATCCCAGTATATATATACCATAATAATATATTCTCAATTATATACCATTCTGAAAACCATTTTAATCTCCATGGCATTAAACCATAGAAAAATATTTTATTCCTTAAAAAATTAACTCTTTAACCACTAGTTCATAAAGTCACACACTAGTATATATATATCATGCTCCCAAAAAATAAGATAAAATTAAAATAAAATATCACATATCTATTTTTCTTCAAATCATTAATCAGTTACAAGGATATTAATACTATCTAAATCACTTTTCTCAAAATAAATAAACCATTTATTACCTTAACATCAAGCATATATTAAACCTAATAATTATCTATACCTCAATCATGTGTTCTCAAATAGTTATCCCTAAAAATATAATCATGATATAAAATCACTTTTCAAGGTTTTTTATTCCATCAAAATTGGAAAAAAAGATATTCGTGATGAGTGAATTGCGATGCAATCCCATTGTAATTGTCCTGTGGCTAAAAATGACATTAAAAAAGATTTTTTTTGTGGCTGACCATCAATTTTTTTTTGACTGAAGTGCGCCCCATCAAAAATATTTTTTGGTTGTATATAGATGAATTTTCATTTGTTATGGAAGTACCTATCCATAAAAAATAAGTTATTTCGATGAAAATCCTATTCTAGTGATTTTTTTTTAAAAAAAATAAATAAATATATTAAAAAAATAAAAAATATTTTTTTAATATCAACCAAACATATAAAACCTATAAAAATAGATTAATAGCCATATTACACATAATATGTTCATCCAAAACTCATCATGATACATTTTAAAACAAAATATATCATGAATCACTATAGAGGTGATGGATTGTCTAGAGGTCTAGGTGGAGGGAACTCCATCCCTATACCCTATGTAAGCCATCACATATACTCCATCATCTTCTCATGATGATACTCCTTCCATCTATGCTACTTCTCCTCCTACTACTGCTGGTGTCGAAAAAGCTCCTCCTGATCTCTATACAGGCTCTCTATAACCTCATTTCGAGCTCAAAACTTCTCCTCATACTTTGAAGATGATGGTTATGACTCTGTATGAGATCCCACTAAGTTGGATGAAGACCACACAATAGTTCCATAATAACTAGTAACTGTCAATTTAGAACAGATACAAACCACTTGAACTTTCTCAAAACCATTCTGAGTCACCTGCATCCAAGTTGTCTCATAAAATCCCAATATATTGGTTTTCTGACCCTCAGTCTTGTCCTAAATATCATCATGTGTGTAAGAAGTTGTGTCCTCATATTACTCTATCCATTGTTATTTTAAATTAAAATAGTAAAAACATCAATTTAAATTAATTTTAAAAATAAAAAAAAATTATATTGACCACAATATGATACTATCATCCAGTTGTAATCTCTCTAGTGGTAGGATCAGTGTAAATATTCCTAAAAACCTAAAAATCCAAAAAACTGGGAAGCTATACTGCCTATATGAATATAAAATAAACATTTTACATTTAAAGTATATATAAATTATTAAATAAAATTTCTTACCATATGACATCGGTGGATACTAAATGTATGAGTAATATATCTATGCATGACCTCCAATATCCACTAGTTCTATTGACCTGATGATGATCCCCTCTAAAAACTATATCCTATCCAATAGGGGCACAATCCATCCCAAACATGATATAAGATGTAATCGAGTTGATGGATGTATAAGGACTGATAAAAAACTATGGTTTTATCATTCTCCATGTCTCTATTTTTTAGATTATGAAAAAACCAATAACAAAGCTCAAGCATATAGATCTCCCATGACTCCCAAATAGTTTCTCTCATGATATATTCTATGGGATACCATAAACCCTACAAATAATTAATAATAACATCTTAATAATTAAATAAATTTCAAAATAAGTATTATTTATTTATATACTATTCAATGATCAAACATGTGATGACGAACATTAATAGGAATCTGACCCCAAATGACCCATGATTTATAAAAAAAATTCTATAGAATTGTACCACCCAGTCGAACAACTATATGCGAACAAATGTGGGAAAAAAATAACATATAATATAACAATTTTAATATAAATAAATAAAAAATAAATTATAATTACTTAAAATTAACTAAAATACACAACCTAAAATACCTCCATATGTGTGGATTGAAATCAAGAGGTAGTCATCACTCGATAATAGGGTTGGAGATCATTAATCTCACTATACCATGACACCTACGAGTCGGAAATATACTAGAGAAAACTTTCAGGTCAGAAGATGTGGCATCAAACTGATCACCAGGAATCAAAACATTATCTGGGGCACCAAAAATATCATCAAAATTTTCACCATCTGTCTAAAACAAATTTTTTTGTCTATAAATAATTTAAAATGGGTATTATATATTAATTATAATTATAAACATCATGTAATTGTTTCATTCTTCATCTTCATCCTCATATTTGTATTTGATGGTGTAAATTTCTTCATTTTCCTCAGCATCATCAATTTCTTTAGTTAATTCAGCTTCATCATCTCTATATATTTCAAATTCATTTGTTACATTATCAATATTATCAACACCATCAACTCGTAACTTTGCGGTTTCATCATTGCTATTTGTATCTCTTCATGTAAAATATTTATTTGGAGTTTTCTCCTAAAAAATTTCAATTCCTTTCACTTCAATAGAACCCATTTCACTTTACATAAACTAATTTTAATGAGATTTCACTTTTATAATGAACCACCAATCAATTAAATCTCTTGAATAATCAGAATAATTTTCATAATAAATTTGATAATATTGATGAGCCAACATAAATGGTTCATTTAATTCAAGAAGTATTTTATATTTAATGTCAAAAATTTCATGGCATAGATGAATGAATAATCCTTATTAGCATCAAACTAATGAAATTTAAACATTGTTACATAATTTTTTCCTAGATAATACAACATAATTATTTCATCCAACATACTATAAAAGTTAACTTCATTTTCTCTATGATGACATACTTACAAGAAAACACCTAAATTCATTTTTTTATTCACCATATACACATGCATGAAATCAAAAACTATTCACTATATATACATTATAATATTTAATCAATTTTTTTGGTGGGTTACTTAATACACATAATCAATTATCAATTTTATCTATATCTTATGATACTTGAAAAATTGAAAATAAATTATAAATATAAAAATAATAAATTGATTTAATATATTCATCCATAAACAATTTACTTTACCATTATTTGAAACTTGTAAGAAAAATTACATTACTAACTTTCCTCAAGAGCATATGATGTTTTTTGTAGGGAGTATTTCTTTATATAATCATCATATAATCTAAAAAAATAATATTAATTTAATTTAAAAAGAATATAAATAATAGGTGATAATGTAACCTTTTTTTTGAAATCGTGTCATTTCTTCACAATTTAGAAAAACCTATGTATGATCATTATGCTATTAATTATCTAAAATCCATCACTCATGAACCCCAAAAAATTAAAGTTTATGATGATTAAAAACTGATAATTTATGGTACATTTCGTCATCAAAATTTCTCTAATTATGACGCATTATATTATGTTTCTAAGGATATTCAGGTTGAAAATAATGAGATCATAAAAACAAAATTTCCTCTTACATATATGCTTATGCAATTGAACCTTCAAATGATGCTTTGTTATGTACATTTTTCTTTAATTTCTAAATGAATATCTCATATGAGTACATCCATTGGAACTATACCGGTCCTTCTTATTTTTTTCATGTTGAAAATTTGATATTAAATGTTCCATTGTATGAAAGAAATTTAGCATAATTGTTTTCACATTTTACATAAAATTATAACAATATTTGTTATAGCCTTCTCAGTGCATCATATTTTTCTATCACCACATAAATTACTTGAAAAAAATATTATATTTCTATCATTACATCCCAAATAAATGCATTTAACAAACCTCTAAGGCCAACCGGTAGTAGTCTTTCTATTATAACATAAATATCACGACTTTTTAATCTGGTAATATGAACATTTTTGAAACATCAATAAAAATAGGATACATAACCTTCCAGTAACCTCAAATATATAATCCACTAGTAAAATAATAGAAAATTTTCTTTAGATATTGTTTAAGATGGTTTTGGCTTCATGAACTTCTATGATCTATTACTTTTAAATAAATCACGTTTTTCACCCCTGTAATTTTGGGTAAGATCATTTAATTCCTTTATATTATCTTTATTCCTACTAGGTGTGTCCAAAAATATATAATTTTTTTTATAAAAATATTTCTTCTCAATACATATGACATCTAACATGTGATAGTCCCATAAATCAGACAAATATAGAATATCCTAAAAAATACTCCATTTTATCCAAATTTAATATTTACTAAATACATATATTTTTTATTAGTTTATAGTTTTTATAAAGGTAATGGGAGTTAATGAAGTGGAAATATATTTTAAATCAACACCTAAGATCATTTATGTAGGCCCTCCACTTTCAGTTATACCTTTTATGAATTTTTTTGTTCCTTTGGAAAGTATGGTCTGTTGGAAGACATCTTTGATGACAGTAAAAAATAAGTTTTTCTTCTATTGAAAATTATAAACACTTTATTGTCACTCATACAGTATATTCATGGTTTTGGACCATGTGTTCTCTAACCAGATAACATACCATACTCTATGAATTCACCGATTTTCTACATTAATGCATGTTTCATTACGAAATTCTATTTTTCAACAAAAACATATATACTAACACCATTACTCCACAATAAATTTTAATCATCAATAAATGGATTCAAATAAACATAAATATTCTTATTTTGAGTGTCCTAGTATTAGTAATTTCAAAAATATATATTATTCATTCATTAATATCCAAGAGGTATGTTTTATTGAGTTATAAAGATAGGGCCAACCATAATATTGACTACTATAAGACCAATTTTACATAAACAATCACTTTACAGTCCCAATCACATGTTATGTGATTTAAAAGTAAAATAAATATCCACCTAATCAAAATTTTTTGTAGGAATCACCATCACAAGAATGATTTAATATTTTACTGGTGGAAATATTGTATTTTTTCCATTTCATCAATGAAAATGTGTTATGAGGCATAAATAAATACAACAATATAGTTGTAAGTGGGAAATATCCAAACTGTTTAATAGAAACCAATATTTAATTCCGTTACTATGCATATTTGTACCTTAATTTTCCAAATATAGGACAATTAACTAAAGAATCATTTTCACCATAATATAGGACGAAATAATTTGAACATGCATGGGTCTTTTGATAACCAAGACCCAAATTATGAACCAACCATTTTCTTTCAAACAAATATATAAGAAACACATTTCCCTCAAGTAAAAGTGATTTAACCAAAGATAATATTTGATCAAAAATAAACTATTTTACATTCCATTATCTGATTTAATAACCATAAATTTATTAATAACTTCAAATTTTCTTATCATGAAACAGTGAAATAAGGTATCCTCAGTAGACTTCTACATCTAAAAAAATTGTGATGGTTATAACTTGAGATTTAAATCATCATTAAAAGTTTCTATTTGTTTAAAAGATAGAACAAAAACTTAGTGTACTAATTTTTGAAACCATGATATATTTGTAACTAAATTATTTGTTTGTTCTTCGAATTGAATTCACCATGTTGATACAAAAATATAATCTTTCCAAAAATCAAAATGTAATAGACAACACTGTCAAATGTTTCAAACATCCTTAGATCACATTTATTACATGGACACATAATTTTCCCTTATGAAACAAATTCTGGTTTTGATGATATAAATGATAAAAAAATTTCAACACCCTAAATATATATTGGATTTATATCAGAACTGTTTGGATTTCTATGATGATTTATCTAATCATAATCTTGTAATAAAAATAATTTCTACTTTATTATTCCAAATTTTTATAAAAAATAGAAAATAAAAATATTTCTTATGATTAAATTAGATAGAAGGAAGGGGTGATTTGAGAAAAAAATCCAAAAAAAAACAAAAAAAATAAGAAAATTAAAAATTACTTGTAACCATTACAAAATGTCGATAATTACATGTAATTAATACTAAATATCAAAAAATATTATTAACTAGTGAATAAAAATATTTCATACAAATTATTATAAATTATTATAAATTATTATAAATTATTAAAAATTACTACAATTCTTTGGTAATTATTACTAATTATTACTAATTATCACTATTTATAAGTTGTTACCACTAATTATTAACAAATATTACTAATTATTACCAATTATGAATAATTATTGCTATTTATCGGTAATTATTACCAATTATCAGTAATTATTACCAATTATTTGTAATTATCACTAATTATCAGCAATTATGACAAATTATTACCAATTATTACTTATTCTTGGTGATAATTGGTAATTATTGGTAATTATTGGTAATTATTTGTAATTATTTGCAATTATTTGTAATTATTTGTAATTATTGATAATTATAGTTAATTATGAATAACTATTGGTATTTTTCATTAATTGTTACTAATTATTAGTAATTATTGGTGATTTTTATTAATTACTAATAATTATTAATAATTTTCATCAATTATTACTAATTATTTATTATTTATCATAATTATTGATAATTATTTGTAATTATTACTAATTATTATTAATTATTTCTAATTATTAAAAATTATTTGTAATTATTACTAATTATTTGTAATTATTACTAATTATTGGTAGTTATTAATAATTACTACTAATTATCAGCAATTATTACTAATTATTGGTAGTTATTACTAATTATTGCCAGTTATTAATAATTATTGGAAGATATTACAAATTATGAGAAATCATTTCTAATTATTACTAATTATTGGTAGTTATTACTAATTATTGGTAATTATTACTAATTATTTGTAATTATTTTTTTTATTATGAATTATTAATAATTATTGGTAATTATTGGTGCATATGAATAATTATTGATAAATATTACTAAATGTTTCTAATTATTTTGAATTATTGTTAATTATTACTAATTATTACTAATTTTCATTAATTATTACTAAATATTGGTGTAACTTCCTGACCTGAGAGACACTAAATGGTGACCCGAGTCGGTGGGTCACATGGTCTTAGGCGCACCTTCCCGTATGTCAGAGGCTTCCGACTAGTAGCGAGGGTCTAAGGTGGTATTATGGGGAGACTACACCCACATAATCAGAGTCTAGCATAACATTGTAATCACATCAATTAGATAGAGAAAGCATATCAAATAACTGAACCACAATAAATAAACATCTTGATAGTAAGAGTAATAAACAAAGCCAAGGCAATTTCATATACACGATGAGTATGTCATGTTTCTATACAAAAAGGCATGAAAAACAAGGCAACAGACATCCGATACAATACATGTATTAAAAGTAACAATGACCAAAGAATTATGTCTAGATAGTATCATGAGCATATCTCGGTCCTGTTGTAACAGCCCGATATTTTATGAAAAATAATCTTTTTAATTTTATTAATGTCTTGTGTTGTACGCTACACCAAAAGGAGCTTTCAAAACACGCGTCCTTGACTTGCCTTTCATTACACGCATTCGCAACCTTCCTCGATAGCGTGTGTAGTACGCAATACTGAGTTTCACGAAACAACGATATGCTATTAAAATATTATTAAAACTAGCCGTTATGAATAGTAATAACCACTTTTTGAAATTTTGTAAGTTTTATTTTTCAAAATGGAATTCATTTTTGGATTCGTAATATCGAAATTAGCTTAGGGTGAAATTTTGGTACTTTTCGGATAACTTTCATATTCTGATGAATAGTGAAAATTACTAAATTTTAATTAAAAACAACTTTTTTAATCGAAATAATTAATAGTGATAAATTATTAATTTGAGTGGTTTTAAAGTATATTTAGAATATATTTTTACAATTTAATACAATGTTGGTCATTGGATGTAATTTCACATTTAAACCAGTTTTAAACTAGTGTCAATCTTTTGATAGATATTGTTTCTTAAAAACACGCTATTTGTTTTAACAGCGGGATTTAATTATAAAATTAATTAATGCAACTTCTATGTTATGAATTTGGTAAAATAGACTTCATTTTTGAATTCGGAATATGAAATATAGCTTAGGATGAAATTTTGGCATTGTTCTGAAAAACATCAATTTTTGATGAATAGTGAAACTACTAAGTGGTAGTTAAAAACTGAATTTTGCATAAAAATTAATTTTACCGCTTCTGTGAATGGAATTTCGAAAATCCGACAGACACGGTTGATATCAGTAAGTAAAATGTGGTTCAATGAGATAAAAATAATTTTTTGGTGAATAATAACTTTTTATTTTTTTTACCGCGGTTAAAAGTAAATAGGGTAATTAAGGGTAAAAATGATATTAATATTACCCTAACACATGTCCTAATACTATTGGACAAGTGTATCTCGACCAAAAACAACCTTAAGTGTAAAATATTATCATTTAGGACCACTTGGATTAGATTAGGACATTTATTATTATTTAATTCAAAGAAGAGTTAAAAGAGTCAAAATCAAAGTTTATTTACTAAAACATTTTTAATATAGAGTTAGCCATAAGATAAATTTGATTGTAAATATTCATTAGAAAGATACAAATATTTCATACATAATTATATTTTATTTATAATTTTTCGACTTTAAATAAATTAATTTATTTATGACACAACGATGATGCAGTAATTACCCTTTTAAGGAAATATTAACATAATTGATGTTATAAATGCTCAAATGAATGTAATTTGAGACTTTTTATGAATTCCACTAATTTTCTAGGTTACTATGATATATTAGTGTTGATTTAATCAACTTGGTTCGAACATATAATTCTGTTATGACTTTCACAAAAATCATATATCAAATAGTGTCAAAATTGACACAAAATAGTTTTTAAATCAAATATTATATTATTAATTGTTATTTTATTCCTAAAAATCTAAGGTTCGTCCAAATGACTTAGATAAGGATATATATATTAATAAGAAACAATTTGGGGTTCGTTTGGCATGTTATAGTAAGTGTATTAACCATATAGTGAAAGAAAACAAAAAGACACGGTAAAAGTTAAATTATTTAACTTAGAGTTAAATCTAATTGATAAGGTTAAAATAATACCCTAAACTTGTCTAAATCCTATTGGTTGATAGGATTTCGACCCATACCCACTTTAGCTTCTAAATAAGACCCTTTGGAACCATTATAAACCGATTTTGACTTTAATATAAAATAATATTTTGAGATATTCCTGAGGTGCCCCTCTCCTCCCTTATAAAAGGACACCTCCTCCCCCTCCTCCACACACCAATTTGAGCACTCAAGCTCGGCCAACCCCTACCAAAATCTCTTCTCCACTTCCCTAGCAACATCCTAGAGGTTCTGGTCTTCCTCAAAGACCAATTTTAGTGCCCTAAGAGGAGGTCTCAAAGAGGCGCTTCATAGAAGAGGTAATTACAGTTACCAATTCTTTCATCTTTATTTCTTCTTCCACTTCTTCTTCTTAGGTTGTTTCATTATGAAGTAATAACATCAGTATCACTCATATACTGATATGTTATTATAAGTATGAAACAACCCTATTTCACCATCTATCCATCCTACGGAAAAAGAAATCACCACGCGTGTGTACGTACGGAATACCGTCTCCACGCCGTGGTGTAATCTATTTTCCACCACCACCTTACATGGATGGGTATAATGGTGTAAAGAATAACTATACATAGTTATTAAAACATCATATTGATTCTGATATATTGTATAATCCACTCCAATTCAATTCAATATTTATGGAAATGATATCATCGCTCGTGCGTACGTACGGACTACCGTCTCCACGACGTGATGAGATTCACTCTCCATGTGAACCATTTAAGAATGATTATAAAGTATATATAAGAAATAATAATGAAATATATGACATTATAAAGCTACTGGATTTATTTATATATATATATATGTATGTCATCTACTTACTTCCATTCAAGACAATAAGGAAAAGAAAATAGCGTTCATGCGTACGTACGGACTACCGTCTCCATGAACGGTGTTTTTCATTTCATTTATCTATCTATTATATATATATATATACTGAATATATATGATATATAAATCATATTTTATATTCTGGAAGTAATCAAATCATGATATAAGTAATAATAATGTCAAGAACAACAAGTCAAAACACCTACGATAAATGAAACGATTTTACCCAAAACGCTTCTTTAACATGGAATTTACAAAAGAACGGGTAATATAATGTCATAAGTGAACCATATATGATATCATAACAATGAATATGATTATGTAATAAGTCAATGACATTATTTAAATCATTATATAGGAGGTTCGAACACATACGAAGCAAATCGGACCTAAGGTAAGGAAAATATCACAATCTCATTTTTATCCGAGATTGTTTATTCGTAAGTATTTACTGGGGTGTATTATATCATCCACATCCATGTTTCATCAATATGTAATATTATTTACATCCACTTACAATAGTTTAAATCCAATTTTACCCTTCGGTGAGTTTTTAGTAAAGAATATGAAAGGAATCTTTTGTCGTTTTTTCGTACGAGGTACTTTTTGACTTTTCCGACAAAAGTACGAAGAATGTTTTTTTTAACTTATACGGCATGAATGGATTTTTAAAACAGTATTTCCAAGAATATTCCTTTACAAGTTTTCAAGTTTATTTTTAATCAACTTCTTTTAGTTTAAAGTTGTATGACATGTTAAGAAAGGAAAAATGTTTTTGAAGTAGAAAGCATATTTTCCTCAAGAATGAAGTTCAAGTATTTTATCAAAATTATTTTCCATATAAGATAATAAAAGGGTTCTATTTTTACCCCTATTATTACATGGATTTGATTATGTTGTGATGGAAATATTTTTATGAATTCCTTTATCTTATATGAATTGTTTTATGATGTCATGTTGTTTAAGAATCCCATTTTTATTACATGGGTTACGCTATGATGTATGGTTTATGATTATGCGGCACACATAAGAAAGGATTCATTATAAGATGGGTGGGACCTATATCTCCCTACAATGCATTGGGTAAAGATTTTATATCTGATGAGATAGACAGGGCTGGAATGGTAGGTTATACCGGTTCAGTGAAACAGGACTGAAACGAGGGTTACTCGATTCAGAAAGGGACTTTGTCCACTAAGATAGTATTGGAAATGAGTCTTGACTAACAAGAAATGATTCTATATGATTATGTGTGAATGCCACAAAGTTTCATGTTTTAAGTTATGATTATTGTGATTACATTTCACTGCCATGATTTACCCCATGTTATGAAATTATGATCTCTTTTGTTGGTTAAGATTTTCCAAAAGTTATGTGCTTATGTATATGATGTGATTGATATTTCTTTTGTTTACCCTTACTGAGCATTTGAGCTCACCCTTTTATGTTTTCTTTTCCCCAGGATATATAGAAAGGTTTTAGATAAAAAAAAGGGGAACATCTTTATAGGAGATGTTGAAGATCTTTCACCACGATTAGAAGATTACGTTCCGAGTTTCCAAAGACACTAAACTATTACGATCCTTGTGTGCGTGTTTTTGTTATGTACTAAGTATTCCGCAAATGTAATGTATTGTCCATGTACGTCAAGCTTTGGGTCTCTACAGTTGGTATCAGAGGAAAGGTTTAGTCAACCTTTGGAAACTAGGATGCGAGAACTTTAGTGAGATACCTAGAGATATTTCTAAGGTATGTCTAGGGATGTCTCTAAGGTTAAGTATACGTATAGGTTATAGTCCTAGAATTGCGCTAACGATCTTAGAATTTAACCTAAGATGTTAGATATTGAGGGTGCTTTCCCTTTACTATGTTGTCTTCCATAGCATGATTTCGCCTCTCACAAAATTCTTTTTGTGTTTTAGTTAATGGAGGGAACCAGAAGGAATTCGGTTAACATTGAATCCAATGGACAAATTGGTGACTATGAGCAACAAAATTTTGTAATACCTAGAGATAAAGATATTGTGATTATGCCGAATCAGTCATCGCGATATATGATTAACAAGGTGAAATTTAGTGGTATGACTAATTCATCAAAGAAGAGGAAGATAAACTATTATGCATGTTCGCATGTTGAGGAGCATAAAGAAAGGAAGATTGAGATTTCTAAAGAAGGGAAGAAGAACCTTGAGGAATACCTCAAATGGAGGGACCGATGTTATCTGTGTGGAGAAAAGGGTCATAGAGTGACAGATTGTTATGGAGTTCAATGTCTTATTTGTGGAGAACATGGGCATTACCCAACTCAATGCCCTGACCTAAAAAGTTACTTCTAAATCAAGGAAGGACTTATTCCAGGACAATCATTGAAGTGGATGGACTGAAGTGTTTATGTATTGGTATTAAAGAATAATGTTGTTGAGGTACTTTTATGGTGTACTGAAATATTTATGTTTTGGTCTATTGTGGTTTTCAATAATTTTATGGAACCGGTAACCATGAAAAGTGATTGAGACATTTTTGGTAAACAGATGATATGAGCATAATGAAGAGATAAGAAGATAATGAGATGTTTGATTGTACTCATGAGCTCATGATTGATATAAAGACTAAGTGATATCATGGTTTGAGTATATATAATTTTTGGATTTTGGTATGTGGAAAGAGTTAACTTTTGACATCATTCATGTTTTCACTAAGGTTCAATGGGTATTCAAGATAATACATGATTAAGGCCTTTGAATGTTTGGAATGTAACCAACAAGACATATCTTATGGGGATTAACGACAGTATTAAATCTCCGGTAATCGTTTTCACTATATTATGAGAGTGGACTGTAGTATTATGGATAAGCCTAAAGATTAGAATGGATTATGTTGGACATAAGTTAGTATTGTTTAAGGATAGAAGATTTTCGATATTATTGATGGGATGTTATAGTAATGTAGTTTTAGAAAAAGGACAACCTGCAGGACGGGCGACAGCCCATCGCTTTGGACAAGGCTGTGGGAATCGAACCCACAACCGAAGTGCGACTGGCCTTTATCACCTACCACTGGCCTACAGGAAGTCCCTGTTTAGTAGAAACTAGTTTTATTATATTAAGCAGTATGATATATGAAGTATAAGTCCATTTTAGGAACCATATATGATTAATCTCACTATAGATCGACTTATGTATATAATTTTTGCTAACCTTTTGTTTGAGACAGATGGAATGACCCGTCATTCTATCACATGATCTGCTAACACTTCACGAATAACAAATTCAACTTCATTTATTTAAGAGATGAAGTAGAAATTGTTCAAGGCACAAACAATAGTGCGACTATACCAAAATAAAGTAAGTATTTATTCTAATTCAAATTCTTCAACTTTAGGGAAACGATCTTGAAAACCAAAAAAAAATGTTGTCCTAGTGATCTTATATCTAATTAATCGGATGGTACCTTATATCGTCACAAATTTATGGATTTGTGATTGTTGGCTTTTCCATAGCCATGTTCTCTACCACCCTCCATCAGAACATGATGGTTAGATTTCTCTTCCATATCCATATTTTCACCTATGTGGAAACCCAGTGATTAGTTTATTTGGGTAACCGTTACGTTTCATACTTTTGTTTTTAAAGATTGGTTTTGATATTCCATTTTACGATGTGGGTTTCTATTAAAGAAACTTTCTAATAGTAAAGCATTTATAACCCCGACGAATTTCGAGGGCGAAATTCATTTTAAGGGGGGTAGAATGTAACAGCCCGAGATTTTATGAAAAATAATCTTTTTAATTTTATTAATGTCTTGTGTTGTACGCTACACCAAAAGGAGCTTTCACAACACGCATCCTTGACTTGCCTTGCATTACACGCATTTGCAACCTTCCTCGATATCGTGTGTAGTACGCAATACTGAGTTTCACGAAACAACGATATGCTATTAAAATATTATTAAAACTAGCCGTTATGAATAGTAATAACCACTTTTTGAAATTTTGTAAGTTTTATTTTTCAAAATGGAATTCATTTTTGGATTCGTAATATCGAAATTAGCTTAGGGTGAAATTTTGGTACTTTTCGGATAACTTTCATATTCTGATGAATAGTGAAAATTACTAAATTTTAATTAAAAACAACTTTTTTAATTGAAATAATTAATAGTGATAAATTATTAATTTGAGTGGTTTTAAAGTATATTTAGAATATATTTTTACAATTTAATACAATGTTGGTCATTGGATGTAATTTCACATTTAAACCAGTTATAAACTAGTGTCAATCTTTTGATAGATATTGTTTCTTAAAAACACGCTATTTGTTTTAACAACGGGATTTAATTATAAAATTAATTAATGCAACTTCTATGTTATGAATTTGGTAAAATAGAATTCATTTTTGAATTTGGAATATGAAATATAGCTTAGGATGAAATTTTGGCATTGTTCTGAAAAACATCAATTTTTGATGAATAGTGAAACTACTAAGTGGTAGTTAAAAACTGAATTTTGCATAAAACTTAATTTTACCGCTTCTGTGAATGGAATTTCGAAAATCCGACAGACACGGTTGATATCAATAAGTAAAATGTGGTTCAATGAGATAAAAATAATTTTTTGGTGAATAGTAACTTTTTATTTTTTTTACCGCGGTTAAAAGTAAATAGGGTAATTAAGGGTAAAAATGATATTAATATTACCCTAACACATGTCCTAATACTATTGGAAAAGTGTATATCGACCAAAAACAACCTTAAGTGTAAAATATTATCATTTAGGACCACTTGGATTAGATTAGGACATTTATTATTATTTAATTCAAAGAAGAGTTAAAAGAGTCAAAATCAAAGTTTATTTACTAAATCATTTTTAATATAGAGTTATACATAAGATAAATTCGATTGTAAATATTCATTAGAAAGATACAAAGATTTAATACATAATGATATTTTATTTATAATTTTTAGACTTTAAATAAATTAATTTATTGATGACACAACGATGATGCAGTAATTACCCTTTTAAGGAAATATTAACATAATTGATGTTATAAATGCTCAAATGAATGTAATTTGAGACTTTTTATGAATTACACTAATTTTATAGGTTACTATGATATATTAGTGTTGATTTAATCAACTTTTTTAGAACATATAATTCTTTTATAACTTTCACAAAAATCATATATCAAATAGTGTCAAAATTGACATAAAATAGTTTTTAAATAAAATATTATATTATTAATTGTTATTTTATTCCTAAAAATCTAAGGTTCGGCCAAATGACTTAGATAAGGATACATATATTAATGATAAACAATTTGGGGTTCGTTTGGCATGTTATAGTAAGTGTATTAACCATATAGTGAAAGAAAAAAAAAGACACGGTAAAAGTTAAATTATTTAACTTAGAGTTAAATCTAATTGATAAGGTTAAAATAATACCCTAAACTTGTCTAAATCATATTGGTTGATAGGATTTCGACCCATCCCCACTTTAGCTTCGAAATAAGACCCTTTGGAACCATTATAAACCGATTTTGACATTAATATAAAATAATATTTTGAGATATTCCTAAGGTGCCCCTCTCCTCCCTTATAAAAGGACACCTCCTCCCCCTCCTCCACACACCAATTTGAGCACTCAAGCTCGACCAACACCTGAAAAAATATCTTATCCACTTCCCTAGAAACATCCTAGAGGTTTTGGTCTTCCTCAAAGACCAATTTTAGTGCCCTAAGAGGAGGTCTCAAAGAGGCGCTTCAAAGAAGAGGTAATTACCGTTACCAATTCTTTCATCTTTATTTCTTCTTCCACTTCTTCTTCTTAGGTTGTTTCATTATGAAGTAATAACATCAGTATCACTCATATACTGATATGTTATTATAAGTATGAAACAACCCTATTTCACCATCTATCCATCCTACGGAAAAAGAAATCACCACGCGTGTGTATGTACGGAATACCGTCTCCACGCCGTGGTGTAATCTATTTTCCACCACCACCTTACATGGATGAGTATAATGGTGTGAGGAATAACTATAAATAGTTATTACAACATCATATTGATTCTGATATATTGTATAATCCACTCCAATTCAATTCAATATTTATGGAAATGATATCGTCGCTCGTGCGTACGTACGGACTACCGTCTCCACGACGCGATGAGATTCACTCTCCATGTTAACCATTTAAGAATGATTATAAAGTATATATAAGAAATAATAATGAAATATATGACATTATAAAGCTACTGGATTTATTTATATATATATATATATATATGTATGTCATCTACTTACTTCCATTCAAGACAATAAGGAAAGGAAAACAGCGTTCATGCGTACGTACGGACTACCGTCTCCATGAACGGTGTTTTTCATTTCATTTATCTATCTATTATATATATATATACTGAATATATATGATATATAAATCATATTTTATATTCTGAAAGTAAGTAAATCATGATATAAGTAATAAAAATGTCAAGAAAAACAAGTCAAAACACCTACGATAAATGAAACGATTTTACCCAAAACGCTTCTTTAACATGGAATTTACAAAAGAATGGGTAATATAATGTCATAAGTGAACCATATATGATATAATAACAATGAATATGATTCCGTAATAAGTCAATGACATTATTTAAATCATTATACATGAGGTTCGGACACATACGAAGCAAATCAGACCTAAGGTAAGGAAAATATCACAATCTCATTTTTATCCGAGATTGTTTATTCGTAAGTATTTACTGGGGTGTATTCTATCATCCACATCCATGTTTCATCAATATGTAATATTATTTACATCAACTTACAATAGTTTAAATCCAATTTTACCCTTCGGTGAGTTTTTAGTAAAGAATATGAAAGGAATCTTTTGTCGTTTTTTCGTACGAGGTACTTTTTGACTTTTCCGACAAAAGTATGAAGAATGTTTTTTTTAACTTATACGGCATGAATGGATTTTAAAAACATTATTTCCAAGAAGCTTCCTTTACAAGTTTTCAAGTTTATTTTTAATCAACTTCTTTTAGTTTAAAGTTGTATGACATGTTAAGAAAGGAAAAATGTTTTTGAAGTAGAAAGCATATTTTCCTCAAGAATGAAGTTCAAGTATTTTATCAAAATTATTTTCCATATAAGATAATAAAAGGGTTCTATTTTTATCCCTATTATTACATGGATTTGATTATGTTGTGATGGAAATATTTTTATGAATTCATTTATCTTATATGAATTGTTTTATGATGTCATGTTGTTTAAGAATCCCATTTTTATTACATGGGTTACGCTATGATGTATGGTTTATGATTATGTGGAACACATAATAAAGGATTAATTATAAGATGGGTGGGACCTATATCTCCCTCCAATGCATTGGGTAAAGATTTTATATCTCATGAGATAGACAGGGCTGGAACGGTAGGTTATACCGGTTCAGTGAAACAGGACTGAAACGAGGGTTACTCGATTCAAAAAGGGACTTTGTCCACTAAGATAGTCTTGGAAATGAGTCTTGACTAAAAAGAAATGATTCTCTATTATTATGTGTGAATGCCACAAAGTTTCATGTTTTAAGTTATGATTATTGTGATTACATTTCACTGCCATGATTTACCCCATGTTATGAAATTATGATCTCTTTTGCAGGTTAAGATTTTCCAAAAGTTATGTGCTTATGTATATGATGTGATTGATATTTCTTTTGTTTACCCTTACTGAGCATATGAGCTCACCCTTTTATGTTTTCTTTTCCCCAGGATATAAAGAAAGGTTTTAGGTAAAAAAAAAGGGGAACATCTTTATAGGAGATGTTGAAGATCTTTCACCACGATTAGAAGATTACGTTCCGAGTTTCCAAAGACACTAAACTATTACGATCCTTGTGTGTGTGTTTTTGTTATGTACTAAGTATTCCGAAAATGTAATGTATTGTCCATGTACGTCAAGCTTTGGGTCTCTACACCTATGCTCCCTTGCTTCTACGCAATAAACTATCAAGCATCATAAAGTGAGTGCTTTCCCCTATCCCTACCTGCATCCACAAAGTCTGTCCAGATACCCAACAACGATCCAAATAGGGTGTGAAATAACACTCAGTAGGCCACCACTAATGGTGTCTATAACAAATATAGTCTATATATATAAGCTGAAGGAGTTTGAAATATATAACAGTGATATAAAATGACACAACCATATGTGATATTTTCCATCCTACCATGGATCACTGTAAAAAGGAAATCATAAACAAGGTGCATATTTAAAGCATGATATAATATCCATTGCGGTATATGCTGAGTAATTAGGCGTTAGAGCCAATGGGCCGTCTCCAAGGTATAAACGACTAAGTCATCCTCATCGAGTGTCAGGCCTACAAGGGCTGTATCCAAGGCATAAGAAACCGAGGCATCCTCATTGAGTGTCAAACCTATAGGGCCAGATCCAAGGTATAAAAGACCAATATATCCTCATTGAGTGTAAGGAATACAAGGGCTACATCCAAGGTATAAATGACCAAGGTATCCTCATTGATTCCATGGAGAATCTTTATAGAAAACTCATTCTCGACATGGGTGGATGCTAAGGATCATGTCCACGGAGCATGTCCAAGTTGGTCCAAGTAAGATGGATCCCGAGAGTATAAATGTCATAGGCATCCAAAGGAATTTGGATACATGGAGTAGAAATTTCTATGACATCCTAAGTGATCCTGGATTTATAGAGTATAAATGTCCATGGCATCCAATATAATCATAACCATTTCATTAGTCATTTCATAACTCATTTCATAAAAATATTCAACCCATGAGTTCACCCAAATCATTCCACATTTTCCATTAAACCCATTTACCCATTTTAATAACATGTAATCACATAACAAGGAGGAAAAATCCCTCTCTTAATATCTCATTTAATTCATTTAACACTCCCACTAAGATGGTGAGCTCACACGCACCCAACAAGGTGGTATATCATAGGGAAAATACACAAACCCACACCATGGGTTTCTCTAGTTGAGGTGAACGAACTCCAACCATACAAGGTCACTAAGTGTGAAACCCAAATAGGTTCTAAACAATTTATTCAAGGAATTAATTTATTTTTAGGAGTAACACTGAAAGGTTTGGCATGCATAAGGATGAAAACTATCCATAAAACAGCATTACATTACAGAAAAAGGCATATACCACCTACCATATACCCATGGTAGAACTCTCTTCCAATATCAACCTTTTATTCTATATGGATCAAGAGAAAAATGATGAATGGAAAGAATCCCTCAAAAAAGGGAATATTAGATTTCACCAAAATAATACCATTGATGTGAGGGAAAATGAATAAAAGAGCCTAAGTCATGAGAACTCCCTGATGTATATCCAATTATATAAACAAATATTGAATCTGAGGGTAGATGAATAATCAACACCAAATCCTAGTTTAGTCTTGATGAAGGCTCAATGGGAGAAGAAGGCCCCACTTTTTTGACTGAAAATAAAATAGGAAGAGGTGGTTTGAACATTTAATGCCATAGGGGGAAAAATAGAAATTTCCCACATTTTATCTGGATCACATGGTTTGGCCACAAGGTTGACCAAATTGTGCACTAACCGTGAACCCTTCTCTATCCAAGAACCCTCCTCACATAGTTCATGTGCATGGTTTGGGAAACCATACATAAATAATGTTATTTCCCTCTCTTAAAAAATGTAGGTGGACCACATGAGCATGTGGACTAGGATGCATGGTTAGGGAAAGACATGCACCCTTTTATCTTTTTGAAGTATGCCACAAGGTTAGGATAAAATATATGGACTGAGCGGCATGGTTTCTACTAACGGTGTGGCCCAACTGGATTTTCCAAAAACTAAACCTTTAGGCTCTGAATAATCCCTAAAACCCCCAAAACTCTCATGACCTTATTAAGCATTCAAATTAAGTAAAAAAAGGAATAAAACTAAAATTTATAGGATATGTACGTCAAGGAAAACTCAGGATATTACAATATCCCCCTATTAAGACAACTCATCCCCGATTTGTTCTTCTATGGGTGGTAAATATTTTGAAAAGAGTTCCACCACTGAGAATGCACATCTGCCTCATGCTCCCAAGTCTTGTCCTGTATATGGGAATACTTCCATATCACCCATACTAGATGGAAAAAATAGCCTCAAAAGACTTCATGCTTTGATCAACGATATATATTGGATTCTCCTAGATGGATGCATCTACCTGTAGCTCAATGACATTCAGATAAATATTATAATATGGGTATGAGTTATAATGATGTAACTGAGATAAGTGGAAGACATCGTTCTTGAATTGGTAATTATGAGGTAACTGCAACTGATAGGCCACCAAACCTACTCACTATAGAATCTTAAACAACTCCACATATCATGGAAAAAGAAAACCATATCTCCAAATCTCTCTGTACCCCAACCTTAGTGAGATATGAAAAAGACCTGATCCCCGACCTCAAACTCTATAGGTCATCAATAGTGATCTTTATAGCATTTTTGTCTATACTATGTAGTAACCTTACACTTTATGATCAACTATACCTACTCTGAATTCTTCTGCATGAGGCATGGTCCAAGCAATATTTGTAACACCCTGAGATTTTATGAAAAATAATCTTTTTAATTTTATTGATGTCTTGTGTTTTACGCAACAACAAAGGAGTCTTGCACAACACACAACCCTAACTTGGCTTCATTATACACAATCACGACCTTCCTCGATAGCGTGTGTTGTACGCAATACCGAGTTTCACTAAACAACGATATGCTATTAAAAAATTATTAAAACTAGCTGTTATGTATAGTAATAACCACTTTTTGAAATTTTGAAAATTTAATCTTTCAAAATGGACTTCATTTTTGGATTCTGAATATCTAAATTAGCCTAGGGTGAAATTTTGGTATTTTTCTGAAAACTTTCAATTTTTGATGAATAGTGAAAACACTAGGTTACTATTTAAAAACCGACTTTTTATTTAAATAAGTATTTATTTTATTTAAATTTATTTTAGGTCAAAATTGATAAATAATACCTATATAAGTTCAATGTAATTCATTGGATTCATTTTTTTAATAATTTTAGATATATAAAAATTTTATTGAACTTTTGACCGTCTTTTACCCACATACTAGGAGAATTTTCAAATTTACATAAAAATTAATTTTACCGCTTTTTTGAATGGAATTTAAAAAATCCAAGAGACACGGTTGATTTCAGTAAGTAAAATGTGGTTCAATGAGATGAAAATAATTTTTGGTGAATAGTAACTTTTTACTTTTATTTACTACGGTTAAAAGTAAATAGGGTAATTAAGGGTAAAAATGATATCATTATTAACCTAACACAAGTACTAATTCTATTGGATAAGTGTAATTCGACCAAAAACAACCTTAGGAATAAAATATGACCATTTAGGCCCACTTTGATTAGATTAGGACATTTATTATTAATTTATTTAAAGAAGGGTTAAAATAGTTAAAATCAAAGTTTAATAAGTAAATCATTTTTAATATAGGGTTATACATAAGATAAATTCGACTATAAATATTAATTAGAAATATAAAAAGATTTTCTACATAATTATATTTTATTTGTAATTTTTAGACTTTAAATAATTTAATTTAGTTATGATACAATGATGATGCAGTAATTATCTTATTAATGAAATATTGACATAATTGATGTTATAAATACCCAAATAAATGTAATTTGAGACTCTTTATGAATTACAATAATTTTCTATGTAAATATGGAATGTTAGTGTTGATTTAATTAACTTTTTTCTAACTAATAATTCTGTTATGATTTTCAAAAAAAATCAATTACCAAATAGTTTCAAAATTGACATAAAATAGTTTTTAAAACAAATATTATATTATTAATTGTTATTTTATTCCTAAAAATCTAAGGTTGGGAAAAATGACTTATATAAGGTTATATATATTAATAATAAACAACTTGGGGTTCGTTTGGCTTGTTATATTAAGTTTATTAACCTTATAGTGTAAGAACACAAAAAGACAAGGTAAAAGTAAAATTATCTAACTTAAAGTTAAATCTAAATGATAAGGTTAAAATAGAAACCTAAACTTGTCTAAATTCTATTGGATGAGAGGATTTAGACCGATAACCACCTTATCTTCAAAATAACTCAATTTTGAGCTATTAAAACCTGAATATGACTTTATAATAAAATACTATTTTTAGTTATTACAAAGGTGCCCCTCTCCTCCCTTATAAAAGGGAACCTCCTCCCTCTCTTACTCACACCACTTTGAGCCTTAAAGCTCGGAAAACCCCTGCCAATTTCTCTGATCCACTTCCCTAGAAACATCCTAGAGGTTCTGGTCTTCTTCAAAGACCAATATTAGTGTCCTAAGAGGAGGTTTCAAAAAGGCGCTTCAAAGAAGAGGTAATGCCTGTTACTGATTCTTTAAACTTTATTTCTTCTTCCACTTCTTCTTCTTTAGTTGTTTAATTATGAAGTAATAACATCAGTATAAATCATATACTTCTATGTTATTATAATTATGAAACAACCCTATTTCACTATCTATCCATCCTACGGAAAATGGAATCACCACGCGTGCGTACGTACGGAATACCGTCTCCATGCCGTGGTGTAATATGTTTTTCCACCACCAAATTACATGGATGGGTATAATGGTGTAAATAAATTATTATTGTAAAGTGATATTTATTATGAAATTGTATACATACACTCCAATACAATTCCACAATCATGGGAATGATATCATCGCTCATGCGTACGTACGGACTACCGTCTCCACGAACGCGATGAGATTCATTTTCCATGATTAACCATTCAAGAATGATTATAAAGTATATATAATGAATAATAATGAAATATATGACATAATAATTCTAATGGATTTATTTATATATATATATGTATGTCATATACTCAATTCCATTCAATTCAATAAGGAAACGAAAACAGCGTTCATGCGTACGTACGACCTACCGTCTCCATGGACGGTGTATTTCATTCCTTTTATCGATCTATAATATATATGTATATAATGAATATATATTATATATAAAACATGTTTTAAATTCTGGAATTATTTAAATCAGGATATAATTAATAATATCAAGAACGACGAGTCGAAACACATACGATAAATGAAACGATTTTACCCAAAACGCTCTTTAACATGGAATTTACAAAAGAATGGGTAATATAAAGTCATAAGTGAACCATATATGATATAATAACAATGAGTATGATTCTGTAATAAGTCAATGACATTATTTAAATCATTATACAGGATGTTCGGATACATACGAAGCATATCGGACATAAGGTAAGGGATAATTTTGCAAATCTCATTTTTATCCGAGATTGCTTATTCGTAAGTATTTACTGGGGTTATTTATATCATCCATGTCCATGTTTTATAAAAGTTCTTTCATGTATGTTTAAAGTTCTTTTTACCCATTTTTTACTTTTACTACATTGTATGTATGGAATCTTTATTTTTTTTATGTTACAAGGAACTCTTTTGACATTTTCGGAAAAAGTATGAGAAGAATGTTTTTTTAACTTATACGACATGAACAAATTTTTAAGGTTTTATAAAGCCTTATTTTCATGAAGCTTCCTCCAAAAGATTTCATGACTATTTTCAAAAAAATCGTTTTCTTTTAAAATTGCATGACATTTTGTGAAAAGAGAATTATTTTGAAGAAGAAAGGATATTTTCCTGAAGAATTCATTTCAAGTGTTTTATCAAAACCATTTTTCATCTAAGATGACATTATTTAATATGTGTATGTTTCAAGTATCATGTCTCTATGATTTACATGGTTTCAATTTTCTTATTATGAAATGATATCCATTTATTTTACATGGATTATGTGATGATGGGATGATGTTTATGAAACCTATTTTATTTATTGGGTTATGTATGTTTATTTTGTGGCACAAGTAAGAATGATTTCATTTTGAGATGGATGTGACCTATATCTCCCTCCAATGAATTGGGTAAAGATTTATATCTCATGAGATAGACTTGGCAGGAACGGTAAGTTAATTCAGTTCAGTGTTACAGGACTGAAACAAGGAGTGAACTCGATTCAGAAAGGGACTTTGTCCACTAAGATGGTCTTGGCATCAATGCCTTGCCTACTATGGAAATCATGACATGTGCTGAATGGTTTCCACAATTACATGTTTTATTCCCATTTTATCCTGTTTGATGTTCTTTTATGATATATGCCTTACGTACTTCCACAATTTATGTCTTTGCTCAAGATTTTGATGTTTAAATTTCATGTTCAAGTTTTTGCTTCCAAATGTTTATGGATTGTTTTATGTTTTCTATGTTTGCCCTTACTGAGCATTTGAGCTCACCCTTTTTATGTTTTATTTTCCCCAGGAAGTAAAGAAAGGTTTTAGGTAAGGAAACAAAAAGGGGAAGATCGTTATGGGCGTTGTTGAAGATCTTTCACCACAATTAGAAGATTTTATTCCGAGTTTCCAAAGACACTAAACTATTATGGTCCTTGTGTGTCTGTTTTTGTTTTATATTAAGTATTCCGCAAAAGTAATGTATTTTCCATGTATGTCAAGCTTCGGGTCTATACAGTTGGTATCAGAGGAAAGGTTTAGTCAACCTTTGGAAACTAGGATGTGAAAACGTTAGTGAGATCCCTAGAGATATTTCTATGGTATGTCTAGGGATGTCCCTAAGGATAAGTATACGTATAGGATATAGTCCTAGAACTATGATAACGATCTTAGAATTTAACCTAAGATGTTAGATATTGAAGGTAATCACCCTTTATTGTGTTGTTTTCCCTAGCATGATTTTTTCCTCTCACACTATTCTTTTTGGGTTTTAGACGATGGATGGAACCCGAAGGAACCGTGTTGATCAATGTAATGGACAATGCAATGATTGTCCTCCTGAACAAACAAATGTTATGGGAGATGGAGTGCAAAATATTATTTCTATACTTACAAAAGCTATGAATCATTCTGGAATTCCAAATGAGAATAGAAGGGAACAATATTCTATTGAGTCCTTCATGAGGCAACGTCCACCTTCTTTCAGTGGGTCTTCTGATCCACTTGTTGCTGAACAATGGATTAGAACCACTGAAAATATATTTTTAGTTCTTCAATTTTCTGAACATGATAAAGTCATCTTAGCAATATATCGTTTGGAAGGTGAAACTGATCAATGGTGGAATCTTATCAAGAATACGAGGCCAAGAGATGAAATTGAGTCCATGGAATGGGACGAGTTCAAGAACTTATTTTTCAATAAGTACTTCCCCCATATTCTTCAAACAAATATGGAGAAGGAGTTTATTGAACTAAAGAAAAAGGATGATTAATCTGTTGGTATATACGAAGCGAATTTTAAAAGGCTTGCAAGGTATGTATATGGCTTTATCATCCAACCTGAAAGTAAAACTGATCGATTCTTCAGTGGTTTAAAACCAAATCTTCGAAGGGAATTAGCTATAAGAGACTTCAGTAGCTATGAAGAAATTGTGCATTGTGATATCAAGGTAGAAATGGAAGTTTGTGTTACATATCCATATCATGGTTTTGACAAGAAACGAAAGATGGAGTTCAAGGAGAAATCTCAGAATAATGGTGAAAAGAAGATGAATGTTTCCTTATGCTCAAAGTGTGGAAAGAAGCATGGTGGAGATTGTCTTAAAGGGACTAGAAAATGTTTTAAGTGTGGAAAAGAAGGTCATCGAGCAGCTGAGTGTCGAAGTAATGGAAAAAGGGTTTCTAATGGTGTGAATAAAGAAAAGAGTGAAGAGAATGCACCAACAACACTTCAATGCTTCAAGTGCAATGAAATGGGGAATTATGCTAATCAATTCTCTAATCCAAGGGTTAATGATGATCAACATGAGAAACCACTTAAGGAAAAGGACAAAGGGAAGTCACATGCGATAACTATTGGTGATGTTGAATATGACAACGATGTGGTGGAATGATTCAGTGTTTATGTAATGGGATTCAAAAATAATGCTGTATATAGTATCATGGAATATTGTAATATTTATGTATTGGTCAATTGTGGTTTTCAATAATTTTATGGTACTGGTAACCATGGAAAGTGATTGAGAAATTTTGGTAAGCAGATGATATGTGCATAATGAAGGGATAAAAAGATAATGAGATGTTTGATTGTATTCATGAGCTCATGATTGATATAAGGACTAAGTGATATCATGGTTTGAGTATAAAGAATTTTGAGGATTTTGGTATGTGGAAAGTGTTAACTTTTAACTGCATTCATGTTTTCACTAAGGTTCAATGGGTATTCATTCTTGAATAGAATACATGATTAAGGTATTCACATGTTTGTAATTTGACCAACAAGATATATCTTATGATATATAGGGGATAAATGATGGCATTCACGTGATTGTTATGTGACATTTCAAGTAATCATTTTCTTTATACTATGATCTTGGACCAAAGTATTTTAGATAAACCTAAAGATTGGAATGAATTATGTTGGACATAAGTTAGTATTTTTTAAGGATAGAACTTTTTTTCGATATTATTGATGGGATGTTATAGTAATATAGTTTTAGAAAAAGGACAACCTACAGGACAGGCGACAACCCATCGCGTCGGACAAGGCTATGGGAATCAAACCCACAACCGAAGTGCGACTGGATTTTATCGCCTACCACTGGCCTACAGGAAGTACCTGGTTAGTAGAAACTAGTTTTATTTTATTACACGGTATAATATATGAATTATAAGTTCATTTTTGGAATCATATACGATTAACCTCACCATAGATGGACTTATGTATATTTGATAACTTTTGCTAACCTTTTGTTTGAAACAGATGGAATGAATCATCATTCTATCACATGATCTGTTAACACTTCATGAATAACAAATTCAACTTCAATTCTTTAAGAGATGAAGTAGAAACTATTCAAAGCAAGAGCAGTAGTGAGATTGTACCAAAACAAAGTAAGTATTTATTCTAATTCAAATTCTTCAACTTTAGGGAAATGATCTTGAAAACCAAAAATGTTGTTCTAGTTCCCTTATATCTGATGAATCGGATGGTACCTTAGATCATCACAAATCTATGGATTTGTGATTGTTGGATTTTTCATAGCCATGTTCTCTACCACTCTCCATCAGAACATGATGGTTAGGTTTCTCTTCCATATCCATTTTTCACCTATGTTCTCCTATGTGGAAACCCAGTGATTAGTTAATTTGGGTAACCGTTATGTTTCATACTTTAGTTTTTAAATATTGGTTTTGGTATTCCTTTTTATGATGTGGGTTTCTATTAAGGAAACTTTCTAGTAGTAAACCATTTATAACCCCGACGATTTTTGAGGGCGAAATTCATTTTAAGGGGGGTAGAATATAACACCCTGAGATTTTCTGAAAAATATTCTTTTTAATTTTATTGATGTCTTGTGTTGTATGCTACAACAAATAAGTCTTTCACAACATGCAACCCTAACTTGGCTGCATTACACACAATTGCGACCTTCCTTGATAGCGTGTGTTGTACGCAATACCGAGTTTCACTAAACAACAATATGCTATTAAAATATTATTAAAACTAGCCGTTATGAATAGTAATAACCACCTTTTGAAATTATGAAAATTTCATTTTTCAAAATGGACTTCATTTTTGGATTTGGAATTTCAAAATTAGCCTATGGTGAAATTTTGGTATTTTTCTGAAAACTTTCAATTTTTGATGAATAGTGAAAACACTAGGTTACTATTTAAAAACCGACTTTTTATTTAAATAATTATTATTTTTATTTAAATTTATTTTAGGTCAAAATTGATACATAATACCTATATAAGTTCAATGTAATTCATTGGAGTCATTTTTTTAATAATTTTATATATATAAAAATTTTATTGAACTTTTGACCGTCTTTTACACACCTCCTAGGAGAATTTGCAAATTTATATAAAACTTAATTTTACCACTTTTGTGAATGGAATTTCAAAAATCTGAGAGACATGGTTGATGCCAGTAAGTAAAATTCGGTTCAATGAGATGAAAATAATTTTTGGTGAATAGTAACTTTTTACTTTTATTTACCACGGTTAAAAGTAAATAGGGTAATTAAGGGTAAAAATGATATTATTATTACCCTAAGACATGTCCTAATTCTATTGGATAAGTGTAATTAGACCAAAAAAAACCTTAGGAATAAAATATTACCATTTAGGCCCACTTGGATTAGATTAGGACATTTATTATTAATTTATTTAAAGAAGGGTTAAAATAGTTAAAATAAAAGTTTAATAAGTAAATCATTTTTAATATAGGTTTATACATAAGATAAATTAGACTATAAATATTCATTAGAAATATAAAATGATTTACTACATAATGATATTTTATTTGTAATTTTTAGACTTTAAATCATTTAATTTATGTATGACACAATGATGATGCAATAATTTTCTTATTAATGAAATATTGACATAATTGATGTTATAAATACCCAAATAAATGTAATTTGAGACTTTTTATGAATTATAATAATTTTATATGTTAATATGACATGTTAGTGTTGATTTAATTAACTTTTTTCGAACTAATCATTCTGTTATGATTTTCAAAAAAATCAATTACCAAATAGCGTCAAATTGACATAAAATAGTTTTTAAAACAAATATTGTATTATTAATTGTTATTATATTCCTAAAAATCTATGGTTTGGAAAAATTACTTATATAAGATTATATATATTAATAATAAACAACATGGGGTTCTTTTGGCTTGTTATAGTAACTTTATTAACCTTATAGTGTAAGAACACCAAAAGACACGGTAAAAGTAAAATTATCTAACTTAAAGATAAATATAAATGATACGGTTAAAATAGGAACCTAAACTTGTCTAAATTGTATTGGATGAGATTATTTCGACCCATCCCCACCTTATATTCGAAATAACTCAATTTGGAGCTATTAAAAACCGAATATGACTTTATAATATAATAATATTTTTAGTTATTCCAAAGGTGCCCCTCTCCTCCCTTATAAAAGGGCACCTCCTCCCTCTATTCCTCACACCACTTTGAGCCTTAAAGCTCGGCCAAACCCTACCTATTTATCTTCTCTACTTACCTAGAAACATCCTAGAGGTTCTAGTCTTCTTCAAATACCAATATTAGTGTCCTAAGAGGAGGTTTCAAAAAGGCACTTCAAAGAAGAGGTAATGCCCGTTACCGATTCTTTCAACTTTATTTCTTCTTCCACTTCTTATTATTTAGTTGTTTCATTATGAAGTAATAACATAAGTATCACTCATATACTGATATGTTATTATAATTATGAAACAACCCTATTTCACAATCTATCCATCCTACGGAAAACGAAATCACCACGCGTGCGTATGTACGGAATACCGTCTCCACGCCGTGGTGTAATCTGTTTTTCCACCACCACCTTACATGGATGGGTATAATGGTGTAAATAAATGATTAATGTAAAGTGATATTTATTCTGAAATATTATATATACACTCCAATACAATTCCACAATCATGGGAATGATATCATCGCTCGTGCGTACGTACGGACTACCGTCTCCACGAACGCGATGAGATTCATTTTCCATGATTAACCATTCAAGAATGATTATAAAGTATATATAATGAACAATAATGAAATATATGACATAATAATGCTACTGGATTTATGTATATATATATATGTATTTCATATACTCAATTCCATTCAATTCAATAGGGAAACGAAAACAACGTTCATGCGTACGTACGACCTACCGTCTCCATGAACGGTGTATTTCATTCCTTTTATCGATCTATAATATATATGTATATAATGAATATATATTATATATAAATCATGTTTTACATTATGGAATTATTTAAATCAGTATATAAGTAATAATATCAAGAACGACGAGTCGAAACACATACGATAAATGAAACGATTTTACCCAAAACGCTCTTTAACATGGAATTTACAAAAGAACGGGTAATATAAAGTCATAATTGAACCATATATTATATCATAACAATGAATATGATTCTATAATAAGTAAATGAAATTATTTAAATCATTATACAGGAGGTTCAGATATATACGAAGCATATCAGACAAAAGGTAAGGGATAATTTTGCAAATCTCATTTTTATCCGAGATTGCTTATTCGTAAGTATTTACTGGGGTTATTTCTATCATCCATGTCCATGTTTTATAAAAGTGATTTCATGTATGTTTAAAGTCCTTTTTACCCATTTTTTACTTTTACTACATGGTATGTAAGGAATCTTTATTTTGTTTATGTTACAAGGTACTTTTTTTGACATTTCCGGCAAAAGTACGAGAAGAATGTTTTTTAACTTATATGGAATGAAATTTTTTTTACGGTTTTATAAAGACTTATTTTCATGAAGCTTCCTCAAAAAGATTTCATGAATATTTTCAACATAATAATTTTCTTTTAAAATTGCATGAAATTTTTTGAAAAGAGAATTATTTTGATGAAGAAAGGATATTTTCCTCAAGAATTCATTTCAAGTGTTTTATCAAAACCATTTTTCATCTAAGATGACATTATTACATATGTGTATGTTTCAAGTATCATGTCTATATGATTTACATGGTTTCATTTTTCTTATTATGAAATGATATCCATTTCTTTTACATGGATTATGTGATGATGAGATGATGTTTATGAAACCCATTTTATTTATTGGGTTATGTATGTTTATTTTGTGGCACAAGTAAGAATGATTTCATTATGAGATGGGTGTGACCTATATCTCCCTACAATGCATTGGGTAAAGATTTATATCTCATGAGGTAGACATGGCTGGAACGGTAAGTTAATATGGTTTATTGTTATAGGACTGAAACGAGGAGTGAACTCGATTCAGAAAGGGAATTTGTCCACTAAGATGGTCTTGGCAGCAATGCCTTGGATACTATGGAAATCATGACATGTGCTGAATGGTTGCCACAATTACATGTTTTATTCCCATTTTATCATGGTTGATGTTCTATTATGATATATGCCTTACGTAATTCCATGATTTATGTCTTTTCTCAAGATTTTGATGTTTAAATTTCATGTTCAAGTTTTTGCTTCCAAATGTTTATGGATTGTTTTATATTATCTATATTTTCCCTTAATGAGGATTTGAGATCACCCTTTTTATGTTTTATTTTCCCCAGGAAGTATAGAAAGGTTTTTGGTAAGGAAACAAAAAGGGGAAGATCGTTATGGGAGTTGTTGAAGATCTTTCACCACGATTAGAAGATTTTATTCCGAGTTTCCAAAGTCACTAAACTATTACGGTCCTTGTGTGTCTGTTTTTGTTATGTATTAAGTATTCCGCAAAAGTAATGTATTGTCCATGCACATCAAGCTTCAGGTCTCTACAATATTGCATCTTCTACCTATAACCAACACATATGATGGACATATCCTACTTTAAAAACCCTCATATGGTTTCATTTGTATAGTCACCTAATAGATATTATTGCAGGCGAACTCAACTCAGGGTATATGCCTCTCCCAAGAACCCCCAAAAGCATGGACGCGTACTTTGAACATGTCTTCTAGAACCTGTACAATGTTCTTTGTCTGGACAAAATTATGAGGCTGGTATACCGTTCTTAAAAGAACATGTGAACCTAATTTCTTTTGCAAGACACGCCAAAACTGTTATGTAAAATGGGTATCACTATTCGATATAATGGAATGAGGAACCCCAGGAAGGTGCCTAATCTCCTAGATATAAAGTCTCCCAAGATTATCTAATGAGAATCTCTCATGGATCAATAGGAAATGGGTGACCTTCTTGAGCCTGTCCACAGCAACCCATATGACATCACTACCTTGAGTGAACTCGCAAACCCGATCATGAAATCCATCGAAAAATCATCCCATTTCCACCTGGTGATCATAAACTACTGTAAAAGACCTATTGGTCACTGATGTTCTTCCTTTACCTATTTATAGGTAGAATAACTCATGAAAAAACTATACACCTCTCATTTCATACCTGACCACCAATATCTATGACGTAAATCCTGATACATCTTGGTTATTCTGAGATGTACTTCACTAGATGTAGAATTAAATTCCCGCATCATCTCCTCACATATGTTTGTTGGAACCCAAACATGACCATGTACACATATAATTTCATCTTCACCAATGGTCCGACTAGGAGTCAGGTCCTCACCTACCATGCTCTCCAAAAGTACCAGGCCCTTCTCATCCTCACCCTATACAAAAGAGTGGAATTCACTGCTAAGGAAGAGAGAAAAGTCTGACCAAGACTGTACTATACCTCCAAATGCATCTTTGAAAATAAGGACATCAAAATCCATCCACTAATGGACTCCTAAACTACCTATGTCTGAGACTTCCATCTAAGAGCATCAACTACTGCATTGAATTTACCAGGCATATAGGCTAGCTCAAAATCAAACAACTGGATATATTCAACCCATATTCTATGTTGAAGGTTCATGTAACACAATGTAAATATGTATTTAATGATTTTATGATCCGTGAACCCCAAAAAATGCTCTCTCAGAAAACAGTTCCTCCAACAACGCAAGGTGTGAAATACTACATCTAACTTGAGTTCATTCATTAGGTTATTCCTCTCGTGTGGTATTAACTGATGAGACTCATACACTAAGAGTTGTCCCCCTAAATTTGGACTACTCCCATCCCAATAACCAATACATCATAGTAAACCATATAAATTCATCTAATCTAGGGAAGAATCAATATTGGTGCTAAAGTCAAATTTCCCTTAAGCACCAGAAAATACTTTTCACATGATTCAGACCACAAAAATTTCTCCCCCTTCTTGGCCAAGCCTACAAGAGGCATAACAAGATGTGAAAATCCTTGGATTAAGTGTCTATAATAACCATCCAAACCAATGAAACTCTGAAAATTAAAGAAATCTTTTGGTTGCTTCCAGGAAACCACAACAGTCACCTTCTATAGTTATATAGATACTCTTGTCTATAACATGATATGAACCGAGAAGTGAACATTATATATATATAATATCAATTTTACAAACATTGAATAAAACCTATGGTCTCTTAGTGTATTAAGAATTATTTCAAGGTTCTTGTCATGATCATTTCAAGTATGAGAATACACAAATATTTATTCTATGAAAACTACAATTAAAGAATCCAAATAAGGGTGGAAAACTTGATTCATTAAATCCCTGAAAATATGTGTCAAGTTTGTTAGATTGAATGACATAACCTGATACTCAAAAAGTTCGTACCAATTAAAAAAAATCAATATGAGGTATTTCTAATTGTCAAATATGTACCTACTGTAACCTGACCTCAAATTAATTTTCAGGGAAACTCAAACTTCTCAGAGTTGGTCAAATATGTTATCTACACGAGGAAAAGGATATTGATTCTTAACCATAATATAGTTCAATTTTCAGTAGTCCAAATATAACCTAAGTTTTCCATCCACATTTTTAGGGAAAAGGACCAGAAAACCCCATTGGGAAGTATTGGGTCATATAAACCCCTTTACTTATATGTTCTATATCTATATATTGAGCTCTTTCAACTCTATAGTATCCATCCTGTAAGGAGAAATTGATATCGGTGTAGTTACTAGAACTAGATCCATAGATAACTCTACCTCTTTCTTAGGAGGTAAAATAGAAAAGTATTCTAGGAAGATATCCCTAAAAAAATATACTACTAATGGGAATTCAGTCTTCTATATTCCCTAATCATCCATAAAGAGGCTAGAAATATGGGTAGTCATGCCACCCAGCCCATGATGCTCTGGTCCAGCTCTACCAAGCTAGAAATCCCACACACCCCTAAGGATATAACTATCACCCTATGGTGATATGATGGACAATATCTAGCGATATAAATCAATATGGGCATGGTAAGTGACCAAAAAATCCATTATAAGAATGATGTCAAACCCAATCATCTTAAGGATAAAGAGATTCTATAAAAATTGTTACACGCCAATCCCATGGGGAAACTCTATATACTAGCATATAGTCTCTGATGTGATTCCCAATGGTGTATTGAGTGTCATCACACCATTATAAAACTGAACATTGATCCAAAGGATCTCCACAACAGGTACAAATATTAATATATGAGAAGCGCCTGTATAAAAAAAGTGCATATACTAGAGTAGAGGATACCAAGATGATACCTATAACCGATGATATCTTCATGATCTGATCCACATGAATAGACTATATTGAATAAATCTATCCTAAACCATGAACCTGAGTAACAACATAAATACACTAAGTAGGCCCACCCAACTTTTTAGGTGAAACTGGTGTATAAAACCTCTGGCCATAACCACCTCCTCAGCCTGAATGATCGGTAAAACATTATCTCCCAGCCTGGCCTAAAGCTGTGAATCCCGATCCTGAATCTAGAGTCAGATTCGACCTCCTACCACTAACCATTTTAGGAAAGGTCCTATATAACCACTGAATATGGACCACAATGATGAAATATTGGTATTTAAATGGGTCTCTATCACACGGGTTCCCTATATATCCCCACTTCCTACACCAATGATAGAAAATGTATCTACAAACACTCACACTTTGGCTAGTATTCCCCTGATGGGAAACCTCAAAACATTGATTCCTACTAGATGTCTCTAAACCACTAGGTTGAGAAGTTTCACCACCCTACTCTGGGCCCCCAGCTTCTCTCAAATTATGTTTAGTAATCTGCACCTGATTCACTATCTCAGTAATCATAGTCAACTGAAACATGTTCACCTATAATCAAATAACATGACTGAGACCTTCCTTGAAGTGTATCACCCCAGACAACTCATCAACAAGATAAAAAGGTTCAAAATTATGAAGCTATATAAAAAGAGATGAATACCACATAACGATCATATAACCCTACTCCAGATGCGTAAACTTGCTGGCCCATTTACCTCACAAAGTCTCAGAAAAGAAGTAATCATAAAAGATGGATTGGAAATCCCTCTAAACCATATCTCAAAGAAAATTATCCTAGTTTATAATATCCCAACAGTTATTGGTGGATCCCAAAATCATATACATTGAGAACTTGACTATCCTCTCTATAGGAGTATCCAAATGCTCAAAAATCAATAAAATAATCTTAAGTTATAGCTCAATAGCCTATGGACCACCATCCACCAAAAATGTTAGTGGATTATTCTGTTGGAAAAAATTTGTCAGCTCTACCATAGATAGGGAAGTATATGGGGATCCCTAAATAGTTTTCATAAAACATAGAAACCCTCACAAAACGAGGCATGAACACCCATATCAGAAACAACATGAAGTTACACATGTTGCACTACTAGAGATTCTAATGGCGGCCCATGTCCTACCTCCTTCCGAGAATGGTCACCACCACCCTCCTGGTGAATGACTAGAGGTCATATTTGAGGAATGTCTCTATAATTCCAATAACACACCTCAAAAATATTCAAGTAATGACAATGTCACTGATACTGATATAGGAAATATACAAGCATTACTATAAACAAGCCAAACCCCTATGCCTACTCCTAAATCTAGGACTGGGTAACATAAATGATCATAAATAACACCAAGAACTACTAAATTTGGGTCTTAGTAAATCTCTATATTTCACAACATGGGTCTTGGTATATGGAATGCCAATTTTAATTGGAAACTCATTTTAATGGAGAACTTTCCATCTCAAAATTTTAATCTATTTAAATTTATATTTTCATTAAATTTCACTTTAAATATTTGAATTAAATGGATTATCATTTATAATTTATAAGGTCCCATACAACTTATAAATTGAAATATGTTGTCCATTTAATCCCGAGCATAACATGTTTCAGCCCATGTGACCAATGGTCTATGGATCAATATGCCATAATTGACTTGTTAAAGTTTCTATTGTATCATATGTAGGAAAACACTATATAGGTTAAGGTAGAAACTTTAAGTACCAATTTTTTTTCTCAATATCATGTAAGAAACATTAATTAATAATAATCATATAACACAAGTCACACATGATAAATGTCATGCAGTCAAGAAATGCATCCTATATGGAATGAAATATGCATGGCATGTGAATCCCTCCAGGTGGCTATAATGATGCATGATCAATTATACCTTTCCATAATGAGATAAGGATAATATTAAATTAATCATTCATAATAACAATAACATCACATAGCATGTGCATCACCCAATGGTGGAATCAAATCAACTGTAATAGAAAAATTATAGAACAATAATTCCTCATTCTAGGAAACTTGGTAATTACCTCAAACGTGGGTTAGATAATCCTAATCATGGATTATAAAAAAGTTATAATTCATTCCTAATCTCATGTCTATTGTCTCAAAATTTTAAGGTAAGAAAAGAAACTTATGATACAACATTATAACATCCCAACCTGGGAGACACTAAATAATTCCCCAAGCCAGTGGGTCTCATGGCCTCTGGTGTGCCCCCTCGTACACCAGAGTCTACCGACTAACAACAAGGGTCAATGGTGGTACAATGAGAAGACTATATCCTTATAATCAGAGTGTATACAAATGATGTAATCACATCAATCAGATCGAGGAATCATATCAAATAACTAAAAAATCATAAATAAGCATCCAAATAGAAAGAGTAATAAACAAAACCAAAGGCAATATCATATACCATATGATTATGTCATGTATCTATAAAAAAAGGAAGGAACGACATGGAAATAGATATCCAATACAATAAATGTATCAAAAGGACAAATGAACAAATAATTATCTCCAAATAGGATAAAAAACATTGCTCGTTTCTATGCTCCCATTATCTTAAGCAATTAACTACCAAGAATCATAAAGCGTGTGTTTTTCCAAGTCCCTACCTACATCTATGATGTCTTTCCGAGTACCCAATGATAGTCCGAACATGGTGTGAGATAACAATCATTAGGGAACCAACAATGGTGTATATAAAAAATCCAGATTGTGTATATAAGATGAAGTAGTGTACAATATAGAACAATAATATAAAATGATACAAGTATATGTGATACTATCTAGCCTACCAAGGCTCACTATAAATAGGAAATAATAAACAAGGGGAATCTACAAAGCATGATATAATATCCACTGTCACCTATGCCGAGTAATCACATGACATACCCAATAGTCTAGACCAAAACTATAAATGACCAAGGAATCCTCATCAAGTGTCATGCCTACAAGGGCCAGGTCCAAGGTATAAATGACCAAGGCATCCTCATTGAATGACAGGCCTACAAAGGCCAGATCCAATGTAAAAATGACCAACACATCCTCATTAAGTCCATGGAGAATCTCTATAGTAAACTTAGTAATGACTTGGGTGGAGCCCAATGAGCATGTCTATGGAAAATGTCTATGGTAGTCCAAGTAAGCCAGATCTCGGGAGTAGAAATGTCCCAAGAATCCAAATAAATTCGATTCCATGGAATATAAATGTACATGGAATCCTAAGTGATCCCAAATCAATATAGTAGAAATGTCCACGGAATCCAATATAATCATAGCTATTTCATTAATAATTTCCTAACTCATTTAATAAACATATTCAACCCATGAGTTCATCCAACTCATTCAACATTTTCCATTAAAACCATTTACCCATTTTAATAAAATGAAATCACATATCAAATAGGCATAATCCCTCTCTTAAAATATCATTTAATTCATTTAAGTCTCCCACAAAGATGACATGCTCACACACACCCAACTGGGTGGTATATCATAAGGAAAATACATGAACACACCCCATGGGTGGATTTGGTAGAGGTGAACAACCTCCAACTATTCAATAGAAGTAAGTGGGAAACCTAAACATGATTCCAAAAATTTATTAAAGGAATTCAATTAATTTTAGGAGAAAATATAGAAAGTATGGCATGTGGCACAATGGAAACTAGCTAGAAAACAACTTGACATTATGAAAAAAATTTATATACAAACTACCACATAGTCATGGTAGAACACTTATATAGTATTGACCTCTGATTTGGTTCGGATCAAGAGAAAAATGAAGAATGGACAAAAACCCTAGAAATAGGGAATATTAGTTTGTATGAAAATAATGTCATCAATGCAATGTAAAATACCTAAATGAGCCCAAGGAATGAATAAATCATAAGAAATAATCTAACGAGATTAATGAATCTTGAATCCGAGGTCGGATGAAGAATTGACAACAAAGACTATAATGGGAAATGGGAGATAAAGACCCCCTGTATTGGATGGAAATAATAGAAGAAGAAGTGTTTTAAACATTTAAAACCATAGGGAAAACGTATAAATTTCCCACCTTTTAACTGGGTCGCATGGTTTGGCTTCATGGTTGGCTAAACTATGCACCAACCACACACACTTATATATCCAAGAACCGCCTCACATAGTTCATGTGCACCACTTGAGAAACTATTCACAAACCATGTTATTACCCTTTGTTAAAAGCTGTAGGTGGAGTACATGGGTGTACGTCCTCGGATTCATGGTTAGGGAAAATCTTGTAGCCTTTTCTAATATCTAAAATAGACAACAAGGTTTGGAGAAACCATGAATATTGAGCTGTATGGTTTCTAAAAATAATGCATCCAAACTTTGTTTTTTCAAAAACCGACACTCAGGGCCTTAAAAAATTCCTAGACACCCCCGACACTCCTATGGCCTCATTAGGCATTCACATGAGATCAAAACCAAGGAATTTAAATGAAATTGAGAATATCTGTACCCCAAGGAAAACTCAGGACCTTACAATTGGTAATTATATTTATTTATTACTATTTTTGTTAATTATTACTAATTATTGGTATTTATTACTAATTATTGGTAATTATTACTAATTATCAGTAATTATTACTAATTATTACTAATTATTAATAATTTTCATTAATTATTAATTATTATTGGTAATTATTGATAATTATTTTTAATTATTACTAATTATTTCCAATTATTTCCAATTATTTGTAATTATTATAAATTATTTGTAATTATTACTTATTATTGGTAGTTATTACAAATTATTACTAATAACTGGTAATTGTTTCTAATTATTTATTTTTTATATTAATTTTTGGTAGTTATTACTAAATATTTGTAGTTATTACTAATTATTGGTAATTATTTCTAATTATGTCTAATTATTACTAATTATTAATAACTATTACTCTTTATTAGTAGTTATTACTAATTATTGGTATTTATTACTAATTATTTTTAATTATTTGTAATTATTATGAATTATGAATAATTAATAATAATTATTGATAATTATCAGTAAGCATTGGTACTTATTACTAATAATTGATAATAATTACAATTTTTACTATTTCATACTTATTGCTATAAATTATTATGAATTACTATGAATTATTACTAATTATTACTAATTATCAATAATTATTATTATTTATTACTAATTGTTACTAATTATTGTTAATTATTACTCATTATAGTTAATTATTACTAATTATTACTAATTATTTTCAACTATGACTAATTATTACTAATTATCAGTAATTATTACTAATTATTACTAATTATTATTAATTGTTAGTAATTATTGGTAATTATGATTAATTATTACTAATTATTACTAATTATTGGTAATGTTTTGTATTTATTGCTAATTATTGGTAATTATTCATAATTATTACTAATTTTATTTAGTTATTACCAATTATTACAAATTATCCATAATTCATTGTAATTATCACTAATTATTGGTAATTATTTGTAATTATTACCAATTTTCATTAATAATTAGTAATTATTACTAATTATTGGTAATTATTACTAATTATTGTTAATTATTATTAATTATTTCTAATTATGATTAATTATTTCTAACTATTAGTAATTATGAATATTTTTTACCAATTATTACTAATTATTGGTAATTATTGGTAATTATTACTGATTATTACCAATTATTGGTAATTATTACTTATTATTTCTAATTATTGATAATTATTATTAATTATTATGAATTATTACCAATTATTACTAATTATTACTAACTATTGGTATTTATTACCAATTATTGTAATTATTGGTAATTATTATTAATTGTTACTAATTATTAATATTTATCACTAATTATTACTAATTATTTGCAATTATGACTAATTATTAATAATTTTTACTAATTATATTTAATTATTTTTAATTATTTGTAATTTTTACTAATTGTTACAAATTATAGGTAATTATTGGTAATTATTATTAATTATTACTAATTATTGGCAGTTAGTACTAATTATTACCAATAATTACCAATTATTATCAGTTATTACCAATTATTACCAATTATTATTAATTGTTGGTAATTATAAGTATTTATTACTCATTAAAAATAATTATTAGTAATTATTACTAATCATTACTGATTATTACCAATTATTGGTAATTATTACTAATTGTTGACAATTATTACTAATTATTGATAATTATTACTAATTATGGGTGATTATTACTAAATATTGGCTATTATAACAAATTATTACAGATTATTTTTAATTCTTACTAATCATTAGTAATTATTGGTAATCAATACTAAGTACTTATAATTATTACTATTTATTATGAATTATCAATAATTACTAATAATAATTACTAATTTTCATAAATTATTTTGAATTATGGGTAATTGTATTTAATTGTTATATATTTTTCTTTAATTATTACTAATTATTACTAAATATTCATAATTATTAAGATTTTTTGTTAATTATCACTAATAATTATTTTTTATTATTAATTATTACTAATTATTGTGGTTTATTACTAATTAATACTAATTATTAACTAATCACTAGTAATTATTATTAACTACTGATAATTATTACTAATTGGTACTAACTATCTATAATCAATATCAATTACTTTTAATTGCAACTAATTATTCCTAAATATTACTAATATAAAATAAAGTAAACAAACTTACTGTTTTTTTAAATAAATACCTTACAAACAATGCTTTACTAGAATGAAAAAAATGATGCAATCCTGAAGAAGTTTTGGTGGAAATTCTCTATAAAAATTAAAATTGAAAAAGGCGGGTTTACACTACAACTGCAGGTAGGCACGCTATTAGAAAGAAATAATAAAACGGGTCGGGGACTTGACCCCACGATCGACGACCCCAACCCCAGCACCCCTTCCACCCTAGCCACCTGCGGGGGAAAAAAATTAAAACTTATTAAGAGGGAAACCAGAGAGAAACCAGAAGAGGAGTTTACAACTTGTGATGAAAGAATGGTGATTATGAGCCTTATATAGGTAAGATTATTTACGATAGACTATTTGGGATGAAACTTTTGTTACAAATATAAGTATTTGTGACGGAACCCATCCAAAATAGTTCCCACCATATATACTTATAGTCATTATTCAAATACCATTTGCGATGGATTTGGTCGCAAATCGCAAATGCTACCCACCACATATACATAATATTTACTTTCCCAACAGATTATTTGTGATGTGATGTGATTTCCATCACAAATACTCTTAATGTTGTGTTGAAATGTTATTGATTTAAAATCTAAAACTTTTTGCGATGGGAACCTTTCTTTTCGCAAAAAGGTTATTTGTGAAGGAATTCCAGATTCCATCTCAAATAAACCTTTCAGGAGGAATGGTGCATAGTCATGCAAAAATCAATTGTGATGGGGCCCGTATGACAACGCCAATGCCACCAGAATTATGGTTATTTGTGACGATAATGCTACGCCATCACAAATAACCCAATATTTCCGATTATTTAGGACATGATTGGATTCCATCACAAATAATCCACTGCGAATATCAATTTTTCCTATAGTGAATTTAATATATGTTTCCAGGCCATTAAAGCAAAACTACTGAAGAAAAATCTACAGATGTTTCATTTAATCCTCACAACATTTATAATATACCAGAATATCATCAATATATATCAATCACTAATGAAAATAGCTAAGAGTATCAGGATTTAATTTCTATTATTATATCAACCTCACTACCTTATGGAATATAAGGAAACTCACCATTTTTTCATCATAAAAAGAATATACTAAAATTCTCAACCATTTAAGTACACGCTCTTATTTAGTTGTAATACACAGTGGTTTCTAGAGACATACACTTCTTAGCTTTTATTTTTGTGGTCCCATTTCAACCAAATAATAAAACCAAAATGATTATGATAACATCTAATAAAATTAACTATGTCACACTTGGTTCATCATACAACTCTCTTGGTACTACCTAGGTAAAATTAAGTTGTGATCTCTCATACTTATTAACTTGATCTGAAGAATAAAGGTCTCAAATTACCATGAACATTTTTAAAATATTCTATACCTAAAAATACATGAAATCTATGCTCTCAAAATCAAACTTACCCATCATCTAAGAAAGTACATATGAACTAATATATAACTTAACTTAAAAATCTCTACATTTCAATATAACTTATCCATGGTCACATTACTATTAGTTTATCTAACCTAAATATATTCAAACCCATCATAATTGTTCATAAATAGAATTAAAATTAACTAAAGCATATCTCCTGAGAGTGTCTAGCTAGGTGTGTCGTCTTAGGCCTAGTTATCTTGCACCAGTGTGAAGATTCAGTTAGTGGTCAACCAACCTTTTTTCGGTTGATTACCCCTAGGTGAATTTGTATCACATCCGCATCCACTTTCCTGTATCCATACAGGGATATAATTTCTTGGAAAACCACATACTCAAAATTATACCAAAATTCTGAGATGTTATGTATACTTAGAATTATCCCTTAGACTTATCCCTATGGTTTTTAATAAAGTTCTCTCAACTAATCCCCAAGAAAACATAAAATATTCAATGTAACAAACCTAAAGGATTATCTATACCTTTGAAACTATGATCTATCTTAATCTATAAATCCTTAATGATCTTTATAACTCATAATTTATCTTCAATCGATAACATCCTAATCACCAAAGTTATCTAAGTCTTGATCTAATACCAATTGTAGCACCCCAAACAAACACTCTCAGATCTGGTGCAGAAAATACATATTTTACACACTAGATTCAATACCAAATATATATTCTCATACATAACTATCCTATAATTACATTTCTTAAATAAAATATTGTATTACATAAATTTAAAATTCCTTTTAGGTTTATAGATTTATAGAATTAGCACAAATCATAAACTAATAAAACCCATGTTCTTTTATCGAAATGTCATTTTTACAATATATGAGAAACTATATAATCCATAATAATTCTTCAATATCTCACACAAATTTTCTTTACAAGATATATTGTTAAACATATCATGTGTAATACTTTTCCTTATAACATTGGGAAATAGAAACATAATAAGGGTCGAACTCAAATGATTAGTAAGGATAAGCATAAGCAATCACCATCAAAGATCATAAGTGTGAATAAGATGAGAATAAATAATATGGTAAGAATAGATAATAAAAAATAATTCTATAATCAATTGAAACTAAGGGTATGCTATATCCATTACAATAGTTGAAAACATGGATAAAAAATAATCACTAATCTCATACCGATGGAATGCATAATGCCGAACATTAGAACATACTATCAATTCCCGGTTCCATGAAATTATATTGATATGGGGAGAGGTATACACCAAAACCCAAGATGTTTTGTCTCATTATACTTGTTGATTCATTGAGAGGATATATAATAACACACCCCACCCACCACTTGTTTAAGTCCTATGCATTGACCATGTGATAAAATTTATAAATCCACTTTTCCCATAATCATCCGCATATAGCTAATAAGAATATGGAATGATAATACATATCTAATAAATTATATACAATGTAAATAAATAATCAACTCACCTTATTAGTCAATAATCCCCAAGAATTTAAATACATTCCCAACTAATAAATAAATTATCTTTCTAGGGGAACACCCTCTAATCTGGATTATGTAAAATGTGAATTTCACACCATATAGAGTAATGAGTATAAAAAAAAGTACATTTTGAAATAACATAATCATAATACATCTATATAAATAAGGTGGATGGTTGTAAAAGATCATATCCTTAATGTAACAAAGGAAACATAGAAGGATGTTTAAATAAATGAAAAGCACCCTCACAAAAAAGAATGCTTCAAACAATATCACAAAAGAAGGGATCAAGAATCAAATTGTTTGATACCATGAGTTCAATCTCACAAATTATAAATAAACATATTAATGGATAAATAATTAAACATAAATCACATTAGATTAAATCCTTTTGAAAATGATAAGGGAAATAGTAGTGAAAACATAAAAGTGATTTTAGAAACCATTTTTAACATTTTTGTAAAATTCAAATTTAAAATTCACATTCAAAGGTAACTTATGAAAATGTGATGTGAAATATTTTAAAAAAATTTAATCTTATAAATAATCTTCGATAATGGATCCTTGAAAATACATTATTTTTTCTTGAATAAATGAGTGGAGGAAGACCAAACATATAAAAGTGAAAGGAAAAACCATTTTTATTATTTTGAAAATACCTTTGTTCAAAACTCACATTGTAAATAGAGTAATTTTTTTACTTATATAAAAATATCATTTTTCCACATATAGGTATAGAAATTACCATATAATAAAATATTATGGTGTAATAACCCTTTAATGGAAGAAATAATCTCATAATGAAAAAATATAACACAAGGAAAGAAGACTTGAGTTACCAATATCCCTTATGATAAACATACTTCTTGAAGTAAGTGATATCTGTATTTCATGTATACATTTTAGAGTGTTTTATTATATTAATTTATCTATTTAAAGAATAAGTCTTATCAATTTTAGAATTATTTTATCAATTTTTTTATGGAAGGATATAGCTTATTTTTGAAAAAGTAATGAAAAGAGGCAAACATTTGAGAAAAATTACACTTTATGCCGTGAGCAAAGTGAAGCGGTGTGACACAAGAATTTTTAGGATGCAGAAGAGATGGAAAACTGGAGAATGGAAATTAAACACTATGTATTCAGTTTTTACAACATTATTTTTTGGAAGAGATATGATGAGATTTACGATTTCTATAAATTAAATGATTACACAACTTGTAAACACATTACATGTCGTGTAAATTGTCGGGATGAGATTTAAGTGACATGATTTGGCTTATTGTCAATTTTTGAAAAAATATATGACATTGGACCTACACAAAATTCCTTTTTGACCATTAAATGATTTCAAAGATGTACAATCCATCTAGAGCCAATAAAATGGAGGGCCAACCTACAGCTGTTAATAAATTTAGAGATACAGAGACAAAATCATGGAGCGAAAAGCTGTCGGGCCCTTTTTGAGTTCTTCTATCCTTTATTTGTGAATTTATTTTAGTTTCTACTTCCCTATTATTCTCTAATTATTAAGATGAGGGGATAAACCCACTCTGTACTAGGGTAATTTAATAAAAGGGGGAAGGTGCGTTAGATTTATTTCATATTATTTATTTATGTATTTGGTTTTCCGTAGTTTAATATTCCACTTCTAATCCCTTTATTTTTATTTTATCATGTCCTTTGATATTTGAATCTAAAAGGAGATTTAATATTTCACAACTGAAAAACCAAAAGAAGGAATAACTATTTTAAAATTTAGGACAAATTGGGTTTAAATATGTTATCAAGACAAAATTGAATCAGCAACACACTAAATTACCAGACTAAGGGAAATAAGATATTACTGCATTAAGGAGAAGATACCATGAACATTGGATCTTCCTCATCCTGAATCCAACACCAATAATGAATTAACCAACATATGTTCTTAAATCAAATTGAACCTAAACACTGAAATTACAAAAACCCTTGCACACTTTCCAAATCTGATCACAAACTAATCAATCTTTTTACATTCATATTTTTCTTTTTCAAAATTGAATCAAAACCACCTTTTCTCACCTCTTTATTAAAATTAATAAAATTAAATCTTTTTGAAAGCCTAAAAAAAGTAATTTATTCATCTCTATGGATCAACCTCAAACTTTCAAAATACTACATTTAAATTAAACAACTATCATTGTTTTAGTTTTTATAAATTTTGTTTTTTGTATAGACCCATAGGGAATTAATGACACCCTTTAGGCCTCTCAGTAAGAAATATTTCAAAAGGGGGATTTATGTGGTAGTGATGTAAATAATGTAAATACCACATAATAAAATAACATTGTAATATCTACCCAACATATATGTAATAAGTTCAATGGAAAATATCATAACTCAATGAATGAAAATAGAGTTACCAAAAAAATATCTTACAGCTAGGGTAAAAATTTTTTCAATGAAAATTTGAAGAAAAGGACTTGATTTTTCTTGGTATATTCCATTAATTATAAGGAAATAAAGTATAGAACAATCATGGGATAGTAAATAAATAGTAAAATATACAAAGGAAACATGGTGTATAATGTAATGTATTGGCCCGAGTGACCACTAAACCAGTAACCGGACCAGCCAACACATGACCTCAAGCATGCCTCCCTATACATCAGAGGCTGCTGACTAGTAGTGATGATCTAATGGTCATACAATGGGGATACTATACTCTCATGATCATAGTGGCACAATGGTATAGTCATAATGAAATCAATATACAATACCATTATTAGTAATAATAAGAAAGAACTAATAGTAGAAGAATAATATAATAATTGATTGAAAGTGGCCAATGCCAATTTACATCAATGTATGTTTGAAAAATGATGCTACAAGTACAAGAAATAAGAAATAAAAATAACAATAAAATTTAATAAAATAATAACATCCAAATGACTAGCTCCATGAGTATCTCGGGCACCAGCTCTGTCCTATGCACCAAATCTAACTTCGTAATATAAATAAAAACATTGAAATCTAGACACTTCCATTTATCAATATCGATAGACTTAAATTCTACTCAGGTACCATTGGTAACTGAGTTGGGTGTAAGATACAATCTTAGTAGGCTGGAACTCACGACATCTATAATAATTCATTTCATTTAATATAAATTAAGTAGTGATCCATATTTAATTTGAATCAAATATCAAATAAATAAAAACATCATTGGACTAGGTTTCAGTTGGATACTTTCCCAATTATCTTCTTCATCCTAAGTAAGTATACCTAAATAAATAGAACCAAACAAGGTAAAGTGAGGTATCTAAGGTTCCAGGTGATGGACTATCCCCAAGATTTTTCTTGTTCTTGGAGGATACATCCCTATGCCTTTACTATCAAGGAGTCAATTCATAATTTGAAAACATTCATTTATCTTTAATTATTCTTTAAAAAACATTTTAAAAAGTATAGTGAGACACCCTAAGCCCATCCATGACAATCTTGTAGGACTTTCCACATATCACTCGAGGGGCTCCACATATGACCAGTGCCAAGGAGTCCATTCATGATGACCAAGGAATAAATTACCATGTATCACTCTAAGCATTATGTGAAAGTAAGGTAGTAGCCTATGAGTCCATACCTGGTGTCATATGTAGGGGATCAATTCTTAATCGATGCACGGTATAACCATCATTCCTTCGATCCCATCCAAGGGGTATTCACTAGGGAACCAGTGTCACTCATCTGGAGGTAAGATAGATAATTCTTAGCGAGCCCATATCATGCATATCTGATATCTCCCTCAACGTGTTAATAATGCATCAACAGTTCTAATAGAAAAGAAAAAGATTCTATCTATGGGGTATTTAAGTAGAAACCCCTTGTATCAGTGTATAACTAAGATAAATCCATCATAATTAAACTATTAAATTCAATATATGCTTTTTAATTATACAAACATAGAATTTTATTTATTAAGATTTATATGGGGAACGTATAAGGTGCCTTGGTAAAAAGGAAAATTATACAAATTGAAATCCCATTCATGAGTTAGGCCAATAACTTAGGAGGTTACTTTGTCCAAGTAAACCTTTATATAAATGGAGGGAAGCTCCATTTAGAAATAACCAAATAGGCCTTGTACAAAACATGTCATATGCCCAACCTTAACAAAAGCCTAGGGAAAAAATCAATTCTATAAGGCCAAGAAAAATACAATTTATGATTCACCACTTTTTAATTTCGAATACATTGTACATATTATGAGGAGAGTTATTAGAAAATATGACATTGTTTATCAAATAAATCATTTAACATAACTAAACATCATTTCAAGAGTCATAACCAAATAAAAGTAAATAAGTATTTATTCTAAATATCATACAGTACTAATTAATATCCAAGGATGGTGTGAAAGGTGATAAATTAAAGCATTTTTAAATTTAAAGGAAAATGGAAAGGTATCCAACCACAAGAAGAATAATACTGAGATGAATACCTCGACACTTGATGTTTTCATCAGTAACCACTTGAAGATGCTCTTTCTGACCTCTGATCATATGTAAATTTTCATATATATATATATATATATATATAATGACACCTATACCCTATGTGCATATTCTCATGTCCATGAGTATGTACAATGGGATACTTACATATATGCTTATATATGCATATACCCATTTACACTTACACACATATGCATTTTTCATATATATACATAAGAAAACCTATCCCCAATATTTATATTCATACTTCCAAAGGTGAATATATATATAATGGGGGAACTTACATATACACACACACACACACACACAAATATATATATTCCTACCGATGCATACGTAGGTAAGTCGCCTTCAAATTTGGAGACTCAAACCTGCCTTAAGGATGACCAAAACACACTAAACAAAACAAGGAACTTAAAATCACTAAACGACCCCAAATAAATTAGGATAGAAAAATATGTGGGAGAAAAATCCTACCTCATGTGGTGAAAAGAAGTCAAAATGGACTAAATCACTTTGCGTTCAGTGGTGGATGCCAAAACACGCACGAAGAAGTTCTAGGAGATGCACCACAAGCCCTAAAAACGGATGAAAAAACAAAAAATCTAGATCAAACATAACCTTAGTGTTTTGGAAGAGCTAGGTAGGGTGACGAGGAAGAGAAAATCCCTAATACAATGGAAGAGGAGGAATCCATGGGTCTTACTTTGAGACATAAACTACGAAATTGGAGGAAATTTGGTGGAATTAGTAGATAAAGATAGATCCAAGGAGGGGTGTCGGGCACTCAACCAAGATGTACAAGGGGGTGGGTTGTTTGCATTTCATGAGTATGGAGGGGATAGGGTAAATTAGGTTTTGGTTTTATTTTATTTTTATTTTTATTTAATTAATTTAATTTCTTTAAAAAAAACTATGCATGGTTTGGGTCGCATAATTAGCCAAACTGTGCATCAACTATGCGATGATCAATGCATAAGTACTGCATAAGTGGTACTACCCATATAGGCTAGGAACATGATTTGGGTAAACTATGTCCAACATATGTGCTTCACAATTTCTCACACTCATAGGTCACACAATTTTCTATTGGTGGTCGCACGGTTTTAGACAAACCATGCACCCTATGCATACCCTTCAAACTTGAGATTTCCGAGTTTCGGCTCTCTAGAAACACGAAGAGACACCCGAGGGACTCTTTGGTCCTTTAACCAATTATAAAAAAACACATAAAGGTGTTAAAACTCATAGAATTACATTTCAGAGCACTAAAAAAGAATGACCCATCCAGTAAACACTAAAATTTAAATTTCCATGTAATTTACCCTGGATCAAAACATGGGTTGTTACAAACTTTCAACCTTAGAAATTATTGTCCCTAAGAGGCCATAGAGAAAAAAGAAAACATTACACGACCTACAAGGGTCATGAAGTATCATTTAAAAGGCTATGCTTCATTCCCAAACACCCAACACACCTCGAAGAACTTCATAGGAACACAAAACCTAAGTTGTTAAAACTCGATCCTACACATGATTTTCGATGGAAACACTAAGATGATTCTTATTCATGCCTGTTTTGTGATAGAAACAGTCACATAATAAGCTCTTAAACCATCCATCCTATGGTGTTTCTACCATATTTTCATTCATTTAAAGGAAAAATCTGAGTCAAGTTATCTCTACCATTATAATTTCCTTTCAAGATGTGCCCATAACATTTTAATGACACTGACGACATGATAAATGATTTTATCAAAGGGTCGACTCCAAACAAACCCGATTTAAACTGATCACATTGAACCTTTTCATGAAAATCAGCAATCAACTTCTACCTTTCACACGTCTTGCACAATAAGGTTAGGAAGTAGTTCCTCATTGACTGTATATGGCTAGAGAGGAGTATCATGATGCCCCTTCCCCAATCTTCTACCCTTGAGGCACTAGACTTAGATGGCCAATGCATTTGAAAATCAATACCCAATGAATCTAGATGAAGGAACCTCATTAATTCTTCGATCATGATCACCAAGGCCCGAAACCTATTTTTGGTGATTCCTCAAGCAAAAAATTATCATTTAGACTTGTCGTGCCTCAGCACAAACATGGAACCAAACTTGATCTGTGACATATGGACCGTCATTGTAAAAACACCACTTCTGAGATTGAATGGAATCCAAGTAACCTTGGTGTCAACAAATATAATACAATGATATCATCTAAGGAATAATGACATTCAGAGCTTATAAGTGAGACCTTGGTAAAAGGAAGGCATCCAAAAAAATTAAAACAGCAATTGACCCTAAATCAGCGTCCACATAGTGATCAAGTTAAGAAAAAATAGCTGGCATCCATGAGTCCATACAAGGTGTTCCTACATGGGAACCCATGTATCACTTTGGACTAACCATTCCTCCAAGGACAACCACACTTTTAGAGTGCTACTCTGATCAAAACCACCCAACTAGTCCAATGGATTTAAAAACATTAGCATGGTGCAAGTCCAACACTTTCTCAGTGTACTCAGACGATACCAAGATAGGGTACATGGTCTCCTTAAAGATGAGAGTACATTAGGAGGTTTTTAATTATCTACATAAAGGACATTATACACTTTATCCATAAAGAGGATTGAGTGATCTATACATTTTCAAACAGACCTTTCCCGCAGAAAAGGGGAAGGCTGTCGAGTCATTACAGGTCGAATTACTTGGATGTGATTGACTATATCTACTGACACATCAATAAAATGACCAATATACCTTCACCACCCAAGGTATACCATGGCAACCCAATCATAACCAATTTTTACCATTCCTGACCAATGGTGTCATCACAGGCTTCACACACAACCAATCACATCAATAATGTACTATTTAGAAAGAACTAACTTAAATGAAGGATTACTAGCCACATGAAATTTAGAGCAAGTCTGAGGATTTTGAAATTGTCTTTTAAGTTGTTCTAATTCTATTTGGAATGAAAAATTTAACCAAAATTGATGATATTCTCCCCACCATTGGATTTTATTTAGTAGTCAGATTCAACAAAGATAAGGATCAAATTTCACAACACACACCCCATCGACCAGTGATTACAGGTCTTAGAGGTGGCAAACATGCTTTTAGCAAGTGTTAAAGTGAAGAGATAAAAATAACCAACCAATCTAGTGAATTCAATTAGACTCACACTTATATGTATACATGATGCTTCTCCAAATCAAATTTACACACATCAAGACATGAGGCGTAAAATACAAAACAAGTAACCAACATGTCAAACACCTGATTCCCCTTAAAACTTAATACCAAACATTGGGATGTGGAATGAAATTTATCAATTCCCAGGTCACTCTACTTAGGATCTGACCATTATCAAAATTTAACAACTCTAGATTAAATGTTTAACACTGTACTCAAATAGTCCAATATACCATTTAACAAGGTGATTAGTAGCATGTATATCGATGCATACTACCATAAGATTACACAAAAAAATGACACAAAATTGATAATATACATAAACTTATCATCCATATGAATTCAAGTATATTATGGCCTATAATAGGTTTATCCCAAAGTCATACTACTTTGTACGACTAATAACCTAACTGATGAAGTATTGGGCCGTCCATTGCTGGAGAGGAGGAAGAAGGGTCACCCAACCTACTTAAGTAGTTGACCATGCCCTTGGTATGTATAGCTTGCTAGAACTAGGCATTTTATAATGCTCACACTTAGAGAAAAGGTTAAATAACTCACAACCATCCATCAAAATAAGGGTGTCATTTTAAAAACTAAGAGATCTACATAGAACTATGGATCCCAAATATTACCACTTAAGAGAGACTGCTCACAAGAAATAATGAGTAATTCTATGATCTGAGGTCTCTGAATATAATAAGATAATCCATTTTTACTGAGATGAAAAACGTGGACCCAGAAAGAGGTCATGCCTATAAGGGTCATTAGGCTTAAGGGCCTATTATTTAGATTCAACTATGGAAGGAATAATCCTACGAAAATTATCACACTCCATTTCAAGGTATAACTCATGAAAGAACTCAAGTAACCTTACACAAGGTTAAATCCTAGAACACATCTTAAGGTTTAATTTGAAGGCATAAATACAATACTCAAGGATTCTTTAAATTCTTTAAATTTTAGTTTTAAAGAAAAACCAACACCATCCACAATGCAAAACAGGAAAGGTATTTTGAACCACCTTCTCAATCATTATTGTTAAATGTAATCTTGTTATAATTATGCCATTTTATCATATAAAACCTACTTTAATAACCATTTATTTAATTATAATGCCTCACAAAAACAACAAATCAATAAAATTAAAAGATCTTCTAATATTTGAATAGGTATTGTTAAAATAGAATGCCACCCTATGTTTACATGGAAAGCCATATAGGAGGATATGGGAAATTTTAAAAGTCCCTCTACACAAAGAATAAGCACACCCCCATAGGGTTAAGCCCTAAGGAATACCTAAAGAAAAAGGAGACCCATGAGGGTCCCATTTATCCTTTTTGGGTTCAATAAAAATAAATCCTAACATTTTAACCATTAGATTTAAAACACCCTTAGCAGGTTCATTTTATTAACCACAAGCCCCAATTGACCTACTTGGGTCCAATTTTTCATCTAGGAATTAGCTATATGGGACATTAATCCCAAGAAAAAGAGTACAAAACTCAATAAGGCAATAAAATTTGTTAAATTTTAGAGCTTTTATGTTTACTCATCAGTATCTAAGAAGAAATCTCATAACATATGGTTATATTTTATGGGTTACCATCCTCAGTGTATAAAGTGACCATACAATTTAAAAGTTGGGGTAGTTCCCATATAACCACAAGCATTTCATCTTGCATTCAAAAGATTATTCAACAGATTTAACACTTAGAAAAAGGATTTAATATAAAAGGTGCCACTAAATTGGTTCAATTATATAGGTCACCCTATTTTGAATCCAAAGGCATCCATACACAATTCCAATTAGAAATTAGTTCCCATTAAACTATATCCAACTTATTTAGGATAATAGTATTTTTTAATAGATTTAATCTTTTATTCAATAGCCTCTGAATATATATGGTACAATTACAAATGCTCAGTTTCCTAGTTCATCATTTTCCAATTCATAAGGCAATCATAAACCTTAAAATCTAGAAATTAACTCCCCTTTAATCATAACTAGAGTGTTTCAGCATATTCTAAACAAATATAAAAGAATAGAGATTTAAAATAATCACACTAATAAGTTACCTAAACATGTAAAGTAAGGATGATGGGCTAAACAATTACCTAATTAGGTGAAATCTAAACAATTTATCTAAAATTTATAACTTGGCCTGGCATATGGATTCTTATGTGCCTATTATGATGAATGTAATGTTATATCCTTTCCATAACCGGCTAAGGGTATATACTATTAATCTCATAAATCAATAAGTAGTGGAATGTAAACCATTCACTCAAGGTGAAATCAAAATCATCTGTAATAGAAATCATCTTAAAATAAATCCAACACTGGCCACATGAAATTTTCCCCTTTGGTGGGGTGATCGGTCCTAAAAATGACTATTTTCCTAGTGTTAAAACATTCCTAGTCTCCTGTCTACCATCCCAAAATAGAAAGAAAAAGGAAAAAGAACCTATGATACAACTTTATAACACCCGTTTCCGATTGACCACTAATCTAGTAGTTGGACCAGTATCCCCATGACCTCAAGCGTGCCTCCCCATATTCCAGAGGATGATAAATAGTATCAAGGGTCTAATTGTGGTATTGTGGGGAGAATATACCCTTGTTATTAGAGTGTCACAATGTTATAGTCATAATGAAATCAACATGTATTACCAGAAGACATAATAATAAGAAATCACCAACAATAGAAGAATAATATAATAACTGAGTGAAAGTGGCCAACACCAATTTACAACAATTCAAGTTTGAAAGATGATGCTTCAAGTATAATCAGTAATAATTAAAAATAGGAATACAATGTAATAAAATAATAACTACCCAATCACTAGATCCCTGATAATATCGAGAACCAAATTAGTACTCTACCCAAACTATTTCCTAGTAATGTAAATCAAAACATTGGAAGCTATCTTCTTACCTTCATGAATACCTGAAAATATAAAGTCTACTCGGGTACCAATGGTACCCAATCGGGGTGTGAGATACAATATCAGTAGGATGACACCCACAATGTCTATCCTAATCCATTTAATGTAATATAAATTAATCATCAATCCATATTTAATTTGAATGAAATATCGAATTAATAAATACATCATTGGATTGGGTTCCACTTGGAGACCCACCCTATTAACCACTTTGGCCTGAGATGGTATGCGTGAACCAAGAGAACTTTCAATGGAAAAGTACGGTATATAAGGTTCCATGATATGGAATATCCCCAAACTTGTGCTTGGTATTTGAGGGAACATCCCTATTTCATTACTATCAAGGGGTCAATTCCTCATTTGAAAACGTTCATTTATCTTTAATTAAATTTTAAAAAAACACTTTACAATATATAGTGAGACACCCTGATCCTATCCATGAAAATATAGTTTGACTTTCCAAGTATCACTCGAGGGACTCCATATATGACCAGCTCCATGGAGTCTATCCACTGTGACCTAGGAATGAAGTCCCACGTATCACTCCAAGAACAATGTGAAAAATCAAGTAGTAGCCTCCGAGTTCATACCTGGTATCACACGTATGGGACCGAGTCTCACTCAAGGCATGATATAAGCATCGTTCCTTAGAGCCCATCCAAGGTTCCTCTCCTAGGGAACTATTGGAATTCATCTGGAGGTAAAATAGGTCATGATTGGTGATCACTTCTCAAGAAAAGATGATATCCCCCTGATGTGTTTACAAGGAATCAACAGTGTTAACAGAAAGGAACGAGAGTCCGTTCAAGGGGTCCTTAAGTTGGAACCACCATATCACTCCGACACTAAGATAAATCCATCATGACCAAGATATTCAGTTTAATACATGTGGTTTAATTAAACAAACATGGAATTTTATTTATCATGATTCAAATGGGGCACTTAGAAGGTGCCTTGGTAAAAAGATAAATTACCCACATGGAAATCCCATTCATGAGTTAGGATAAGCACTTAATAGGTGCCTTTGTTCAAGTAAAACGTTATATCAAAAGAGGAAAAATCAATTTAGAAATAAACAAATAGTACATGTACAAAAGATTTCATATGTTTAACCTTAACAAAAGCATAGAGAAAAACATCAATTCCATAAGGACAAGAAAGATGCAATTTACAATTTACCACTTTTTAATTTCAAATATAGCACACCTAATCCTAGGGGATTTATTATAAAAATAGGATAATGTTTATCAAATAACTCGGTAAACATAACTAAACATCATTTAAAGATTCATACATAATTCACAATAAAGAAGAATTTATTCTAAAAATCATACAACAATAATTAATATATAACTAAGGTGTTAAAGGAAATCAATTGATGCATTCTTAAATTTAATGGAATATTCAAAGGGATCCAACCTGAAGAATAATAATACCAATCCGAACACTTTGGCACTTGATGTTTTCATCAGAGACCACTTGAAGCTACTTCTTCCCACCTATGAGCATATGAAACTTCACATATACATAAGGAAAAATTACCCCTATGTATATATTTTCATGTCCATGAGTATGTATAAGGGGATCCTTAAATATATTCTTATATATGCATATACCCATTTATACTTACACCCATATGCATTTTTCATATATATACAGAAGCACACCTAGCCTTAAAATTTATATTCATGCCACCATGGGTGAATATATATATATAACAAGGGAACTTAAATATATATATATATATACACCTACCTATTCATATGTAGGTAATTTGCCTTTAACTTTAGTGATTTGAACCCGCCTCAAGGATGACCAAAATGCCCTACAGAAAAAAAAACTAGGAACTCAAAATCACTACAATACCCCAAATAAACAGAGTTAGACAAAGTATCAAGTAAAAAATCCTAACTCAAGGGGTGATGAACAATAAAAATGGACCAAAGATCTTCTCCTTCAGCGATAAATGCCAAAACATGCATGAAGAAGTCCGGGTAGATGCACCATATTCCCTAACAATGGAAGAAAAACCAAAAAAATTCGGATCAATCATTACCCTAGGATTCAGCCGAGATAGGTAGGGTGAAGGGGAATAGAAAATAAAAAAAGCAAAGGAAAATGATAGAATAATGGTTATTACCATAATACATGGACATAGAAATTGGTGGAAATCTGGTGGAATCATGATATAAAGAGGGATCCAAGGAGGGGTGTCGCCCGTGCGACCGAGAGGTCTAGGGTGGGGGGTTTACATCACATAAATATAGAGGGGAGGGTATATCAGGTTTTGGTTTTATTTTTTTGATTTTAATTCAATTAATTTAGTTTCTTTTAAAAAACATTGCGTGCAATTTTGGTTGCATGGTTAGCCAAACTGTGCGCCAACCGTGTGATGAACTGTGCATAGGTACTACCTAATTTCACTGACCATGTGGGATAGGTGCATGGTTTAGGTAAAACATGAATAAACCATGTAATTCACATCTTCTCACTACCATAAGCTACATAGTTTTCTGCTGGGGACTAGACAATTTTAGAAAAACCATGCGCCTTATGTAGACCCTCCAAACATGAGTTTTTTAGGGTTTCGACACTCCCGAAACTCAACGAGACACCCTAGGGGACCCTATGGCCTTTAAACAAGTCTATAAAAACACGTAAAGTTGTTCTAAATCTCAAAATTATGTTTCTAATATTGTTTCAAAGAATGAAACATCTAGTATATGGCAAAATTCAAATTTTTAAGGAATTATACCTTTGCTCAAAACATGGGTAATTACATGTAACATGTCTAAAAGAACCATAATTGAAACCAATAAAACACATTGAATGGTCCTGATTCATTTTAAACTTGCATAAAAGGTTATAAATGATTAAATTAAGTTTATTAATACCACATCTAAGGTGTTAGGGGGAAAACCCCAGCTGTTGAGATATTTTATCCCAATATGTTGGGTGTGGGGGGGGGGGGGGGTGCAGTCACTAACGACAGAGGTGTAGATGAGAATGCCTAGACAAGAGACACAATATTTGACTACGGTGAAAGTGAAGTGATATTAATAAAATGTTTCCAATAGATCAATGATGGAAGTGCAACCTAAATAAGAATGGTAGTCTCCAACTATGGCACAAACAGGTGCGACGATCTTCATCAGTTGTCTCCAATAGATCTAGGGTGCATGCATGAGTCTCTTGAGAAGATATCAATGACATGGGTTTTTGGTGGTGTGAGAATTCATAGATACTATTTAAAATATGGTACTTTTATGGTTTTAATGACCTCAATGTTCACTGTAGCTGTCAGTAGTATAAGATACTTACTAGTTATTTGAACAACTCCTAGTGATGTAGGGCTGACACTAGATGGCCATAAATTGGAAAGTGTTCTCTATACATAGGTGGAATCGCTGAATATGAACAATTAAGTAATTAGGGCCTATAAACCCTAGTACACTAATGATATATAGAAGAAATAACCTCATTGACACATGATTATTTGGGTGAATGGGGTCTTTATGGAATGTTGGGGCTCACAACAATCACATAAGATCTATAGTAGGGTCTTCGACCCAGATTTTAGAGTGGAAGGTGGGGAAGGAAGTGGTCTCCCATGAAGAGGAATATGTGACAATGGAGGAGCTTTTGGATGGTTACTATGAGTTTTTTTCCATGATAAAGAGGGCCTATGGTCCATGTATGGTTGGCCATTGTATAATAGGGTTTGCAGGCCGATTTATAATTATTAAAAAAGTCTCGATGGGAGGGTTACCCGTGGGGGGGTGCTATGGCTTCAACTTTTAACATGGGTGTGTGTGTGGTGTATGCATGTTTCATTTTAATTATAACACTAATATGTGATATATATATATATATAACCATTATATATATTAGTTGTTTTTAACTTATTTTCAATATCGGGTGTAAGTAATCATGATCACTTTGAACTAATTTCATAAAAATGGTGTTGGTATTTATTATTACTACATATATAATCATTACAAGATTATTAATGAAATTATAATGGATGTTATATAATATTTATAAATTTATAATTTCATTTCATTTTAGTTTTAGTTACAATCCATGAAGATGAAATCGTCGATGATCAATTTTAGGGATTCTTAACGAACAAAAGGTGTTTTCTTAATTAATGATTTTAATAATAATTTTACCATTATATGAACAAAAATAAATCATTATTTAAATATTTATATCATATTATTCAATTTATTAATTTACCATAGTCATCCATGATATAAATTCATGGAATTTTTTTAAGTAGGTGGTTAAACCGGCCCAAACCTGAACATACCATAATTAATGGATGGTTATCAAGTGATATAGTTGTAATATAATTATACCAGAAGGATAATGATCTTAAATAATATTTTTTAGTGTGATATATTATAAATTAATATAATTATAATAATAATTAATTAATATAAAAATATTGTATAATATGAAATAAACAACTTTCTTCTTAGTATGATCGTTTTAAATGATTTAATTATTGATGATTGTTTCTTGACCATATAATTAATAGGTTATATATATTTTTCATAATATAAAATTATATATATCATAAAAATTATATTTATCTTTTAAACCCATTCTTAGGACTATCTATGAAAGGTGATAATGGAAAGAAAAATGCATCATTCAATTGAGGCGGTAGTTTGTACTTATGCATGGTTGATGATTTTGTTTTCATAGAATGTGAGAAATGAGTAATATGGTTTATCATTTCAGAATATTAAATAACTAATAAATATCATAATTATATATTAAATTACTTTTTTTGATCATCCATGATATGCGTTGAAGGAAAATAAACATGTTTCTTCGTAGAGGCTGTAGTCCACACATACCCAAGAATCACGTTTTTTTTCTTAAGGGAAGAGGGGAATAAGGCTTAATAGTTATTAAATTAGAATAATAAAATTTATTATATTAAAAATAATTATTTAATTAAATTTATATTTTAAAATTATAATTTTAAAGGTAATATATAATGTAAAGATATTAAGGTAAAGCAATTACTCAAGTTGAGAACTTTTAGTTTTCCTTAGAAAATTCATTAGAAAAATAGGGATTAGGTTGATATCCTGTGACCAAAATATCAAGAAGGAGAAATATTATTATAGGGGAATTATAAATTGTAGGGTTTAATTATGAAACCAAATTTTATGAGTGATATTATATGGGTGGTGAGAGGCCCCTTTTATAACTGAGAAAAGATAACATTTTTTTTGTAAATACCAATAAAATTTTAAAAATGAGAATAAAATCATAGGGAAGTGGATACAAAATTTAATGAATAATGGAGTTTTTAATATATAAGGTTTATCAAGATTATACCATTAAATTTCACACATTTTTTAAACATGTTTTCAACTCTTTACCATTATATTTTCCACTTTAACCATTTTAACTTTTATCTTAGTAACTAGTTTTTTCATAAGTAATTTATCTTATGTGCCTAAAGAAATAATATTTATTATATAATTTAGACCTAATTATTCAAAATTTTAAATCCATAATATTATATTCAATTTCTGAAATGATAAAAATTAATTTTTAAATAATAAATGTATAATGTATTAAAAACAATTTCTTGAGAAAATATTACTTTTGTTCGAAAATATCAAATATAGATTTGTAAACTAGAAAAAAATTTGTATAATTATAATTTCACTTATAAAATACAAATTTTTTACATAAAAAGGTTTCAAAATATTTTATGACATACTTACATACTAATAATGCCCTTATATTATGGTGTTTTTAAAATTGGTATATTATACTATTCACCTTAAAACAAATATTTTTGAAAAAATACCAAACTTTTATCTTAATAAAATATTAATATGATTAATAATTTTTGTTTTCATTTTTTCATTTTCATATTCTAAAATTTAGATAGTTATCTATTAAATAAAACTTTAAAATATGATGAAAATCTATTTTTATTGGGAAACCAACTCTTAAGAACACAATATATTCTTATTTTATTTTTTATCATTTAATAATTAGTGTTAAAAAATTATTCATATCAATATATATTACCATAAATTAATAATTAGTTTCTTGTGATAAAAAAATAACACATAAAATGATTTTTTTAGAAAAATGCAATTTTAACATTAAAATGATCTCATTAGTCCTTTCATCTATACCAATTGAATTTATTTAATATTAAATGTTGCCTTTATTTTATTTCCATAAATATTTCATAAAGTGGTAATTAATATTAATTCCCCCTAATTCAATTGACAGATCTTAATGCTTATACTCAAATATTTATATTTTATCTAAATATATCCTGGTTTTGTTTAAGTTTGATGTTGTGTGTTGAGTAATCTATCAAGAACATTGAATTATTTAAATGTAATCATATAATTAAATCTCAAGGTGTTACATATATAATCTAATATATATGTACCATGTGTCCTTGACACTCTTAATACAAATTTCCTTATATTAATCATGTAGAATAAAATTTTGGTACCCATATTATATTGGGTCTAGTAGGATTAATAGATGAATTCTTATCTACCCAAATAGAGTGTTAACAAATGTTTATGAGTAGTATAGAAATAAAAACTTCAGTATGACCTATTTATTGAGTAAATATCATAGAACACTCATTTGAAAAATTACTATGCATATTTCATCTATTATAGTAATTGTAGATACATTACCTTTAGTAATTTTAACAATGAAAGTCTCAATCAATTTAGGTATACACTTGTTATAGCCAAAACCAGATTTATAATTGTTTTGTTTGTTCGTATCCATTATCTTATCAAACTTATCTTTCCATTAAATAAAATTAGATAAATTTTCTTTCAAGATAATAATTTATTTCATTATATTTCCATTATCTTTTTGAGTTTGTTCAATGTCATTACAAACTATTATATTAGAATAAGAAGTTTTATTTCTTAATCTATTATTTTACTTCTTATGTTTTTCACATTCCTTCTATACATGAGAAATATCATCAAATATATTATTAAATTTCATTTATTCACTTTTAGTATTTAAGGAAAATAAATCTTTAATCCTTTCATTTTCATATTTCAGTTTTACATTTTCTGTCTTTAACTTCTTATTTTCTTATTTTAGATTGTAATTTTTAGGATTTTATAAAATTACTCATTATAAATTTATTATTTAATTTTAAGGTTCTCATTATGTTGGAATAATTTATTTTTTTATAAAATTTCTTATTTTGAACTTTTAAATATCTATAAAAATCAATATATCTTAGAAAAAATGTATGTAATTTATTATTTTTAACATATAGAATTTTGACACTTGATTTTTTAGAATCTGAACCATATCCTGAACTAGAATTAGAATCAGTACCAAACTTATTTTTATTTTTATCCCTTAAGAATATGTTAGTCGATTCCCTCCCTTTTTAGAATCACTTCTCAAGTATAATTATTCAATACATCTATATCGAACCATCATTTATTATTTCTTGTTCTTCATATAATCATTTTCTTTTATTAAGTGATTTGATTTTGGACAATCTGGCTTAAATTTTTCCTTTTTTCGACCCTCATAACATTTTAGTTTTGAAACATCATTAGTATAACATTTATTATGATCCTTTTGATATTTTATTTTGAACCACCTATTAAATCCATTTTTATTTGTCATTAATTTGTAAATACATTTGGTAAAATGATCCAACACATCCTTATAAACCCATTGTGTCTCTAAATTATAATAATTAGTAGAAAAATTTATATTATACTTAAATTCAATACATTTATTCTTTGATGTTTCTTCATCCATAATGTTTTTCAATTCAATTTCATAGTTCCACAACAAAACAATTAGTTAATAAAAAGTATACTCCATAAAATTATTACTCTCATCTGATATAACACTACTTTCATGGAAATTTATAGGTAGTGACCATAACAACCTTACAACTAATATTACATTACCCATCACACTCATAATGAAATTATGACATCCCAGCCTAGATTAACCTGTAAGAGTAGCAGAACCAATTGAACACATGGCCTAAATGAAGAAACCTGAGTTTTTATGGACCATTTTTTTGAATAAATTAATGTTTTAATTTATATCTTTCAATTAACTAAGTCAATCATCCCTTTCACACTAAATCGACTTATCGTATGTTACATACAACACCGAGTTGGCATACGATACATGCAACACTGAGTATAGATTTTGTTAAATGTATAAAAAAACTATATTTGGATTATTTTATACACAACACCAAAGGATGATTTTACTGCATTCAATACTGACTTGGCTTGTGTTACATAGACAGTGACCTTCCTTGACAGCCTGCTTTTTACGCAATACGAAGTTTCACTAAACAAAAATATATTATTAAAATATTATTATTTAATGGGATATAAACAAGATTTTATGAATAGTATTAACCATATTTTTGAAATTTATATAAAATTAAAATTAATCTTTTGTATTTTCTAGACATGATATAAGAACAAATTCAGTTTTTCAGATAAAAGAAGTATTTTTCAAAAAATACAGTTTTACCGCCTTTTAATGGCTCACCCATTTTAAATATTTTTTTTAGTAATTTTATATATTATATTTGAAAAAAATAAACTTCTTATCTGGAAAAGAGACATAAAAATTTACTTTGGTTGAATTTTTTGTATTTTTCTGATAAAATTCATATTTTAATGAATAATGAAAAATACTGCATTTTAATTAAAACCCATCCTTTAATATAATTTGTTTATATGGTTAGATTATATATTTTTTGGTTTTAATGTGTAATTTTATTTTTTTATTTAATAAAATTTTTTTCATTATATTTTATTTCAAAATTTAATTGGAAATAAAAACATGTCAATCATTTGATAGTTTTTACTTCTTAAAAACCCGCTTTCTGGTTTTGACAACGAGAATTAATTTTAAATAAATTTCTACCAATTATGTGTTTTGAATTTATAAAAATGGATTCTATATTTAGAATCATATGTTACAAATTATTTAAATAGGTCCCTTTTATTTTGGGACATTATGAATAGTTAGTTCAGTAATTATTTTTATTTACGATGGTTAAAGAGTAAATCAGGTAAATATGGGTAAAAAAATAATATTATAATAATATAAAACTACCCAAACACATGTCCTAATACTATTTTATGATTAATTTGAGACTAAAAAAATCCTTAGGACTAAATTGGAGCATTTGATAACCACTTGGGTGTGAAAATGACATGTTATAATAATTAATTTAATATAAAGGGAAATACAATATAATTAAGTATCTTTTTACCAAAATAGTTTTATTTTGGTTTATATAAATGATATATTCAACTATAAATATTAATTATAAGTATTTAAATATTTAATACATCATGATATTTTATTAATAATTTTTAAACATTAAATAAATAAAATTTTTAATGACATAATGATGATGCAGTGATTACCTTATTAATGAAATATTCAAATAAACGATATTATAAATATTAAAAAAAATGTAATTTGAAAAATTTTATTCCATACATTAAATTTTGGGATGAAATTTAAATTTTATGTTTGATTTAATTCCTTTGGTTTGAAGGAATCTATGTATTATGACTTTAACCAAAATCAATTACTAAATAGTGTCAAAACTGACATAAATAAGTTTTTTAAAACAAATACTATTTTATTAAATGATATAATATCCCTAAAAATATAAAATTCGTCCAAATGAATTATATGATGTTAAACATGTCATTAATGATCCATTTTTGGTTCTATTGGCATTTTATAGTAACTACAGTAACCATATATTATGAAAATACAAGAAGACATAGTAAGAGTTAATGTTTTTAACTAAGGGTTAAAGCTAAAAGAAAAAGTTTATTTTGTGATCTAAACTAGTCTAAAACGTATTTTTTGAGATTATTTAGACCTATAATCATCTTATAATAGAAATAAATAACTTTGGAGCTATTAGAAACCGAAAATCAATTTATAATAAATTAATATTTCAAGACATTCCTAAATTGCCCATCACCTCTCCTATAAAAGGGAACTTCTCGTTATCTTTTATTCAAACCTACAAGGCCATTTTTCTTATCCAAAACCTTCCCAAATATACTCACATATTCCCTCACTTAATTTTAGGGCCACACATTGGGATTAAGTATATACTAGTGAATCCTTTTGTTTAAATCAAAAGGAGATACTCGAAAAAAGAGGTAATTGTTTTATCACCTCTTTCAAAATTATTTTCTTCTTCTACTTCCCCTTGGTATGTTGTTACCATAATAAAGTAATAAATACAGTATATTATAAATTATTATATGTTATTATAATTATGGGACAAACTCATACCTCGTTTCATCAATCCTACAAATAACAATATCACAATGCGTGCATATGTATGACTTACCGTCTCCACGCCGTGGTGTAATTTTTTATTCAAAAATACATAATTTGGATGGGTATAATGATGAATATAATTGATGTAAATAATTAATATAAATTATTATTATTATTTATAATTAATATACCATCCAATTTCATACCATTTAACCATAACTTAATGATATCTTCACTCGTACATACATACGACCTACTGTCTCCACGACACGATGAGATTCATTCTCCACGTTAACCATTCAAGAATGATTATAAAGTATTCATAATAAAAAATCATGAAATATATGAAATACTAATTCAACTGGATTTATGTATATATATATATATATATATTTCATTTACTTTCTTCCATTCAATTTAATAAGGTAACGAAAATGACATTCATGCGTACGTACGACATACCATCTCCATGAACGGTGTATTCCATTTAATTTATCTATCTATTATATATATATATATATATTTCTATACTGAATATTAATGATATATAAATCATTTTTTACATTCTGGAAGTAATTAAATCATTTTTTAATTAATAATATCAAGAATAACAAGTCAAAGCATGTATGATAAATAAAACGATTTATACCCAAAATGTTGCTTTAACATGGAATTGATCAATAAAAGGGTAATATAAAGTCACAAGTAAATCATATATGATATCATAAATATTATTATGGTTATTTTACAAGTTAATAATATGTTTAAACCCAATATAATATAGTTTTGGACACATACATACGAAATTGGACCTAAGGTAAGGGATAATTTTTCAATCTCATTATTATCTGAGATTATTTATACGTAAGTATTTACTGGTGGTATATTTATGATCCACATTAATATTTCCTAATTATGGAATATTATTTATATTCTTATAAAAAAAATTTAAGTTTATTTTACTATTTTGTGAATTTTTATTAAATGGTATTAAAGGAATCTTTTGTCGTTATTCGATTTGAGGTACTTTCTGACACTTCCGGTAAAAGTATGAGGATACTGTTTTTTACTTATAGGAAATGAATGAATTTTTACGGTTTCATGACACCTTATTTCCATGAAGTTTTGTTTACATGGTTTCATTTTTATTTTCAACTAAATTCTTTTCTTATAAAATTGCGTGACATTTTTTGAAAAGAAAATGTTTTTGAAAAAGAAAGTATATTTTCCTCAAGTATTAAGTTTAAGTGTTTTATCAAAATTATTTTCCATTTAAAATGAAATAGGGTTATGTTTCTATCCCTATTATTACTTTTATTTTATTATTTTTATTATGGAATTATTTTTACGAAAACCATTTCTTTTATATGGATTATGATGTAATCAGGTTTAATAAGCCCATTTTATTTCATGGGTTATGCTATGATAAATGATTTATGTTTTTGTGGAACATGTAAGAATGATTTTATTATTAGATGGGTGGGACCTATATCTCCCTCTAATTCATTGGGTAAAGATTTATATATCTTGATATAGACATGACTAGAACGACAAGAAAATATGGTTTTGTAATACCGGGATATGACAACAAGTAAATTTGGTTTAGTAATATATGGCTGGAAGGAAAAGAAAATCTGATTCAGTAATACATGGCTGGAACGACAAGTAAACCCAATTTAGTAATGGAAATTGTCTACTATGATGGTCTTGGTAGTAATTACCTTGATACTATGGAAATAATATTATGTTCTTATTTTCTTTACATAATTAATTGTTTAATGTCAATGTTATTTTATCATGGTTCATTTTAATTTATGATTTATGCCTTATGAGCTGCCAAGTTTTATTTCATGACACTCGATTTTGATATTCAAAATTTATGTTCATGTTTTTAAATTCTTATGTTTATGTTTTGTTTGCTGTTATTAATGTTTACCATTACTGAGAATTTGAGATCAGCCTTTTCAAGTTTTATTTTTCCCAAGGTATAAATAAATGTTTTAGGAAGGAAAACTAATGGAGAAGATCTTTATGGGAGATATTGAAGATCTTTCACCAAGCTAGAAGAATGTTTTCTGATTTTACAAAGACACTAAACTAATATAGTATTATGGAATCTATTTATGTAATGTATTATGTATTACTCAAAATAAATGTAATGTCCATGTACATCAAGCTTGGGTCATTAGAGTTGGTATCAGAGTGATGGTTTAGTAAACCTTTGGAAACTAGGATGTAAAAACTTTGGTAAGATTCCTAGAGATATTTCTAAGGATATTTCTTAGGATTTCATAAGGAAAAGTCATATATAGGTTACAATAGTATAATTTTTGTGATAATCAAGAAGAACCTAGGATTAAACCTAAGATATCATAGATAGAAATATTATCAGTAATTTACCTTACTTATATGTTTTTAATATCTGATATGTCTTTATCACACTTTTATTTTTGGTCTTAGTCAATAGACATAACTATATAGAACATGGTAAACCATTAAATGTTTCATACATGGAAGATATAAGAATAATTAAGATCAATTTCTTAAGTGAAAATATCATGAAGAGAATCATGAAGATGGTATGAGTATTGGTCATCCTGCTGAGGATAAAGAGATTGTAAATGACATGTGAAAGGTATGTGATGTTCGTATAGTATTGTTTTCATTATAACTAAGAAACATGAGGTTGAGAAACCTTGATAAATGATTCATATTTTAGGGAAGATGAAGATGTTGGATCCTGAGTAATGGTTTAAGAATAAAGTTGGATGACTGAGGTGTATATGTTTTGGATTTCAAAGATTATGTTATATGAATAATGAAATATATAAGTGTTTTAAGTATAAGTTTTTAATCAAGGATTGGAATGGATATGTTGAATTGTTCTAAGGAGATAGAAAAGTTATTTAAGGGTAAGTTGATACACTTGTAGAGGACATGATTAAGCAGAAGATAACCCTTAATATGTTCCTTATGTTAATATAATGATTCTTGGATGAAGATATGTTGAATTTGAATAAGTAAATTGGATGATGCTAGTTTATAGAGAGATAATTATGTAGTTATTAAAAATAGGGATATTCTATCATGGATGAAGTATAAAATTTTTTGGGACTTAAGTAATATATATAATAAGTTTTGGAATGAGAAAACATGCATGTTTTCAATATGGATATCTGATAATTCATGTCATTACTGTGACTCAAGAGAATACATAATGAAGGTGTTTAAATTTTTGGATTGTGACCAATAATAGATATCTTATTATATATGAGGTAAAATATTAATCCGAGCTTGTGAACCTTTTTCTATACTATTGGATTTTCATCTTTCAGAAGGATTGTAAGGTTATCAAATTTTTGGAATGTTTAAACATCAGATGAAGTTTTTTAGAATAAAGTATTATCTCACTGCATATGGAATTATGCATGTTTGATAACCTATGGTAACATTTTTTTGATAAAGATATATGGAATAACATATCATTCAATTTATGGATCACATGATCTGCTAACACTTTAGTAATGACAAATTCAACTTCATTTCTTTGAATAATAGATGAAGTGGAAATTGTTCAAGGCATGACCAATGATGAGATTGTACTGAAATAAAGTAAGTATTTCTTCAAATGTTCCTAAACTTTAAGAAAAGGATATTCCAAACAAATTTTTTTATCATAGTACCTTCTTATCCAAATAATCAAATGGTCCCTTAAATCATCATAGATTTAGGGCTTTCTGGTTGTTAACTTTCTCTAAACCTTGTTCTCTATCACTATCCATCATAACATGATGGTTATATTTTTCTTCCATATCCATGTTTTCACTTCCCACCTATATTATACTATTTGGAAACCAAGTGATGAGTTACTTTGGGTAATAATTATGTTTCTAAATTTTCTTTTTTAAATGAAGTTTTCGTATTCCTTTTTACAATGTGGGTTTCCATGAAAGAAACTTTCAAGTAGTAAACCTTTTATAACCCCGACGAATTTTGAGGATGAAATTCATTTCATGTGGGGGTATAATGTAACAACCAACATTTTTATGGACCATTTTTTTGAAATAAATTAAAATTTTCATTTATATCTTGAAATGCACTAAGTCAAACATTCATTTCACACTAAACTGACTTGCCGTATGTTACACGAAACACCTTGTTGGCATACGATACATGAAACATTGAGTATAGATTTTTTTCAATGTATAAAAGAACTATGTTTGGATTATTTTATATGCATAATCAAACTAATATTTTACTACACACAAAACTGTCTTGGTTTCCGTTAGATGCAAGAGCGACCTTCTGTGATAGCTTGCGTTGTACGCAATACCAAGTTTCACTAAACAATGATATATTATTAAAATATTTTTATTTAATGGGATATAAACTAGGATTTATGTGTATAATCAACCAAATTTTAAATATTATATAACATTAACATTCATATTATGTATTTTATAGACATGATATGAGAAAAAAATCATTTTTTTGGATAAAAGAAGTATTTTTCAAAAATTGCAGTTTTTGCACCTTTTGATGGCGCACCCATTTTAAATATAGTGTTTAACAATTTTATATATTATATTTGAAAAAATAAACTTATTATTTGGAATATGGACATCAAAATTTACTTTGGTTGGATTTTTTATATTTTTATGATAAAATTCATATTTTAATGAATAGTGAAAAATACTGTATTTTAATTCAAAACCGCCTTTTCATCTAATTTATTTATATAATTATATTATATAATTTATTGGTTTAAAAGTTTAATTAGATTATGTTTTTATAATTTAATACAATTTTGATCATTGGAAGTAATTTCACATTTAAATTGGACATAACACATGTCAATCTTTTGATAGTTTTTACTTCTTAAAAACCTGCTTTCTTGTTTTGACAACGAGAATTGATTTTTAATTATTTTATTCAAATTATATATTTTGAATTTTGAAAAATGGATTCAATATTTGGAATCAGAAGTTCCAAATTATGTAAATATTACCCTTTTATTTTTGTACATTATGAAAAGTTTGTTCATTAATTATTTTTATTTACCATGGTTAAGGGTTAAATCAGGTAAACAAGGGTAAAAAACAATATTATAATAATATAAAACCACCCTAAAATGTGTCCTAATTTTATTAGACAAGTCATGGGCGACCCAAAAATTCATGATGATGAAATTATGGAATTTTATAACAACTTGGGTCTAAATGTTACATGATATAATAATTAATTTAAAGTAAAGGGAAATATAACATAAACATGTATCTTTTTACTAAAACAATTTCATGTTGGTTTATATAAATGATATATTAGACTATAAATATCCATTAAAAATATAAAAATATTTCCTACATCATGGTATTTTATTTATAATTTTTAGACATTAAATAAATAAATTTATTTATGACACAATGATGATGCAATGATTACCTTTTTAATGAAATATTCAAATAAATGATCTTGTAAATATTAAAATAAATGTAATTTGAAAATTTTGACCAGATAAACGAATATTTTGGAATACAGTGACATGTTATGGATGATTTAATGCATTTTATTTGAATAAATCAAGTTTTTTTGAGTTTAACCAAAATCAATTACTAAATAGTGTCAAAATTGACATAAACAATTTATAAAAAAAATAATATTTTATTAAATTATATAATAGTCCTAAAAATTAAATATTCATCAAAATGACTTATAATAATTTCATTAATGATCAACTTTTTTTTTCTATTTTCAATTTTTAGTAACTATAGTAACCATATATTATGAAAGTACAAGAAGACATGGTAAGAGTTAATATTTTTAACTAAGGGGTAAAGCTAAGAGATAAAGTTAATTTTGTGACCTAAAATTTTCTAAAACCTATTGGTTTAGAGTATTTAGACCTATAATCATATTATCCTATAAATAAATCACATTGGTGCCATTATAAACCGAATATAAATTTAGGATAAATTAATATTTAAATACTTTCCTTAAGTGCCCATCACCTCTCCTATAAAAGGGCACTTCTCCTTCTATTTTATTCACACCACAAAAGCCATTTGGATTGGCCAAACCCTTCCCATATATACTACCCAATTATTTTAATTCATTATAGAGTCCACTATTTGGGAATTAATCCATCCTAGGGAGACCTTTTGTGAAAATCAAAAAGAAATACTCAAAAAAGAGGTAATTGTTTTATCACCTCTTCCAAAATTATTTCCTTCTTCTACATCCTATTATAATGTTGTTACCATAATAAAGTAATAAATAAAGTATATTATACATTATGATATGTTATTATAATTATTTTACAACCTTATATATCCTTTTATCCATCCTTTTAATAGCAATGTCACCATGCATGTGTACACACGACTTACCTTCTCAACGCTGTGGTGTGATTTGTTATTCAACAATACTTAATTTGGATGGGTATAATGTTGAGTATAATGGATGTAAATAATTAATATAAAATTATAATTATAATATCTAATTAATATACCATCAAATTTCATACCATTTAACCATTAAGTGAATGATGTCATCGCTCATGCGTACGTACGACCTACCATCTCCACAATGTGACGAGATTCATTTTCCATGTTAACCATTATAGAATGATTATAAATTATATATAATAAATTAGAATTAAATATATGAAATAATAATTCTACTGGATTTATGTAAATATATATTTATATATTTCATTTACTTTCTTCCATTCAATTTAATAAGGAAATAGAAATGACGTTTATGTGTACGTACGACCCACCATTTCCACGAATGGTGTATTCCATTTCATTTATCTATTTATTATATATATTTAAATAGTGAATATTTATGATATATAAATCATGTCTTAAATTTTTAAAGTAATTAAATCACTATCTAAGTAATAATATCAAGAATAACAAGTCAAAACATGTACGATAAATAAAAATATTATTACCCAAAACATTTCTTTAACATGAAATTGATAAATAAATGGGTAATATAAATTCATAAGTGAATCATATATGATATTATAAATAATATTATGGTTCTTATACAAATTAATAATTTGTTTAAACCCACTATACATGAGTTTCAGACACATAAGGAAGAAATTGTACCTAAGATATGGGATAATTTAGCAATCTTATTTTTATCTGAGATTGTTTATATGTATGTATTTACTGGGGGGTATATTTATCATCAAAATTCATGTTTATAATTATTTAATATTATTTATATTCATATAAAACTTTTTAATGTTAATTTTACTCTTTGGTGAAATTTTATTAAATGGTATGAAGAGAATCTCTTTTCGTTATTTAATTTGAGGTAATTTTTTAATCTTCTGGAAAAAGTATGAGGGAAATGTTTTTAACTTATATGCCATGAATAGATTTTTACGATTTCATGAAACCTTATTTCCATGAATCATACTCTACATGATTTCAATTTTATTTTCAACTAAATTATTTTCTTTTCAAATTGCATGGAATTTTGAGAAAAGAAAATATTTTTTTAAAAAGAAAGGATATTTTCATCAAGAATTAATTTCAAGTGTTTTATCAAAATTATTTTCCATCTAAGATGATATAGGGTTATTTTTCTACCCCTATTATTAATTTTATTTTATTGTGTTTATGATGAAAGTATTTTTATAAAATACATTTATTTTATATGGATTATAATGTAATGATGTTTCAGAAACCCATTTTATTTAAGGGGTTATGCTATGATGAATGATTTATGTTTTTGTGGAACATGTAAGAATGATTTCATTATGAGATGGGTGAGACCTATATCCCCCAATAATTAATTGGGTAATGATTTATATCTCATGATATAGACATGACTAGAAGGGAAAGAAAATTTGATTTAGTAATACAGGGCTGGAACGACACATAAATCTTGTTCAGAAAAAAAGGGCAGGAACAACAAGTAAATCTGGTTCAGTAATACATGGCTGGAGAAACAAGTAAACCCAGTTTTTTAAAGGAAATTATCTAATATTATGGTCTTGGAAGGAACTCTATAGATATTATAGAAATCATATTATGTTCTTATTTTCATTCCACAATTCTATGTTTTATATCAATGTTATTTTATCATGGTTCGTGTTCATGTATGATTTATGCCTTATGAATTGAAAAGATTTATTTCATGACTCATGATTTTGATATTCAAAATTTATGTTCATGTTTTTACATTCTTATGTTTATGTTTTGTTTGATTTTATTCTTTTTTATACTTTCTAATAATTTGAGCTCACCATTTTCATGTTTTATTTTCCCTAGGATATAATGAAAGGTTTTTGGTTGGAAAACTAATAGGGAAGATCTTTATGGGAAATGTTGAAGATCTTTCACCGAGCTAGAATAATGTGTTCCATGTTTCCAAAGACACTAAAATAATACGGTCTTGGGCATTCATTTTAGTAATGTATTATGTATTCTGAAAAGAAATTTAATTTCCATGTACGTCAATCTTGGGTCATTAGACTAAATGATGCCTCCCATTACACCATTGGATTATGACTAGTAGTGAGGGTGTATATTGGTACAATGGGGAGACAAAACCCTCATGATCATAGAGGAACACAATGGTAAAATAGGAATAACTAAATAATATAATAATTAATAATAAATACGGTATCCGAACCAGCATAAAAATATGAGACATAAATAATCAAATGACATGTTAAACGAGTACCATATATAATAATGGTGTCATTACCCTACAAAATAGATAGGAATATATCAAAACAAGTAGATAAAAAAGAATCAAAAAGACCAAAACTATCTAAACATCCTGAGCACTGGCCCAATCATTTTCTACTAAGCTCCCATCCTAATACAAGAAATCACACATTCGTAACTAGCTGTTTCCCCTTATCTACACATATAATCATATAATCTCCCAATGTACCATCAGCGACCTAGATAGGGTGTGAGATAAACTTAGGAGGCCCCCACCAATGGTTTCTATACAAATCCACCCTATGAATATAAACTGTAATAGTATACATGTATAATAAAGTAATAAATAGAAATAAATGCAACCTAAGTCGAGATCAGGTTCCTCATGGGACACCTAGCCAACCTTACCCACTGCAGCCTAAGATGGGTGTCTTTGAGCCTATGATCATTATTCATTTAACCAGGTATTAATGATTCTAATAATGTATATAAGGATTAATAGTGAATATAATAAGAAAATATGATCCAAGGAGAAACCAATGCATACTTAACCTTAGGAGGTTAGGATAGCTCACAATACACAACCATGCATTCTAGAAATAAGGGGATAAGTGTAATATAAGGGAATACCCATTGAATTCCACTATAAATATCTATAATAAAGTCCATGGATCATGTCCAATGGTAAATCCCGATATAATAATGACTGGTTCCCAAGTAGAATAATCCAAGGCATCTCATGTCCTAAGACATCATGATGAATCCAAGGAGTGCATCGAAGGTATTCTAATATTCAGACAAAAAGTTAAGTGTATCATCAACACAACACTGAGACATTCATGTAATGATACAAGAAATGAGTTCCAAGGTGGGTATCTCCCTTGGATAGCGGCTCAATGAACCCAAATGTCATTTTTTGAGTGCTCAAGGCATTCCCTCGAGAATCCATGGCATTCTCAAGTCTAAAATTTCTTATAAAGATAAAAAATATCCACATGTAATAAGAACTATATACTCATTTAATATATAATCTTAATTCATTATAGGCCATGTTATAATCATGATAATTACCCTTCATTGGGTTCATTCCATTACCTTTCATCCCAAGTGACAAGGTTAATAAGTAAATGCAACTAATTTACAATTCAATTATAATTGATCATGCCCAAGTAATATCAATATATATATTTATATACTTTCCATTTAATTATTTATTAATTATTAATTATAAGGGGGACTTACCATAACAAAGGTCAAGCCTATCACACCCGAATAGTGTACCAGGTAATCACTATTTAGGTCACTAGTGGAATAATGAAGAACACACACTAATTGGGAATTTGGAGTTGAAGTATCAACTTCCAATAATATCAAAAGGTTTCACTAGGGAGTTAGTTTTCAATTTAGTCAATTTAATTTAATGGAGATGAATTTAAGGGGAAACACTCAATAAAACTGACATGCGTAAAACAAAAATTATTTATAAACAACAAGATATTAAGTGAAAATTCATAGAACACCAAAATTATACCTATAGAGGAGAACTCATCTAGTATTGACCTTAGTTTGGTCTAGATCAGAGGAAAATAGAAGGATGGAGAATCACCCTGAAAATAGGGCATATAAGCTCCCACCAAAATAGCACAAACAATGGTGAGACAAATGAAGGAAACAAGGAAACAAATGAAAGATCTTAATGAGAGGGATCCAACGAGATGAATGGTAGATTGACTAGATATATGAATGAGAAGATTCTTTAAAAAGTATAGAGATAGGAGGAGGGAACCCAGAAGAATATAACCTACTATCCGCTTAAGGGGAAAAGAAAGGAGGGATGAGTTATTAAAAGGAAGGAAGGAAAAAGGTCAATTTTCTCAACTTTAAATTGGAACACAGTTTGGCCACTTGTTTGGTCAAACCATGAACCAACTACTTTCCAAGGAGAGTGGCCCACATAGTTGGGGAGAATAGTTTTTCTATCTATTCTCAACCCATGCATCCCCCTCTGCCCAGGGTGCACACCCCGCACAACCTACAACTCATGATTAGAAAAACCATGCCCATCCTATGAGATTCCCTCTTTAGAGCCCTGTATCCCCCTATATAGTTTATCTATTCCTATGAAATAGGATTCATGGTTTATACTAACCATGAAACCTAGTGTTTTCCTCTAAAATTAGGGCTATGGGCTTTGAACAAGCCCTTGACACCCTTGTTTTCTCTATAAACTCATTAGGAAAACGTCTAAGGATAATATAAAGGATTCAATATAAAATTAAAAGGTTTTGTACCTTGAATAAAAACCGATTTCTTATAGTCTTCCTCTATTAAAGGAACTCATCCCTAAGTTTCCCTTCTACGGTTGGTATAGTTTTTTCTAAGAATAACTCTAACCACTGAGAACATATGTCTCCCCCCTACTCCCAAGTCTCATCATGTACATTTCTATACATACATATCGGCCCTAAAAAAGGGGCATAACTTCCTTAGAGAGACTTCATTATATAGTTGATAATGAAAATGAGACACTTCTGAAAAGTATCATCGACATCCAGTTCAACACCCTTAGGATCAAAAGTATGTGGTGGGTCAGTACAGTAATTATGAAGATGTGAAATGTGGAAGATTTCATGCATGGAACAGTATCTATGAGGTAATAAAAACTGATAGGCTACTGGAAAAACTCTCTACAAGATCTCAAATGGCCTGAAAAAAAAAGAGATTTGAAATCTTCCCATGTCTCTGTATCCACCTATTCCCAAGATTGGGAGATACATGTGAGAGAAAATGATCCCTAAAATTGAATTCTAGAGGTTATCAATGGTGATCAACACACGATTTCTGTCTATATTGGGTGGTATCCATATGATTCATGATCAGTTGTACCTACTCTGAAGTCTTCTACATGAGACAAGGACCTATTAAAACTACCTATCCTGCCTTTAACTAGCATAAGGGTGAATGAAATATACCACCATATAAGGTATAATATGGAGTCATCTTAATTACTTCTTCAAAGATATTATTATAGTAAAACCTAAAGTGGGGTATCTGTTTCCCCCAAGAACCCCCTAAATCAAGGGAACATGATTAGAGCATGTCCTCCAACACATGTATAATCCATTCTGACTAGGTATCAGTATGAGGGTTAAATTTTATTCATATAATCACATATGAACCCAATTCTTTATGTAAACATTTCTAGAACATATATGTGAAATAAAAATCTTGATAAAAAACTACATTACAACAGAACTTATCCAATTTCAATTCCGAGATTTGTATTAGGTGTAACATGATAGAAAGTAACTGGTAATCCACCTTCACCTACTAATAGGTGGAACACATAGTGACAAAACCTACAATATGGCACTTCATCCAAGACAACCAATACTGACGACACATGTCATGATACATATTAGAATTCATTAGGTGAAATACCCATTATGAAGGATGGGATTCCCAAATCATCTCTTCTCTCATGTCTGTAGGAACCCAGATACACCAAAGTATAAGCAAAATGTTCTCTCCATCAACCGAACAACTTGATGGTAGGTATGCACTTGAAAACCTCCCCCTTAGTTCCATGACTTTAGGATATGATAACTTCAACCTCTTCACTCTATCCATAAATGATAAGGCTCTTGATGAGGCTGTAAGAAAAGGATTCTCCTAACTCTCATGAGCCTCTAGATGAATCTGATAAAGTAGATCCATCAACCTCTTTTCATCAATGGCTTATTTAACAACTTGCATCTGAGTCTTCCGGCTCATAGAATCGACAACTACATTTCCATTTCTAGGTTTATAGTAAAGCATAAAGTCTATTTAATGAAGGTATTCAACTCATATCCATTGTCTATGCTTCAGGTGACACTGCATGAAGATATATTGATTCTTTTTTGGTCCTTATATGTAGAGACCCGAAGCCTATCGTACATGGACTTTACATTACTTTTGCGGAATACTTAGTACATTACAAAAACACACACACAAGGATCGTAATAGTTTAGTGTCTTTGGAAACTCGGAACGTAATCTTCTAATCGTGGTGAAAGATCTTCAATATCTCCCATAAAGATCTTCCCTTTTTTTTTACCTAAAAACCTTTCTTTATATCCTGGGGAAAAGAAAACATAAAAGGGTGAGCTCAAATTCTCAGTAAGGGTAAACAAAAGAAATATCAATCACATCATATACATAAGAACATAGCTTTTGGAAATCTTAACCTGCAAAAGAGCTCATAATATCATAACATGGGATAAATCATAGAAGTGAAAATGAAATCCCAATAATCATAACTTAAAACATGAAACTTTGTGGCATACACACATAATAATAGATAATCATTTCTTGTTAGTCATGACTCATTGCCAAGACTATCTTAGTGGACAAAGTCCCTTTCTGAATCGAGTAACCCTCGTTTCAGTCCTGTTTCACTGAACCGGTATAACCTACCATTCCAGCCATGTCTATCTCATGAGATATAAAATCTTTACCCAATGCATTTGAGGGAGATATAGGTCCCACCCATCTTATAATGAATCCTTTCTTATGTGTGCCACATAATCATAAATCATACATCATCGCATAACACATGTAACAAAAATGGAATTCTTAAACAACATGACATCATAAAACAATTCATATAAGATAAAGGAATTCATAAAAATAATTCCATCACAACATAATCAAATCAATGTAATAATAGGGATAAAAATATAACCCTTTATTATCTTAGATGGAAAATATTTTTGATAAAACACTTGAAATGAATTCTTGAGGAAAATATCCTTTCTTCTTCAAAATCAATTTCTTTTCACAAAACATCATGCAATATTAAAAGAAATAGATTTTATTGAAAATATTCATGAGATATTTTGGAGGAAGCTTCATAAAAATAAGTCTTTATAAAACCGTAAAAATCCGTTCGTTCCGTATAAGTTAAAAAAAACATTCTTCGTACTTTTGTCGGAAAAGTCAAAAAGTACCTCGTATAAAAAAAACGACAAAAGATTCCTTTCATATATTTTACTAAAAACTCATAGAAGGGTAAAATTGGATTTAAACAATTGTAGGTGGATGGAAATAATATTACATATTGAGAAAACATGGATGTGGATGATAAAATACACCCCAGTAAATACCAACGTATAAACAATCTCGGATAAAAATGAGATTGTGATATTTCCCTTACCTTAGGTCCGACTTGCTTTGTAAGTGTCCGAACCTCCTGTATAATGATTTAAATCATGTTATTGACTTATTACAGAATCATATTCATTGTTATGATATCATATATGGTTCACTTATGACATTATATTACCCGTTCTTTTGTAAATTCCATGTTAAAGAAGCGTTTTGGGTAAAATCGTTTCATTTATCGTAGGTGTTTTGACTTGTTGTTCTTGACATCATTATTACTTATATCATGATTTACTTACTTCCAGAATATAAAATATGATTTATATATCATATATATTCAGTATATATATATATATAATAGGTAGATAAATAAAATGAAAAACACCGTTCATGGAGACGGTAGTCCGTACGTACGCATGAACGCTGTTTTCCTTTCCTTATTGTCTTGAAATGGAAGTAAGTAGATGACATACATATGTATATATATACATAAATCCAGTAGCTTTATAATTTCATATATTTCATTATTATTTCTTATATATACATTATAATCATTCTTAAATGGTTAACTTGGAGAATGAATCTCATCGCGTCGTGGAGACGGTATTCCGTACGTACGCACGAGCGATGATATCATTTCTATAAATATTGAATTGAATTGTAGTGGATTATACAATATATCAGAATCAATATGATGTTGTAATAACTATGTATAGTTATTCTTTACACCATTATACCCATCCATGTAAGGTGGTGGTGGAAAATAGATTACACCACGGCGTGGAGACGATATTCCGTACGTACGCACGCGCGGTGATTTCTTTTTCCGTAGGATGGATAGATGGTGAAATAGGGTTGTTTCATACTTATAATAACATATCAGCATATGAGTGATACTGATGTTATTACTTCATAATGAAACAACCTAAGAAGAAGAAGTGGAAGAAGAAATAAAGATGAAAGAATTGGTAACGGTAATTACCTCTTCTTTGAAGTGCCTCTTTGAGACCTCCTCTTAGGGCACTAAAATTGGTCTTTGAGGAAGACCAGAACCTCTAGGATGTTTCTAGGGAAGTGGAGAGGAGATATTGGCAGGGGTTGGCCGAGCTTGAGTGCTCAAATTGGTGTGAGGAGGAGGGGGAGGAGGTGTCATTTTATAGGGGAGGAGAGGGGCACCTTAGGAATATCTCAAAATATTATTTTATATTAAAGTTAAAATCGGTTTATAATGGTTACAAAGGGTCTTATTTCGAAGCTAAAGTGGGGATGGGTCGAAATCCTATCAACCAATAGGATTTAGACAAGTTTAGGGTATTATTTTAACCTTATCAATTAGATTTAACTCTAAGTTAAATAATTTAACTTTTACCGTGTCTTTTTATTTTCTTTCACTATATGGTTAATAAACTTACTATAACATGCCAAAAGAACCCCAAATTGTATATTATTAATACATATATCCTTATCTAAGTCATTTGGCCGAACCTTAGATTTTTAGGAATAAAATAACAATTAATAATATAATATTTGATTTAAAAACTATTTTGTGTCAATTTTGACACTATTTGATATATGATTTTTGTGAAAGTCATAACAGAATTATATGTTCGAACCAAGTTGATTAAATCAACACTAATATATCATAGTAACCTAGAAAATTAGTGGAATTCATAAAAAGTCTTAAATTAAATTTATTTTGGTATTTATATTATCAATTATGTCAATATTTCATTAATAAGATAATTACTACATCATCTTTGTGACATAAATAAATTATATTATTTGATGTCTAAAAATTACAAATAAAATACCATAATGTATGAAATCTTTTTAGCTTTCTAATGAATATTTATAGTCGAATTTATCTTATGTATAACCCCATATTAAAAATTATTTACTTATTAAACTTTGATTTTAACTATTTTAACCCTTCTTTAAATAAATTAATAATAAATGTCCTAATCTAATCCAAGTGGGCCTAAATGGTCATATTTTATTCCTAAGTTTGTTTTTGGTCGAATTACACTTGTCCAATAGAATTAGGACATGTGTTAGGGTAATATTAATATCATCTTTACCCTTAGTTACCCTATTTACTATTAACCGTGGTAAAAAAAGTAAAAAGTTACTATTCACCAAAAAATTATTTTCATCTCATTGAACCACATTTTAGTCCTTGATATTAACCGTGTCTCTCAGATTTTCGAAATTCCATTCACAGAAGCGGTAAAATTAAGTTTTATGCAAAATTCAGTTTTTAACCTACCACTTAGTAGTTTCACTATTCATCAAAAATTGATGTTTTTCAGAACAATGCCAAAATTTCATCCCAAGCTATATTTCATATTCCGAATTCAAAAATGAAGTCTATTTTACCAAATTCATAACATAAAAGTTGCATTAATTAATTTTATAATTAAATCCCGCTGTTAAAACAAATAGCGTGTTTTTAAGAAACAATATCTATCAAAAGATTGACACTTGTTTATGTCTAGTTTAAATGTGAAATTACATCCAATGACCAACATTGTATTAAATTGTAAAAATATATTCTAAATATACTTTAAAACCACTCAAATTAATGATTTATCACTATTAATTATTTCGATTAAAAAAGTTGTTTTTAATTATAAATTAGTAATTTTCACTATTCATCAGAATATGAAAGTTATCCGAAAAGTACCAAAATTTCACCTTAGGCTAAATTCGATACTCCGAATCCAAAAATGAAGTCCATTTTGAGAGTTAAAATTTCTAAAATTTAAAAAGTGGTTATTACTATTCATAACGGCTAGTTTTAATAATATTTTAATAACATATCATTGTTTCGTGAAACTCAGGATTACGTACCACACACGCTATCGAGGAAGGTTGCGATTGCGTGTAATGCAAGACAAGTCAAGGATGCGTGTTGTGCAAGCTCCTTTTGGTGTAGCGTATAACACAAGACATTAGTAAAATAAAAAAGAATATTTTTCATAAAATCTCGGGCTGTTACATTATAATCCAAAAATCACTCTTCCAACAATTATTGTCTCCAAAAATATAAGGAATGGAAAAATGATTTTTGATAAAGATAATGCATAATATAGTTATTTTCATGAGTAATAATCTACTGATATTCATATGAAATAACTCAATATTCTTTCATCACAACTAATCCTGGCCTGATGCCCAAGGCATCACAAAAAACTTTGTAGGAACTTCCATGATTAAGTAGAATCAGGATTGTAACTGAAGTAAGTCTTCCTGTCAAATCCTAAAAATATTTCTTTCATGATTCAGAATAAATAAAATTAACACCCTTTTGGGTAATTCCTATAAGAAATGATTCAAGATAATAGAGATATTGAAAAAAACACATGTCATATCCATCCATCCAAAAGAAACTATGTATTTCAAACACATTATTGTGATGATCCCAAGAAACCACAACCCTCACCTTCTTTAGGTAAACTGATACTATTGATTCTGATATAATATGAAATAGTAAGTGTACCTTATCAATCTAAAAGTGGTATTTGGTGAGTTTGGATTATATATTGTGTTCTATAAGTGTACCCCAAATTATATCAAGGTGTTATTCATGATTGTATCCAGTTTATGAGAACTCAAAGATATCATCCATGAACACCACAATGAAGGAATATAGGTGTGAGTAGAAAAAAAGATTCATCAAGGTCATAGAAATGGAAGGTGCATTCATAAGACTTAATGACATAACTAAATAATAATATAATCTATACTAAATTTGGAATCCCATACATGGTAGTATGAATGCATAACACATACTTGGTGATTTCTTAACCTCATATCGATCTTTGAGAAAACTATATCTACTTAGAGCTGGTTGAAAAGTTTATCTATGTGAGTCAATAGATACCGGTTCTTAACTATAAGATGTTTAAATCATCTAAAATCTATGCATATTATAAGGATTACATTCACCATATTGGAGAAAATAATGGGTGAACCCTAAGATTAATTATAGGGTCAGATGAAACCATTAGATTAGAAGTCCTCTAGCTACCTCTTAAGATCTTGTAACTTATTAGTAGCCATCATGTAAGGAGGAATGGATATCTGTATTACTCATAGAACTAGATCAATAGAGAACTAAACTTATCTCTCAGGAGATAACCTAGAGAAATCATCAGAAAAAAATCCACAAAATGATCCACTATTGGAGGAAAATCATCCTAATATATTTCTGGATCCTCCACATAAAGGCTATCCATATGGTCCTTCTCTCCACCCATCCAATGATGTTCTGGTACAAATCTACTTTCCTTGAAATCCCATTCACCCTTGTGACTATAACCATTACCCTTTTCTGATGTAAACGATACCCTCTGGTGATATATTTACACATAAGAATGATATGGGACTAACCTATCCATACCATGAATAACATCTAAGCTCATCATCTCCTCAAGGAAAAATTATTTACATTGGTGTACACTCTCTAGTCAAATTCTCAATAGATTATCAAGTTTTATCATTCCATAGAAGTACTAAATTTTAATCCTAAGACTTTATATGGTACATATAAAATAAAGGAGTGTGACACAGTTGTATCGAATAAAGAAAATTCGATAGTAGTGGATACTAAAATAGCACCTCATACTATAGAAGGCCTTGAACATTTCTCCTAGGGTATCATTTATACTACATGAAACTGGCCTGATCCATTGACCTAAGATAAAACTAGAATACAATGAGTAGTTTCTCTTTACTGATGTTTAAAAAAAAGTCTAGATACTATGGACATGAATTCCTCCTCTTCCAGATCAGTCGGTGCAACCCCATATCCCTGACTAATTTGGAGCTACCGATCCTGATATGGAAGGTTGAGATGGAATGGATCATCTTTCATTAGGTACATATGGAAAGTTCTGATAGAGTCTCTAAAGATAGACCATTCAGCCAGAGGCTCTACACTCAACTGGGTTCCTTTCACATTGAGGATTCAAGCAGAATTGCCTCCCACAATGATGTCATTCTACAGAACTACAAATGCAGATACTCTAGCTTCCATTACCCTTCTAAGAACTCTCATGATGACATTTACAACCACTAAAGGAACCACTACTCTTTCTTGGTACTAATACACCATGAACTATCCCATAGGTTTCCCGTAGAGTGTGTTCATTGATGAAGGATTGATTCATAATACTTGAGTTGTTAGATAGCGTAATGTTATTTAACTGATATTGGATGGTGTAGCTCATACTATACATAATGTTCCTCACCATAGACATCTCATCTCTAGCTATGGTTGGTGAAAAACACTAAATCTTTGTAATGTGAGGTGAATAGTCTATAATGTAATGGTGCCTTGCTCTAGGTGTATGAACTATTTGGACCCAACAACACTCAACATCTTTGGGAAAAATAAATCATAGAAACTAGATAGTAAATTTCTCCGAGTCATACCCTAGTGCTGATCATCCTGATTTAGAACACCCCACTATCATTTTGAGGAATCACGAAGCATATTAGTGGATAGCTTCACTGTCCTCTCGAGAGGTGTCTCAAGGTGATAAATAATAGATATCATGGCCTCCATCCATGACTCTATAGACCGAGGCCCTCAATCCTATGAAAACATGGGTGGATTCTATTTCTAAAACTCATGCATCAATTATTCCATAGAATAGTTAGGCCATAGAGATACCTACATAGTTTGTATATAATGGAGGTATCCCTCTCGAAATTAGTCATCAGCACCCACATCGGCTATAGTAGGAGGTTTCACAGGTGGAACTACTAGAGGCACCACTAGTGGCTCAAGTCCGACTTCCTTCGGTGCATGTTTGTTAATACCCTCCTAGAGAAAAACTCAAAGACATCATGGAGTCATAAATCTATAATTTACAACAACACACCTTATATATTATTTTATAACAACTAAGTTCACAAATACAAGATTAGGAGAGTTACAAGCCTTCCTATATAATAGTCACACCCTGTTCCTACTCCTATATCCAAGTATGGGTGTTAGGAACAATTAAAAAGATCACAAGATACACTGCCTATTGCCCACTACTAAAGACAGGTCTCAGTCAAGCTCTCTGTTTCACTATAAGGCTCTCGGTATATGGACCTTTAATTTCAATTTATAGAGGAAAACACTTTTTAATTTGAAATTTTCATCCCCATTTAATGGAGATCACATTTAAATTTAATATTTCTCAGTTATTATGTTCTTATTATGTACCAGTTATCTAAAGTACCATTACCAATTTATATGAGTACAAGAATTATAAATTGCAATTGGTGGTTTATTTAAATATATCCAGACCTTTACATTTTGTAACATAATTTTACGGGTAATATAATATGATTTAACTTTATGAATCATCATTCAATATTCATAGAGGTATATACAATCATTAAATTAAAAATAACATTCATATATTCAAAATCAACTGAAGATTTAGTCTATGTAACCTCAGTTACATAACTCAAATATGTGACAATTAGTTAGTTAAGGTGGAATCATCAACCTATATGGGAAAACGCCATTTAGGTTAATTCTAAAACTTTAATAACCCATTATATAATATCCTTTTACATATATAAATGTTATTTTTATAATAGATATATCAATTAGGGATCATATAACATATATAATGTATTCAGGCAATACACCCTACATGGAATGACATAATGCATGCCATATTAATCCTATAAGGTGCCTAAAGTGATGCATGATCGATGATTCCTTTCCATATCAAGTGATGGTAAAAATACAATCCAACGTCATAACAATAATAAAATCACATATCATGTGAATCACCCAATGGTGGAAAAAAATCAATTGTATCAAGTATAATACCGAACATCATTTGCCATCCTAGAAAATTCAGATTTTCTCCCATACGTGGGTTAGCCAATCCCAAGAATTGGATTATTACCAAATTCCTACATGTCTTAATCTCCCTTAAACCATCCCAAATATTAAGTAAATGTAAATAAACCCTTTGATACCACATTGTGACATCCCAACCCAGATCACTAGGTAATATTAGCCGAACCGGTTTCCCACATGGACTCAAGCGCACCTCCCCGTACATCAGAGGTTTCTGACTAGCAACGAGGGTTCATGTTGGTATTGTGGGGAGTCTATACCCTCATGACCAGAGTGGAACATAGTGGTAAACATGGCTTAAATAAATAAAAGAATTAATAATAATAAACAAGGTCTAAAAATAAGCATAAACACATGATCCATAAATAATCAACTCAAAAGATGGACCAATATCATATATTATAATGGTGTAATGTATCTACAAACTGAAAAGGAATAAATAGAATAAAGTAGATACAAAAGAATCAAAAATAAAAAAAACTATCCAAGCATCCTGAGAAAGGTCCTGATCATCTTCTACCAATATCCCATCCTAATACAACGATTCACACATCTGTAACTGGATGATTCCCCTTGTCTACACCTGTAATCATATAATCTTCCGAAGTACCATCAATATCATAGATAGGGTGTGAGATGAACTCAGTTGTACACAACTAATGGTGTCTATACATATCCAAACTATGAATATAAACTATAATAGTGTGTAGGTTTAATAAAGTAATAACAAGAAACAAATCAAAGATAAGTCAATCTCAGGTTCCACACAGAACACCTGGCCAACCACACCTACTTTAGCCTAAGGTGGGTGTCTCTGATCCAATGAGAATTATTCATATAATCAAGGATTAAGGATTACAATAAGGTTTCCAAGGATTAAAAATGATGAAAATAATAAAATTGGATCCATAGATAAACTAAGGAATCCTTGACCTTAGGAGTTCAATATAGCTCATGGTACACAACCATGTGTTATTGAAATAAGGGGATAAGTGTAATATAAGAGCACACCCACAGAATTACATTGGAAATATATATAACTGTGTCCATGGATTTAGTCCAATGGTAAATCCCTGACTAAGTATTACTGGATCCCAAGGAGAATAATCCAATGTGTTTCATGTCCTAAGACATCATGTTGAATCCAAGGAGTACATCTAAGCCTTTATAATATCTAGAAAAGTAATCAAGTAAATTGTTGGTACAATGCTGAGGAATTCACATAATGATACAAGGATTGAGTTATATGGTGGGTATATCCCTTAGAAATTATGTCATTATATCAGAATGGAATCTTATGAGTGCTCAAGGCATTCCCTCAAGAATCCATAGAATGCTAAAGTCTGAAAATTCCTAAAAATATGAAAAATTTTCATACATCATAGGAACCCAATAATAATTTCAAATATAATCATAATTCATTATAGTCCATGTAATAATCATTCCATTTAACATTAATTAGGTCCATTCCATTTCCTTTTATCCTAGGCGATGAGGTTAATAAGGATATGCAAGAAATTTCCAATTTAATTAAAACTGATCAAGGCCAATTTATATCAATATATATATTTATATACATTCCATTTAATAATTTATCAATTATTTGATTTGAAGCGAGACTTACAATGAAAAAGGTCATATCAAGTGCACCAATATAGTGTCTTAGGAAATCAAAATATAGGTCACTAGTGGATTAATGAAGAACATACCCTAATTGGGTGGTTGGCATTGAGGTCTCAACTTTCAACAATATCAAAAGGTCTCGTTAGGGACTTAGTTTTCAATTTAGTTGATTGAATTTAGGGAAACTGAATTTAAGGGGAAAATCCTAGTGAAACTGGCATACACACAATGTAAATTTTTTTTTAAATAGTGATACTTTGAGGGAAAAGTCACATACCACTTATCTTATTCCTATAGGGGAGCACTCATCCAGTATCGACCTTTTGTTTTTTTTTTCAGATCTGATGAAAATGGAAGAATATACAAACACCCTAAAAATAGAACATATAATCTCATAACAAAATAGTACCAATTATGGGGATATAAACGATGTAAAGAAGGAAATAGATCAAAGATATTATAGATAGGGATATAATTAGATGAACGATGGATTGATTGAATTTTAGAGGGATAAGATCCTTCATGGCCTATGAATATTGGAAGAGGGAAACCACAGGAGGAATGCCTTCTATCCACTAGAGGAGAAAATAAAGGGTGGGCGAGTTTATAAAAGGAAGGAAGAAAAAAGGTCATTTCTCCCAACCTTAAAGAGGCACATGGTTTGTCCGCATGGTTGGCTAAAATGTGTACCAACCATGCACCATATACTATCCAAAGACAGTGGCCCACAATATTGGGGAGTACAACTTTTCTAACCATGCTCTACCCATGTGTCCCTCTCTTCCCATGGTACACACCGCGCATGGACTAAAACACATGATTAAAAAAGTAATGTGTATCTTGTGCACTCACCTATGTGGAGCCTTGATACACCGTACACATTTAGTATAACCAAGAGGACTGAGAAACATGGTTTATACAAACCTTTCGGCCCCATTATTTCCACCAAAAGTAAGGGTATAGGGCTCCAAAATGGCCCGGAATATCCTCATTTCATCTATAAACACATTATTTACCTTTACAAGGATAAGAGTAAGGATTAAAACTAAAATTAAAAGGTTCTATACCTCAATTAAAAACTGGGTTCTTACAGAACTCACACCATTGTCCATACTTGTGAATCTGTGGAACTTTTATTTCAAAAATTATTCTTCTTCCATCTAAAGTCTTAATACTCCATATGTAGCATTCCCAATTTTTTATTCTTAATAATTTCTGAAACATAATGAATTAATTTAAGTATAATCCATATGTCTTGATCTGTCTTACATGATTAGACATGAATAAAAACAATATGACTAATAGCACAATAGAATATATTCATTACTTTATAATTCAAAATATAATTTACCACATTATTACCTAAAAGTGTATTTGGATCAACATATGGAAACTTATACAGTTTCATATTCTTCGTCCAGTGATAAATACTCAAATGTTTAAGGTACTCTTCCATCCTCTCTTTCTAATAACCATAATCATTCCCATCGAAGTATGGTGGTTTCTATGGTGTTCAACCATCATTAAAAATTATTCTTAAAATCTCAAAGTGAATAATTTTCCTTATATGATTAATTCTAGGAAAGGATTATAAAAAATAAAACAATAAAAACTATATCATAATGGAATAAGTTGTGATACCAAATATTGTCCCAAAGTGAGATGTAGAAAAGGTCTAGAAGGGTGGAGGGGTGAAAAAAAACAAAAATTTAATTATATTAAAACAAAAATGTTCTATATAAGTTTTTTAACAAGACATGAAAATTGAATAACCGAAGTAATAAAATTAATAGAGTAACGAGATGAAAATTTATAGAAGAAATATAAAAATAATGAACACTAGATTTTTATAGTACTTTGGATTGAATGGTCCTATATCAACTTTTTACCTTTCTCAAACTTTTGGATATGAATTTTTCTCACTATAAATAACCTAAATTTTGAAATAATGTGAAACCATTTACAAGACCTACCTTTTGATCACTTAGACATGCAACCCAGCCTATACTTCCATTTCTACAAACCATGGAACAAAAAAAAACACAACTTTTTATCTGCAATCACAACCAAAAGATGCACCTATTTTAGAAGTTATAACCAAAAAAAAAGAAATGACTCTGATTGAGAAAATCATAATCCGAAGATACATCACAAACATATAAGAATAAGAATACAATGGTTGATTCCAGGATAAAAAAGAAGAGTATAAATTCAAAGAAGATTCATATCGATGCAACTTTGATAATTTAAAGAATAAAGGATAAAACATTTAAGCTCCTAATTTGTCATGGTATGAATGGATATAATATATGAAATTGTTTATCCCAATAATATCTCTTATATGAATTACTCATGTAACACACTTGAAGACTTAAGATGTTGTTGTGTTATTATTGAGTTTTCAAGATCAAAATCCCAATGAATAATCAATTTTCATTAAATCCAAGATATTCTTGACTACATTGGTGTTTCTTGAGATAAAATCATGTCTTTAGATGGTTCATGATAATATAATCATGGAAATATCATTACCTATATATGGAAATGTCATGAATAGTTTGAAAAACAACTACCATGTTATTCCTTCATTAGAAAATTCAAAAACAATTTGAATATCATCATTAGAATATATATATATATATATATTTATGTATTTTATAAATTAATATAGTGGATATAATAAATCAAATATTATTGTAGTAAATCAAAATATAGAAACCCCAAGAAAATAGAGTATCAAAATGCACTTAAAAATATGAATGTACCTTTATATAAGCATTAGTGTAAGTATTATTTTTAGTGTGTGTAAAAATACTTTTATTCTTTTGAATAAACATAAAAATTACATAATCATTAAAATCCCAAAATATTGAAAATCTCATAATAATGAAAATCCCATAAGAGTCTTTTTTCTGTCCCAAAAATGGTAATTGTGAGGTTCCCACTAACCCTAAATTGGATTATTGGGAAATATCAAAAAATGGTTTCAGAGTTCATTTTTCCATAAGCATGAAATCTATAAGCATCAATTTAGTAAAAGAATCTATTCACCCACAAGGTTAATTTCATAATTATATTTAAACATGATTGTAACTTTTTCATAATCCTCAATTTAGTTTTCATAAGCATTAATTATATTTTCATAACCATCATTCTTATAACTTTTAAAGACTTTAGTTCATATGAATTAGAAAAATCATTTCATATAACTTTAAAAATCATTTTTTATTAATTTAAAAACCATTTTATATGACATTGAAGGGAACTTATTTCATTGAAAATTTTATATGACTTTTAATAAAATGTATGAAATTGAATAATTTTGTATGAGTATTAAATAATGTCTCACAAGTCTTTAAAAACAGTTCAGACCATAGTAAAAAATAAATACTTTATACATTATAATCAAACAAAAAACATTATATACAAAAATTCATAAATAATAAAAAAATATTATTTTACAATACTATGAGAAATTATATTTATCTAATATAAATATATGATATATTTTCAAACATTGTGAGGTATTTTAAATATTCAAAACAAACAAACAAACATCAATACTAGCAATCTCCCCATCACCCAAACTTATCACTAAAATTTCACAATGAATAACATAATTGTATAAGAGATAGTATGAAAACCATTATGGAAATTATTTCTTCGATTATGAGTAATAACCTAAACCATTTGGATATTCAAAACACAATAAATAAGGAGTAACACTCTATTTAGTATTTCATTTCCCAATGACTACTGAACTTTAGTGGATCTTCTGATCCACTAATTCGTAAATAATATATTAACATGACCTAAAAGAAATTTTATGTTCTTTAATGATCTGAACATGAAAAAGTAACCTTCTATGTTTATAAGCTAGAAGGTGAAGAATACCAAGAGTGGGATTTGATAAAGAACATGAGGAAAAATTAATAAGTAAGCTCTAAGGAATGATAGGAGTTTAGGAAAATATTATTCACCAAATATTATTCCCAAACTCTTCACCTTAGAATGGAGAAAAAATTACATGAGTTAAAGTAAAAAGAATATGAATCGATTAGTTCACATGAATAAAAATTTACATGACTCACAAGGCATGATTCTTCTTTAATTATTAACCTAAAAAGAAATATCAATCATTTATTTGGTGTCCTAAACTCATGTCCTCAAAAGGTATTAACCATAAGATACTTTGGTAGCTATGAAAAAACTATTCAATGTGAACTGAAGGTGGAAGTGGAAATAATATAATTTTATTATGGATTTGGAGATAAGAAAGTAAAATCAAGTTTCATTGAAACTAAAATAATAAATCACATAGAGAACAAAAAATTCACTCACTTACATTCCAAAAATATTATAGGAATCTCTTGGGAAATTTCATAAAATGAATGATAAAATTTTTATAGTGTGGAAGAGTTAACCATCATGCTTATGATTTTTAAAAATATACCAGGTGGCCAGTCCATACAGTGGAGGTTATGAATGTCCCAACTAATACACCACCCACACATCAATGTTCCAAATGAATGGAGTTTATAGATTATTCAAATCAATTCCCCAATAAAATCGTTAATGAGGATAATATATATCAACAACCACCAAGACTATGGGAACAAAAAAGAGCGTATGAATTCACTACCATTGAAGTAGATCATGATAATAAACTGGTGAAATTTTTACTTATTATTCACTCTAAATATGTGAATCTGTTATTTGATTATGTTTCTTCACGTTCTTTCATATTTTTAATGTTTTATAAGAATTTCAACCCCTCAAATATTGGATATTGAATTATTTTTGAATACACCTGGTGGTGTGATGATTGCATCCAAAGTATTTAAATCTTCTCCAATTGTGGTTTATGGGAAGATATTTACTAAAAATTGAGTTATTTTTCCCTTGGTATAATTAAATGAGACATTTATCATGGATTGGATCAACGTATACAGAGATCATATCAATTATTATGATAGGTAAACTCATTTCGTATACCTAATTATCTGATGATCAAATATCGATGCATCCATGATGATGAACCCCTTTGGAAAAAAATTACCCAGTATGGTTCTTGATACCCAATAATGAGGTATATATGGATCAAATGATTGAGGAAGAACTCAATATTGAATACATGAAAATTTCATGGGTATATATTAATTTATTTTATAAATAACTTCTTGGTCTTCTTACAAAATGTGAGGTTGAGTTTTCAATTGAACTCATACATGGTTCTATGACAATATCATATAGTCCTTATAGAATGGTTCCCATTCAATTGTAATAATTGAAGAAGTAACTTCATGTGAATATAGAAAAGAGTTTAATATTCCAAAGTGATTTACCAAGGGTTTCCCCAGTCCTATTTATCAAGAATAATGATGAATCAATTCATATTTGAATTGATAATCATGAACTTAAAAAAATCACAATCAAGTGAAAGTAACCTAAACCCTGTATTGATTATTTTTTGAATAAAATCAAAGGGGATCAATACTTATCAAAGGTGGATCTTTGATCTAGATACCATCGATTAAGTTTAATGAGAGAAAATATTCCCAAGATAGCCTACTGTAAAAGTAATGGTCACTATTAATTCATATTGATTTTTCTTAAACTTATAATTTCCCCTATTATCTTCATGAATCTGATGAATATAATCTTTAGAGATTATTTTTAAAAAAATTATATAGCCTTTATTAATCATAAATATAGAAAGTATGATTCATGGATCATATAATCATGGTTGAGGGTATATTAATAGATCCTTAAAAGTCATAGGTGATTGAATAATAGACAAGTCTAACCACTATGATAAAGATATTTAATTTATATAGATTATATGTATACTATTGATTCTTTTTTGGAAATTTCTCATGAATGTAAAAGACACTAAACAAGGTAACACATAAGCGATTGAAGTTACAAAAGATATAATAGTGAGTAGATAAATTCAGGGAGTATAATAGAAAGTTATCCATCGCACCTCTACTTATATTACCCTAAAGTGGAGAAGGGTTTGTGACATACAGTGATGTTCCAAATATGGTATTGGGATGTATCCTTATACAAAATGAAAAGGTAATTTCTTATGTCTCATTTCAATTTATGAACCTTCACTAAAACTACATGATTCATGATCTTTAGATAGAGATAGTAAATATTTAATTAAATACATGGATGAAAAAGTGTGATATATATATTGATCAAAAGCGATGAATGTTTATATTCACATAAAAGGAGTTGAAAATATACCATAGAAGATAGTTAGAGTTAATAAAAGACTATTATTTCCTAATACATTACCATCATTGAAAAAAGGTGGATGATTCTCTAAGAACAAAGGATCAAGATACCCTATCCTTGATAAGGATTTAAAGGGAACTAAACTGAATGGAGATTCATAGGATGGATATGAAAATAATAAAGGAAGGTATGAAATACAACCTCTCCCAAAGGATTTCTCAACCATACATCCATGTGAGGATCAATAGGGCATTGAAGAAAAATATAGATCCACTGAAGAAGGAGATATTATTTAATTAAACCTTAATAGATATAGAGTTATAATATTTAGAGCTTAGATATGCATCCAATCTATGTCCGAGCTAAAAAAGATCTTTTGGATGAAGTTCATTACTTACATTTCATTATCCACCTGGTCACACAAATATGTATAGATAGTTTAATAAATACTTCTAGTGGTATTAAAGAGGGGGATTATGAAGCATATATCTTGATTCTTGAAATGCCAACAAGTAAATGTTGAATGTAATAAATCTATGTAGATGATGAATCCATTACCTATAAAAGTATGGAGATGGGGCAATGTCACCATAGATTTCATCATGGGTATTCCGAAGACATAAAAATACAATAATTACATTGAGGTTGTGGTAGGTGGACTTATAAATTTGGAATAATTAATTTCTATCCAATAGGTTTTATCACTTGAGAAACTTACCAAGTTATACATAAATTAAGTGGTAAGAGTTTATAGAGTTCCACTTTTAATTGTATCTAGTTAAGATCCAAGGTTTACATCAATGTTTTGGATAATTCTCAAATAAGTATCAGATACATTGCTAAAATTTATAATGAATTATCATCCTTAAACTGATGGTAATTTTAAAAGGACCATCAGACATTAAAAGATATGCTTTGATCATTCTCAATGGATTTCAAAGGAAGTAATGATAAAAAACTTCAACTATTCAAGTTATCATTTAGCATTTGTTTCCACTATAGAATCTAAATGGAACTATATGAGCCTCTATATGGGAATAAATGTCAAACATTTACATAATGCAATGCATTTGGAGAGAGGAAAATATTGGGACCAGATATTGTTTATGAAATGATGGATAAGGTTAAAAAAATTCATCAAAATATAAAAGTATTAAAAATTTGATAGAAGAGATATATTGATAATTTTCAATAATATATAGAGTTTAAAGTTGGTGATAAAGTATTTATTCTATAGAATAGGGTTATGATATTCGAGAAGAATGAAAAAATAATCCTTAGATACATTGGTCCCTTTAAGATTCTTGATCATGTATGGATGATAGCTTATCACTTAGTGCATTCACTAAAACTCTCACTGGTGCATGATGCGTTGCATGTTTTTCTTTTAAGGAATCACATACCAGATCCAAAACATGAATTTAAATCAGAAGCTATGAAAATGGAATATGATCTCTCTTATGAGAAAAAACTCATAAATATTTTGGATCATAGAGATAAAGTACTAAAAAAATAAGACCACCCACCTGGTCAAATTTCAGTGATGAAATAATAAGTCTAAGGAAGCTAAGTGGTAAACTGAAGATGTAATAAGACAAAATTACCCTAATTGGTTTTCATTTGAGTAATAAAACTTTTATGGAAAAATTATTTTAAGGGTTTATAATGTAACACTCTAAAATTATAGTGAAATTTTACATTAAAACCGTGGTATCTCATCTTACACGTAGATCATACTAAATTTTACATTTCTTTATTAAGGGAGAAAATTATTGTACAAAATTATAAACATTAAAAGATAGATAAATGAAACATAATTATAAAAATTTTAAAAGGAATAAATCTAAAAGTTAAAAAAAATAATGAAATGTTTCTTATCCAGATATTCCTTTATAAAATTGATAATAATTCTAGAAAGAATACAACATTTTAGAAATATGATAAATATCATTAGAAATTAAATTAAGGAATTAAATAATTGATTTTGATAAATTGTGAAAATTTATATATAAAAACATAATATGACCATTATATATATGGAAGTTGGTAATATACGGTTGTTGATACCATCATTAGACATAATAATAATTAATGATATTAATTATAAGAAGAATTTTATTAAAATGTAAAATATTTATTGAATTGGAAGGTATAATTAGAAGTAATCACATTATGAAATCTATATAAAAGGATAAAAAATGGAATCAAGTAGTAGATATATTTTCTATGAGGCTATTTTTCTTGAGATAGGAAATTAGGAAGTTCAACAAATGTTTTCCTTTGACTATAACAAATGCAACAAACCAGATAGGCTACCATGTGAACTGAAATCTGACCTGGATCGCCATACACCTGAGGGGCATTCCTGATCACTATGAGATAGAGAAAAGTTACAGGGAATCATGATATGATAAATGAGAACGATTTTTCCCAAATAAACAATATTTAAATATTAGCATAATTCTAATGAAATTACAGCATGACCCTTTCGTATTTCATGCATCCATGTAAAAAAATAGGTAGACAAAAAGTCTGATTTTTTTAAAAAAATTAGTAAATAACATATATAAAAAATAACTCCCTATATTAACCCTCTAAATCCCCTCAACAATATATCTTCGAGTTACACCATGACCTCCATAGAAATAATGCAACATAAATTTAATAAATGTAGGAAACATGATACCTGTTAATGCGATAACTAAAACTAAAAAAAACCCTGATCAAACAAACTCATGTGACCTGGGGTCCCTCTAAATCCAAAATTGGACTCCAATATGAGAGATCAATCCAAATCCTATAAAAGGCTACTAAGTCTACAAACACCAAGATGTGTTATTAGGGTGTGATCTTTTAAACTAATTAAGTAAGCATCATAGAGTCTATTATTATATTTTCCAAAATAAACCAAAAATGATAGTTAGAAATACATAATTTGAAATAGTATTTCCCAATACTTTTGGAAACAACAAACTCATTTTTTTTATAAAACTTTAAATTACTTTTCTTTAAAATAAAAAAATCATTTATAAATCATTTTATCAACCTATGACACATTTATTAAAAACAAAAATTTTGAATTTACTTTTTACCGTAAACCAATCCATAAGAAAACTCCTTTGAAATTACCTTTTTAGGATTAATTTTAGATATGGTACTAAGAAGGAAACTCAAAATAATAAATAAATAAATAATGGAAAATATATGTAAAAAAGGATAAATAAAAACCATTGTGCCCCAAAAGTAAATAATAAGGGAAAACACCTTTTTAAATCTCACTTTAGATCCTAAAATTTTTCTTGGGGCCAAATTCCTAACATTTTATAAAGTCAAGCTTGTTTTTAATTGAAAAAAATCATTTAAGAATAACTATTTGAAAAAGTATTTAAAACAAACTTTAAACATTATTTTCAAATCTCAGAACAAATATTTTTAAAACACTTATTCACATATGCACATATATATATTTATTCCTATCTCAATGTACATATCTTAAAATTATCATGTGGATGTGTAAATATATAAATATATATATACCCATACATATGTGTATAAACCCTAAAAATAATATAAAACATTCCCAATATCACTCATAGGTAAATCACTTAAGGATAAATCAAATAAATAGAACAAAATTCCTAAGACAGAGGAATAAAAAATATTTTACCTCTTTTAACTCAAACAAAAGTTAATAAAATTTTATAAATGGTCTCAGATAATTTTAAAATACCCAATTCCTTTTTAAAACCCATCTTAAATATTTTATCAGTCAAAAATATAATTTATTTCTTAAAGGAAGATAAAAATTTGGACCAAAAAACCAAATCCCATTTTTAAATCAATTGATGTTATTTAAAAAATATAAGAAACATGAATTTATAAATATAATTATACCCAATGGAATTTATAATTTTAAAAATCAAAAATAAAGAACCCAAGAACATGAAGTATATTAGGGAAAATCCAAAGCTTAAAAATACCTACACGGAATGTCTGTAAAGGACAAAAATCCTCCAAAAGTGGAGAGGAGAAGGTTCTAAGAGAAGATCAAACACCCTAGGAAATTAAGATTGTAATAAAACTATCTAGGTCTTATCCATGGTGTGTGCAATAAATGGGAGGGGTTAGAGTTAAGATGAAGAAGAAGAAGAAGACGGAGGGAAGCATACCCTTATAAATGAATATTGCACAAGAAATTAGATGGTGAATCACCTAAAAAAGGAGGATGAATGAGGGGGGAGGGTCACATTCTTGAGGGGATTCATCTATGGGTGTTGTACAAACCAAGAAACCAAAGGGGGATATAGGTGCTAAGAGTTATTGGGAAATAAGAGGGATGCTATTTATTCTATTATTTTAATAAACCTTGTTGTGTCACATGGTTTACTCACACAGTTTTTGAAATTGTATAATAATTGTGTGAATGAATTTGTATCTATATAGAAACACCTCACATGATCTCCAAATATGTAGCACTAAAAGTGCACTAATTGTGTGATTGAAAAAAACCCTTAAAATTTAAAAAATTTAAGGGAATATCCCTCAAAACTAAAATTATAAAGAAACAAAAATAAATAAGTAAATAAATAAATTAAATAAATTAAATAAATAAATTAAATAAATAATTAATAATCAAAATTATCCCCACCATTTACTTTATTCCCACTAAAATACACTATACATGATAAGATGCAAAGAAGAATATTAATTGGAAAGAAGAAAGTATATGACATGATCCTCTAAATCTGAGTTACCCAAAACCATATTTATCTTGATATATTAGAAGTAATTTATAATATATAAAAAAATCTCTAAATCCACATGGAATAACTCACATATAACCACTAATGGGAAAATCAAGAAATAAAGACCCATCATGGGTCTCCCCACTATTTAAGAACTTCTATGATATGGTAGATAAAAAGAGACAATATAATTTTAAAAAGAATTTCTATGAGCCAAAACCTAACCCTAAATCAAAAAATGAACCCAAAAAACATCTTAAGTACACACCCAAACATCCTAGGAGTTATTATATACATTTCTTAGGGTAAAACTTAAAATTACCCGAACACAACAACTGATCATCGATAAATAAAGAAGGGAAGAAGAGATACCTTGAAGTTCTAATGAACCACACTAAAAAGGTTATATATCTAGAAACACTATAAATATTAAAAAAATACCCCCTCAAGGCCCCTCAATAACACTCCAACAAGGAACAAAAAGGAAGAAGTCATAAACCAAAAGTATTACTCTGTAACCACTTGGGTCTAGACCTTGGGTAAAAAATAACAAAGTGGTAACCCAAGACCTCATACCTAGGACATAAACCATGGTGATCATGTCAAATAAAATAAACACCAATCATTTCATAATATCAATTGCTTTAGTATCCATACTAGGTACTCAAATTACATCAAAGGTCTTTCCGGAAAATCAAGGATCTAGAGCCAATATCACCAATTATAGCCACACCAAATTCCAAAACACAAAACTACCCCAATGGAATTAGAGAACCCAAAAGAAATACATTCACTAGAAACAAAAAATAAAATAACCCAATAAGATACATCCAAGAACGAAATACCTTAGACACTTGATCTTTGACAATACCCAAATTAGATGACCATCCCAACCGGAAGACGATCACATCTTTCCTAAGAGGCATACTTTAATGTTTAGTGAGAAAAAAACCAACCAAATCATATTTGAAGAAAGATTTTACCCAATACATAATCAAATTCCAACTAAAAATAACCACATTAAGGAAAATCAAAAAAATAAAAGTCTAAATAAGTTACAACAATTATCAAATTAAAAGTCCCTCTTTTTTAACCATTTCAATACCCTAAAAAATATATTACAATACATAATCCCATTTGAAAACCAATTTAAAACTCAACACTTCCTCTATTGAGAATTTTTATAAATTCCTAAACCTTGACTTATTTTTAATTATTCATCAAATATCCATAATAAATTCAACAAAACATCCTTATTTAAAACCAAGTTATTCTAATAAAAAACACTATCAAAACCCATCCATAAAGTATTTAACAAAAAAACTCGATTTGAAAATTTTAAGATCAAACCACCATATTTAAAACTGAAATATTCTACTTTTAAAACCTTTCAAATCCATACATATTAATTTTAAAATCATTAAAAAATTTGGAAAACATTTTAAAAATGCACACATTTATTTTAAAAATAATTAAACATTACTAGAAAAATATTTATTACTTCAAAAAATCTCTTTATCAAACATATATAAAAATAAAATATCTTAACATCATACAACATAAGGTCACTTAAATGGGACTTGATATCATGCATGGATTGGTCTCATGGATTGGAAGACCATATGAAAATCACACAAGTAAAACAGAGATTAATAAAGAACCATGTATGCAGGCTGGACTTGGGATACCAAGACATTTGAGCTCACCATGTACCACTAGGTCAACTACTGTTTCATCCCAAAACGTTAATAAATCCATAAAAATAAAACAAAACATATCAAAACCGTAAATAAATAATTTAAACACAACTTCCCATGGTGAATTGGGTTTAGAAAAGGAGAAGAGCTCAGGACATTCTTTCTTCTCCTACTTATTGAGTCCCGACAGTCCTATCTATGTCTTCTAGAGACTCTTAAGGGATGATCCTAACCCCTTCCATGAATTTACTCAAACATTTTATAATGTTTGACTAATTAATGAGGTTAAAATGTTTTTAACCCCTTCAGTCATTTAAACATTTAATAAATAAAATAATTCTATAATCTTCATCATGTTTCATTATTTGAAATGAAAAAAAATCAATGATAGTCATACGTGGAATAGATTGGAATATTAACACTTAACTTTATGTTTACAAGATAAATCATAGGGTTCAATATGAATCATATAATATAATTAACCATTATTTACAATATAGCCTATCATATAGTATGGTTGGATTAGGTAGATACATGATATCTTCAAATCAAGGCTTACAATATACCAAAACCAAAGTCATATGTTTTGAATTTGTTTCCTCTATGTTGTGCTATATGACTTGTATATATCAAACATCATGATATCAACCAAAAAATAATATGTTTATAGGATTTAGGGAATAACTCCATAAATATATCAATTACACTAAATCCTCATACACTTTGTATCATTTTACAATATATTGTATCAGATACAATATACATCTCCCAAATTTTTTATTTTTCAATAAATGATCATAAAAATAATAATTTTGAAATTTCAAAAAATTGAAATTTTAAATTTTTGGGAAATTAGAACGACACACGATTTAAGCATGGTGAAGAGAAACATTTTGAGTAAATCATACACCATTTGGAGGGAGAGACCATGACTACTTCATAGTTATAGAATAGGTTGGGTAACTATGAAAGATAATTTTGGATCCCCTTAATTGAACAAAAAATATGTATATCAAAACCTAAGTTCTTCAGACCCTTCATGATCATTTTGGATATTACCAAAATGATATTAATGAGAATTTATTTTTTGATAGTGATGTTCTAAATCATATTTTATAGGTTAATATATGTTTAGTATAAAAAAATAATTATTAATAGTGTTACACATATAATTTGGGTTATTAGTGGCCTAGTTGTAGCAGTCCTGAGGGGTCTTGGCGAGGTCTTGAGTTTGAGTTTCAAGTTCCTTATTGTTGGTAGTGTGGGATTTTCATTATATTTACCCCCTCCCTGAAACATTTTATATTATTATTAAAATTATAGAATAGGAATTTGTTAAGGAATATTTTTTTAGTGTGTGGTGATATATATAGAAGAGGATAGATTCCTCATTACCCTTACATTTTAATATTAATATTATTAATATTATTATTATAAGATTTAATTTCATAGTGGAGAATTAATTACCTCTCTCCCATGTTGGGAATCCATATAGAAGGGTCTTCTTCCAAAACATCAATCAGAATTATCCACCAACACCACTAGAATAATAATTAAGGAATATGATTTCAGAAGATCCGCCATGACTTTGGCTTCCATAACTTAGAATAAAATTCACCCTAGCCACAACACCGAGTCATCCACCCCACCATTATAATCCTCCTAGGAAATCCTTAAAAAATGTGAATAAACACAAAAAACTATAAAAATTTTCATGAAAAAAAACAAGCATAATGCACAACATGGATTAATGTGGTTTGGACTTGTGTCCTACGTCCATGGGAGAAATTATAGTACTTCATTTATTTATCAAAGGAGAAAGATTTGGTAATAATGAAACACACATCATACCAAATTTAAAAAAAGTGTCACCAATTCCTTTTTCAAGAATGCTACCTCTTTTGCTTCCACTCCTTCCAGTTTTCTTCCCTTTATACTTCAACCTTCACCTTCCTCTTAGATGCCTCATTCACTTGTTTTTTCCCAGGTTGGATTCCCTAGAAATATATATTGGTTAACCTTTTTCATGATCCATCAACACCACTCATTTTTTCCTTTCAATATTGGACTAATGTCTATATTATTAGAGGCACCAACCAATCATCCAGTCTTAACTGCCATCCAAAATTTATGGGCCTCCATCTGTTAGCTCTGGTGACCATTGATTATCTGTAACAATCACCACCTCAAATACCAACTTATAGTGAATAATGCATGTCTCCATAAAATATTACCACTGATGATTCTATGTAATATGTCTTTCCAAAAACCAACAAGGAGTGCTTCTAGTGATTCATATTTAGTGTCTTTTTATCTAAAGGGATTCTACACAACCATTCACCAAAACCTCCAAAACTTATGTTCCACTATTGAAAGATTACCCTTATGTTTTCCTTTCTACATTCCTATGAAACATGAGAAAATTACAGAAAAATCCTAATGGAAGCTATCCCTTCCATCAATTGGGATCTACTATTCTTAAACCAGACATGATTTGATCTCCTTTAAGAAACCTACCCCATTCGGTACATAGAGTTCCTCTTCCCAACCACATTATGCTAATCATAACATCAAGTTTCATTCCAGAGTGTTCTTATAGGAAATTCTATATCTGATAAACTCAATCCAATCAGATCTATTTGCTGAATCCTTCCACTAGCCTCATTCTGGAAGTTCCATGGTGTTGGTGTTATGTCTCCATATATATTACCAAATGTTAGTTTTGAAAATTTTTGTTTTAGAGATTCCAAACTTGATTAAAAAAATTTCTCACACAAAGACCACAAATTTAGCACTTGATAATTGTTTTCAAAGGTTGAGACCTACAATATCCCACTCGATGAACATTGTGATGCTCACTCCAAAGTCACATTTGGCTCAAATTATATTAATCCTTCCTCCATTGAATCACTTACATGGTTCTTCATTCCTTTTTTCCTCCTGATCATGTAGAAAACCACTAAAAGAGACCCCCTTAAACTTCTAAAACCATGATCTTCCATTATTCTACATATGTGAAACTCTTGTGGAAGCCTCCATGGAATTACCACCAACGGAAAATGAAAATAAGTTCCAATCCTTTAACTTTGTTGAAATTACATCAACAAGTTATTCTATGAATTATGTCAATGAAATAAATGTATCAGACTTCCATGAATTTCTTAACACTCTACAACCGATCTTATGCACCATATAAGAGATTTCTAATACATCGAAATTTAGTGACATCATTATAATGACCTCCATATAGAACTCCTACTTCTATAAAGTATGCTATCATTGACAAGATGAACTACCAATAAAACTTCTTCTAGTGAAACCAAGACTTTCCATAGACCTTTTATCCCACTTCCCAACATGTTATGGAACCTTCAAGATCCCAACTATAATTTAATGGTCATTCTGTTACTCTAATGATCTTCCAAAGATTTATTCTATAGATATAGAAGAATCCAAATTCTTTATTACCACTTTTCGAAGAATAAAAATTCCATTTACATGGGGTAGTACATCACTCGGTTTTAACAAGGTTATAGATGTATTATCCTCAATAATTTTTATATGAGAGAAAAATCAACCATCCAAACTTCCATACTTCTATACATTTCACACTCTCATATTTTGGACCAACTTCTAGTCGACTACATCATGATTTTTCTGATTGAAAGGTACATTTTATTACAATAGATTTCCATGTGAGAAACCATCATAACATTGAACATTACCCATGAACACCAATGATTTTACTCTCTTCCACATAGTTTTATAAAAACATCATATGACTTAGAATTCTCATCCCATTTTCCCTATCACTCTAGTGTACTCATAACAACCAAGCCTCAAATACCTTCATCTAGTAATCTATTATAAAAAATTATAACTCTTTCCAGATGTCTCATTATATATCTTTGAAACCTTTACACACTTTTCCATATCCATGAATCCCCATCATCATGATTCCCATGCTCTTCTAAATTCCTCCCGTTTCAATTTATCATCTATCATTAAACATAGGAACCATGCCACACCACACCGTCTTCCTAGATGGTATCAAGAAGACACTTGGGAATATTTTAATCACCATCCTTAGATACAAGTTGTAGGAAATTTTGGAATATTTCCTTTCAAGGACTAATATTTTGATCACTAACAGTCCCACTATAATCTCCCTTTTAATAAAAAAATCCATATAGAACAGGGGAATAGACTAAAATCCATTGATTTAAGGTGATAATTTATGACTTCATCTGGCTTATGCTTCTTGAAAATTGCATTAACCTCTAATTAAAAATTTCATAACAACCCCTGTGTTGTAGTCACAACTTCCAGACCGATCCCTTTCTTCCAATTAAATTTTCTATAAAACAAACCTTAAAAATCATCTTGGAGTAGTATCACCAGAATTATCCAAGATTAGCAGTGTTCACCATTGGATCATCATAGGATTTCATTAGAACATAAAAAGTATTACACCAGATTTCATAATTCAAAGAAATTAATGGAACAAGCTACATGATACCTACAACCAAAAGGAATTTCAATATCTAACATCACATTTGGTACTGCCACTATATTTTGGTGAACATTCTTCCAAAACTGATAGACCACATCGAATAAGGAACCCCACAGTCTCTGATATAATCTAGATCAATCGAATAATCAATGGAACACACCTGAAGACTCCATCAAATCAAGAATATTTTCAATATCCATAAACCGTGTGGTATCAATACAGCTTCAGAGTGGTTCCCTTCCAAAACATAAAGAAACTAATCATCAGGAAACTCTATCACCATAATCTAGAACAAAAACACTACAATCAAGTCCTTTTGATATAATTTTTCATAATCAGACACTACAATACAAAACTCATTTGATAACACTTATTGGGAATCCAATAGGAAGGGCCTAATCCCAAAACATCCATCTAAAGCTACCACTAACACCAAAAGAATAATGAAAATGAAACATGATTATAGAAGATCCCCCATGAAATTTGATTCCATAACTAGGAAGGAAAACCAACCCATATACCATACCAAGTTTCTCAATAAATCATTTTAATCCTACTCAAGTACTCATTTCTAAAAATTGAACAAACACATGACAACCACACAAACATGTAAGAAAAAACACAATGACAATGCACAATAAATGTTAACAAGGTTCATAATTGTTCCTTATATCTATGGGAGAAATAGAAGTAGTTCTTTCATTCAAAAAAAGGATAAATAATTGGTTATAATGTAATATGAAACCTTATATTATTACATAATAAATCTCACCAACACATCCTTCTAAAATATTGATTATTCGTCTTCTATTCCTATTGGTATCTATACTTCCCGACAAAAACCATCACCTTTGGATCAGGAACCTTGTTTTTTAAAATAATAGTATAATTTTTAAATGTTTTATGTTGCTAACTTTACACTTCCCAAGATCTTAAGTAATTTTTTGTAGGAAACTATTTAGCAGACATAGAAAAACTATTCATGGAAAAAACATTCCTAAGTAGATGTAAAGGTATTATATAAATCGAATGGATTATTTTAAGGTTCATTAGATAGAGGATTTATAAATTCATGAAGGAGAAGTATAAAAAAGTATCCCCGAACAAAGTTGTTTAAAATCTACCAAACAAACTTCAATGGACAGAGGTATACATGATTTTGAGAAAAGCCTTTATAAAGTCCTATCAGATGAACATTATATTTTACAATAGAAGAACATAAAAATTATACTAGACATAATCCATATACACTATAGTTGTGTAGATTAAAAAAATATGACGGATATACTTGATGAAACTTTCAAGTGAAGAAGAGTGTCTAATGGCATTGCAACCAACTCTAAAGAATATAGAATATGACCATGAGAGAAATGTCTATAAAGAGAAGTTGCATTCAAGGAGAATTAATAACATTACTCAATATTTCTAGATTTTATGTGAAGAGTTTGTAACATATTGTAAAGAGATAATGATTCACTATAATATTTTTAGAGTTTTTACTTAAGGCATCTGATTATGAGAATTTTTGTAATTGCCTTAAGTTTCCTACTTTGTGTATTCACTGTGTTTGATCTTTGTGACTGATGGGATCTTGGGTTTTGAGAGAAAAATAACTGTTGGACCTTGTTAATCAAGAGTTCCCAAGGACATGGAACAAAATTTGTGTCCAATAGGCTGATTGAGGACTTCCTTGTGTAGAGGGAAGACCCAATGATAGGGTGATTTATCATTTATTTCTTAAGTCTAAGTAAGACTCCCTTTAAACTAAATGTTAAAGTGTCGATCCTTTTTTATAAAGTTTTACCAGATTTTTCAATATGTACTTTTTACAATTTTTTATCACTTATCTTTATATTTTTATTTCCACTTCCCATGAATTAAGGAAAGTGTATATTGTATGTTATAAACTTATCCTAAACTTTGAATTTAATGCATCCATAAAATTTTTTTTACTTAATTTATTTTTTATAGGAAAAAATATTTTTCTGAATTACCTTCATAAATAGGTTAATGAAATTGTACAATTTATTTTAAAAAATAAAACTCACCCATATTATAACCATTTATATACTATAATGATCCTAAATTTGGTATCAGAGATAGTTCTACTGCCATATTTTCTAGGTTACATTTTTAATAAACTATTAAATTTTATATCAAAGTAGGCTTATATTTGTTATAAATTTTTGAACTAACATTTTTTGTAGAAAATAGTATCTTTAATTTATAAGATAACTTGTTTATCCATTGGTATATTGAAAAAAGTTAATCCAAGTAGACCATAAAATTTTGATGGTACTGATTAGGAATACTAGTGAGAAAAAATGAAGACATTTTTATAGAAACTATAGTTAATAACATTGTCATACTGATTATAGATTATAAAATTCCTTATAATAAAGTGACTATATTTACTAAAGATGAAAATTTGGAATAAAAACTAAACTATCTAGTCAGAAATAATCTACTTAGTTCTATGATAATAAATATCTATATCCACATTTATTTTTATGAAATTATAAATAATATATGGAAGAAATTAGAAGTTAAACACTTTGGAAACACCAATGTTATTTAATCTAGAAGAGAAATGTTAGTAGATGATTATAGAGATTTTTCATTTTCTACCTAGAGAATCAGTAGCCAAAATGAATCAAATAATCATGAACATTTTTAATAGTCCCAAATATCTTGGAGATAAATACTTCACTAATTAGAATTTTGTTTAAAATATTCTTGACATAATGCTCAAGGAATGGTAATCTAAAATAACATATTTATATGATAATAAACATATTATAATGATTATTTTGGATGATATCATCAGAAATATTAGGTAGTATGAGGGAATAATGAAAATAGATGAAAAAACAAATAAAATTAATGGAGTATCCTTTTCTTCTACTTACACACCAGTAAAGAATTTCAAATCAGTTGTGAATTTTTTTAAATATTATAAAAAGAAGAATTTAAAAGTTGATACAAAAAGTAGTTCTTATGAGAAGAGTGATAATGATGCTGAAAATATTGAAAAATGGATGAACAAAATTTTTAGAAAGAAATATTTCATATATATATATACAGAAAAATTAATAAAGATAGAAGTGATAAAAAATATTCTTCATAAATGATTTTTTATGAATACAAGAAACCCGATCACATTACACCATATTTTCTGAGATTGATGAAGAAAGATAAGAAATATAGAAACACTATGATGTTATATAATTATGGAGGGAAGAAAATATTTAAAGCTGTAGACACATGGAGTGATAGTTGTAGAGATAGTTCTTTAGAGATTTATTCAGATTACAACAGTAACAGTTAGAATATTATGGGATTATATACTAGAATTACAAAGAAAGATCAATGCTACATGGCTTAGGAATGTAGCGAATCCTTATCCAATCTTAATTTGAATGATAATTATTCTCATTATGATAATGAAAATAGTTCTACATATTATAAAGAATAAAACACTTCATTTGGTGAAAATAATACTTTTCCATATTAAGATAAAATTTCTAGATTTACATCTTTACTAGAAAGAAAAAATAATAATTATCTAAAAAATATCAAAATTATAAGGCAGAAAATGAAAATGAAAATACTATAATTTCAATAATTTCCTTATAAATTTAAAATCTTACATAAGAATTAGATAATAAATATATTTATACCACATCTATTGATAATAAATATTTAGTTGTAAAAACAAATTCTTGATTTTTGAGCCTGAAATAATTATTATCAAATTTTAACTCTAGAAAGGGAAATTTTTATAACATATAAAGATTTATGAGATCTCATATAAATATATATGGTATTGGTTTTTCTAGTAAAAAACGACATTTTCAAAATAACATTTTTGTTCCTAAAAGTGAGAATTTTTGTACTAAATGTCAAAGTGGTGGAAATTTGAAAAATATATTCTATTTGAATAGAGTAATTTTTTTGTTTTTCATAAATCATTCATTTATAAAGAATTATTATCTATAAAAGATAATAATTTTGGACAATTGTTCATCCTAAAATTATTATTTTCTAACAATGTTGGACCTAAGAAAGTTAGGGTACCAAAATACTAGCTTCTTATTTTTAGTAAAATATTAAGAGAACAAATAAAAATAATATTTGGTACATGGGTAGTAGATGTTCAAAGAACATGATTAAAAATATGAAATCCTTTTATAAGATTATAAATATGAAGTGTAGAAAAGTCACTTTTGGTGATAATGTAGAAGGAGAGATATAAGGAATACATGATATCCTTCTTCTTGAAAAAACATTAATTTCAAATGTTTAGTTTTTCATTGGACTTAATCACAATATTATTAGAATAATTCCATTATATTATGAAGTATAAATTGTGAACTACAGGAATTATAAATGTATTATTGAATGTTTAGAATGTAAATTTATTCTATCTACTGACTTATCTGAGAATATCTACACATTTAACCTAAAAGACCACAGAAGCAAAGATATAACTTTCCTTAGTGCAATGGAAGATTATTCTTGATTATGGAATAGAATATTAGGACAATGAAATGTTGTAACTTTGTCCAAACTTTCTAAGAATTTACTAGATAGAGATTTACCAGAGATATGGTTTAATTATTCAAAATTTTGTGATCCTTGTCAAATTGGAACGAAATATAATCCATGATTTAAATATTTTAGTAAAGTTTCAACGTCTAATTATTTATAGTTAGTGAACATGGATTTAATAGGTATAATATAAACTAGATTTATTGGTGGAAATACTATGTATATATATTATTTAATGAATACACTACATATATATGAGTTTATTTTTTAGCAGAAATGTCAAAATCCGTTTTCTATTTTATGAACCTTATAGACCTTGTTAAAAATGAGAAAAATATATCTTTGAATACTATTTGTAGTGACCATGGTGGAAAATTTTTAAATTATGATTTTGAAATTTTTTTTAGTAAAAATATTTCACACATAAATTTTCATCACCTAGAACACCTCCGCAAAATGGTGTTGTTGAAATATAAAATAGAGTTCTTGAGGAGATTACTATGACCATGTTGAGTGAATACTCAATTGTCAATAATTTTTGGGCTGAAGTAGTTAGTGATTCCTGCTATACTATAAATCAATTTTTACTTAGACCGTTTATTAATAAAACTCATTATTATTTTTGGATAGGAAGAAAGCTAAAACTTTATCACTTTAGAGTTTTTTGTTGCACAATTTTCATTTGAAATACTAAAGATAATTTTCATAAATTTTCTCTAAAATCCAATGGAGGGATTTTTCTATGATATTCTATAGCTAGAATTGTTATAGAGTTTTCAATAAAAGTACAAGTACTGTTGATGAAATAACACATGCAATATTTGATGAAACAAACCCTTTTGTTTTCACAATAACTAAAACTACATCTTATGACGATTTTAATGACAAAATTTTATAAATACAAGAAATCAGTTAATTCTTAGGAATCATCATAGTGATAATATCACTGGAGATGTAGGTCAACCTATCAAAGTGTGAAGTTCCTTAAGAAAAAATGTGAACATTATTCATTTTTATCACAATTCAAACCAAATACTCCTAAGTAGGATTTAAGTTATGAATATTGGATAAAATAAATGAAAGATGAATGAAATGAGTTTAAGAGGAATCAAGTTTGGTTTTTTTTGAATGTTTTAAATATTTAATGGTAATTTGATCAAATATGTTTTTTTTCATAATATTCATTATGAAAATGGAATTATTGTTTGAAATATTTTAAATCTTGTTGCGAAGGGTTATAACCAATAAGAAGGAATATGATACAAAAAAACTTTTACTCCAATATCAAGACGTAAATCTATTCTTATTACACTATTGTATGAAATATTCTTAAATTTCAGTATTTATCAAATGGATGTGAATTGTTCTTTTCTTAGTAGATATGTTAACGTGGAAGTTTACATAGAATAAACACATGGCTTTGAAAAAATAAAAACCCTAGATAATCTGTTTAGACATACCAAGGACCTATATTGACTTAAAAAGCCCTAAGATCCTAGTATGATATACATACAAGATTGTTTTCACAAAAAACAATTTTTTAAGGGAGTTTTAGATCCAAAACTTTTTGTTATTTTTTTAAAGATACCATCATTATTCAAATTTATATTATTTGCATCATATTTTTCCCAAATCAAAAATTAATTTCAGATTCCTTTGTAAATATTTTGAAATATGAGTTTGAAATGATCTCAATGAGTGAACTAACCTATTTTCTTGGTCAAATTACTCAAAAATAGAAAGGAAATCAAATATCTCAAAAAAATTATATAAATGAATTTCTTAAAAAGTTTGTATACTGCAATACTAAATTCATTATTACTCTTATCAAAACCTCAAAAACATTATATCTTGATGAATCTAGGAAAAATATTTATCAAAACACTTTTAGAGGAATGATTGGAAGTTTACTATACCTCAAAACTAGTTATCTAGATTTGATGATTTCTGTATTCTTGTGTGCGATATTTCAAGTGAATACAAAAGAGTCTCATATTAATGTTTTAAAATGAATTTTTCATTATCTTAATATAATTATGGATCTTGGATTATTTTATTCTTCTAGAAATGATTTCTAATTAAAATTTATTTTTAGATGTTGATTTTGGTGGATGTTAAATGGATAGAAAAATTAAATATGGAACTTTGAATTTCTTAGGATAAGATTTAGTTTCTTTGTTTTGTAACAAAAAATATTTTATAGCACTTTCCACTACTGAATTGGAATATATAGCAAATGGTAGTTGTTATGCTCTGGTGTTATAGATGCAATATACACTCATTGAATTTTGTATGAGTTTTAGTGAAACTTCTATTTTATGTGATAACAGAAGTTACATAGTTTAAATTAATTACTTATCACATAAGTCATGAGGAAAGAACATAGATATGAGACACTATTTGCTTCAGGATCACAAACAAAAAGGAGACATCATTTTACAGATCATTAGAATGTAATAAGAACTTGATGATATTTTTGCAAAACAAATTAATTTATATAGATTTGAGTATATTAAGAAAAACATTGTAATTGTAAACATAAAATGATAATCTATTTACTCCCCATTTAAACCATCTCTCGATAGTAACAACTCATCAAAAAACCCAGTGATCGTTTTTTATTTTGAATTTCTTTTCTAAATTTTAAATTTTTTTATAAAAAAAATAAATTTCACTTTATGTGTTTTTTCAAATTAATTTTTTTCCTTAAATTTGCTCCAAATAAACATTTTTTTTTGGAAAATGATTTATATTGATACAAACAATTTTATTCGGATGAGAAATTTTATCTGTGTGAACATTTATTTCTTTTATTTTCCAAAAAACATTCTTTTCCATTAAAAGAATATTTTAATCAATTTTTTTTATTAAATTCAAGAAGTTATTATCACCAGACTAACTATCATAACTAAATTTTATAAACTTTATATGAGAGGTAAATTCTAGATATTTTTTTATCCTATTCATTTTTATAATATGTTTTATGCTATTTTTATTTTTTCTGATTTTTTTTAAAATTTCAAGATTCATTGAAATAAAATTTCATATGAAAATAATTATACCCAATATCCTTAAAACATCAAGATTTAAATTTTTTATTCTTTTGATAAATGATTATAATTATTGATAAAAATAAGGGCTTTAATTTGAGCCATTGGATATTGAGAAGATGAAACATCTCTCTCATTGGCTCTTTATAAGGGAGATGAGGGTCACCATTCCTTCATTGTTTGATCCCATAAAGAACTATCACCATATTTATTTTAGTTCATATTGTTGATTACCTTTTTTCTAACTATATTCCTTCATATGATAAGAAAGTATGGATTCGTCCAATGATTTATCAACCACAATAGCTATAAATGAATGATTGAAAGAATGATATTGGTATGAAAAGTGTGATTATTATCTAAAATCTTATATTATTTTCCATGGTTTAGAAAAAAACTATTTTTCAAAGGATGACTTCAATTTACATTATCCTGAAATAGCCATAGAGTTATATTCTTTTCATAATTCAATGAAGAGGATTTTTTAAATGTTTTAAAATTTAATTTTATTGAAATATTGTATAATTTGAATATTTATAAAGTGTTGGATTTATTAAAAATACCCTTATAAGGGAAAACGGTAGAGATATGGGAGACAATCTCTCTCTAAACTCTTGACCAACTAGGGTTCTATAATCCCTTTCTCCATTTTCTTTGTGGATGATGTGTTTCTTGCACCTGGAATATTTTACTCCAATGTTTTTCGGAATCATAACCATGAGCGGCGAGGATCCATTACTGTGAAAAATGATGGAAAACCGAACGATGTAGTTTCCAATCACTCGACTGTGAGTAGAGATAAATGCATATCTTTCCTAGATGAACTCATAGACAGTGACCTGAAAAATGATCTTCTACCAATAAGGCTTCCTCTATTCAAGAAGCTGGATGATGGTGGTTACCCAGTTGAAGCAGATCCAGAGGCTCTTCAACAATGTGAGATTCTTTAAAAATTCTTCATTATGGGTCGCATCTCATACAAGAAAGGTAATCTCCCATGGAATCTAATTGATTTAAATCCAATAATTTCTAAATTTTGGGTCATATCGAATTGGAAATTGGTTTCCATAGGTCGTGGGTACTTTATCATTTTATTCAATTCTCAAACTAATCTTGATAGAGTATGAAAATTAGGTAATATCCAACTTAAGCCTGGATTTCTTAGGATTTCTAAATGGGATTTTTCTTTTAATCCCCACACCTATAGGAATACAATGGACCAGGTATGGGTTAGATTTCATGGACTAAACTGGTATTTTTGGCACCCTAATATCCTAAATGATATTGTTTCTTATATTGGACTACCCCTGAAAATTGACCAATGAACTCTAAATGCTGATTTGGGCCTCTTTGTAAGGGTAATTGTAGAGGTAAATATTTCTACCCCTCTTCCTAATTCAATAAGATTCAATATAGAAGATTATAAAATATAAATTAGGATCGAATATGAAAAAATACACTATTCTGTGAAATTTGAAAACTTATTGGCCGTACCATAGAAAACTGTAGGGTGATTAGGAAATAAGTGGTCCAACCACTAGAGAATTAATGGTAGGAAGTGAAAAATAATAGAAAAGTTAATCCACCTATTATGTATATTCCAGAAACAACAAAAAAGAGGAATGAGGTATGGGTGAAGTAGACTAATAAACCAAGAAATATAATGAACACCTCGAATACATCATGGGATGAACATGTAGAAGAGGAATAAAGAAATGATCAACTCATCATTAATGAACTAGAATCCATGGTTATGGAGGTATGTAAAAAAAAGGAAACTGATTATGGAATGAATGAAACAGGTGAGGTATCCTCACACTCCAGTATTTCTGTAACTTACAAGCCTTTGACATCAGGTGAAAGTCCCTTGAACACAATATATATAATGTTTAAAGATAAGAAAAATGACAATGATTCTAGGAATCTTGTTAGTTTACTAATTAATGCAAGAGAAGAACACCAACAAGAGACCCCAACTTGAAACCACTTGATCCCATCCTTGGGTCTGGACAAGAAGCCAATAGCTTATCCTTAAGACCCCTCTAAAGACTCTAGGGAAAACAGGTGATCCTAATGCCTATGTATAAGAAGAATTCTATGAGTTATCCTAGGAAGATTCAATGCAAACCCACACTGGTTGCAGACTTTGGCAGTGGAAAGTTAAGTGGATGCTCAGAACAACCATTTGGTATGGACTATACCCTTCCCAAGACACCTGAGACTTTGGATGCTGCCAAATCTAATCTACCTTTGGATGGACCCATGGATTTGGATGACTTGAGCCTGCTGGACAGAACTAGTTCTTCAACTCAACTGGATTTGCAACAGATCTATAGGGACCTGGATATCAAAATTGTATTGCCTCCAGGATCTGAAGAGAAATCTGATTAATACTCAGGTACCTCTAAGCATGGATTTTCTACTAAAACTGATTCAGGAATGACTTCTTTACACTTTTACAATACGTCAGTAGATATTTCTCAATCAACTGTTCCTAGTATTTTGCCTGTGAACTTTGGGAAACTGAATATTCAACCTGATGATGAACATAATGCACATAAAAGCACTATAGTGTCACCTATGAAGGGTAGAATTAAAAATGATATTTGAAATAGCCCTTCTAATCCTTCTAAAAGTTGTCAAGAAAAGAACAAGATCCCAAATACTACCATACAGATCAGAAGATCTCCTTGAAACAAGGGTTCATGAAACACGAAAATGGGAGTTCTAACTCCAAACATAGGTTCAAATAAAGATTAATTTCTAGAATTATCAGGCTATTGCTAACTATGACACCCTTTCTGTGTTAAAATGAATGGTTAATTCTCATTTCCTTATGTTATTTTCTATTACTGAACCAAAAGTCAATTTCTCCTCCATGTTTCTTCACTTATGTCATCATGGCTATTCCTTTACTGGTGCAACAAAAAACTCCTCCTTAGTGTATTCTCTATGGATAATTTTTCGTTGTTCTAGTTAGAGTATTTTATATTTTTAACATCTCGGAGCAAGCCTTAACTTGTGATTTTGTCTTCGAGGGCACTTATATTTTTTTCTCCTTTGTTTATGCCAAGAATAGATACCAAGATAGAAGACCCCTATGGGATGATCTTGCTTCACAGGGTACTAACAACAACACCCCTTTGTTAGTTATTAGATATTTTAATGCTATCCTCAACTAAAATGAGAAAATTGTTCCCTCACATGCTATGATCTCCATGAGATAATTCTAATCCACTATTGAAGAAAAAAATCTCATTGAAATAAATCTTATAGGTGCCAAATACACTTGGTATAGGAAGCATTACAACTGGATGGTTTCCTCAAAATTGGATAGAGCCTTCATGAATGTTCCAGTTTAGATTTTTGGAACTCTATCACTATCACCAGACTTCATAAGCTCCACTCTGATCACCATCCTATTCCGGTCATTCTCTCTGCCGACACTGTAAAATGACCTCTTCATTTTAGATTTAATAATAATTAGTTCACTAAAACTGAATGCACTAACATAATTTAAAACTTTTTGCTTTCTATGAAACATTATAATGATGCCTTTTCCTACTATTTCAAACTTAAATCTCTTAAATATATGCTTAAAAGTTGGTGTATTCTGCATTCCTAACTAATCAACAATGATATCCGACTCTTTGAGACTGAGATAAACCAAATCGAAAACCACAACACTAGATTTGATTTTAGCATTGATCTAAATCACGAAATCAACACCTTGATAAAGCTTAATTCCCTACTCACATTTAAGGATAACATGAGTTAACAAGCCTTCAAAGTTAAATGGATTTATGATGGTGATAGAAATACTAATTTCTTTAATTATCTTCAAAGAGATAATAGAGATTATAGGACTCTTGACTATCTAAAATATGGGGACAACATTTTAGATAATGAAGATGACAATTATAATCATATTGTCTCTTACTTTGAATCTATCTTTAATGGCCCTGATAACAACAATGACCTCTTTCCTGAGATCATTCTGATGGTGGTCAATGATGAAGGCAACATATTTCTTCATAACACTCCTATAGATTTTGAAATTAAAGACACTGTCATTAGTTTATATCATGATAGTGCACCTAGACCTGATGGTTTTAATAATGGTTTCTTATAGCACTATTGGGACATTATTTAATATGATGTTTGCAAGCTTGACAAATCATTTTTCACTAATGGCGTTCTTCCCCATGTTCTAAATTCCCAATTCCTCTCTCTAATCCCCAAAGTTGACAATGCTTCTGAGATCCATTGGTTTAGATCCATTTCTCCCATCAACACCCTTTACAAAATCATCAAAAAAATAATTTCCAATAGGCTTCCGTCCATCACTGATAAATAGTATCCTGGAATCAATTTGGATTTATCAAGGGTAGATCCATCCAAAATTGAATTTTTCTTACTTTGGAGTGTTTTAACACATAAACAGAGTCAAAAGAGGAGGTAATATTACCATTAATCTTGGCATAAAATAATCTTTTGATACAATGGACATGAGTTTTATCTTTAAAGTGATTCAATCATTTGGTTTTTGTAATTCATTTATCACTAATATCAGAACCTTATTCAATTCAGCTTCCATTTTCATTCTGATCAATGGTTCACCCAAAGGATATTTGAAATGCACTAAATGTGTAATACCGGGGGATCCCCTCTCTACTATCCTTTTCTCCATTGTGGAGGATTATCTCAGCCATTTACTCACTTGTCTTTTTGATAAAAATAAACTCAATCCCATACATATATCGTATAATTTGAATGCTCCCACTCACCTGCTATATGCCAATGATATAATTATTTTTCTTGAAGGTGATAAAAGAAACATATGAACCTCAAAAAAGCTCTTGATCATTATGAAGAGATTTTTGGACAAGTGATTAGCTGGAAAAAATATTCTATCTTCTTCGGTAAAATTCTCCACCTAACAGAAAATGTAGCATTATAAGTGACTTAGGTATAAAGGAGGTATCTCCTCCTTTTAAATACCTAGGTGTCCCCATATTCTGGGGAAGACCTAAATCTTCACATTTCTCTGAAATTTCCAATCAGTTTCTAAACAACTTTCTTCCTAGAAGGGAAAATCTACTTCTATGGAAGGTAGAATCTGTCTTATTAAATATACTATAGTATCAAAAATGGTCTACTCTATTATGGTCTACAAGTGGAATGTTTGTCTTATTAAAAAAAATAAATAACTCTTAAATTTTTTTTGGACAGGTAGCACAATGAAAATGAAACTTGTCACCATACCATGGTTAACCTGTTATAAACCCATTGATAAATGAGACATTGGCATTAAAAATATCAAACACTTTAATGAGGTGCTTCAATCTAGGCTCACTTGGGATCTCCTCCATAATAATTCTAACTCAATTAGCTTTTATAAAAATAGATTTCTTAAAATACCTAAGAAAGGTAACTCAAATTTTATTTCCTCCTCTATATGGCCTTCCATAAAATAGTCTTTTTCCTCCATTATGAATAACGCCTAGTGGATGGTCTCTAGAGACACCTCTTGGAATTTTTTGTGGGATAATTGGACTGGAACTCCATTAATTTCTAGAATTTCTCTTGACCAATGTTGTGAGAACACCAACCTATCCATCAGAGATGTACTCTACTCCCAAAATGATCATCTTCCTGACAACATCATGAATTTCATTGATACTTATACTTTCTCCATCATCGATGATTTCTTAGTCTGGGAACCGGCTCATAATGGAATTCATAATTCAAAAAACTATTACAACCACTATTTTTATATATCTGAATGTGATTTTGGGTGGATAAAGCTCTTTTACAATCCTTGGATAAAACCTTCAAGATTTACCCTCATCTGGCGACTTCCTCACAACAAGATCCCCACTGATGATCGCTTTCAATTGCATGGTATTAAACTCTATTCAAAATGCTATCTCTGCACCCAAAATAGAGAAGATACCAATAATATTTTTATTTCTTATGCCACTACTTTTGATCTTTGGAATTATATTTTTGTCAATTTTTACTGTAGGTAGTTGATTAATGACTCTACCAAATCTCAATTAAAGAGATGTGTGGAGATGGATAATTCTCAACAGATTAGGAATATTTTCCTTACTACTATTTTAGAGCTTCACCATGTGATCTGGTATGATATAAATTCTCTTATTCATAATAAATGCTCATTAAGTCATGATTCAGGGTGAATGCGGTATCTCATTTCCATACGTGAGGCTGCTTCGATCCAAAAGGGATACTGCAACAACACAGTGCATGACTTTGGAATTCTGATATGACTCTTTATTGATGGAAATTACTACCATTCCCATCACATTTTTGAAGTCTTTTGGAACGCCCCTCTTCCGGGTTGTATTAAAGTTAAAGTGGATGGTTCTTTCAAAGGAAACCTGGGCCCTACGGGTGGTGGTGCAATATTTAGGAATCATGCTGGTCAGATCCTTGGATGATTTTATGGTATTTGTGGCATTTCCTCTTCTCTGGAAGCTGGAATGATGAGTATTATTCATGCAGTTTCTTTTTCCAAACAACATGGTTGGAGAAACCTTTGGATTTTGAGTGACTCGACAACTATTATGCAAGTAATTTGGAATGGTGTGATACATCTTGTGTGGCTGATCACTACTCACTGGATGCGCTGTATCTGCACTCTTATTGACATCAACTACATCATCACTCATATTTATCGAGAAGCTAATATGGTTTCTGATGGCCTTGATAATAAGGGGCTTAATAGTGATATTACCTAGCTTTATGATCTTCCAGATGATATAATCCCCTTTAATTACAAATATTGTAATATGTTTCCATCTTTTAGATTCTTTTATCCTTTTTCATTATAATAATTATGCCCTGGTCTTCTGTACATGCACCAGCTTCTTAAAAAAAACCCTTATAAGGAGAATAATATTAGTTTCTCACAAGTTTCAAGATAAGCTAGAGTGTTTTGAGAAATCCAAATTTGGAACTTCACTATTTTTTAGCATTTTCAAAAGTTAGTAATGTATCCCAGCCATCTCTTGATACAAGGGTTGTTGCACTTTGGGAAGAAAACTTCTTTATTATAAGGAAATGAGACTTGGATACCCGCAAAATCCAAGATATTTAATTTTGGTATTTTTTGTGTAACTTGAGATAATTCAGTCTAGTTAAGTATTTGTTAACTTTCATTGAGGATGTGAAACACATATATTTGAAGTTGAAGATTTTACTTTTTGCATGATTTATTAACAAATTTTATGTTAAATTCAAGGAATTTGAGAAAATAAAAAATGAAGTAACCACAGTAAGGGATAAGGCTACTTATATTGGTTAGGAAAGTATCAAAAAATCAAAATTTGACATGTTCCTCATCTAAATATTTTTTTTATAAATTAGACAATGTTGTGTCCACTTTAGAAATTGAAAATCTAAAAGATAAAGGCTTATAGAAAATGAATTCAGGAGAAAAGACACCCCCTTTGCTTAAGAATAAATAAAATACATTTTCTAATAAGTATTTATTTTTATTTATTAAGAAAAAATGATAAAAAAGTAGAAGATATGCCTAATGATCAATGTTTTGTGTTAGATAAGTTTTATGATTTATTCTTAAAGGAGGATACTTATAAAAATTTAAGGGAGGATTATAAGAATAAAAGGAAATAAGGAAAATATAGAAAATCACAGATAATTGAATATTTCCTTAAAGGAGTTGAAAAAGTTTATTCCAATGATGAATCAGCAATAAATGGAAAAGTTACTTTTTCTGATCCATCATTATGAATTGTTCGATCGGAAGATCCTTAGTCTGATCAACCAGAAGGAAAATCAACTATTTTTTTTTCAAGATCTGTAAATTGAAAAGAAAAAATGAGTTGAAATGATAGTTGAAAAATTTAGTTAGAAGTTGTTCAAGATAAAGATTAATAAATTGTTAAATAAAAGGAGGATGTTTAATTGGATAAATAATTAAGAAATCATTTGGATCTTGAAGAAAAATCCACTAACACTTTTACTTCCTTATCTTCCCAAACATAAAAATATACTGATATTTTTATTTTGGATAATGAAAAATCATTTAAGAAAGAAGATTATAATTCTAAAACCAAGGAATAAAATGAAGAATAATCTGATAATTAAGTTTATGTTATGGATGGTTTAGAATCAAAATTTGATGATTGAAAAGAGAAATCATAAATTTTAGGACCTCCTACTTCTTCTGTTCTTAATGTCTCTTTAGATTTTAATAATTCTTCTCCAAGTGAAAGTCCTCAAATAATATAAATAAAATGAATTAATTTCATAAAATAATTAAGAGGATTGAATATGTCTTACATTTCTTTCCCAAAATTAAAGAAATATGTAAGTACATTCAAGGAAATATTGACTTATTAGAAAATTAAAATTCTTTTATATAGATTATTGAGTGAGTAATTTTGAATTAGGCCTGTTTCAAATACTTTAAGGTAAAATCCAAGATGGTCTCAAAATATTTGATGCAAGTTATTATATGGATCAAGCATGTAAAAGGAGATATACTATTTTATGATGAGGAAATATATGGAATAAAAAGAGAAACAATGTAAGTCTTAAATAGGAAAGAAATAGAAATAATGAATTCTTTGAAAACAATAGATAAATTGATAATATGATTCCTCTTGAAATGAATCCAAATGATTAAATATCTAAATAAAAGAAAATTATTTAAGTTCTAGAAGAAGATGTGTCAAGGATGAAGAATTAAAAATATGATAATAGTTCTTGAAGTGGAAGTGGGTATGCTCAATCAATTGTTAGTCTGTACAAGGAATACCATGTATATGTGAAGAAGCAGATGTTAATTATCAAAAATATATTGAAGAATGATTTATTTTTTTTCTAAACTCTTGATCCATTTTTTAATAAAGATAACATAATATTTTAGGAAAAATATTTTTTTGGATGAATATTCTTTCTTACAAATTTTTATAGTTGTTCTTCCTTATACTATTTGTACAAATATCTTTCATATTTATTTTTGGATAAATTTTCATTTACATATAAAATTTTTCATAGATTATTTCCCTAGAATTTTGGGTACAACTTCTACCTACTTATTACTTTTTAAAAATCATGAATATGGAGAAATGAAGAAATATAAACTTTCTAAACATTTACAGAGAAATTAGAAATGGAACCTTGTAACAAAGGGGGATATCTAAAGAAATTTATAACCATTCATGAAAAACGAAACATTTATAGGTTATATAAGATAGGGGGAGTAAGTATTTTACATTTTTATACTTTTGTTTTAAATTTTGTGTTTTTTTATTTTAGAAAAGGGGGAGATTGATTAGTTGAATGATTTTATTTCAATATTTTATAACATTGTTTCTTAAAATCACAATCCCATTCTTTAATTTTTTTTTACTTTACTAACTTTATACTTCCCAAGATATTAAGTATGTTTTTATAGGAAACTATTTTACTGGACATAGAAAAAAGTATTCATCAGATGAATATTATTAATCAAACATACTTTTATTCTGTACATCAAAAAGATGATTTCAAGTTTCATCAGATGGTGTTTTTATACCATAAGATGAAGTAAAAAAAAAGCATTACTAGATACATTTATACAACATCTACTGAAAAAAATTCAATAGATGGAGGAAGACATGCTTTCTAGATGAACCATTATAAAGGCCTATCAGATGAACCTTACATACTCCACCAAATGAAAATACTTATTATAACAAATTGAATCCATATACATGATGAATGTATAGATTACAACCATCATTCAAAGATACTCGATGAACCTTTCAAGTGAAAAAGAGTGTCTGATGTTATTGCAACCAACTACGAAGAATATAGAATATTACTATTAAATAATTGTCTATAAATAAAATCTATATTTTATGAGGAGAAAGTGAATTAACCAATATCTCTAGAGTTTGTAACATATTATTATGAGATAATGATTCATTTTAATATTTAGAGAGTTTTTAGTTAAGACATCAGTTTGTGAGGTTTTTTGTAAATTCATTAAGTTGTATATTTTTAATCATTGCGTTTGACCTTTGTGATTGAGGGGTCTTAGTGTTTTGAGAGACAAAGACTTGTCCTATCTTACAGATCAAAGGTAATTTTGGATATACAAACAAAATCTTTGTCTAATATGCTAATTGAGGACTTCCTTGTGTGGAAGTAAGATCCAATGATAGGGTGATATATAATGGATTTATTAGGTTTTATTAAGAATCCAATTACACTAAAGGTTAAAGTGTGGAACCTTTCATTATAAAGTTTTAATAAGTTTATCATTATTCAATTTATTCACTTTTTTATTACTTGTCTTTATAAGTTTATTTCATCTATCCATTAATTAAGGAAGGTTTATTCTATATGTTATAAATATTTCCAAAAATATAATTTTAATGTATTGGAATAATTTTTTTTTGATTATTTTATTTTTTATTGAAAAAAATATTTCTATGAATTACATTTATAAATAGGTTATGTAAATTTTACATTTTATTTTATAAACTATATTTCACCCCAATCTAGTAGCCATTTACATACTCTTATGATCCAACAAATCTACCCATTCCTTTATCAATACTCTTCAATACTACATAATACTACCTTGCACATGTATACCAAAGACCATATTATAAAGGTCCTCATCTTGTCTCCAGTCGGTGCCATCATCTGAAATTCCCATGCCATCACCTGTTAGCTTTGGGGACTTCTAATTTTCTGTAATAATCACCACCGTAACCACTAACTTTTGGTGAATAGGGATTGTCTCCTTCTAATCTTCCCATTGATGATTCTCTAAAATATTTACTTATGAAAACCTATAAGGAGTTATTCCAATGGTTTAACTTTAATGTATTTTCATCAGAAATAATTGTTCACAACACTTCACTAAAACCTACATAACTTCCGTTTGGCTACTCTAAACTGCCCCTTCAATTTTCCTCACTATATTCCATTGGAACATGACTAGCTACCTCTAAAATCATTCTAAATGTTGTCCCTTCTACTAATCAGACTCCACTTATTATGCCATATTACATCTGATATCCTTCCAGAATCTTATCCCTTATTGTACTCATAGTTTCTCTACCCAACCACATTATATTTATCATTATATCAATGACATTTCTATAATTTTCTTCCAGAAATTGCTGCATCCTCTAAACTCAATCTGTTCAGCTCCTTCCAATGAATCCTTATACTAACCTCATTCTAAAAGTACCATAGTTCTTGTTTTATGTCTACACATAGATTCCAAAAATGTTATTTCTAGAAAATATCATTCCAGATATTCCATTCATGATCTAGAAAACATTTCTCACATCAAAACCAACATCTCCCTCTCATTCTATCACGATTATGCTAAGAGGGTCATTGGGTGATCTTCTCTCTTCCATATATTCCAATCTCTATTCATATATGATAACCTCGTATACATTTAAAGCTAGAATCCCTAGGTAAGGGGCTTTCCACCTCATTAAATTATTCTTATTCACCCTTTTTCTCATATTCTTATGTTTTCTCATTCTATATGTTTCATTCCATGGAAATATATGGGGTTTTACTTTTCAAGTAAAAAAATCCAAAATTATATGGGGATTAAGTGTCAAAAGGTTTTGTTACTACCATATAACCAAAATCTACTCCATTTCATTGATGGTGTAAATGTCCTTTTTACTATTAGGTAAGTGATTATTATATTTTCCATTATTTGGAAAACCTATATGTGATTGTTAGTTAAAAATCAATTTCTAAAACCATAAAATGACTTTTTATATATTCAAATAGGGATTTATGAAATCCTTCCATCTTTGTTTTATCATTTTGAAATTTATTCAAAGCATTTATCATGTTAATTACAACTAAATTTCTATAAATCTATTTTTATCAAGAAAACATGTTTGACCAAAAGAAATGTTGGTTTAGTTAAATTATTATAGAATTTATGTTGTTTTTTTGGATTGAAGACTAATTTCTGAAGGCTAAATAACATATAAACTATATAAGTATGGGTTTTTAATGAGTCTCATCACAATTATATTTGTTACCTATTTGGGAATAGTGTTCCCACCATGTGTTTTTTTAAAATGTTTAGTATGAATTTTAAATGTTAAATAAATGAAATTATCACCATTAATCATATTGATATATTTTTAATGAATTATATAATTTTTTTGAAAAAGTTTTCAAAATATAATGTGTTGTTTGTCCCCTTCAAGTTCAATTAACATGTGAATTCTTCCTATATCATTATACAAGAACTTTTATTACTACAAGTTGTGATTTTTAAACTATTATTATCAATTAATGATTGATAATGAAGAAGGGGATGATTTTTATATTTGGTTTGGAAATATTTTAAGTTAATTTTAATCTTTTAAAAAATCTTATAAAATAACTTGGTTACTAGGAGGGTCCATAAGAAACGTTTCAAGCTAGTTAATGAGAAAAATATCCACATATTTTGACCTTCCTAGACATGATTAAAATATATAAAGGGTGGACTAGTAATGATGATACTATACCTTGGTAAATCATGGGATTCCCACAAGTTTAATAAGCCACTATGGTTAGCATCCTATGCATAAATGATTGTGATCGTGTGTATGGATATCATTATGGATTTGGATCCTAATGTGATTATGGACCCGATAATGATTACAATTATAACCATGGAAATGATAGTATGAGGACCCTAATACTCACTAACATATCCCCATATGTGATTTAACCATGACACTTGTTTATTATATTCAATAAAAATTATTTTTAATTTATATTTTTGTTATATACTATATAAGTTTGTAAACTAAAATTTCTCTCCACGGATTTATTTTTAAATTTGGGAAAGAATGTTTAAAATGAAAAATCTGTTATATTTATTTCAGTAAAAAGTAAAAAAGATATTACTTTTACATCACTATTTAGAAATATCATTAATGGTTTTTTAATGAAGAGGAACATATAGAATACTTGGTGGTTCTTACCATGATTTAGTTTTCACCCTACATACATACCTTTTTGTGTATGTCATCTTGTGTTCTTGATTTTTTTGAAATATTTTTTATAGATTCTATTTTATTGGTGGCCATGGTTAAGATGTGAGTATATGTATATGGTGACATGTTAAGGGTTTATGAGTAATATTGGGAGTGGTTAAATGTTTCTTTTTGTTATGTATAATATTATATAGTATCTTCACATTATTGTATAAGTTCATTTATTTATTACACGATGTAACAGATAGAAATAATCAAGTTTATTTTTAATAAAATTTTATTAGTTAAATTTATTATTTATATATGATAAAGGTTAAATTGATACCTATCTATGTATGATAACCTTGACGCTAGTTATCATCTTATAAAGATCAGGGGAATGTTTTAGGATTTTTGACTTGCCAGTTTGGTTATAGTGGCTAGGTATCTAAGTTGTTATGTAACAAAATATTTTTGTGAAAACATATCACAAACTCTTATTGAATATTTTTGAAAGCACTTTTGTTAATATATCATTCACTTAACTTTTTATCACATCATATGCAATACCATGTGAATATCCATCTATAAATTATTATTAGATAAACTATAGAACACTTCTAGAGAACCTCTCCGACTTTTTTTAAAATTAAATACCTATTAGTCAACCTCAAAATGTGACATCATGGACCTTTGTAGCATTGATAATGAATATAGATCCCAAAATTATTAAATTTAAGCAATGATAATCCTATAAAAAATTATTCATGTTATTGAAGCTATAAATGGGACTATCATGATCTCTATCAAACACATGCATCTTTATATATTTTTCCATCCCCTATATCATATAAAAACATGCATATTTATATGATACCTTTGAATAAAACATTTAGTTAAATAAAGAAATTGATAATTCTAATCCCATATTATTAATCATAAATTTTCGATTCTACGAGCACATATTAACATGATATATGAACACATCATATATAATTCACCCCTATAGATGATCACATTACATTCCCCTAATCTAATAGATAATAACATCACATATCACTTATCTAGGTATGGTAATATACTCCTTTATTCTATCTCAATGAAGATCCTATATGTCATACTCATCATACTAGAAGAAAAATATAATCTTGATTAAAGACAACTAATGATATGATTAAAAGCATACTCAAACACCCCTAATTATATAAACATACAATACAGTGTATAATAGGAATCAAATAATAAAGGTTATTATGATATATATATTTTATATCCTTAGGTAATGGGGAAACCAAAATATGAAACATGCTTCACTAGCATACCAAAAACACAGTGTATGAAACTCCATATGGTAGACATAATTGAACATGTTGAAAAAAACTCCTTATATATATCATGATAATATTCGATATATCATTATGAAAATTTACTCACATTGACCTTAACATTTCAACTCAAACTATAATGTACTATAATGAACATCGGTTAGGGATAAGAAAAATTCAAAATTTGATCAATCAATTATCATTACTCTTCACCCAAAATATGAAACCAATGTTAAAGAATGAAAAAATAAATAACAAATCTTGTATATTATGATACATTTTATATTTATAAACATTTTTAATAATATGATTGAAACTACACACAATCACCCATCAATTCATATCACATATGATAGGCCACTAAATAAGTCTAAAGTTTGTTTCCATTTTAGTGTTTTGTTAAACCCATTACATCTTAATGTAATTCAGGATATATTTCTATGTAACCATTTAATAAAACCCTCCCACTAAACATATTTGAATGGGTAATATATTTAAAGAAATATAGTTTGAATAATGGTAATGTTTTTGGGTCTAAATTTTTAGCGCTCAACTCATTGAAGAAGTATCTATACTATTTTACTTCACAAAATCGAGTGTTATGACGTTAATGACATTATTTTTCGACATAGAACTATATTATGTATATCATAATAATATTTAAGAACATTTCAAATCCATTTTTTTTCTTTGATATAATTTTTTCAGCTAAATATATTTTTTTACATTATTTCTTTACCAACATACCCTAAACTGTTTTATGATATAAAGTGAAATTCCAAGTGAATATCAATATGTATAATATTTTATTTGTAAACTTTATTAAAATATTTATGTTCAAACAAACCACCAAAAGTTAATTATAAAATATGTTCTTTCTATAATATCATGCTAAGATAAAAAAACATCTTTGGGTTAAGAAATCACACATATTTCCATTAGTTGGAATATTTTAAAAATACACTATTAAAAACCAATATCTTATATGGTATTCTATGTGTTTGTAAACCTATATTGAAAATAATACTTTATTTGTTTATATATTCCACTCATGGTTGGTGGAATCTTTATTCCTTATATTTTAATGAATATCAGGGATAAACACTTTTAACTTAGATGAAAATCCTTTAATATTTGTCTTATTTTCAAACATTTTATAGAGTTTAATGAGTCATAATCCATGTATATTATCCCATTTTATTCGTAACTACTATTTTGTATCAAATAAATTCTATTTTCACATAATGTAAACGAGATTACTATACATATCCTTTATTTAGATTTATCTAAACATGAAATATTTCTTTGCATTCAAATCATTCTCAATAGAATCCTTTACTATTATATTTGAAAGAAAACTAAAAACTCCATAAATTCATAACTTTATTCTAAACATGTGTATACTTAATTTTTTTTATAAAATATATACTTGGTATCATCAACCAATGGCCCGAAGACCTTCATTTGTTATTGATTTTGATAATACACCTTTCAAGGGGTGAGGTGGAACCTTAAAAAGGCCTGTAGGCTTAGGTATTACATGGCCAGTAGGCCTTAGAGGAATTTATTTTCCAGTAGGCTTCAAACATTACATAAAACCTAGACTAACTACTTGGAAATGATCCTCCCCAGCATATTCATCGTGAAATCAGCTCTCCACCTTCACATGGCTGTTCGGCTAGGCATTCCCATTCATGCACAAGCTTTTCCTGATTGCAGGTGCCATACCATCTCATTCTTGAAATCCGTTTAGCTTCTGCTGTAGTGAAAGCTCCTTGCTCATCCTCCTTGTAGAGCATGTTCCTCATAGGTCATCTGGTCTGTATCTATACTTACGGGGGCTCAAAGGCCTTGAGGTGGCCCGAAGGCCTTTTTGACCCGAAGGCCTGGGAGGCCCAAAGGCCTTAAAGGACTCAGGGACCAAATCGATGGCCTGAAGGCCCAAATGGGGGCATATTCCTAGCTTCTACATTTCTGAATAGTACTTGCTACAGTTCCTGTTATAGTACCTGCTACAGTACTTCTACAGTATTGCTACAGTACTCGGAAATGATGTCTCAACTTGGATTTGATCCCGGGTCTCTTGGATGCACTTACAGAGTCCTTACTAACCGGGCTATGGATTATGTGCTGGTATCACAAACTCATTAAAATTGAGTAACTGATTCTATAACATGGGTACCTAACATGAACACTTCATGATGTTTTTCACACCCCTTTAGTTATCATAGAAAATCCCATCTTATGGATCCATTTACCATCCTTCCTGAAACATAATTTAGGTTTTAATGTTATTACATGATAATTAGACCTTCAAATATTTATTTTTTGGCATAAAATTTTATCTAAATATAGTTTCTACATAGTACCGAATCTTAAACATGTCATTGTCCCGCTCATGTATCCTTAACACATTGAGAAAGTGGGTAATTTTTTATGGAACTCATTTACAATGTGGAAAATTTTGAATGATGATTAAAAAGTGAATTCCATATCTCGAAAAATATAAAGGAAACCATAGTCTCATAATTTCTTTAATATACCCAATCATATTATCTACATGAGGGGAGACTAAATTTTAATTAGTTATGCTGCATCTAATTTTTTTGAAATCTTAAGGGAATCCTTTTATGATTCTCACAATAATTATGATAATTTTTTTGAATCACTTTAACATTTGGTTAATCCGGAAGGTAATACATTAATAAATAGAAATTTTCTTCCCATTTAAGAAATATTTTCATGTTTTAATACCAATCTAGGAAATAACTTCCATTAATAATTTTCTCCTCAAATATTGATCTCAGAGAAATATTTGATAATGATGATTTTGTTTTATCTACAACATATGATATTTATTAGATGGTTTTCATGTTTTACATTTATTTTAGAATAATTTTTATTAAATGTGTTCCCACTAAAATGAAGACCCATTTTAAATTCATCATATACATTAGTAGTCCAATATACAAATTTCGCTAACTAATGAGTCTACTATAGTTTTAATCTCCAAAGTTAGCTACTTAGGTGTTCCATCATTCCAATCATATCATATATAACTATTGGATAATTGAGTGGAAAACTCATTTCCAAATCAATCATATGGATAAACCCAACTCAATTTCAATTGAATCTTATCTCAATAGGTTTTATAACTTAGTGTGAACCAAATATTACAAAAGGATTTTGTTACCTAACTATTATGGTTAGAAATTACCAAAATTCCTTGCACAATATAATCCATGGGAACCCAAAATTAGCATGAAACTACCTGGTTAAGTAATTACAGTATTATCATGTTTTCTCTTTGGAAGGAATATAAAACTTTATATTTTTAAGGGGGTTATAAAATCTCACCATATTGTCTCATATATTATATGTATGAATGATTCTAATGATTTATTTTTTAATAAAATAACTTCCTCCAAATAAATATGTTCAATCCATATTGATGTGTTACTCTTTACACAACCAATATATTGTGATAGTGACCAAAATAAAATTATAACTACATTTATACATATCCAAATGTATCAAAAAAATAAGATACATGGAACCCTTTGATCTAAATCCTTAGAATCATAATAAACAAGTAATACCCACAAGTGTAAACATATAAAAATATGTATAAAACCCCCACTTTTCTAGATTGAGCCTAATATGCAAGGCCAATCAGTAGTTTAACCCAATGTCCCTCAACCCATAATTCTTTACTCAAGAGAGACATCTATTTCATCATAATTCTAATAACTAATATTAATATAATATAATTAACTTTTTAATAAAATATAATATAATAGAACAATAAAAATTCAAGGTATAAGAATATTAAATCAATTATCATGCCTATAATTTAACAAATTTGATGCATGTATGATAATTTACTTAATATGTTTAACAATTTAAACTAATTCATATATCCATTAAAATAATATCATTTATATTTATGAGTAAATTAGGGAATAATAATAAATAAAAGAACACTTTATAAATTTATACACGAGATAAACATTTATGAAAAATTTATAAATTGGGAAATTATAAACATGAAATACTTCATATTAAAATTTATATGTAATTTACTTAAATATAAAATATTTGATGAAATATTATCACTTTATATTCCAAATTAAATTATGTAAGAAACTTTCATAATGAAAATATCACACATTTAACATTATTTTAACCTTGTGGATGTCAATTATCAAAACTCCATTTGATATGGTTTAAATAATTTTCGAAATAAAGCCTTTCAATTTGAGCACTTCAAGTTAAGAAATAATAAAAAATCATAATTTAATTATAAACTCTTATATTATCCTTATTTTTTTATTTATTAACATTTTATAAATTACTTTATAATTTCTATATAAACACGTTATATCAAAATTATAAGTCATTTTAAATGATATTAACAAGGAATTTTATATTAGTAACTAATATCATGAATATTTATTTATTAAATGTTCATGTATATTTAATAAAAAATTATAATTTTTTTGATAATTAATTTATAATAACTTCATAAATTAAATAATTATCCCCAAATCCATTTCCATGATTTATAAATAAATAATAACATATATAATTTAAAAATAGAAAAATAATTTTTTCACTTATCATATTTAATGATACAAGTGATATCATAAGACATGATTTTGTTTGAAACTATTATCATGCATCAAGATTGGAATGTTTTGGCCTATAATCAATAAAACAAGAACAATCTATTAGATTTAATGATACACCCTATATCATATTAATTATTCAATGATATATTTAATGGAATGTCGTCAATGTAATTTGATTCCATAACACACGAAGAATAACTATATTGTATTATATGATATGTTGAAACAAAATTTATTACATTGAATCGCTAGCTATGATATCATATGTCATATCATATGATCATACAACAGATTGTGATATCCTATATTTTAATACATGGTATCAAACATAAACCATATAACTACTTATGATATACATATAGTAAAATAAGCCATAGTTCAAAATCAATATCATTTCTTATGACAGAGAATATGATATTCATTTATTTTTCATTTAAAATATAATTTTGAGAATCAAGAGGCATGGTAAAAATATAATTCCATTGATGGGTTTCTAAAGATCAAATAACAATTTTTCAAGATATAGAATACATAAAGAAACCTAAAAACCCAGATATCCATGCTATAATGTTGAAACCATGTATAATATAAAATAAAGAACAAGTGTATATTACACTAATGTTGGTAATAACTACTATCTTTAATCACATTTTTTATGAAGATCATTAAGATGTAACCAATGTGATACTTAATTTGTAGTGTATCCATAATATAACCTAAATCACCCAATACTTGGGTGGGATCATCCTCAAATCTCATGGAATTCTAGTACCTATCAAAGTAAATGGATAAGAAGATGAGAGATTTTGGTAGAATTGATAGGATTCTTGTATAATTTTATATAACCATCTCTGTGGTTTTATACCTATTTATACTGGCCTTGTGTAAGATCCTCAAGCATTGCATTAATTTAATTGATTTTTTCATAATGTTTGAGTAATTAATGTTCTTACAACGATTGTAGCTCCTTTATTTGTTTATGAATTTACCATATAAACACATTTTATAATCATTAATTTTTTTCATTATATGAAACTAAAATGATCATTAATATCTATATATGGAATATATTCTAACATTAACACATAAAATTAAATTTACAAGATCAATTGTAGGGTGTCATATGATCTGTTTAATCTAATTCACCATGCCTTAATATATAACATTTCACATATTATGGAGGGATTAGGTAGAGGTATGGTATCTTTATAAAAGGCCTTAAGATATACCAAAACCAATAGGATAAGATGTGCATTGGTTTCCCCTATTTTAAATAATATGAAATATATATATCATACACTATATCATCATCCAAAACATCATATGTTTATATTAATTAGGGTATAGATTAATCATGGAAAATATATAGAATTTGAATGTAATTGTGACTTGTCGGGGATGAGTCTTTATATGAGATAAACAGTATTTCATGGATTACATGTCAAATTTTCTAGAAATGTCTTAAAAATTTCTTTTTCTGAAGAATTTGTTTTCATGTTCATTCAAGTGGAATTATTCTAAAAAATTGAAAGTTTTTTTATTTTTTATGGTGGTTATTCATTTTATTTTCTCTATATATTTTATTAGGTAACATTTTTTATATCTATCTCTTGAAAATAATATATATATAAAAATTTAAAATTATGTTTTAAATTTTCAATTATATATAAAATTCTTAATTTGAATTAATCTTATAAATTTTACATTTATATATAATATTTCTTCCCTATTCCATGGAAGAGCTGTGTTTTGTGAGGAATTGATAGATGAGTTTGATTTAATTATATTGAGTGAAATTCCTTACCTCTTTCCCACTTGAATGAATACTGGGATGGGTGTGTCATATCATCTCTATAATGAATATCTGTATGTAAAAGGTAGTCAAAAATGAATTTGAGGGATGTAGAATTCTAGTCCCACCCATCACAAAATGATAAACCATATATATGAGTTCCACATGAACTTGATCACACTAATAAATCGACAATTTCATAAATAACCCATGATAAATAAATGGGTTTCATGAAAATTACCACATGTAATAAATAAATAATCTAGATAAATAATGTGGATGATTTTATTAAAATATATCCCTAGTAAAGAATGAGAAGAATTAATGGATATTAACATAAATAAAAAACACTTTAGAAAAATATTAGAAAAATATTTAGAGTATAATAATAAATATCAATTACATTTTTTAAATTTAGTAAAGAAATAATGTATAAATATATGGTTTTAAAAATAATTATAAGGATAAAAATTTTAATTTAAAGAATCTCAATAACTAAAAAATCAATAATTATAAATAAAATTGAAGAAAATAATTGGAGAAAATAATAGAGAAATAAATACAATAGAGGTGAGATAAATATATTCTTTTCACACTTTTAGAAAAAGTCAATACCATTGTAAAGTTACATTTAGAAATAATATATGTAGAGATAAGGATAGATAATATATCTATAATGAACTGACTTTTGTTGACCTAACATGTCACTTGATCTGGCTCTCCATAAGGAATCAAGTACACCTCCTTGTATACCATAGGATTCTAACTAGTGGCGATGGCCTAATCATTACAGTGGGGAGAATATGAATTCAAATTAGAGTATAATAATAGCGGCGAAAAAAACACATACAAATCCATAAATATCATTGGTCAAATCAAAAATAAACAAAATATAAGAATGCTATAACAAATAGAATAAAGTATATAGGCTCATGGTCATGTTAGTACAAAATAACTGATTTCCCACCAAGCTAGTCACACATATATAGAATATAAAAATAAAACAAAAAAATATATAAAGGCTCTACTGCAAACTCTGAGATGTACCCCATACCCAATTTCCAACATCAGCTAAACTACTTCAGCTTGATATTTAATCTCCACATATGAGAACCTACTCAATCATGAAATGTTGGGCCTCTACTTAGTCTACTGAGATTCCTATGATCAAACTGAAATTAGAAATGAGAGTCTACAAATTCATTAAAGTGTACATACAGGGGGTGAAAAATAAATCTAAATAGGCCACCCCCATTGATTGTCCTCATATCATTTTCCATAACAAGTTCATACAACACATGATATGAACATCTTAGTCAAATACATTGTTATATAAGAATATATGGAAGGAAATAAATAAAACACCACTGATCCTTAGTTCCAAAAAAACAATAAAATATTGGCTTAATCTGCTTTGGCTAGTATAGGAAAACTCTAAATGTGTATCTCACTGTGTCACAACACATTAGTCACATCTAAAAGATCTTATAAAATCTCACAATCATCTAACACAACTAAAGAATGAATTTTGGAACTTAGGATCACAACATTGGTGTCCAAAATAATGATACAAAACACTAAAAGTATCTTGTACTCCAATATTATGATCTTAACTGGAAACAGAAAATCAAAGTCGAGATTAGATAACTTGTACAATCCCAGAAGTCATACAAAACTAACTAGAACAATCATCTAACCTGTCAGTGCACACTACCTTACTGGGCCACCAAAGAGTGACTAAGCATCCTATGATAACATAACCCACTCTAAGTATTCCTAAGAACCTTGTGAGACTTAATCCCAAAGAAAAATCTGATACCAAAGATAAGATGGGTTACACTCATCCAATTCATCCATTTACTTCCCAGAACTACCTAACACTAGATAAACAACAGAGAATATCCACGTGAATCTTACAAATAATGTCGAATTAAATAATTTCCAAAGGTATCATCTCACATATATATCTTTAATACAAATAATCTCAATCATTATTGGTATATTCCATCAAAACAAGGGCCACAAAGTGACTAGGCTGATCATCAGAAATGAAAAATAAGAACTAACCCTCCTAGGTACAACAAAGAAATGGGAGCCCTTAGTGGTCCCCAAAACCTTAGAAAAACTAGGTACCCTATATTGGTCTCCTCAAGAACCTCAAAAAACATAGGCCAGACACATCACAAGAATACCTCAACCGACCTCTCTGACACACAACCCATCACGTGGTAATACCACTACGATATGGGAATCCTAAAACATCACCAAGCCCATAAGGACATTCCTCAAAGGGGACTCAAATACCTCTATCAACAACTACTCAATGAACCCAAGTCGTATAATAAACCTCATGGTTTTATCCTATCCCAAAGGATTTGACTGATCAAACCCTCAAAAATAGGTTCTAACCATAAATAAAATAGATCCAAAGATCCCAACCCCACAAAACTTGAGAAAATGGTCCTTACATCCATAACCCATGTAAAAGATATCAATTTTAAACCCTTTTAATTACCAAGACAAGTCACATCATGATATCACCTTTAACAAACCATCTGAAAGATCCCTAACCAACCCCACCTAGAATCCTCCGTACAAGTCAACCATCAAGTTCATGACCCTCACCTGGGCCTAAGAACACACACTTAATCCTCAAGAGGATTATAAAACAATAACCTCAGGTGAGTACTCCCAAGAAATCTAGAACCATTCAAAATCATCTTGATTACACATATAATTTCCCCAAGGTCTATAAAATCATATCGTATGTGGAAAAAACTAAAAATATACTATCTATAAGCCAAATTTTTACTCCAAGGTGGGAAAACAGGCAAATACCCCCATAGAGGGAATGTAAATGGCATGTACCTCACGTGAAAAACTTGTACCCCTATATTTCATCCCTAGATATGTATCATAGCCCACCACACTTATATTTCCAATGTATATGATGTTCCACAACACTACATGACATATAATACCAATGGGGTACTTGGCCTTGTACCTCACATCGGGTCTGACCAAGTACTGCCCAAGGCCTCTAGCCATGTGTCTCCCATAAAATCTTAATGAGTATCATGCATGACCATGTTCCCCTAAGTAGGGTATCTAGACATTTACCAAGCCTCACATTGAGTCACTCTACCCAGTGTGTCCTAAACACACACACACACACACACACACACACACTGTGTGATCACCTTCTACAACCTTTATCCCAAAAGAATAACACACAAATTATGTTATTTGAAATTCATGCCCTGTAGATGGGTTTCTTGAATATAAATCCATTGAGATCACATGAAAACCCCCTTATAAAAAAATATACCAAAAAACCTTAAAGGGGTACCCAATAATAAATTTAAGTCTTTTAAAACTAAAAAAACTAATATGTGGGGATATCCCCAAAAAAACAGAAAACCCCAGGGCATAAAATGTTGAAGCTTCAAGGATGAATATGCACTTTGCACCTGCTAAAATCTGATTCAGTCCTAGATGAGCTCTCTAATGATAATTCGCTTTCCCTATTTCTCTCCAAATCCTCTCTCATCTGTGTGAAAAATAAGAGAGGTTGTGTACAAGATAATAAAAAGTGGGAAAGATGAAATTATAAGGGAAAAATAAAATAAAATAAAAGAATAAGAAAAAAAGGAGGGTCTAGGCCCGAACATGATTCCCAAGATAGGTTTATAACTCACTTAGGTAAAACCTCCCATTCTAAAATCAGATGTAGAGTCAGAATTTCAAATTGAGAACCTTTTCAAAATATATCAATAAGCACACATACAGGAATAATTAATATTTAGTAAATTAAATATTAAATGTTCTATGAAAATTTGGATGAATTATAATTCCACAAAACTCCTTCCCTAGGTTAAACACCCTATTCACATGCCAAAGGAGTGGTTAAAAAATTATTCTACGATCATTTGACTAGGGAATTTATAATTTTCTCCTAAAAAAAAATAGAGAATAAATTTTTTAAATTTCCACTAATTGTATAAATATGTGAAAATGCAAGTCATCATAATCGCCCCACCATAATGCCAAAGACCCCCCAAAAAGCCTCATTATTCAACCAGTCGCCAATATTTCACTATGAGAACTATTGAAACTGAAGTTACTTTAACTATCCATCAACAGGTATCACCATACCCATGACTCTCCCAATATTATGGTCATTCATCTGCAACCAAGGAAATTCTCCCCAACATAGGTGTAATGTTATCATCTCTGTATGACCAAAACATCAAATTCCATGGCCCACCCTCCATCCACCACTAAACAGAATGAATGGACATTACTGAATCTCTTAAAAATGAGCATGAGCATGAAACAATGACCCATGAACATTCTCATATCACTTGGAATGTAAATCTCTACAATATAAAACACCTTAAAATTATGATAAAATCCTCTAATATCATAGGATGGAATACACACCGTAAGTCTTCCCTTACACCTCTCCTCTGGAACCAACCTCAATAGGTCTACCTTGACTACATCACTCAGGTTCCCTAAGACTCAAATAAACATAATGGATCCAAAAACATAGTCACTTCCATCGATTCACAAAACAAACATCAATGCATATATGAACCACACACATGCCTTCACACAAATGGCTAGTTCTTGAAAATATATGTTAACCACCACTATCCTCTTCAAGGAATAGTGATTCTCTAATAACCTCTCATAGGATATCACACACCAATATACATTGACTCACCTGAACATAACATTTTCACATTCTTATGAAACTTGATCACATAATAGAACTCACACTCATAAGAGACACACCCCAATGAACCTGTAATAATGTCCCTAAATCATTAATCACAATATTTAAGAAGGTAAGATATAATAATTTGGGGCACTCTCAGTGAAAAATTTAAAAAAAATGAGGCACTTAAAACAAGATGAAGTTCACTAAAAAACCACCCACAACCCGATTTTCATTCAAAAATTACAAGATCCTAACTACACTCAAACTTCACCACTATAAGCATATCAAATAAAAAATAGAACCAACATGGCCATACATCTAACCAAACCTTCCCACTTAAGCAAACCTAAAAACTAAGAGCACTCCCAAAAATCTACCTCTCAAGCCCAACGAATCCTCATTCATGAAGAAAAAAATTCTCAAGGAAATGAAAAAGTTTAGGAAACTCAAGCCTGCTCTAATTACCTATTAGGTATTATTTCCCTCATCAAGCCACTACCACTAGGGCACCCAAATTATACATTGAACCATTATGGTCTCCATGCATCCATCAAATAGGGGACTAAATTTAAATTATCAAAAAATATCCCACAAAAATATCTACATGATTTGTAATCAAAATAAATAATACTCATGGATCAGGTGAGTAATATTCCACTAAGAATTAGATTTGAAAATTCCATATAGGTTTTCATGGAGACTCTAAATAACTATACCTCCATTTCTATTTAAATCATACCCAAACATGCATATATAACATGAATCCAACATTTTAAACATGATGCATGTGAACAAGCCCCTTTCTATCAGGACAAGATCTAAAAACCTATAGATTATAAATATAAAAACTCAAGTGAATCAACCAATGCGAAATCAAACAACCATAAAATAGGAATCCAAGAACAAAAAACCCATAACCATGGAAACATATAATTCCACTCGGAAAAGGTATTAATAATTCACCAGTTCAAGTTCCATCATGTGATTCGACACATTCCAGAACCATATGTGTACATTTCCCAAAATAATCAGACAAAAGAAAAAGGTTGCCTCTGATAACAGTTTGTAATGAACTGATATGGGTCAACCTGACACATTACCTGATCTAGCTCGCCACCTGGCCTCAATCATACCTCCCCATATGATAGATTATGTTGACTAGAGGATAGGGTCCAATACAGATAATGGGGAGACCATGACCATGAATTTGAGTATAATAACTGTAGAAATAAAAAACATATACACATATGTAGGAATCATATATGTGTAACAAATTGTAACGTCTCAACCCAAGTACTACACATAGGTGCCTTAAACCAGCTCTCATTGTGAGCTCAGGCGCACCTCCCCATATGCTAGAGGCTGCTGACTAGTAGTGAGGGTCTAATATCAAGCATGGGGAGACTATACACTCTCAATCAGAGGAATACACTTGCGAAAAATAAATAAAAAATAATCAAAAGGTATAACCAATAAGAAAACAAAACAAGTACCACAAGATGACCAAAATAGAAAATACAATATCAAAACAAAACTATATATATTCAACACCAAAGTATATTACAAGTGTTAAAATTTAATCCCAAAAGTAAAGACATTGAAAACTCTTAAGAGGGTCCTGAACTACATCTAGTTCCCTCATGCACACTCCATCCCAAATCATCCATCTAACACAGGGCCTTTTACATTATCCTGTACTATAAACATAAAGTCTATTTAGGTACCAATCATGTGGCCTGAGTAGGGTGTGATTACAATTCAATAGACTACCAATAACAATGTCTAAAACAATACCCAGTCAATAACAATGTATGTAATGTATAAAGAACACCACTACAAATATGACCTTTATCAGTGCTAGAAAAGGGCATTAACAGCAGTATAAAAATCATTTTTAATCGAGGTGAAGATAAAGGGTGGGTGGGGGTGGGGTCCCTTTTATCAGTTCTTTGCAAAGTGCTAAAAAGGGCCCCTTTTATTAGTGCTAAAAAATGTTGATAAAATGGGTCTATTATCAGTGCTAAAAAAAGCACTGATAAAAGTCAAAAAATCTTTAAAGGGATATATAGTGCAGGGGGGGAGCTTTCAAAAGCGCTTGACCCCACCTATTAGTGCTAGGTGGAACCCCTCTCACTCTCTCATGCACTTCCCTTGCCCGCGCATCCCCCACATGCCCGAATGCCCCTCCATGCTTCCACCCGAACTCGAACCCCAGACCTCCCCCCTTGCGCGCCTGCACCTTTACCACTAATCTATTTAGTTTTTTTCTCCCTTTAATGATATATCTATTTATTTTTATATATAAATAGTTATATTTATTCGTATATTATTATCGATTCATATTAATATAAATATATTTATTTATATTAATACATATATATTTATTCACATATTAATATATATATATTTATTTGTATAAATATATTTATATTTATTCGTAAATTAATATATATTCATATTAATATAAATATATGCAGTTATATTAATACATATATATTTATTCATATATTAATATATATATATATATATTTATTCGTATATTGATATATATTTACATTTAACTATATATATATATAGTTATATTTATTTGTATATTAATATAGATTCATATTAATATATAAATATTTAGTTATATTGATACATAAATATTTATTCACATATTAATATATATATATATATATATATTCGTATATTAATTTTTATATATATATATAGTTATATTTATTCATACATTAATATATATTCAGATTAATATAAATATATTTAGTTATATTCATACATATATATTTATTCATATATTAGTATATATATATTTATTCCTATATTAATTTATATTTATATTTATTTATATATATATTTTTAGTTATAATTTTTTATCCGTATATTTATTTGTATATTAATATATATTTATAAGATTAGTTTTAAATACATTTATAAAATATGTTTTTATGTGTGTTTATAAATAAATAAATAAATACATACATATATATATACAACACACACACATAGACACACACACACACATATATATATTTACAAATAAATACATATATACGTGTATTTGAAATGCCAAAGAATGTTAAAACGACCATAACTTCTAATCCCGAAGCCTGTTTCCACTCCAAAACCAGTCAAATAAAATAAAATGAAATAATCTTAGATATGATATGTGGTACAGACCTGGAGAACATCCATATGAGAAGTTATACCATTTTGAATGTTAAACAATTGGGGTATCCTGACTAAAAACTCAGTTTTGGAGGCCTTCTAGGCCTTTTTGGACCTTGAAAATGTGACAGAAGGTTCCCTTGGGACACTAGCATGTCGAGATCGTCAAAAGCATTGATTTGATATCATTCATAGCTCAATCGTACACCCAGATCAAAAGTTATGTCCGTTTGAAATTGGAGTTACATTTTCAACTTATTTTAGATCTTTTATTAATTATTTTGATTTTTGTGTCTTCAAATTGTTATTAAATGATTATTAATTGATGATAATTAGAAAATTATTAATTAATTATATTTGTAAAAATATTTTAAATCCATTTTCACTAAAATTCTTATATATTAAATGTAATACTCTATTTAAACTTATCTAAAACATATTTTAAAAAATATATATTTTATTTATATCAATATAAATATACTTTTATATCAATATTTTTTTTCATGAGTTTTTGGAAATATAAACTTTATCACTACTAGGAAAAAATCATAGATAAATCCCCCCATTATTAGTGCTACTAAAAAACCGATGATAAAGGGTCACTTTTAACAGTGCTTTTTTAACACTGTTAAAAGTGCCCTTTATCAGTGCTTTTTTTAGAGCTGATAAAGGGTGGTGCTGCGGAAACCCAATTTTTTGGTAGTGGAATAAATAAAATAAATAAAATAAATATTTTACATTTTTTCAATTACTCTTTATTTAACGACATAAACCCTATGGTTCCTGAGGACACATGAAATCTCCATTCACATATGAATGCCACTATTACCATTCACCATTTCAAGTCACATATGAATTCCATTGTTACCATTCATCATTTGAAGTCACATATGAATTTCATTGTTACCATTCATCATTTCAAGTCACATATGATGCCAATGTTACCATTCATAATTTAATGTCCCAAACGAATACCATAGTTACCATTCATTATTTCAATTCACATAAGAATTCCATTGTTACCATTCATCATTTTAAGTCACATATGAATTCTAGTGCTACCATTCATCATTTAAAGACACATATGAATTACATTGTAACCATTCATCATTTCAATTCACATATGAAGTCCATTATTACCATTCATCATTTCAAGTCATATATGAATTCCATTTTTACCATTCATCATTTCAATTCACATATGAATTCCATTGTTACCATTCATCATTTCAAGTCACATATGAATTCCATTATTACCATTCATCATTTTATTATCACATATGAATTCCACTGTTACCATTGATCATTTCATTATCAAATATGAATTCCATTGTTACCTTTCATCATTTCAATATCACATATATCAAAAAAAAATTAATTAATTAATTCACAAATTAATTAATAAAATTCAACAATTTCATATACAAATCCCTATATTAGTTAATCTAGTAATTAATTAACCACATATATCCCATTACTAATGCAAAATTATTATATCACATGAATCCCCTCAATTAAATCACTAAATAATTAAGAACATTAATCCTATTGATTAATTCATCAATTAATTAATCCCATAAATCCTATTAATTAATTCAACAATTAATTATCCCAATTCACAATATCAATATTCTATTTTTAATTATTCAATTCCCTATCCCAATATACCATTATTAATACAACAATTAATTATTCAATTCACAATCCCAACATCCCATAATTAATTCAAAAAATAAATTAGATCAATATATGAAACTCAATTGCTAATCTTCTAATAGAAGTTTAAAAATTAAATACATGTAATTGATAAAAAGAATTTGGTATTTGAATTATAGAAATACCTACCTCTAAATTGATGAATAATGCTCTCCAATAGAAAAAACCAATTAATATAAGATGGTTGAATCAAAAAATATAGAATAAATCTTGAGAAAAAACTAGGATCAGGATCAACCCTCAAACCTACAACTCTCAATGGTTCCCCTGCTTCATCAAAGCAAGGAAGAACAAAAGGGAACCAAAGGAAAAAGGTCTTACCAGGTATCCCACACCAATCCTCAATGTTCAAAGATGAACACATTGCTCCAAAAATGCTAATATTTTCCCTGGGGTTGGATAAGGAGAGATGTAGCTGAAAAAAATTGCAAATTCTTTTTCACAACATGTTTAAAATATAATTTCGGGCATTTACACGATGTGAATTGAGATTACATGTTGTGTAAATGTTTTTATTAGAATACACCGAAAAATACACCCTCAGATTCATTTTATTAAAATCATCAAAAAATTACATGACATGTAATCCCTTTACACAACGTTTAAATGTTCTGAAGTTGATTTTTCAGCCCATTTTCCTCTTAAACAATCTGAACCTCTTCCAAGGTTTCTCATCTCACCAAGAACTCATGAAATACTTAAACTATTTATAATAAGGCTATGTTTATTCAAAAAAAATAATTTCACAACAAAAACACAATCAAAATGAAAGATTAAAGAAAAACTCAGAGAGAGACATACCTAAAAAATGAAAGAATCTTATGATCTCCCCACCTTATAAAAAATCATCCTTTAGTTGTAATCCCATGAATCTCTAAGATCCAATGTCAAAAATATCATTCCATAGAGCCCTAATATCATGTTATTTCTCCCATGTTTCCTCCTGAACCCGTCCATGTTTCAAAAATACATGAACTATGAGCACAATCTTTCCCCACAACACTTTCTCACTGAGATCCAACATACGTATCAGATTCTCTTCAAAGGACACATTGGTATCAAGATGAACCTCATCCACATCAATCACATGATAAGGGTCAGGGTGATACCACCATAGTTTTGACACTTGGAAAATATTTTTCATGGAACTTTATCTTTGTGGAAGATCCAATCAGTACATCAGCATCCCAATTATCTCCACTACCTAAAATGGTCCAATAAACCTAGGCACTAGCTTTACCTACCTCTGTATCCTATGGTGACCCAATCTTGGTGAAACCTAGTGGAATAGATGATCACCCTCTTTAAACTCCAGGGTTCATATAAATCTATCTAAATATAAATTATATCTACCCTAATCCATAACCATATTCTCCTAAATAAAATGAACATACTCCAACGTCTCATATATGAGACTTAGTCCTAATAGATCTGAATCACATACCTCTATCTAGAATTGAGGTGATCTAAATAGACTACCATAAAGTTCCTCATGTGGTGCCATATGTATCATTTCCAGATAACTGTTGTTATAAGGTAATTCCACTAATGCTAGGTGATTCTTGAAAGACCCACTAAATTGAAGAATACATGCTCTCAGTATATCCTCAAGAACCTATATAGTATGTTTAGACTTATCATCAATCTATGGGTGGTATTCTATACTAAAAAAAACCTATGTACCAAGCACCTTCTGCAAGCCCTTACATAAAAGAGAAGTAAAACACAATTCATTATCTAAAACAATAGTTTGTGGCACCCCATCCAGATGGAATATTTTATAAACATAAAAATCTCCCAACTACTCCACTAAGAAAGTCACCCTTATAGGAAAAAATGTGCTACCTTCCTTAGTCAGTCCACAATCACACAAATAGTGTCATTCTTCCAAGGCATCCTTTGGAGAACCACCAAAAAGTCCATAGTAATATCATGCCCTTTCCATTCAGGAATGGGTAATGACTATTGAAAAACACTAGGTCATTGATGCTCGATGTTCACCTACTAAGAAGTGTAACATCGTGCCATGAACCCTGCTATCTCCATTTTCATGTCCATCCACCAAAACTATCATCACGGGTCATGGTATATTTTGGTCACACATGGATGTACCTCCCAATTTGAGGCATGAAATTCATGCATCATCTCCTCCCATATACTCATTTTCACAATAACCCAATTCATGAAATAAATGATCTCATCCTCATCTACCCTCCAATTTGAGGGTGACTCCCCACCTTCAAGGATTTCCATCAAGTTCAAGTAATCCAGATCCACATACTGCCTATCTCAAATCCAGCTCAAAATGTTTATAATCTACTAAAATTGACAAGAGATTCATCCACTCATAACTATCTGGAACCACAACATGGATCTTATCTTGTAAATCCATCATCTTCCAATTTTCACAAGAATCTAAAATAGACTAATTACGGGTTTTCCTTCTTAAAGAATCAACAATTTTGTTTCCATTTATGGGTGTATATGTTAGCTCAAAAATAAAATGACTGCATATACTATACACACCTTGGCTACTGTAGATTTAATTCTCTTTGCAAAATGATGTACTTCAAGCTCTTGTGGTGAGTATAAGCATTAAAATATTCACCCAATAGATAATGCCGCCAACACTTTATATCATAAACCACTACAACCAACTTAAGGTTACGCATAGGGTAGTTCCATTCACATGGCCTCAACTACTGAGACCCATACATCACAACTCAATCTCCCTCCATCAACATTGCTCCATGTATGATCCCATAAGCATCAAAAATCACTATACACTTCTAACCTAGATTAGGTAGGATCCATATTAGTGTCAATGTCATGTGCTTCTTCAGCTCCTGTAAAGCATTCTCACATGCTCCAGACTAGTCAAACATTATACATTTTTTGGACGAGCGTAAAAGCAGTGCTTCTAAATGGTAAAATTAATGAATTAATCTTTGATAATATCTAGATAACCCCAGAAATATATGGATATCAGAAAAAGTCTTGGGATGCCCCCAGAAAACCATTTTCTGAACTTTTTATGGGTCCAAAAAAACACCTTCCTCCAAGATGATATAACCCATGATGTGAACCCGATCAATCTAAAACCAACACTTAGATATATTGGTGTATAGATGATTCTCTCTCAACATAATCAGTATGATGTCAAGATGTTGGGAATGATCATCATGATTCTTGGAGTATGATAAGATTTCATCCACAAACAAAACCTGAAATTGTTTCTGGTATGGATGAAAGATTCTATTGATCAAGTCCATAAACATTGTTGGTGAATTCATCAACCCAAACGACATTATGATGAACTCATATAGGACATACATTCTTCTAAATGTAGTCCTCAGTATATCAGAAGGTCAAACACTCAATTGATGATACCCTGATCTCAAGTCAACCTTATAGAAAATAGAAGATCCCCTCAACTTGTCAAATAGATCATCGATATGTTGAATGTGATAATAGTTCTTTACAATAATTTGGTTCAACTTCTAGTAATCAACACTAAAGAGTAGAGTCATTTCATCCTTCCTTTCAAAAACGATTAAAGAACCCCTAGGTTACATACTCAGATAGATAAAACCCTTATACTCCACTCCTCCAGCTGAGTCTTGAGTTATTTATGCTCTATCGGTTCCATTATATATGCTGGAATAGAAACTGGATCAGACCTCATCATGAACTAAATTATAATTTCAATATCTCTCTCAGTTTTCATCCCTATGAATCCTTCATGAAACATATCACAAAACCTTTCCACTATGGTTGGAAATATATCCTTCTTAGTACCACCATCATCTAGAAAAAAAAGTATCCAGGGCGGTAAAATTCCCCAGTTGCTGGTGAATTGGCCCTGAACGACCCGCCTTGATATCCCAATCTCCACAGTGAATGTAATTTTCACCCTTAGAAGGCATAAATGTCACTATACTATGGTAACAATCAATATAAAATCAATATGATACTAACTAGTCCATTCCCAATATTAAGTCACAACCTAATATATCATGAATATAACAATACCAAAGGAAACAATAATCCCCAACCTCAAGAGAACACCCTTTTCATAAGCAAATGTGTCTTGATCGTACTCACAATAGTGTATCTATCATCAATAACCCACTCATAAACTATATCACCAGGATAAAACCATTCAAATGTTTTGTAGAAATAAAATAATGGTAGGCACCGATATAAAATAAGGCACTAGGTATCGTATATTCTATAAGAATAATACCTCTCACTGTGGATGGTCTAGCCTTTCTATCCAAAAGAGTTGACTGAATGGAATATCACCATCCTAACCCTCTACTCTATGATGAATTATGAGCTCCCTAAGATACAAAACTCTACTAATATAGGCTATCTTTCCCAAAAGTACTTCATCAACTACCTCTACCACCACGTCTAGTAGAACTCCAACTCTTACACTAATATGGTGCATAAGATCCCCTTCCTTCACCCTAGTTCTTTCTAGATCCTCCATGACAAATAATTTGTCAGGAGTTCTTGCAGAGATTCTGTAGGTGTCTCATCTTGATGAAAGAGCATCACTCTACTAGTGGTTGAGAATAGTGTTGATGATAGTGGCCTTTCCTACCACATTGATGACAACCAATCTGGGTAAGGTCCTGAGTAACTGACCCTTCCCCCTGTCCACTATTCCTACTATTCCCCTAGCCAACACCCTTGTAGCGACACTTCCTGCTGTAAGAAGATGTACCTCCTAACCACCAAAAACGACTATCTATCCTACAATGGAATCATCCTTCAGGTTCCCATCATGTATGAGAGCCTGATCCACCACCTCATCAAACATATTTAATCGAAAAAGGTTAACTTGGGACTTATTCTCACATTTATGTCCATATTCATAATGATTCTCCATGGCTCTCTCATCCCCTACCAATACTGGAGAAAAGCACTAAAAATATGTTAATATTCCATCATATTACATCATGGACATACTACACCAATTCAACCACACAAACTTAGTTTCTCTCTCATGTATCAATGTCTCGGGATAAAAGTTTCTAGGAACTTCTCCAAGAAGTACTTCCATATAATTTCATCAGCCTACCCACTCTATGTTTGAAAATCCCACCACTATTTCGTTGATATTCGAAGGATATAAGTAGATAGCTTGATCCTATTCACAGTAGGAATATCTAAATGGTCAATAATAGTTTGGAAGGACTCAATATAGAACTCCCCTGCATTAGGTCCACCCTATCCAGGAAAAGGTAGAGTGTTCTGTAACTAGAACTCCCCTGTAAGGTCAGACATACTCCTCACAACCTACTCTGGGTTTCTTTACATAAACTACATGAAGCAGGCAAATTTTTCTAGGAACTTCTCTCTTACTACCTGACCTCAAAATATCGGTACCTTAGGTTCCACTACTAATAGAACATATCCATCCATATATTTATGCCATTATCTCAACAATTGTTGTCATGGAGTCATGTCTCTTCAATTCCAAACACACATCTCAAGAAAGACAACAAAAAATTAAAACTTTTCACTAGATGATTTTCACAATAATCCATAAAAGTCATTTTCCCAAATCCTTCCATATGGTCAAAAACGAGGTTCTGTCACTAACCTTAACCATTCTACCTCAAGGTCATGGTTAAAAAGGAAAAAATAATCCTCATTATTCAAGTTTCAAATTAGAAACCCATTTATTATCATCTTTCATCATTTACACATTCTTTCAAATTTCACATTAGGCACCATTTTTTGATTACTTTCAAAAGAAAAGAAAAAAATTTCAAGTTCAACAGCTTAACCAAATCCATTTTCCATTGTGTTCCTAAAATGATGCATATAACAATAAATCTAGAGTTCCTAGAATGATTCATGAAATTCATATCTCATGTCATACAAGGAAAAAAGTCATATCTCAAAAAATCTCAGAACAATTATCACATGACACAACAAGTGAATCTCCCAAGGTGAAATAATAATCAACTGTAACAAGAAACAACAATAAAAACAATCCCACCCTAGGTACTTGGGTTTTACCCCGTACATGGGTTAGCTACTCCCACGAAAAAACTCATAACTATAGAATAAATCTTCCTAGTCTCCTATCTACCTTTCCCAAATAGTAAAACAAGATAAAAGGACATAAAACTATCTCTGATACCACTTTTTAACATCCTGTATTGGGTTAAAAACACCAGTACCCCAAGATGGTTCACTATGTGATCTCAAGCATGCCTCCCCATATTCCAAAGACAATTGACTAATAGCAAGGGTCTAATATTGATCATGGGAATACAATACCCTCTTAATTAGTGCAATACACCAGAGGAAAATAGATAAAAATAGTCAAAAAGATATAACCAAGAAGAAAACCAAACTAGTATAAAAAGATGACCAAATATTAAAATAGAATATCAAAACTGCACTATAGATATACCATGCCTAAGTATGTGCCTAGTGTTAAAATTAAAACCCAAAATTAAATACACTAACAACCCCAAAGTGGGTCCCAAACTACGTCCAGTTCCCTCATCTACACTCAATCCCAAATCAGACATCTAATAGAGGGCCTTTCCCCTTATCTCGTACTACAAACATGAAGTCTATTCAGGTATCAATCAGGAATCCTGAGTATGGTTCAAGAAAAAATTAGTAGACCACAGCCAATGGTGTCTAAAACAAAATCTAGTCAAAACCAGTACATGAAGTTGTATAAGGAATAAATAAAATCAATAAAGTAAACTGTTTATTTTTTTAATTACCCTTTATTTAACTACAAAAACGCCCTGGTTCCTAAGGACACCAAAAATACACATTCACATATGAATGCCACTATTTCCATTCATCATTGGAATTCACATATGAATCCCATTGATACCATTCATCATTTCACATTACATATGAATTTCATTGTTACCATTCATAATTTCTAGTCACATATGAATGCTAGTGTTACCATTCATCAATTCAAGTCACATATGAATTCCATTATTACCATTTATCATTTCAATTCACATTTAAATTTTATTATTACCATTAATCATTTACTATCACATATGAATGAAAGTGTTACCATTCATCATTTCAAGTAACATATGAATGCCATTATTACAGTTCATCATTTTAATTCACACATGAATTCCATTGTTACCATTAATCATTTCAAGTCACATATGAATTCCATTTTTACCATTCATCATTTTAATTCAAAAGTTAATTCCATTTTTACCATTCATTATTTAATGCCACATATGAATTCCATTATTACCATTTATCATTTTTGTATCACATATGAATGCAATTGTTACCATTCATTATTTCAATATCACATATGAATGCCATTTTTACCAATAATCATTTCAATATAACATATATCACAATAAAAAATTAATTAATTCACCAATTAATTAATCAAATTCAAAAATTTCATATTCACATCCCTCCATTAATTAATTCAATAAATAATTAACCACATTTATTTCATTACTAATTAAAAAATTAGTTTATCACATCTATCCCCTTAATTAATCAACCATTTAATTAAGAACACAAATCCCATTAATTAAGTAATCAATTAATCAATCCCATCAATCCTATTAATTAATTGAATATTAATTATCCCAATTCGCAATCTCAAAATCCCATAATTAATTCAATAATTATTTATTCAATTCACAACCCCAATATCCCATAATTAACACAACAATTAATTATTCAATTCATAATTATAATATCCTATAATTAATTCACCAATTCAATTAATGCAATCCCTGAAACTAAATTTATAATCTTTAGATAGAAATTCTATAATTACATACATGTAATTGATATAAATACTTTAGAGGATGAGAGCTATAGCTGATAAAAATTTAGAATTCAGTCAAAAACATGTTTAAAATAGTAGTTCAGGCATTTACACATCATTTAATGTTTTTAAACATCATATAAATGTTTTTAATAGAATTTTTTGAAAAACCCATCACCTAATATTTATTTTATTAAATCCGTGAAATTATTTCATGATGTGTAATCCCTTTACAAAGCGTGAAAACGTTTCAATGTTTATTTTTCATCCCATTTTCCTCTTAAGCCATTTGAACCTCTTAAAATTTCTCATCTCACCAAGAACCCATGAAATAATTAACCCATTTATAATCATACATTTTTCATTATAATTATAGACATTTATGACAAAAAACAAAATGTGAAAGGAAATATTAATGAAAAAATTATAGAGAGACATGCCTAAAAAAATACAGGATCTTCCACAAATAAAAAAAATCATAACCATGATATATGAAATTTAATGAAACATACAAACTAATGGACATGATGGTACAAAATATTTGATCTCATAGAAGGGAGATCACATTAACATAGAATAAACAACAGAAAAAAATTCCAAGGCTCTACTGCTAACTCTGATATGTACCACACAATTGGTCTCTAATATTGTTTGAAATGATCCATATCGAACCTCATAACCCACATGAGGGAACCCTATCGATAATGAAATGTTGATCCTCCACTAAATCCATTTATAATACTATGTTTAACATGAAATTATACATAAGAGTGTGCCTATATAGAAAATAAAATGTACATGGGGTGAGAAATAAATCATAGTAGGACACCACCAATGGTGGTCCTAAAATCTACCGTCATAAAAAGGACATGAAATATGTGTCATTCCCAACCTAGTCGAATACTAACTAGAATAACAGTAAAAAATTTGAAATAAATAAAACACCATGAATCCCCGGGTCCTATCAAACCACTCAATATTGACCGAACCAATTTTGGTTAGGATTAGAAAACTCTGAATGCATGGTTCATAATTACATAACACATTAGAAACATATGATATATCTTAATGAAGATTAAAATTGTTTAAAAAAACTCATTCATGAATTTTAGACCCTAGGATCACACCACATTTATCCAAGATAATGACATAAAACACTATTGGGATCTAGGGCTCTAATAATAAGATCTAAACTAGAAATAGGAATTCAAGGTTGACACTGAAGTACTTATATAGTCCTGAAATTCCTATAGAACTAACCTAGAAAATCAAACTACCCTTTATCACAATAGCCTTACTAGGTAGATAAAGGGATCCTATGTATCTTGGGAAAATAAAACCCACTCTATGATTTCTTCGACACCTCATGTGTCCAAATCCCCACATTAAAGATAATATTAAACATAGGAAAGTTTTCACTCATCTAGATTTTCCATTAGATCTACAGACCCACCTAACACCATAAAAATATTAGATGATAGAATCCATATAAATCTTATGGCTAGTTCCTAATCCAATAATATCCTAAAGGTATCCTCTCACATCCGTAACCTGAATAGTAATAGCCATAAACATTCCAAACATAAACCATCAATACACAAGATGATTAATAATTGAACCCATAATAATAGATATTGAATCAGTGATAAACATCCCAAGTAAAAAAATATTGTGGAACCCTTAGTAGTCTCCAAATCCTCATCATAAATAGGACACCCTACAAGGGGTTCTACAGAAAAACCAAAATCATTAGGCCAAGCCCATCGCAAGAAAAACTTTCAAGACCTATTAGATGAAAAATTGATTATGAGGTAATAACACACCCACAAGGGATCATAAAACATCATTATATCAATAAGGGAATTACTCAAAGGGTTCCCTCAGACCAGTATCAACCACTAATCAATGGCACCCAACCGTACCAGATCCCCATAGTGTTATACTATCTCAATGGATCTAACCGATATAACCATCAACAATTGGTTATTACCCTGAACCATCCAAATCCAGAGATCCAAACCAATCAAAAATTGAGTAACTATCACCAAAATTCAAATAATATCCCAAATATATCACATTAAACCCCTTGGAATTCCCAATCTGTGTTGCTACTTGGTCCATACTTCTGAGAACCATCTGAAAGATCCCAAAATTACCTCACTTGTATTCCTCAATCCAAGCCAGCTAAAAATATCACAAACCTCACCCAGGACTCAAACCACAAAATTACTAATATGGGGGATTCTAAAACAACAAACTGAATGAAATTATCCTATTAAACATTAAACTATCCAATACCATCTCACAATGACATATAATTACCCTATAGTCCATAAAATCACATCATATGTTGAAAAATATTATAATGAACTATCTAAAATTCAAATAATAACTCATAGGACAGTAAATAGGAAAAAAATCCAAGGATATAAATTAAATGGCATGCACTATGAGTACACGACGTGTTCCCCTAACACTCCTCTCTAGTACTGTATCATTGCCTGGCTCAGAGTGTACTTACCAAGTACATGATGTGTCCCAACCCTACATAGTGTGTATGATAAATGGGGTTGTTTTCCATGTAACTAAAATAGTTTCAGGTTAAGTACTCTATATGGGTTTTGACCATGTGACTCCCACAGGCTCTCACTGTGTATCCCATATGGCCATGTGCCCCAAAATGAGGTATGAGGCCAAGTACCCGACCACTCCCTGAGTGGATATACATGGCATTTTCCGAACACCAATTACATTGGGTAACCTTATTTAATTTTTTTTCAATATAATAATGTAGGAAAAGTTTTGTTTTAACTACATGTTGTGTAGATGGGTTTATTGAATGGAAATCACTTTCTATTACTTGAAACCCCCATTTATCCCCCATTTATCCCACAATTACCATCAAGTGGTACCTAATAATTCATATAAGGATTTAAAAACTAAAACCAACTAATATATTTCGTGAATAGTGATAATAAATAAATAACCTACCTCATGGAATAAAATATAGAATCTTTGATGTTGGATCTATACACTGTAGACTCCAAACTCTAATATAGGCTCAGATGAACTCCATGATGAAAATATCCTCTCCCTATCCCAACATAGATGTGAGACACAAAATAGATGACGTGTACATGAGAATTCAAATTGGGAAGGAGAAAAAAATGAGAAAAATAAAAATAATAAAAATAAAAAGGGAAAAGGGAAAAAAGCTCCAGCTCGAGCCTAATGTCCAAGATGGGTTTACAACTTGCTTAGGAAAAACCCCTTATTTCAGACTCATCTTACAAGCCATAATTTTAATATAAGACTCCATTAAAAATATATCCCTTCACAAACATACAATAATAATTAATATTTAATTAATTAAATTTTAAATATTCATTGAATTTCCTTAAACTCCATCCCTTGGGTAAACAGTTTATTCCATGACAAATGAAGTGGTTGTAAAATTATTATGAGATCTTATGAAAAGGGAAATTTCCATTTTTCACCTCAAAACCACCATAGAGAAAACATTCAAGTTTCCCATGAATTTCTCCACACATGATTATGTTATTCATCACAACATCTATGAATCAAAATGGAATATATGGACATTGAATAAAAAAAATCACACTAAAAATAAGAGGTAAAAAGGAACTCCCTCTAGGAATATCATTTTAGTTGAATGCATAATTAATGAGAGGGGAAATGGTAAAAAGGCTTGTAAACCCCTTATATAAACACATGAGATGAAAAGATTCATATTAGATAGTATGTTCATACATCTTCTCCCAAATTAGGTTTTAGAATTGATAATATCAATTAATAAGAAAGATTGGGAGAGGAATCATTACCTTTAATCACTAATCTTAAAAAGTAATTTAACCACCTATATAATAAAAATATCCATCTTAATAGATTATTTAAGAACCTTATTCACATCTATTACCTTTTATACCATTCAATTATAATTATTTACTACACATATAATGGTTAGTTATTGTTTATTTTCTTTATCATTTATTACTAATTTTGATTGTTTTAGAAATGTTTCATTATTGAGATGTAGATCCTCGAAACATCTAAGACACAACCCATTATATTGGAAAGAACCAGAATGACACTAACCTTAGTTTTTATCTCAGATAACAAAGGTTGATAATAAATTCAAATGGTATACAACATCGTTGGGGGGTGATTTACCCCCACATACAACTCCAGATGCAATAACAAATGATAGTTACATAAGAAAAACATGATTCATGAATAAAATAAGAAAAATCTATATAAAGATAACATAATAATAATCAAAATATAAGTTTTCCATTATAAAAAAACATTTACACAATACTAAAACACTTATAAAGATTAATTTTTTTCCAAATGTTGTATTTCCCCATACTCTGTCCCCGTGACACATCCAAACTCCAGCCTGTAGTATCCATGAACAGATCATCATGTTGATACGTTAGAAAACTAATAGGCCCTCCCCATACCTATATCACAATGATAAACATCTTTATATACACCAATGTTCACATGGAATGATGCTTATACAACCTAGTAGGTAATCCCACAAATAATTCCCACTCACAATACTAAGACAAGAGCATGTTAGTTCAAAATAAATATATACAAAATCAGTAGAAAAAAATAAGTGCATAAGATACATATAAAGGAAAAAATATAGCATAAACAACTCAGGAAAATAATCAATTATCCCCTATGGAATCCATATCATGAAATCAATGAATCCACCATCAATTAAGACTACTTGATTGGACTATACTCATGAGTGGAACCACATTCTCCCTAACCCAAGTCCTCATTTGGAGATGATTATCCAATGTGACCCTAAATTCAACATCAAAAACCAAGTTAAAACCAATATGGCCCCAAACATCTATGTCATGATGTCACACAAACACATGAAAATTAAGATTTTACACACACCAAAAATTGATCTTTTAATCCAAAAAAATCATTCATGTATTTTTATAAGGAATATTTTTAAAACCATAGAGTAGTATATTTATAATTTAAAGAGAATTAATCAAGTGAATTATCATAATTAAAAAATTAATTAAACTTCCAAAATAAAAAGCATTTATGTTCCAGAAATATTAGAGCGGGAGAGAAGTGACCTACCTTCAACATGCTTGTCCAGTAGAATCCAAGAGAATAGGTTTCCGAAGGAAGAGATTCACCCATAATGGCCATTGTAAACCTTTGGTTTGAGTTCCCTTATGATGCTGATTTATCTTGATACATGTTTTCCATATCCATTTAATGAAAATATGGATGTTTTGATGATGAAATTTGATTTGATTTATTTTTTTTGTTTCGATTATTTTTGAATAGAAGATTTAATTCTTTCATTATTTAAATGAAAATGGTGATTCTTGAACATAAATAGATTAAATATTTTTTTAAATTTTCATATATTTTAAGATCAGATACATTATTATCTTTTGGTGATACTTTAATTTAAATAACATTAAGATGTTGTTTTTAAGGGGTTTTAAATTTTTTATTTAATTATTTCAATGTGAAATATATATATTTTTAATATTATTTGTTGGGATACATTTTAATTATTATTCTGAAATCTATATTAATTTATTATTATATTTTTATTTTTATTTTTTATATTTAATTGATAAATCTCACAATATTTGGAAATATATATTTAATGTTTTTATTTGGAGTAGATATTTTGATACATCAGGAGTCAAATGGGTATGGGTCATTTTGAAGAGATGAAGGTAGTTTTGTAAGGGTCTTCTCTATATTGAAGTACTACATAATATTCAATGAAACATGTATAAGGGTAACTCTTAGGCTTCGAGGGGATACAAAAAATTAATACTAAATATATATGATACATAATAGTTATTGGGAAAATATTTTGGCAAGTATGGGTCCTTTTACTTTGATAAAATTGCAGAACTTTTCAATGATATTACTTCTATAGTCTCATTACTCAAAATAAAATGAAGGTGGAAACTGAGGTTGAATAGGTGACTAATAATTGGAGAAAACACTAAGACCACATGAGTTAGTGGAATTTATTCGGGTATTTCAACTCAAGTCACTTGGAGAAGATAATAAATAGTGGCTACAACAACATGTCCAATTGAGGAACAAGCTGAGAGTGGCTGATGGTGAGGAATCTCACAAAGAGATCCCATCTAGTTCAAGGAGCATATTTAAAATGTGGTTTTTATGGAATCACCTGGATGTAGTATATGAAGTTGATGACCATATTAGGATCATTATATGTGGATCAAATACCTTCTATAATGATTTTTAAATTCATTCTTGTTTCATCTACTAATAGAAGGATGGGGGTTAATTACAAGGTACTTTATTCTACTCTTGAGGTTTCTATAATAATATTCTCTATCTATAAATTTTATTTTTATATAAAAATTGTTTGTTATCTTATTTTTTGTTCTTCAACATATACATGGAGGTATTACTACTAAATAGTTATAATAAGTGAATCTTTATATTGCTTGAATACTTGAACATCAAGACGATCGTCTTATTTCTTCTTCCCTCTAAATAGGAAGTGATGATAATGTGTAGAAGGGTGATGAAATGTGGACCCATAGATTCTTTTTGTATACCTATTACCTCAATTAATTTATTATTATTCAATTTTTTCATTTAATAGAGTGTTAAAATTAAGGTTGTGTAATTAGTTGATCTTGATTAGACCTTTCATACCAGAGATACATCCTTGTTGAAGTGGTTATTTTGGGTGTTTCTTATCATAATATGGAGGATATTTCATTTATTATATGATATATTTATATAAATATTCATTTTTTTTGATAATCATAGTGTTTGATCTTGGAAACCGATCATTCACTAATTAGTTTTTTTGTCTAATTATTTCATATTTCAGAAGATCTATGATAAATAATAGAAAATTGGATCAACATGAGATTGGTATAGATTCTTGCTAAATATTTATCCCATTATCTTAAATATTTATTTCTTTTTCTCTCTTCATTTTCCACCATTATTATTTCATAATTTTTTTAAAATATACCAAAACATAAAAATATTTTTTAAGATTCAATTGGATGAATACTTTACATCCTTAAGAAGACACTATGGTTATCCATTTTTCTACATATAGGGAGTTTATAAAGGATTTTTTGACTAGTCTCATGAATAGTCTACATCAATGATAAAGGAGATGAATAATGATAGTTTTTATAGAGATATAAGTAGATCAAAAATCAAATTTATGAACCCCCAAAATGTCACACATGGTTTCCCTCTATGGAGCATATCATCCTCCCAAATCATACGGTTGTTTAGGATGTTAAAAAATCTTATCATCACCATGGAATGTTGGTCCATAACATGACCATGGTGAACCTGACCATGAATTAACTATATAGGCTCACCGAGACCTGGGGGAATTCCCTTAACCATTTCTTGCCCACCATGATAAGGACCATAGTTTGGTGGATTCTCCCTAACCATTTTCAAAACACCTTCACAAGGCTAACCATACCTCAACAAAGACACCCTTACCAAAAAATGGATCATGTTGGCCTTCCCATTGGCAATAGGTAAATATTATAAGCATTACACCCACAAATCACCTTTCCCCATGGTGTGGTAATTTCCTCATACAATGGCCAACACACCATTCCCACAATAACAAAATGAATAGGAACACAACCTACACCATGGTATCCACCGAATTTTAGTGATTCTAAGAGAGTAAAAAATCCATTATCTTATTGATACCATCTACAAAAAATCCCAAAACTAAACCGACCCTCCTCATAACATAAAAATAAATAATAAAATAGTAAAATACCTTAAACCGGTGTGTCACATTCACCTCTACACGAGAATTTAAATCCTAAAAAATATATAGTTTAGCAGTGTCCTATAAGATCTATGTAGATTGGTATTGCCTAAAATTTTTCATTTATAATTCTCTTCTTGAATATGACCATGTTTCCATAGTACACACACCAAATAGATACATCTACCTAATAATATCTTTTCGAACCAATATAGAATGTAAAGTATTCTTTGAAATAATGTATTATCTAATTCAAGTGTAACATGATCCCAACTAAGAACATTATTGGGGTTTGGATAGTACTTCTTTAGTTGAGATACGTGGAAAACATTATGAGATGACATAATTCTTATTGGAAAATTTATCCAATAAGAAACTTCACCGATGCACTCAGGAATATCAAATGGTCCTATATATTAAGGGGCTATCTTTTCTCATAAACATAGACGATGGTGCCCCAACCTTGGATATATTCATAAGAAAATTCGATCACCAACCTTAAAGGATAATGGGAAATTGAGATGATACATATTTTATTTAAAACATCTCTATGCTATTTCAATCCATTTACAAACCATCATTATTTTCTTAGTTTACTCATGAAAAAAATATAGGTTCAATAAATGAAGTTTCCCCAACCTATACACTAAAAATTGGCTACTGAAATTATTAACCACACAATTCATCAAATAGATACCTATGCATAGAGGAATAATACTTGTCATTATATGAAAACCCCTCCAACAGAAAATGGACTTCCCATGAACCACCAATGTCTATTACTCATTATATTATCATGTCATGTAGAGTTTGAATTGTACATTTTGACTATACATAGGTTGGAGGGTGTTAATAAGTAATCATGGACAACTGGGTTCCAAGGGATTACTGTAAAGAACACTAAAATCATGAGGTAAATCAAGGGTCTCAATCATAGATAATAAAAACTAAAAACCCATGCAACTTTACTACCTACTAGATATACATTTTTCCAACTCATTAACTAAATTCATTTTACTAGCTGTAATGAAGTGTTTTGACTCGTTATACCAGTTGATAATCACTCAAATGGTATTGTGATTATGAAGCATCCATGGTAACTAGGTGAAAATGTCTATATAAATAATATATTTTATCAATATGGATATTGGTAGAGACTGAAACATACTTGCTGGTTGTTGATGTTTTTCCCTAACCTACATATAGGTTAGAATTTTCCCAATATAAATGGCCACCTTCCTCTTCATGGACGACCTATAAAAATGATACTTTATTTCATTGTAAATTTTCTAAATACCTTGATATACAACCCAATTGAAATTATTTTTAGGCCCAAAAGTGGCTTAAATGACCTAAGGAGGGGGGGGGGAATTAGAGTTAAGATATTATTTTGAATTTTATTCCTACCCCAATATATATTAAACTCCTTATTATGAGAATTACTTATTTTGATCTTTAGTGTTTATATAATTCTTATAATTAATATATTTATTGGATTAGTATGCATATAAATTAAATCAAGAAAGAAAGAAATTAGAGACACAAATTTTTACTTGGTTCACCACTATGGGATAGACCATGGAACATGAATATAATAGTGTGCTGGTGCACCACAATCACTAAATTTACTGCTAGTTGGTTTAGGCTAGGTCACTCCTATTGAGACTCACTTCCCTTAAAATGTTTGAGGATGATGCACTATCTACCCAGGGTCACTTCCCTCACACACCATTCTTATGTTCACCAATTTAGAAGGGAAAATAATTTCCACATAGGCCAATGAATAATATCTTCCACTATTTAAAGTTTCACTGAATGTATAATAGTTTCCTTTGAACTCCATATACTCCTCTACATACATGATGTGAAAATCCCCTTGAGAATCACATATCCATGAGATATCATAGAAATATTCCTCACTTTGGAAATTTAGTCAAGAGATTCCAAGTATTACAGTTTCAAGAATTATTCAATAAATTCCTTCACTTGCTGGAATGAAACACCTCATTGTTCCTTTCACTTCCTTGGATTTGCATTGAATAGGCTACTTCTAAAAATATTGAAAGGTGATGCAGATCCTTCATATTATTCTTATTACTATTCTAAATTTATATATTAAAATAATACTATCCTCTAGGTAACCTCAATGTGTATCTCTTTTCATGATACCCTGATATGTTACCCTTTCATAGGACCCCTTCACATGACCACATTACAAGACACCTCCACAAGACTCCTCTACGAGACTCCTCTATGAGACTCATATGTGAAAATCCTCCATGATACCCCTCTATTATAATTCTCCATGTGACTCCTCGTAATACCATATTTTGTTCAAAAAAAATCACATGACTCTAGAATGATACCTCATTTAGGTTACATGGATCAATTGATATCAACAGGTCTGCATATTTGCGAAAACACGTAGCCCAAACATCCATTAAAAAGATACCTTTATGAGAATCATTCCATGAGAATCCATCATGTGACCTCATTCTTTCATGTGAAAAAATTACTTTAACACAATTCCTCGGTCCGGTTATGTTGATCATGAGATATCAACGAGTTTGCTTATGCATGACAACACCTATCACATACATCCCTTTGAAATACCCCTTCTAGAGACTCTTTCTACTAGACCTTCTATGGATTACATATATCATGTGACTATGGTGAAAGAATTTTTTATTATCATGTGAAGTACTTTTTCGTGGGATCAAAACACTTAATAAAAATTCTTTGTCTACTAAGGATAGGTTTTGGGGTATTTGTGGGAATAAATCAACCACATTAACTCTGTAAATCACAGTTAGGAATCTGTTTCCCCATCTTAGTAATAAAAATTACTCATTTCATAGGATTAGTTATAGAATTAATGATTTACCTCTTGGACATGTCACAAGAACTTCCATCTTGGTTAGCATGATTTTCTTCTAGTTCTTCATGTGATCCCATAGTGTGATCAATTGGAAATCATGTAGTGACCAATGAAATTGTGTTCAAGAACATATCAAGATCCCATCACATGATCCAATGTTTATCTTGTGATATTAGTGAAATTATGTTCAAGTGTTTGATGTGATACCATCACACGATCCAATGGATCTCATTCAGGTTTCATGTGATCACATTGTAAGATCCAAAGACAATCATGTGGTCACATGATTTTGAGTTACCATGAGATATATCTATCATTTGCAGGCTCTCTATCTTCATGCGCATCACATGAATCTTTTCAGAGATCCATTGACAATCATATAGTGTCTTAAAGTGCATGGTTTGATCTATTCATTAGACATATTGACAATCATGTTGTTTTTTCATGTTTGTCGAATGTTCTCATCATGATATCCTCTTATACTCACGTGGATCGCGTGATGAAATCGAAGAATCTCCTTTAAATCTCATGATCATAAGTGATACTTGTCCCCCATGGGAATACAAAAAAACTCCACCTGATTCTTTAGTACTTACATGATTCTATGTGATCCTTTTCTATATTTTCACTCTACGTGATACTTTAGGACATTCACACTCCACATGATCCTTTAGAACATTCATGATCTATGTGATCCTCTGGGACATTCATGCTCTGCATGATCCTTTGATACATTCATGCTCTGCATGATCCTTAGATAAAAATCCTTTTTCAACACATTCAAACATTGTCAAAAAACAAAATTAACCCCCAAAACACCATCAAGAGATATTTTTTCCAAAAATATCTTCTTTGTGTTTGTTGATAACACTTTAAAACTTCATGAACTAACTTGTTTAAAAGTCATACAGATGTAAAAAAAATTCTTATGAAACTTGAGAGAGTGATCAAAGACTTCATAAGTGTATAATTTAAGCCCACATGAGTAAATATTAGTGTGAGAAACAACAGTGAAATGAAAAGTTCATTTAAAAATCACTTCATTCTTGAACGTTCCATTGGAAACATTCTAGACACCAATAGATTAAGTAAGATCACCCATCAATATCACTTCTTAACTTTAAAATATCAACTTATCACATCATGAAACTGAAGGAAAATCATTTTCATGATTCTTATTCATTGATATAAAATATTTAGATGAACCCTATTTTTAAAACTCCCCCTATTTTCTACTCTTCCTATCAGCTTCTCCCTTATCTTAATTAATACATTTTCACCCCCTTTATAAATAAACCCAAAGGCCATTCCTATGTGGTTTTTGTAAAGACCCCAACCCCAGTTTCTTAGAGCCGGTTCCTTATTTCATTACATTGGAATAATTACAAGAAAGTTTTATACTGAAGGAACAAATAGTTTAGTAGATTTGAAAAACCAATTACAAACATAAGTTCAAAATTATAACATGAAAGGAAATACAATATATAAATTCTGTTGATAAAATCCGTAACTACTAGGTTATCCCTACATGTAATTCATAATATACCTCTTAATGTCCTGGGAAAATGAAACATAAGAAAGGGGTGATCTCAAATGCTCAATAGGGGTAAGAAATAAAACATAAGATATCATAAACATTAGGAATATGAATAACTAAAAAAAAATTCTTCAAAAAATAAACTTGAACACATTATGGCATGAATAAGAGATAAATAAATAATTCCATAATAAAGAATAATAATGATTATTCTACTAGTCAAATAACATCAGGAACTTTCAGTTAGTATTTTCGTAATGAGGGAATTAATAATTTTGGACATCATAACCATACTGTCAAGTCCTCGTTCCAAGACAACAAATAACCATTTTTTCAAGGCCTCATTCCAAGACTGTAGTTTATCTCATGAGACCTAACGATGCATCAAGGGGATATTGAGGGACCCACCCATAACTTACTAAGTCCAATTCATTCCTAATATGAATGAAGATAAATATAAAAAACATATACATTCATATTGAAACTAACATATGAAATGTAAATAACGTTCCCCGAACATTGAGCATAAACACTAACCATTCGGAGTAAATTAGTGAATGATTTTAAGATAGAACATCCACAGTAAAAATAATCATAAAGAAGTAAATTAAATATGGTATATAATTTCATAAAATATTAATCCCAATAATATATAATAATCACCATGAGTGTTGAAATGGATGACCATACTCTTATAAAATCATCGAGTAATTACTGAGATAAATACTCTTTTACTTTGAAAAGAAGAGTTATATCGGAAAAATATTTGTATACAATAAAAAGTGAAGAAAGGTAGTATTTTAATAATAAAATTAGTGATTTTATAAAGATAATTTTGTCTAAAAACATATTATATAGTTCCATCGAAAATAGGTATGAAGTTGAGAAATTCTCTTGAATCGGGCTTGAATTTTGGGAATAACTTTTGAAAGATACTTTTTAAAAAATAACTCCCCATAAATTAGAATAGGATTTTGGTTGGTACACATATATAGAACATTCACACAGAATTTATGATGAGTGAATATTAATAAATAATAATTTAATTGAGGTAAGTAGAGAATAAGAATAACCCGAATGAAAATGGAGGTTCAGGTAGAAAACCCTTACCTTAAGTCTGATGGTGTTCTTAACATGAGATTAGTGTCTTGGATGACAAAATCAAATTCATTAATTAATATTTCTATAGCCTCTTATTTATGTAATTGATATATTATATCCTTATTAAGTTCTTTCAAGGCCTTCTTGATGGGTTTAAGAGGTTTAATTTTATTGTTTGGGAGCATTTTCTTCCTTTGTGTTCATGACCGGTTTAGTCATATACATGCAAGGATAAATATATAAGATGAGAATGATTTTACAGAATAAAAGTTGTATCTTATTTTTCAACATCCATAATATGACATGTTTATAAAATAATTTTTTTTATTGGGAGTGAAGATGAATAATTATATAACACATTAATGATAATTGTTTGGGTTAATTGTTGATTTGTGATCACAATGAACTCATTTTTATTTATAAATTAATTTCATGTGTAAAAAAAGAATACAAAACCTAACTAAGTTATAATACATATATGATATTCTGGTTCAACCATTAATATTCTTTCATGACAAGAATTAAATATGGTAATAGAAATTTGTAACCCGTCATCCTTGAATGTGATAAATTAACACATCTTGGATGGTATTTGTCTTTCCAGTATAACAGAAGGGGAAAGGAGAGATGATGATAAATTATTCAATTATCATAACAAAATTTTAGTACATTTAGGGTAATTAATTTATCATGACATTTGGATAAAAGGAGGCAAGTAAAGAAAAATAAAGAAAGGAACTCGAAATAAAAGAAATGGAAAGAGGGATTTACCTCTTGAAGTTATCTTCCTTGAGAGTCTCTATAGGGGAGAGGTTTTGGTAGTTTTATGAGACCAATAGATTATAGATGTGGGATAGGATCTTGGGAGGATATTTTAGTATAATTTAGGTATGAAAAAGGATTTATAAGAGTAAAGAGAAGAGGGAGTGACGAGGGTTTTATAGTGGAGAAGAGGGATGATTTTTGAATATCTTATTCATTATTTTATTATGTCCATTAAAACAACCAATAATATTGATTCATGTGACCTATAATAGTAATAAGATCATGTGAGTTCAAACCAAGTGTGATTACATTAGCCTTGATTATATGAATATTGAATTTAATTGATGATGTATATATACAGTAAATTATCGCATTTTACTATTAATAAAAAATTTGAGTATTTCAAAGAACCCAAAAATTCACCCAAACCATTTTTTGACATGTTTAATTCAAAAATTTACTCCATTTTTTGAAAATAACTTGAAATATGATTTATTTAATTTTTAAATAAAACATAATTTCTTAGAAAAATAATAATTTTAAAACTATAATTCATTTTATATCACTTTGAAAAATTAATCAAGATCTTATTATCTTATAAAATTAAAGAAATAAAATAATAATATGATTTAATATTCATAAGTGTCATATTAATATTCATATTACTTTTCATAAGGGTATGTTACTATTGACCAAAAATTATGTTTTTCTTATCAGACTCTAAATATCTTACTGAACGCAACTGTGTATGTCAGTTTTTTGAAATTCAAATCAAAGAGATGGAAAAATCATGTCTACTGGATAGGTTATAACAAAGTGGTGTTTTGTAGAGACTTAGTGTTTCATGCATTCAATATTAATTTTATTTATAAATCCATGGGGTGTTACATTCTCCACCCCTTGAAAAAATTCCATCCTCGAAATTACTAGAATGTTACCCCACAAATATATTTGGGTAGGTCTTCATCAAAAGCTCCTTAGGCTCCCATGTTGCCTATTCAATTTTATGATTTTTCCAAAGTAACTTTACTAGATAATCCTTTTGATTCCTCAACAACTGTTCCTTAGTGTATAGAAGCCATATAATCTCTTCATAGTAAGATAAGTTAGGATCAAATTCTATAACTTCATAAGTGAGGACATGATTTTGGGTATGGCATGTACTTTATCAACAATGAGACATGGAACACAGTGTGTACTTTAGACAGGCTAGGTGGAACTTCTAAATAATCAGCCATAGCTCCAAGTCTCTCTATAATTTTAAAAGGGACAATGTAATTAGGGAATAGTTTACCTTTCTTCCCAAATCATATAACACCCTTCAATGGAGATACTTTTAAGAAAAAATGATCTCCCACTTGAAATTCCAAATCCTTATTTTGATTATCACCATAGCTATTTTGTATACTTTGAGCTGTTTTGATATGGGTTTGAATAGTCTTTACCATTAATGTTGTTTCCTCCACAAGCTCTAGACCCATAGGCTTCCTTTCACCAAATTCATCCCAACATGTTGGTGTACAACATCTCATTCCATAAAATGCTTCATATTGTTCCATTTGAATTCTTGAATGGAAACTATTATTGTATGAAAACTCTACTAAAGATAAATAATGATACAAAATACCTTGAAAATAATGTTTTCATGATCTTAACATGTCTTTTAAATTTTGTATCGTCCTATCTAATTTCCTATCAGTTTGAGGGTGAGAAGTAGTACTCAATTGAAGCTCAGTATTAAGGGATTTCTAAAGACTTTTCCCAGATTTTTGATGTAAATCGAGGATCAAAGTTAGACACTATTGAAGGAGGTTCTCCATGAATTCCTAAAACTTCATTGATATAGAGTCTTTCAAGGCACTCCACTTAAAAATCCTCCCTTATGGTGAGTAAATGTGTAGATTTCATAAGTCGATCCATAATTACCCATATTGTATCATTATTTCTTGGAGTTTTGGGAAATCGAGTGACAAAATACATAGTGATGTCATCCAATTTCCATGTAGGAATAGGTAGTGGTTGCATGACTCCTCTAGGATGTTGTCGTTCAACCAACAATTGTTGACAAATTAAAAATCTTGATACATAATCAGAAATTTCCTACTTCATGTTGTCCCACCAGAAATGTTCCTTCAAATCCATATACATTTTAGTGTTACCAGGTTGTATATAGAAATTAGAACTATGATAATCATCCAATAACTCCCTTTTTAGCTTGGTTATAGCAATAACACAAAGACTCTTCCCAAATTTCAGAATTCCATCTTCATATATGAAGTCTTTCAACTTCCCATCATCCACAACAATAATTTTACATTGAAGATTCTCTTCATTAGGATGATAACTTTTAATTATTTCAATTAAAGATGGTCGAGCAACCAATTGAAAAAGTAATGATGTTTCACCTTCTTTGATAATTCCCATGTCCATCCTTACTAGATCCATGATTACATGATCCCTTTCAATCAGAATTTTGTTTAAAACTCTATGATCCTTCCTTCTCAATGAATCAACTACCTTATTTTTGTTTCATGGGTGTTAGTGTATAGAATAATCATAATCCTTGAGTATCTCGAGCCATCGACTTTTCCTCATGTTGAGTTCTTTCTGTGAGAAGATATATTTCAGACTCTTGTGATCTGTATATATCTAAAATCTTTGACCATAGAGAGAGTGTCTCCAAATTTTTAGAGAAAATATAACAACAGATAACTCAATATCATGAGTAGGGTAGTTTTGTTAATTAATTTTTTACTGCCTTTATGCATAGAAAATAACTCCATCATTCTGCATAAGGACACAACCAAGTACTTTCTTTGATGTATCACTATAGATCACAAAACCATCATTCCCTGAGAGTAGATTTAGAATCAGAGAATTAACTAATCTCCTCTTTAATACTTCAAAAAATTCCTCACATTCTTTTTTCCATATGAACTTAACCCCTTTACGAGTAATCTTGGTTAAAAGGATGGCTAAACAAGTGAAGTTTTGAACAAAATGCCAATAATAACCTGCTAAACCAATAGAACTATGTACCCCTGTTTTTCTTTTCAGTGTAGTCCATTCCACAATAGAATTTGTCCTCACAGGATCAGAATATATTCCATCATTAGAGAAAATATGTCCATGAAAAGAAACTGATTGAAGAAAAAATTCACACTTGCTAAACTTCCCCTATAATTCATTTCTTCTAAGAGTCTTTATAATAGTGCATAAGTGATGTGCATGATCTTCGTGGATTTTGGAGTATACCAAGATATCATCAAAAATACCACCACAAAGTCACTAGGATATTCATTTAAAACTTTATTCATTATATCCCTTAAAATAGAGGGTTCATTAGTTATCTATAAAGGCACTACTGTAAACTCAAAATGCCCATACATGGTTCAAAATGCTATCATTGGAATATCTTCCTTCCTCATTCGCAACTAATGATATAAAGATGGAATTTCATTCTTAAAAAAATATTGGTCTCCATGAAGTTGATCAAATAAACCATCAATGCGAGGTAGGGGATACTTTTATTTTCTTCCTATAGAATTTATCTCCCTATAGTCAATTCACAACCTCATAGATCTATCATTCTTCTTAACGAAGAGAATATGGGTTTCCCATGGAGAAAAAATAGGGAGAATAAATACTTTATCACTCAATTAATCTAGTTGTTTCTTTAATTATACTAATTCCATAGTAGCTATTCTATAAAGATTCCTTAATATATGTATTTATCCTTGAATTAAATAAATAGAGTATTCAACTTCATGCTCTGGAGGATGTCCTGGTAAATCCTATGGAAAAACATAAATTTATTCTTGTAAAATATTTACATATTTGATTTGAAAATTTCTTTATTCACTCAAAGATATTGTGTTTTCTTCTTCTCCAATGATTAAATTCAATAGAGCTACTAAGGGAGGATCTAGATGAGAATCAGATGGTGATGTTTCTACCCTAAAGATAAGGGATTCCACATCATCCTCAAAAATTGTAACTTCCTTCTTATTGGAATATATCTTCGCATAATAATTTGAAATCCATTCTATATTGAGGAATTTTTCAAATTAAATCATGGGTATGATGATAAAATCACTAGATAAAGAATGTTCATATGCCATAATGTGGACTTCCTGACACATCATTGTGGTAATGATACTTCCCTTAGAAGGTTTTACTAACAACTTATTTATTAAATCAAATTGTAAATATATCATTTTCTTGTAAAAATGGGAAGATATGAAAGAATACAATGATCTAGAATCAAATAAATCATTGGCTAAGTTTGAGGAAATAATTAATGTACCCGCCTCCACATCATTAGGACCTTCAATATCAGTAGTTGTGATCAAATAAGCTTGTCCTTTCCCCCTTTACATTATTTGGGGAACATTTCCTTGATGCCTAGGAAAATAATTTTCATAATGTCCCCTATCCTTGAAATTGTATCATTGAACATTTGTAACTTCTTTATTCCCCTTACAATCTTTGGATAGGTGTAATTTTTCTTTACACATGTAACAAACACACAAACCATTCAGAAAAGTACTACGGTGTCTCTTCAAAAAATTATCACAGGGTGTAAAGTCAAATCTTCCATTATTCCCCATTTCTTATTTTCCATTTTCATATTTTTTAGCATCCCTCTTCTTCTATTGAATCCCCTTAAAATTATAAGTCTTACAGAATTACTTTTCCATCTTAATAGCACATGAGACTATATCTTTATAGGATGAGAAACATTGGGAGACTAGAGCGGTTTTTAGGAATGGTTTTAAGCCATCAAATAATCTATAAATCTTGCTCATTGAATTATGTATGTAGTTCATGGCATTCTATTCTTACCTTGGGAACTTAGCTTCATACTTTACAACATTCTCATCCTCTTTTTACCTCATATTCAAAAACTACCTTTATATATCTACTCCCTATTCACGAGGGAATTGTTTTTGTAAGAAGATTTTATTAAAAATTCCTTTATTCCATTTCTTCTATTTCTTACTCCTACATTGTGTTTTGAATTAAATACCACCACTGATCCACATCTCCTAATAGATAATAAACCTCCATGAAAATCTTCTCTCTTTAATTAAATTACAAAGAGTAAAATATGTTCTCCAATGAACTTATCCATTACTCCGCTAGAAATTAGTTTTTAGTCTTGTTAAATGATAGAGACTGTTATCGCATAAAGCGGTCTAACATAGCTCCTCTACATTGTGGATATGGATGCTCCATATAGGTACGATTATTATTTAGTTAACACAAATGAAAGAACCATATCCAACATCATTATCTTTCATAATAGGGAAATCCCTACAAAGGATATGTGAGTTCATGTGGTTTCCATTCCTTCCACTAGGATCCATTTATAATTAATGGCATACACTAGATTAGGTTATGAATCCTAATGTATAATCTAAGTGTGGAAAAATACTTAGCATAAATTGAAATCCTATACATATATAATATCATAATCATAAACATGGTTTCTTTGAAGAAAAATTTACATTTAAATCCTTCATAATGGATTGTAAAGAAAATGAGAATTATCCTAATCATATCCTCCAGGAGTGTCAATCTAGGTGCATAGTAAGGCCCATTATTGTGTGCCATGGTACCCCAGATCAGGCCCAAAACTCACTATTGGAGTCGTTACTCCTACATATATCTATTCCAGAACCACTTCCACTTGTAGTATCCAGTCAGTGATGTATTTTCTATAAATATCCACATAATCTATTTCATACTAAAATTCCAAGATGTTCTTGTATGTTTATCCTCAAATAATATCTTAGGTTTTTGTTCCCTAATCTATATTTTCTAAATTTAGTTTCCATGCTTTCTACTAAACTTTTTATGATACTAACTATATTGACCCTAACCCTGGTTTCCCGGATTCAATTCCTTATTTCATTATATTATCATGATTATAAGAAATTTACATCATGAAGGAATTAATAGTTTAGTATATTTTTAGAACTAGATACTTACATAAGTTCAACATTACAACATGAAAGGAAATACAATATAGAAATTTCTTTTACAACACCCATAACTCCTAGGTTATCCCTACATGTAATTCATAAAATACCTCTTCATGTCCTAGGAAAATGAAACATAATAAAGGGGTGAAATCAAATGAACAGTAAGGTTAAAAAATATAGTGGAAGATATCATAATAAAAAACATAAGTCATGGTCAATAAATAAAAACACATGCCTTTAAAAATAAACTTGAACACATTATGGCTGGAATAAGAGCTGAATAAATAATTCCATAATAAAGAATAATCATGGGTATTTTACTAGTAGAATAACCTCATGAACATCCAATTACTAGTTTCATATTTAGGTAATGTATAATTATGGACATCATAACTATACCGTCAATGCCTCATACCCAGACCATAAATAACCATTTTGTCAAGGCCTCGTGCCAAGACTGTAGTTTGTCTCATGAGACCAACAAATGAATCGAGGGGATATAGAGGGACCCACCCCTCACTTACTTTGTCCAATACATTCCTCATATGAACATGGATAAATATAAACAACATATACATTCATATTGAGAATCAAATATGAAATGTAAATAACTTTCCTTGAACATTATGCATAAACACTAACCATTCAGAGTAAATTGGTGAATGGTTTTAAGATATAACATCCATAGTCCATGTAATCGTAAACCACTAAATTAAATATGGTTGATGATTTCATGAAATATTAATCTCAATAATACATAATAATCAATAATATTGTTGAAATAGATAAAGATACTCTTATAAAATCATTGAGTAATTATTGAGATAAATACTCTTTTACTTTGAAAAGAAGTGTTATTTTGGAAAAATATTTGTATAAAACCAAAATTTAATTAAGATAGTATTTTATTAATAAAATGAGTTATTTTAGAAAGATAATGTTTTTTAAAAACTTATTTTATATTTCCCTTGAAAATAGGTAAGAATTTGAGAAATTCTATTGAATCGGGCTTGTATTTCGGGAAGAATTTTTGAAATATCCTTTTAAAATATATAATTCCCCCTAAATGAAATAGGATTATATTTGGTACACATATATATAAAATTCACACCAAATTTATTATTACTAAATATGAATAAATAATAATTTAATTGAGGTTAGTAGAGAATAAGATTAACCCGAATGAAAGTGGAGGTTCAGGTAGGAAACCCTTTCCTTAAGTCCGATGGTGTTCTTAAATTGATCTTAGTGTCTTGTATAACCAAATTCAATTCATTAATTAATATTTCTAGAACCTATTATTTATTTAATATTTTTATTATATCCTTATTAAGTTCTTTCATGGCCTTTTTTATGGGATTTAGAGGTTCAATTTTATTGTGAGGGTGAGTTTTCTTCATTCGTGTTCATTACTGGTTTACTTATATACATGTAAGGACACACATTTAAAATGGGAATTGTTTTCTAGAATATAAGTTGTATATTATTTCTTAACACCCATAAGATTAAATGGTTATAAAATTTATTTGGTTATTTGGAGTGAAGATTAATCATTCTATAAAACATTAATGATAATTGTTTGGGTTAATTGATGGGTTTTGACCACAACGAACTCATTTTGATATATAAAGTAATATCATGTGTAAAAAAAGATTATATAAACTTAAATATGTTATAATAAATAAATTATTGTCTGGATAAACCATAAAAATGGTTTAATGACTATAATTTAATACAATGCTAGAAATTGAAAACATGTCGTCATTGAATTGATAAATTAACACATCTCAGATGGTGTTTTCATTTCTACTATAAAATAATGGGAAAGGAGATATGATGATCAATTATTTCATTATCATAAAAAAATTCATATACATGTAAGGTACTGGATTTATCATAACTTTTAGATAAAAGGAGGCAAGGAAAGAAAAAGAAAAGAAATGAATTTGAAATAAAAGTAATGAAAAGTAGAATTTACCACTTGAAATTAAATTCCTTTAGAGCCACTTCAGGGGAGAGGTTTTGGTTATTTTATGAGACCAAGGGATATTTAACGTGGGTAGGAGCTTAGGAAGATATTTGAGTTGAATTTAGTCAAGTCACAAGTCTTGAGAGGAGTGAATAGAAGAGGGAGTGAGGGGGTTTTATAATGGCAGAGAGGGGTGATTTTTGAATATCCTATTCATTATTTTATTATTTCCTTAAAGAAAACCAATACTGTTGATTCATGTGACCCATAATATTAATAAGTGAATGTGAGTTCAAAACAAGTGTTCTTACGTCATCCATTATTCTAGAAATAGTGAATTTGACTGATAATGTATATATACTATAAATTACATTATTTTACTATTCATAAAAAACTTGAGTATTTCAGAAAAATACAAAAAATTCACCCAAACCATTTTTTGAAGTGTAGAATTCAAAAATGGAATCCATTTTTTAAAAATAATTTTCTAAATATAATTAATTTAATTTTTAAATAAAAACACAATTTATTTGAAAAAAAACAATTTTCAAACTATAATTCGTTTTATATCACCTTGAAAAACTAATCAAGATCTCATTATCTAATAAACATAATACAATAAAATTATAATACTATTTAATATTCATAAGGTTCATATTACTATTCATATTACTTTTAATAATGTTATGTTACTATTCACCAAAAATTATGTTTGTCTTATTAGACTCTGAATATCTTATTGAATGCAAGTGTGTATGTCAATTTTTTAAAATTCATATCACAAAGGTGAAAAAATTATGTTTATTAGAAAGGTAATAACAAAGTAGTGTTTTGTAGAGAATAATTGTTTCATGCATTGAATATTAAATTTATTCATAATTCCTTGGGGTTTTATTATTTTCAACATGGTAATGAATGCATACCAGTACATTGTTAAAAAATACACCATATCTTGGGGATTGGGGTCCCACGTCTACATATTTTAAGTGTGGTAACTTTACTAAACTCTAAGATCCATTCTATGTTGTTCTAATGATTCATTGGTTAAGGCCTTCATTATGATTTCTACATGTTTTAGTTCATTTGGAACATAATCTAGCTTGACATGCCTATGCTCCACTTTATTATTTATGTGGTGATATTTGATTTCAATTTTCATTGTATTTGAGTGATGGAATGGATTTTTTCTAAGATTTATAGCACTTGAATTATCACAATGGGTGTTAGTTAGAGGTTTTACTTCAATATCCCCATGTATCATACAATTCCTTAAGGTATTCTTTCATATATGAATTTACTCAACCTTAATCAATGATATTAGTGTATTTTATGTTAAATAATCTATAAAATCATGATGAAACTCAAATTATTATCATAAATCTTTAAATACAGATAAAGAGAGATTTTTCTCCCCATTTGGTCATGAAATTATTATTGTCACTTGTGACACCGTAAGTTTACATCCAAAAACCACTTGACTATGTAATATTTTTGAAAATTCACCTTTAACTCCATTTATCAACTTAAGATTGAAACGTTTCTCCTTTTATTAATTTTCAAGATCATTGATTTGATCTTCATTATATATAAGGACTAATGAAATATTTTCTGCATGTGAAATTACCACTTTTCATTGGGTGATTATTAGATCCTATAATCCTATTTATTTGGGAATCTGTGTATTAAACAAGAGTTCAAGACAATAACCACCAACAATGTCCTTGTCACTCACTTACTTCCACGGATGCTAATGACATGTCTTTATTATTTTATTATGAGGAATATCTTGTTGTAAAATGATATATTTCTTAAAGATATTGTCAGCATATCTCCCCAAAATAACCTATCATCAGACTAATATAGATCATTAATATCAATTTTTGAGTTGTATATAGATGTTCAATTACTCTTTAGATTGGGGAGACCTCTTGTTGGAAATGCTGTTGATTTTCTCTAGAAGATTCTGGGTATTCAAAAATTTATTAGTTGACACCACATTATTTAAAAAAAATAGACAATTATGAAAAAAAGGAATGTAACTAATTCCCAACAAATATGTCATATTTTAATAGAAAAATACCACTTTAACTAATGCCCAATATAAATGGTAGAATATTCAATGTGACTTAGAACCACTTGATCATTAAAATATATCTTTAACAACTAGTCAATTTCACATCAAACTCTTCATTTTATAATATTACTCTTCCTTATCATGAAACTTCCAAATACATATTAATAAAACAGATTTATTGTGTAACACTTCTTTTTAAATCTGATAGTATCTGTGAATGTCAGGAGTTCAGATTCTTCTTGTTTCATATATAAACATTCAATTTATACACCCATTCCCTTTAAACACACACAACTCATGGATCATATATCTCCATTATTCCTATACCACTTCAAATACATATTAGAAATAGATAATCACATGAGAGGAGGGGTACTGATGGAATCCTCAAGAAGAGAATTGTGTTTGATCTTGATAGACCAACCCTTTAATATTTTTTTGAAAAACATTTTACTCATTTTCTACTTGTTCCAATTTCCCAACCAACTTTAACTAATCTAGAATGATAATAAAAAATTAATTACCTACATTCTTAGTCTTCTTCCAATATGTATGTTATTTAGGTTTGTTCCTTTAACCAATTTTGGGTTTAAGCCCATCAGTATAAATTTATTTCATTGATGATCCACCTATTTAAATTTTTTAGGATTGTTTGTTTGAAAAGGAAATTTTCCCCTGGTTGTCTAATAATTCTTCATCATCCATTATAGGGCACTTTATATTTCCTTTAGTTCCTTCCATGTAGCATAACATGTTAATTTATAAAGTTATTCTGTATTAATTTTTCTTTAAAAAATTATTATATTCCCCTCCCCATTTTTTATAGGGTGTTTCTTTTACTGAACTTAGATTCTTGTTACTCACAATAAGAGTTGTACCTACCTTTTTATTCCAGTTTCATCCACATTATTTCCAAGAGATCTGATGTGACTGTAACAGAGGAGGTGCATGGTAAAGCATTCATTGAGATCCTTGTGTTTCATATGAGATTTTAAACATATTTTTTATCCTTGTAGGTTGTATTATAGTATAGGGTTTCTTATTATACACCACTAGAGTTAGGAATCTCCTTACAGGTTCCTTTTCCTTCCCTTATTTCTTCCTGCTACAATAACATTCCAAATTCCCATGATTTCACATATAAAATATCTCCCACAAAAAAACACGCCTTATATTATAATTTCTTTTTTGAGATGTTTATGAAGCCATAGTTCTTCTTCTGACATTGAGCCCTTTGGATTCATTACACATACTCATGGTGTGTCCAATTATTCCACAATAGTATCATTACATGGATAATTTCTTCTAAAATATTTTTCCTTCATAATTTTCTATATGTTTATGCATATTCTCAGATATAGAAATATTTCTATCTTTATATAATTTAATATATTCAAAATACTCAAAACAAAAACTTGAAATATGGCCACACATACCATAAAAATATTACATGTTGTCAATACTTCCCAAAATGGTATTTTTAGATCTATTTACAAGACCTATATATATTTCCCTATTTTTTGAATTGTTCACATATCGCATCCTCTCATTCATGGGAGATGTTTCATCATAAACAGAAAAATATTTTCCAAAATTGCATGGCCTTTGGAATGAGACAATCATTGCATGTTTTTACTCAAAAATATGATATTTTCTTTTTGTTTCATTATTAACAATCTAAGGATAGTCGAGTTATTAATATAACACATCCTTCAATTTAGTATTTCCTTTTGAAATGGATTAATTAACTTGTTTCGGGACTGATTCTTGATATTATAGGAATTATTGAATTATATTATTCTTTGATTCAAGTTGATCGTTAATTTATATCTTGAGAGTATTTCCACTTGTTTTCTTATCTTCCAATTCATAGGAGATATTATCAACAATTTCACTTTAAAAATTTATTTTAGAATTAATTTGAGAAAAAAAAATACTTAAACCACACATTCTATGGTTTTATCCATTGATAATCATATACTAGTTCTAATAGGTGTGTATAAAAATCATCATTTCTAGATTCCAAATTCTAAATTTATTCCAAGTTTATATTATTTTCCTTTTCATCATCTTTTAGTTTTTCCATCTTTATGGAAAAATTTGACGTTTTTTAGATTGGGGATAATTCTTCATTCTTAGATCAATGGACCTTTCAACAAGAATTTTATTTAAAAAATTTATCTTGTTGAATTCAATTTCTTGTTATGGGATCTAGATATCTTTAGAATTATTTTATTCTTTTAATTTCTAATATAATTCATTTTTCAGGTAGAAAGCCTCTAATTTTGTACTTCTTGGAATTTCTTCATCATCTATAGTTCCAAAATACCTTGGAATGTCATGTTCTTTACACATTACTAATGCATCATTGTATGAGAAAATAATCTCATGGTATGTCTCACGACCCATCCTTGGGGCCCATGCCGTGACTACCCTAAGCCCGCCTTCCATAGGCCAGGGGCTAGTGACTAGCACCAAAGGCGTAAATCCCTATACTAGGAAGGCACTTACTTTATGAAAGTAAACAAACACAACATAGTATGCAATTAAAGAAATCACTATGAAAAACTGTATACACAAAGTAAGTGCTGAAAGGAAAGGGGGCCGGAAATACAAGCCCAACTGAAAGTACAGTACAACTGAAAGTCTAGTACAACATCAGTAAAGTAAAGCAGCAACCACTGAGTCGTCCTCTGGGAATCCCACCTGAATGGTGGGTACATATGGCCTCCTCAACACCTTGGGTCCGGCCATCCGCTCCGTGTACATTCTTCCAAGTGTTCTACCTCCGGGTACCATCAAGCTCCACAAGACTCCACCTCGATCAGTGTTATCCGACGTCTGCATCCAACACAACGTAGTGCGGGAATAGCCTATACATGGGTGAGTATATGATACTCAGTAGGGACCCCGAGACCTCCGAAGGTCTCCCAGAATCTACGAAGGATAAACCACAAAGAAAGGATACAATCATGAAGTATCAACAAACTCTACTTAGGTATATGCCCATACATATACCTAAGTTATCAATCCCAGTTCGGCTCCAACTCTCAAGCCCAAGCATAACCCAGTCCACACAGGAAATAATTCAATATCATTGATGATAATTATTGAAATTCAAGTCTCAGATCACACAGGTATACATCTTTTGTATAGTGATGGAGATGATTAGATGTAGTCACTGATTCATCTAAGATGTCAGACCCACACTGGATACAAGACCAGTTAAGCTATCTGACCCACACAGGATACAAGACCAGCTACTCTGCCAGACCCACACAGGATACAAGTACAGAGGTCAAAATGTCAGACCCACAAATGATACAAGAACAGTAGTCATCATCGTCAAACCCATGGTGGATTCCAGTATGGTGGTCGTCGCTGTCGAACCCACAGAGGATTCCAGTACAGTAGTCGATGCAGTCACATCCAACTCTAGGGTTCCCATACACAACACGCTCGATTCTGGGAGGGTCCGCTCCTTGAGAAAATGGGTCGATACATCAACTATCATGAAGTCAAGAGTTTATGTATCCCATAGTTCTGTCTCGTCAAAAGAAACCCAACGTGACAGACGGTGCGTCAATCGGTCACCCGATCTGAGAGTAATTGACTTTTCCGTTCTAGGGGCCCGGTTGGTTTTTAAATTAATACCAACCCGACCATACTCCAGCTATGTCCAAAAATCAAGTGGAGTATTCCAAAAGAACCATCTCATCCAAAGGAATCCAACGTAGTTGACGTCACGACAATCAGACGTCCGGTCCTTAAGTTATAAGCGTTTCCGCTCCAAGGGCATGGTTGGTTTCGGGTTCAAACCAACCTGGCCATACAAAAACTCCACCAAAACCTTTAGTGTAATATACTAAAATGACCGTCTCGATCCTAGGATTCCTACGCAACTAACGGTGAGTTGATTGAAGGTCCATAGCTCATGATATGGGAAAATGAACAAAAACGGTCCGAGGTGGGGGGTCTGGGCCCGATCCGACCCTACCCAACCCACCCTGGGTCGGCCCAAACCAGGGCGACCCGACCCGGAAGATGAGCCACGGAAGACGAGCGTTGCCGAATTTGGGCGTCGCGGAAGAGCGGTGTCATCCCATCAATGATGGTGGAAGAGTCGTTTTCGTAGGCGACGTAGGCTCCTTGATGTCGAGGTGCGTCTGAGGAAGATGTGTCGTTGGAATAAGTCCTTCACATTCTTCGTCGGGGATGTTATTCGTTGAAGAACGGTGTTATTCATCGAAGAAGGATCACCTCTATTTAATTCTCTAGATCCCTTTTCCCAAAAGTGTTTTGCCAATGCAAATAAATAAGGATGATCTCCAATTAATATAATTTCCATGCAATTCATATTAATTCAAAAGAGGTGTCAAATAATTAACGCTGACATTAAGTAGATAGTTTGGAACATTTAATGGGTGGGAGGTGGAGAGGCTCCACCATAATAAATATGAGGAGTTTTTATGATAAAAAGTAGGGAATTAATGGGGAGCTGAGGGGAGGAGGAAGGGTGCGGGTTCATGTGGGCCCCACCACTCGAAATCCTCTCAGGGGAGGTTATGTGGGGTGTGGTCCCACACTTATCTTACTCTTGTAGGTTATCAAAACCAAAAATAAATAAAGTTGTGCACAACAATATTATTTAATTTATTCAATAACCCTCTGAAAATTAACTTTCAACCCACATAAAACGCAACTGCGGTAATGGTTCTCTTAAGAGAATACCGACGCTGCGAGTTCATCATTGTCCTCAGATTTTAATTCTGAGCACTGTTTCAAAAGATAGAGAAACCCGCTCATACGTTTACTGAACTTACTTGAACAAAACATCAAAAATTGATTCCGGTCACACCGGGCCTCAGATTCTGGTGCTGTCAGAACATGCGTACTCATAAAATTCCAAAGTATTTATGAAAAAAATTTCTTTGAAATTTACGGGTCTTTACATTACTCCCAACTTAGGGCTTTATGTCCTCGTAAAGCTACAACACACACTAGGGAAACAAATGGGGGTACTGAGCTTGCTTCTAAGCCTCCCGCTCCCAAGTTCTCTCCTAAAGGTTCCCGTGCTTCCAGAAAACGTGCACCAAAGGTATCGACCATCCATGTAGGAACTGCTCATGTCGATCCTCGATCTCAACCGAGAAATCCGCAAATGTCGCCCCGTCATCGATGTCCTGCTCCCCATGATCAATGATGTGGGTCAGGTCATGCGCGTATCTCCTCAACTGTGATACGTGGAAAATGTCATGCACCCGGTGCAACTATGGTGGAAGGTCCAGGCGATAAGCCACCTCTCATACTCTGCTGAGGACCTAGAAAGGTACGATGAAACGCGGAGACAACTTTCCACCCCGGACAAATAACCGTAGACCCCATCGAGGTGAGACCCTTAAGAAGACATGGTTGCCATCCTCGAACTCCAGTGGTCTCTGCCTCCTATCAGCATAGGACTTCTGTCTGCTCTGTGCAGTATTCATTCACTCCTAGACGATCTGTACCTTCTCTGTCGTGGCATGAATCATCTTTGGTCCTACGAGTGCTGACTCCCCAGGGTTAGTCCAGCACAGAGGTGATCTGCAAGGTCGGTCGTACAGTGCCTCGTATGGTGCCATCCTGAGGGTGGAGTGGTAGCTGTTGTTGTACGCAAAATACACCAAGGGTAAGTGATCCTCCCAACAACGACCAAAGTCGAGGACACATGCACAGAGCATGTCCTCAAGAGTCCGAATGGTCCTCTCAGTCTGACCATTCTTCTGATGATGGAAGGCAGTGCTCAGATGCAGCTGCATCCCAAATTCCTCCTACAACCCCTTCCAAATCCGGGATGTAAAGCGTGCATCCTGATCAGAGATTATCGTCGATGGAACACCATGAATCCATACGATCTCTTGTACGTAGAGGCGTCCCATGCTCTCTACTGAGCTCTGCTCTCTGATCGGTAGGAAATGGGCCGACTTGGTGAGTTGGTCTACCATCACCCAGATAGAGTCGTGTCATCTGGATGTATGTGGAAGCCCCATCATGAAATCCATGGAGATTCCATCCCACTTCCACTCTGGGACCTCTAAGGGCTATACCAAGCCTGCTGGTAACTGGTGCTCCGCCTTCACTTTCTGACAAGTGAGGCTTCCTGAAACTAACTCTGCTACAACCGTCTTCATACCCGGCCACCAGTACTATCGTCTGAGGTCCTAATACATCTTCTCCACTCCTGGACGTAATGCTAGAGGTGAAGTGTGGAACTCCATTAGAACCCCCTCCTGTAGTGAAACTGGTACCATCATACATCCCCTGAAGAGAATGACGTGCTCCTCGCCTTTAGAAAATTCATCGGGTGCCAGCCCTGAGGATATCTGAGCACGTCGTGTCTCACAATCATTTTCTCCTTGCTAGGCTTCTTTAACTTGCTGAAGAAGTGGAGGAGTGATGGTGAGAGACTTAAGAAAGGTTGCTCCATCTGTCTCCACAAAGGATATCTCCATCGCGGCTAGCTACTATGTCGCCTCTCTTAGCAGCTAAATTCCCAATCTCCGGCTGAGAGCATCAGCTAAAACATTCCCCTTTCCACGAGTATAGACTATCTCAAAGTCATAGTACTGGAAGAACTCGAGCCATATCTGCTGTGTCAAGTTTAGGTCCTTCTGCGAGAAGATGTACCTGAGACTCTGGTGGTCATAGTAGACTATAAAGCGCTCGCCCATCAGATAGTTCCGCCACATCTTCAAGGCGAAGACCACTGCTGCTAACTCTAGGTCATGGGTAGCGTAGTTATGCTCGTGCTATCTCAACTGCCGCGAATCATATGCGATCACTGCTTTCTCCTGCATCAGGGCACACCCGAGTCTAGTCCTTGATGCGTCGTAGTAAACTATGTACCCAACGCCCTCCTCTAGTAGCCTCAAGATGAGCGCACAGGTCAATCTCCGTCTCAGCTCCTGAAAGCTCTGCTGGAATCTATCTGACCACACGATGGGTTTCCCCTTCTTCATCAAAGCTGAAAATAGTGTTGCAACACTGGAGAAGTATGGAACAAATCTTAGTGTCCCTCCAGACGCAGGAAACTCCGAACCTCCACCACACTCCTAGGTGGCTCCCAAGCAAGCACTGCCTCGATCTTTGCTGGATCCACTGCTACCCTTGCCTCTGAGATGACGCGTCCGAAGAAGTGAACTTCTAGAATCATGAACTGGCACTTCAAGAGCTTACCATAAAGCTGGTGATATAAGAGTGTATCCAGTACAACCCGAACGTGGTAGGCATACTCCTCCTCAGTAGTCGAGTAAATCAGTATGTCATCGATGAAGACTACAACAAAATGATCAAGGTAAGGCTGGAAGATCCTGTTCATGAGACTCAGGAACACTGCTGGATTGTTGGTCACACCGAAGGGCATAACCAAGAACTCATAGTGGCCATACTGACACCTGGAGGCCGTCTTCTGCACATTCCCATCTCGAACTCTGAGCTAGTGATAACCTGACCTGAGGTCTATCTTCGAGAACCATCGTGCTCCCTTGAGCTGATCGAAGAGGTGGTCAATCCTCAGAAGAGGGTACTTGTTCCTTAGGGTCACCTGATTCAGGTGATGGTAGTCGACACACAGTCACAAGCTCCCATCCGCCTTTTTGGCGAATAAAATCAGAGAAGCCTAGGGTGAAACACTAGGCCAGATGAATCCCTTTCCCTGCAAGTCCTCCAACTGTACCCACAGCTCACGAAGCTCGGCGGGAGCTATCCAATATGCTGCGGTAGATATCGTTGTTTTCCCGGGGTACAGATCTATGTAGATGTCTACCTATCTGTGAGGAGGTAGTCTTAGAATTTCATCAGGAAAAATATCCGCATACTGATCCACCACAACAGGAAAACTCGGACTCCGCACATCAACAACTCTGAGGATGAGACTATCCAACTGATGAGTGATCGGCTGCCCTCTCCTTTACGTAAGTCCATCCTGCACTACAAAGGCTCCCTTCTTGCCGGTGAAGGTGAACCTGGTCCCATTCGTGCAGACACACCACACTTTACGCCTAATACATTCGATCTGAGCATGGACTGTAGATAACCAGTCCATACCCAAGATGATGTCGTAAGGTCTCGATGCCGCTACAAGAAGATCCCAGCCGAAGCTCTCACCTCCTAGAGTAAGCTCACACTGCCGGCACCAATGCGCAATCGTCGAGTCTGATCCCGTAGGATTCTATAGCCGTAAGGATCGAGCCAACAACTCCATTGGAATCTCCGAGCTCCAAACAAGGGTAGTGAAAATAAAATAATGACTCACACCTCTGTCTATAAGAACTGCAGCAAGGATGGAGTAGACACAGATAGTACCTTGAATCATCTCAAGTGTGTCATGGTCGTAGGCCTCGACTGCCTGGAGCTATGCCAGCCTCTGTCCGCCAGCTCCTTGTGGTTAGGGTGGACATCCTGGTGGTGGTGGTGGTAGAGCCTCAAAACGTCGCCCACCACCTTCTTCTTGGCCAGCTCCTCTGCCTTGTCCGCCCGCTCCCAGCGGACCACCACGATCAAACCTCTGCCTTTTCCTAGAAGGTCCCTCTACTGTCTACTGCTCATCTGCATGGTAGGTCGGGCATTCACTAGCCATGTGGCCCTGCCCACCACATTCATAGAAATATCTGCTCCTCGTAAGGCTGGCTCTGTTTCGTGTGCCCTGCACAACCAAACCTGTATCTTGAGGTTGCCCACCTGATGGCCTGGTCCGCTTGGACCCCTGCGACATCTGTCTACTACCGGCTGTAGAAGACTCCGCTACGTGTCACCCTGCGATGGGTCTCTCCACTGGTTACTGCTCAGCGAGAAATCTCTCCACTATAAGGGCTCACTCCAGCACCCTTGTCTGCGTAGGGATGCTGAGGGGAATTGTCGAAGCCCTGATCTCATGCCTCAGTCCCTGCTTGAAGGTACGAGCCCTGAGGAACGGGTCCCGTACCATATCCGTGGAGTTGCATGAGAGGTCATTAAACCTTGTTGAGTATTGAGCTACTGTCATGCTGCCCTGCTGCAGATATAATAACTCCTGAATCTGCACCGCACGAAGGGTGGTAGAACAAAATTCGAGCGGAAGAGACTCTCGAAGTCTGTCCAAAGTAGAGATGCCTCGTCATGCACCTGGAGCATCAAGCTCCACCATCTACCTACTGCTACGTGCTGGAGACTCAAAACAAGGATCTCCATAAGGTCAGATGGTGTCCCTACCAATCTGTAGACTCTGACGATTGCCTCCAGCCAATCCTCGGCTGCCTGGGGATCCGTCTCTCCGCAGAACCTGGTTTTCCTCTGTCGCGGAAAATCTTACAACGCACTTAGGAGGCATGCACCCTCTATTACTGGGCCTTGTAGAATCGGTGGCTCAGTGGGTAGTGGTACCACTGGTGCCTCCGATGTGATGGGGCCCTACAACGCGGCCTCATCACTCGGTGGGCTGCCATCTCGCACATAACTTGGAACCCTAGCTGCTACCTTCGTGGGGCCATCCTAAAAAGAAACAAGTGCGCCATGATCAAAACAGTATATCTATTGTGTTGACATAAAGTAATCACAAAGAAAAATATTTAAGGAAACACACACGCAATCAGTGTTTTCGCGCACAGAGTCGGAAATCCGAGGTCAGGGTCCTGGTGTACAGATACGTCGACCGCCGCACCAACACTGGACTCCCTGGACCAAAAACCACACTCAATACTATTAACACTATTTCTTCACAGTAAGAATGATCAGATTCCTGAGTTATACAGTAGAACCGACTCCTCTGATACCAATTTGTCATGACCCATCCTCGGGGCCCGTGCCGTGACTACCCCAAGTCCGTCTTCTATAGGCCAGGGGCTAGCGACTAGCACCAAAGGCATGAATCTCTATGATCGGATGGAATTTCTTTTATGAAAGTAAAAAAACACAAAAGAGTACGCAAGTAAAGAAAGCACTAAGTAAAACTGTATACACAAAGTAAGTGATGAAAGGAAAGGGGGCTGAAAATACATGCCCAACTGAATTTACAGTACAACTGAAAGTCTAGTACAATAACAGTAAAGTAAAGCAGCAACCACTAAGTTATCCTATGGGAATCCCACCTGAAGGGGGGGGGGGGGGTACAGATGGCCTCCTCAGCACCTCGGGTCTGGCCGTCCGCTCCGTGTACGTTCTTCCGAGTGGTCCACCTCCGGGTACCATCCAATTCCACAAGCCACCACCTCGATCAGTGTTGTTCGTCGTCTGTATCCAACACAACCTAGTGCGGGAATAGCCCATGCAGGGGTGAGTATACAATACTCAGTAGGGACGTCGAGACCCCCGAAGGTCTCCTAGAATCCATGAAGGATAAACCAAAAAGAAAATATACAATCATAAAGTATCAAACAACTCTACTTAGGTATATGCCCATAAATATACCTAAGTTATCAATCCCAGTTCGGCTCCAACTCTCGAGCCCAAGCACAACCCAGTCCACACAGGAAAGAAGTCAATCACATCGATGATAATGATTGAAATTCAAGACTCAGCTCACACAGGTATACATCTTTTATATAGAGATAGATATGATCAGATGTAGTCACTGATTCATCGAAGCTGTCGGACCCACATAGGATACAAGACCAGCTAAGCTGTCAGACCCACATAGGATACAAGACCAGCTACTCTACCGGACCCACACAGGATACAAGTACATAGGTAAAAATGTCGGACCTACACAGGATACAAGAATAGTAGTCTTCACCGTTAAACCCACGGAGGATTCCTGTATGGTAGTCATCGCTGTCGAACCCATAGAGGATTCCAGTACAGTAGTCGATGCAGTCGCAGCCAGCTCTCGGGTTCCCGCACACAACACGCTCGATTCCGGGAGGGTCCGCTCCTCGAGCAAATGGGTCGATACATCAACTGTCACTAAGTCTAGAGTTGATGTATCCCAAAGTTCCATCTCTTCAAAAGAATCCTAATGTGACAGACAGTGCGTCAATCAGACACCCAGTCTGAAAGTTATTGGCTTTTCCGTTCTAGGGGCCCGGTTGGTTTTTAAGCGAAAACCAACCCGGCCATACTCTAGCTATGTCTAAAACTCAAGTGGAGTTTTCCAAAATAACCCTATCATCAAAAGGAATCCAACGTAGTTGTGGTACGTCAATCGGACGTCCGGTTCTTAGGTTATAAGCGTTTCTGCTCCAAGGGCCTGGTTGGTTTTGGGTTCGAACCAACCTGGCCATACCCAAACTCTGCTGAAACCTTCAGTGTAATATACCAAAACCACCGTCTAGATCCAAGTATTCCTATGCAACTAACTATGCATCGATCGGAGGTCCGTATCTCAAGATATGGGTAAATGACCGAAAAAGGTCCGAGGTGGGGGGTCTGGGCCCCGTCCGACCCGTCCAAACCCACCCTGGGTCGGCCCGAACCAGGGCGAACTGACCCAGGTCCGGGTCCGGCCCATAGGGCACGGCCCGTCTGGGGGGGGGGGGGGGCTCTGGCTCGTCTAGGTGGGCGAGTGGGGGGGGGGGTGGAAACGCGGTCCCCCGGTTCAGCTTAACGGCGGCGCCTGTCTCCCCGGATCCCGCGCGACTCAAGATCCACTCTTTGATGCCACAGACGGTGTAGCGGCGGACTCCTGCCGGCGGTGCTCTGGGGAGCCGCTGCCTCCAGGCGGTCGACCGGTGCTGACTGCCGCCACTAATCGCCGGCGCCGCCACGCCGGCACCCCGCACCGCTGTGGTCTTCTGCGGGCCATCGAAGTCATTCTGGTGGTCCTTTATTTCTCCCTTCTGCACCTACAACCACCTCAGGTTCTATTCTTCACTGAAACGACCTCAAAACGTCATTTCCCTTCCACTCACCTGTTTCCAAGAAATTTTCACATCAAGAATGATATGGAGGTGGGTCCGAACTTGTTCGTTAGCCCGTACCCACCGCGTTAGAGGCTCAAAAAATTATTCAACAAAATAATCACCTAAGTTCATGTGTATAAATCACATAAATGAAATATAAAAATTCCTTCTTCCTCGTAGATGATGTCGTAAAATGTCGAGCTGCGTAAGACGAGCGTCGTAGTAGTCGGGTGTCGGGGAAGAGCGGTGTCATCCCGTCAATGATGGAGGAAGAGTTGTTGTCATAGGTGACGTAGGCTCCTTGAAGTCGAGGTGCGTCCGAGGAAGATGCGTCGTTGGAAGAAGTCTGTTTCATTCTTCATCGGGGATGTTCTTCATTGAAGAATGGTGTTCTTCGTCGAAGAAGAATCAACACTCTTTTATTCTCTAGAGCCCTTTTCCCAAAAGTGGTTTGCTAATGCGAAGAAATAAGGAGGCTCTCCAATTAATAGAATTTACATGAAATTCCTATTAATTCAAAAGTGGTGTCAAATAATTAACACAGGCATTAATTAGATAGGTTGGCACATTTAATGGGCGGGAGGTGGGGAGGCTCCACCATAATAAATATGAGGAGTTTTCAAGATAAACAAGAGGGAATTAATGGGGAGTTGTGGGGAGGAGGAAGGGTGCGGGTTCGTGTGGGCCCCACCACACTAAATCCTCTCAAGGGAGGTTATGTGGGGTGTGGGCCCACCCTTAAATTCCTCTTGTAGGTTATCACCAACAAAAATAAATAAAATTGTGTACAACAATTTTATTTAATTTATTCAATAAACCTCAGAAAATTAACTTTCAACCCGCACAAAATGCGACTGCGGTAAATGTCCCCTTAAGCGAATAACGACACTGTGTGTTCATCATTGTCCTCAGATTTCAATTCTGAGCACTATTTCAAAAGATAGAAAACCCCCTCGTACGTTTACTAAACGTACCCGAAAAAAACTTCAAAAATTGATCCCAGGCACACTGGGCCTTAGATTCTGGTGCTGTCAGAAACTGCGTACTCATAAAATTCAAAATATTTATGAATTTGTTTTTGAAATTTGCAGGTCTTTACAATATGATTCACCCAAACCTCTATTAAGTATATTTTTTTATTCCTTAAAATGAATTATACTATTTCCATAGACACTTCAACACTGTGAATTCCACTGGACTTTTTATTATTGCTTAATGTTATTCCATTTTCCATTACACACCAAAAATGGATAAAATTAAAACTTTAACATTGAAAATAAAATGGACCAAGATAGAGCAATAAATCCAATAAAAAGGAACTTATGCTCTGATACTAATTTTTAGGCCAAAAAGTGGCATAGATACCCTAAGGGGGGAGGGGTGAACAAGGGTATTTATATTATTTTCAAAATTCTTCTTACACTATTAGATATCGACCTATTTATTATAAGGGTCTCTTATTTTTCCCAATAGTGTTTATATTGATCTTATAATTACTAATTTTAACTGATGATGATGAAAAAAAATTAAAGAAAGAAATCATAAGGAAATATATATTTTTACTTCGGTCACCACTCTTGGATAGTATAAGGAGAATTCATCCAAAAGTGTGTTGGTGCATCCAAGTCACTAGGATCACTACTTGTAGGTTTAGGCTAGGTTACTCATCCATAGGCTCACAAAAATTACAATGTTTAGGGAAGATTCACTATCTCTATAGGGTCACTTCCCTCACACATCCTTATTATAATTACTAAAAGGAAAAAATTGGCTTGAAAGTGATAGAACAATATCTTATATTGTTGAGAGTTTATCTAAATATATTATATGTGTGTTTTAACTTCATGCTCTCCTTTATAGACTTGATGTGAACATCCAATTTAGCATCACATTTCTATGAGATATCATGGAAACTCTTCTTCCCTTTGGTAAGTTTTTTAAGAGACGCCAAGTCTTCCACTTTCCAGAATGAATCTAGAAACCCATTCACATTCTAGAATGCAACAACTCATTCTTCCTTTCACTTCCTTGGATGTAGTAGGGAATAATATGATTCTAAAAATATTTCCAAATTAAGCAGATCCTTAAACTTCTTATTCTTATTCTAAATATATATATAACAATAGTACAATTTTATGAGAAACCTCACAATGTATCTCCCTGCATGAGACCCTAATATGCAACCCTTGTGCAATACCCCTTCAAAATATACCTTTCTAAAACCCCTATATGAGACTCCTCGATGATAATCCTCTGTGAAAATTCTCCATAAGACTCCTCTATGATAATCCTCTATAAGACCCCTTTGCAAGAATCCTCCATGAGACTCATTCACAAGACCTCCTTCTATTCACACAAATCACATGAGTTTGGTGTGAGAAATTGTTCAAGACACATATATCATGTGATATCAATGGGTCTTCCTATGCATACAAACACCATATTCATACATCCCTTCACAAGACCCCTTCACATGACACATTCCAAGAGACTCCTTCAAAATAACTTATTTTGTTATTGAGAATCAAAAGTCTCTAGAATGAGACCTTATTTAGGTTACACAGGCCAGGTTATATCAAATGGGTTTCCTATTCTTGTAAACACCCATTTCTTCCATCCATCCTCAAGACCCCTTTGGACCCTCCTTCTATATAGCCTCCTACTGATTACATGGATCACATAACTCTGATGCCAGAATTTTTTCTACTAATATGAAGTAAATTTTCCTCAAATTAAACATCTTAAGAACAATTTTATATCTATGAAGGATGAGTTAGGTGGTATTTATAGGAATAAATCAAATTCCTTAAATATTCAAATAATGGATAGCCACTCATTCCAGTACCTTAGAAATCGACATTACATGCTTCATGTGATCATTTCTCACATTCCCAATCAACCTCTATGACATGTCTCATGTCACATGTCCTTTTATATTTGTTATCATGATTGTCTCCCAACACTTTGAGTGATCACATTGTGAGATCAATTGAAAATCATGTGGGTGCAACAAAATTATCTTCAAGCGCTTCTCATGATCCCATCATGTGATCCAATGACAATCATATGATATTAAATGACATTGTATTTAATCATTTTGTGTGATCCCATCACATGATCAAATGAAAATCATATGTAATTTAAGTAATCACTTGGTGATATCCAAAGACAATCATGTGGTCATCTAATTTTTGGGTGATTGTGAGATATCACCATCATTTCCAGCCTCTATGCCATAATTCACTTCACATGACTCCCTCATAAGATTTCTTGACAATATTACAGTGTCTTCAAGTGAATTGTGTGATATTTTCATGAGATCCATTGATAATTATGTTGTGTTTTCATGTGAATCATCTGATATCATCACAATATCCTCTTATAATCAAATGGATCATGTGATGCGATCGTGTGATCTCCATCATCTCTTGTGATCAAAAGAGAGACATGAACACAATGGGATGAAAAAAACACTCTATATGATACCTTATGCCTTACATACTTCTACATAATCCATTATCAAATTCATGCTTCCTATTATCCTATGTGACATTTTTTCTCTATATGATCCTTCGGGAAATTCACACTCTATAAGATCCTTTGGTACATTCATGCTCTATTTGATCTTTTGGGACATGCAAAGTTTTCTTGATCCCTAGACAACCAGTCTTTGTCAATAATGAAAAACCTTGTCAACAAACACAATCAACCCCAAAAACACCATCAAGAGATATTTTTTCCAACAATAATAATAAAAAAACCATTATTATTAAGGAGGAAGTAAAATCTGGCCATGAAAGAAAAAAAAACATTAATATTCTCTATATATCCCTTGATAGAGTGCCCACTATTGAGGTTTTACCTAATGTTAAGATAGTTAGGATATGAATGTTGATATTCCTTAACTTTCTCAACCAATTCAAGAACAAGGGTGATAAGAAATAAAACAATAGAATCAATTTGTTTCAGACAATAAAAATGCACATTAGTGATCTACCCCACTAATTTCCATTAATCATGAGCTTATTTAATCTCTTGATTATAAAAACATGACTAAATTAATCAGCCACTTAATTCCCTTCTTAGGGTGTATAAACCTAGACAAAGTTAAAAATTTGTAGGCACATCATCTAGTATTTTTACCTTTTGTTCAAATCCCATTTTAAAAAATGTACCTTAATATTTTATGATCAGTGAACATGTGGAAATTCTATCCAAAGAGATAGTGGTGCCTTGTTTTTAATCAACATACCACTTAAAACCAATTCTTGATGCTATGTTGGGTAGTTATATTCATGATCCCATAACAATCATGAGCCATATGCTACAATTTAATGGAATACCAATCTTTTTCAAAGATTTCATAATGGAAGATAAAAGTGATAAAACAAAAACCAAGCAATGATAATAAACTACCAACCCTAGAAAGATTCATGTCTCAAAAAAATTAATAACTATCTACCAAGAAATAATAATTTAATTTTCTCAAGATCAATCGATATACCTTTCTAATCAATGACATGTCCAAGGAATCAAACTTATTTTATCTATTATTAAAACTTAGATAATTTTACATATAAGTTATAATCCCACAATGTGTTCAAGACAATGTCCAATTTCCTTTCATGGTTACCTCTAGTTTGAGAGTACACAAATATGTCATCAAACAATACCGTAAAAAATAGTCTAGGTCCCCATGAAAAATATGGTTCATAAATTCCATGAATACTACTAGTATATTTTTAAGACCAAAGGGAATTTCTATATACTCATAGTGTCCATAATGAATTTAAAATGTATTATTTGGAATATTTTGTATCCTGAATCGATGTAGGTGGTACCTTGATCGTAGATCAATCTTGGAGAACCATTTCGATCGCTTTAAATGATAAAAAATTCATCAATTTGAGGAATATGATATCGATTCTTTATCAAAACTTGATTTATTTTTTGATAATTGACACAAAGTAAAAGAGAACTATTTTACTTATTTACAAATAACACCAAAACAGCCTAAGGATATTTACATGGTCTTATAAATCCATTACTTTCCAACTATTTCAACTGGACCTTTAGTTCATGTCATTTTTTTGGTGCCATACTATATGAATAAAGGCAAATAGGAATCATTCATGGAATTAGGTTGATAGTGAATTTAACATCACTTTTAGTATGTAATCATGAGAAATTATCTAGGAAGACGTTAGGGTAAATATCTAATATGATATGAATATCTCTATTCATGGTCACATACATAGCTCCAATGGTTACTATTTCTAAAAAATAAGAAATGGTTACATATAATTTTACTATAGGTCATGATATTCCGTCATTTATATCATATTTACCTTTTAAAATACATAAAAATACACAAAGGGATATGAAAGTAACCCACCAATCATAATAGTCAATATTATCCATGAATTCTACCAATTTTTCCTCCCCCAATATTATTTCAAATATTTTCATATCCAATAGAGTGAACTCACACAAAAAATAGGAGGATTAAATGGTAATAGAACATGATTCACACCTAAATATCATACACCTCGATTTTCCAATAGGCTTCTTGGTGATTTGGAATTGAGGATTCATTTAAACATGAAAACCCACTTGATTTATCACATGAGAATAAGGAGAAGTTGGATGTGAAAGTTTCAAAGAAACACGCATTAAATCTGAATGAAGAAAAAACATACATCTCACTATTACGGTATTTGGTTATTCTATCATAAAATTCCTTTCAACAACTAATAGTTATTCATCAGTTTTCCCTAGATGATTCTAATCCCCACACTAAAATGGTCCTTGTTGGGATATCAGTGTGTTCATATAATAACCCTTACTAAATCGAGTCTAAACATGGGAACTGCTATGAAGAGATTGTCAAAGTTGAGAATCATTTTCCCAACTCATAATAGATCCATTTAAATGATTCAACCTCATAGTATTTTTGCACAACTATTGAATATTCTCTATCTGACCCAAATTATGACACTCCAGAGTTGTTTCCATATATTCTTTTTTGTAGTGGTGTAAAGATCCACATTAGAGGAAACCTTCCATGTTTTTATGATGTGAAGGAAGATATTTAAGCACTTAATCTTAGTTATCTAGTGCCCTAAAAACCTTTTATTAACTCTCAATTTCATGTTTATTTACAGCACTGGTGTTTCTACTTGTTTCATAGTGGAAAAAAATGTTCCCTAGAATAATGTTTCTAGTGATATCTTTTTCCACTACCATCACCTTATTCACAAAGTTAGTGTAGATTTAATTTCCTAACATCACAAATCTAGTGAGGATTTCAATTAATAGACCCAACATAAACATGAGTTCTTTGATATATTCAATAGGTTCCACTTCTATTGAAAAGTGGGATAGGTATGTAAATCAAGCTCCGTTTTCCATGACTGAGAGATTTACATACTTAAGGTCAAAGAAATATATTGTACCATATATGTAAAAGGTTTTCAAATAGAATATTTTATTAGATAATCCCTAAAATTATTCCCAAATTAGGCCGTTTTCAACCTTAGTTTGAAGATCTATTTCCCACCACTTCTATACTAGATTCACAAGCATGAACACCACTAACTTCACTTTAATGTCAGCTAGAGTACCAAAGAGATTGATGATTCGATTCATCCTCTTGATCCCTGACTTAGCCTGTTCATTTCTCAATTCATCTAAAAAATATTAGTGGTTTCTTCATTTAAAATTCCAATTAGCGATCCTATCTAGAGCCATCACGAGCCATCCCTGAACATGACACCCATGCTGGACATGGCATGTCACACAGGTTGTTCCCGATTCTCACAAGCTGGTGATAAACAACCGAACATCGACATGAAAAAATGGTAATGATTTCACCCAACAAAAATAAAACATTAAAAGATAAAAAATGGGTAAAAAACCAAACCAGTCATAATCTGAGATATCCAATATTAAAAGATACAACAAATGTATAACTGATCACAAAACAAGTAAAATTATTGACAAAACTGATGATAAGAAAAAGGATAAAAAAACACAATACATCAATGTAAAAATTAGAAAATTCCACACATAACTCCGCCAAAACTAAAACTAGGGATATAAGAATATATATTCCACCAATAAAATCTCTAAACATGGATGATATGTTGGTGTGAGCAAAAGACCAATGGGTCGCCACCCATCGTCCCAAAACATAACTCTACAAAAGAAAAGACATTTCATACATATTTGAAAATAAGGACATGAAATTATGTTTTTTCGATGATCCTTCCTTTAAAAAATTATCATATAGTTTCTAATGAAAACTGTAACATCTTGATAATTTAATATAAATTTCTTTTTAAATTAATTTAATCTCTTTGATAGATTACAATACACACAAACCCGAGTCTAAACAAACCATAATATAGTATATCATTATAACCTCTCTATTATATCGATGGGTATGAATAATAATAACTAACTTATGAAAATTATATGGTTTAAAAATTTAAAAAATAATTTCACTGGTTATCAATTAATCATACATGAAAATAAAAATCATTTGAAAGTAAAAGAAATGTTTTTTTGAAGAACTGTATTTATGTTCCTAATTTTTTTTCCTAATAAATTAAATAAATAACTATTTTTGAATTATTTTAATAAAATTTTATATATTATATATTTAATCAAATGTTTTATCATTTACGAACTATTTTTTATAGTCATTGGATAAGAATAAATATAGTTTTATGCATAAAATCTATTTTTTTTTAAAAAAGTGGCTTCATCGCATTTTGAGCACTTATATTAATTTTTTCCACTATCAGAAGATTTATTTGAAAAAAACGTAATTTTTTAAATTAATATGACAAAATTATCTTATATTTAGGTTTTATAATTTTATAAAAGGATTAATATTTTGATGAATAATGAAAAATATAGATTTTTATCAAAAAGTTTCTTTTCATTTATTGATTTTTAAAAAGAAAATTTATTTTTATAAACGTTTAAAAAGTAATAATAATTCAATTATACTATTTTTAATCCAATTTAGGTCATTCCTATTAATTTTATGTTGATTTTTTATAAAAAAACCTTTTATAATCAAGAAAATGTTTTCTTTGGAAAACTGATTTTTTTCAGATTTACAAGTTTAATTTTAAATTAAATTATACCAATTATATGAATTGAATTTGATAAAATGTATTAAATATTTGTAATAATAATAATAAATAATATTTAATAATTCCAACTTAATTTCTATTCATAACGAGTAGTAAAATATTAAAAATCTGTTAATACTGTTAAAAGTTAAAATAGGTTTACTCGGGGTTAATATATGAAGATAAGTGTGAAAATTACCTAAAAACTTGATGAAACCCATTTTTTTGGTTTTTATTTAAAACATAGATATATAAAATTATAATATTATCAGTTTTGGATCCATTAATAAATAAAAACTACTTGATATTATATTAAAACATTGAAAAATTACAAGTGTGCCACTCACCTCAATTATAAAAGGGCACAAACTACCCTCAATTATAAACACCTATTAATCTATTTATGTCCAATAAAACAAGAAAAAATATATTCCCAAAATCCATATCTATGATATATTATTTATTTACATCTGAAAATAACAAACATATGGTCCTTAACAGGATATCCAAAGGAGTTCCTTTAAGAGATGGTAACTGTCTTCACCAAGCTCTTTCTTTTTTAATTCTTCTTTTTCCACCTTCTATTATGTATGAAAAATTAAAATATAATTAAATAATTATGTTAAATATATTAAGATTTTATTTTGTTTATGTAATAACTTATATTCATCTCCTCATCCAGAAAATATGAAATGAAATTATAGATTGTATGTATGGTGGACTACTGCCTCACAAATCGATGCAATTTGTTTTCCATCACCGACTCTCATGGTCACATATAATGACATATTTAAAGTATATATAAAATATTTATGAAATAATTATTCTTATGAAATTATAATATCCCATATATCTTGTTACCTTCTAAACTGTTGGAAAATGATAATGTCTCCCAAGTGTACGTGTGGACTACCGCCACCACAAAGCGATGTGACTCATTTTTCATTTGAAATTTACATAGATGATAATAAGTATATATTTAATGAATATATGTTATATATATTATATAAAAATTATTTTAAATTTTAATTTATATTTTATTTTCTTTCATTCCATCCATCAAAATGTGAAAACTACATTCATGCGTATATATGGCTTACCATCTCCATGAACGGTGTAATTCATTTATATATATATATACATTAACGCTGACTATAAATATACATATATTGAATATATGTGATATTTTTACCTTGATTAAAATTATATATATTATTTAATAATGATAAACGTATAAGGACCAATACAACTGAACCAAAACATACATGAAAATGAAGCAGTTATCACTCAAAATAGTGATTTTAATAAAGAGTTTTTAATAAAAAGGTGACAAAAGGTTATAAGTAAATAATATATTTTATGATATATATGAGTTTCGACATTTAATATATTAACAATAAAACTATATTTTTTATACAAGATGTTTGAACATGTATGATGGAAGTCAGACATATGGTAATGGATTTTCATCTCCCTTTTACTTCTGTGAGTCACTTGCTATATTCACCACAAATTTATTTTATGTGGGGTATATAATTACCCTGAATTAATATTATGATTCACTAATTAAAATTGTAAAGATATAAATACCCATGTAAGTTTTTATATTTATTTAGTTTTGTATGTTAAATTTACTAAAGCAGTAAGCGTTTAATGTTATAATCTCCTTGTTTATCTAGATTGTTTAAGATTATGTTTATGGTGATGAAATATTATGATATTTATTTCAATAAACTAATTAATTTTACTATAAATTGGTTGTTTCTTGGGAATGCATGTTTTCCTTTCATTGTACTCTCTTTATGTGCTCAAAATATATAAATAATATTTAAAAAAAACCAACTTCATTTCGCTCTTCGATCAAAGATCCCTTTTCTTCAATATCCATATTTTCTAAAAGTGTTTCCAATAATGTTTATAATATTATATTGTTATTATTTAAATTCATTTTTACCCATTATTTAATTTTTATAAAAATGGTTTAAAGTTACTTTTCTTATCATTTAATAAAGGAGTTATTTTTGACTTTTTACCAAAATTGTGAATGAAATCATTATTTTAATGTATACAACTTGAACAGAATTTCCCATCACCAGGAATGATAAATTTTTTGAAGATTTTTTACAAGTTTCCAAGGTTATATTCAAATAAAATGTTTTCTTTAATATTTGGTAAATTTTTATATTTTAATGAAGTGATTTTAACGTAAAAAAAGATATTTTAATCTATAAATGTTCCGAGTGATCTTTAAATGAATTTTACGTATAAGATGAAATCATTTGATGTTTCCTAACCTTTAATAAGAATATGATCCAATGTTTCCATCTTTATTCATTATCTAAATGTTTTATTACTATGATGATAATATCTTTTTGAAAGTTGTTTCTTTTTCATGGGTATTGCAATGATGAAATATTAATGAAACCCATTTATTTTTCATAGGTTATGATAGGATTAGAGTTTTATGATATTGTGTAACACTTATATATTATTTTATTTATTTGATGGGTGGTCCCAAAATTATATATCTGTAGTACCCCAAGTTTCTGGTATGTAACCCTTGTTTTATGCTTTTTAAGTACATGAAGCATATGAGAAATGGTTGGGGAAAGTTTGGATACTTTTAAAGTGTCAAAGGGAAAAAGGTTGTGATGCACGGGCTTCACATGGGTTTCCCAAACTGTGCGGAATCCGTGTAGGCGGTGTCACTTTGGACAGAGGAGACCGCATGGTTTGGGAAAACCGTGCGAGGGGGCCTTTCAAAGCACCCCTTCCAAGCAGTGACTACCGCATGGTTAGCGCACGATTTGACTAACCATGCGGACTAACCATGTGTGAAGTCAACTTAGATCCTATTTTTAAGGATCTAATCTATTTTATATTTAAACCCACTCATATTTTCTCCTAGATGGCCCTAACTCAGGATTTTTCTTTGGTGAAGGTGGGAGAACACTTACTAGACATTTTGGAAGTGATCCAGAGGTTTGACTTGGCGTTTAGAGGCCGGTTGATCAAGGTAAGTCTCATTTCCTTGAGTTTTCTTAGATCTCATTCTTCCCTCTTGATGGATCCTTATATTTACGCCCAAGGTGGGTATATCTAAGGTAGTGGATGACTTTTAAGTCAGGTTTTGTTCTTTTTGGTGATAGGGGAAAGAATTTAAGGAGGTTTCATGGTGTTTCAACCCAGTTCATGGTTGGTTTCGCCTATTTTGTTGAGGTAGGTGGCTTCACTCTCGATTCCTCTTTCTTAGAACTTGAAGGCTTAGTTTCAAATTATTTTCCTTGATTGAAATGGTTTGTTTATCTACTATGAAATAATGGTTAAAACCCCTTTTTAGTAATGGGTGATAGAAATTGTGTGTTTTGGAAAAGTGTTTGTTGAAGTGATTTTAAATTGGAGATTTAAAACTGGTTATGGTTTTGCTTCTTGAAAGAAATGGTTTTCAATAAAAGGTTTGATGCTTTATTGAAAGGTTTTGAACACAGATGGTTTTTGGCAAGGATTTTCCTGGGTTGTGGTGTGTGTTCATATGGATTGGGATGGATAAGGGTGAGAAGTACCCCCATCAAAAGGTTGGGATGGATAAGGGCGAGAAGTACCCCCATCCAAAGGGATAGATAAGGGTGTAAAGTACCCCCGTCAAGGTAGTCCACTATTTGACGGCTTAGTGGAAGGATAACTCACCACTCGCGAGTATAGGGAGGTCCAGGTTTCATGCATGTTTGGTTGTGTAGATTTGTGAACTAGAATGAATGTTCCAAAATGGAAATGGGATTTTGATTGGAAATTTGCTTGGTTGATTTTCTTGAGAAAGATGGGTTTTGTAGGAAAATGGTTTTGACATGGAACATGTTATATTGTGCACTGTTTTTGAAATTGTTTTATATAAATTGTTTTATATAAACATGCTAAGATGTTTTATCATTGAGGCATGGGTTGGGAAGTTATTAGGGAAAACATACTTAGTTTCATTACTCACCCCCTACTTTGGCACATTAGTGCTTTTGCAGATTTCGTATACCGGGATGTTGGCAAAGGAAAAGTGTCACATGTTTATAGCAATACTTTGTGATACCTGGGCAAGTTCGTGATGTTGGAGCTTAGAGCATGTGGAGCATGGTGTTGGGTTGTCATCTTGTTGTATTTTAGTTTGTATCTCCGCTTTTTACTCTATTTTAGTTTTGGTTTCTACTATGGTACTCTTGGTTGGTTTATGATAAAATAAATGGTTGAGTTGTCTTAGCTTTTATCATGCATCATTTAGTTGATTTGTTTGGTTATGGTTTTTTGTTCTGTGGTATGTTCTAAAAGGGTAAATCATCCCCCACTTGTTTTGAAACCCTTCGGCATTTATTTCTAGCCTTTGGCGCCTTGGGGATGTCACATAAGGCCTAGTAATGATTTGTTGTATCCTTGAGCCAATGAGAATTGGAGGGTCATTACAAATGGAATCAGTTTGTTCAGTCCTTGGGGTATAAATTCAATCATCTTGTTCCTTCCGTTGTGGAACAAGTAGTCAATAGTTTTTGTTGGTCTTGGCGTTGAATTCTTATGTGTCTATTCCTTGGGTGGTCATCTTAGGAAGGAGTAGGATTGTCAGAACTTGGAATGTGGAGCATAAAATAACATAGCTAACCATTTTATGATGAACTTTAAGTTACGAGGGAGTTGGGTACATAAGTGTTTTGGAGACACTTATAGGATAACAAATCTCATTGTCATGGGTTTAGCCAATGAGATGAGCATGACATTCCTTAGAGGAATGAATTTCCACTAGGAGTGCATATATCATTTTGAGAAATGGATTATGGTTTGATGAAAAAGCATGATTTCTGAAAATTTTAAACTTGTTTTGAAATGTATGATTTTGAAAAGAGAATGGCTGATGTATTTTGAAAATAGATTTATTTTCAAAAGAAAGAAAAGAATTCTTTTAAAAATGGGTACATGTGGAAAAGCTTGATGGTTGGAAATCAATGTTGTGATAGTGATGTGATCGAAATTGAAATGCTAATCCTTCAGTTTCTAGGAAGTGAGACTAATGGCGTGAGTTGTTTGTATAGAAAATGGAACCCGTTAGGCATCGTAGAAACCAAACAGAAGAGGCTATGAATAATGTGGTCGCACCTGAGCCACAGTTGAACCGACAACTAGTCCAAATTATTGTTCAAGTATTTCAGGATGTGGACACGGGGAATCAGAGGGACGATTCAAGGCATGTAGACCATTCCGTCCAGTTCCAGAAGCAGAATCCACCCATCTTTTAGGGTGATTCTGAACCAGAAAGGGTGGAGGTGTGGCTGAGTAGGATGAATCATATCTTCAATTTCATCATCACACTAGCAGAACTGAAAGTAAAGTTGGTGACATATATACTGGAGGATCTTTCATGACATTGGTTGGAGTTAGTGGTGCAAGCTAAGGTGGATCAAGTCCTGGGCTGGGAGGAATTTAAGGAATTTTTCAATAAACAATTATCTCCTCACACGTTTAAGATCTAGAAGTCAACAAAATTTTTCAGCCTAAAGTAGGAGAAAATATCTGTCATGGAATATGTGGATAAATTCATGAATTTAGTGAACTTTTCACCGGAAGTTGCTGCAAGTGCGTCGCTGAAGGCACACTTCTTGGAATCTGGGTTGTGATAGGATATTTTCTCGAAGATAAATGTGCTCTGTATTATGGATTATACGGAGATGGTAATCAGAGAAAAAGTAGCTGAAAGAGACATATCAAAAGTTATGGGAGGAGAAAGTATGATGATACCCACAGGAACGGGTGAAAACTCTAATTCTGGGAACAAGTGGAAGACGGACACCTATTTCCAACGTGGGAGTGTGAATCAAAATCAAATGGCTAGATCGGTGAATATTCCTCCACGACCCATGATGAAAGATGGGTGTTTTCTATGTGGCTTGATTGATCACATGAAACGAGAATGTACAACACCACCGAGAGCATGCCATAATTGCAATAAGATGGGGAATCTTCAGCGATATTGTCGCAGTGCTCCACGATCTGGTGTTCGTGACACTTATCAGGTGTCACAAACATCTTATTCTTTGAGAGGGTGAGGACATTAAAATCAGTCTCACTAGAAGAACATAGCTATTTATGGTGATTCTAGGAATACCATGACTCCTCAGGCAGGACAATCTCAACAAGGCAATAAGGAGAAAAGTGTAGCAACAAAGCAATTGTATGGATCATAACAGGTGATTGTGGAGGACCAGTCTGGACCGTCTACGGTGAGAGGTACGATTCTTTTGAATTCTACCCTCATGAAAGTGTTGTTCGATTCTGGTACATCGTATTATTTTCTTTCTTCTCGTATTGCTGATTTTCTGATCTTAAAACTTGAAATGATTCCTTCTGGGATAAAACATCAAACTCCTCTCGGTGAAAGAAAATGTTGAGCCTTCGTGTGTAGAGCATGTTATATAACTGTTGATGGAGCTAAGATGAAGTGGGATACCTCTATTCTGGAGATGGATGTCTATGATATAATCCTGGGTATGGATTGGTTGACAGAGTTCAGGGATCACATCTACTGTTATAGCAGAACAATCAGTTTCGCGACTGAGGATGGCGTCGAGCATATCTTTAGATAAGAAAGAGTGGTGAAGGTAGGTGCAAAGGGATTGTTGGAACCCATAGTGGCAAAGATCTCTTACTAGTTGGCTGTGTTAAACTTGGAATCGAGGGAAAATATCACGAATAATAGTTTTCCAGTAGTCTTGGATCAATTTCCTGATGTTTTTCTAGAAAAATTATCAGGGTTACCAGATGTAAGAGAAGTGGAGTTTACGACTGATCTCCTTCTGGGGACCAGTCCTATCTCACTTCCATATTATAGGATGACACCAATGGAGTTAAAGTAATTGAAAGTGCAGTTGGAATAACAGGAAAACCAAGGTTTTATTCAGCCAAGCATGTCTCCGTGGGCAGCATCAGTTTTGTTTGTAAAGAAAGAAGATGGAACTTTAAGGCTATGTGTGGATTATCGTAAACATAACAAAGTTATGATAAAGAATAGATATTAAATTCCATGCATTGATGGACTGTTTGATCAATTGAGTGGATCTTAGTGGTTCTCTAAGATTGAATTGCGGTTAGGATATCACCAGTTGAGAGTTCGGAAGGAGGATATTTCGAAGACAACCTTTAGAAGCAGATACGACCGCTACAAATACGTAGTCATGCCTTTTGGTCTTTCAAATTCACCAACAGTCTTTATGGAATTGATGAATCAGATATTTCAGCGATATTTGAATTCTTTTTTTGTGGTGTTTGTGGACGATATATTGCTCTATTCAAGAACAAGGGATGAGCATGTGCAACACTTGGCGATAGTGTTGGAAATCTTGAGAGACCATCGATTTTATGAAAAATTATCAAAGTGTAATTTTTTGATACAAGAGGTACACTTTCAGGGCCATGTTGTTTCTGAGAAAGGTGTTTCAGTGGATCCAAAAAAGATAGAAGCTGTTATTTCTTGGAAACCGCCGAAGAATGTATTTGAAATACGAAGTTTTCTTGGTCTAGATGGTTATTACCGATGATTTGTGCGTGAATTATCAGGACTAGATTTTCCTATGATAGTATTGAAAAAGAATAATAGTGCATTTAAATGGACTGAGGAATGTCAGAGATCTTTTTAGGAGTATAAAGTTCGCCTTACTTGATCATCCATCTTGATTTTTCCGGAATCAGGATAGGGGTACGTGGTGTATTGTGATGCTTCAAGAATTGGGTTGGGATGTGTTCTCATGAATGGAGACCCTGTTGTTGCTTATGGATCAAGACAATTGAGAGATCATGGAAAGAACAACCCAACGCATGATTTGGAGTTGGCAGCAGTCGGCCATGCTTTGAAATCAGGGAGACATTATCTCTTTGGTGAGAAATTCACTTTGTTTACATATCATAAAAGCATGAAACATATTTTCTCACAATGAGATTTAAATATGAGGCAGAGGAGATGGATGGAGTATCTCTAGATGTTTGACATTGACTTGATGTATACACCGGGTAAGGGAAATTCCGTAGACGATGCATTAAGCAGAAATTCGTATGCTCATTTGGCGAAAGAAGCTTCAGATGAGTGGTAGTTGATGTCGGTCCTAGCCGACATGCATGTGGAATGTGAAGACCGAGTTGATGTTGCAGTTTTCTTTCCAATTTTGCTTGTTCCTAATTTGGTGGAGATAGTAAAAGGGGCACATGCATCTTATGTAGACTATGTTGCAATGAGTTCAAAACTCAATGGTGGGGAGACCATTGAGGGATGGAAGATGGATGTGAGTTCAGTTTTTCGGTTTCAATATCAGATGGTTGTACCTTTAACTGCTTAGAAACAACTCCTTAATTCTTACCACCATTCCAGATGGGTTGTACACCCAGGTACACAAAATATGTATAATGCATTGAAGGCGCATGTTTGGTGGTACGACATGAAACGATAGGTAGCTAAATTTGTTTCAAGGTGTTTAACTTTTTAGCTAGTTAAAGTAGAAAATCAGTGGCCAATGGGTATGTTTCAGTCTCTACCAATTCCATTGTGGAAATGATAGTAGATAGCTTTGTATTTCATTACAGGTCTTCCAATAACGGTCCATAAACACGATTCCATTTGGGTGATAGTGGATCGTCTAACCAAGCCGTCCCATTTCATCCCTATTCGTGAAACTCATATGGTGGAAGATCTTTCAAAAATATATATCCGAGAAGTGGTAAAGAGACACGACATACCAGTTTCAATCGTGTCAGATAGAGATCCAAGGTTCACATCTCATTTATGTAAATCCTTACAGAAAGCCCTGGGAACTCAGTTGAATATGATACGACGTATCATCCTCAGATGGATGGATAATCTAAAAGGATGATACAAACATTGGAAGACATGTTGTAGGCTTGTGTAATGGATTTTGGTGGATCATGGGTGGAGCATATACCCTTAGTGGAGTTCTCATACAATAACATCTATCAAGCCTCGATACACATGGATCCATTTGAAGCATTGTATGGGATTCATTACCGTTCTCTACTTTATTGGGTGGAAATAGGTGAGACTTCACTAGTTGGGATGAGCCTTGTACAAGAAACAACAAAGAAGATTAAGTTGATAAAGAAAAGGATGGAGATGGCACAGAGTCCTCCGAAATCTTATGAAGATCATCACGGAAGACCGTTGTAGTTTGCGGTGAGTGATCATGTCCTTTTTAGAATCTCTCCAAGACATGGACATCATCATTTTGGGAAGCAGGGAAAATTATCTCCTTGATATATAGGCCCATTCGAGATATTGGAATGGGTTGGTGAGGTGGCATATCGGTTGGAATTACCACCACAGTTCAGTGCATTGTATAATGTGTTCCATGTTCAGTTGAAAAAGTATTAGCCTGATCCTGACCATGTGATCATATGGGATCACGTTGACCTAGAGACGGATTCTTCGTTGATACAAATCACGGTACAGATTGTGGTTAGGCAAGAGAAAGTCTTACGTGGGAAAAAAATCGGTCTAGTGCGGGTTTTCTGGCAGCACGGTCAGATTCAGGAAGAGACTTGGGAACGCGAGGAAGAAATGAAAGAGCAGTGGCCAGAACTCTTTTAGGCAAGAGATGGTTTTCTACTTTCTGGGGATGGAAAGGCCAATGGTGGGGAGAATGTAGTACCCCTGGTTTCTGGTAAGTAACCCTTGTTTTATGCTTTTTAAGTACATGAAGCATATGAGAAATGGTTGGTGAAATTTTGGAGACTTTTAAAGTGTCAATGGGAAAAAGGAGGTGACGCACGGGCTTCGCACGGATTTCCCAAACCGTGCGGAAGCCGTGAAGGTGCTGTCACTTTGGATAGAGGAGACCGCACGGTGTGCGCACGGTTTGGGAAAACTGTGTGAGGAGGCCGTGCAGAGCACCCCTTCCAAGAAGTTACTACCGCATGGTTAGCTCAGTATTTGACTAACCGTGTGGACTAATCGTGCGCGGAGTCAACATAGATCCTATTTTTTAGGATATAATCCGTTTTATCTGTAAACCCACTCGTTTTTTCTCCTAGACGACCCTAACTCGTGATTTCTCTTTGGTGAAGGTGGGAGAACACTTACCAGGCGTTTTGGAAGTGATCTGGAGGTTTTCCTTGGCGTTTAGAGGCCTTTTGATCAAGGTAAGTCTCGTTTCCTTGAGTTTTCTTAGATCTCCTTCTTCCCTCTTGATGGATCATTAGATCTACACCCAAGGTGGGTAGATCTAAGGTAGTGGATGACTTTTATACCAGGTTATGGTCTTGTCGGTGATAAGGGAAGGCATTTAAGGAGGTTTTGTGTTTTTGTGACCCAGTTCTTGGTTGGTTTTGCCTATTTCTTTGAGGTAGGTGGCTTCACTCTCGATTCCTCTTTCTTAGAACTTGAAGTCTTAGTTTCAAATTGTTTTACTTGATTGAAATGGTTCGTTTATCTACTGTGAAAGAATGGTTGATAAACCTTTTTAGTAATGGGTGATGGAAGATGTGTGTTTTTGGGAAGTGTTTGTTGAAGTGAGTTTAAAATGGAGATTTTAAACTGGTTATGGTTTTGCTTCTTGAAAGAAATTGTTCTCAATAAATGGTTTGATGCATTATTGAAAGGTTTTGAACACACTTTGTTTTGGCATGGATTTGCATGGGTTGTGGTGTGTGTTCATATGTATTGGGATGGATAAGGGTGAGAAGTACCCCCATAAAAAGGTTGGGATGGATAAGGGCGAGAAGTACCCCCATCCAAAGGGATGGATAAGGGCGTGAAGTTCCCCCATCAAGGTAGTCCACTAAGTGACGGTTTAGTGGAAGGATAACTCACCCCTCGCAGGTATTGGGAGGTCCAGGTTTCATGCATGGTTGGTTGTCTGGATTTGTGAAATGGAATGAATGTCCCAAAATGTAAATGGGATTTTAATTAGAAACTTTTCTTGGTTTCTTTTCTTGAGAAAGATAGGGTTTTTTTGGAAAATGGTTTTGACATGGAACTTGTTATATTGTGAACTGTTTTTGGAATTGTTTTATATAAATTGTTTTATATAAATGTGCTAACATGTTTTATCATTGAGGAATGTGTTGGGAAGTCATTGAGGAAAACCTAGCGAGTTTCATTACTCAACCCCTGCTTTGGAACATTGGTGATTTTGCAGATGTCGTATACCAGGATGTTGGAAAAGGAAAAGTGTCACATGTTTATAGCACTACTTCATGATACTTGGGATAGTTCGTGATATTGGAGCTTAGAGCTTTAGGAGAATGGAGTTGGGTTGTCTTCTTGTAGTCTTTTAGTTTGTCTTTCCACTGTCCACTCTGTTTTAGTTTTGGTTTCTACTTTGGTACTCTTGGTTGGTTTATGATAAAATAAATGGTTGAGTTGTCTTAGATTTTATCACACATCATTTAGTAGATTTTTTGGTTATGTTTGTTGGTTATGTGGTCTGTTATAAAAGGGTAAATCTTCCCCCACTTGTTTTGAAACCCTTTGGCATTTATTTCCAGCCTTTGGCGCCTTGGGGATGTCGCTTAAGGCCTAGTAATGACTTGTTGTATCCTCAAGACAATGAGAATTGGTGGGTCATTACAATATCCCTCCAATTATTTATGTATAGATGAATATCTCATGATATAAATAGGATTGGAATGGGGAGTGAACCAAGTACAGTATGGGATTCTATCCACTATTTCAGTCTTGGGATTGAACGTTGACTACTATGATTGTTTATGGAGTGAACCTAATATGCTATTATAATCTTTGTAGTAATATAGGAATAATGAGGAAATTATTTTATATGATTGTATGTATTCCAAAAATCTATGATTTATGCCAATGTTATGATCTCATGGATCATGTTATATGATTATCTTTTGATTCATGTGTTATTAACTACCATTATTTACACCATGACTCAAGATTTTGATCTATGATATGCTGGGAATATTTTTTAAAAGTTATGATCATATTCTCATACCCTTATTATTATATTTTTTATGTTATTATTGATTTATTCTTTATTTACCCTCACTTATCATTAGAGATCACCCTTTTTGTGTCACCCTAGACCCAGATGCCACTTAGAGGTACCCCGACCCTGATTGGCCACATGACCTCAAGCACATCTCCCCAAATTCTAGAGGATGCTGACTAACTATGATGGCTTGGGATGTGTCTGTGGGGAGTCTATTCCCTCATTACTAGAGTGTATCACAACAGATAACATATAATAAACACAAGTAAATTGTGAAATTGGTATAAATAGAGGGAACAATAGAAGATAACTAAACAGTAATAATAAACAACATGATGATATAAAAAAGATGATGATGATATATGTCATGTATCTAGAATGTTGGAAACATGGATATATAGCAGCATGCAATATACGCTCTAAAAAAAGTAGAAAAATGATTCCAAAAAATATCCCAAGAATCCCAAGCTCCAAAACAGTCATATGCTACTAGCTCCATCCTAACAAATGAAGAAGTCAAGTTTTCAATGTGACATGATTCCAGTTATAAACAATTGGATACATGTAATCATCCCATGTAACAATGGAGAATGGATAGGGTATAAGATAAATATCATTAGGCCACCCCAAAGGTGTATTTAAAATCATGTCCGTGCAATATAAACTATACCAGTGTGCAAGAATACATATATTGAAGTAAAGAAGTATAATAATGTAAATACCCAAGTAACTACTTCAACCCTTGGCTGGTGTCTAAACATGTAATTAGTTAATTAAGTAATTAAGTTCTATTTTACATATTTATGTCACATGATGCATAACTAGCACCGATATCACCTCATGATAGTAATAGTAATGGTTAAAATATGTAATATAGAAACCTAGATTGACATTAATAGTGAAAGGGTTCCCAGGTAATATCCAAGACAACCAAGACCTCAAAGTTTTCCAACATAGTAGTAATTATACCATGGCTATATAGGTAAGAGTGTCATACAAAGAGCTTCATCCTAGGCATTCCATAATAAATGATTTAACTGAGTCCAAAGAGTACATCCAAGGTAAAACAATATAATCCATGATTAGGACCAAGGATGTGACCAAGGAACCTCATTTCCAGAGAATCAATGTTGGATCCAAGGAGTGTATACAAGGCATCCTATAAAAATAATGGAGGGATCCTATGGTTTCATACTTGGAATCCACTGATATATGAGGATCAGGATCCAAGGTGGGTATCAACTTAGGAAACCAACATCATTGAATCAGAATTACATCCACGAGCGCTCAAGTCATTCCCTTGGGAATAAAAAAAGTAACTCAAGTCTAACCACTCCTATAGTATTGATGTCAAGGTCTATATATAATTGGGAACCTTAAATTTAATTCATTTATTACATTATTCCATGTGATGGTCATACCATTTAATTAGTTCAAGATGTTGAAGACATTCATTTAATTAGTGTGACAAGGCCAAGGAGCATGAAACCATTTAATTGATTCATTATAGTCATAAGCATTTCACTTGGTTCATTAAACTAGATTTTATTGTAAGAGGGAATGGGTGCTAAAACAATCAACCAACCATTCATTTTTATTAAATTAGGCCAAGTCATATATATACAATATACTTTATTATTACATCTACAAATGATTAATCAAGTTGAATCACTTACTTTAGGTGGTTCAAGTGTCACTCAATGATAACCCTTACAATTAAATAGTAATTCAAATATGGACAATTACCATTAGCAGGGTCATGCTGAAGTACACCAGAATAGTGGCTCATACAAACATGTCAAATCTCTAAAAATAAATTATTAATAACACCTTAATTGGGGTGGTCGGAGTTGTGGACGTAACCACTAAAAATGAATTACATATATGGAATGATTCTTAGAAAACTGTTCTAATGACTATAAGAAAGACATATAAATTTAACAAATGACACCCAATGAAATAAAAGTGACCACAAGGAAATTTATAAAATGATGAATCTTGAGGAGTGAGTTACATACCACCTACTTAGTACTCATATGAATCTCTTAATCTAGTACCGTCCAATAATTCAGGATTGTTTGGAATAGATATGAAGAATGAATCAATGATATGAAATTGGGGCATATGATCTTGCATTTAAATAGCATTGTTTATAAGAAGAATAATTATGAAAGAAAAAAAATGAGTTGAGATATTAGAATATTGGATCCAATGATATAAATGATGCTTTTATCAGACTCTGGATGGATACATTTTGGAGATTCCTGGATGAACTTCCCACTAAGAAGCATGAGACTCTCAAATAAAAACCTATATCATATCTATAGAAACTTAGAAACATCAATGTATATGCAGGATTACATCCCTATCTAGAGACCAATCTAGAGGCAGGTCATATCCAGCAATACTATCATGGAGAACCAAGTCCTCAGGATCTGAAAATTTCCTAATCTTCGAAATTTATAGGAGGGACTAGCCAACATCCAAGGATGATATGTAAATATACTCATGACTATAAAGAAACTCTAGATTAATCTTAGAGAAGAGGGACATTATTTTTTATTCATCACTGGTTTCCCAAATGGTCTATCACCATGTTTTTTGACATAGTGCATCAGCTACTAAATTTCATTTTCCTGGAATATTGGCAAGCTCAAAGTTGAAGTAATAAAGATATTTGACCCATATTCACTATGTGTGATTCAATTAACGTTGTGTAAAGATATATTTGAGGCTCTTGGGGTCTGTATACACCGCAAAGTTCTCACCTAAAAGATAGTTTCTCTAGTAACATAAGGCATTGAAAACTACTGCTAACTCAAGGTCGTGTGTTGGGTAATTTCTCTCATGAGGCCTCAACTACCAAGATATGTATGAAATGACTATATCCACCAGCATAAATCTACTCAAAGTACGATGACTGATTCATTATAGAACACTATATTGGATCTTCCATGCTATGGAAGAATAATAATAGGTGACGAGACAATCCATCCTTTCAGATCCAGAAATTCTTTATCACACGCTTCTAACCACATGAAATTAACACTCTTCTTTGTAATACTAGTACGAGGTTATGTAAGGAATGATATATACTATATGAAAAAGATTTAATAACTAGTAATCCGTGTTGGAATCACCTATTTTGATAATCCCAAATCATGTTTTGATAATCCCAAATATTTTTATTCATTTAAGTGAGAACCATGTTTTAATTCTATGCTAATTATGTTTCATTAATGTTTCCTATTTATGTAGAGTAGTATTCATATACTCTCAATATCACTGCTTGATTGGTTAAGATTACAATTCAAAATTTATCTAAGCAAAAAGGTCACCGATACAAGGTCACTGATACAAAGGTCACCGATACAATGTCACGGATACAAAGGTCACATATACAAGGTCACTGATACAAATGTCACCGATACAAGGTCACTGATACAAAGGTCACTAATACAAGGTTACTAATACATGGTCACCATTACAAGGTCACCGATGAAAGCCTACTATTGAAGGTAACTACTAAAGGTTACCGATGGAAGGTTACAGTTGTAGGTTGCCGATGTGCACCTGCTGTTGAAGCCTACCGATGCGAAGGCTACCGTTACGAGTCTACTGATACAATTACTTTGTCAAATTCTTGATATTTTTCTAAAAACCATATTCACTAACTTTAATTCTTCTGACTTAATTAATATTTGTTGTAGACATATCTGGAGACCATATCCTGGCAGTACGAGGTATGAAAATGATTTCACGTGATGTACGTAATCCTATTGTTGGACCTCAAATATGAAAGAAAAATACCGAAGAAAATGAAGATATATATAGAGGTATAGAGAAAAACAAAAATATGAAGTGAAGTTCACATGTTGAATGCATAAGGAATAAACTATTAAAGAACAAGGAAGAATCTTTTTGAGTACCTTCACTGTGAACCCCTGGAACTACAAGAAGATCATTTTAGGAAAAACAACTTGAGGCTACCTTCAGTGTTTCATAAACATTCAATAAACTCAAGAAGTCAAACACTGAATTTCTAAAAGCCAGTACCTATATTTGTGACACTCTGTTTTGAAGACAAGTTCCAGAGATAGACTCAAGCTTCAAATTCATCAAGGAGTCAAGAGCTAAACTGAAAAAACATAGAGCCTTCTAAACACTATCTCATCATAATTGCTCTATTATTTTTCTTTCTTTCTTTTACATTTATATGAAGTTTGTATATGTGCTTCATACACTTTCTACAATGATATAACTAGAGGATATTGAATATCCTTACATCAAACCTCACTTAAATTTTTTCCCATGTCAAACTGTGGAAGAGACTGTGTGTGGTCTGTGTTGTTTGTCTTTCCCACAAAGAACAATGGTAGAGGGTGTGAACCCTAGACAGTTTGTTAAAATAGTTGTAAATCCTGATACAAGCTGTGTATCAAGTTTATTCCTAATACAAACTACTTGGTGGAAGGTGATCACCAACTATATATGATTAGGTCTCTACTGGATACTGAAACTCTTGTTTATATTTTCGTGCTAATCCTCATACACTCTATTTTTTTATCCATTGATTATATTTTTCAAAGATAGAAAAATATTTTTACATTCACATTGATAGTTAGTTTTTTTAGTGTGTATATATGCTTAATTTAGTAAACATGTTTCAAAAGTTGAATTATTGATTTCATTGATTCAACTGAGGACTAATAAACCATAGAGAAACTTGTTGAGTGATTAAACATTTATATCTCTACTGCCTTAATTGACTGGGCTATTTTGAATTGGGGGATTTTTATCATAATGTTTTTTTACAAAAAATTTAATTTGAACTCAATTCACCCCCCATCTCGAGTATCCACTCCGACCAACATTTGGTATCAGAGGGTCTTATTTTCAAGTATTCAAATTCTTTTCAACTGTGATTTTAGTTTTATATTAAATATCTTAATTTTTTTTCATATCTAAATTTTAATTTCTTTAAATTCTAAGTAACATGGAAAATAGAGTTGAGGGTGATAATACTAACAAGACACATTTCTTTAACTGTAATAACTATGCTCAATGGAAATTAAAAATGAAAATGTATTTGGAGAGCATGGGACCTGAAATCTGGGACACAATTGAAGAACAACATGTATTTCCTGCTATTTCTAGGGATACATGGTCTTAGTTGAAAAAAGATACATATAATAATAACTGTAAAGAAATCAGTTCTATGAACTGTTCTGTAGGTGATAAGGAATTAAAAAGAATATCTACTTGTAAAACTACATATGAAATTTGGGAAACATTAGATGTTTCTCATGAGGGAACAACCAATTTTAAAGAAATGAGATTAAATACATATATTATTAAATATGATAATTTTAAAATGAAGCATGATGACCTTATTTCTGAAATGTATCTTAGGTTCAATGAAATAGGGAATACTATTAGTCTACTTGTAAAACCAGTGGATAGAAAGGACCAAATCATGAGACTGCTTCGATGAATACCTGATAGATAGAGGGGAACTTCTGTTTCTATTCGAGAATATTGTGACCTAAGCAAGCTTCCAAGGAAGGAACTAATCGGAAAGCTTTTGATGTATGAAGAAGAACATAACGTGAATAAAGAAGTAGGAGAAGAACCAAGGAAGAAGTCAATAGAATTCAAGGCTTCTACCTCAAAGAGCAAAGACAAAGAAAACGTTCAAGTTCCTGTAGATAGTTCCACTAGTGAAGAGTCAGATTAAGAAAGTGATGATGAGATGACTCATCTAGAAATAAGGATCAAAAAGTTATACTGAAAGAAGAAATTATTTAGGAAGTCAAACTACAAGGGAAAGTATGATAGTAAAGGACAATTGAAGAAAGATAGAAAATGGAATGACAACTTTTTAGGGCCAATAGGGTCCTATATACCCTGAGATGGGGGGGGGGGTGAATCAGGGTGTGGATATTCCTTTTCAAAGTTCTTCCTACCTCACTGGATCTTGACCTCTTTATTACAAGGGTCACTTTGTTTGCTCTTGTGTGTAAACTATGACCACGTCTTTACTTCTTTATCTAATGATGATGCTTTGAATTCAATGCAGGGAAGAAAACAGGCAGACACAGAGATTTTTACTTGGTTCACCCTCACTGGGCTACGTCCAAGGAGCATACACCAACAAGTTTCCGGTCGTACCAAATTCCACTAATCTTCACTAGATGTGGATACAAAGTTCGGGCTAGATCACTTCTAAGCCTAGGCTCACTGCCTTTACAAGTTCAGGGTCAGCTCACTACTTTCCCAAGGGTCACTCCCTGTTTCTCTCTCTCTCTGGCTCACTGCCGGAGGAGAGGATCACCTTCTTCCTCTTCCTAAGCTCACTGCTCTTGGAAGGAATCCACTCACAGTTTATAGACCTGTAGGTCTTTTCATTTTCATGAATTAATGCATCTTCCTCTCTGTGTAGATGCTCTGTTGAAGTACAACTTTCACCCGTAGATGAATATCTCTTTGCACCGAAGGTATCAGGCAATGTACCAGCTTCCACGCAGTCTGAGAAGCACCGCTGGAACAAAACCTTACTTGGCGCGCAAGTCAATCTCGGTGTGCAAGTATCAGCACGCAAGTCACAACGGGCGCGCAAGTCCTCCTTAGACACATGCACGACTCAAGATTCCTCAACTACAAACTTGTGCGAATCTCTTCCTTTTACGCCCAAACCAATATTGGCGTGCAACTGCCAACCGGCGCGCAACTTCTAACACTGGCGCACAACTTCAACTACTGGCGCGCAAATTCACCTGCGCGACCCACACTCACCACTTGCGCGACCACCACACCTGCACGACGGGAGCTCTGATTTCTCAAAGTGTTGAACTCCGTTGAAAATGAGGAGGGGTGGTCCAGTTTTATAGGAAATCTGACCACCCTGCGTGACGGCGCACAAGTCACCTGCGCGACCCAGTTTCGGCGCGCAAGTCCCCTGTCATTTTAGACACTTGCGCGACCAACTCCCAAACTTGCGCGAACCTCTTTACATTGCCATGTTTTGATATTCTGATCTTGAAAAACATATGGAGCACAAGTTTCCTATACTCCAAGTCCTCGGCGCGCAAGTCCTTTTTCCAAAAACACTTTTCATCATTTGCCGATTTTCAGGCCCTAAAATTTGGCAAACACTGGAAAACGACGCCACCTTGTATCTGTTATTTTGTACCACCTCCAGATCATCCATTCCTTTTATCGACGTTCTTGAATCAAACATGGATCATTGACCTCAGCTCTTGAACTCGACATTCCACCATGAAATCCTCTTTTTCAACAAATTTGTATGTCCTTGTTTTTCTTTGTCAACAATCACTACTCAGATGTCCACTTTGTCAACAAACACAATCACCTCAAAAATGCTTCAATGATACCTTGAGAGATTTTTTCCCAACAATCTCCCCCTTTGGGTTTGTTGACAACTCTTCCAAAACAAAGATACGTCGTTGATTATTCATCCTCCATTCGCCTCATTGCAATTCTGATAGCGATCAAGGATTTACTCAACACATACTCTAAGCCCACATGAGAAATGCTCACTGTGTGAAACAAGAGTAAATGAAAAGTTCATCAATGAATCACATTATCTCTGACATCCACTGTTGACACCAAACTGATACCAATTTTTACTAAACTGATACCAATTGATGATGGATTTGTTGGAAGACCAATGTGTGGTTTGGAAATAGTCTTACCACTTTCCAACACCACTCTTCTGCTTTTATCACGATCCTCATCTGTCGTGATATCTATTCTTTGATCGATCACTTCTAGCATTGCCAGATTTAATACACTCCTCCTTTCTCATTGCTCCCCCTTTCTGGCTGCTCCACCTGTTAGCTTCTCCCCGTATCAATTATGATTTATCAAATCTCCGCACTGTCTCCCCCTTGAACAATAACTATTTTCTCCTCCTTTAACAAACACTTTTCTCCCCCTTTGTCAATGAACCCAAAGGACAGTCCTTTATAGTCTGTAACATAGTAAAGAACACATATCAGTATATTAGGGAAAAAAAATCATACCTCGGGGAGAGAGTGGGTCCCACATCCACACTATTTCAAGTGTGGTGAATCGACTGAACTCCCAGAGCCAGTCGATGCCTCTCAAAAGCTTCCTTGGGTATGGCCTTTGTCAGAATGTCTGTAACCTGTAGCTCTGTAGGCACATACTCCAACTTCACGATGCCCTGCTCAACCTTCTTCTTGATGAAATGATACTTGATCTCAATGTTCTTTGTCCTGGAATGATGGACAATATTTTTGCTAATATTTATAGCACTTGAGTTGTCACACTGGATTCCGATCAGAGACTTCACTTCAACTCCCATATCTTCAAGTTTCTGCTTCATCCACAATAACTGTGTGCATGACTGAGTGGCTGAAATATACTCAGCTTCTGCGGTGCTTAATGAAATGCAATCCTGCTTCTTGCTCAACCAAGAAATACATAGTCCGCCAAGATAAAATGCACCTCCAGATGTTGATTTCCCGTCATCTGCTGAACCGGCCCAGTCTGCATCAGTATATCCCAATAATTCTATTTGAGACTTGTCATTATATGTCAGCCCAAAGTCCACTGTGCCATTGATATACCGAAGTATTCTTTTCACTGCAAGCATGTGACCTTCCTTGGGATTAATTTGATATCTCACTGCTTGGCATGTGGCGAAAACAATATCAGGCCTTGTCGCGGTCAAGTACAACAGACTTATGATAATTTGCCTATATTCTGTGATATTAAATGCCTTGCCATCCTCATCTTTTGATAATGTCATCCGGGTAGCAACCAGAGTCTTCTTCTCCTTGGAATTATCCATTCCAAACCATCTTAGAACCTCCTTGGCATATTTGGATTGAGAAATAAAAGTTTCATTACTTCCTTGTGTCACCTGTAAACCAAGGAAAAATGTTAGCTCTCCAATCATTGACATTTCAAACTCATTTTTCATGAATTCGGAGAACTTTCTGCATTGAGCTTCATCTGATCCGCCGAATATTATGTCATCAACATAAACCAGAACCATCATCCGTTGATTAGTTTCATTACTAAAATAGAGATTGTAATCAACTCCTCCACTCTGAAAACCAAGCTTCTTCAAATACTGATCAAGCCTTGAGTACCATGCTCGTGGTGCTTGTTTCAGCCCATACAATGCCTTCTTCAGCCTGCAAACTTTGTTCTCATCCTCATGAATAAGAAAACCATATGGCTGCTCAATGTACACCTCTTCTTCCAGAACCCCATTCAAGAACGCAGATTTGACATCCATCTGGAACACATTAAACGTTCTTTGCACTGCTATGGCCAAGAATAATCTGATTGTCTCCAGCCTTGCAACTGGTGAAAATGTCTCATCAACATCTATTACTTCGATCTGGGAGTACCCCTTGCACACTAGTCATGATTTGTTTCGAATCAAAGTTCCATATTCATTCATCTTGTTGAAATAGACCCATTTAGTCCCAATGACATTCTTGTCTGCTGGTCTCGAAACAATCTCCCACGACTGATTTTTCTCAACCCAATTTATCTCTTCATTCATGGCCTAAACCCAGTTTTCTTCTTCAACTACATCAGAAAAACATTTCGGCTCATCCTATGATATTAATGATGTCTGCTGCAGTGATTTCATTCTTCTTGCCTAAACTGGAGCTGACTAAACACTGATGATATTCTTCCTGTCAATTTCAGCTTGACTCTTTGGATTTTGTGCAGATAAGGATTTTACATCCTCGTACTCACCATTAGTATCTTATTCTGAATCAACTTTAGTTCCTTTAATACTCCCTGGGTCTCTTACCACTTCCTTACTTTCAACAGAAAATTTTTCACTGTGTCATTGTTCATTGTTCAATAAACTCATTTCTTTGAACATCTTCTATCAAATTTTTGTTGACACAACTTTGATTTTCTCTCGTAGCTTCTTGGTATCCTAAAAGTAGTCAGCTGATACCACATTGTTGGAACAGAATAGATAATCATGAAATCCTGTGTGTTACTGCTTGGACCCCCAATCATTCTCCGTGAAAATAAACATTCATCCTTCATATAACATTGTGATCTTGCATCTAATTAGGATATAGAATGCTCCCCCTGTGTTATGCAACTCTTCCATCTGTTAGGTCCACAACCATTCTTTTCCTCATGCAGCATTTATTCTCATATTCCAATCGAAATTGAGCAATTAAAAAAATCTCTAAGCCTACTGAGTTGGCACTCGGTGTAGGAAACAAGAGACAAAGTCAATAACACAATCACTTCCTGTAGTGCTCTTTTTCTCCCTTTCATCATCAACTTTGATACCTGATTTGAGTCAATCAAAACACTGAAGCATATGACATCTCCAATTTGAATCTTTAGATGCCACTTCCCCTTGGATCGTATCTCCCTAAAACATAAAACACATGAATCATCAGTTAATAGCATTTATATACATAGGGAGAGGGGTTTCCTTCTGGACTCCTCAAGATGAGGATTTTGGTTGATCCTCATGGGTCAACCCATTGATTCTTTCATGGAGGGCATCACACTCTTTTCTTGCTTCCTCCACCTGCATAGCCAACTTCAACTGTTCTGGCCATATAACTTGGCAATCTTGGCTACATTTTGGGCCTTTTTCTGATATGTAGATTTGGTAGGCTCGGCCTTCCTCACCGCTTGGGGTATAAACCCGCTAGTACACATTTCCTTCTTTGAGGTTCTATCAAAATTCCATTTTCCTTGATTATTTCTCTGAGTAGGAACCTCTATGTTTGGAATCTTCCCTTTCTTCTTCTCCCATCATAGGGGTCTTCCTCTTTCCTTCACTTCTCGCTGAGAAACACGACATGTGAATTTTTCAATACGTTATTTGTTCATCTTTCTTTTATTAGATGTCTGAGTCACCACCCTATTTTTCATTGGTGGTGGGTCCTCCACTGAACGTCCATTCTTCTTACTCACAACTATAGCATTTCCTCCCTTTTTCTTCCAGATCTGTTCATGTTCTTTCTTAGGGGGCAGTTGTGAGTGTGACAGAGGAGGTGACTGATACACCTTTCGTTCAGCTATATATGATTCAACTAAGGCTCTAAGCCTGTTCTCAAACTTACCACATTGTCTCCCAGTGTATAATTTCTCATTATGCATCACTAGGGATGAGAATCTACTTTCGAGTCCCTTTTCATTTCTTGCTTTCTTCTTGCTGCAATGTCTTGCCAAATGCCCATAATTAGAACATATTAAACAATTTCCATCAAAGGCATACCTCTTTTCATCATTTCTATATCGAGATGCTGATACACCTTGAGTTCTTCTTCTGACACGAGGCTCTTGAGATTCCTGACACATACTCATGGTGTGTCTCATTCTTCCACAGTAATAGCATCTAACAGATGCTTTCCTCTGAGAGACTCTTCTCTCTAATTTCTCAGGACGCTTCTTCTTATTATCAGATTCAGAAAAGTTTCTATTTTCACAGCCTGAAATGTATTCCAGAGCATCTGGACAGAAGCTTGATGTGTGGTCGTGAATCCCGCAGAAATAACACATGTCATCACTACTTTTTGTAACTGTCCTCTTAGGCCTATCTCCAGCACCTATAGGATTTATTTCACATATTGAACTGTTCACAGCTCTCTTTCTATCTTTCACAAGAGGGGATTCATCAAATCCGATACCAGTTGTTCCCAAACTGTATGGTCTTTGGGCTGAAAAAATTTGTTCTTGCCTCTTTTTAGAAATAGCAAATTTTCTTTTCATTTCATCATCACCTGTCAAAGGATAATCAAATAGCAAGTGTAAGGCATCCTTCATTTTGGGCTTTCCTCTAGCATTGGATTTCTCCACTTCTTTCTTCACTGATTCTAGTTCTTCTTCCAACTTTTGAATTTTCATATCCCTTGATTCAAGTTGGGAATTGAGTTCTTTTTTGAGATTCTTTCCACAACTCATCTCATCTTCCAGTTCACGCTTCAACTTATCAACCATTTCATTTTTCTCCTTTACCTTAAATATTTCTTGAGCGACAAAATCAGAACAACATGCATTCTCTTGTTTTAGCCTTTGATTATTCTGAACTTCTGCAGACAACTGTGTTCCTAGATCATCATTTCTAGCTTTAAGATTCTGAACTTCATCTGACTGCTGATTCTCTTCATAATGAACAGCATTTTGTTTGCCCTTCATTTTAGCCACCCTTTGAAATTCTTCACCATGAGAATCATTGTTTTCATTTAACTCAGTAGCTACATCAATAATCCTTTTATTTAATCATGTTAGCTTGTTGAACTCAATTTCCAGTCCTTGGATCCAAATGTCTGTAGACTTAATTTCATCGACGTTTCTAATGTCACTTGAAATATCAGGTTCTTTGATAAACTTGACTTGATCTTTCACTTTTCTATTCAAGCCATCGATCACCATTTTCTATTCTTCAATCTTATTCTTATACTCACTAACAAATTCTGAGTTCTCTCATGTTGATAACTTGAGTTTCTCAATTTCTTCCATCAACTCAGACTTCTCTTCTTCCAGCTGCTGCATATAGAGTTTGGCATCATGAACAACTTTGTTAGATTTCTTTGTTTTTTCTCTCCAAACATCTATCTCCTCAAGAGCGGCCTCTAACTCAGCTCGCATATCTATTCTTCCTTCAATTTATTCTTCTGTTTCAGCATCACTCTGATGCTCATGTACTTAACTCATTCCAACATCATGATTGAGTGAATCAATCTTTTCCCTATCAGATTTATCCAGACCTTCCTTCAGCAAGCTGTTTGATTCTTTTAGTTGAATCACACTTTTTCCAAAAACACTTCCACACTGAGGGAAATTACCAGACTTCTGATTTTTCTTTGATGTTTTTCCTTTTCCCATGGCAGATTGAGATAAGAGAAAATTGTATCTTCAACCACACAGATCGACTACACCAAGTCGAGGCAAACAAATCTGATAAAAGAAACCATCCCTTTGATACCAATTGTTAGGGCCAATAGGGTCCTATATACCTTGATAGGGGGGGGGGGGTGAATCAGGGTATGGATATTCTTTTTCAAAGTTCTTCCTACCCAACTGGATCTTGACCTCTTTATTACAAGGGTCACTTTGTTTGCTCTTGTGTGTAAACTATGACCACGTCTTTACTTCTTTATCTAATGATGATGCTTTGAATGCAATGCAGGGAAGAAAACAAGCAGACACATAGATTTTTACTTGGTTCACCCTCACTGGGTTACGTCCAAAGAGCATATGCCGACAATTTTCCGGTCGTACCAAATTCCACTAATCTTCACTAGATGTGGATACAAAGTTTGGGCTAGATCACTTCTAAGTCAAGGCTCACTACCTTTACAAGTTTAGGGTCAGCTCACTGCTTTCCCAAGGGTCACTCCCTGCTTCTCTCCCTCTCTGGATCACTGCCAGTGGAGAGGATCACCTTCTTCCTCTTCCTAAGCTCACTACTCTTGGAAGGAATCCACTCACAGTTTATAGACCTGTAGGTCTCTTCATTTGCATGAATGAATGAATCTTCCTCTGTGTGTAGATGCTCTGTTGAAGTACAACTTTCACCCGTAGATGAATATCTCTTTTCACCGAAGGTATTGGGAAACGTACCAGCTTCCACGTAGTTCGAGAAGCACCATTGGAACAAAACCTTACTTGGCGCGCAAGTCAATCTCGGTGCGCAAGTATCGGCGCGCAAGTCACAACGGGCGCGCAAGTCCTCCTCGGACACTTGCGCGACTCAAGCTTCCTCATCTCCAAGCTTGCACAAATCTCTTCCTTTTACGCCCAAACCAATATTGGTGCGCAACTGCCAACCGGCGCTCAACTTCTAACACTGGCACACAACTTCAACTACTGGCGCGCAAATTCACCTGCGCGACCCACACTCACCACTTGCGCGACCACCACACCTGCGCGACAGGAGCCCTGATTTCTCAAAGTGTTGAACTCCGTTGAAAATGAGGAGGGGTGGTCCAGTATTTTTAGGCAATATGACCACCCTGCGCGACGGCTCGCAAGTCACCTGTGCGACCCAGTTTCGGCGCGCAAGTCCCCTGTCATTTTAGACACTTGCGCGACCAACTCCCAAACTTGCGCGAACCTCTTTACTTTGCCATATTTTGATCTTCTGATCTTGAAAAACATATGGCGCACAAGTTTCCTAAACTCCAAGTCCTCGGTGCACAAGTCCTTTTGGCAAAAACACTTTTCATCATTTTCCGATTTTCAGGCCCTAAAATTTGGCAAACACTGGAAAACGGCGCCACCTTGTATCTGTTCTTTTGTACCTCCTCCAGATCATCCATTCCTTTTATCGACGTTCTTGAATCAAACATGGATCGTTGAACTCAGCTCTTGAACTCGACATTCCACCATGAAATCCTCTTTTTCAACAAATTTGTATGTCATTGTTTTGCTTTGTCAACAATCACTACTCAAATGTCCACTTTTTCAACAAACACAATCACCTCAAAAATGCTTCAATGATACCTTGAGGGATTTTTTCCCAACACAACTCAAATGAAATAATATGCTATGAGTGAAAATGAAAAGGTCATGTGAGGGCACACTGCCCCAATCTGAAATTTAAGATGAAATATGAAGATAAGGGCAAGGGTTATATAAATGATATGAAAGATAATTGGAGTGCTTCAGAAGATAGCTCCAGTGGATCTGATCCTTTTGATAGTGAATAGACCAATCATTCCAACTTATGTTTCATGACAGAAACATCTGAGGTAACACTTAATTATCCTATACATAATGCCTATTATTCTGGGAATAAGAGTGAGTCACATAATGATGATGATATGACTAAGGATGAATTATTTCAATACTGTGAAATAATTGAGGATACCTACAATGATCTCAAGGAAAAATGTAAATATTTAAAGAGACAACATGATTTAAATCCAAATTATAAGTCTAATTTGGATATTGAAAAAGAAAAATGTGCACAGCTGTTAAAAGAAAATACTGAACTCAAATTATCAAACGAGAAATTAAAGAGAGATCTTGAGAAGTTTACTGTCGGTAGAGATACCTGGACTCAGTTTCTTGGAAAATGGATTGCCCCAAAATATACAACTGCTATAGGATATCAACCATGACATATAAGGATCATTAAAACTAAATTTATTCCAAAATCTAAACAATTCACAACTAGTTCATGTTTTGGAACATTTCTTGAAAAAAAATTCTCTAAAGGACCAAACAATGTGTTTATGTCTCAAAATATATCTACTGATTATAGGAAACCTGGGAGAAAAGTATGGGTTCCCAAAGTTGTACATGATAACCTCTCTAGACCCAAGAAAATCTGGGTACCAAAGTTACACAACACTTAATCTGTTTTGCAGGGATGTTGTCTAAAGAGTTTCTATAAAACTCTGTGGTACTTGGATAGTGGATGTTCAAGACATATAACAGGAGACTACTCAGGATTCAAGAGCCTAATAAAAGTTTATGGTGGACATGTAACATTTGGTGACAATGAAAAGGGAAAAATCGTCGTCTTAGGCTAGATTGGTAACCCTAATGCTATATTAATTTCTAAAGTAATTTTTGTTGATGGGTTAAAATACAATCTTCTGAGTATCACTCAGTTGTGTGATGATTGTTTTAATATCTAGTTTGAAAATGATGCATGTAATGTTTTTAATTCTAAAAATGATTTATTATTTACGGATCTTAGAAATGAGAATGTATATGCTGTTGATTTAGATTCTTTATCTAAGAAAAATGTTTCTTGTTTAAATGTGTTTCACAAGGAATCTTGGTTATGGAACAAAAGATTAGGACACTGCAATGTGCACTCAATTAGGAAACTGACTAGGAAAGGTTTATTTTGAGAGTTACCTAAATTGAAATTTCCTCTTAACAAAGTGTCTAATCCTTTTCAAAAGGTAAAACAACACAAAGTTTCTTTCAAACCAAAGAAAGAAGGCTCTACTTCTCAACCGCATGAGTTGGTTCACATGGACTTGTTTGGACCATCAAGAGTTTCAAGTTTAAAAGGGAAGCACTATGTTTATGTTCTTGTAGATTATTTTTCTAGGTACACTTGGGTATAATTTATGGCTCATAAAAGTGAATCTTGTTCTTATATTATCAAATAATCCATGTTTATAGAAAATCATAGTGGACTTAGAATTAAGACGTTGAGAAGTGATCATGGCCGTGAGTTTAAAAATCAGGAGTTTGAATATAATTTCTCACACCATGGCTATAGTCACAATTTATCTGCTCCTAGAACTCCTCAACAAAATGGAGTCATAGAAGGTAGAAATAGGACACTTCAAGAGATTTACGAAACTATGCTTAGTGAGTATAATCTACCTATTTACTTTTGGGCAGAAGCTGTAAATACAAATTGTTATACCATAAATAGAGTCTTAACTAGACCTGTTCTTAAGAAGACCCCTTATTAACTTTTAAACAATAGGAGCCTAAGGTTAACTACTTCAGAGTTTTTGGCTGCAAAGTCTTTATTCATAACACTAAGGACAATCTTGACAATTTTTCCTCTAAAAGTGATGAATGAATTTTCCTAGGTTACGCAATCAAGAGTAAATCCTATAGAGTATTCAATAAGAAAACCAAATGTGTGGAAGAGTCAGTTCATGTCAAATTTGATGAGACTGATCCACATGAACCCAAAACCTCTCTTGAATATATCTAGGAAGATATGTCAATTCTGGACGTTAATGATAATGATAGTGAACACCCTATAAAAGTAACCAGTTCTGGGAATCTTTTAGAATCTGCACCTCTTGAGTCTGAACCTATAAGCAACCATGAGGAGTCCAGTTTAACTCTTTCTAGAGGTATTATAACTCTCAAAAATCATCCTTTAGATGTTGTAGTAGGTGATTTGAATAGAGGGAAACAAACTAGATCTTCTCTGAGTAACTAAGTTGAACATCAAGATTTTCTTTCACAGCTTGAACCCAAAAATATTAATGATACTATCAATCATGAATTTTGGGTGATGGCTATACAAGATGAATTAAATCAATTTGAAGGAAAAAAAGTATGGGAACTAGTTGAATGACCTAAGGTCACTTTGACAATAGGCACTAAATGGGTTTTTAGGAACAAAGTTGATGAGTCTGGAAATATAGTTAGAAACAAAGCTAGGTTAGTTGAACAAGGATATAGTCAAGAGGAAGGAATAGACTATGAGGAGACCTTTTCAACTGTAGCTAGGTTAGAGGCCATTAGGATACTACATGATTATACATCTCATCTGAAATTTAAACTTTATCAAATGGATGTTAAAAGTTCTTTTCTAAATGCATACATAATTGAGGATGTGTTTGTTGAACAACCCCTAGTCTTACAAATCCCCATTTTCCAAATCATGTTTTTAAACTTTCAAAAGCTTTATACGTTTTAAAGAAAGCTCCAAGATCTTAGTATGATAGGCTCAACTCTTTTCTTTTTCCAAAAAGTTTTGCTAAAGGAATAACTGATCCTACTCTCTTCCTTAAAAGAATTTCGAAAGACGTTTTGATAGGAAAAATTTATGTAGATGATATAATTCTTGGATCTTCTAAAAATTATTTATGTAGTGTTTTTTCAAAAATAATGGAAAATGAGTTTGAAATGAGTTTAATGGTAGAGATTAAAGTTTTTACTTTGATTTCAGATTTTCCAAAATGAAGATAGTATTGTTTTAAATCAAAGTAAATATGTTAAGGATCTTTTTAAATGTTTTGGTTTGGATTGTAGTAAAGGTAGTGATACACCTATGAGTACCACTTTCAAGTTGGATGCTGATGAAAATGGTGAATATGTGGATCAAACCAATTACTGAGGTACGATTGGGAGTCAACTCTATCTTGCCGCTAGCAGACCTGACATTATGTTCAGTGTATGCATGTGTGCTCATTTTCAATCCAATCCCAAAGAGTCTCATTTATATGACGTTAAAATTATTTTTAGATATCTCAAGTATACTATTAATTTGGGACTATTTTATCCCAGAGGGAAACCATTTGATTTAATAAGTTATTCAGATTCTGACTTTGCTGGTTGCAAGTTAAACAGAAAAATCACCTTTGTAACATGTCACATTTTAGTCAAGTCACTAGTATCATGGTTTAGTAAAAAACATAATTCTTTTGCATTATTTACTGCCATAGAAGAATATATAGTGGCTGGTAGTTGTTGTGCTCTAATTCTATGGATGAAACACACTTTACAAGACTATTGATATCATTTCAAACATGTCTCTATAAATTGTGACAACCCAAGTGCTATTAACATTTCTAAAAATCTAGTATCTCATTCTTGGACAAAGCATATTGATGTAATACATCACTTCTTGAGAGATCATTATCAAAGAGGTGATATCACTCTTGAATTCATTGGCACTGAACATCAATTGGCTGATGTATTCACAAAGCCTTTGAATTCAGAGAGGATAAACTACATCAAACATCAATTAGGGATGACTAATTTCAGTATAGGGAACATCACCGATAGGACCTCAATGTTATACCTTACCTATAGGACCTCACCATTAGACCTTACCGAGTGGACCTCACTGTTAGACCTTACCGATAGGACCACACCATTAGAACTTACTAATAGGACCTCACCGTTAGACCTTACCAATAGGAACTCACCGTTAGACCTTACCGATAGGACCCCACCATTAGACCATACCGATAAGACCTTCCCTTTAGACCTCACTGAAAGGACCACACCATTAGACATTACTGATATGATCTCACCGTTAGACCTTACTGATAGGACCTCACAATTAAACCTTACCGACATGACCTCACTGTTAGAACTTACCGATATGACCTCATCGTTAGACCTTACCGATAGGACCTCACCATTAGAACTTACCAATAGTACCTCACCGTTATATCTTACCGATAGGACCTCACCGTTAGACGTTACCGATACCTCCTTACCGATAGATGACTTGAATCTGGAACTTTACGTTTTTGTGCTCTTAGCCAAAATCTGAAATGTTTTCTGCATATTACTTATTCATTTTATCTATTTTATTTTTCAATCCATAAATGATAAAATTAAAACAAGGATCAATTATCAATCCACATCAATCCCTCTCCTGAACCATTTTCTCTGCAATATCTGAACCTAAGCCTCTACTGAACCCCTTAACCTCTCCAGATCGATGGAAAGAGTAAAAAAGATGTCGGTTGCTGATGAAGGAGATGCGCATAATCCTAAGATACCTAGATCCAATTAGAGTAGTGGAAGCCAGATAGTGGAAAATGTGCTAAACCCACATTTATCCTAGAGGGAAATAGTAGTTGAGAAGGAGTTATGTTCAGAGTGGCTGTTCTCGAGCCGGTCATTAGTACTTAAGGCACTGGAAGCTCAAGGTTGGGTTGAATGTTTTGCAAACAATAAGGAACCATATTACCCGAAGTTAGTGAAGGAATTTTATGAGTACCTCATGCTTGAGTAGTATGCGGATGAGAACCAAATGATTTCCAGAGTAAATGGAGTAATTGTGAGCTTCTCCTCTGCTCAATGGGATGAATGCTTGACGGTTCCACCAGAAGGGCTTTTTTATTTTTATTCAAAAGTGGTGCCTCCCACTAGTGAGTTATTCTGCTATAAAGAAGCATTAGCTAAACTGACAAGGAATGTAATTCCTCGTAAAGTCATTTATTCTGAAATGGCAGGAGAAGATAAGCTACTTTTCATGTTTATTCAACATGTTTTAAGTCCCAGGAGAGGGGACTTTGCAACTTTAAAGTACCGGGATGTATTTCTCTTGTATCTATTAAAGAATGGATAGAAGATCAATTTATGTAGGATTTTGATGATTCAAATAGAAGATATGACAATGAATAGTTCCAAATCCAATGCCCTATTCCATGTTATGCTGATATCCCTTATGTTTAAAGTGAAAGGAGTTGTAGGAGATAAGGAGGAAACTGTTGTTGGGCAAGATAACCATTGTATCAACAATGTGATCTGCAAGCTGATGATGATTAACTGAAATCCATGGATGAAGAGATGGTTGAATGATGAGGCTAAGGTGTATGAAGAGTTTAATCCTGTGACTCATCCTGCTAGGCCTAAGAATAAGAGAGACCCCAGTCTTAAGCCTGATGAAGTAGAGCCTTCTTGTTTAGATGAAGAAGGAGAATAAGTTGTTGCTATGAAAGAAAGAGAGGATTCTCTTATAGATGTCAGGAGTGACCCTGACCTTACCTCCAATCCTCATGCGAATACTATATCCTTTGGTGATCCTAGACCACCAAAGAGATTTCCTAGAGGGGAGGCTATCCTAAGGAACAGTGATAAGGAAATAAGTGAAGAAGAAGGGGCTGAAATTGTCTTAATAGAAGTTAGAGATACCTCATATGAGGATTAGGACTCTGAATCAAGTCATGTTAACTTTGAGATAGCTGCTGCTGTAAATGAAGAGGAATGTCTAAGTCTTAGTTCTTTAATAGGATATAAGGAAATGGTAGAAAGTAGAGATGAAGAAGTTGCTGATTCAGTTGAATCTGGACTTGTTCTAGAAGTTGTTGAAGATTATGTGGAGGAAGTGGAAGTGAACCTTCCTATTGATGAAGTTGATAAAGGAGGTTAGATAGAGATATATGTGTTTGTTCAGGAGAATGCTTCAAGTGAGGGGGAGGAACCTTTTTCTACAAGATCAGTTACTATTGCTCATGATATAGAGGACTGGAAAGAAGCTCTTGGCTTTGTGGCTTTAGGCCTAGATTATGGAGACTCTGAAAATGACCAGCCTATCAGAAGCCCTCCAATTCCTACTATCTCAGAAACTATGATTGTGTAGCTAGTGGTTTTGTTACATCAAGAATATGTAAAGAAGGATTAATTGGATTCTTTGAAATCAGAACTGAAGTGGTGTGTTGGTGACCGAAACACTGAGAAAGTGAAAAAAATAACTCACAATCAATAACTCATGACATATTCAGTGGAAAGGATAGTATCTACCTCTCACTAAACTATGTTACATGAGGTCAATGAATGTCAGAATCAGGTAAGAGATTTGGAAGAGTCTATGGAATCAATGAAACAGTCTATTTCCAACTTAGATGAATATATGGCTTTAAGAGATTAGGTGGACATAGACCTTAGATATGTTAAAAGTGTGGTTCGATAAATGGTCACAGTGTTTGAGGATTTTACGAAGTCTATAGAAACACACGTGAAAGGCCAAGATGATGATGTAAAAAGGATGATCAGTTGGATAACCAAATCATTTAAGGATACTGTGGCCTTATCTATGGAACCTTTGGGTGAATCTACTTCCACTTCAGCCTCTACTCTAGTTGACATTGATTCTTTCACGATTATTGTTAGAGAATAAGTGGAAAAGTTATCCAATGCTAATACCTCAGACTCTCTGGTCATTTCCATCACTAGGGAAATTTATAACCTTGTAGGAAATTATTTAAGGGATGCTGCCCAAGATCAGAAGGCCATCAAGGATCAAGTTTAATTCTATTACAAACGGGTTTACACTAAGCATAAGATGGATGGCCACTTCAGGTTGCTGTTGGAGAACTTGAGGATTCCACCTGCCACTTAGGTATTTAATGATCAAGTGAGAAATCTTCAGGAGCTGAATCCAGCTTTGGAAAAATTCATGGAGAGTAAGGATGATTTTATTTATGGAATTAAAAGAGGGGGAATTATTATTATGGACTTCATGAATCTTCTCTTTCCTTTCCTCCATGTGGACTACACTCCCATCATTATTCCTCCTGCTTTGCCTACTTCTTCAGCTACCTCAGGTTCCACCAGTAATGATCCATTGATGACTCATGCCCAGACCATCAGAAGTTTAACCCCAATGATTCCTCAGAGATCTACTCACTATAGGTCTACTGATTCCTCGATGGCTGCTCCTCCTACAGTAATTACTTCCATCCCTTGACCTATCCCTCCACCTTCAGAAACTGCCTCCTCAACTTCCAAGTCTAATGCTCCAATGGACATCTCTGATGTGGATTGAGTGTGGACTGTCTTACTTGATAGGGATTGGTGTATCTCTTTTTTTATAGTTTACTCCTATTTTATTAATAAAGACCCTCTCTTTTCACTATTTTTGTTCTGCATGTTTTTTGTTACTCATAAAGGGGGAGAAGATATTCAATGGGGAGACAATATTCAAAACTTGAATTATCTCAGGGAAAGAAGTGTTTATATGTGTTTTTATATGTTCTGACCTAAATGTAGTTTTTTCCATAATATTTGTGTATTCTCACATCACTAATGACATTAGAATATATGTTTAACCTTGATTCAAAACTCCTAAATCTAAAGATTCAATGACATAATTTGTGGTTATCAAAAAGGGGGAGATTATTGGACTCACCTGTTTTGATAATCCCAAATAATGTTTTGATAAGCCCAAATCTTTTTATTCATTTAAGTGAGAACCATGTTTTCATTCTATTCTAATTATGTTTCATTAATGTTTCCTGTTTCTATAGAGTAATATTCATATACTCTCAATCTCACTACTTGATTCGTTAAGCATACAGTGCAGAATTTATATAAGTACAAAGGTCACCAATACAAGGTCACTGATACAAGGTCACCAATACAAAGGTCACCGATGCAAGGTAACCAATACAAAGGTCACTGAGACAATGTCACTGATACAAAGGTCACCGATACAAGGTTATTGATACATGGTCATTGTTACATGGTCACTGATGCAATCCTACTATTGAAGGTCACCACTGAAGGTTACTGATGGAAGGTTATAGTTGTAGGTTTCCAATGTGAACCTACTATTGAATCCTACTAATGAGAAGGCTACCATTACCAGTCTACCGATACCATTACTTTGTCAAATTCCTGATATTTTTCTAATGGTCATATTCAATAACTTTAATGCTTCTGACATAATTAATATTTGTTGTAGACATATTTGGAGACCATATATTTACAGTATGAGGTATGAGAAATATTGCACGTGATGTACATACTCATATTGTCAGACCTCAAATACGAAAGAAAAAGACCGATGAAAATGATGATATATATAGAGGCATAGAGAAAGAAAAAAATATGAAGTCAAGTTCACAAGTGGAATGCATAGGGAAGAAACTACTGAAGAACAAGGAAAAACATTTTCAAGCACCTTTGTTGTGAACCCCTGGATCTACAAGAAGATCATTTCAGGAAAAACAATTTGAGGATACCTTATGGGTTTCATAAACATTAAATCAACTCAATAAGTAGAGCACTCAATTTTTGAAAGCCAGTACCTCGAGGTGCAACACCTTGTTTTGAAGACAACTTCTATAGAGAGACTCAAGATTAAAATTCTTTAATGAGTCAAGAGCTGAACTGAAAACACATAGAGCCTTCTAAACTCTATGACATCATCATTACTCTATTGTGTTTATTTCTTAATTTTACATTTTTAAGAAGTGTGTCTGTGTGCATCACACACTATCTCCTATGATAGAATTGGAGGATATTGAATATACTTACATCAAACCTCACTTACATTTTTCCCACGTAAAACTGTGGATGTTACCATGTGTGGTTTGTGTTGTTTGTCTTTCCCACAAAGAATAGTGGTAGAGGGTGTGAACCCTAGACAGTTTTTGAAAATTGTTGTAAATCCCGATACATGCTGTGTATCATGTTTATTGCTAATACAAACTGCTTAGTGGGAGATGATCACCAAGTGGAGAGTGTTAGGTCTCGGCATGAGACTGAACCTCTTGTTTATATTGTTATTGTAATCCTCATATACTTTCTTTTATTCTATCCATTGATTATATTTTTCAAAGATGGAAAACTATTTTAACATTCACTCTGATAGTTAGTTTTGGTTAGTGTGTATATATGATTAAGTTATTAAATGTATTTAAAATGTTGAATTAGTGATTGCATTGATTCAACTGAGGATTAATCAACCTTATAGAAACTTGTTGAGCGATTAAAAATTTATATATCTTCTTCATTAATTGACTGGGCTGTTTTGAATTGGGGGATTTTTATCATAATGTTTTTCTACAGAAATTATAATTGGAACTCAATTCACCCCTATTGAGTATCCACTCCGACCAACATTTTCTATCAGAGGGTCTTATTTTCAAGTATTAAGATTATTTTCCACTATGATTTTAGTTGTTTCATAAAGATCTTAAAATTTCTGTCATATCTAAATTTTCAGTTCTTTAAGTTCTAAGTAACATGGAAAATAGAGTTGAGGGTGCTGCTACTAACAAGACAACTTTCTTTAACTATAATAACTATGATCATTGAAAATTAAAAATGAAAATGTATCAGGAGAGCATGGGACCTGAAATCTAGGACACAATTGAAGAACAACATGTATTCCCTGCTACTGCTAGGGACACATGGTCTCAGTTGACAAAATCTACATTTAATAATAATTGTAAAGAAATCAGTGCTTTGTTCTATTCTGTAGGTTATGAGGAATTAAATAGAATATCTTTTTGTAAAACTTCATATGAAATTTGAGATACTTTAGTTGTTTCTCATGTGGGAACAACCAATTTTAAAGAAATGAGATTAAATACAAATACTATTAAATATGATAATTTTAAAATGAACCGTGATGAAATTATTTCTGAAATGTATCATAGGTTTAATGAAATAGTGAATACTATGAGTCTGCTTGGAAAACCAGTGGATAGAAAGGACCAAATAATGAGACTGATTCGATGCCTACATGATAGATGGAGGGGAACTTCTATTTCTATTCGAGAATCTTTTGACCTAAGAAAGCTTACCAGGAAGGAACTAATTGTAAATATTTTGATGTATGAAGAATAACATAAAGTGAATCAAGAAGTAGTAGAAGAACCAAGGATGAAGTAAATAGAATTCAAGACTTCAACCTCAAAGAGAAAAGACAAATAAAAAGTTCATGTTCCTGTAGATAGCTCCACTAGTGAAGAGTTAGATTCAAATAGTGATGATGAGATGGCTCATATGGAAAGAAGGTTCAAAAAGTTATACAGAAATAAGAAATTAATTAGGAAGTCAAACTAAAAGGGAAAGTATGATAGTAATGGACACTAGAAGAAAGATAGAAAATGGAATGACAACTCAAATGAAATAATCTTCTATGAGTGCAAAGGAAAAGGTCATGTGAAGGCAGACTCCTCCAAGCTAAAATTTAATAAGAAATATGAATATAAGGGAAAGGGTTATAAAAAGGCTATGAAAGCTACTTGAAGTGCTTTAGAAGATAGCTCCAGTGGATCTGATGCTTCTAATGGTGAACAGAACAATCATTCCAACTTATGTTTCATGACAAAAACATCTGAGGTAACACTTAATTCTCCTATACATAATGCCTATAATTCTGAGAATAAGAGTGAGTAACATAATGCCAAATATATGACTAAGGATGAATTATTTGAATACTGTGAAATACTTGAGGATACCTTTAATGAGATCAAGGAAAAATATAAATCATTAAAGAGAAAACATGCTTTAAATGCAAATTAGAAGTCTGATTTGGATATTGAAAAAGAAATATGTGCCCAGTTGTAAAAAGAAAATATTTAACTAAAATTATCAAATGAGCAATTAAAGAGATATCATGAGAAGTTTACTACCAGTAGAGATACCTTGACTCAGTTTCTAGGAAAATAGATTGCCCAAAAATATAAAACTAGTCTATGATATCAACCAAGATAGAGAAAGATCATTAAAACCAAATATATTCCAAAATCTGGACAATTCACCACTAGTTCAAGTAATGGACCATTTCTTGAAAAATAATTCGCTAAAGGACAAAACAATGTGTTTATATCTCAAAATATATCTTCTGATTGTAGGAAATATGTGAGAATAGTATGGGTTCCCAATGTTGTACATGCTAACCTCTCTAGACCCAATAAAATTTGGGTACCAAAGTTACACTGCACTTAATCTGTTTTGTAGGGATGTTACCTAAAGAGTTCATGTAAAACACTATGGTACTTGGACAGTGGATATTTAAGACTTATGATAGAAGAATACTCTTTCTTCAGGAGCCTAATAAAAGTTGATGGTGGACATGTAACATTTGGTGAAAATGCAAAGGGAAAAATTATCGGCTCAGGCCAGATTGGTAACCCAAATGTTGTATTAATTTCAAAAGTACTTTTTATTGATGGGTTAAAATACATTCTGCTGAGTATCTCTCAATTGTGTGATGATGGTTTTAATGTCAAGTTTGAAAATTATGTATGTAATGTTTTTAATTCTAAAAATGATTTAAAATTTATGGGTCTTAGAAATGAGAATGTATATGCTGTTGATTTAGATTCTTTAGCTATGAAAAATGTTACTTGTTTAAATGTGTTTGAAAAGGAATCCTGGTTATGGAACAGAAGATTAGGACTCTGTATTGTGCACTCACTTAGGAAACTGACTAGGAATGGTTTAGTTTTATAATTACCTAAATTGAAATTTCCTCTTAACAAAGTGTGTAATCCTTGTCAAAAGGGAAACAACACAAAGTTTCTTTCAAACCAATTAAAGAAGGCTCTACTTCTCAATCGCATGAGTTGGTTCACACAGACTTGTTTGGACCATCAAGAGTTTCAATTTTAAATGGGAAGAACTATGTTTATGTTCTTGTAGATGATTTTTCTAGGTACACGTGGGTATAATTTATGGCTCATAAAAGTGAAGCTTGTTCTTATATTATCAAAGAATCCAAGTCTATAGAAAATCATAGTGGACTTAGAATTAAGACGTCGAGAAGCGATCATGACAGTGAGTTTGAAAGTCAGGAGTTTGAATATTATTTCTCACACAATGGCTATTGTCACAATTTATCTTCTCATAGAATACCTCAACAAAATGGAGTCAAAGAAGGTAGAAATAGGACACTTCAAGAGATTTCCCGAACTATGCTTAGTGAGTATAATCTACCTATTTACTTTTGGGTTGAAGCTGTAAATAAAGTTTTTTATACCATAAATAGAGTCCTAATTAGACCTGTTCTTAAGAAGAACCCTTATGAAATTTGGAACAATAGGAAGACTAAGGTTAACTACTTCAGAGTTTTTGGCTGCAGATTCTTTATTCATAACACTAAGGACAATCTTGACAAGTTTTCCTCTAAAATTGATGAAGGAATTTTCCTAGGTTATGAAATAAAGATTAAAGCCTATAGAGTATTCAATAAGAAAAAAAATGTGTGGAAGAGTCAGTTCATGTCAAATTTGATGAGGCTGATTCAGATGAACCCAAAACCTCTATTGAATATCTCGAGGAAGATATGTTAATTCTGAACCTTAATGATTATGATAGTGAACACCCTGTAAAAGTTACCAATTCTGGGAATCATCTATAATCTGCACCTCTTGAGTCTGAACCTATAAACAACCATGAGGAGTCTAGTTCAACTCTTTTTAGAGGTATTAAAACTCTCAAGAGTCATCCTTTAGATGTTTTAGTAGGTGATTTAAATATAGGGACACAAACTAGAGCTTCTCTAAGAAACCAGGTTGAACATCAAGCTTTTCTTTCACAGCTTGAACCCAACAATATTAATGATGCAACCAATGATTAATTTTTGGTGATGGCTATGTAAGAATAATTAAATCATTTTAAAAGAAACAAAGTATGGGAACTAGTTCAAAGACCTAAGGACACTTTGACAATAGGCACTAAATGTGTTTTTAGGAACAAAGTTTATGAGTCTGGAAATATAGTTAGAAACAAAGATAGGTTAGTTGTACAAAGATACAGTCAAGAGGAAGGAATAGACTATTAGGAGACCTTTTCACCTGTAGATATGTTAGAGGCCATTAGGATACTACTTGCTTATACAGCTCATCTGAATTTTAAACTTTATCAAAGGGATGTTAAAAGTGATTTTCTAAATGGGTACATAGTTGATGATGTGTTTGTTGAAAAATCCCCTGGTCTTACAAATTCCCATTTTCCAAATCATGTTTTTGAACATTAAAAAGCTTTATACGGTTTAAAGCAAGACCCAAGAGCTTGGTATGTTATGCTCATCTCTTTTGTTATTTCAAAAAGTTTTACTAAAGGAATAGCTGGTCCTACTCTCTTCAAGAAATGAATTTCCCAATATGTTTTGATAGTAAAAATTTATGTAGATGATATAATTTTTGGATCTTCTAAAAATTCTTTATGTACTAATATTTTCAAAAATAATGCAAAATGAATATGAAATATGTTTAATGGGAGAACATATATTTTTCCTTGGATTTCAGATTTTTCAGAATAATGATTGTATTGTTTTAAATCAAAGAAAATATGTTAAGGATATTTTGAAAAATTTTGGTTTGGATTGTAGTAAAGGTATTGATACACCTATGATTACAACTTTCATGTTGGATGCTAATGAAAATGGTGAATTAGTGGATCAAACCAATTATAGTGGTATGATTGGGAGTCTGCTCTATCTTTCTGCTAGTAGACCTGACATTATGTTCAGTATATGCATGTGTGCTCGTTTTAAATATAATCCCAAAGAGTCTAATTTAAATTATGTTAAAAGGATATTTAAATATCTCATTTATACTAAAAATTGGGACAATTTTATCCAAGAGGACAACAATTTGATTTAATATGTTATTTGGATGCTGACTTTTCTGGTTGAAAGTTAGACAGAAAAAGCACCTCTGGAACATGTCACACTTTAGGCAAGTCACTAGTATCATGGTGCAGTAAGAAACATAATTCTGGTGCATTATCTACTGCTGAAGATGAATATATAGCGGCTGATAGTTTTTGTGCTCAATTTCTGTGGATGAAACACACTTTACTAGACTATGGATATCAATTCAAACATGTCTCTATAAAATGTGACAACCCAAGTGCTATTAACATTTCTAAAAATATGGGATCTCATGCTAGGAAAAATCATATTTATGTAAGACATCACTTCTTGAGAGATCATTATCAAAGATGTGATATCACTCTTGAATTCATTTGCACTGAACATAAATTGGCGTATGTATTCACAAAGCCTTTCCATTCAGAGAGGATAAACTACATCAAACATGAATTAGGGATGATTAATTTCTGTATAGGTAACCTCACCAATATGACCTCAGCATTAGACCTTATCGATAGGACCTCATCCTTAGGCCTTACTAAGAGGACCTCACCGTTAGAACATAATGACATGACCTCACTGTTAGAACTTACCGATAAGACCTCACCATTAGACCTTAGCAATAGGACCTCACCGTTAGACCTTACCAATAGGACCTCACCATTAGACATTACCAATAGGAACTCACCATTAGACCTTACCAAAAGGACCTCACCATTTGACCGTACCAATCAGACCTCACCGTTAGGCATTAACGATAAGACCTCACCATTAGACTTTTCTAATTGGACCTCAACATTAGACCTCACCGATAGGACCTCACCATTATACATTACTGATAGGAGCTCACTGTTAGAGCTTACCGATAGAACCTCACTGTTAGATCATACGGATAGGACCTCACCATTAGAGCTTACTAATACCTCCTTATCGATAAACGACTTGAATCTGGGACTTTACATTTTTGTTCTCTCAGCCAAAATCCGAAACGTTTTCTTCATATTACTTATTCATTTTATCTGTTTATTTTTTGATCCCTAAATGGTAAAATTTAAACATAGATCACTTCCCAAACCACATCAATCCCTCTCCCGAACTGTTTTCTCCCTAATCTTAGAAACAAAACCTCTACTGAAACCTTGATCCTCTCCCAATCAATGGCAAGAGTCAAAAGTCTATCAGTTGCTGATGAAGGAGACGCACTTGATCCTTAGAGACCTAGAGCCGAGTCGAGTAGCGGAATCCAAATAGTGGAAAAGGTGCTGAACCTGCATTTATCCTAGAGGCAAATAGAATTTGAGAAGGATTTATGTTTAGAATGGCTACTATCAAGCTAGTCGTTAGTACTTCAGGCACTGGAAGCTCAGGGTTGGGTTGAATGTTTTTCAAACAGTAATGGAAGCTATTACTCGAGGTTAGTGAAGGAATTTTATGTGTACCTCAAGTTCGATCAGTCTGAGGATGAGCACCAAATGATTTCCAGAGTAAATGGAGTAAGTGTGAGCTTCTCTTCTACTGAATGGGATGAATTCTTGAGGTTTCCACATGAAGGGATTTTGGATTTTTACTCAAAAGTGGTATATCCCACTAGTGAGTTCTTCTTCTATGAAGAAGAAATAGCTGAACTAACAGGGAATAAAATTCCAAGGAAATTCATTACTGCTGAAATGGTAGGAGAAGATAAGCTGCTTTTCAAGTTTATTCAACATGTTTTAAGTCCTAGGAGAGGGGAATTTGCAACTTTAAAGTATAAGGATGTCTTTCTCTTGTATCTATTAGAGCATGAACAAAAGATCAATTTATGTAGGTTGTTGATGATTCAACTATAAGATATGACCAAGACTTGTTCCAAATCCAATGCCTTATTCCACGCTATACTGATATCCCTTATGTTGAAAGTGAAAGGAGTTGCAGGAGATAAGGAGGAAACTTTTATTGTGCAAGATAACCATTGCATCACCAAAGTGATCTGCAAGATGATGATGATTAACTGGAATCCATGGCTGAGGAGATGGGGGAATGATGAGGCTAAGGTGTATGAAGAGTTTAATCCTGTGAATCATCCTATAAGTCCTAAGAATAAGAGAAACCCCTGTCTAATGTATGATGAAGTAGAAACTTCTTATTTTAAAGAAGAAGGAGAAGAAGATGTTGCTGTGAAAGAAAGAGAGTATCCTCCTATAGATGATAGGAGTGACCCTGACCTTCCCTCCAATCCTCGTGAGAATACTGTATCCTTTGGTGAGCCTAGCCCACCATAGAGATTCCCTAGAATGGAGGCTATCCTAAGGGACAACGATAAAGAAAGCAGTGAAGAAGAAGTGACTGAAATTGTCATAAGAGAAGTTAGAGATACATTATATGAGGATGGGGACTCTGAATCAAGTCATGGTGACTTTGAGACAGCTACTGCTAAAAATGAAGAGGAATGTCTAAGTCTTATTCCTTTAATAGGACATACAGAAACGATAGAAACTAGAGATGAAGAAGTTGCTGATTCATTCGAAGCTGGATTTGTTCTGGAAGTTGTTGAAGATTCTATGGAGGAAGTGGTAGTGAACCTTCCTATTGATGAAGTTAATCAAGGAGGTCAAATATAGATTGTTTTGGTTGTTCAGGAGAATTCTCCATGTGAGGGGGAGGAACTTGTTGCTATACGATCAGTTGCTGTTGCTCATGAGATAAAGGACTGGACCGAAGCTCCTGGCTTTGTGGTTTTAGGCCTAGATTATGGAGACTCTGAAGATGACCTGTAACATCCCAGGTAAATAATGAAAATGAAATGTTCATATATATTAATATTTGTGAATAAAATGTTAATATTACTTTAAAGGTAATTCTTTGTTCGATGGCGTGCCCAATACACAACAATGAGTTTCTTTGAAATCTTACGTTGCACACTAATAATATAATAATATTATTTTAAATGGTAGTTAACACCTAGCCTTTGTAATGGCGGGAATGAACATAAATAACTACAAAATTATTATATATGTTTGGGAAATATTTTAACAATTATCCAATAAATGATAGAGACTTAAAATTCAAATGAATCCAATTTTAAGAATAAATATTCTAATATTCTTTAAAAGGTATATTACCACCTTTTGATGGAGACACCTTTTTAAAACTATTTTTTGTCAATTTTATATGTTATATTTGAAAAAATAAAATCCTTCTTTAGAATTGGGACATTAAAATGTACTTTGTGTAATTTTTTTTTTTGTTTTTTCTATAAAGTTCATTTTAGTGAAAAATGTTGTATTATAATTCAAAAACTCCGTTTAATATAATATCTTTATATGGTTAGATTATATTATTAATTGGATTTAATGTTTAGTCAGAATATATTTTTACCATTTAATCCAATGGTGGTCATGGGAATTAATTTCACTATGAAATTGGACATAAACATGTGTTAATATTTTGATATATATTGTTTCTTAAAAACACGCTATTTGTTTTGAAAACGGGAATTAATTATAAAATTAATTAATGAAAATTATTTGTTTTGAATATGGTAAAATGGAAATCATTTTTTAATTTGTAATATCAAATTTTATTTGGATAAATTTCTGGTATTTCTTGACAAATGTTCATTTTTAATGAATAGTGAAAAATACTACATTTTACTTCAAAACTACTTTTTCATCTAATATAATTATATATATATATATTGTCATTTTAATTGGTTTTAAAGTGTAATTTAATTATGTTTTTATCACTTAATACATTTTTTTTTAATTTTATGTAATTTCAATTTTAAATTGGATGTAAAAAAACAAGACAATCTTTTGATAAATTTTTACTTCTTAAAAATCAGTCTTTGGTTATGCCAACAAGAATTATTTTTAAATTAATTATTGCATTTTTTGTGTTTGGAATTTGGTAAAATGGATTCCATATTTGGAATCAGAAGGTCCAAATTATGTTATTAAGACTCTTTTTTTGGACATTATGAATAGTAATGATGGTAATTATCTTTAATTATCATGATTAATTAGTAATCGGGTAGTTATGGGTAATAAAATAATATCATAATAATATAAAATGACCCCGACATGTGTCAAAATCCTCTTTTTTGAGTCATTACCGAACATAAAAATATTTTTACCAATCTTGAGGGCCCACGGAGTCACATGGGTGTGATAGTGACATTTATGACATTATTTTTAAAAAGGAGAGAAATATAACAAAGGATTGTATATCCTAATTACAACAATTTTAATTTTGTTTAAATAAACGATATCTTAGACTATAAATATTAATTGGAAATATTAAAATATTACCTAAATCGTGATATTTTTTTTATAATTTTTAGACATTAAATAAATAAATTTATTTATGACACCATGATGATGTAGTGATTACCTCATTAATGAACGATTTAATTAAAATGAAAAGATAAGGTAAAATCTAAAACTTACACTTGTCAAAAACCTATTTTATGAGTGTATTTTGAACCATTATTACCTTATCCTAAAAATATATCATTTTGGGACCTTTACAATCTGAAAATCATTTTATAATATAGTAACATTTCAAGACTTTCCAAAAGTGACCCTCCTCCCTCTTATAAAAGGCCCCCACCTCTACCCCCATACCCAAACCTCTCAAGCCCTTGGATCATCCAAACTATGATCGTATTATCTCTCCAAATCCCTCTCCCACTCCTAGAAGCCTCACATTGGTCAGAAATCTTTCCATGGAAGCCTTTGGCTCAAATCAAATAGAGTTACCCGATTTAGAGGTAATGTCTTCTCTTGAGTTTCTTTCTTTTATTTTCCTTCTACACTCATCACTATCTTCTTATTATTGGATACCATAATAAAAACAGTATCCTAAATATAAAAGTATGTTTTTATTATAATTATTATACATACACTTACACACACCTCCGTCAAATGGTTAAATAACATACTGTTTCTGTGGATGGAGAATTACTGCCTCACGAAACGATGATTGTTCAATCTTCTTGTAACACCTCTCATGGTGGACATTATGAAGACACTATATTTATATATGATAAATATTATATTTATGTTCTCTATATGCTTCAGTATTTATATTTAAAACATACCTTTATTCTTTTCATGTTGTGAAAATGCGATAATTTCACACGAGGAAGTGTGGACAACCGCCCCCTCAAGTGATGTGACTCATTAATTCCAAACATATAATTTATAAATAATGTAATTAATGAACTTATGTTACCTATATAAAATATATATTATACTAGAATTATAATATATCTATGTCTCATGTAGGTTTAAAGTCCATTAATATGATAAAAAAAAGAATGTAGCGTTCATGCGTATGTACACCCTACCGTCTCCATGAACAGTACATTTCATTTCTTATATCCAAACATTATGGAATAAATATATACTGTATATATATTTTATTAAAATCATGAAAACCATTCCGGAGATGATGTACTTATAACTACATGGACAATTCTCTTCAAACAAGTTTATTTATGACTCATGTACCAATATCGTCAAAACGTGTGATATGAACTCACATAATTAACTAATTATTATAACATTATAATATGTGATATGAATTGAATAATTAACTTTAAAAGAAGTCCTTAAGTAATTATAAATTTACCAAGGTTTATTATTCAGGAATATAAAGAAATGAACAAGACAAGTCGGACTTGAGGTAAGGGGACTTCTTATCTCACTTTTAAATTCCATGATATTTCCATTATTCACCAATTATTTATTGCATGTGGTGTATTGTGTACATCAATTTGATATATATTATCATGATTCTATTTATATTCATGGTATTCTGTGATTCATTTGGTTCTTATTATCTTTTGGTCATACGACTTGATTGATTACAACGAGGTAAGCAGTTTTTATCTCACTTTTTATTCCCATGAGATTCATGCTACATTTGGCACTATTTCCTTTAGTGTGGTGTATGTACTTCCCATGATTGTATTATTTTTGTAATATAATTTAATTTATGGTTATTTACATCTTCATTGTATGACCCTTCTTTCATGGGGTGTACATTTCAAAAGTTACCCAAATTGGTAAGAGAACCTTTTACCCTCCTCTTTTTAAAAGAATTATTTTTGTTAGATCTTTTAATTTACATCTTATTATGTTGGGATATGTTCTTATATATCCTTATTTGTATAAATTTTATTTCCAAGTGATAAGATACCCTTTTTATCTCTCATCAACTCATTTTCCAAATTTTAATGTGACGTCGTTAGGCTGTTGAATTTCTGGAAGGGAACTTCTTAACCCAATTTCAATTCTTTGGGTTAAACCTCTACATCTTGATTATGTCGTGCTATGAATATGTGTGGATGAAATCGGATTTTTTACACTAAATATACACTTATATTTAGTGTATTTATATTTTTCACACATAATTATGCTATTGATTTATCCTAAATCTAAGGATACCTTCTTTGTACGGGACTTCGTCTCAATCTCATTTCATTGAGGAATCTTTTGATTTCTACACGACATTATTTTATACGATGTATAAAAACCTTTTTAATTTTATTTTTATTCAAAAAGAATATTTTTACATGAAGTGTTTTACTAAACGAAAAAAGGAATGTTTTTGTCTTACGTATGCAGCGATAACGACCTCTCCACTGTCGTGACCATTATTTGAGTTTCAGCTTCCTCTACAAGCCATAAATTTTTTAAATGAAAAATAAATACCATGTTTTACTTTTATTTTATTTTGTTATTGGAAATGGTTTTGGCAATGTTTTGATTATATCAATGCGTTGTATTGATATCTTGTGATTGAAATTTGGAAATGTTATGTGTCCTTTATACAGGTTTAATTTGATACGATTATGTTATAGTTCTTGGGAATTGTTTAAGAAGTCGGGTGGTTCTGTGATAAGCTAAGGGCGGGTGATCCCAAGATAGATCTCCAATGCATTGGGTAACACAAAGGAGTTAAACACTAAGGTTTCTCCGAAGAGATTTAGGGAATATACTATGATGGGTATTCCAAACGTAACCATGAGGGTTACTCCCTACGTAAGAATGTTATGAATGCCTCAAGTTACCTTTATGTCTTATGATTTATATGATTTATTCATAAATCTTATGATTTCATTAGGTATGTTAATGCGATTATGTTTTATGAGTAAAGTATGATTTCATTGATTCTTATGTATACATGGACTAATGTTTTCTTTCTGTATTTTTATATCCCTTACTGAGCTTCTTATGCTCATCCCAAGTTTTTGATATGTTTTTCACAGGTTATAAGGAAGGGTAAGAGAAAAGAAGTATTTAAGAAGATTTATATAAAGAAAATAACTCTTTTTTTATTTACGGATTTGTAAAAAATCAGTTATAGTAGAAGTGTCAACTTTGTAATATTCAAGTTGATATGTAATAGTTATGTCCTAAATCTCTAAAACTCTAAACCGGAAAAGATCCTCACTATGAATTATTCATTTAATTTAAGATTATGTAATGTTTTAAGGCTGAGTCTTTATAGTTGGTTTCAAAGGTTGGTTTAGATAACTTTAGAGGTCAGGGTATTCTTTAAGCTCAAGTGACATTACCATAATGGTTAGGATTTTAGAAAGAGTCATAGTTATTTTTATAAATTGAATGAGTTTAAGATAACATGAATAAGTATATATTAGTGTTTACCGTCCTCATAAGATATTATATGATGATTTTACTGATATACTCACAGTGACCTTTTTGGTTATAGTAAATGGCTGGATCTGGCAGGCACCAAAGTAACAGTGGATGTGAAGAAAACTGTGACGGTTTTCTAAATGAGCAACTAAATGATGTGGGAGCTTCAATGAGAACTCTTGTGGTTTTACTCAACCAACTATCTGGAGTCATGACTGACCACCTGAACCTTAGTGATTTTTATAAGGAATCATATATGCGAGAAAAAAATCCCTACAGAAGTTCAGGTAATAATTATAAAGGTAATAATGTTCAAAATCATATGTGTCAAAGATGTGGAAAGAAACACATAGGAAAATGTTTCAAAGGGACAGAAAGATGCTATATATGTGGAAATTAAGGTCATAAAGCAAGAAACTACCATGGAAAAAAGAAACATGTAGTTGACTCTAGGAAAGGGAAAAAAGTTCTTTCTAAAGGATCAATTGAATGTTTTAAATGTGGTGTGCATGGTCATTATGCGAACACATGTCCTACGAATTAGTTTTGGGAATGGGATCACCAGGATCGTACAAATATTCATTTACCAATACTTAATTCCATTCCAATTGAGGATGAAGAAACTGACAATGACCAATGAAAGGTATGGATTATTTCTTAACATATGTTTTCCTATTATTGAATCTTAGGATATGATTCATGATTTTTTTTGTAGGAAAGAAGTGTTTCAGAATAAGTTGGAAATTAATGGTTAATGGATCATGAAGAATATTGAATGAGTAAGAAGTCAACATATAAGGGATTAAAGAGTTATGGTAGATTTTAGGATGGTGAAATGCTTAAAAGTATTAAGGCTCTTTTGATGATGTGATTACATTATAAGAATTTTTATAGTATGTGTAACCATGATGTTTGATATATGAAAATTTTATTCAAGGAATAATTATCTTTTCTTTTGTGGATATAGTTATAAAGAACCATTTTGGTTTATATGATCCTTGAATTTGAGGTAATTACCAGTTAATAAATTTTGGGAAGCCAAATTAAAGTTATTAGATAACCTTCGTGGTTAAAATATGTTATGGTTATTTTTGATGAATTTATCTCTTTTTGGGAATGTTATAAAATTACATTGTTTTTTTAAAAGGGACAACATGCAGACTGTGTGTCAACCTGTCGCGTGAGACGAAGCTGTGGGAATCAAACCCACAACCAAAGTGCGACATGTATTTATCACCTAGCACTGGGCTACATGAAGTCCCCAGTTATTATGACTTATTCTTTTTAGTTAGATGATTTTATGAATCAGGAATAAGTTGATTTTGGGTAATCTATGGAAATGATTAACCTATCATGGGGGATATGTGATTAGGTTAATTACTTTTCAGTATGAGACTTTAAGAGTAACTGATGTTATTTGGAGGTAAATTTTAAGATTTAACTTGGAAGATGATGTGATTAAATCCTTCAGATATTTGGGTTTCAATCTTATTTTGGTTTACTTTGAAGAATTTTATGGATAACTTTTTATTTAATGGCATTTCTTGAACCTTTGGTTCTTTTTCTTGAATTTTGGAGATTAAGAGTAGTATTTATTTTTATAAAGGATTATCCTTTTTGGGGATTATATGATCTCGTACTAACCATTTTTGTTTTAGTTGATGTATAAATACAAGGGAAATATATATTTCTCCTTTTGTGGATTATGTTATTCTCTAGAAGATGATTATTGTGCTTTTGATGTGACCAAGTCTTTTTGAATGCTCATCATTTGGAGAAAAGATTATTTTTGGTAGAAAATTATTAACGGATGAAACTCTACTTGAAGGTAAGTACATTTCCTTATCTTTTTATTCTATGTAGTGAATGAATTACTTAAAATTATGAAAAGGGATATAAAACAAAAACATTGTTGGTTTACGTTTCCTACTGAGTAATCAAAGACCGTTTACACACATCATAAGTTTGTGATTTTCTTGTTGTTAATTTTCTCCTAATAAAGTTTTATATCACTCTCCATCAGAACATGACCCTTTGTTTTCTCTTCCATATCCATGTTTTCCTACATGGAATCCTAGTATGGGTTAACTCGGGTGACATTTGTACTTCTCTTTCTTTCTTTTAAAGTGATAGTTTTACTAACTCTTTTTCTGATGTGGGACTTTCAATGAATTTTCCAAACCGAATTTTAAAATTTCGAGGACGCAATTCACAAAGGGGGGAATGATGTAACATCCCAGGTAAATAATGAATATGAAATGTTCATATATATTAATATTTGTGAATAAAATGTTAATATTACTTTAAAGGGAATTCTATGTTCGATGGCGTACCCAATACACAACAATGAGTCTCTGTGAAATCTTACGTTGCACACTCATAATATAATAATATTATTTTAAATGGTAGTTAATTCCTAGCCATTGTAATGGCAGGAATTAACATAAATAACTACAAAATGATTATATATGTTTGTTAAATATTTTAACAATTACCCAATAAATGATAGAGGCTTAAAATGAAAATGAATCCAATTTTAAGAATAAATATTCTAATATTCTTTAAAAGGTCGATTAACAAGCTTTTGATGGAGAAAACTTTTTAAAACTACTTTTGGTCAATTTTATATTTTATATTTGAAAAAATAAAATCCTTCTTTAGAATTGGGACATCAAAATTACTTTTTGTAAATTTTCGTTATTTTTTTGATGAAGTTCATTTTAGTGAAAAATGATATATTATAATTAAAACCTATTTTTAATCTAATTTATTTATATGGATAGATTATCTTTTTAATTGGGTTTAAATTTTAGTTAAAATATTTTTTTACCATTTAATCAAATGGTGGTCATTGGAATTAATTTCACTTTGAAATTGGACATAAACAAGTGTCAATCTTTTGATAGATATTGTTTCTTAAAAACACACTATTTGTTTTGGGAGCAGGAATTAATTATAAAATTAATTAATGAAAAGTATATGTTTTGAATTTGGAAAAATGTATATCATTTTTGAATTTGGAATATCAAATTTACTTTGGATAAATTTTTGGTATTTTCTGACAAATGTTCATTTTAAATGAATCGTGAAAAATACAGCATTTTACTTCAAAACTGCTTTCTCATCTAATTTAATTATATAGTTAGATTTTCCTTTTAATTGGTTTTAAAGTGTAATTGAATTATATTTTTATCACTTAATACAATGTTGTTCATTGGAAGTATTTTCACTTTTCAAATTGATGTAAACAAATTCAATCTTTTGATAAATTTTACTTCTTAATAACTTGTCTTTGGTTGTGACAACGAGAATTATTTTTAAATTAATTACTGAAATTTATGTGTTTGGAATTTGGTAAAATGGATTATATATTTGGAATTATAAGGTCCAAATTATGTAATTAAGACTATTTTGTTTTTGTACATTATGAATAGTAATGATGATAATTATCTTTAATTATCATGATTAATTAGTAATCGGGTAGTTATGGGTAAACAAATAATATCATAATAATATAAAATGACCCCAACATGTGTCCAAATCCTCTTTTTTGAGTCCTGGCCAAACATGGGAATCCTTGTATCAAACTTGAGGGCCCATGGAGTCACATGGGTGTGATAGTGACATTTATGAGGTAAAATAAAAAACTTACACTTGTCAAAAACCTATTTTATGGGTGGATTTCGAAACCTTATCACCTTATCCTCAAACGTTATTATTTTGGGACCTTTAAAATCCATAAATCATTTTATAATAAAGTAAAAATTTGAAACTTTCCAAAAGTGACCCTCCTCCCTCTTATAAAAGGCCCCCACCTCTACCCCCATACCCACACCACTAAAGCCCTTGGATTATCCAAACTCTGCTCTTATTATCTCTCTACATCCCTCTATCACTCCTATAATCCTCACTCTGGGAATAAGTCTTTCCAAGAAAGCCTTTGGCTCAAATCAAAAAGAGTTACCTGATTTTGAGGTAATGTCTTCTCTCGAGTTTCTTTATTTTATTTTCCTTCTTCACTCACCACTATCTTCTTATTATTTTATCCCATAAAAATACTAGTATAATAAATATATTATGATGTTGTTATGACATGGATTCTACCTACACTTACACACACATCCGTCTAATGGTTAAAGAACATACTGTTTCTGTGGATGGCGAATTACTGCCTCGTGAAACGATGATTGTTAAATCTTCTTGTAACACCTCTCATGGTGGCCATTATGATGGAACTATATTTATATATGATAAATATTATATTTATGTCCCATCTATGCTTCTTTATTTATATTTAAATCATACCTTTATGCTTTTCATGTTGTGAAAATGCGATAATTTCACATGAGGAAGTGTGGACAACCGCCCCCTCAAGTGATGTGACTCGTTCATGCCAAACATGGAATTTATAAACAATGTAATTAATGAAATTATGATAAATATATATATATAATATATTATAATGTAATTATAATATATCTATGTCTCATTTAGTTTTAAATCCCAATAATATGACAAAAAAAATGAATGTAGCGTTTATGCGTATGTACAGCCTACCGTCTCCAAGAATGGTACATTTCATTTATTATCTCCAAACATTATGGAATAAATTTATACTAGATATATATGATATTTAAATCCTGAACACCATTCTGGAGATGATGTACTTATAACTACATGGACAATTCTCTTTAAACAAGTTTATTTTTGACTCATGTACCGAACATCGACAAAACATATGATATGAACTCACATATTTAACAAATTATTATAACATGACAATATGAGATATGAATTGAATAATAAAATTTAAAGGAATTAATTATGAAATTATAAATTTTCCATGGTTTATTATTTAGGAATATATAGAAACGTACAAGACAAGTCGGACTTGTGGTAAGGGGATTTTTTATTTCACTTTTAAATTCCTTGAGATTTACATTGTTCTCCAATTATTTATTACAAGTGGTGTATTATGTACTTCCATTTGACATATATTATCATTATTATATTTTATATTCATGGTATTCTGTGATTCATTTGGTTCTTATTATCTTCTGGTCATACAACTTAATTGATTACAACAAGGTAAGGGGTTTTTATCTCACTTTTTATTCCCGTGAGATTCATGATACATTTTACACTATTTTATTTTTGTGTTGTGTATGTACTTCCAATGATTGTATTTTTTGTTTAATATACTTGAATTTATGGTTATTTACATCTTAATTGTATGACCATTCTTTCATGGGTTTTATATTTCGAAAGTTACCCAAATCGGTAAGGGAACCTTTCACCCTCTTCTTTTTAAAAGACTTATTTTGGTTAGATAATTTAATTTACATTTTCTTATGTTGGGATATGTTCTTATATATCCTTATTGCTCTAAATTTTATGTCCATGTGATGAGATACCATTTTTATCTTATGTATGCAGCGACAACTACTTCTCCACCGCCGTGACCATTATTTGAGTTTTAGCTTCCTCTACATGCCATAAATTTTTTAAATGAAAAATAAATTCCATGTTTTACTTTTCTTATATTTTGGTATTGAAAATGGGTTTGATAATGTTTTGATTATATCAATGTTTTGTATTTATATCTTGTGATTGAAATGTGGAAATGTTATGTTTCCTTTATGCATGTTTCATGTGATACGATTATGTTATGGTTCTTGGGAATTGTTTATGAAGTCAGGTGGTTCTGTGATAAACTAAGGGAAGGTGAGCCCAAGATGTCTCTCCAATGAATTGGGTAATGCTAAGGAGTTAAATTATAAGGTTTCTCTGAAAAGATTTAGGGAATATATTGTGATCGGTATTCCAAACGTAACCTTGAGTGTTACTCCCTACGTAAGAATGTTATGAATGCCTCAAGTTACCTTTATGTATTATGATTTCTATTATTTATTCATAAATATTATGATTTCATGAGGTATGTTAAAGTGATAATGTTTTATGAGTAAAGTATTATTTCATTGATTCTTATGTACACATGGAAAAATGTTTTCTTTCCATATTTTTATATCCCTTACTAATCTTTTTATGATCATCCCAAGTTTTTGAAATGTTTTTCATAGTTTAAAAGGAAGGGTAAGATTAAGGAAGTATGAAAGAAGTTTTATATCAAGAAAAGAACTCTTGTTTTATTTAAGGATTTGAATAAAAATCAGTTATAGTAGAAGTGCCTAATTTGTAATATTCAAGTTGATATGTAATAGTTATGTCCTAAATATCTAAAAATATAAACCTGAAAAGATCCTTAATCTGAATTATTAATTTAATTCAAGAGCATTTAATGTTTTAAGGCTCGGTCCTTATATGACCAGCCTTTCAGAAGCCCTCTAATTCCTACTATCTCAGAAACAACCATTGTGTAGCCAATGGTTTTGTTACCTTGAGACTATGTAAATAAGGATGAATTGGATTCTTTAAAATTAGAACTGAAGAGGTATATTAATGAGAATAACACTGAGATAAAGAGAACAATAGATCACAATCAAGAACTCATGAAATTTTCAGTGGTACGGATAGTCTCTACCTCTCACTCATCTATGTTACATGAGGTCAAGGAATGTCATAATCAGGTAAGAGATTTGTTAGAGTCTATGGAATCAATGAAATAGTCTATTGCTAGATTAGATGCATATATGGCTTTATGAGCTCAGGTGGATAGAGACCTTAGATATTTTTAAAGTGTGGTTCTGCAAATGGTCACGGGTTTTGGGGATTTTAATAAGTCTATGGAAACACATGTGAAATGCCAAGATGATGATGTAAAAAGGCTGATCAGTGGGCTGACCAAAGCATTTAAGGAGACCGTGGATTTCTCTATGGAACCTCTAGGTGCATCTAATTCCACTTAAGCCTCTCCTCCAGTTGACATTGAATCTTTCAGAACCATTGTCAGAGAATAAGTGGAAAAGATCTCTAGCGATAATACCTCAGAGGTAATTTCCATCACCAGGGAAATTCATAACCTTGAATGAAATTATTTAAGTGAAGCTGCTCAAGATCAGAAATCCATCAAGGATCAAGTTGACTTCTATTACAAAAGAGTTTACACTAATCATAATATGAATGTCCACTTAAGGTTGCTGTTGGAGAACTTGAGGATTCCACCTGCCACTCAGGCATTTAAAGATCAAGTGAGAAAGCTTCGAGAGCTGAATCCAGCTTTGGAAAAATTCATGGAGAGTAAGTATGATTTTATATATGGTTTGGAAAGAGGGGGACATATTATTATGGACTTAATGAATCTTCCTTTGCCTTTACATCATGTGGACTACATTCCCATAATTGTTCCTCCTTTTCCTGTTTCTTCAGTTTTCTAAAGTTCCACCAGTACTGCTCCATTGAGGAATCCTTCATAGGCCATCAGAAGTTTGACCCCAATGATTCTTCTGAGATCTAATCACTATAGGTCTACTGATTCCTCGATGGCTGCTCCTCCAACACTACTTACTGCCATCCCTCTACCTATCCCTCCACCTTCAGAACCTTCCTCCTCAGCTTCCAAGTCCAAAGCTCCAATGGAAATCTCTGATGTGGATTGAGTGTGGACTATCTTACCTGATAGGTATTAGTGTACCTATTTTTGTATAGTTTACTCCTATTTTATTAATAAAGACCCTCTCTTTTAACTATTTTTGTTCTACACACTTCTTGTTAATCACACAGGGGGAGAAGATATTCAAGGGGGAGACAATATTCAAAACTTGAATAATCTCCTGGAAAGAAGTGTTTATATGCGTTTGTATATGTTCTGACCTAAATTTAGTGTTCTACATAATATTTTTGTATGTTCACATCACTGATGACATTAGTATATTTGTTTAACCTTGATTCAAAACTCTTAAATCTAAAGATTCAATGACATAATTTGTGATTATCAAAAAGTGGGAGATTGTTGGACTCACCTATTTTGATAATCCCAAATCATGTTTTGATAATCCCAAATCATGTTATTATTTTATTTGAGAACCATGTTTTCATTCTATGATAATTATGTTTCATTAATGTTTCCTATTTTTATAGAGTAATATTCATGTACTATCAATCTCACTTCTTGGTTGGAGCAGCTTGCAGTGTAGAATTTATCTATGTACAAAGGTCACCGATACAAGGTCACCGATACAAAGGTCACCGACACAAGGTTACTGATACATGGTCACTGTTACAAGGTCGCCGATGCAAGCATACTGTTGAAGGTCACCACTGAAGGTTACCGATGGAAGGTTACAGTTGTAGGTTGCTGATGTGAATCTGCTTTTGGATCCTACAGATGTGAAGACTACCGTTACCAGTCGACCGATACCCTTTATCAAATTTATGATATTTTTCTAACAGTCACATTCATTAACTTTAATGCTTCTAACTTAATTAATATTTTTTGTATACATATCTGGAGACCATATCCTGACAGTACGAGGTACGAGAAAGATTGCACATGATGTATGTAATCCGATTGTCGGACCTCAAATACGAAAGAACAAGACTGAAGAAAATGAAGATATATATGGAGGCACAGAGAAAAACAAAAATACTAAGTGAAGTTCACAAGTCGAATGCATATGGAAGAAAATACTGAAGAACAAGGAAAAAACTTTTTCAAGAACCTTCACTACGAACCCCTAGAACTACAAGAAGATCATTTCGGGAAAACAACTTGATGTTTACTTCTGTGTTTCATAAAAATTCAATCAACTCAATAATAAGGACACTCAATTTCTGAAATCCAGTACCTGGAGTTGTGACACTCTGTTTTGAAGACAACCTCCAGAGATAGACTCAAGCTACAATTTCTTTAAGGAGTCAAGAGATGAACTGAAAACACATAAAGCCTTCTAAAATCTATCACATAATAATTTATCTATTGTGTTTTTTCTTTCTTTTAAATTTATTAAAAGTGGGTCTACTTTCTTCACACACTGTCTCCTATGCTAGAACTGGAGGATATTGACTATCCTTACATCAAACCTCACTTACATTTTGTTCCCATGTGAAACTGTGGAAGAGACCCTGTGTGGTCTGTGTTGTTTATCATTCCCATGAAGAACAGTGGTAGAGGTTGTAAACTCTTGAAAGTTTGTGAAAACTGTTTTAAGGCCCGATACAGACTGTGTATCAAGTTTACTACTAATAGAAACTTCTTGGTGGTAAGTGATCACCAAGTGTAGAGGATTAGGTCTTGGATTGAGACCAAACCTCTTGTTTATATTGTTTTTCTAATCTTCATATACTCTTTTTTATTTTATCCACTGCTTATATTTTTCAAAGATAGAATACTGTATTTATATTCACTATGATAGTTAGTTTTGGATAGTGTGTATATATGCTTAATTCTGTAAACTTGTTTCAAAAGTTGAATTAGTGATTGCATCGATTCAACTGCGGACAAATCAACTGTAGAGAAACTTGTTGAGAAATTATACATTTATATCTCTACTACCTTAATTGATAGGGCTATTTTGAATTGGGGGATTTTTATCCTAATGTTTTTAACAAAAATTTTAATTGGGACTCAATTCACACCCCCTCTTGAGTATCCACTCAGACAAAAAATCCCAAAGAAACTCTATACAGAAAACACGTTCTTGGGATTCTTCTAGGAAGAAATAGCTCTAACCTTCTCTAGGTAAAAAAATACTCATGATTCTGAGATAATATGACCCAAAAAGTGAACCTTTTCGATCTAGAAGTGAAACTTAGAAAGCTTTTCAAAAACATGAATCTCCTTCAGTGTACTCTGAATGATCTCAAGGTTCATAGGATGGTCGCTATGTGTGTAAGAATAAACCAATATTTCATCCACAAATAATACAACAAAGGAATCCAAATAGGGATGAAAAACCCTATTAATAAAATCATTCAAAATGGTAGGCATGTTTGTAAGGCTGAATGACATAACAAGATACTCATACACACCACAACTTCTATGGAAACTATATGAGATATGTCTGATGGATAAGCTCACAAATAATGATAGCCCGATATTAGGATGATCTTAGAGATGACCCTAGGTCCTAATATCTGATTAAATATATGAGATATTAAAGGTAGTGTATACATATTCTTGACTGTAAGCTGGTTTCATCATCTCTAATCCATGCATAAATAAAAGTTCCCATCCATTTTCTTGGAAAAAGCACCGGAGAACCCCATGAGGAAGTGTTGGAATTTATAAAACCTTTGGAATTTAAATCCTCTAACTACTGCTTGAGATTATGAAGCTCAGTAATTTCCATCCTTTATGGAGGAATGGATATTAGAGATTCTCTTAGAACAACCTCAATCGTAAAATCTACCTCTATCTAAGGAGGTAAGCCAGAAAAATCCTCATGAAATATGTATAAAAATTGATATACTACTAGAGAAAATTTATATTTAAGTATACCATAATCCTCCATGATAAGATTAGTAGTATGAGTGGTCACTCTACCTAGCCCATGATGATATGGTCCATCTCTATTATCCTGGACATCCCACTCACCCTTATGTAGATAACTACTTCCCATTGGTGATGTAAACGACACCATGTAGTGACAAATGTCTACAAAGTCATGATATGGAACCAACCAATCCATCTAGTGAATAAAATCAAATCCCATCATCTTGAGAACAAAGTGGTCTCACAAGAATGGGTAACGAGCTACCTCAAAGGGATAGTCCCAACATTGTCTTATCCCCTTTAACCGTACTCCTAATAGTGTATCCAGGGTCATTACCCCACAATAATACTGTATCTCCAGCCCATGGATTTTTATTATAGATAATGATATGAAAGAGTGTGAAGCACCTATATTAAATAAATAAGACACTATAGTGGATGCTACTAGAATAGTACCTTGTATTGTAGATGGTCCTGAAGCCTTATCCTTGGGTATCAGCTATAATGAATGAAACTAAATTGATCTAAAAACCTATGATACAATTGGAGTTCCATGATAAAAACTACTCTAAGGCACTACTAGTTACTAGGAGTCTAGCTAACATTACATCAACATCCTCCTCATCCAGTCCTATTGGTGATACCCCAACTCCGCACCTAACGTGGCATAAAGGAACCTACCCCTGAAGATGTAGCTGGTGCATAACCTCTTCCACAAGAAGCTAACATAAAGGTCTGAAAGAATATCTAAGGATGACCCATATGGCCGCAAGACTTACAATACATTGGGTCTCTATCACACTGAGGCTTCAGATGCCCCTACCATCCACAATGGTGACACACCAGAGAGGTAGTAGTAAGGGTACCCTAACATCCACTTTTGGATGAGAAACCTCGAAGTATTGCTTCTTTATATAGGAGGAACTACTGGCCTACCTTTCCACTGGTCCTTTGTACCCAGTACTATAACCGTCCCTCAGGTTGAGATTAGTGATAAGATCCGGATTGAATATTTCATAAAAGCTATGTAATTGAAGGACATTCACCTGATTATAGATGACATACATGATCCCTTCGTGGAAGCATATAACACATGAAATCTCATAACTGGATAGAAGTGGTGCGATGCGCTGTAACTGAGTGAAACATGATGAATATTCTATGACTAACATATAGCCCTGGTCGGGGTGCATGAACACTATAGATATGTTAGAACTCAAAAGATTATGAATAAACTGATCCTAGATGGTAGTATGGAAATTATCCCATACCATACCCTGATGAAGACAAGCCTAGGTAACTATATTCCACCAACACTTTCCAAATCATGAAACCTGTAAGAAGAAGACTTGGGACTCGAATCCATAATAATATATAGATGCTCAATTATAGAAGGGGTGGCCTCTAGGAAATAATCAGTAGCATGTGGACCGCCATCCCATGAGAAGGTAGGAGGATGATGCTGCTGGAAATCACGCATCATATCAGCCATCGTAGGTATATACCTTTGAACACCATGCATGGACTACATTAGACGTAGTAAACTATCTCTAACTTGAGGATTAGGTCCCAAATCAGTTACAACAAGTAGTTCCTCAAGTGTCACTCGTGAAGGTAATACTGGCATATTAGGGTCCACCATGTCTAGAGCATGATCATCACCACCATCCTAGTGAACAACTTGAGGAAGTCATGAAGGAATTGGTCTATAAATTCTAAGTACGCACCTCAAAAGAATCTTTAAGCTGTAATATAACAACATTATCAAATTATGAATAGATAGAAGGGTTTCACTACCCATGGTATAGTACCCCAACTACCAGGTTAGAATTTTAGGTATTTTTATGTTTATAAGTATATGTTACAAGGGTTCTAGTAGATTAAGATTAAACTATACCTTGCCTCATCATTTACTGGAAACTGTTTCATTTTACAAGTCATGATTCACTTTCCATGTTTACATCTTCTTATTTTCATATATCCAAATTCATTTAAAATGAATTTCCATTCCCAGTGAATATGGACCCTTACTCCTTATCACTGAAAATGAATCCCCTTCGATTTTAATCTAATGGATCAACTCTGTAAATTACCAATTAAAATCCATGAGCGACCATAAAAACTAATGAATTGAAACTAGCAATCACTGAATCACATCCAAGGAAAATCACAATCACAATATAACTACCACAACATCCCTCAACAATCACATTCATATTAAGAAATGCAACGGGTGAAATTCACCTATATGGCATGACAATATGAATGACATGCAAATTATAGGGGCCTGTGATGATGCATGAAACAGTGCTCATTTCCCTCAAATAATCGACCCAAGGATGAAATGAATTTCTCAATCATGAGAATAATTAACAACACCACATAGCATGTGAGTCAACAAATGGTGAAATGATATCAAATGTAATAGAAAAAATAGGACATCAATTATAATATAGGAAAATTGTAATTTACCCTGAACATCAGTTCACAATTCCCATGCATGGCTTATAAACAAGTTACATGAATTACAATTCTTTTTACTATTGTCTCCAAATAGTAAATCAAGAAAGGAATCCTTTGATACGACCTAATGACATCCCAAACCCAGATTCCACAAAAGGTTCCCTGAGCCTGATTGGACACATGGAATCAAACACATCTCCTAAAATAGCATAGGCTACTAAATTTTAGAGAGAGTATATGGTGTGTTAATGAGGAGACTATGCACTCATTACTAGAGTGCATTGTAGTAGATAACATATAAGAAACATAAGTAAATAGAGGAAATAATATAAAAAGATGGAACATAAAAATATAACTAAATTGTAACAATAAATAATCGGATGATATAAAAAATATAATGATGATATATGTCATGTATCTAGAAATATAGTAACAAGGATACAAATCAGTGTAAAATACATTCAAGAAAAATATAGAAAAAATAATGCAATAAACTATCCCAATCATCCTGTGCTCCAGCTCGGTCATCTTCTATTATCTCCATCACAAGCAATCAAGAAATCAAATATCTAAAGAAATGCACTTCCCTTTATCAGCACCAACATACATGTAATATTCTTGGGTACCAATGGTTCATATATAGTTGTCCACCACCAATGGTGTCTATAACATATTGTTCATGTAATATAAAATGTACCAATGTGAAAGAATGCATTTGTAAAATTAAAGAAGTACAAAAATATAAATAACCAAGTACCTTCTTCAGCCCTCAACTAATGTCTAAATATATAACCATTTCATTATTTAATTAAGTTCCAGTTTAAATATTTAAATCATGTGAGCCATAGAAATCACTGACATCACCATGTGATAGTAATAGTTAATGTTAAAATATGTAACCAGGAAACCTATATTGAAATTAATAATGAAAGGTTTCCAAAGTAATAACCAAGGAAACCCATACCTAAAGGGTCTCCAACTTAGTAGTAACTGTGACTTCGCAATAGGGGTAAGAATGTAATACAAGGAGCTTTGTCCAAGGAATTCCACAATAAATGATTTAGCTGAGTCCAAGGAGTACATCCAAGGTAAAATGAGATAACCTATAACAAGGACCAAGGATGTAACCAAGGCACCATGTGTCCATAGAAGCCAAGTTGGATCCAAGGAGTGTATCCAAGGAATCTTGTAATGGTAAATTAGGGATCTTATAGTGTCATCCCATGCATCCACTCATATATGAGGATTATGTTCCAAGGTGGGTCTCAACCAAGGAAACCAACATCGTTGAATCATAATGGAATCCATGAGAACTCAAGGCATTCCCTTAGGAATCCAAAAAAAACTTGTGTCCAACCACTCCTATAGTAATGATTTCAAGGTTCATATATAATTTAGCTCCTTATATTTAATTCATTTATTTTGTTAGTCCATATGGTGCCCATCACATTTAATAAGTTCAAGAGGCCCAATCCCTACATATCATTAGTGTGATATGGACAAGGAGCATAAAAACATTTAATTGATTCATATTAGTCATAATCATTTTACTTGATTCATTCTTCTACCTTCCATTGTAAGGTTCAAGGGGTGCTACGACATGCAACCAGACATTCATTTTCATTCAATTAGGCCATGTTATATATAAACAATATACTTTCTGATTTAATTTAAAATTGATTAATCTTGTTGAATAACTTAACTTAGGTGGGTAAAGTATCAATCAAGGATAATCATTAAAATTTAATATTCATTTAAATAAGGAGTCTTACCCTTAGTACAGTTATGCAATAAGCACACCAAAACAGTGGCTCAGATGAACATTTCAAAGCTCTAAAACTCAATTATGAATAACACCCTACTTGGGGAGGTTAGATTTGTGGAAATAACCACAAAAATGAAATACATAAATTAAATGGGTCTTAGAACATGGATATAATGACTAAAATCAAGACATATAATTTAACAAATGATGCCCGATGAAATCGGCATGACCACATGACAATTTATAAAATGATGAATCTTGAGGAGTGAGTTATAAACCACCTACCTCATATATGTACAACTCTCCTCATATAGTATCAACCAATAATTCGGTATGGTTTGGATGGGATCTGATGAATGGATAACTACCTTGAAATTGGGGCATATGTGCCTGCATCTAAAGAGAAATGTTAATAGGAATAAGAACAATGAAAGAATAAAAAGGAATTGAGATCTTATTAGTGTGGATCCAATGAGACAAATGACGCTTTGATCAGACTCCAGATAGATTCTCATGTTTTATTCTTTGAATATAGGGATTTTTGGCTTCAAAAGGGAGGAAATAGGGGATACCATCCATTGGAAAATAAAATGAGATTAGGGTATAACGTAAAACTTCATTTAAGGGTAAAATAATAATTTTTCTTAAATTAGCCTTCGCACGGTTTTGCCGCACTATTTGGAAAAACCATGCACCAATCTTGAATGGTCAGTTTTAGGAAGGTGTATACTACACAGTTATTGGGAATGATTTGGCTAACCTTTCATAATCCATGTGAAACACCACGTTCAAAATTACAAACATTCTCACATGGTCGTACACCCATTTTTCATGGTTAGGTCAAACTATGCTCCCTCTTGCTTCTCATTGTCCATCTTCATACAACCAAATCTAACCGTGTGGACTTCCTGTCATGGTTTATTCTAACCATGTGAAATTCTATTTTCTCCCACTAACTGGGGTACGAGCACCAAACACGCTTAGATCACCCAAAAAACCTTCACTAACTCATATGGCATCCACATTATGTCAAAAATAAAGAATTATAAAAATGTTAAAGGACCCATTCCTAAGTGAAAAATCAGGTTCCTACACGTTTATTATGTTTTCTTTCCATGGGTTACGAATAAAGGTGTTATGTATAATTTTTATAGGAAGTGTACTAGTTATGGATAGCTTAGTGGGAGAAAATGTAGTTTACTTATGAACTGGTTGATTATGTACCCGAGTTTCCAAAGATACTAGACCTATAAGATTATAGCATGGATATTTATGTTATATAGTGAATATTCATCTAATAAGACATATTATCTATGTATAAAAAGTATCGGTAGATATAGTTATTGTCAGAGAAATTTTCTTTTTATATTTGGAAACTAGGATGAGAAATATTTAGTGATAACCCTTAGAATAATCCTAGGTATAGGATAACATCCTTTGTTATGGTAACGAAACGAGTGTTTTTTCATATAAAACAAACCTATTTGGATACAATGAGTGGAAATAATTTTGGAATGGATTAATCTAGTGGTAATAACCATGGAATGAGTTGGTCGAGTATATATCCTCCATCAGTTTCTTGCATTGTGATTCCTTCCTTACTGCACACCCGGTTTGAAACTCCTAGGGGATATGATTGGGTGAATTAAAATTTTCTCTATAAACCATTATGAAGGATTTGAATAGATCATGATCATGAGTAGCCTATGTTAAAACTAAGGTATCACATATTGAAAGGAACTTGTCATGATTTATAAACCTTATAAATGATTTTTCATTATTATGTGGTTTCCCACTATGATTTTTGTTGCTAACACTATTCTTTTTGTTTTAGTCAATTGATGGAATATGAAGGATTCATGTTAATGCTAATTATTATGGAAAATGAAATTATTGTCTTCATGAGTAACAAAATGTTATGGGAGATAGAATGGAAAATATTATTGCTATGCTTACACAACATTCTCAAGATATAAATCATATTGAGCTTCCAAATGAGAAAAGGAAGAAAAAATATTCTATTGATCCTCAATGAGGAAACACACAACTTACTTTATTGGGTCCACTAATCCACTAGTAACAAAGTAATGGATTAGTACTAATGAAAATATATTTTCCATTATCTAGTGTCTGGAACTTGAGAATGTTATTTTAGATATTTATTATTTTTAAGTTGAAGCATATCAATGGTGGAATATTTTCAAGAATACGAGGAAACCTGAAAAAATTGACTCCCTAGATTTGGTTGAGTATAAAATATTATTTCCCAATAAGTATTTTCATTAATTTTTTTATATGAAAATGTTGAAGGAATTCCTTAAGATAATGTAGAATTATGAGGAATATGTTTGTTCCTATGAACAAAATTTTACAAGACTTGCAAGTTATGATTCTAGTATTATCATCCAATAATGTAAGGAAAATACTTATTGAAAAATAATATGAAAATGGAGAAGGAATTCCATAAGCTAAAGAAGAAGGATAACGATTTTGTTGGTTTCTATGGAGAAAATTTTACAAAACCTATGAGGTATGCTTCTAGTATTATCATCCTACCGGAAAGTAAGGTTGATCAATTTTTTAGTTTCTTAAAACCAAGACCTCAAAGGAAATTATACATAAGGGACTTTAGTAGATATGAATAAATCATTTAATTTTCTAACATGGTGGAAATGTAGATTAGAGTTACCCATAAATATCATGGGTTTGATAAGAAAAGAAAGTTGGAAATCAGAGGAAACTATAAAAACCATGAAGAGAAGAAGATGATACATCCTTTATTATCGATGTTTGGAAGGAAACATAAAAAAACTTGTCTTAAGAGGACTGGTAAATATTTTAAGTGTGGAAATGTAGGTCATTGGGTAATAAAATGAAGAAGTTATGGGAATAAGATATCTAAAATAAGAATAGAGATAAATTTCCACATATTGAACCATTCAAACTCCGGGGTTTAAAATATAAGTATTTTGGGAATTATAATAACCATTGCTCAAATCTGAATGCTAATGATGATGATGGACATCAGTAAAATCATAAGATGAAAGGTAATGGGAATTATCATATGATCACTATTTCTGATGAGGAGTATAATAATAACATGGTGAAATATATAATTATCATCCAATCTAGAACTAATAATGTATTATTTGACTCTGGATCTACCCACTGTTTTATATATAAATAAATTTTTAAGGGAATCAAAAATTCTACCCCAATAATTAGATGTTGAATCATTAGTGAAATCTACTAATGGTATAATGATCAAATCTAAATTATATGATTTTTATCCATTTTCAGTTTGTGGTAATGTGATTCCTAAAAATATTTTTATTCTCCCTCAAGTTGAATTTGATGTTATCACAAGAATGAATTGGATTTTATTACATAAATCCCCCATTTCTATAGAAGAGAAGTCACACTTGATACTCCAAACCAACCCATGATCATCTATCAATGAGATGATAAATATAAAATTATGATGGAAATCACATCCATTGTATGGGACTTGATTCATATTAAAAAGATGTGTTTATCACAGTGGGTTGGGGAGAAATGATTATCAATGATATACCTATTATGTGGGATTTTTATGTATCTTGGAAAGAGTTTTCTTATTCCATCAAATCATGTAGTTATGTTCTAAATATAACTGATAATTGGTGCTACACCTATTTCAAAGACTCCATATAGAATGAACTCAATTGAGTTGAAGTAATTGAATAAGGAAGTGAGAAGAATTTATTAAATAGATTAATTTTTCCATATATGGAACCTTTGGGTGAACCTCTTCTTTTTTTAAGAAGAAAGATGGATCAATGTGACTTTTTTGTTGATTATTAAGATCTGAACAAGAAAAATAATAATAAAAATAATCATCTAAATTTTATTGATTACTTTTTTATCTATTGTGTGGAGGTAAATAATTTTATAATATTGATATTAATTTTGGATATCATCAATTGAGGGTCAAAAAAGAGGATATACCAAAAACAATATTTCATAAAAGGTATAAACACTATGAATTTATATTGATTACAACTGGTCTAACTAATTCCCCCAATATCTTCATTGATTCAATGAGTAGAGTATTTATAGATTACATTTATTAGTTTATGGTAGTCTTTATATATGAAATTATTATATATTCAAATAGAATGAAAGAGCATGAGTATCACATAAAGATTGTACCAAAGACAATAAGGAAATAGATTATGTATGAAAAATTTACCAAGTTCAAATATTGGCTACAACAAATTTCATTTCAGGGACATATAATCTCAATAAAAGGATGATATGTGGGTCCATCAAAGATGGAAGTTATTAGAATTTGTCCCAGAATAACCACTGTGATTAAGATAAAAACTGTTTTTTGGTTTTTTGGGTATTATTATCATTTTGTGAAGATTTTTTCGTGGATATATAATCCACTCACCAAGTTAACTTAGAAGGGAACCAAGTTCCTTTGGAAGGATTAATGTGATGAAAACATCTAAGAAATTAAGAAAAGGTTAGACACATCACCTATGCTTATATTACACTATAGTGGATAACGGGTTTTGATCTTTAGTGATGCATCGATGAAGGGAATGAGATGTGTTCTTAGGAAGAATGATACAATGATTGTTTATGCCTCATAAAAATTAAACGTTCTTGATAAAAATTACCCAACTCATGAATTGGAGTTAGATGTGGTAATTTTTGTATAAAAATTTGGATACATTATCTTTATGTATAACGATATGATATACATATTGATCATAAAAGTTTAAAGTATATATTCACTAAAAAGAGCTAAATATGAACCAAAGAGGATGTTTGGAGATAATTAAAGATTATGACTACTCAATACATTACCACTATAGGAATAATAAAGAGGTGGAAAAAAATTTTATTCAAAAGGATCATGATTACTTATCTATGATGAGGATCACAATAGATCTAACATTTATCGATTTTCAAATAATGAATATGTAAATCACAAAGGATGGTTGAAAATATTATCTTACACAAATGACTATTCAACCACTTATCCATATGAGGATTAAATAGGTTTAGAAGAAATATTTAGAGATAAAGAAGAAGGTGATAAATGTTCCTATGTTTAAAATTGATTGAGATAGAATGATATAATTCACTAACCATTTATGTGTTCAATCAATAACAGATTAGATGGAGGAGCTACAGGATGTGGCCCACAATTCATCATTCTCAATTAATTCTAGATGTAAAAATATGTATAGTGATATAAAAGTGTATTTTTGGTGGAAAAAATGAAGAGATATATTTCTATGTATGTTTCTTGGTTCTTAGTATGTTATCAAATTATGTCTAGGAGATATAATTCTATGTAGGTGTTATAACAATTACTCATACCAGAATGGAAATTGGAAAACATCACCAGGGACATTGTCATTAGACTCCCCAGAACATCTAAAGGCCATAAGGATATTTTGGAGGTAGTTGGCCATCTTAGGAATTCATCACACTTAATTTCCATAAATGAGTAATTTTCCCGTTATCAGATTATTGAAATTTATATTATAGGAATTGTATGGTTACATGGAGTACCACATTCTATTATATCTGATTGGGATCCAAGGTTTACCTCAATGTTCTGGAAAAGTATTCATCCCTCCATGCATACAGAGTTATGATTCAGTAACACTTTCCATCCTTAAATAGATATTTAATCCATGTGTTTTTTCATGCTCTATATGATATGATTAGATCTTATTATATTAAAATCAAATGTTGCTGGGATCAACACTTTCATTTACTCGAATTTTCATACAACAAAAAATTTCACTCGATCATTTAAATGTATCATTATAAATAACTCTATTGAAATAAGTGTATAAATTTAAAATTCTAGGTTGAAGTAGGAGACATAAATCTATTGAGACCTGAGATAGTTGAGGAAGTATAAAGAAAGGGTTGATCCATTCAACAACACATTAATGAAACTCGGAGTTAATAGAATGGTTATGTTGAAAATCGTTGACGTCATCTAAAATTTGAAGTGGGTGATAAGGTTTTTCTATGAATTTATCTATGTAATAAGGTTATGAGATTCAAAAATAAGTTAAATTTTATCTCGAGGTATATTGTTCCTTTTGATATTCTTGATCATGTAGGTAAGGTAACTTATCACTTTTTTTCTTCCACTGAACCTCTCTCAAGATCACGATGTGTTTAATATATCTCTAATAAGGAAGTCCATATCTAATCTATAACATGTACTATAATCATAGGTCATACCAAAAGAGTATGATATTTTCTATGAATAATATCTAGTATAAATTTTGGATCAAATAGATTAGCTGTTATTGAACAAGAACACCCACCAGGTTATAGTTCTCTAGAGGAATAAAAAATTTGATGAACCTTTTTGGGAACCAAAATATTCCATGAGAAAGAGATATACCCATTTTTTTGTATCAAAGTAGAATAATTTAAAGGGTGAAATTAATTTTAATGGGGGTACATTGTAATACCCTGGGATTTTCTGATATATTTCTTTTTAAATAAATTTAATCTCTCTGATAGCTTATGATACATGCAACCCCAAGACTAAATTAGAAAAATATAATATACTGTTATAACATAGCTATTAAATTGGTGCTTATTAATAAGAGTAACTAAATTATGAAAATTATATTGTTTATACATGTATAAAATAAATTCATTAGTTATAAATAAATAATAAAAGAAAATAAAAATCATTTCAAAGTAAAAGAAATGTTTTTTTGAAAAACTGTTTTTATGCGCACAATGAGTTTTTAAATTAATAAATTAAATTAACCACTATTAGGGATTTACATTATTGTAATATATATATTATATATTTAATAAAATGTTTTTTCATTCATCTAATTTTTTTCTTGGCATGGGATAAGAATAAATATAGTTCTATGCTTAAAAGCCATATTTTTCTAAAAAGTGGGTTTGTCTAGTTTTGAAAAATTATTTTAAATTTAATTTTTTCCAATTTTAGAAAATTTATTCGATTTTTTTATTTATTTTGGAAAAAATTTCAAAATTATATTATATTTAATTTTTTATAATTTTCTAAAAAGATAAATTTTTCGATGAATAGGGAATTTTTTTTAAAAAAATTTCATTTCATTTAAAGAATTTACATATTTACATTTCTTTTTTATGTGGTTTTAAAATTAAATCTGGTTCTATTATATTATTATTAATTAAATTTAGGTTATTATAATCAATTTTATGTTGAATTTTGATAGAAAAACATTTTTCACATAAAAAAACCTTTTCATTGGAAAATTTCTTTCTATCATGTTTGAGGGTAAATTTAAATTTAAATTCTGCCACTTATATGAATTGAAATTGATAAAATGGATTCCATATTTTTAATAAATAAATTACTGTTATGCAATAAGGTGAACGTAATTTTTGGTTATAATGAATAGAAAAAACAGAAAAAAGTTGTTAAAATGGTTAAAGTTAAAATAGGTTTACCCGAGGTTAATCTACAATTATAAGGTTTAAAATTACCTAAAAGAATTATGAAACACCATTAATTGGTTTTATTAAGACTTCAAACTTATAAACTTCAAATATGAGCTATTTTGGATCAATTTTTCGAAGAAAGTGACATGAAATTATTTTAAAACATTGAAAAATAAAAAGTATGAAACTCACCTCAATTATAAAAGGGAACCTCCTCCCTTCACTTAATCACATATATTAAGCAATTTATCTTTGAAACACCTGTAAAAATCTCTCTCAAAAATCAATAAAAAAGTTATAGAGCTATGAAATTCTCAAAATAATATCCCTAAAGTCCTCAATAGAATATATAAGCTGTTTTTTCTATGAAGAGGTAATTATTATCATGAGGATCTTTCGTTTTTTACATCTTAATTTACCACCTTCAATTATTACATAATAATTACAATATAATAAATACAATATATTCCATATAATTAAATGTTATTATATTAATGGAATAAACTATAAGACCTCAAGGTTCTATAAATAAATTTAATATAGAATAAAAGGAACACTATGCCCCTAAGAAACAAACACATTGATATATGGGATAGTTATAACCTAGATACTAAACATAATTTTTCTGCTTTTGTGATTTGAATTTTGAAAAACTCGCATACATGGTTGCAATCAGTAAGATATTTAGTGTCTGATAGGATCAACATACATTTTTTGGTGAATAATAACATATGCTTATGAATAGTAACTTAACCTTATAGATAGTAATGTACCATTAGGAATATAAACCTCACCTATGTATGTATAAATTAAATTTAAGAACCATATAATTGAGGGTGAATATTTTAAAAATTAATAATTAAGTGATGATATTTTTGTGAGTAATAAATATTTAATTAAAATTTTAAATTAATAAATTTATTTAAAATAAAATTCATTTTCATAAAATGTTCTTCTCAGAAAATATTTTGTTTTCCTATGATTTTAGTATAATTTTATAAGAACTTAGTTAACTTTTGAAAGTATCATAAAATCATTTTTAAATTGAAAATATGTATTTTTTAAGTAAATAATGATTTTATTTAAAAAGTAAATCTCCATTATTTAAAAAATTATTTAGATAAAGTAGAGTTTTTCTAATTATACATTCTCAAAAATGGTTACGGTAAATTTTTGGTATTTTTCTGAAATACATGAATTTCTGGTGAATAGTGAATTTTGATAATTTATGAAATATGAAAAATAATCAAATTTTAGTATCACTCTTGAGTCATAGATGATGTAAATAGCCGTTGGTTAGAAATAACATGATCCTATTACTATTTTTTATCACAATAATAATAAACTACTACTTATCTGGAGAAAAATAATAAAATAATGAATAAGATATTCAAATATTACTCCTCTCATCCACTATAAAAACCACCAATCACTCCCTCTTCTCTTCAATCCTATATGACATAAAACATGTCAAATTTCGGCCCAAATACTCTTCCCTAGTATCTCACCATGTCCATGAGTTCTTGGTCTTTCCAAAATACCAAAAAACCCTTCCCTTAAGGAGGTTCTCAAGGATTTTACTCAAGAGGTAAAATCCTCCTCATTTTTTTCTTTCAATTTCTTTTAAGTTATTTTTTTTGTTATTATATCATAACCTCATCTTTAGAAATGATCATGATAACTCCATTATCAAATATATAATAGAAATACATACTGTTAATAAAATATCCATCCCCAATATCCCTACTCTCTCTCTTTTATTTATAAAACAAAATCATCATCCGGGAGGTGCCGATTTACATCCTTTGTGGATGACATAGTTTCATTCTTATATTAATTCTTCAAGGCTTGACATGAAACCATTTTTAAGTTTGAAAAAGATTCTAAAATATGTATTATATATTATTTAATTATTTTAGATCCATCATTTATAAATTATATTAAATAATAGAACAAAAACTAGTTCGTTGTGATCAAGAAACCACCGTAAAAATCTAAACGATTATCACCAAATGTTTTATCTATTGATTCATACTCATACTATATAACAAAATGATATGTATAACCATTTAAACTAATAAATTTTCATATATATAATATAAATTCAATTATATATAATTATAACCATTCCACATGAACTTCTATTATCATATACAATTATACCGATCATGAAAACTAAGGAAACGAACGCTCCCAAGCGATAACTTTGAATCTTATAACTCATTAAAAGGACATAAATGAACTTAATGAAATTATAAAGAATCAAAAAAAATTATATAAATTAATGAGTTAAATAATTAATGTATTTAATTTGATTATCCAGGATGGTAAGCTCATGTGCAGAACACATTCAGACATAAGGTAAGGATTTTCTATCCAATCCTCCTTTTTTATTTATGGTTAATATTTGTCTCTATAAATCCTAATTAAATTCTAAATTATTATTATTTAATCATCATAAATTATGTTTTAATGTTTTATATATGTTTACCAATCATAATCCTTCTTTATTTTATGGGGGGTTAAATGTTTTTTAAAGACCGTCCGCAATTCTTCCCGATAGACAAGCCTGATTCAAGGGTACTTCTCAAATTCATACCTATTTTCAAGAACACTCTATAATATGTTTTAAGGAACCATTATTTTTTTTATAAAAATATCATTTAATCATTGAAAAAATAAATTAGTTAATTTCCAGTTTTATGTAATGATTTTTCAAAAATAACTCTTCTTTTCAAAGTAAAAGTGCATTTCTCTCAAAAATTTCTCGATGATTGTATTAGAGTAATTTTTTCTGTTTCAAAACCATTGTTGAATTTTATATATTATTGAGGTTAATATATTATGTTTATCATATAATATATTTTATTTAATGGTTTATGATCTATTTTAATATGGATGTTTTATTTTGGTACCATTCAATTCATTACTCAAAATGGTTAGTGATTATGTTTACAGATTAGGGAATGTTATTTACATTTCATTTATATATGATGTTTATATTTAACCCCATACCTACATAAAATTAATTAGACTTAAATATTGGGTTGGGACCTAATATATCCCCTTTTTTCATTGGTAGGTCTCATGAGACAAAAAAAAATGGGTTTTGGCTGAGGCCTTACGGTTGTATTTTCAGATGTCTTGGCTGAGGCCTTGACAATATGTTTCAGATGTCCGACATTATACATTCCCCCATTATGGTATTATTAATTGAAAAACCATGTGATCATTCAAATAGTATGATATCAATATATATGTTTCATTCACTTATTATAATTTATATGTCCACATTTAAACATCTTTCATTCCTTCCATATTATTCTCAAGTATTTTTTTAATGGAATATATTTTTAGTTGTTCCCCATGCCTAGTGTTTATTTTTACGATAAATTCTGCTCTATTACTTACACTTACTGAGAATCTTAGATCACTATTTCTTATTTTTTATTTTCACTAGGTTTTGAAGATTCATATTATGAATTAATTGTTGGGATAATGTAAGATTCTTATGGATTTTCTATTATGTATTTCATTTCAAGTAGTAATGTTGAACTTATGTTTGTGTCTTGTTTTCCAAAACTAATAAACTATTCATTATTTTGGGAAAACCCATTATTATAGTCATTACAATGTAATAAAATAAGGAACCAGATCTAGGAAACTCGGTTTAGGTCATTACATAACCTATATCCATCTCCTCTTCCATCGAATGGGAAATGAAACTGTTGATCATGTCTACGGTGGAATACCGCCTCACAAACCGATGTAATTCGTTTTCCATCATCGCCTCTCACTACTGGATATAATAATGTATTTAATGTATATATATGGTATTTATGATATATTTATATTTATGAAATTATAATATAAAATCTACCTTATTAACTTCCAAACCATTGGAAAATGATAATGTTGCTCGTACGTACATGTTGATGACCACCTCCACAAAGCGATGTGATCCGTCTTTCATTTCCACTTTACATGGATGGTAATAAGAATATATTTAATGAATATATGTATGAAACATATGATATAATAATTATTTTATAAAATTAAATTAATATTTACATTTATTTTTTTCCCATCCTTTGAAAAGTGAAAACAACGTTTATGCGTACGTACGACTTACCATCTTCATGAATGGTGTAATTCATTTTTTCAACATATATCATTTATGGATGAATATAAATATGTATATAACTAATATATATGATATTTAAATAATTTTAAACATTTTTTAGATGATGTGACCATTATCAATGTATAAGGACCAAAACTACCAAACCAAAACATACATGAAAAATGAAGCAGTTATCACCCATAATAGTGATTTTAATAGTGAATTGTTAAGAAATGGGTGATAAAAAGTAATAATTAAATCATATATTGTATGATATATATGATTATGGTTCTATAATATATGTATAAGAAACCTATATTTGTTATAAAATAGGTTAAACCATGTATAATGGATGTTAAACATAAGGTAATGGATTTTCGTCTCACTTTTACTTCTATTGGACATGTGTCATATTCACCACTTGTTTATTTTAAGTTGTGTATATATTATATTAATTAATTTTATTATTTGTCTCATTCATATTATAAGGATATGCATATACATCTAAGTATCTATATTTCAGAGGTTTTTATTTTAATGTTGCCAAATTGGTAAGGATTTTATGTAATATTCTTATTGTTTATTAGGAATTATTATGATTAAGTTTCTGATGATAAAATATTATGATCTATCATTCTAGAAACTCATGAATTTTTTTATCCTTTAGTTATTTATTTAGAATACATTTTGTAATTTTATTTTACTTAATTTATTTATTTATGATATAGAAAGAATATTTTTCGGGAAAAACTATCTCTAATATCTCTCTTCGGTTAAAGATCTTTTTTCTTATATATCCATGTTTTCTGAAATGGTTTTGAATAATGTTTACAATATTATAATATGATTATTTAAATTAAATTTTACCCATTATTTAATTTTTATATTTTTTTATGGGGAATATTATTTTTTATTTTGAACATGGTAATTTTGACTTTTTATCAAAAATGATAAAGGAATATTTATTTTAACATATATGGAATGAATAAAATTTCTTACCATTATTACTTCTCAATGATTGGAAGCTTCCTTTACAAGTTTCCAAAGTTATTTTCAAGGAAAATGTTTTTTTGATATGTTATCCCAACTTTGTAAAAAAATTGAGTGGGAGGGGGGTGAATCACGACATGGTAGATTAAAACAAATCCCCCTTTGGATTTGTTTCATCTTAAAATAACACTATTCTCTTTATTTATCAAATTAGAGAACAATACGAGATTTAAAACAAGCACATAAAATATCAATTTTACATGGTTCACCCTCACTAGGCTATATCTAAGGTGAATATAAAAACAAAGTGCTTGTGTACCAAATCCACTGAAGACCAATTCCAATCACAAGGTTTTAAGTATATACACTATCCCTCCTAGTTTATAACCAATTAAAATTTGAAAGGTCAATGCCCTCACAACTGACGTTTGATCACTACTTCTTCTTGAATAATCATATTTTGATCACTTAATTCAATATGATTTACACCTCATTAGTTTTATCATTATGTTACAATTTCATTCACTTGATGAATACAATTTGACCCTAGATTTACTAGGCTATCCATTTTCAATGCATTACAATGATCACTACTTTTGCAATTCTCACACAACCCTCACAAATCTACAAAATCTTTCATAAGAATATTTATCATGAAATAACCCTACAACCTTCAAGAAACTCACCACTTTTTTAAAGCTCAAACAGCCTCATGAAGTTCCCTATTTTCATGAAGCTCACTTAGCCATTGCAGAGCTCAACACTTCCATGAAGCTCACAACTTTCAGCCAGCATATATATCCTTTGATAACATTCATACTTTCTCAATGAATACAAATATCAGTTATCGTACATAGCCTTTGAAAACTTCATTTCTTTATGTTTTTTTTTCAGAAGAAAATCCTCCATGAATCACCTTCACAAATTCAGAGCCTTTGGATTTGGGTTAAGGATTTACATGATCTTATAAGGGAGTAGAGGCCTATTTACAGGTGTTTCCCCCCATTCACAAATCTTTCATACACTTCATCACCTATTTTTGAAGCTCTCCAATTTTTTCATGAACCTACCTATATTAATAAAGCACCTAGATAATATTCCCATTTGCAAAAAATCTCATAGTCTCAAAGATTTAGCATATTTTTATTGTATGTTCATGATTCTCCACAACTTCAATAAACCAATCCTTCATGGAACTAGATCCCTTTGAAAAGCTTTATACTTTTGTGAAACTCCAATCATTGTTAAATCTGTACCTCTAATACTTTTTTCCGAGGCATTCATGGAAATCCATTTTTTTAATTCTTGAGTCATCTCCAATATTTTAGACCCCAAGAATTTGAAAAACACTGGTAACAAATACCACGTTTTATACACAAGTTTCTATACCTCCTCAAGAGTTTCCATTAATTTTTTCTTGGATCCTCATCAACATACCTAGTCAAAAAACATTCTAGAACTCCACAAATGAAATTATCCACTTAATTTTTCAACAAATACAATAAATCTAAAAAAACTGCATATTTACCATCAGGTATTTTTTCCCAATAATATCCCTCTTTGGGTTTATTGAAAACTCTAAAATCATTGATACCATGTAATAGATTATTTAATCATAAATAAAATTTCTTCTTGTGATTCAGATAATGATCAAAGATTTAATCAACACACACTCTATACAAAAATGAACAGTGATCGGAATGATAAATAATAGTAGAGTGAAATGTTCATCAATGAAACACCTTATTCCCAAAACCAATCAAATAAATTCATCACAAACCTCATCTGTCCTGATATATAACCTCTGATCGATCTTCATTAGCATCATCCCATTTAAAAATAACCCTACTTCAATACTCTCCCAACCAACTTCTCCCCATATCATGGTCAAGATATTTTATCCCTCTTTTTCAATGAACCCAAAGGTCAATCTTGTATGGATTAAACATTGGAATGAATAAATATTCGCACATTTGGGGAAAACACACCATACCTTGGGGAGAGGGGGTCTTGAATCAACAATTTTTCAAGTATGAGGAGTCCAATGAACTCTAAGAGTGAGTTAATGCCTCTCAAATGACACTTTGGGTAAGTTCTTCATCCGAATGTATGCAACCTATAATTCTGTAGGCATGTATTCCAACTTCATAATACCATTATCCACCTAATACTTAATAAAATGATACTTGATTTCAATGTGATTTTTCATTGAGTGATAAACTGTATTTTTTCTATGATTTATAGCACATGAATTATTGTAATGGATTCTGATTAGAGATTTTACTTGAAATCTAGTATCATAAAGTTTTTTCTTCATCCATAATAACTATATACAAGCTTCAGTGGCCACAATATATTCATCTAATGTGGTTCTGAATGAAATATAACCCTGTTTCTTTCTTAGCTATGAAATATGCAATCCAAAAAGATAGAATGAACCACATGGAATTGATTTTATATCATATACTAGGCCTTCCCAATTTTCATCTATATAGACCAATAACTCATGTTGAAATTTTTCATTGTACAAAAAACTAAAATCCAACATCTCCTTGATATACTGAAATATTATTTTTTTACTAAAATTACGTGGCTCTTTTTGAGATTAATTTAATAGCACACAATTTGGTATGTGAAAAAACAATATTAGGTATTTTTTCTATCAAGTACAATAGACTTACAATGATCTTCCAGTATTCTATGATATTAATCACCTTTCCTTAATCATATCATGAATGTTTCATTCAGGTGGCCACCGAATTTTTCATCTCCTTGGAGTTATCCATTCCAAATATTCTCAAAAACCATCTTAGCTTATTTATATTACGAAATAAATGCAACATTCCATCCTTTTGTCACCTGTAAACTAAGGAATTTTTTTTTCAATAATAATCGACATTTAAAACTTACATTTCATGAATTCTATGAAATTTTTTCACCATTATTCATCTAAATTAAAAGATTATATCGTTGACATACACCAACACCATCATTCTTTGATTACTTTCATTATTGACATAGATATTGTAATCAACTCCACCATGATGAAAATTTAGATTCTTGTAAAACAGATCAAGACTTTAATACCAAGTAGTCATTTCTTTATTTAACCAATATAGTGCATTCCTCAACCAAAAAAATATGTTATCATCATCATTAATGAGAAAACCATATGGCTACTTGATATACACCTCTTCTTCTAGAACCCCATTAAAAAATTACGACTTGATGTCCATCTTGAAAACATTGAACTTTCATTAAACTACTATGGACAAGAATAATCTGATTCTTTCTAACCTTGTAGTAGGTGTGAATGTTTCATCAATTTAGATACCCTCTCTCTTGGAGTACTGTTTACACACTAGTAATTATTTGTTTCAAATAACTATACCATCGTCACTCAAATTGTTATTAAAGACTCATTTGTTCCTAATGAAATTACAATCTATTGGTCTCAAAACAATATCTCATTCCTAAATCTTCTCAATTTGGTCAAGATCATCATTCATGTCCTGAACCCAATTTTTATCTCTAACTGCTTCCTCAAAACATTTAGGTTCTACCTAAGATATGAAAGATTTCTGCTGTAACGATATCATTTTCTACATTTTAATTGATTCTTCCTAATCACCAATGATATTTTTCATTTAAATTTTTGCATGAATATTAAGTTTTATTTATGATAAATATTTGAATTTATATTAATCATCATTAGTATCATCTTCTAAATCAACATTTTCCACTTATTCTCCCCCTGCATTGCTTACCTTTTCATTACTTTCATCAGGGAACTCTTCATTGTGTGGTTGAAGATTTTATTCAGTATCTAGTATAGTGAAATCATTAATTTCAACTAATTTTCCCAAAATCTTGTTAAATCATTTATATGCTTGGTTTTTTTCTGGAGTAGCTAAGGAATATTTCCTTATCTCGATGTAACTCAAATTTCCCATGTTTCTCTTTGTTGAGAATAAAATACTTACATAAAAATATTCGTAAGTATATTAATGATTCTAATTTCCATAAAAAATCTTATACATGGTCTTTTCTTCATTTGTATAAATGTAACCCTATTATATATGTATATTTATGTCAAGACAAATTCCATTCAAAATTTTCTTGGTTGTTTCTTTTCAATAAGGATTGTTCTAGACATGTTATTGATGATCTAATTTCTCCTCTCAAAAACTCCATTTTTTTAATGATTTATGACTACTAAAACTTGATGACTTATCCCATGTTTCTCGATATACTCATCCACTTATATGTTTTCTAATTATGTACCATTATTGATAAGAAACATCAGAATATTTTTTCTAAGTATCCTTTCATATTCCCTTCGATATATTTTTTATGAAACAGAACACATCAGACTTATGGTAAATGAATATTACCCATGCCATTATACTATAATAATCAACTAAGACAATATAATACCTCTTTCTATCAATGTATTTTGGTGAGATACGTGCACACACATTTTCATGCACTAATTCAATAATATTTTAGGCTTTTGTTATTTTAACTTTTCAGTATTTATGATAAAATCTACTTGTTGACAATAATCACATGTGTGAGTATGATCATGTGATAGTTTAGGAAGATCTTAAGAAACATCAAATATGACCAGATCATCTAGATATGATTGACATATATGGACACACTATTGATTCAACAATTAATTTTATTCCTCTATGGATAGAAATCTCATATCTTCTTATCCACTCACCAGGTAGATATTCCGCCTCATTAATTTTCCCTAGAAAACAACTTCACCTCCTCTTCCCTTTAAGATACACATATTATTTGAAAGATTATAGTTTGACCTGAGTCACATTGTTGTCTGAAACTATATAAGTTGTGACAAAGACCATAAAAAACTAAGGAATCAACACATCTCATTTATTTTTCCCCAAATATGGATTTTCGTAATCTATTAATTTTCAAGCCTTTATCATTTAAAAATTTAACAACACATTCCATGTCATATTTAATACTTGTAACTAGATCCTTATTTCTCATCATATAGAATGTGTATACACTATTAAGGATCTATAAAATAGAATAATTTAATGCTTTAAGTATAATCTCTACAACCACTTCCTACACAACTCCCTTATTTTAGATCCATGTCTTTGACTTCATACACCTTCGGGAAGGATTATCTTGATCTTATTCAGAGTATAATGGACCAACATAATCTTACAGAGCTTCAAATTTATTTTTTTCATTTTCAAATCAGTCGATTATACATTAAGATACTACTTATGAATACTTTCTTTCATCTTCTACACATTCCACAGTATTGTTGATGAAAAATATATATCATTGTTTCTGAACCCTCCACACCAGAAAAATGAATATCAATATCATTATCTAAATATTGAACCTTATTTTATTCCTCTAATTCTGTTGTTCTGTTCAGTACCTCTTAGCTATGGAACACACATTTTGTGACTGTCCTATTTTTTTATAGCAATAAAATCTAATGCCAGGTGAATTCCTATATGTCACTACCACACTACTAGTTGTTTCTTAGGTTCTCTAGATCTTATTTTTTTGATTGATACCCAAACCAATATTCTTCCTTGAAGTGAGTTCTTCTGGTATAAATTCAACCATTATTTCAATCTATTTACTATTAACCCCCATACAAGTTGTGTCATTCTAATCAATCGATTTATTCTCCTGAAACTCCTTTGTCTATTTCATTGTAGAATTGAATTATACTTTTTTCTATTACCATTTCATCCTTCTTTACAAGAGATAAGAGTATCTCCTGATCTTTTATATTTTAATAGATTGAAAAATTCATCCTCAACCTCTTCGATATTTTTGATTTGATATTTTACAGTGTTATTTAAACCATCGATTATTCAATTCTGTTGATCAAATTTACAATTTTATTCAATAACCATTTATGATTTCTATAGAATTTCATACTTATGTTTTTAAATTTCTTCATTGATATCAGAATTCTCTTCTTTCTACTACTAAATATAATGTTTGGAATCATGAAACTCTTTATATGATTTATTTTTTTGGTTCTATAAATATATATCTGTTTATGAGAGGCTTCTAATTTAGCATGGAGATCAATTATTCCTTCAACTTAATCTTTATCATGGTATCATTCTTCCCTTGTTTGGGATCTTCCTATTACTACTACCACAACATTTTCTTCATGATACTTATAGTTCTCCATATCTTAAACCACATATTGTTCAAAAAATATTTTCTTATCAAAGAATATTTTTCATTTTGAAAAAATTCCTCAAAAATTTTTTCTTACATTTCACATTGGCTGAATAATTATACATGTTAATTTCAACTTCATCCTCATCATCATCTTGAATATTTTTAGAGAATATTTTTGCATAGTGTCCAGATTATTCACATCAGAAGCATAAAAGTGGAAGTTTTCCTTTGAACTTTTTTTTCCTCTTTGTAAATTTGAAGAAATGAATGGCATGATTTCATCAGTCTGTTCTTTTTCATTCCCATATTCAATAGTGATCTTCTTCATGACCTTTAATTTCAATTCATTAGACTTTCCCATTTCCATAGATTCATTATCATCATTTCTCATATCATATGCAACTAGAGTACATTGAAAGCTATCAAAAATCATCTCCTTTAGATATTAATCTTCTAGTATAGAAAATTTCATATTGAACCGATGTGTAAGACTTCTCAAGATACAATTGACAATCTTTACATCTTCAATAATTTCTTCAAGACCACACATGTCTTCCACAAAAACGTTAATCCTGTCAAATAATTCATCGACATATGCATTAGGGTGTATTATGAGATCCCCATACTTATTTTATAAAACCTTCATCATATCTTATATTACTTTTGAGTCATCCTAATAATTTTGAGAAAATCTTCCCACATTTAATTTGATGACTTACAAGACATAAAATTTTTATATATTGGATTGGATAAGGGTCACCATAAAGCGTTGATTCCTTTAGTTTCAACATCAAATTCTCTTTGGTTAGCTACATATAATGTACAACTATTGAGGCTAGATGAAATATCAAGAATCAATGATATAAAAATATCCATTCCTAAATATCATATGTAGTTCTGCATTCAGTTCTTCCATAATTGTTTTTTTCCACCGATGATTTCAACCCCTTTATGATTGACAACATCTATTGAAAATCCATAGAGAGACACTAAAATAAACCTTACCTCTGATACTAATTGTTATCCAAACTATGTTAAATACCCTAATAGGGGGTGTGTGGGGGGGGGTGAATTAGGGTATGAAAGATTAAAAAAAAAGTACCCCTTCAGATCGTGTTTCATCAATAAAAAAAGTAATATTCTCTATCTTTCTCATTTTATAGAATAATATGAGAATTAAAAAATCCATAATACACATCGATTTTACTTGGTTAACCCTGAATAGGTTATGTCAAAGGTGAATACAAAGGAAATATACCTATATAAAAATCTACTAAATCTCACTCCCAATTACAAGGTTCAAATTAGACTCATTGTACCTTTTCATTTACAACCTATCATAATTTGAAAGCCCCCTTCCCTCACAACTATAGTGTGATCATTTATCCTCAAGAAGAATCTTCTTATTATCAATTGAATCAATATATTTTACACCACATTTGATTCGTTATTTAGTTATAATGTCATCCATTAAAAAAATAAAATTTACCCCAGATTTACTGGGTAATCCCTTTTAAACACTTTTGCAATGCTCATTGATTTTTTGATGCAAACATAGCCTTTGAGAGACTAAAGGATTCCTCAATAAAATATTATTCTTTACTGAACCCTACATCCTTTTTGATGATCATCACTTTAATAATTCTCAAACATTATTTTTGAATAATCCACCTTTCATAAATCTCACTTATCCTTCGTGAAGCTCAAAAATTTTGCAAAGCTCAAAACATTTTTCCATTTATATTGCCTTTGCGAACTTCAATAATATCTTGATTATTAACAATTTATGTTATTTTACTTAGAATTTTTAAAAATCCTTTATTCCAAACCTTTTTTCTCATGAAAAACCTTCACGAATCACATTTACAAATTTAGAGCCTTTGGATTTTTGTTAGTTCTTTATCTTATTTTCTAATGGGGTGGAGGCATATTTATAAGGGATTCCTTCAATTAATGAAGCATTAATCCTCATCATCAGGTTTTCATAAATATCTCTATTTTTTTCATGAACCCCACTGTCTTCATGAAGCACAAGGTAAATTTTTCCATTTGAGAATCTTATCAATGTTGTGAAGATTTACAGTATTTTCATTGTGCATTCACGATGCTCTAAAACATAGTGAAACCCATCCCCCACAACACCTTATGCCTTCAAAAATACCTTTTAGAAACTCATATCTTATGAAATCCGTTACTCTACCATATTTTTATGTGGCATTCACGGAAATTATATTTTCGAGATGCTTGAGCGACTCTCCATATTTTGGACACCAAAAATCTGTAAAACAATATTAAACAACACCAACTTAAAAACACAACTTATTGTACTACCTATAGATAATCCATTACATTCTATTAGATCTATTTCAACATACATATTCAACAACCAGGATGGAACTACACAACTTAACTTGTCAACATACTTTTTCAATAAGCATAATCAACCAAAAAACACTACGATGTTACCTTAAGAGATTTTTTCCCAACATAATATTTAGAAATTTTTTATATTTAAAATATATAATTTCAAAGTAAAAAAGAATAATTTCCACAAGAAACATTCAAAGTGATATTTAAAATCATTTTCAATCTATGATGACATCCTTTTATGTTTCCTAACCTTTACCGGGGATATGATCCAATGATAGAGTCATTATTCTTTCTCTGGGTGTTTTATGATTATGAGGATAATATTTTTATGAAACCCATTTCTTTTTTATGGGTTATGATATAATAAAAGGTTTAAGAATCCTTTTTATTTTTCATAGGTTATGATAAGATTTTGTTTTTATGATTTTTTGAACACATATGTATGAGTTTATTCATGTGATGGATGGGATTAGAATTATACATCCCTCTAATGTATTGGGTAGAGATAAATATCTCATGATAAAAACAAGACTCAAATTTGGAGTAAACCTAATTTAGTAACGAAATCCATCCACTATGATATTATGGGGAGTGAACCTTGAATACTATGATAGTTTGGGTAGTGAACCTAATCTACTATGGTAGTCTTGGTATTAAGTTGTGACTAAAAAATAAATAATTTTCTAAGCTTGTCTGTATGCCAAAAATATATGTCTTTTTCAAATGTTATTATATAATGGATTATATTGTTTTATTACTTTATGAGGCACATATTATGAAATTCCAAAATTTATTCCCTTACTCATGATTATGATCTATGATATGCAGGGTATGGTTTTCAAATTATATGGTCTTATTCACATACCATCAATGATCATGTTTTGTTTAAGTGATCATTGATGAATGTCTTATTTCCCATTACTTAGCATCATAGACCATGCATTTCTTATGTTTTCTTTCCCTAGTTTAAGAAGAAATGTATTTTGTGTTATATATTTAAGAAGGGTCCTAGTTTTTAAGAACATAGTGGGAGATGATGTAGTTTACTTATGAACGAATTGTTTTTGTACCCAGGTTTCCAATGATGCTGGAGCTTTATGATTATAGAATGTATTATTAAGTTATGTAAATAATATTTATCTAGTAAGATATAATATCTATTTCTGAAAATTATGGGTCACTATAAAAAACCAATTTCTACAAATCTGATCCTTTTTTAAAATAAAAACAGAATTTATATTCTAAAAATACATTTATAAATTATAGTTAAAACAATTTTACAAGAAAATGATGAAGGAATAGAGGATATCATTTAAAAAATTCCCCTAGCAACCATACTTTGGAAAATATACATATATCATTTTCATGGAATCCAACAGTGCTAAAGGGGAAATAATATAGAACATAGATAACATGGTCATCAATGACGTAAAGTTCATGTGTCAGAAGACAACTATGCATCAATCGACCCCAGAAAAAACACCCATTCTTACCTATACTATACTAATTGAGGGGAAACATCCCTTAGGTTAACCTAAGTCCACCAGCTAAATCATAATTCTAATATAGTTCTCATGTGTACATATACATCCCACTAATCTACCCAAGTCTTCTCATTAAATTCTAATGGTGGTGAAGATTTCAAAGTAGTATCATTCCATATATTATATAATATTATCATGTTTGTAAATAATCATAAGTCTATCTCCCAACTAAAAACACCCGCAAGGAACATCCCCTTTATCAAGCATGATCATTCAATTCAATTCAACCTCCCTCAAAAGGGGTATCTCCTTACAAGAATTATAACATCCATTATTTACATTACATATAAAGGGGAATCTCCCATGGTTTTTCATTTTATGATAAATAATTTGAAGTGCCAACCAGGCCTTTCCACATTCCACTTAGAATACCAAGTCTTTAAAAACAATTCAAGGCCATTTACAAAACCAATTATATATATTTTCACATCATTAAATAATTTTTATCAAAGAATGTTCTAAAAAAGGTCAAATTCACATAAACATAAAAAACATTTTTCCCATTATTTTGTATATCTATATCATAAAATAATTCAAGGAAATTTCATAATATCAAACTAATATTTTTAATTTTTAAAAAATGGATCATTCCTTTAAAATGATTTTTATATCAAATAATATTAAAAAACCCCATTCAATATTTTATCAAAAGCTTATGAAACCATTATTATTTGATATAACTACTAGATACAAGTAGAAAACATAAAAATACATTGTATAACAATAATTAAAGAACAAGTAATCATATATTCAGTTTTAAAAGGGGATGATTGTGACACCAACCTAAAATAGTTATAATTTACCAAAATAAAAAAAATTAACAATCCATAGAGGTAGAAGGATCTAAATAAGTGATAGAAATAATCCAAAATTTACACATCAAGAAATTTGGATAAAAATATCCCTTGGTTTGAATTGTTTTTTGGTAGAAAGAAACACAAATAAGATGTGAGATGACCAAGGGAAACCACATGGCATGAAGCACTTGAAAATCTCCAATCGATCAAACAAGATCCAAAACCATCAAGGGATATGAAAGTAAAAATATAATTTAGAGATCCTAATCCTTGGAATTCACATTACCAAAACTATCTTTAGTCATCTCTATCTCAATAAGTGTAAAGGGAATTTCATTCTATAAGGTGCCTTCCATATAATGATCAAGGAATTCCAATCTCTATTTCCATAATACTGATATCCTAGCAAGAAATAATAATAATTTAGATGATTGGAAATAGAAAAAGTATTAAAAAAGGTAAAATTCACAATTATTTTCCATATCTCTCCTCTATAATTGGGTATAAAGGAAGCCCTATGTGTATAATGAAAACATGAGACATAATATATGGAAACCCAATTCAATATCACATTAATTATCCCCTAATAATGATCCTCCACATTTCTATAAACATGTGTAATTCCTTCCTTAAAAACAAAATTTTGACCCGACTATTTGAATTTCTGAAATATATGACACCATGACATGGTGGATGTTCATTATTCTCATAGTGGTCTCTATTACACCACACCATGAAGCCCAACATGCCAACCAACCCTATCATGTTCTAAAAAATTATCTTGTTTTGGAACTACCATTCCCTTCACTATGATGTGGTAGAGATTAACTAACCATGGTGTATAGTGTGGATCCCAGTGCTCCGCTATGAATACCACACCCCACCCCAGGATTGTTGGATATTTGTTTTACATAATAGACACACAAACACACCATGATCTCCAATAAAACCATGGTCCTTCCCATGTTGCAACTAAAAAGCCCAAAAACCCATTTAATACTACCATTCCATTCCCAAGAGATTCCTGAACCCAAAATACAATACATTCAAAAGAAAATTTGTTGTTGGGATTTTATACTATCCCCACATTAACACTTTATATCCCCATAAAGTTTAATGAACTATGGTTAATCAAGGGGAAAGATGAAAATAAAACTAAAGAGGAAAATAAAACCAAATATACACTACCAAAACCAAACACTAATGAGAATCCAATCATTTAACTCTATTATATGGTAACAAAACATGGTTCTAGACTGGAAGGATCAATAAAATAAGATCAATAAATAAAAAACTCCATATTCATGACCCATGAAACCAGGATTCCAAATAAAACTGAAGAACATAATCATGCAAGACTGAGAAACTCTCTAAAGAAAATTCCAAAATTGATATCTTTTGATAAAATGTATGAAATATCCTCAACTACTCAATTAGTGATGAAAATAACTATTAGAATCCTAAAGAAACCCCAAAATCACCATCCATGATAAACCCCAGGCATCACACCGATAAAATGGGTTTTTAAATATTGCCACCTTGAGAAACAAACCTAGGTAGATCACACAGGAGGACAAACAAGAATAATATAAAAGAATCCTTTTAAATACCTCAAACTGAATCATGCCTTGACAAGAACTACATAGTATTTCTTTAGGTCAATTGAGAGTAACTGGTGTTCATGATTTTAGAATTTTACCACTTGATAATTCCATTATAAACATCATATCACATCAACATTAGCTCTCAGTCTTTTTAAAACCTTCCAAGACTTTTCTTTGTAAAAAAATTCAAAGAACTAGACCACCATAAGTCCCACTACACAAAAAATGAGGGTAGAAACACAATAAATAAGGATTGAAAAATCCTAATTTATCCACCACCCAATATGGGATAAATAAAAAAAATCACGAAATAAAACTGCCTATTAAAACCTCAAAGGTTTCAACATTTTGAGAACATTACCTCTTCTTTAACCTACAAACCAAAAGAAAAAATCACACAATTTCAAATAGAGACAAACTTTTCACTTGGAATGATCACCGATGGTGGTATTCACACTATATAAAGTTTTAACTTTTATTCAAACTCTTGCAACTCAACTAATCAAAAACTGAAAATCAAATATAAGAGATAGATCCTGTGAAAAAACACATAAGTGAATCCATACCTGACTAAGGTAGAATTAAAAAATGGTGTAGAGAATTTCAAAACACCACTACAAAAAATCACAAATTACTAAAAATAACAACTCTTGATATCAAAAGGTCATTGAAGGAAAACAAACGACATCAAATAAAACTCATATGGTCTTCAATATGACAACAAAACCAACCAACACAACCATATAATATTTAGAAGGTTTAACCTTCACTCCACCTTTCTTTTGAAATGTTCTCTATAGAACTTTTGAAAATTACCTATATTAATATAATCATGATAGGATTTAGGATACTTATAACATGTACAATTCATATGAACCACCATTTTTCACTAGTAGGGAGATATGTTCTTATTTCTTTGGAAATATGGTGTGAAGAAACATGATGGAATTTGTACACAAATACTCAGAGTGTCTTACTTATAATGATTCCTTTTTCCATTATTGGAGCTTCATCCATCACACCCAAGAACAAAAGAAATATATAGCACCTCTGGCTCTCTTACCAATCCTACTTCAACTCTGATATCTTTCTTTACCACCTTTCCATAAGAGTTAAGGTGGTTAAGAAACAAAACATATGAAAAAATAATCCGAAAAACTTTTAATAAACACTAATACAATAAATAAAATTATATAGAAATATGAGGAAGATTTGGAAATAACTTGATAAAATGAAAAGAACACTCTAACATTGTTTTATCTACTTTACAGAGAACATAAAATTAAATATATTTTAGCACCTTCAAAAATTAGGGAATAATTACTAAATGAACCATGGATTGAAATCTTCCCATTAATGGACCTTCTGTGTCTTAGTTTGGATTACAAACCTTCACCACATTCTACCCAGTACCTCTAAAATCATGTTTAAATACATAACATCAATATATTCAGGATGTTGAAGATAGATGAAAATATCCTCAATCATCTTCATCCAAGTCACTTCTTTCTGTGAATCAGGATTCCCAAAGAATTTTGGAGGATTCATCTTTTGGAACAATTGAATGAAAAAATAATATAAGAAAAGGAGATAATGAACTTGGGATTGTAAGACCACATCTGAAGGAACAAACATCCCAAGAGAATCTTGATCAACCAAATCTTCCATTTAAATCTGAATTTGGACATGATCTCAAAATAAGAAATATTAATATCATCAATATAAACTAAAAAATTCACACCCCACAAAGAAATGAATAAATTAATAAGTAATATCAAAAACAAATTTAAGAAAATTATAATCTAGGAAAATTACTAACTAATAATGCCATTTCACTTTGAATAAAATATATAAATTCACCACTTCAAACCAATAGGGTTTTATCAAAACTCATTTTCATTATTAAAAAAAAAATTTAAAATTTCATGGAATCTTTTAACAAAAAATTCCTTTCACACAAAAATATTTTAACAAATTTTATTTTAAAACATCTCATACTTGAACTCTATAAAGTATTCCCATTTAATATTATTAACATTACAAGAAAATACTTAAAATCATTATAACTATAACATTATCCCAAAAATATCAACATGTGTTTCCAAATACATTTAATTATTTAAAATAAAAAATAACACTAGTAAAACTAAACATCATTTTGAATTTAAAAAATTTCAAAATAAAATTATAATCATATGAAATCAGCGAAAAAACTTTGGAAAAATATTTTATAATTTTTTTTAATTTTTAAATCATTTTCAAAAAACCCTTGATCTTGATATTTTAAAGGTAAAACATCCATGAAATAATAATACCACATGGATTGACTACATAGTTTGGTAGACTATATGCTAATCATGTGAATCCCATTTGAAGTCATATAGGGCCATCTAAAAATATTTCGAACAGTTTTCAAATCCTTGCAAAATAAGATTTCAGTCACTGGATTTCATCAAAGATCCACTCCAAAACATTGGAGATACTCAATATAGCACATGAAATATCAGAAGCAAAAAAGACAATCAAATAAAAACCGAAGGATTCAAAAAATTCAAAATCCAAACTTGAATTGGAGACATAATCATCCAAAAAACCCTTGGTAACTAAAGTATTTTCTCTAATGGGTGGTGATCAAGTACCCTTCTGCGATTTTTTACTTGAATTCTTAATGTCATACCTCTAATTAACTGACATCCATGAATGAAAAAACAAAACCTTTACCTTTAAATCCAATTTACTATCATCAAAACTGGTTCATCCTCAAAAATTAAGCCCAAGATATTCATGGAATGGATCAAAGGGAGGTACCAATCCCCATAAGCTAATAAGAATTACCCAAAAATAAATAAGAAATAAATAGGAATGATTTCACAAAAAAATAATCATAAAAAGATAAACAACGGATAGAAAAATGGACAATGAATATTATGAGATATCAAATAGTAAAAGAAATAATAGAAGTATAATAGAAAATAAAAACATGGTAGATGGAAGATAAAACTAATGAAAAGAATAGGGATTAATAAATCAAAAAACCTCCTAGTGAAAATGTGGCAATTCCACACACAAATCCACCACAACTCAAACAAAGAGATATAGTAAAATCCACTACGCTAAGAAACTGGCTAAACCTAGAAGATATATAGATGTTATCTAGAAGACTAGTAGAGAGTCACTCATCAAACCAAAATCATAACACTTTAAGAGAAAAACTATTTCATGCTTGTTTGAAAATAAGTATATGAGAATTGGTTATTTTCTAAGTTCACTCCCTTAAATTATTATTGAATAGTTTTCTATGAAAACATCATTTTTCATAAATTCAAGGTTTCTTCCAAATAATACCAAAAATTATATTATTATAAAAAAATATTCATAAATTTTAGTTAAAACTATTTTTGTAATGACCTAGACCTCCCGACCAATTTTATTATGAAAATTAGGCGGTTGTGGTGTTCAGGGAGGCAAAAGTGACTAATTTCAAGAGTTTTTAAGAATAAAGTTTTTCCTACGATGAGTCAAGGATGGTATATCGCAAATGGTGAGTCCAAACTGGTGACTAATAATGGTAGGGTGCTGATGGTATGTCACTAGTGGTGAGTCGTTCGATGGTAACTCGCCCAATGGTGAGTCACCCAATGATGAGTCGTCCACCGATAGCACATCCAATCACGACTCACACTGGTGGTCACAGATGGTAGGTCAATAGCAGTGACTCATACAATGGTGACTCATACACTAGTAGCTCATACTAGTATATCACCAATAGATCCTCACCCACTGGTGATTCATGACGGTGAGTCACCTATTGGTGAGTCATTACCAACAGTTTGTAAAAATTCCATCCTTTCCCCACTTTTTCTAGTTTCACCCTTTTATCATTTCATATGATTTAAAATAGATTCAATTCCATTTTAATGGTTTTTTGACCCATTTTGAGTCATATCTATCTTATAAAAACATGATGCTTCCTTTAGCTTTAAAACCGTGCGGTCTTGGTCAATATCCGCCTTTAACGGATTTTTAAAACCATTTCTCCCATTGATTTCGGATCCATCCTTTTATAAAGTTGATATATTCCATCCTTGTGTGGTTTTATTTCTCTTAGTGCACCTTAAACATTTCTTCCACGAGGAGTCATGCATCTATGCAGTAGCCTTTATATCGAGTCCCCCCATGGAGTTTCTCTACTTGTGCACCCCCTGTTTTGGCACAAGGAGGAATTTCTAATCAAATTTTCTTCAAGGTAGGGATCCATTCATCTCTCTTAATTGTGTATCATGAAAGGTGTTTATACAAATAGATCACTGTGAATATTGTTGAATCCAAATTTATTGAATATAATCTAATCTTTCAAAAAAAGGTGTTGTGTAAAAACTAATGCATGTTTATGTTTGATAGTTTACTGATATTGTGATTTGTATGGGCTATTGGAATTTTGAAAATCATGGACATTGGTGGTATTTTTTTGTGAATCTGTGATGGGTTGTGAATTCTTGTTGTTGATCCAGTGTGAATGGATGTGTCCGAAATTGGATAACAAATTATATTAAGGTAAATAAATGTATGCACCAATGATCAAACTTTTTCTATGATAACCCCTGAATAAAAAACCATAATTAAATAAGGGGTTCATTTTTGAAATATGTAAATTATTCATTGTGTGGTTGGGTGGTGTTGGGGTTGAGATTAGGGCTAAGTGTGGGGTGTTTAGGGGGGGGAATGGAATCTTAGGTTTAGAGTTTGTCTATTTCTGGAATGGCAGTGCAGTGTTGTGTAGTGGGACTGCAGTAGTTCAATTTTTTTTTTCATGTTACAAGATGTTTTGGGTGTGGCTATGAGTTTTGGGGGTTTTTTTCTATGAGGATAATGGATTATGAAGGATGAATTTGAAGAATGATGTATGCAATGGTTGGTATGGGTACTTCACCATTAATAACATGCAGAAATCTTCACCCTATACTGATGAATTGATATGTTATAGTATGAATGGGTGTTAAATGGGGAGGAAATATTAAGTGGGTTAGTTTACCATGGTTCTTCTATTTTTGTGTAGCTTATGTGCAATGACTAGTAGTTTCCCGGGTAGAGATGTATTGAATAAATGAATTTCTTAATAAATAATGATGATTGGATAAATGAATTGGCTGGGGTTATGAATTTTAGTTGTGGCTGGTTCTGTGGTCATGTATTTAAGAGTTAGCAGTAATTTATTTTTTATTTATTGGTTTTTTTGTTAGAAAATGATATGTTGGGATTGAGTTCTTGGTATTATATATATACATGTATTTCTTGTGATTTCTATATGTACCCCACCCTAGTTGTGAACTATGCATCGAACACTCCCATCATTACAAGGGTGTTTATATTTCCCAACAACTCAGTGGGAGGATGGATTTATGGTTACTTGATCTTCCCTGATCCCACTTCTTGGAATTAGTAGCATAAGACTCTTTTGGTAGATTTTGGTGTGGTTGTGAGGCCCAGGTTTTTGTGGGAGAGGTGTGCTTTCGCAGGTGTCTACGAGTTGAGATGTGGTGTGCCTTCCCATATTCCTTTGAGATGAGGTATGGTTGTGGACTAGGTGTATAAGGGAAGGATGTGGTATGTTTTAGGGCCATGTGTCTTTGCGAAGGATGTGGTATGGTTGATTCCTAGGTGTCTACGGGCGGAATGTGGTGAGATTAATTTTCCTAGGTTGTGAGAATAGCTCTGAGGCCCAGGAGTGTGCGGGAGGGTTGTGACGTGGGGCTTGTGGAAGAGTGTAGAAGAATCAAGTAATTTTCCAATAGTGTATTAGTAGCTAACCAGTGGGAAGTGGTGTGGGGTACCCAAATTATCAATGTGCTTACTATATTACTTTACATGACTTGCATTATTTGGTGAGCATTCCTTGGTGAGTTTGGGGCGACTAGTATACCTTGTTAGGTGTTTTTGGGTTCTACTGATATCTCATAGGGGCATTAGTATGCATCTCTACTTATGAATGAGAGACTTCTGTTTTTCTTACTGAGTATACTTGTATTATCACCCTTTATATAATCTATTTTCAGGTTTTTAGGAGGACTACATGGACCATACTAGACCTTACTAGCTCGAAAGTTGGGACAGTTGTTGTGTCAGAACTCAGGTTTTATTTTGGGTATATACATTGGAGTTTATTTTTGTAGCATTTTTTTGTTAAACATGCATGTCAGATGGTTTTGACTTATATATATATATATGTGTGTGTGTATTGGAGTTGTTTTTGAGGCTGATACATCTTATCTCCAAATATTTTTTACTATAAAAAGGGTAGTGCCTATCATTTTGTTAGATTTGTATACCCTTGGTGGTGCTCTCAACCCTAGGGCCTAGAGGAGGTAGGGATCAGGGGTCATTATCTCTATTTCTTCATCTTGAAAAAGGATGGTCATGACAGAATGGTGTCAAAGGTGATGGTTGAGAGATAGGATAGAGTTTTGAGTTAGGGATAGTGAGCATTGCATGGATTTGTAGGGAAATAGTGTCAGGAGTTCTTGGTGTGTGACATAGGTTAGGGAGGACTGGCAAGGACATAGGATTTTAAGGCCCCCCGTGATCCAATGCAAGGACTCTGAGCCTATCGAACGACTATGTTAGAATACACTGTTTTTGGGGTAGAGACCCTAGGGAAGGTACATGCATCATAATGTCTTTTGTTCTTATTGAATTGGGTATTTTTTGAAATTTGAAATAAACTATGAGTTAGAATGAGTTAGAATGAATATTAAATAAAAATTGCATACTACTCAGGATTCGGAATACCTTGTTTACCATTTTATATATGGAACATATTTTTAATCCATGTGTGGATCAATTAGTTGAGTCTCGAAAAGATGATCCATTTGATCGGAAGGGGGATGATCTAGTGGGGGAGGATGACCCGTGGAAAAAAATTTATATTCTTCCCAGCGAATGACTCCGGGAAAGCACAATGGTAGCATTTCAGACATGGTGATGGAGATTTGGATCGATGATCCTATGATCACCTTCAGCTTGATCCGGGATCCGACGGAGTACTGAGTTCCTTTGGTAGTGAGTTAGATGAGGGGTGATACACATCAGTGGTGAACATTGTACCTAGGGGAGAGGAAGGAGGATGTCATTTTGTGGCTCGATATTGGGAAAGAGTTCTAAGCATAATTCCTTTCTTCAAACACGAAGGCTGAGAATAATGGGGAGTTACTCTCCCTCTAGTAGGGGATTATTTCATTGAGGGTTGTCAAGATCAATTTCAAGGATATATTTATTTTTTAGCTGGATTCCTCTCTATGGTGAGGAGTCCCTTGAAAGGTTCTTAGAGGCTCTTCACCCTTCTCTCTAGTACATGTGTTCTCCATTTACCTTGGTGACCTACCTGGAAGTCTAAAAGAAAGTAGAGGTTGTTGAGTGGATACACTCATGAGGAGGTATACCATGAGAGGGTATCCACCCAAGTTCTTTGAAGGGAAAAGTTACTAGTACCAGGTCTCAGGCACCAGGACCTTTGAGGTTTTGACCAGTAGTGAGCTAACCTCAATAGTTTTAGTTTCGACCTTTTGGTCCACATGCCTTTCCCGTGAACTTGGGACCAAGGTGTTTCACTTACGAACCTCATGGTCACTCCAGATTTATTTCCCAAAAACTTTTTGAGCTCAGTATAATTGAGGTGGGAAGGTTTAGTGCTTTCCTTAGAAATAGTTCCCGACCAAGCCATTTCAGCAGTAGGGACAAAATCCTCCATCTCCACCGAGGGGAGATGGAGTGGCTAGAGGCTAACCTTAGGGTTTTCCTCCGAGACCTCAACCGGGTCTTGGACAGTGAGGTGTTTGTTAGCAGATTGGCTCAGTGTGGTCAGTTGTATACTGCAGATGCAATAGTTTTAGTAGGTCCAAAGATCATTCGGGGTATGATCAGTTTGTTTAGTACCCCTTCTTCTGGTTTGTTTGATTCAATAGATTTATACTCCTTTATTTCACATGGTCTATCCTATAATATTTAACAAGGAGTATAGATACATTACAAGACCCTAGTGTTGAGAGAACCAATTAGAGTTCAAAATATATTGTTTGATGTGTGCTGGGGATGTAGACGGATGATGGGGCATCATCAGTCTCATGGGGGTATCATCTTTCTATTGATGCAACCAAAAGATATCATCCTTGGCATCGACTAGTTGTATTCTTTATATTATGTTATTGACTGCTTTTGGAAAAGATTTGTGTTTTTAGTCATTGATGGATAGCATGTGGCTTTCATTGGGAATAGGGGATGTCAGGTAGGAAGTCATCATGTGGAGCCGCTTCTTTCCATGTTGGTGGAACTGTCAGTGGAATTTGTGGATGCTCAGATGGTGGTGGATCCCAGGGTAGTTAGGGAGTTCTTGGATATCTTTATTGAGGAGGTTGTGACTCTACCCCATCGACGTGACGTTGAGTTCGGGATAGACTTACAACCCATTGCTTCAACAGTCTTGATGGATCCTTATAGAATTGAACCTTATGATCTATAGTAGTTGAGGATTAAAATTTAAGTCCTAAAGAATAAGGGATTTATCGAACCTAGGGTGTCACTATGGGGTGCTCCAGTCTTGTTTTTTAAGAACGCAAATGGTTGTATAAAGGTGTGCATAGAATAAAAAGGTTGAATTAGGTGACAATCAAGAATCCATGCCATCTCCTGAGGACAGATTATCTTTTTGGATAGATGAGGGGTAAAAGTTGGTTTTCTAAGATAGATCTACGGTCTGGGTATCACTAGTTGATGGTGAATTAGTTTGACATCCTACAAATTGCTTTCAGGTGAAGGTGTGAAAACATTGAGTTCACGGTTATTCTGTTCGGTGTTACGAACACGCTAGACATGTTCACGGGGCTTATGAATTCTTCATTTCATAATTTTCTAGACCGGTTCATTTTCATATTCATAGATGACATATTGATCAACATGAAATTTTAGGAGGATAATACCGATCATTTCAGGACTATCTTCCAGATCCTTCGACACCACCAAATCTACAGAAATTTGTCCAAGTGTATGTTATGGACATGATAGGTGCACATCATGGGGAATGTGGTGTACCAACATGGTGTAGTAGTGGAATCTTCTAAGTTCGAAGTAGTTGTTTATTAGGAAACACTGAATAATGTTCAGAGGTTTGCAGTTTTTCGGTCTGGTAGGCTATTATCATAGATTTGTACCTAATGTTTCTCTAGTTATAGCTCCATTGATGTCCTTGAATAGTAAAGATCAAGATTTTATGTGGATTGAGAAGTGTTAGGTGGATTTTAGTTATTGGATGGTGAGTTTGTTCAGTGCTCTAGTGCTCTCGTTTATAGAGGAGGGGGTGATATTCGAAGTGTTTTGTGATTCTTCCCATTAGGGTTTGGGATATGTGCTGATGAAACAACGAGTAGTGATCTCTTATAGATTTAGATAGTTATATCCCCAGGATTATAACTATGCCACCCATGATCTAGATCTGTAGTAGTTGTCTTTATACTGAATATGCGGCATAATCACATTATTGGATAGCGCTTTGTGGTCTTCAGAGATCACAAGAGTTTGATGTATATATTTTATCTGTCATATCTAAACATGCAACAGTGAAGGTGGATGGAGTTTATCTAGGATTATGACTTTGAGATCACTTACACATTAGGAAAAGGGAACATCATGGATGATTCCTTAAGAAAAAATTCACAGAAGGAGGTAGTTTGGGAAAATGCAGACACTTGGAAGGCGATGGAAGATTTGGATTCCTTGCACTTAGATATATGAAATGATGGTTGTAGAAGATTTTATTTCATATAAAATTAAAATATTCTCTAATTTAGTTGGTAGAGGAGTATCAGTGGAGAGAATCAGAGGAAGAAGTGATGTACGATCACGCTGATCATGGTGATGCTTCATATGGATGGTCATACGATGGTTAGAATTAGATGTTGTTCCACATGAGGATATTTGTTCCAATGGAAATGCATGATAGATTCATCCGTGAGATTCATAAATCTCATTTAGAAGTGTACCCAAGAGTTTCCAAGTTGTACTATGGCTTGAGGGAATATGTTTTCTAGCTTGGGATGAAACAGGAAGTGGTGGAGTTTGTTGAAAAGTGATTGATGTTCCAGTAGGTGAAGGATAACCACCATGTTCCCGGTGGTGTGTTGTAGTAATTAGATACACCCTCATGGAAGTGGGATGATATCTAGATGGATTTCATCATAGGGTTACCTACGTTTTAGGGAGGTTATGATGCTATATTGCTAGTATTGGATCAACTAAAGAAATTGTCTCACATTATGGCGATTAAGGAGTCGGGTGTAGTGGATTCCTTGGCCAAGAGGTTTGTGGTTGATGTGGTGTAGATTCCTAGAGTTTTGAGATCCATCATATCATATTGGGATTCATTGTTTAACTCATGAGTCTAGAGGGGATTTTAGCATTATTTTGGCACTATGTTACGACTCAACACTACTTTCCACCCTCATACAGATAGACAGAGAGAGGGGACTATCCAGATGTTAGAGGATATGCTATGGGCATGTGTATTGGACTTTGGTGGATCTTGGGTACACCAATTTCTCCTAGTAAAGTTCTATTACAATAATATCTATCACTATTCCATTGTCATGGATTTGTTTCAAACCTTGAATAGAAGACTAGTCATTCTCCCTTGTGCTAGACAGAATTTGGAGAAATAATTATTCTTGGTCCTGAGGTGGTCCAGTGTATTATAGAGAAGGTTCATATGGTCCATGGGAGGGTGAAAGTAACACAGAACCACTATAATTCATATTCTGATTACTGGAGGAGGCTCTTGGAGTTTCAGGTTAGAGACCCCTTGTTCTTAAGGGTTTCCTATCAATGTGGGCAGTGGAGGTTCAATAAAGGGAGTAAGCTTTCTTCTAGGTTCATCAGACCCTTCGAGGTGTTTGGGAGATTTGGAGAGGAGTCTTACTAGTTGTAACTATCACCACAACTAGATAGGAACCACGACGACTTTCACGTCCCGTAGCTTCATCGGTATCTTTATTATTACTCGCATGCCATTAATAGGGTAGAGTTGGATATCAAAGACGACTCATCATTTTTGTAGCAGCCAGTGGTGATCCAAAATTTTCGGAAGAAAGTGCTATGTGGATAGAACATTACCTTGATTCATGTGTTATGAAGGAATAGTTCCATATAAGAGAGTACTTGGGAGAGAGAGGCACAAATGCGTGCATAGTACCCAGTGTTTTTTTTGAGTTTTTCTTAGTTTTGTTTTACTTTGTAACGTGATGATTGAACCTTGTTTTCTATGAGATGATTTGTTTTGAATTTCCCTAGTGTGTGATAAGATCCTAACATATGAAGAGGGGAAAACTAGATTCATAATTGAGACACATTAATGTGAATACGATTAAACCCATGCAGGTGAGTTGGTGCCTCCCAGAGCGGATAATATCTTAACATGGAGAAAGGAATTCCCTAATTTGTGTATCCATATAGTTTGGATTTTGGTGCTTGTGTGGTGTGTCTTGTAGTATATTGGGGTAGAAGATATGGGAGGAGGTGTTCTTGGATATTTAGGTTTCACTCCATCTTTTGGGCAATATAGGGTGGTTTATCATTAGACCTTGGGGTATCTAAATAATAGCAGTGATTCAAGTATAGCAAGATCTATGAGAGGTATCATATGCGGTGGTTGTTTGGACCCCTCTTTCTTTTGGGTTTGATTTTAAATTATCGAGGGAGAGAATAGTTTGAATGGTATCTGATGTAATGGCCTAGACCTCTCTAGCCCATTACATTCTGAAGACATGGTAGTTGAGGTGTTCTGGGAGGCAATGGTGACTCATTTAAAGAGTTTTTTAAAATCCATTTTTTCCAATAGTGAGTTAGGGATGGTAGGTCAATGGTGGGTATTTAAGACCACTGACTCATAATGGTAGGTCACTGATGGTAGGTCACTGGTGGTGGGTCGTCTGATGGTAACTTGACCAATGGTGAGTCACCTAATGGTGACTCATCCACCAGTGGCTCATCCAATAGTGACTCGCACTAGTGGGTCGCTGATAGTAGGTCGCCAGTGGTGACTCATCCAATGGTTAGTCAACCAACGACGACTCATCCACCGTTAGATCGAACTAGTAGCTTGCCAATGGTGCCTCACCCAATGGTGGATCTTGATGGTGACTCAACCAACATTGATTCATTTTTAATAGTTTGTCAAAATTCTAACTTTTCCCTAGTTTTTATAGTTTCACCCCTTTAATTTTTCTTTTGACATAAAATGGATTTAGGACCATATTTAATGTTTTTTGGTCCCTTTTTGAGTCATATATATCTTTTAAAAACATGAATCCTACATTAACTTAAAAAACGCATGGTCTTGGTCAAGACCCACATTTATTGGATTTTAAAAAATGTTTCTCCCATTGATTTTAGATCTAGACATTTCTGAAGTGAAAATCTACCTTTACATGTATAGTTATATTTATCTTAGTGTGACCCAAGACATTATTTCCTGAGGAGTTGTGTGTTTGTCTTGTAGCCTTCGGATTGAGTCCCCCCATGGAGTTACTTTGCCTGTGCAACCTCTACTTTGGGACAATGAGGAATTACTGATCATCTATTCTTCATGGTAAGTATCCATCTGACTCTTTTAATTTTGTGTCGTGTGGTGTGGGTATATGAATGGATCCATGTGAATATGGTAGAATCCAAGTTTAACTAATATAATCTAAATTATTAGAAAAAAATAAACAAGGGCTGGGGAAAAAGTAATGCATGCTTATGTTTTATTTGTTATTGATATTTTTATTTGTATGGTCTATAGGACTAATAAAAATCATGGTCATTGGTGGTATTTGTTTGAACATATTTGATGGGTTTTTAATTATTATTATTGATCTCGTGTGAATAGTTGTTTTTGAAATTGGTTAAACACGTATATTCAGTTAAATAAACGGATTCCCTAGGATTGAACTTATTCTGTGATAAACCCTAAATAAAATACTAGAATTAAATAAGATATGTTTTTTTAAATATGGAAATTATGACTTGTGTGGTTTTGTAGTGCTGGGGTTGAGAGAAAAAGTTTCTGTGGGGTGGTTTGGGAAGTGTAATGGAATTTCAGGTTGAGAGCTTGCCTATTTTTGGAATGGCTGTGTAGTGTTGTGCAGTTGTACTGCAATGGATTGTGTTTTGGTCTTGTTTCTAGATATATTGGGTGTGGCTATGACTTTGGGGGGTTTTTTCTGTGAAGAGAATGGATTAGGTGTGATTACATAGAATAATGATGTTTGCAGTGGTTGGTATGGGTGGTTCACCATTAATGACATGAATAAATCTTCACCCCGTACCAAGGATTTGATATGTTATAGTATGAATGAGTTTTAAATGGGGAGGAAATGTGAACTGGGTTACTTTACTATGTTTCTTATTTTGGTATATATAAATTTTAGTGTGACTAGTAGTCTCCCGGGTGGAGATGTAATGAATAAATGAATTTCTTAATAAATAATTATAATTGGTTTAATTAATTGGATGGGGTTATGAATTTGAGTTGTGCCTGGTAGTGTGGTCGTGCATTTCATAGGTAGAGGAAAATGTGGTTTTGTGTATAGGTTGTTGGCTGGAAACCCATAGGTTGGGCTTTAGTGCTTGTTATTATATATATGCATGTATTTTCTTGTGATTTCTATATAGATCCCACCCTAGTAGATAACTATGTACCGAACACCACCATTTTCACAGGGAGGGGGTAATTACCAACATCCTAGTGGGAGGATGGATGGATGGTTACTTTCTCTTCTCTACTCCCTCTTATAGATATTGGTATCCTAAGACTCTTCGGGAAGGTTTTGGTGTGGTTGTGAGGCCCAGATGTTTATGGGAAAGGTGTGATTTCCCAGGTGTCTCTGGGATGAGATATGGTGTTCCTTCCCAGGTGTCTTTAGGATGAGGTATAGATGTGGACTATGTGTTGGAAGGAGGGATGTGTTATGGTTGAGGACTATGTGTCTATGGCTTGGATGTGGTTAGATACATTTTCCTAGGTTGCCGGACTATCTCTCAAGCCCAGGTGTGTGCGGGCAGGTTACGACATGGGGCTTGTGGAAGAGTGTGGAAGCGTCAAGACGTTCACCATTAGAGTTTGAGAAGCTAACCAGTGGAAAGTGGTACGAGGTAGACAAATCAGATATTTTTTTACTATAATACTTTACTTGAATTGTGTTATTTGGTGAAAATGACTTGGTGAGGTTGCGAGTCTAGCATACCTTGTTAGGTGTTGTTGGGTTCTTCGGATTTCTCATAGGCAAATATGTATGATTCTCTACTTGTGCATGTGAGACTTTAGTTTTTCTTACTGAGTACAGTTTTATGCTCAACCAAAGTATATAAACTATTTTTAGGTTTTTAGGAGGACTACATGGACAATTCTAGAACTTACTCGGTCAGACGTTGGGACAATTTCTGTGTCATTTCATAGCTTTGATTTTGGGTATTTACTTTGGAGTTTATTTATATTTGTAGCAGTTTCGTTTTAACCATGAATGTGGGATTGTTTTGACTTTAGTTATATATATATATATGTCTTGGATTTTTTTTGAGGTTGATATAATTTATATCCCGATTATTTTTATTATAAAAAGGGGGATGCCTCTGATTTTTTTTGAGATTTGTATACCCTTAGTGCTTGTCGCCACCCTAGGGCCAACTAGAGGTAGCACTCAGGGGACCTTATCTCTCCTTCTTCATCTTGAATATGGTGGGTCATGAGATTTTTAATGGAAAAAATGAAGGAAATTAGGATATTATTTCACAGATTTCTAAGAAACCATACTTTAGAAAATATACATATATCATCATTACGGAATCTAATAGCAGTAAATGCGAAACAATCTAGAATATATATAACATGGTCATCAATGAAAAAAATTCCATGCATTAAAAAACAACTACACATAAATAAACCCCATCCCAAACATCAAACCTTACCATATCCAAGCATAACCGTGGGGAAATTTCCCTTAGTATGACCTAAGTCCCACCGAGGACCACTAGCTAGAGCATAATTGAAAATTTGTGAACATGTGTACCTATCCTTCCCACCAATCCACCCAAGTCTTCCCATGACATTCAAATAGAGTTGAGAATTTCAATGTAGTATTATACACAATATCATATCATATTATCACATTTGAAAACAACTATAAGTCTCTTTATTAACTATGAACACCCACATTTGAACATCTATGTTATCATGCTTAAAAATTAAATGAAATTAAAGATCCCTCAAAAGGGAAATGTCATTAGAATAATTCAAACATCAATAATATTAATTCCACATAAATGGTAATGTCTTGTGGGATTTAATTTTCCAATAAATAATTAAAGGTTCTAACCAGTCCTTTCCACATTCAAATAAGAATACCCATCCTTTCAAAAAAAAATTCAACGCCATTTATAAAAACATTTATAAATCATTGATCTTTACTAAATACATATTATAAAAGAAATTTACTAAAAGGGTTAATAATGGATGTTCTTAGAGAACAATAATTTTCCCATAATTTTTTGAAATCAACATCATAAAAACACATGAAGGAAGTTTATCAATATCCAACTAGGCATTTCAATTTCCAAAATAAGGGCATATTAATTTTAAATAGTTTCTATATGAAATAATATTCAAAACCAAATTTCTCACATTTATCATAAGATAACGAAAAAACATTATTTGATATATCTATTAGATATAAGTGGAAAAAATTAGAATATATTTAAAACTAAATATGAATGAATAAGAAATCATTTATTCAAAATTAATGGGAGATGACTAGGACACCTACCTTAACCACTTTGAATTATTTGTAATATAATGGAATGAACAAGATAATGTGGGATAGGGATGAAAATAATTAATGGACTGAACTAAACCAAAATTCATAGATAAATCCTTTGGGGATAAGAAAGCATGAATAATATGGGAAAAGGCCAAGGGAAACCACATACCTCAAAGCACTTGGAACTCTTCAATTGATTAAATGTTATCCAAATACAATAAGGAAGAGAAGTTTAACAGCAAAAAGAGGTCCTAATATATATAATTCACAGTACAAAAACTGGCATTATACATACTTGATCAATAAAGGTAAAGGGAATTTCTTTCCACAAGAGGCCTCTAGCAGAACGATAAAGGAAGGCCAAGCTCTATTTCCCTTAGAAAAATCTCCCAACAAGGAAGAATAATAACTGAGTTGAGAGAAAACAAACCATATATAATAGAAGTTTCAATGCACATGGATTATCCAAATCTCTCATATGGAATAACAAATAAATGAATACCTAATAGTGATATGAAAATTATAGGCTTAATAGATTTAAAAATGAGCAATGATCACATTAAAAATCCCCTCATAATGACCCTCCACGTTTCCATAAACAAGTGCAATTCCTTCCTAAAAAATATGTAAAAAATACAAATATTTTAATTCATGAAATATATGACACCCAAACATGGTGTATATTCACTACACCCATAATGGTATCGATTGAACAACACCTTAAATCCCAATAAACCGAATGAGCAAGAAATGTCTAAAAAATTAATCTATTTTGGACCCAACATGACCTGTAATATGATATAGAAGAGGTTGGATGACTATAGTGCACATTTGGACTCCCAAAAATCTAAAATTAATACCAAACCTATCAAAAATCGTGTTTTCTCTATATATTTTACACAAGAGACACACATGCACACCACAACCTCCACCTCAACCATTGTTTTACTCATGTTTCACAAAAAAAAACCAAAAAACCATTTAATGCTACCATGACATTCCTATAGCTTTAAAAACCCAAAATACAATAAATAAAAAAATAAAATGAATGGTTTGGACTTTACAGATCCACATATCATGCTTCATAACCGCAATTTCAATTTCTTATACCTGAATGTTTTAGCAATGCTTCTAATAAGATCCTGATTTACTTATGGATCAGGATAAATCACATATTTAGTGGATCCATATTAATAATATTAAGTCTCCCAACTAGTATCGTTTTCTTATATCTATAGTAACAAACATCACTCAATCACCACCCACACTCTAGTTATAGGTTTCATAAAATAATGTTCCATAATAAGAAAATCATGATATGAAAATTTAAAATCAGGATCCATAAAATATCATATACATGATGAAGTCATAGTGGGAAGTATCTTAAATAATACATGATATACAACTCTCATGGTCAGAATCCATGATGATGAGGTGATTAAACGCCTAGAAGTGGTCAAAATACTTTTTTACTCATACTCCCTTGGTAACATAATGTTAATTATAAAGAGGTTATCTATGTATTTTTATACAACACATTTCAAGTACCAACACATCCTATATACAAATCTACGATACCAACAAGTAGATCATACCAATCAAATGAAAATGTTAACATCATGAACCCATACCATTGGATTGGGAAGAAACAAAATTTCACTACCCTTAGGTTCATCCCTCAGACACTGAAGGGTGATAAAAAATTCCAAGAGTATGTGAAATTTTTGGGTGATAATTTACCCTTAAATATAACATAAAATTTAGTAAAAAATGATAATGAAATAATATAAACATGTTATGAGAAAAAAATAAGGCAATACTTCATACTCATAACATAAAATAGATCCAACTAACACTGTTCTATAATAAAAAAATATGTCCATAATACTAAAATACTCCTCATGAAAACTATGGTTCCAAATGAGGCACTACCCCATAATTTATCCCATGACAACCTCTAAGATCCAACCTATAGTATCCATGAACACTCCATAAAGTTGATACAATCACAGAGTAATAGTTCTTCCCCTTACTTTTATTATAGATAACAATATCTTTTTATGCACTATGGTGTATATATTAGAGTTTAGTATACAACCAAGTAGGTAATCACACTAAGGCTTCCCGCACACACCAATCAGATAAAGAAAAGAAATCTTAAAATAGATAAATAAAAAATAAATATAATCAGAATAAAAATTTCATAAGATACATATAAATTAAACAATGAGTCTAAATAAATTATTTATAGAAACAATTATTCCCTATGGAATCTATTTCATGAAACCAATGAATCCCTAATAAAACTGGGATCCCTGAATAGACCAAAATCGATAGTGGAACCCCATTATTATATACCTAAAACAACACATTGTGGTGCATATCCAACATTAATTTATATTTATAATTGACATCCAAGTCTAAAATAATATGTTCCCATTGATCTGTGACATCAACACACACCAACCCATGCTATTTAAGATATTACACATTCCAAAAATCATTCTTTTAAACTATAAAATTTATTATGCATTTTCCAAATAAAAAATTCAAAACCTTAGTGTGTTATATCTATACTTTTTAGATAATTTATCAAAATAATTCTTGAAATTAACACATTCATTAAACTTCCAAAACCAAAATCCTTAATGTTCTATAAATACTAGAGTTGGAGACAATCCACCCTCCTCTAACATGCTTGTCCAGTAGATTAAAAGAGGAAGATATTTAAAAGGGAAAGAATCACTCAAGATTGAATATGGATACCTATGGTTATAGTTATCTTGATATTAGAGTAAGAATGATGGTTTTTATAGAGAAATAATCGTGTTATAAATCAAATTTATGAACCCCCAAAGTTTTTCACATAGTTTACCTCTATTGTGCATATCTTCCCCCCAAAATCCAATGATAATTTTAGCCATTAAAAATCAAAACTATCCATCACCATTTTTTCCCCAATATAGCAATTGTAACCCTAACAAAGACATACCCACAGTGGCACACCACAATATTGGGAAATTAACTTTTCCATTTCTAGCCTACCACACCATGGAGCACAATATGGTGGATCCTACCTTTCTATTTTCAAAACATATACACAAGGTTGACCATGAATCAACACAACCATTACACCTAATAACACAGAAATTTTGGCCTTCCCATTTCCCATAGGTAAACCTTATAGTCAACATGCTTGTAATACTCCTAGAACAATGCTGTGGTGATGTCCTCGTTCAATGGTCGACTCAAAATTCCCACAACACCAATAATAATAGGACCAAAACCTACACCATGGTCTCCAAAATGGAGAGATGATTCCAAAAGAGACAAAACTTCGTTCTCCATCCCTTCTGCTCTACAAAACTTCCACAGACCAAACCAAACATCCTCATAATTTAAAAATACATAATAACATAGTAAAATACCTCAAATATAGGGTCCTTGAATACCCCTTCATTGAAAATAAGTTCATAATTATCAGATTAGTTAAGGTATGGAATAATTTTTATTAAATGATTTATGTAGTCCCATGTTCATTTGATCGAAACTATCAATACAGACTACAAGAATAGAGCTCACAATGAGCCTGTTTCATGTAATTTGTTGGTAATAACGAGTTACATTATAGAGACCCTTCATTTTGGTGTCACCCATCATGAACCATATTCATAACATGTATTTTTATTTAATATCATATATTACTATTATTAATTTTACACTAAAAATCCATGTTGGAAATGGTAAATATAACATAACATCATTCATGTAGGTGGTTGAATTGACACAATCAAGAACTTACTATACTAAATGATAAGTATGATTACAGAGTTATATTATAGTAATATCAGTTTTAAATAAGCCTAATTATGTTAATAATAAATGTTTATAGATATTAAAATATGGAAAATAATGAGAAAATGTGGCAGAAAAGGGTAGTTTGATGTGGGATGAGGAGGGGTCCTTTTATAGGTGAGTTTGAGTGGGATTTCTGTAAATACACATTCCTTGGTGTGTAAAGAATATAATTTTACAAGGAAAGTGGTCACAAAAGTGAAAAATAATGGAAATAATTCATTCATCCCATCATACACATAATTTAAATATAATTTTAGTGATATTTTAGTCCCTTATCATTTAATGTCAGCCCCTTTATCTTATTTTACCCTTTATTATGGTAACTCACTTTTTATGTTGATAAATTATTTTTCCCAATATATAATAAAACCTATAACATAATATAAATAATTTTTTCTGAAAAAAATCTATTTTGTTAAATTCAATTTCTAAAAGTGATTAAAATTATTTTTAAATAGAAGCTTCAAAACACATAAAATAATTTTTTATAAAACCAAATTTTAAGCATAAAATCAACATTATTCTTATTCATTAACTAGTAATAATCATTATATGGTTGTTAGATTATTTTTTGTATATATAAACAATATATTTCAATAAATTCTATACTCCAAAAATGATAAATTTATCTCTTAAAAAACATATAACAAAAACAATGTTTTTAACTAAAACATTTTTCAATGACCATGAATCCATTAATTATTATTCCTTATAACTCCTTAATTATTTATTAGGTTTTATTTAATTATTTTAACAATAATTCCTTTAATCTTATCAATTTATTTTGTTAAAATGAGTCTTTAAAAGTAATACATTTAATTTAAAATTGTTAATATACAAAAACTATAATTTCATTAAAATAATTTATATTTTGAAAAATGAATTAGTACCTTTTAATTTTATTCCATAATTATTTATTTAATGGTAAATACCTGTCAAATATTTTATTTTCAAAACAAATATTTACTTTATATATAATAGTCAATATACCCATTGAATACATGAATTTTCAATGACCATATATGAAACAATCATATATCCAATAACTATATATCTAATGATCATATATATAAAGGTCATTTTATATTGCTATATATGACCTTCCATATCTATAAAAAAGTTCATTTGTACCATTTCATTATTTCTATCTTAAAATTTATATTACATTTATAATTATTTTCGTTCTTTATATAGTTATATGCGTTAGTATGGTCTTAAATTGAAACCATGAAGATATAGATTTTAGGCTTGTGGTATTTTTATGTACATGTGATTTTGTTCTGATAATAATTTTCATAATGTTGTTTCATATTTCTTTCAAATAATATATTCATTTTTATAATGTGTTGTAATATTTTATCATTATAAAATATAACATTTTTTCTTTTTTATTTCATTTTAGAATGTAAGAGAATATTCTAAAAATATTCAATGAATAAAAAATGGGGTATTACATTATACCCATCTTAAAAAGATTTCACCCTAGAAATCTCATTTCATTAATAGAAATTGATGAGGGTTATTTTTCATCATTACATCTCTGGGTTCCATGTTGCTTATTTAATCTTATGATTTCCTATAGAACCTTGAGAAGATGAGTAGTATTTTTTCATAGTACATTATTATTGTGATCCAAGATCTCTATAAATTATTCCTCCTAAGATATAGCATGTCACATTTTTATAACATTTGTGTTAAGTACATGTGACAGATCAGGTATGTACTTTTTCCAAAGTGATTCATGGAACACATCATGAAATTTAGAGAGTGTATATAAAAGTGTAAGGCAATAAGATAATGTCCCCATGATATAGAATATTTATAAGGGTATAATTTAAATAGGGATAAAATTTCACTTCCCCCAAAATCCAATATCTTATTTTCATGATGATATTTGATGGAATACATTGTATCCAACTTCAAACTTGAAATATCACTGATGATTATCTACATATATTTTATACCAACTTTGTGATACTTTAATATTACACTGAATAATTTTAATATTCATTGAAATTTGATTAATTAGATCTATACACACCAAATTCTTCTCTTCAGCATCATCCAAACAAGTTGGAGTACTTCACCTCTTCCCATACGAAGCCTCATACAGTGGAATTTTAATATTATAATACAAGATTCAATTGGTCAATAACTTTAATAGAAGAAGATATTGATCCCAACATCATTTAAAATATATTGAATTGGATATAAATATATATGATACCATTTTAATAGTCCTTTTTTATAGATAATCAATCCTAGGATGATTAGTTTTTATAAAGATGAAATATATATCCAATTCTTATTGAGTAATCTTATACAACATCAAGGTAAACCTCATATATCAATTATATATAATTAAATGTGGCACTCCATATATCCTTACCATTTATTTTATCTATTAATTTTCAAGTTGATAAAGTGATAAATAATCTTAAATAATAATGAAGTTTACTGAATTCATAAGTTGATCAACAAAAACACAATAAAATCATATCTATTAGATGTCTTGGTATTTTTTATGATTAAATCCATAGTGATATTATTCCATTTCCATACGGGTAGGGGAAATGGTTGCATCATCCTTCTAGACTTATGATGTTTGATAATAAATTTTTGGCCAATCAAGAATTGTTATCCATACTCTATAATGTCCCTCATCACATTTTCCCACCAAAATACCTCCTTCATATCTCAATACATCTTTATGATTCCTAAATGGAAATAGAATGATAATCTATGAGAATAATCCAATATATCCTTGTAAAATTAAATTAATTAAGGGATAGATATTTGTTTCCTAAATCATATAATTCCTTTAATATCATGTTTTAGATCCGGAATATTCCTTACGTTATTATGTATCTCCAAATCCTCCTTCTATACCACCTTGAACTTCAAATGGATGGATGTTTGAGAAACCAATTTGAAATGATATGATTCCTCTTCACCCCTTATCATTTCCAGGTCCATCCATTGAAAATCCATGGGAATTGAGTCTCTTTAAATACTTATAATAGATAAGGTACTGGGATCCTTCTTACTTATAGCATCATCAACCATTTTTTCATTCCCAGGGATATAATATATTAAGAAATCACAGTCCTTGATCAACTCCAACTATCTATTTAGGAAAATGTTTAACTCCTCTTTTGTGAATATATATACTTTAATATCTTATGATCAATATATATCTAACACTTTTATCTATAAAGATAATACCTTCATATATTTACTAAAAAATATTTCTACTGTTGGCTCTAAACAATGAATTAAGTAATTTTACTTTTAGATAACTTATTTATTCAAAGCATAATCTACCTAGTTGTCATTTTGTATAAGGAAACACCCCAATCCCATATTTAATTCATCTCTATATATCAAAAATATTTCTACACTACAAGGTAGTTTGAGTATTGGTGTAGTGACTAACCTTCTCTTAAGATCCTCAAATATTTATTCACATTAATATATTTAGAGGAATTTTAATACCCTTCACGATAAGATAGTTAATCAAAAAAAATATGGATATTTTTTTCTACAGGTAGGTATAATCCATTCTTTAATTACCTTTATATTGGAAGTATCCATATATATACCCTTAATTTTGATTACATGTCCCAATAATGAAACATTCTATATCCGTAATCTACACATTATAAACTTGGAATACAATATCTTCATATTATCTTCATAAAAATACTCAAATTCTCTTCATGTTCCTTATATATCTTAGACTATTTGAGAATATCATATATAAAAACTACCAAAAATTGATCTAGGTAATATATAAAGGGTTCATTCATAAAATCCATTAAGATAATGGGATAATTAATAAGTCTAATAGGAATCACTATGAATTCATAAGGGGTATATATATTTGGGATGATGTTATAGGTATATCTACCATTTTAACCCTTAATCCAATAGTAGAATACTAACCTATACCAACGGTTTGGAGAACCGTTGCGAAGTAAGCCGTTGGGATAGGTCTATACCAACGGTTTTCCCAAAACCGTTGGTATAGACCAATCCCAACGGTTTACAAAACCGTTGGTATAAGTAATATGAAAATCAATTCCAACGGATATAAAACTGTTGGTAAATGTATTTCAAAAAAAAAAACATGTGCTGGGATTTGATCCCACGACCCCTTGTTTATAATCGAACGACTTAACCACTAAGCTAACATCACTTTTGTAAACATAATTTCATAAATATATATATGTATTATCATAATTATTTAAAATTTAGATTTATATAATGTTCTCGGGTAGAAGACCTGGAAGAAATGAAAGAATCTATCCCAACGGTTCTCAAAACCGTTGGGATAGACCTATCCCAATGGTTCTCAAAACTGTTGGGATAGGTGGAAATTTCCAGGGGGTGAATGTTAGTTTTGGGGCTGAGTTTTCCCAAGGGTTCTCTCAAACCGTTGGGAAAGGGGGGGTCTTTCCCAACGGTTCTCCCAAACCGTTGGGAAAGGTGGGGTCTTTCCCAATGGTTTGGGAGAACCGTTGGGAAAGGGTGTATATAAGTGTTGGGAAAGATCCAATTTCCAGTAGTGATCGAAGATATAAAAATTAATGTTCTATCTTTTATATGTTTTGAAACCCTCAAAATTGATAGAAAATGTTATCCATAGAGGGTATAAGATAATTATTATTGATTGTGATATTTTAATGTTTTTGTCAATCAATGTAGAGGTACATTGATCTTTTGTTTTTCATAACAAAGATAACTGTTTCTATATATGGTGAAGCACATGGATATATAAAATATTTCTATATGTTATATTATAGTTACTTATTTTATTTATTCAATTCAATGGGTTCGATTCTATAAGGAGTATTTGATATTGGTATAACACTATGAATTGGTTCAAATAAAAACTCACCCACATGATCAGGGGAAAGATCAAAGAAATATTCAGAAAATATATCAATATATTCTCATAAAATTGTAATATCTTTTATATTCACGTTTTCTCCATCCATTTGAGCTAAATATCCCTCATTATTTGGTATCAAGTCCCATAGAGTGGATGTAATTCCCATAGTGAGTTTATAGTCAAACTTGTAATGACTGGTGATCATGGGTTGATTTGGGATGTCAAAAATGATTTCCCTATCCCAAAATTTGTATGGGATCTATATAGGGAGATATGATTAATTACCAATATCACATAATATTCAACCAAATAGATGATAATAACATTTTTAGGTAGTATATTACCCAAACCATCAACTAGATAAGATTTTGACACTTGGGATTTAATCATCATACAACAATTAATTTTCACTAATAATTAAATATCTAATTGTAAGGTTTGTGATTCAATTATTTTATAACAATTTTCAGATATAATGTAATGAGAATAACTTGAATCAAATAATATGTCTTATAATCATGAGTGGATGAAAATTTTACCTTTAACCACTTCATTTTCATGACACAATTTAGTAGTTGTGATTACCTAAGCTTTCCCTTTGCCTTGTCTTAAGAGGGTTTTGAGGCTGATGATCTTAATTAACCCTTAGGTTTGTGCATCAGTTTTTATAGTGTTAAAATTACTTATAATTCAATAATTTTAGAGTGGATAGTGAATTGGGTGGGTTCTTTTCTCTTACATTGTCTTGTTTACCCTCCTAATATCTCTTCAGCATTCATGTAACTAATTTCCTTCATTTCCAAACTTGAATCAATTTATTATTCCTTTTAGGAAAGTCCCATCATGGTTCTTCCTACATATTCATCATGTTGGAAGTTGGATCTTATTTTTTCCATGAGTGTGATCATTTTACATTTCATGAAACAAAAGTTTCCTCTTAATACCCCCTAAACCATTATATTATAAAGCTCCAATAACTATTTACACCTTGATTGTATAATTGATAATTTCATCATAGTTTCCAAATTATATTTTAGATAATGGGTTTATAGACTTTTTTATGTCATTAAATAAATAATTGATTTTATTTTCATGTTCGATGATAAAACTAAAGGTGTACCATGAAATCCTCATGAATTTTTCAGTACAGTTTCTAATGTATTAATCCTATATTTTCATCAAATAAAGGAATTTTCTCTCTATTTTAATGTAAAGTGTTCAGGGAAAATATTTTTTTAATAATATTATTAAACCCTTACTATAACAAAGTGTCTATTTATTCACTCTAGAACATGTTCTTAATTGGATTCTACCATTTATCATCTTAACCATTTAAATGATAAAAAATAAAACAAATTATCCATGTTTTAACACAAAAGAATAAGAAATGTATTTTCTGTTGTGTTGATCCATTGCTAAATATTTAGTGGATCAGAAGACCCAAAAATGGAAGTTGTTCATTTTCATAAGAGAAAATCAATGGAGAGTTATAATTCCATTATGTTTTTGGGAGTTTCACATGGTTCATGTTATTAATCATAGATTGAGATATTTGGGTGAGCATTTCTAGGAGAATTTATACTATAAATCCCATCCCATTTGGTTTCTCATTGGGAAACTCATTTCATTTTATATTCCACTCATTGTTAAATCGATTCCTCTAGTCACATACATTAAGTTAAAAAAATATTAGTATGGATGTTAAATAATAAAAACCCAACTAACTAATAATATGATAATAATAACCAATCCTAAAATGTTTTGACCTATAAAACCTTTATTCCAAATTATGAAATTTTTGGTTTAACCTATATTACTTTTAGTTGAACAAATATTATTTTAGGTATTATCCTAATATTATTTATGACATAATCTAAATAAGTAACTAATCCTTACTTCGATGCTGGCTAAGGTAACCTCACCATAATATATAAACATAATATGAAATTTTAAAAAATATTTATTACATATCATAATAAATCAAACCCCATAAATAATAGGTTTTTTTATTTTATGTTTAGATACATATTAATCTAATGTAATTAATATCACTCAACAAATCCCACAAAAATTCTCTACACATGATACCCTTCTTGACATTTCATGCATAACACACTTCTTTATTACATGAGAAAAGGGTGAACTCAAAAACCCAGTTAGAAGGTGAAATAAAATAGATTTCAAATGAATCAATATAGATAATCCTAAAGAGGATCTTATGTGGTTATAATATTAATATATGAGTATAATAACATAATCATATAATCATAACCAATAAATTAAGAAACATGGATCATTACATGAATCATAACGTATATCTAAGAAATTGCGTGGATATGTATCATGACATATAAATATGGTTCATTCATAGGAATAGAAAACCAAATCTTATTTCTAGGGTCACCACCAAGACCATCATCACATATTGGATTCATATATCCCATAACATAGTGGACTAGGATAACATCCCATGTTTCATAAAATAACATATCAAGAGAAATAAATCTTTTCTCAATGCATTAGAGGGCTATATAATTCTAGTCCCACCCTCTATAAAATGATTATCCATACATATGTATGACACATGAACATAGTCATATTCACAAATAAACCATTGAATTAATAAATCATGAGAATGAACCATGATTTATAAAAAGTTAGAAAAGGCACAAATAAATAAATGGGATAAATAATGTGGATGATTTCATAAAAACATATCTTTGTAAAAAATGAGAACCATTAAAAGATATTGACATAGATAAAAACATTATAGAAGAATATTAAAAAATTATTTATAAAATAATAATAAATATGATTTATCTTTTTATAACTTTTGTAAAAAAATAATTTATAAACGGATTCTTTTAAAAATAAATATAAATGTAATAAAAATGACATTTAGTATTAATGAAAATTACGAATGTTATCTTAAAAATAAAAACCGAAGAAAATAGTGAGAGGAAATGACTAAGTGAGTAACATAATGGAATAGATATCATAAGATTCTACTCACTTTTTTAAAATGTAGAAAAAATTGCAAAAGACTTTAAGAAATCATATAAGTTGGGATAATAAAAAATAATATATCCATGTTGCAAAATAGAAAGCTTGGACATATAATAAAAGAATTACAACCAAAATAAGTAGGTAAAAGAAATTCACTTTATCAGTATAATTTTGGGTGAATAATGAATAGATGAGAGTGGAAATAGTAAGAAGAATTATAAACCTAAAACATAACTATAGGATAGGAAGATGTGTTTATTAGATATAATTTTAATATATATTCTCCCAATGGATTCATATAAATCAATAAGCATAAGTAAGAATAATTATTAATAGAAAAACCATTACCTTTACTCCCAACTCCCACAAAAAATATTTAACCTATTTTATAATAAACATATCTATCTTAATCACTTATATTAGTTCCTTATTAACATATTATACCTTTTATAAACTTCAATTATAATTATTTATTACTCATATATTTGTTAGTTATTTTTTTTCATCATTAGTATTTAATAAATTTGATTGTTTTATACATGTTGTTCAATGTAATTGTTGATCCTCCTTATTTGATAAAAATTTCTGTATTAAAAAATATGAATCACAGTGAAATCATTATGTTTAAATGATATATGTATTCCCATGTTCATTTTTATGGAAGGTATAGTTATGGTTTATGAGAATGGAGTTCATGACCAGCTTGCTTCAGGTAAATTTATCGATAACAATGATTTACTTCATCATGACCATTCATTTTTATTTCAGTCCTATAGAAAAATATTAGTAACATAAAATAATCATTAATATTATATATTACAATTATTACTGTCTTGATATCCATTCATGTTCGAAATTAAGATGACATTGTAGAATCTTTATATAAGTTGTTGATGCAACCCAAATAAGATAATTCTATACTAATGAATGTGTCAGAGGATATAGTCATATTATAGTAATATAATCTTCATAGAATAGAAATGTTATTTCCAACAAATTATTTATTATATATTTATTTTTTTTCTAAATTTGTTTATTTTATGTTAATTTCATGTAAAATATTTTATGTCTAATACATTATTTAATTCAAACTATAAAATAATAAATATACTTTTTGGATACATGTGTACCCAGTGACCACATATCCAATGAGCGTATATCGAATTACCATATATCTAATGACCATATATATCTAATGAAAATATATATAATGGTTATATTATATTTCAATATTTTATTTTACACGTTTCAATAAAATTCATTTATTCCCTTGTCTTATTTCTATATGATTATGACTATTAAATTTCTAATGATTTTCTATCTTTATATTGTTATAATTGGTGATATGGTCTTTGAGGAAAACCATCAAGATGGATATTTTAGTTTTGTTGTGCTATTATTTACCTGTGGTTTTATTCCTCTTATAATTTTAATAATGTTTTTTGTATTACTTTCTCATAATGTATTAATTTTTATAATGTATTGTAATATTTTATCATAATAAAATATAGAATTTTTTCTTTTTAGTTTGGTGTTTCATTTAAGAAAAGATAATCAATATATGAAATGAATAAAAATATGGGGTTTTAATATTTCATTATAAAATCACATAAAATAATAAATATATAACTAAATCATCATATAAAACATTTTTTGAAGAAAAAGTAATTACCGGAAATTAAAAACCATCAATAATGATAAACATAAACATGTTATAACGTAAATTCTATCTATACGCAGTATACATACAGACATCAGATACATATCCCATGGGGTCTATCAGTATGAAAATAAATAGAATGGAAATTTCAGGGGAGACTTAACTATGAAAACTTACATCCCTCCATGGACTATTCTTTAAAATTATATCAATATTCTCTTGTCAAATTTCATTTATAACCTACAAGCTAAATGATAAACATGAAGGTCTTCACATTTACCAAATTCCTTGTACATGGCGTGAACGTAATAATACATAGGGAACCACCAACATGTCCCTTATATATGCTATCATATAATGTGTATGTGTGTACAAAAAATACATAGGAAATCTAAAAAAAATCATATTAAGTAATAATGAGCTGACTAGGATACCTCAATACTTGACCCCATTTTCTTCTACTAAATCCAGTAATCATATTTTCCATTACCACATCAAATAGAAAAAAAATCCAAGGAACGCGTAACATTTCCAACATTACATAGAGGAATACAGTTATGGAAATTAATTTCATATCCATATTTAAGAATACACAACTATATATTCTACTAAATCTATCAAAGAATGTTGTAACATTAATACTACTAGGTGTATCAAAAAAACATATGGGAAAATTTACAACATAACTAGTCCCAGAAATATCATAAGTTTATCTGGAAAATGTAATAACATAACCAATCTCATGTATATTATAAACACATCTTATTAAATGTTAAACATATCATGTCTTTCATATATTGGAAATGTATTTGGGTAAAAGCATAAAATAACTAGTCTAATGCAGCAGACCAACTTGAGATAAAAAACTCTACACCTGATCATTCCAAAAAATTAACGAAAAGAACACTTGGGTGATGTAACTCAATACCCCAATATTGAGTTCTGTAGGATAGACCTTCATCATATATAACTATATAACTTGTCCAATATATAAAAACAAAAATTCATAGATGGAATAACCTATACCATAACCCCCAACTAGGTATACACACACATACTGAAATCCCCATAGAGATATTCGCTAGATGGTATTACATACAAATCACCGTAACTTTCCATGAAAAACCACTCCATCCACATCCTTAAAAAAATTATAGCTACACAACACCCATGATGATTTTGATCCCTTGGGTTATACTAAAATAAAAATATGAACTATTGGTTATACCTGGAAACTCTGATATGTGAAGACTCTCTTAGGATATGTACTAGCTCATAATCCAAAAAGGAATCATGTAAACATATCTACTACACCACTCGCACACCACTAGTCATAAAAAACACACAAAGGTGTTTTGATAGATTCTTTACCATCTTTTTAGTACTCACCATGCACTACCATCATGGAGATGAGCATATATCCAACTTGATGTACCATCTAGAAATACATTTCAAAAAAAAAATAGTAGGCTAGGGAAAAGCCTTACCTCACTATAGGTATCAAGAGAAAAATACAACTCATAAATATTATAGCCATAGTAATTTATTTTCCTACACTATCCGTGACTCACATTACTCTTCACTAGAATTATATTCTCATCCAACTATCCAATCATTTCCAAAGGTAACTCCAAACTCTAAAAATCCCATTACCCTACTTTACCATCACAATGTTCCATGAGAGACACCTAAATAGGTTGATTAATATGCCCCATAATCTAGTAAAAAAGATATCCAAAGACCAAAAACATACCATAGACCCCTATAATCATTCCATCATCCGAGCACACTCATCCAAGGAGTCAAAAGGATTTAGGATTATTTATTTAGAACTTACGCTATAATTCCTAGATTATCAAAACGAATTGGTATGTTCCTCAAGGAAAAACCACTTTCAACCCCTCAAACCATTCATTAGGGATTATTGAATGCTAATTAACACTATATTAAAAAAGTTAAAACAAACATTTTGTTTATTAAACAAAATTATAGGTTTTATGGTCAAACATCCCTATCAATAGTATTTATACAATCAAAATGTTGATCAAAAAAAATTTTCCATGCAGAGAAACATGTTTTCCTATATCTAATACTACATAGAGTTTATTGAAACCAACAAAAGAGTTTCTTAAAGTACAAAACTAACAAATATTTTTAGGAAAATTAATTTTTTAAAGATAACTAAACTTCAAGAAATAATTCATAGTTGATTAAATATGGGACTAATTAAGAGATCAAGTCTGTTAACTATAATAAATTTTCAATTCCTTGATACACTATGGAATTTATCTTGTCCATTGGATGCTAATGAGCACCGGGTCTATGAAAGAAATTTACTTTTCTAGTGTCCTGATGGTTCCATGATAGAGTTATATGTTGAAGTTTCTACTGTACCACAACAACATCTAATTATATGAATACGTAGACTTACATGAGTTATTAAAGAAGTTCTATCCCATGATATTGAGGCTATCACATATGATGAAGAAGATGACAACCTTACTAATCTTCTAGATATGCATATAAATATGAATTCTGATGAGTAATTTTCTAATGATGGAATATATCGATATAATAATGCTGATAATGAGGGAGTGACATAAGTTGGGGATGAAGTTTCTAGAAACATAGTAGTTGTACAACAACCTTGATCCCTAACAAATCATCCACCAATATTCACATCTTGGTTGGAATCAATGGCACATTATCCGAAATTTTACTCCAATGTTCTCACACCTTCATCTATGTTTCCTAATATTGTACAAGATATGTTTAGTGATCTAGAAAATACATTATTTTTTGGGCGGATTTTCTAGGTAAAAATGCTTAGAAAAACATAATAAAAATATTTCATGTTGAGTGGAATTGTAGATATTTACTATAGAAATATAGTTTAAAACATTACACCATATAGTGGGATAAATATGGGGATTAATTTATATTCCTCTTGAGTGAAATTATAGACATTTCATTTGGAGGTTAGAGAATTTTTATGATTGAGGTAGCTCGTAGTTATTTTCATCCAAACCTAACACAAGATCATACTTTATTGGATTCTAAATTTGTGTCATCTATTTTCATCATGATAATTAGGACCTACCATGATGGTCTTATATCCCTCGTGAAAGGTAGGATACAAAAAACTTTTGGTTATAATATTTCCTATAATAAGGAATAGATGGAGAAACAGAAGACAATTGCAAAGGTCTGTAGTGATTGAGATGAGTTATATCGGGTGTTTCCGCAATTTCTATCCAGATTGAGACACAAAAACCAGCATTTATTCCAAATTAATATGAATGAAAATGTGTCTCATGATAATTGAATTAATCTATCTCATGTTTAATTTCATCTATTTTTTTTGGAATTCCTCCCCTATATTTCCACATTTCATTTTAGAAAACAATTTATAGAGATTGATTGAAAACTTATAAAAAGAAAATATAAGGCCATATTTTTTATTAATAAAACCTATTATTGAAACCATTCACCTCTTCTACTTTTGTTCTCCATTATGGAGAAATAAAACTAAAAATCATAGATTTAGTTTTTGGCATGTATTAGTAATCATTTCCCCCACATTCAGGGTGTATGTTTGAAATGTGATTGAAATTGGGCTCTTAATGGGAAATCAACGTGGATCCTGATACATGGAGACTCCAAAATTCAAATAATTAGTATTTAGTCAGACACATTTCTAGAAATGTGAGAAAACATTCCATAATTAACCTATGAATAAGGTAATAACAAGGTTTTGTATTCAATGTCCTTATTATTTTTTACTATTTAACATTAAGATAAAATTAATTTATATGAAGTATGATCACATAAGAGAATCATATGAGTTAGATAAATGAGGTTTTGAAAAAAACTTCAAAAAAATCAACAAAGCTACTAAAAAAGGATATTATTGTATGATGTGGATTCCAAACAAAAAATGAACACTGCAAAATAATGGGGGAAGAGGTATAGACACATGACCAGAAACATTATGGAGTGCATTTGTGGTGTCTTCAATGGGATTTGAAAGTTATCTATAACTGACCTAGTTTTGGAGACATTTTGTCATTGGGTGAAGTAATTAATTTATAGAAAAACTATCCTCAAACGTATTTCATCAGGGGTAAGGTACAAATGACCCTTTCAATGATATATTTGAAAGAACATTAATTAATCTTATTCTTATAGAGTGAAAATTTTCTACCAAGAATACTCTCTATTTGATGTTCAAGAGTATATGAACTCCAATGAAAATATAAGAAGTAATTTTTTTTGGTAATACTAGAATATATACAAAGAAAATATGGAAACTTTTAGGCATTATAGTTTCATTGCACACATTCCATCATAGAATGTTCCTTGTGTATGATCCATGGTATAGACTAAAGTATATACTATATCATACTCCACATGGTAGAGGGATTTATGATTTGGTATGTTAATAAATTTCCATTAGTCTATTTATTTTACTATTTTCTAATTCATTTTAAATATTTTTATAGAATACTTGATTGCAATGGTTTATCCGCATGTATAATATTGAGGAGGAGGTTTCTAGCCAGAAAGAAATCCATGCCACAACATTGGGGATGATTCCATCTTATCAAGTGGTTTGCAATAGTATCTTCAATCATCCACACCAGGGATATGACATTGTTGCCTAGGGAGTTGTGGTTCCAACTCAGGAACCTCCACTAGTAGCTGTTGATATTCAGGATCCATGATGATGATGACATAAACAGATTTGTTTTTCATGTGAGGCCACATCTATTACACATTCAAAGGTTATACCTCTAGTATCCTTATCCAAAACGGGATGTGCATTAGGTGGCATGTGATCCATTCATGTTTTATGATTTCCATAGTTTTCTCTGGACACAAGTCATCTGATATTCTGTCTGAGGTCATTTTCAATACCTCCACCTATCGTGTTCAAGCCTTCACAGGTATTATGGTTCCCCAATGTGATGATTATAGGTCCTTCTACTCACCTAGTGGGAAAGGGATTGGGTGTGTATGATGACATGCAGTTGACACCTCCTCCCATTGAGACACATGAATGTCATATTACAATCAAGGTTCTAGTGACTGAGGATCATCCCTCTCCATGTCAAAAGACTCTACCCCATCATAGAGGTCAGTGATCTCGATAAAAGAGTCCCATCCGCACAACATCATGTTGCATAAAACATCACCATAGAGAGTGACTTTACTCATTCATTTATATGTTTTTTATTGACTTAATGTATTTAAAAAAAAAATTTATTCTATCCTCTATAAAATTTTCTTTTAAAATTATGAAATCCTTTTTACTATTCACCATATTGACATGTATAGCCACTATTTGAATTTCAATTTATATTTTTGTCATAATTTATATTTTAAAATATATCAAATTTAGCTACTTGAAATATAAAAAAACTTATTAAATTTCATGTAGGTAACATTAAAATATTATAAAATATAAAATTTAAAACAATCTTAATAAGACATAAAACATATTTAAAGAATATAAAAAGTTGTTGAAAATGAAAAAATTTCATAAATATTGAAACCAATTTAAAATTAAAGGAATGTACTTTTTTTTATAAATTCTATTATAACAGTTTAAAATAAAAATATATTGTGACACTAAAATTTCTTTCCATTATTTATTTTTATAAAATGTTTATTATTTGTAATTATCTTTTATATGTTCAGTAAGTGTGTCAAATTTCATTTATATTGTATTTCTACTTTATTATTTAATGAATTTTAAAGCCTCCAACATGAAACATTATTATGTTTCATATAGGTCAATTTGAGAACATATAACTTTTAAAATATAAATTAAATCTAAAGGATATTTGAAAAAGTGACTCAAAATATAAAATATAATTTAAAATAAACAAAATCAAAAATATAATAAGTAAAATATAATTTACATGTCAAAAAATTTATTACTTAAAAGCATGACATTTTTACTCTCAAATATTAATGTACATAATTATAAACAAAACAAAATATGAATTATATATATATATATATCAAAATATAAAACATATAAATTTTTAAAAATACAGACTTGTATATTTCGTAATTTTTTTTATGAAAGGATGCATCCAAGATACTCAATTTCTGCATATTTTTTAAAAAAAAATTATTAACAAGTTTTATTTAATTTGTTTTTTAAAAAATGAACAAAAAAATCCATTTTTCTTTATCCAGTTATTCCTATAGAAAAACTCATAAAAACTAAATATGAAAACATTAATAAAGGGGAACACATCATTTACTTGGTTCAACCAAATTCTTGGTAATAAAATTCACATTAATAAATAACCACATCAATGAAAAAATAACTAAATCACACTTATTAACGTACTTCATAGTGATCACTTTTTTCCCATGATCACCTCCTTAGGATATTGTTGTTATATTAACTACCTCACCATGGAACACTACTATATACAAATAAAGGCGGACTACCTTTATAATAATTGAAAATTCACCTTTAAAAAATATTCATGGAATGAAACAAATGTTAATTAAATCTTTGATTAGTGATATATACGCCTCAAAGGACCAACTTATACAATTTTGATTTATATGGAACAACTCCATTACTTCACAATAAAATACTTGATTCTACAAAAAAATAATTATATTAAATAAATATTCATATTATTTTAAGATTGAATCTTTGATCAACAATATAGCTCAAATATTTTCCCTATTTTCTAGATAAACAAAGATCTTAAATAATAATTAACTAAATTGTTCTTAAAGATTACTATATTTTTTTATTATTTTCATCAGTCATCAATGAAACCACATTCTTGATATTTTTGACATAGGGTTCATCTATAAATCATTCCATGTCTTTTTCTAGATCATTTCATGATTAAAAATATTATTTTAAAAAATTAAACTCATTACATTTAGTATCATGTACAAATGTCTTTATTAACGACATATCATCCAGGTGTTATGTATTTCCAAAGTAACCATATTCCCTTGATCACCAAATTCTTCCACTAGATTAGATTTATTTCACAATGATAACATTAGTTAGGGATTTAATTTTTTTAAACCATATCTCAATATTAAAACATGTTACATTTTTATTCCCACATAATGACATTCAAAAATCATAAAAATAGACATAATAAAAATCTGTTTTAAAAATAGGTACAACTAGTATTATATTATTTCATGATCAACCATGGTACGTTTTCCATGGTTAGTTGACTATAATTATCCTAAATACATATTATAATTACTTGAATTCACTTTATTATCATCTAGACATAACTATATGGTTATCTATATAGAAATAAATGTATAAAATTTACCCACTATCTCATACAAGTCAAAATAAACCATGTAAAATAAAAATAGACAATATGATCACCTCAATACATAGACATATTTATATTTTTGAATAAAAAATTAAACACTTCAATGAATTCCAAATTTCCTTAAAATAATTTCACAATTCAAATCACCTTTTCTAAAGGGAAACAACCAAAAAATAAAATAATCAATACTTACCATCTCAACTCAAACCTTCCCCTTCTTATGAGATTCATAACAAACAACCATCTCTAATAATCCTCACACATGATTCAGTTTCATTCAATATACATAATAAAAATTGGAAAATTATATCACATGATTTAGTTAAAAAACCACATACCCACTGCAATTGAGAAATATCCAAGATTAGTAACTCTCACAATTTTTTTTGAATATAAACAGAACTTGTACATTTTTTGTTTTACCATAGAATAGAAACAATTTAAATATATCCAAATAATATCATAATATATTTATCATATGAGCATAAATTATATAAATATTTTTTTCCACCATTCATCAAAATTAATCCTCTAACCGTCCACTAGACTATGGGAACAAATTATCATCTCTCAAAATGGTTTTCTAAATACAGATTATATAACATAAATGAATATTTAGTATAGCTTAATAAATCATTTATTCTGTATAATATTTTATCTAATAGAAAAATTATTCATAATATAGAAAAAATTATTTTTTGAAAAGAATATGTAACATATTTTATCTATTTTCAAATTAATTACTCAACAAAGATTGATCTTATCACCATGGGATACTATAAGAAACGTTTGTCTTTATATCTATAGAATTACTTTAACAAAACCCACTTAATATAACATCATTGTTGACAAAAACACGAACACCGCATTACTAAATAGATGGAATAATCACTACCTTTTGTTTTTCATGTCAATTATACCATAAATACTCCCTTAATAGATATAGGAAATTACTATAAATTTAACTCAAGGATAAATTCTACACCTTTACCCCCTTTGAAAATTAAATCCAAATGAACTTCCCTTTTCTAGAGAAATCTAAAATTTATTTTATTCAAGTTGATATGAAATTAAATTCATAATTATTAACCATAATCAAACATGAGATATAAGTAACGTATGGAAGAAGTGTAATAATAATTAATTTAATATAACAATGAAAAAATACCTTGAATTCATTTTACATTAAAATATTTCATAAAATAATTCATGGAAATACAAATATGAAAAATATAATGTCCTAATTCATTTATTAAATATACACTTTCACTAACATTTGGCCACCTAGAAAACTCAACCATATTTTTCTGTACACCTTATTAAAGAATAATATATTTATTCTTTTTTTATTTATAGATAATAATTATAAAACACTTATAATAACATATATGAATGAACTAATAATTTAATTAAAAACACATAACCAAAATGATCATAATTTTTAATAAAAATTTTGATATATCATTTTTAAATATATAAACTATTTATTTCATAAATTATTATAGAACCCCCCATTTTTATATGTATAATAAAATTCATTATATACCACCTCTATGAGATGTCACTACTATGAAGAAATTTCCAAAGATACTGTGGGCCACAAAGAGACCTATTCAGTGTAATGGAGGGGGTTTTGTTCGTTGAATCAACTTATTTGAAATTTTCACCATTTTCTTGATATAAGATTTCAAAGGGGCACTTAAATTATTCATCTCACATAGACATATATCCTGACTCTTTATCTTTGATTTTTCTTCCAACTCCACTTTTGGATTGTATGTCACTATCAATATTCTTCCTTATCGTATAAAGCCAATTAATATTGTTTTCTCATACTTAAATAATCTCTTAGAGTCACAACCTTGTTATCAATTATGTTTTTGATTTTACACCTTCAATGAAATTTGTTTTAATCTCCCACTATTTAGAGTATTATTATTTTTCCTACATCACATTATTTTTGATAATTCTATTAAATCAATGTATTATTTCATGATGTTCACTACCGAATAAATATGTTTTATTATATAATAAATTTTAGTGAAACCATTTACTACTAATATTTATTCATCCAAATTTATTTCCTTCCCCTTATGTAAAAAAATTACTAAGACTATTTCCCTTGACTCATCAGAAGATCCTTTTACATTATTTTCCTAACCTCATTTCAAGTTGTCAATGGCAATTCATTTTTTCTAAACTTCCAAATAATTTTCTTCTCTAATTATGACACTTTCCAACTGATATAATTTTTGAAATTCATCATACATACTTTCTCTCCATAACAATAATTAATCCAGCCATAACTATGTCTTAACTAACAAAATATTTTCCTTAATTATCATGTTGACTTTCATTATTCAGCCATGATGAATAAAGATTCTGTAAATATAATGTATACCTATTTGGAGCCCATTTTCTTTATAAATTTTTTCCATTTATCCACTATTACTACAAGTTAAACATATATCATAAAATAAATATAAATTTCTTGTATAATTTTACTAATCAACTCATATAGATTACCTTATAGTATGAAGACATGAAATAAATTCCAATATATCATTATAAAAACTGTATATATATACATGAATTCCACTAAATAAACACTTGTTTCCATGGATTTAATTATGAATTACAAAATTAATATTAATAGTTATATTTTATTTCTTCATCATTGATGAAATTTCCTTACTCTTATTCACCTTATTTTTCACTCTTATAGATAAATTCATTTTGAGTTATGATACATCATCAAAACTATGTCTAGTTATGTAAATAAAACATGCTTTCTATATTTCAATGAATTATTATAATCTTTTATACCATTAAAAAAATTTTAATTGAATTTTTATCATACAAGGATTTATTTTAATTAATCCATAGATTATTAAAATCACTTTGAGCTAAAAAAATCTAATATTAATAAAACTAATTCAGTTCTTAATAATAAATTATTATCTTAAAACATATTCCTTAATTATAATTATATAAAATTAAAGGTATGTTTTTTTATTCTATCAAATTGAATGTGATTCACCTTAATCCTTCCCAAATTTATATATAATTGATCATTATTTATTTAAATGGATGAATTGAGTTCTAATTCCATAATATAAATTTAATTTTCAAGAGACTCAATCCTATAATATTTTTGATACACTGTATTAAACCTTTATTTTAACTCTACATCACATTATTTATCTATATAATCAATCCCCATTACTATAGAACCATCTATGTCACTCACTTATTTTTTTTATTTTCACCTTATTTTAATTTTCTTGACCAAGGATTTTATCATTAAATCTCTAAGACCCTGACATGTTCAATTCTTTTTATCTATTAATTTATTATACAACACTAAATTTTCCAAATATGAATTCAATAATGACATATTATTAATATTGAATCCTTTATCATCTATGTTATCCGTTTGATTGTTTATACACATCACCTATCTGTATTTACTTTTGGAAGGCATGGATATTTTTTTCCTTCAATGAGTAATATTCATATAAATCCATAATTTTTACTATATATCATTAATAGTTATATAATTTATAACTTTCCTATACACTTTATCTAATAAATCATTCTTTAAGTTATTATTTTTAATATGATCACATTTATGTTTTTTCTTGTCTATATCAATTAATGTTCCTATCCTACCACAAAACACAAAATCATGCATGATAGTTTTATGAGGAATATCATCATGAAATTATATGTATGCCAAAAATATAAATTTCCACATTGGAAATGAATATAAATTGAACTTAATAATTTCATTATATCCTTAATCAATCACATATTCTTCCTCAATCCCTTTTTATTGAAAAAATATTTTCAAAATTTACATTTTAATATTTCCTTAGTATGTTATTATTTAGAGATATCCATCTTCATAGAGTATCCTCAGTTTAGTGAAGCATAACCTTCATATGTACATCTCAATTTAATTCACACTTCTTGATTCATTGAAAAAAATAACTTGTCTGAACACCTTGTTAGATAACATCGGTAATAAAATATATTGTGTTTTCATATTGAAATATCTTTTCATTTCATATCCTATAAAATTACATGTGAAAAAAGTAACAAAACATCAGTTTATTAAAAAAATTCAAAAAATTATATATCTCTTTATATAATAATAAGAATTCATTTATATTAGAGTCATTATTTTTTTTTGTGTACAGTGATTTACTCATTACTTCAAATCAAAAAATCAATAAGTTCAAAAATAACAAACCAATAAATTCATAAATCACCTTGTTTTCAATTCTTTAATATTAAATCACATATCAAAGAAAAGTATCTAAAAAACATTTTATCTGAAATACATACAATGAGAATACTTGAGAGGTGAGTGACTCAAAGAGTAATAATTTTTAAACTCCTCCCATTTTTTAATTAAATATCACTTAATATGTCTTGGATCATAACCTCTGTGGTAATTGAATCACTTTTTCAACTCTAAAATTATCTTGATCCAATTATTCCCACCAAACACCCAAAAAAATTGAATATAAAATCATTTTCATTGAGATTAATATCATTTATTTTGTTCACCTTAACCTATGTCTAATACAAGTTTGACACCCTATCCCACATCACGAGTCTGATCTTGAGATCCACATGGAATAACATGTGCCTCCCCATATAATAGAGTCTTCTAATTTATAGCGAGGGAATAAATCATACATTTGAGGGACTATGAATTCAAATCAGAGTAAAAAAATATTAGAAATAAACAAACAATATCACAAGGAAAGAATAGAGTTTTCATATTCAATAAAAAATTTCAATAAAAAAATTCTAATGAAAAAGTCATATAGTCATACCTGAAAGATGATTTCCGACTAGGAATATCACATATAAGAAACAAAAAGAGTCTCTACTGCCAAACTCGATCCTTACCTCAATCATAATATCAAATACCCATTGAGATGTCTATCCTGATACACTGCACGACCTATTCTTAGAATTATATAATAGTCATAAGGTTAGAATGCACACCAGAGTGTCTATATAGGCTCTAATAAATATACCTTAGTATGGTGTCCCCATTTTCCTCTAATATGCACAATCATATATGTGTGTGCATTAGTAAAATAAATAGAAAAAATAGCATGCATGTTGGGTATTCGTGTGCTATCTTGGCCACTATAACACCTGATAAAACCTACCTCATCCTATATAAAAAATATAACTCATTCCACCACCACTTAAAGATACATAGTTTTATCATGTTCTAACCTATACATAATGACACTCGGCCATACCTGCTTCATCCATTGTAGAATCCCATTATCTCATGACACATGTCCCGACCCATAATTGAAGACTAAGGGTAGGTCCCGCATTAATTTATGATGAAATAACCTCATGGAAGGTCACAATAGATAAATAAAAACCCATTACTACTTTATTAAGGTTACATAGAAAATATCCTAACATGATTCCCCTTAGAGAAAGGCATACTAATATATCCCAATCCATTACCTCATAAGGTAAGGACACAATGAAATTACCCAAACCTACTTCTCTTATACGAGTAGGTTTGAAACTGAGGTAATCATATAAAATAAATAAATCATATGAATTTTAATTATTCACTTTTATTTATCCATATTTATAGTAGTTTTATAAATTAATTTATTTATCCATTATATTAGAAAAAATAGTTACATTTAACTAAATTATTTTTCCATGTGTTACATGGTTATAATTAAAAGAAAAATCGATAATTTTTATAATTATAATTTAATAAAAACTACTTATTTCTAGTATTCATCACATCAAATTTATCTTAGAGTGATTTTTGGGATATTTATAAAAATATTGAATTTTGGGTGAATAGTGAAAATATTAACTTTTATCTAAAATGACATTTATTTTGACGTATTTGAAAAGAACTATTCATTTTTGGATTGTATTTAATGTTAAATTAGTCTCTTATAAAAAAAAATAATCCAATTAATTGCATAGTGATCAACATTAAACACGATATTTGTATAAAATCATTTTTATTCTTAAAAAGTTCATTTTTCTAAAAAATGTTTTCATTACGGTTTGAATATTTATATTTAAATTAATTTTTAGCACCCATGGAAATTGAATATAGTGAAATGGATTTCATATCTGGAATCAAGTTTTTAGAATCTCTAAAAAGTTCAATATCATTTTTAGTCATTATGAATAGTAAACTTTATAAAACATTGACACCCCAATAATAGTTAAAAGAGTTAATGAGGGGGTTAAAACTATGAAATAAGGTATAAAATATTATACAAAATTTGTTTAAATTTTATTTTATGAGTGTATTTATACTCATATTAATCCTATATTATAAATATATCAATTTGGTTCAAATTTCATTTGATACATTCATATAATATATTTAAATCTTTTAATTATTTACAAGTGTACCACTCCCCTCACTTATAAAGGGGAACCTACAATACATGCTAATTCACACTATTTGAGCATTTTATATCATTCAATACATACCAAAATACTTTTTAAATCTCCTCCAAATTTCCTAGAATTCATGTCTTACTAAAATACCTACCTACGATTGCAAAGTGTTTAATCCATGGGAGGATTTCCATAAAAGACATATAATTCATAACCCAGTGTTTCGTGTTTATTTATTCATCTTAAAAATTAAAATAATCTTTAAAAATTATTATATATTATCATAAATATATTACATATTTTTTTATGTTTTTGTTTAAACCCTTTTTCATCTATTGGAAAATTATAACGTCACTCGTGCACATGTTTGGACTAACACCGCCACTAAGTAATGTTTTTAATTTTTCATCATCAGATCATATGGATGGATAAAATTATAGATAACATAAATATACATGTTATTTATTAAATATATATTATTATTTAAATATAATATATTACATATATTCTTATCCTTCTATAATTTGGAAAATGATAAAGTCCCTCGTGCGTATGTGTGGACTACCACCTTCATAAAGCGATGTGATTCAGTATAATTTCCACCATACATGGTTGGTCATAAGAATAAAAAATGAATAATTATGACATGTATAATATATTTATTATTTTTTATAAGTTAAATAAAATCTATATTTTTCTTTTCCACCTTGTAAAAAAATAAAAATGTCGTTCATGCGTATTAATAGACTACTGTCTTAGTGCAATGAATAGATTCATTTTCTTGACCAGATTACACAGATGGTTTTAAAAGTTTATTAAATATATAAATATAATAATTTTAAAACTTTTATGATTCTTGAGGTAATATAACCATAACCCCTTTGACTGAAGTTAATGAACTGATGCTGTTTGGAGGTTATAAACCGAACGACACCAGAACTTCCAATGTGAATTTAACTATTTTAGTAACTAAATAAAAAATGATAATAAATGAAAAAAGGGAATAAATAAAATTAAATGAACATATAAAAGACACTTAATTAATTAAATTACTAATATAATTTTTTTATTTAAGAGTTAGAGAATGTATGAAGCTAATTGATACTTAAGGTAAGGGACTTTCTTTTAAAAATTATGTTTTATTGTTTTCCAATCATGTCTTTTTATTATATTTTGAGGTTCTTTTAAATGTTTCAATAATTTTATTATCTATGATTCAATGATTTTTAATGGTCATTTTATACTATATTTTAAATTCATTACAAATATAAAAAAATTAATCTTTTAATTGTTTTCTATATGAGTTATTTTTTACATTTTACAAAAGTGAAAAAAATATTTCTTAATACATAGTGATTGAATTACTTTTCCTTTTATTATAGAAATTATTCACTATCAAGATTCCTATAAAATTTATGATGGTATTTTTAGGTATATCCTATTCCTTATCTTCTTATAATTTTTGATGTTTTAGGGTTTTGAATAAAAAAGGATATTACTCTTTATGATTATGAGAAAATTAAATCTCTTTTGATTATGGATTAGAATGAGTTTTACAATTGTTTTACAAAAAAAGTGAACTATTATTATTTTTTGTTCATTATACAATAATTGAGCATTATAGACATGGATTTGGGATCATGCTATAGCTAATTATAATGGGTGATCCCGATTTATGTATCCAATGCATTGAGTAATGATTTAGTTCTTAAAAGTAAAAAAATGAGGAAGACAATTGGATTGGTTACTCCATAAGAATTAAATAGGCTTAAGTTACTATAAAATTGGTTAAAAATGGGTGAGTGTGGGTTATGAACATGATTCTACTAGAGATCAATATTATTCTTCAAAAAAGGGTTTTTATGGAAATCTTTTGATTTCATGTGGTAAAGAAAGTTTATAAACTTTAAAAAGAGAAATGTTTTAAAATATTTTCATGAGTTTTAATGATCCAAATAATTAATTTACCGATTTTTATGCTTAATAATGGGTTCTCAAATATTTTATTTGAATTTTTTTTATATTCATATATGGAAATGTTTTATTTATGTGCATATTGTTTTATTGAAAAAAATTATAAAATTAAATGAGTTTATATTTTTTCACTAGAATAATGGGATTCCTTGATTTTTATATCACTTACTAATAATTTTTTTACCATTAAAACACTTAAAAATCTATTTCAAAGGATCTAAGGATGATTATGGAATATAGAAATGCCAATTTTTTTGCTTTTAGTTCATATTAAAACATGGAAAATCATCTTGAATAAAACTAGGGTGCAAACATAAATCCCTATTTTTAAGTGAAAAAATGTATACTATATAGATGTTTTCAATTTATTTTGTAGTTTGTTAATAATTCTATAAAACTATATACCCGAAATATCATTGTAATATAAAAATATGAAATCCATTCTTGTAAACTCATATTTATGGATTATTAATGTAAAACGTTGTTATAGTTGGTACCAGAACAAGGTATAGATACCTTTAGAAGTTAGGAGAATGTTAAAATAGACTATTAATAGATTTAGAATTATGTTTATATTACCATGAGATAGATTTTAATTATTTTCATGTGGATTTATCTAATACATATCTTATTATAATTTCTTTCTATAGAAGATACCTGGAAGCTGGAGTAGGAAGGAATCAAGGGCATAATAACATTCTGAATTTGAAACCTTATATGATTATAATAGAGAAGGTTATGGTAGTGTTAATACCATTGATATAGGTTATTAAATATAGAACCCAGGAAAGAGAACAACTGAATTATCTATCAATAAACATGTCTATTTTAGATTATTTCATTAATCAAAACCATCCAGTTTTTAGTGGATATATAGACCCAATGAAAGATTAAGGAGGGATAAATTCATTGGTGAAGATATTTTATGTTTTTGGATGTTAGGAAAATCAAAAGGTAATTATTTATATTCATTTTTTTGATTGTTAATCTAATCCATTGAGGTCTCTCTTTAATAATAATAAGGAAATGATAATCTTGATGTTAGGGAGAAGACAATATTTATAGATATTTTCCTGAAAAATCAACTTCCTAAAGTTCTCAGATTTATAATGGAGTGAAAATTTATATATTTTAATAAAAAGGTTGAATAATTAGTGTTTTATTATGAATAAAATTTTACTAGAATGGAATGTTGTGAACCTAATTTTTATTTGGATAATGAGAGTAAAAATAATAGGTTTTACATATGTCTAAACTGAAGTTAACTAAGATATTTTTCCTCTCATGAATTTAAAAGTTATTAGGTGGTTTTTCATTGTGATTGTAAATTAGAGATATTTTTCTCTGACACTTATGTTGTTAGAGACAATAATAGTAAGAACTAATCTAGGTAAATAAATTGAGAATAATTAAAATAATAAATCTGGACAAATTCCACCCAAATGTTCTAATTTTTTTAAATTACAATTCAAATAATGATTTATTGGATTAAGGAAGTGTTACCAATGTGTTCAGATCTATCATTTGGCTTGTGACTACAAAAAAAAAGATTTCTGACCAGGAATGTAATGGATAAATAGAGTATCTTCCACATTAAGCTAGTTTAATTTTAATGAGTTGTGAGATTATGAAAAATCATATCGAAAGTTAGTTACTCTAGGTGGGAATCATTAAGATAAGAAAATATAACAACAAAAAAATAATTTTTATACCACTACAATAGATATTGTTACCTCAAATAAAGTGACACTAGGAACCTCACTTGTTTAGGAAGATTATGAAAATATCTTTTCTGGTTCTGGATCAACAAATTATTTTATGCTTAGGAAATTTTCATGTAAAATGAAAATTATATATCAATAAATAATGTTATAACTTTTGGTAAAAATCTTAAAGGTAGTATAAAGGAAATATTTGTTTATTTAAATAATAATTTTATCATATGTGGAATGGTTTATTCAAAAAACATTATTTTATTTTCTATAATAGAGTTTGAAGTTATTCCAGGTATGAAAAATCTTTCAATTTGTCATGCTATCATAGATTCGAGAGCTAAAAAATTTATTTTTTATATTGATTTTAAATTTTCATATAAGAATGAACTCGTACCTTTGATAATATATCTAGTAGTTAGGAAGATATTAGTATATGTGTTTGAATGTTATATTGCATATATTTTTAAAAATAATTGAAATTATCAAATTAGTAATGTGTTGAGAGTAAATAAATATATAGAAGTATTTCTGGATGATTTTACTCATTTTATTCTTGATTGAGAAGTTGAATTTATTTTTTAAATAGTGTTTGATGCTAAGATAATTTGAAACCCCCTTATTGAGTGGACACAATAGATATTTTGGAATTGAAAAAGCAGTTATAGGATTTTTTTGATAAGGGTTTCATCGACTCTAGTACTTCAAATTTAGGTGTTTCTTTTTTTTTTTGGGTTAAAAACAAGGATGCATCAATGGGAATTTGTGTTGATTATAGATCACTAAATAATATCCCTATTATGAAGAAATATCTGATGAATTATATCATTGAAATGTTTGATAAACTCTACGTTGATCAATATTTTTTGATGATTGATCTATGGTCCATGTATCATCAGTTGAAGGTTAAGGATGATTAAATTCCAAGGGCAACATTCTATTCTATGTATATACATTATAACATTGATGTTATTCCTTTCAGTTTTATTAATACACATACTATATTTATGGATCTTATGAATACATTTTTTTTATGATAATTTGGATAAATTTATTATAGTTTTCATTGATGATATTATGGTTTATTATAAAAGTCACAAGTGTCATAAAATAAGTCTAAATATTGTTTTGTAGACTTTATGAAAAAATATATTACAAGGAATATTTATAAAATATTAATTTTTGTCACATCATCTTTCAATAAATGGGGTATTGTATCTAAATAAGGGATAATTTTTTATTATACTAAAACTAATGTATAGGAAGAGTGTCAATGACCAAAAATGTCATTAAGATTCAAAGATTTCTTAGATTAGTTTGGTACTACCAACGAGATAATAATTTTTTCCCTAAGTTATCTAGCCTACTATCTAAGTTAACACTAAAAGTATTAAAATTCATTAATACAAAGGTTTTTGATGAATGATTTTCGGAATTGAAAATAATATTGGTCAATGCTCTAGTGTTATCCTTTGAAAAAATAAATCATGAATTTTTTATTTATAATGATGCATTTTGATTGGACTTGGTTGTGTTCCCATCTACTTCACTTCTCACAGCATTCCCATTCCCATCGCTATGCCCCTTCCATATAAGGGTGGGGGCGTCTCCATCCTCACCATGCTAGAGATTTGTTTATCCCATTCTCAGACCCTCCTTCCCTCCTTCCATTTGTTCCTGGTATTCCCTAAACTCTGTATGATCTTTGAGGGTTCTCCTTCACTCCCATTTTCCCAATCTGAGTTCATGGATGCATCTTACCTTATGTGATTCTCATTAATAGCTCACGTTAGGGGAAATATAATTATTTTATTGTTTTTGATTGATTTTTTAACAAGTATTAAGGTATCCAAAATCATGTTCTAGTGAGGCTTCTTGACTCTTGAAACCATCTCATTAATTTGAATGATGGAGAAGATTTGATATGTCGGTGGTCTAGTGCCCTTAATTTCATCAATTCACTCATTATTTTTTTCTTCTAATATGGTACTTCAATTAACATATAAAATGAATATGTCATACTTTAGCACATTGGATCAATCTCACCGGACCCCCACTTCCACTCCTAAACCCTTTATCATCATATTGATTGATAATATGGTTGGGTTATTTATCTAATTAGATTAGAGGACTCGAACCCTAATTCATCCAATTGTGCATCACATTTGTGTCAAGGTTGATAATTATTTTCCCTTTATGGTTTTTTTGGAGTGAAATAGAGGGAAAATATCATCATAAGGAACAATCCATATTTGAATCTTGGTTCTATTTCTACAAGATCCATTATTAGAAATTTTATTCATCCTAAATATCTCATAATAACAAGACAATTCCTCTGATGGGAAATGACAAGGACCCCTTGAATGAAGGTCATTATGATCAGGCTAAGGGGAATAGTGGTACTTCTATTGGCGATATTCAATCCAATTATTTTAGAATTATAATTTAAGGCTTAAAAAAGACTCCATTAGATAAAAGCAACATTTAACATTCTAGTTTGTCAAGATGAGTAAATTAGGCACTTGTCGTGGTGTCCTAAACTGAATATGTGATCCATGTAGTGGCTCCCAAATTTCCTTCATAGTCAAGTCATATTACATGTGTAACACACCATAAATTTACGATATATTTCTTTTTAAATAAATTCTATATATTTAATAGTTTGCGATGCATGCAACACCAGGTTTAAATGAAACATGACACTCTATTAAAATATTACTATTTAAATAAGGACAATATAACCTAGCCGTTATGTTGGTGGGTATAAATTAGAAAAAATAAATTCTGAAAACATAATATTGTTAAAAAATATATAAAATAAACTCATTCGCCATATAATGATTATAAATATAATAAAAACTATTTTAATTAAAAAAGAAGTGTTTTCTGAAAAAACATTATGTTTCTAAAAGGCGGTTTAGTCAAACTAAGAATACATATTTTAATATTTTTTTACTAATTTAAGAAAATTTATTTTAAAAAATAAAATTCTTTTTATGAATAAGAATCTAAAATTTATATTATGGTTAATTTTTGTAATTTTTCTAAAAAAATCATTTCTGATGAATAGTGAAAAATACTCATTTTTATTAAAATATACATTTTATTTTAAAAAATTTAAAAGTATAATTTTATTTTTATTTGTTTTTAAGAGTAAAATTAGTTCAATTATATATTAATTAATTCAAATTAGGTCATTTTAATTAATTTATATTTATATTTTATATGAAAACGTTTTTATCTTATGAATGTTTATAATTTGAAAAAATATTTTAATCGACACGACTACAAGTTAAATGTTAAATTAAATTATTCCACTTATGTGAGTTGAATTGGGAAATATTTATTCCGTATTTGGAATAATAAAAATATATATTATCTAATAAGGCCAAATTATCTTTTTTACCGTAACGATTTGTGAAAATAGTAAAAATTATTTACCATGATTAAGGTACAACTGGGTTTACTAGGTTGTTATACTAAAAATGTAAGGGTTAAAAATGAAAGTAAAAACAAATAATTACAATTTTATGATTATATTTGTACCTTATATACAATATGGTTTTAAAATTTCTCATTTTTGAGTCTTTTGAAATGATAAAAACATGGGTGGAATTATTTCTTTTCGAAAATTTCAAGTGTGTTCTCTCCCGAACATATAAAAGGACCACCCTCTCCTCTATTCATTACTCATCCAAACCCAATTTTTTCAACTAATAAAAGACAAAATAACTTCCAAAATTCTATAATATTATCCTATAACACTTGTTTTGGTAATAAATACAACCTAGAAATGCTTTTGGATCAAACAAAAAGAAGTTATCCGAATAAGAGGTAACGTCCTTGAATGACTGTTTAATTTTATTTCTTACTCATCCTCCTAAATATCTTATTAAAAAAGGATTATATAAAAAACTAAGTATATTATATATACTATGATATTTTTTTGTTAATTTAATGACCAAAAATAATATCCTCCTCCCTCAAATGAGAAATGAAACCACAAGTTGTGTGTTCGGCAGATTACCGCCTCACGAACTTACACAATTCATTTTTCATCCACATATCATGAATGGATATAACAATGTGTTAAATGTTTTTATAAGAAATTTATGATATTATTATACTTATTTAGTTATAATATCATATAAAACTTCTTATTTTCCAATCATCTTATAGTAAGATAACGTCGCTCGTGTATATGGCAGCCCCCGACCTCACAAAACGATGTGATTCGTTTTTCACATATGTTTTACATGGAATGAAATAAGTATTAATTAAATATTTATTTCTGATAATATTGAAATATTGAACTTTATTTAAAATTAATGCATCATATAATTTCTTACCCAAGCATCCATTGAAAATGATAATGTTTTTCATGTGTACGGAAGACTACCTACCCGTGAAGCGATGTGACTCAATTTTTTTTAATTTTGTTATTACTACATCAAATGGGTGGTACGAATATGGTTATTTAAATAAATAATATTAAATTTATGATATAACGAATTTTTTTTATAGATATAATTGTACTCTCCTTATTTCCATCATGATCTTTGAAAAGTAGAAATGTAACTCATGCATACGTACGACCTACAATCACATTGATTGTAACATTGTTCATTTTTTATAACCATATTTAATGGCTTTTTTAAAAAAGTATAATTTATTTATAAAAATTATAATTATTAAATGTTTAAAATTACTTATATGATGAATTAATAATCTATTTTACCTTAGTCAACTTAACAAATTGATTTTGGACATATGATCAATTTATGAATAAAAAGTTCAATGTGGAATTAATTGGTTACATAATTGAATTTGATGTAGTAAAAATTAAAATATAAGGAATAATAAATTTTAAAAAGGTTATTATGAATTTAATTATTTAATTATAATTATTATCCAGCATGATAAACAATGCACATGATAAATTAGTCTAGAGGTATGGGATCTTTCCAACCCACCCTTTTTATCGAGTTATGACCATTATCAGTCTAACTCAATTTATCTCTATTTATGTTATGAAATGATAATAAAGTATATATAAATATATATATATGTCTCCCAAATGAATACCTATATTATTTTCACTTCATTTTAGAGGGTATTACATAACCAATGACCATTTCTAAAATGTATTCTTTAAGAAAAGTCTTTCTATTTTGATATGATAAAAGATTATGAAACCCATTATTTCCATGAGAGATTTTTATGTTTATGGCTTATTATTGATATATTTACATTTAACACATATTAATGTACATAAAATGAATGTGATGGGCAGTCCTGGAATTATATACGCCATTAATGCATTGAGTATTTTTTTAGTCTCATGTGACATCATGTATGTGATTATTGAGTGAATCTAATCCACAATAGGACTCTATCCACCATGTGGTGTTGTCTTGTCAGTTATAATTTACTTATGATTATTTCATGCTTAATTTCATGAACACTTTAACATGTTCCCATGATCTTATTATAGCATTGTCTTTATGTTACACTCCCACTTGACTACTCATGTACCCTCTCTTTTATAATGCCATGTTATACCTTTGACCCCAAAGTTATGATTCCTTATCATGGTTATTACATTATTAGGTTTTTATATCACCCATTTATTTATGTATTATCTAGGTTATACTATATATATTTCGGATCTTGGATGGATTTTAGGAGATCACTACATAAAATAAAACTTGGATGCCTTGTTTTATATATTAAGAACCTCATATTCCAAAGGGACTAGGAATTTACGAGCCTTGTGTTGCATTTAATGTATATTAATATTTAAAATAATTTATTAATATGTGTAAAAGAAATGTGTCATTATAGTTTTTATTAGAGTCATGGTTTAATTAACCTTATGAAAGCAGGGTGAGAAAATCTTAGTGAAACCCAAAGGATAAGTCTAAAGATAAGTTTATGGACTAACCTAAGTGTAGGAAAATATAATATAATTTTAGTGACGTATAGAGTGAGTTATTTTAGTGAAATTACATCTCTATATCAATAATATAAGTGGATTTGGTTTTGGAATAGATGTAACTAGGGGTAACAACTATGAAAAAGAACTTTAGGCTTCAATTGAGCATTACATAGTACACAATAATTTTCCTGACTACAAACCAGGTTTGAAAATATTGAGGGTAATATTTTTTAAATTCCCAAACCCTTCATGAACCTTATAAAGGTAACAGAAAAGGAAATATGATTTTATATTTAGAAATAAATAATGGATAACTAGGGTTGAAACTTTTAAATTCATAAGTTAAGGAATATATTCCATTTAAGGGTTATTCATTTAATGTTCATAGTTTCCAATGTATTTTTTTCATAGTTTTAAATCAATAATCCCCAATTCACCATTTATTTCATTCAAATTGATGGAAATAAGAGAAATGAGTCAACAACCATTGTGATTGGAAATGTGATGAATTCCCAAATTAAATTCCTATCCCAATGGAATTAGGAGTTATGAACTTTATAATAATACTTTATTAGAAAACTCATTTATTCAACTAAAACAAGAATCAAGATGAATTATTGAATCCCCAAAATAAAGAGAAAGTTTCTGAAGTGCACTGTGTTGCATTTGTTGTCAATGAGGCATGAAGTTGTCTTGGAATGAATGGATGTCAAGGAGTCAAGATGTGAATGTCAAAGGATGTGATGGTGATGGTGATGAAGGAGAATGGCCATGGTACTAAGATGCATGTCACTTAGGAGATTCACTAAGTGGTATTGGAAATTTTGGTTGAAACATTCTCCATGTCCATCAATATCTGACGATTGTTGAGCTGCTCTTTAAGTTCAAAGAACTTGTATCCTGATGATACAATGTCACAACATTGTTTGAAGACCATGCATTGTATTGACAATGCATGAGGAGATGAAGATGATCCATCCACAAGTTCTAAGTGGATGAAGTGGATTAAAGAAGTCCATGTGCTAACTCTTAGTGCATGTGAATTGGAAGTGATCCAACTTGATCTCTGATTAGATCAATGAAGCACATTGGAGAATTCATGTTGATTCAGGAGTTCGGTTGAAGATGAAGAACCTTCAAGAATTTCCAATACTAAGTGATGAATACATGTTGAATATAATTGGAGGAATTCTAATGAAGAAGAAGAAATAAAGAAGAAGAAGAATGGATTGCCATTTAGAATGGGCATTTTTCATATGGAGTACTTTGTTTTTATACAAAGTATTATGCTGTCCCTTTGCCAAAAAATTAGGCCAGCCAAGGCACCTTGAGGGCTCAACCCCAAGGCATGGGCACTAGGGCACCACGCCCGGGGGAACCCGTGGGGCGAGCCAGGGCGGCAGGGCGCACCCGTAGGACACCGCAAGGGCGCCTGGGGCACGCCCGGAGGAGCGCGGCAGGGGGGCCGTGTGTAAGCCCCCGAGGACACGCGGTGGTGAAACCCGCGCGCCCGAAGGATGCATAGTGGGTGCTAGGAGCGCGCCCGCAGGGAGTAGAGTGGGCGCAGAGCGCGCCCGCAGGGAGAACACGGTGCGGGGCGGCACCGTGGAGGGGGAAGTTCAACTGAGCGCTTCTCGGCAGCGCTTAGTTGATAAGCCGCGAGAAAACTGGGCTTCGTTTCGATGTGGGACGCGGGATTTTCCCGCGGAAGAGATCCTGGCCACTCATCCAATCGCGCGGCTGATCACAGCCGCTCATCGCATCCCGCGCGAGATCTCCTGATCGCGGCCGTCCGATGTATTTCAAACGCCCGATCCAACGGCCGGCGAGTTGTCCTCTTCCCCGAGCTCGGCTGAGGCCTCCCCGCGCATTCCTGCAGCCTCCGTTCGAACCAGAGGCATCCCGAACGATGTTTTCGAGATTGCGGCCACCATTTTCGAAGCTGAGGTGTCCCTCGTGATCGTCTCTCCACACCGAACCGAACCATGCTTAAAAATGGGCTTGCATGCAACGAGAGGAGAATTCGAAGTTCGGCCGAGGCAAGAGAATCTGCTGAGGCTATGAATGGTTCGTGTTTTGCATGGGATGGCCAAAACAGAGGCCATGCATTCGTTCGAAAATGCATGCACGTAGACAAAAATAAAAAGAGAAGAACCCGCGGAGAACCGAGGAGAAAGTTCAAGATTTGAAAAAATCTTGAAGATCCGAATATTTCGGGGATTTGAGATTTATCCCACGCGGAAGTTTTGAGGATTCTCTGCCTATAAAATGAGAGCCCATTCTCTCGGTATTGCTTTTACTGAGTTTTTGAAGAAAGAAGTCCCGTGAGAAGCACTCTGTGCCTCACGAAGTCGAAGCCCTGCGCGCACACTTGCGCGGCAGTGAAGCCCGGAGCATCCCTTGCTCCGCGAGGTTCCTTTTGCGCACTCCTTGCGCTAAAGAGGTTGGAGAAGGATCCCTGCGCGCCTTTCCCTTGCGCAGCAGGAAGACCCGTGGCCGCAACATCTTGCGCGCCCACGGTTGAAGCCCCGCGGTGTTGCACCTTGCACACCCGAGTGCTTGCGCGGCAGTAGCACCTGCGCGCCCGCGGCCAGTGAATCTTGCGCGGCATTTGAAGACAAGAGTGGCTGCACCCCTTGAGCGCCTTCACTAAGACAGGGGCTCGTGTTGAGAAGACCACACCCTACGGGTTGTGGGTGCATGGCAAGGAAGAAGGCCGAGGCCTTGCCTCCTGTGTGTGCCAAGTGGAGAAGAAGAACCCGAGGGCCATGTGTGTGCACAAAGAACAACACCAAGTGGTGTGTGCCAAGTGAAGTGGAAGACCACACTTTGTGTGTGTGTAAGAATTGAATAATCCATAGTCTTGGTTGTGCATTTGAACAAAGAGGAACACACTTTAAGTGTGTGCATTTGAAGAGGCCGAGGGTTGTGACCTTGTGTGTGCACCAAGTGAAGACACATTTTGTGTGTGCAAAATTGAAGAACAACCTACGGGTTAAGGGTGTGCAACAAGAAGAGGGAAGAGGCCAAAGTCAAGTGTGTGCAAAACAAAGAACAATTTATGTGTACATGAACAAGTAACAAAGAAGGCCGAACCTATGTGTGTGCTCTAAGTGGAGTGAACACACTTAGAAGAAGAAGAAGACTCACACAAAGTATAACACACATTTAAGTGTGTAAACACATTGAACAAAGTGTGAAGTTCAAGTGAGAAGGTGTGTGCTTAAAGTGTTACACCCTTTGTGGGTTTACTGCACCAAGAAGAGAAAGAGGAGAGTGCATGCATGCATGCATGCACATGCACACGTGAACAGAGTCAAATCAGTGGTGTGCATTTGAGTTGTCCAAGACCAGAGGATCTTGAAGAAATTGAGAAGGCCATGCAGTCAGTGCATGAGGATTCAGAGTTGCCATGAATTTAGTGCATGAAGTTGTTTTGAGTTGAGACTGGACCAGAATGAAGTTAGATATATTGTTTGTCTGAGTTTGCAGTAGATTGAGAAGAGCCTGATCAAGAGAAGTGATCAGAATTTGCTGAGCAAGACCAACAGACCTTTTAGAGGCTGTTGAAGATTCTTGAAGAGAGAGTTCAGGTCATCCTGAGAAGAAGGAGATAAATCCTGAGCAAGACGAGAAGACCTGTTCACCACAAGTGATCAGAAGAAGAGCAAGGCCAACAGTCTTTATCCCAGACTGCTGAAGATACTTGAAGAAGCTTAAAGTGAAGAAGAGCTACCCGTGTGACTCGAGGAGCCAAGAGAAGACCCTGTGGGACTCAGGGAGAAGAAGTCTTCAGTGGGATTCTGGAGCAGGCCAGTGGGACTCTGGTAACACTGTGTGAAGCAGTATAAAGACCCTCCTGTGGGACTCAGGAGAGATACAGTGGGACTCTGTATCGACCATTGTAATACTAACAGATTATAATGGGAGAATCCATGCTGGGAGAGCATGGCAAGGATGTAGGCCTTTGGTGCCGAACCTTGTAAATCCTTGTGTCCAGTGCCTTTACATTTACTGCATCATTCGTGGAAAGGTGAGAGATACAAGAAGAGTGGATCGAGGCTTTAACCAGCCATAAAGGTTTAATTGATAAAGAATCAATTAGTAAAAAGTTTGAAGGGATCACTGATTCACCCCCTCCCCCTCTCAGTGATTCACACTGATCTGGGCACTTCAATTGGTATCAGAGGGAAGGTTTCCTCTAAAAGATCCAAGGGAGTCTTTATGAAGTGCAGATTTGAGGAAATGAGCGACCAACCTCAAATGGAGATATCTGCCAAGACTCAGAAAAATAGAGAGAAGAAACAGGCCAAGAAGATGAAGAAAGCCTGTCCAAGCTGTGATGAAGTTGAAACAATGAATGATCTTCAGAGTGCACTCAAATATCTTCAGAAGACAGTTCCCATGGATGTGGCAAAGTGTATAGCTACAGGCATCCATGATCTTCATGAAGAAAAATCACAGTTAGAAGAAGAAGCCAATGCAATGGAAGATCAATTGGAAAAAAGGGTTGGCATAACCAACACTCTCAGAAAGCTGGTAAATGCCAAAGATGAAACAGTATCTCTTTGCAATGAAAGATATGAAGACACTGCTGAAGAATTGCAAAGAAGCCTTTCTGAGAAAGAATTCTTTATGATAATAGTCAAAGATGTTGTCCATGCACTGGAAAAGAGGCACAACGTGTCAATGGTTGTCAGAGATGCTCAACAAGAAGACAAAGTCAAAAGGGTGAAGGAGTTTGACAACTCATTGCTTGAAATGTAGCAGGTGCATGAAGACCAGATAAAACAGCTGGAAGAGAATTGGGAAGGAAAGCTAAGAACTGTTGAGGATGAGAAGAACTCCCTCAACATGAAATACTTAGAACTAGAGGTGATATTGAACAATCAGCAATCACCTAAAGCTGAATCCTCCCAGTCAGCTGGAAGAAGACATGTTGCTACTCAAGTATGCTTTGAGCAGGATGATTCTAAGAGAAAACATCCTCTAATAAAAGTGCAACATCTTCCAGAAAGAAGATAACATCCATACCATCTTGTACTGATGCTTCTAATTGTGTTTCCACAAAAAGTGCAGGATGGAAGGATAATTCCAAACAAATATGGATGAAGACAGTAAAGAAGCAGAGCTCTCCTGAAACAGCACAACAGGTCAAGAAAAGTACCCTACAATCAGAAGGACTGAAGAGGTCAAGATTCGTGGGACAATGCTGGTGTTGTAACAAGTATGGGCATTGTGCAAAGGATTGTTGGTACAATCCACTGAATGTCAAAGCACAAAGGAAGCCCATGCCAAGGGGGAGCAAGCCAGAAGAAAAGAAGCAGCATCCACAGGTCCAGAGACATCTGTTTACTGCAAATAGATTTGGATTACTTGACAACATCTGGGATGATTGCAAAAGTGGTCAAATAGATACATGTCAATCTCCAACTGTATCCAGAGCTCAAAAGAAGAAAAGATCACAGAACCTGGCTCAGAAAGAATCCTTGGAAAGCAAGAAGAAAGTTGACAATGCTCCCAAGAAGATTATGAAAAAGGAAGAGAAGTCCTTGGAATTCAAATCCAAGAAGGGTGATGCATCCAGAAGGACCACCAAGAAATGCTTCTACTGTGGAAAGAAAGGTCATATCATGGAACTTTGTGAACAAGCCATGAAACTGAATAGAAGCAGACTGGACTCAAAAAGACAATCAATCCAGAAGAAGCAGAAGGGATTGATTGAAAACAAGTTTCCTAAGAAAGGTAGCTTGACAGAATCAAAGGAACGATGTGGAATATCCAGAACTGAGGCCACACTTCCAAATGATTTACTTGTCATATGGCCGAATCAGTTGCAACTTGCCAAAGATCTGCAGAGAGCTGAAGATGAAGTTCTGGCAATTGCTAAGGCAAAAGGGAAGAAGAATATTTCACATGAAGAAGTTTTGAGAACCACACCAGCACAATCATCAATGAAGATCAAATGTGCAAGTGTGAAGACTGGTGAAAATGGGGCATCTCGGTTGAGAGAATCTTCTCAACCTTGTTGTTCACATTGATGAACCAAGGAGGTTCCATCTTATTCCCTAATCACTTGTATTTACATGTGCTAACACTGCAGGGAATTGAAGATGATGATCATTCTCATCTGGAGGATGGTTTGGACAGAATGGAGTGCACCCCTTGAGGGGGAGCAAATCTAAAGAAGATGATGTTCTGAGATTAATATCATCTTGAGAAAAGTGAAGGTATTCCAATCATACTTTCATCCCTTGTTTCTTAATTGAGTTTATCTTGTCAATTAAGGGGGAGTATGGATTGAAGACAAATGGATGAAAGGGGGAGCTTTATCATTGCACTGAACTTTCTAATGAGTTTTGTGAAGTATGTGCAGGATTTAGCAATTTATTGTTATATCTGAAAAATTTTCAAACCCCTAAGCATGATCTCACATGTGTAGAGAGTTATGGATAGCATTGAGTTCCTTGGTTACATCACTCTTGTTTTCTACACCGGGTTAGCCCAAGTAGACTTAGAGTTGATCTACTAAAGGTTCCTTGCTCAAGAGAACGTGTGACATCATCCCTCTCTTAGTGATTTTGAAGAAAATGCTTTTATAAGGGAGGACGAGATTTTTGAAAATGAACCACACCACACCTTTGCATTTGATTGCCAATAAGGGGGAGAAAATATTGGCACACATATTGACCCATTCATATGTGCTGAAGTGGTGTATTGACAACAAATACAAAGGGGGAGATTAAAGTGCACTGTGTTGCATTTGTTGTCAATGAGGCATGAAGTTGTCTTGGAATGAATGGATGTCAAGGAGTCAAGATGTGAATGTCAAAGGATGTGATGGTGATGGTGATGAAGGAGAATGGCCATGGTACTAAGATGCATGTCACTTAGGAGATTCACTAAGTGGTATTGGAAATTGTGGTTGAAACATTCTCCATGTCCATCAATATCTGACGATTGTTGAGCTGCTCTTTAAGTTCAAAGAACTTGTATCCTGATGATACAATGTCACAACATTGTTTGAAGACCATGCATTGTATTGACAATGCATGAGGAGATGAAGATGATCCATCCACAAGTTCTAAGTGGATGAAGTGGATTAAAGAAGTTCATGTGCTAACTCTTAGTGCATGTGAATTGGAAGTGATCCAACTTGATCTCTGATTAGATCAATGAAGCACATTGGAGAATTCATGTTGATTCAGGAGTTCGGTTGAAGATGAAGAACCTTCAAGAATTTCCAATACTAAGTGATGAATACATGTTGAATATAATTGGAGGAATTCTAATGAAGAAGAAGAAATAAAGAAGAAGAATAATGGCTTGCCATTTAGAATGGGCATTTTTCATATGGAGTACTTTGTTTTTATACAAAGTATTATTCTGTCCCTTTGCCAAAAAATTAGGCCAGCCAAGGCACCTTGAGGGTTCAACCCCAAGGCATGGGCACTAGGGCACCACGCCCGGGGGAACCCGTGGGGCGAGCCAGGGCGGCAGGGCGCACCCGTAGGACACCGCAAGGGCGCCTGGGGCACGCCCGGAGGAGCGCGGCAGGGGGCCGTGTGTAAGCCCCCGGGGACACGCGGTGGTGAAACCCGCGCGCCCGAAGGATGCATAGTGGGCGCTAGAAGCGCGCCCGCAGGGAGTAGAGTGGGCGCAGAGCGCGCCCGCAGGGAGAACACGGTGCGGGGCGGCACCGTGGAGGGGGAAGTTCAACTGAGCGCTTCTCGGCAACGCTTAGTTGATAAGACGCGAGAAAACCGGGCTTCGTTTCGATGCGGGACGCGGGATTTTCCCGCGGAAGAGATCCTGGCCGCTCATCCAATCGCGCGGCTGATCACAGCCGCTCATCGCATCCCGCGCGAGATCTCCTGATCGCGGCCGTCCGATGTATTTCAAACGCCCGATCCAACGGCCGGCGAGTTGTCCTCTTCCCCGAGCTCGGCTGAGGCCTCCCCGCGCATTCCCGCAGCCTCCGTTCGAACCAGAGGCATCCCGAACGATGTTTTCGAGATTGCGGCCACCATTTTCGAAGCTGAGGTGTCCCTCGTGATCGTCTCTCCACACCGAACCGAACCATGCTTAAAAATGGGCTTGCATGCAACGAGAGGAGAATTCGAAGTTCGGCCGAGGCAAGAGAATCTGCCGAGGCTATGAATGGTTCGTGTTTTGCATGGGATGGCCAAAACAGAGGCCATGCATTCGTTCGAAAATGCATGCACGTAGACAAAAATAAAAAGAGAAGAACCCGCAGAGAACCGAGGAGAAAGTTCAAGATTTGAAAAAATCTTGAAGATCCAAATATTTCGGGGATTTGAGATTTATCCCACGTGGAAGTTTTGAGGATTCTCTGCCTATAAAATGAGAGCCCATGCTCTCGGTATTGCTTTTGCTGAGTTTTTGAAGAAAGAAGTCCCGTGAGAAGCACTCTGTGCCTCACGAAGTCGAAGCCCTGCGCGCACACTTGCGCGGCAGTGAAGCCCGGAGCATCCCTTGCTCCGCGAGGTTCCTTTTGCGCACTCCTTGCGCGAAAGAGGTTGGAGAAGGATCCCTGCGCGCCTTTCCCTTGCGCAGCAGGAAGACCCGTGGCCGCAACATCTTGCGCGCCCACGGTTGAAGCCCCGCGGTGTTGCACCTTGCACACCCGAGTGCTTGCGCGACAGTAGCACCTGCGCGCCCGCGGCCAGTGAATCTTGCGCGGCATTTGAAGACAAGAGTGGCTGCACCCCTTGAGCTCCTTCACTATGGAAGGGGCTCTTGTTGAGAAGACCACACCCTACGGGTTGTGGGTGCTTGGCAAGGAAGAAGGCCGAGGCCTTGCCTCGTGTGTGAGCCAAGTGGAGAAGAAGAACCCGAGGGCCATGTGTGTGCACAAAGAACAACACCAAGTGGTGTGTGCCAAGTGAAGTGGAAGACCACACTTTGTGTGTGTGTAAGAATTGAATAATCCATAGTCTTGGTTGTGCATTTGAACAAAGAGGAACACACTTTAAGTGTGTACATTTGAAGAGGCCGAGGGTTGTGACCTTGTGTGTGCACCAAGTGAAGACACATTTTGTGTGTGCAAAATTGAAGAACAACCTACGGGTTAAGGGTGTGCAACAAGAAGAGGGAAGAGGCCAAAGTCAAGTGTGTGAAAAACAATGAACAATTTATGTGTACATGAACAAGTAACAAAGAAGGCCGAACCTATGTGTGTGCTCTAAGTGGAGTGAACACACTTAGAAGAAGAAGAAGACTCACACAAAGTATAACACACATTTAAGTGTGTAAACACATTGAACAAAGTGTGAAGTTCAAGTGAGAAGGTGTGTGCTTAAAGTGTTACACCCTTTGTGGGTTTACTGCACCAAGAAGAGAAAGAGGAGAGTGCATGCATGCATGCATGCACATGCACACGTGAACAGAGTCAAATCAGTGGTGTGCATTTGAGTTGTCCAAGACCAGAGGATCTTGAAGAAATTGAGAAGGCCATGCAGTCAGTGCATGAGGATTCAGAGTTGCCATGAATTCAATGCATGAAGTTGTTTTGAGTTGAGACTGGACCGGAATGAAGTTAGATATATTGTTTCTCTGAGTTTGCAGTAGATTGAGAAGAGCCTGATCAAGAGAAGTGATCAGAAGTTGCTGATCAAGACCAACAGACCTTTTAGAGGCTGTTGAAGATTCTTGAAGAGAGAGGTCAGGTCATCCTGAGAAGAAGGAGATAAAGCCTGAGCAAGACGAGAAGACCTGTTCACCACAAGTGATCAGAAGAAGAGCAAGGCCAGCAGTCTTTATCCCAGACTGCTGAAGATACTTGAAGAAGCTTAAAGTGAAGAAGAGCTACTCGTGTGACTCGAGGAGCCAAGAGAAGACCCTGTGGGACTCAGGGAGAAGAAGTCTTCAGTGGGATTCTGGAGCAGGCCAGTGGGACTCTGGTAACACTGTGTGATGCAGTATAAAGACCCTCCTGTGGGACTCAGGAGAGATACAGTGGGACTCTGTATCGACCATTGTAATACTAACAGATTATAATGGGAGAATCCATGCTGGGAGAGCATGGCAAGGATGTAGGCCTTTGGTGCCGAACCTTGTAAATCCTTGTGTCCAGTGCCTTTACATTTACTACATCATTCGTGGAAAGGTGAGAGATACAAGAAGAGTGGATCGAGGCTTTAACCAGCCATAGAGGTTTAATTGATAAAGAATCAATTAGTAAAAAGTATGAAGGGATCACTGATTCACCCCCTCCCCCTCTCAGTGATTCACACTGATCTGTGCACTTCAGTTTCAAATAACTCCATTATATGAAAAATGCCACCAAAATTCAGTGGATATTATGATCTTTTAATTATGGAATAATGGATCAACTCTATTAAAAAGAGCTTCTATATCCTTTAATACACTGAGTATGAGAAATTTCCATTGACTTCTTATCATATGGATGTATAAGAAGATAATTTTTGGATTTTGATCAAATATAATAAGCCTATGAAAGAGATAAACTAGATAGAGTGGATGGAATTATAGATATGTTTTTCAACTAATATTTTACCCACACTCTGTGAATTAAAATGGAGAGGGATTGTATATCATCAATAAATAGGATGATGGAATAATTGGGGAAAATTAATAAAACCTTATAAGAAAATATTGGTAGACCTCTATATTTTTTATCTTCGCAAAAATTAAAACTGACTACTTATTTGGTGGGATAAATCCAAGTCTACAAAATGACTGGACAAATTGATATTTCGACAATAATGATGAAATTTTTTAATGTGCACTGAATGTTGCGTTGAAGAAAAGTGAATCTCAAGGATTTCATTGGGATAAAAAGTTGAAAATGTATTCTAAATCTAGTGGTATGATGGATAAATACATCGGTGGAAATAAAGTACAACATACCACATTTTGAACTTGTGGGAAGGAGCATCTAGAAAATTTTATAAAGTGGACTAGGAAGTTCTTTAGGTGAGTGAAGGAAGTAAACCTAGATAGTGATTAACGATGGGAGAAACCCACCAATGTTATGGAAGAAAGGTATTCTCCTACCAATCCTAAGCTTGTTGTATAATGTTACAACTGAAAGGAACATTGACACAATGTGAACCAATTCACTAGGTTATGGTTTGTTGATGAAAACCGATGATAACAACCTAAAATTCCTAGGGATATGGGGAGAGATTATTATATCACAAAAATATAGGTAGATCACAACAATGAAGTGGTGATATATATGATAGTTATTCATTCAATAATAGAAACACACTTTTGGATTATGATTTTACACATTATTCCATATCATGAATGTTTAGTTGAATTATTCAGTCACCACCTCAAAAAAAAGTTGAGTAATTAATGATGATGATAAATGAGTTAATTGTGCCATCCCAATAACATAACTCATCCCCTATCCATATTTTCAAATTTCACTTCCTAGAAGGACTTGTAATAATCCCTTTAGTAGAATTTTATGTAATTGAGGGAAGGTATTGGATTTCATTATATAGATCCATCATAAAATTAAAATAGAAGGAGATCACCATCGGAATTGTGAATCTCCCTCCAATTATAAACATGAGAAATGGAGGAGGATGAATTTCCTTTGGTAACATCAAATGAATCATATATATATATATATATTTACTTCTAAGATATAATATCTTACTCAAATGAATGATACTAAGGAAAAGATTATTCTTAATGATATTACCATTATGAAGGATTATACTATTGTATTTCCTATAAAGTTTCCTCATATTCCTCTTAAACAAGATGATGAATTTTGAACCAATATTATTCCTAGATCCTTTCCAATAACTATGAATCTATATCAAATGACCATTGTTGAAATTGTGGAGTTGAAGATGAAACCACTGATGAATCTGGATAAAGTGTTTATATGCCAAAGTATATAACAGTGGGGTTCACTAGTCTTCTTTATCAAAATAAGGATGAGTTAACGAACCTCTACATTGATTATCACACACTCAAAAAATATTGATAATTAAAAAGTATCACCTACCATAGGTAGAATATATGTTCGTTCTTCTAAATGAGGCTCATTATTTTTCTTTAGTGGTCTTTAGTTAGGATATCCCTAATTGAGGTAAAATAATGAAGATATTACAAAAACGTAATTTTGAAAAAGGTATGAAACTATAAGTTTATAGTTATGTCTTTACGACTCACTAATGCACCAAAAATCTTTATGGTAATAATTATTAAATATTTTAGGTAATACCTCAACAAATTTTGTTATGTAAGATAAGGTAATGGAAGATTGTCTAGAGGGGGGGGGGGTGAATAAAATAGATTAACAATTTTAGACAAACAAATTTGTTAATAAAATAAATTAACAACGTTAATTATTACTGTTAATTAGTAGCGAAAAAGTAAAGAACGTAATGATATTTTTTATATTAGTTTTTCCCAAAGTGGGCCTACTCTACTCTTATACCTATCTACTCAGTTAGAGATACGTGTGCACTAAAAATTATTTTTACAGGGGAATCATAAACAAATTACAAAATCCTTTTTTAGTGGAGGGATTAACATGCCACTAACTTTTGTATGGGGTGTCACAACCCGTTAAACCTGACTTTAGATAAAGGGAGTCACAACCCAAATAGTCCTGACTTTAGAAACTGGGACTCACCACCCTTAGATCCTGAATTTAGAATCTGGGAGTCACATCCTAAAGAAATAGATTAAAAAATAAAGAATTTTATGTGTAAAAGAATAAATAAAATAATAGAGTGTGGGAGAGAGATGGGGAAAAGTGTTAAAAACTCAAAATCAGACAAAATAATATAAAAATGAGAGCATATGTACTGGTTTTTGAGTATTAGATTAGCTTTTTTCATCAAGGAAATTATAGTCGAAGTAGAAAATATTCAGCACTTGAGAGACCGCACAGGTGATGAAACAGAGTGTTGTAGGATGTTGCAGACTACAAAACAAGTACAACATTCACAACAATTTCTCATTGAAAAAAATACAGTATCAAAAATGTAAACATGTGTCTTGTAATTTGCATCTTGTTTTTCCAACCTAAAAAAGTGAGAGATATATGTATATATATTTATATATTAGACATTCAATTGTTATAAAAGATCATCTCTATTTTTATTTTCAAAATAAATTGACACAAGAGCATTTATAAATATCTCCATGTAAAACACAACACAGTTTTCTCTTTATTCCTATAGAATAAATCATAAAAATAATTTACAATAATTTGAATAACTCTTCCAAACATATCTCTAGAAATATAGCGGTTTTTAATGATTTAAAACACTTATTTAAATCCATTCAATCCAATTTAAATTTACTCAAAAATCTTCCAAAAAAGTAGTATTAAAAATCTAAAGTAAACTCAAAAACTTGAATTTAAATAATTTTGAAACCACTAAATTTATGGGAAAAATACATTGAAAAAAATTATTAAATTTTCTCTCTAAATATATTAATGAAAACATTAAAATCAATTTGATAAAAACCGTTATATTTAATGAGGATTTTTACAATAGAAAAACCTTTAAAAACAATTTATATATTTGTAGAAAATAAATAAAAAAAATCCCGGAATGAATAGTACCTTCGGGAATGAACAACAACGTAGCATAGGGTTGATGAATAGTAACGTAGCATAGGGATGATGAATAGTAACATAGTGTAGGGATGATGAACAGAAAGGTAACATATGGTTAGTGAATAGTAATTTAGGTTTGATGAACCATACTTTCCACTAATCCTGATGAGTAATGTAGGGTTGATGAACCATAGTTTGCACTATTCATGTAGAGTAACAAAGGGTTGATGAACCATACTTTTTACTATTCATGAACAGTAATGTAGGTTCGATGAATCATACTTTTCATTATCAATTAAAAATAACATTGGATTGATGAACCATAATTTTCACTATTTATGAATAGTAACATAGGGTTGATAAACCATACATTTCACTATTAATGAACAAATATGTAGGGTCTCCTAATTTGTGAAAAATTAGACAACATACTTTAACAAAATTAAATGAATTTTAAAAGGATCTTAACAAAAGATTCATACTTTGGTCCAGAAGAATTATTTTCTGGAAACTATATTAGATTTATAGAGAATCAATAATCTAATAATTCTAACTTCTACATCTTCCAAAATCATTGAAAAATAGAAGCAAACAAATTCTGAAAAAATTGTAGTTCGAAAAAATCCATGTAGAACATCAAAAAAATTTAAACACCATTCAAATGATATTTTTAGACATCTATGTAAAATAATGTAATCAATAGAAAAATTATTTTTCTATAAAATAAAGTTTCATGAAAATCCTATATCTTTATAAGTTGATGTAAAATAAATACAAATTTTTGTTAGAAATGCAAACTGTAGAGTTTTTAAAAACAGCAGTAGTGTATTTATTGAATTTTCAGAGCAAGAAAAATTAATTTTCAAACTTCCTCATAAACTAATTAGATGTAGATAAATATCTTATCTATCCAATGTAATAAAAACAACAGAAATAAATAAACTTAATATTAATAAATCAACAAAATATTGAAAGGTTTTTAAACCAAAATCACATGTAATTAAATAAAAGAAAACATGAATTTAGAAAAAAAATCACCCCATGTAATTAAACAAATTATGCACATGAACATACATTATACCCCCTTTTTTTTGACTAAAAAAACTTTTGAATTAATTAAAATGAGATTTAAGAAACTTTTAAAACCAATTTATTTCAACCAAATCATTGTTAACTATTTTCTCCAAGAATATCTCAACCTTTTTGTAAATAAACAAAAAAGAAAAAAACACCCCCTCAACAAATACAAGAATAAAAATTTAAAATTCCAACATAAAAGATCAAATATAATTTTTTCAAATTGAGAAGATTCTAAAGGATTTGTAAAAATATATTTTAGCTAGTTTTAAGAATGTATAAATTCTAAAACAATATCACACATGTTCACCTGATCTCTAATAAAATGAAATCGAAGATCAGTATGATTTGTTCTAGAATGTTGTAAGAGGTTTTTAAAAATAGAAATTATAGTTGTATTATCACAATAAAGAGTAAATTTATCATGTTTAACTCCAAAATCACATAAGGTTTTCATACTCCATAAATATTGGGCACAACTACTAGCGGTAGAGATATACTCAGCTTATGCAGTAGATAAAGAAACCAATAGTAGTTTATTAGATGACAAGAAAATAAAAAAATTTCCTAGAAAATGACACATACCCGATATTATTTTTTCATTAAATTTTACAACCTCCAAAATCAGATTTAGAATAATATGTTAAATAAAAATAGTTATATTTTGGATAAAATAATCTAGAATAAATAGTTCCTTTAACATATCTAATTATTATTTTGACAACATTAATAATAATTTCTCTAGGATCGGCTTGAAATCTATCAAATAAAGAAACAAAAAATATGAGGTTGGGTCTAGATGAAGTAAAATATAGAAATATACCTATCATACCTATATAAATTTAAAATCAACAGATTTAAAAGATACATCAATATCTATTTTTAAATTAATACCCATAATAGTTTTCATAGATTTAGTAGAATGGAGACCAAATAATTTAAATAAATATTTAGCATACTTAGATTTATTAAGAAAAATTCTATATTTTCATTGAAAAATTTAATGTCCAAGAATGAATTTTAATCATCCCATTAAACTCATATCAAATTCAGAATACATCAAAGAAGAAACATTTTTTCAAGGTATTTCACTTGATGATCCAAAAACTATATCATCAACATAAAATTGAACAAATAAAATATCATGATATTTTAGTTTAATAAAAAGAGTTGGATCAACTTTTTCTTTCTTGAAACAATTTTCTAATAAAATCCAATAAATCCTTTCATAAAAATGACGAGGGGATTGTTTGAGATCGTATAATTATTTAGATTATTTAAAAAACATAGTTAGGGAATACATCATTTTAAAAACCAGGGGGGAGAAATATATAATTCTTCAATTATGAAACCATTTAATAAATAATTTTTTACATCCTCTACATATAATCTAAAACCATGGAAACAAGAAAAATCCAATTATATTATAATTGCGTCTAGCCTAGAAAGAGGTGAAAAATAATCTTTAATGTCTATACCTTATTCTTAAGAGTATCCTTGAGTAACAAGCCTTACTTTATTTTTGAAAATATATCCAGATTCATCCATCTTGTTTATAAATATACACTTCGTTGCAATCAACTATTTATCCTTAGAAAATTATACCAAAGTCCAAAAATTATTTCTAAATAACTAATTTAATTCATCTTTTATAAAAACAATCCAGTTTGTATCTTTCAAAGCTAAATTAACTTTAAAAGAAACAAAATCAGAAATAAAAGTAGAATTGGAAAAAAAATTAAAATAGAATATCTAGTTTTAACTCCAAAATTAACATTTCCAATTAAATTTTCAATAGGATGATCTTTTTGAATCATCCACGATTTTGGATATAGTTGAGGAGTGTGATCCCCATAAATTGATTTATTCTTATCTTGAGTAATTTCTTTCCAAAAATTAAAATCCCTAAACTCATTATAAATAACAATAGAAACCAAATTTATTTTAATATTATTCTCATTAAACATAACTTGAACATATTCTACAATAATCATGGTTCTTTTATTATAATCTTCCTAAGATTTACTATTATTACAATAACCAAGAAAAAAAGCTTCATCACTCTTAGCATCAAATTTATCTAAATTATAATTTTAATTTAAAATATAAACTTTTCAAGAAAAAACTCTAAAGTAACAAACCATAGGTTTTTTATTTTCAATTAATTCATAAAGATTTTTCTTTAAAAATGTCTAATAATAATTCTATTTAAACAATAACATGCATAAAAAACATCCCCAACCCAAAATATATAGGCAAATTATATTCACTTAAAATAGTTCGAGCCATTTAAATAATAGTTTTTTTTCCTATTCCACAACACCATTTTTTTGTCGTGTTCTAGGAGCAGAAAATTTATGAAAATAAACATTTTTTACACAAAATTTTCAAAATCTAACTTAAATTCACCTCCATTATCACTATGAATAAATATAACCATAAATCTTTTTTAATTTTGAATTTTTTTTGAAAAAGTAGTATATCTAGAAAATATATTATTTTTATGAGGAAGAAAGTATACCCAAGTAAATATAATATAATCATCAACAATAACTAAGGTATATCTCTTTCCACCAAGGATGAAAATTCGAATGGGACCAAATAAATCAAGTAGTATTAAATGTACAGGTCTATTAGTACTTATCTTATTGATTATTCTAAAAGAATTTTTATGTTGCTTCACTTTCATGCAAGCATTATAATGATGAAGATGTTCTTTCTTTAAGGATGGAAGTTGTAACACATTATCCTGTTTTGAGAGTTTATGTAACATTCTGCAATTAACAGGACCTAAATGTTAATGCCAAAGGATGTTGTCATTCTATACAACATTCAAACACATTACAAGTTGAACACTTAGTTTCTAAAAAGAAATAGTATAAATATTATCTTTTTAATTAGCATAAAATAATAATGAATCATCTATAAAAACTAAACATTAATCTTTTTTGAAATTTATCATCCATTCCATTACCACATAATTGTGATATACTAATTAAATTTTGTTTTAATCCATCAACATATAAAACTTTTGAAATAAAAGAATAATTAGAAATACCAAATTTACCAAAACCTTTTACTTTTCAATTGGAATTATCTCCAAAAGTAATAGTGCCTCCGTAACATGTGATGTAAGTGGTAAAATTTGATGGGTCTCCGGTCATATGATGATATAATCCCCTTTTCATGTACCATATGTCATTCCTAAGACATCCAGGGCATTTTCCCTACCAAAATAAATTACTTGACAATTTTGGTACCCAAGATACATTGGGTCCAATGGGATTAGTTTTACAATTTTTGGTAACCATACAAAATGTACACATATATTATAAGGTACTCTAGATAATAAGGATTTAGAAATATTAATTTTTGTAAATCCCATGGATTTAAAAAATCTAAGAGAATAATCATTTGTATAGTGATTTTTTATTCCACATTTAATGTAGTTAACAATTAAAGTACAACCATTTATACTTTTTACAAAATATGTTCTATAAATTTGAGATAATATCCTATCATTAAAAAAACATCTATATTTTTGTCAGTTTTTGACAAATATATCATCTCACGATCTTTTTCATGTCCTTGAATAAAAGAAGATGAACTTCATTTATGAGATAAAACTTCCTTTTTCAAATTTTCATTAAATTTTGTATGAGAAGAATAAGAAGCAGTGTAATTTAGTTTTTCATTCTGTTGAAATAGTATTTTATTTTCAGAAATACGTTTCTCATTGTTTTGATTAATATTATTATATAAGTAAGAATATTTGAAAATATATTTTCTTAATTTTTAAATTACTTTATTTAATTGAAGTACATTGGGATTTTTAGAATCACATCAAATTCAAAATATTCAGAATAAAAACAAGAAGTTACCTTATCAAGCGACGCTATAAAGAACAATTTAGAAGATTCATTTTCTTTTCTAGACTATTCACTCGAATCTGATTCTTATAATAACTCCTACTAGTTGTCAACACATTTTTTCCACTTTTTATATATTTATTTATTATTTAGTTTAGTTAAATTAGGTTCGATATGTAATTTCTTCCAACACTCATAGTAGGTTTCATCTGAAGCATTATAATTCATATCACCTTTCTTATCTCCATTATATTTTTATTTTTGAGGTTTTATTCAAAACTGATTCTTGAATCCTTTCTTTTTCATTCTTTTTTAAACTCCAAAGAAAATATAATCCATATCATATTTTTCTCAATCTGGTGGATAAAAATTAGAAGTGTCAATAGAATCATAATTCATAGATTTAAAAGCTACACATATTCTTTTTACTGTCTCCTTAGTAGCTAAGTTATTCAGTTCAAGTTCATATTTGAGTTGTGATCTAATAAATTCATCTAGGGTGTATTCTTTGAAATTCCTTCTTCCATCAATGTAAACCTTGCTTTCTTTCCATTTTTTTGGTAAGGCTCTAAGGAATTTTTCAATAAGTACTGGGTTTTCTAGATCTTCTCCAAGTGAATTCATTCCATTCAGAATGCTTTTGAATCTATGGAACGGTTGCTTTATGGTTTTATCTTTACCCATATTGATGCCTTGGTTCTCAGAACAAAACCTTCCTTGTTTGGTACATATTTGTTTGTGATACCAAGGTTAGTAACTTATAAATCATTCATATTTCATGATCCGTCTTACAGGAATATACATGAGTAAAAAACTTCTATTAATAGCACAATAAAAACTATTAACAACATTAAAATTTTAAAAATATTTAGTAGCATTTATTCTGGTAAGAGTATTAAGGTTAGCTTTAGGCAGTGTGTACAGTTTTGACATGATAGACTAGTTCTCAATGCTCAATTGTTTTAGGTAATCCACTATTTGGGATCTTTGGTAGCCATAATCATTACAATCAAAGTTTGGTGGATTTAGAGGAATCCAAGCATCATTTTGGTTCAATAATTCCATCTTATAAGATCTTTTCCTTAGACTATGAGGTATATGAAAATGTAAGCAAAAATAAAATCAAATAATACACTAGAGAGGGATTTTATAATTCCAAAAGGAATAATCATTTCATACAAATTTAAAGGAGTCAGAAAGAGAATAACACATCTAGTCAATTATAAAAATGAATTCCCTTTGATACCAATTTTTAGGTTCATTAGTTTAATGAATAATGGTCTAGAGGGGGGGTGAATAGACTAGATTGATATTTTTAATCCAATAAATTGATTAATAAAATTAATTATCAAAGTTAAATATTATAGTTATTTTGTAGCAGAGAAAATAAAGAACATAATGATTTTTTATAGGTGTTTGGTCAGATGTGGTCATACTATACTCATATACCTCTCAACTAGATGAGAGGGATGTTTGTAATAAAAATGATTTTTATTGGGGAATCATAACCCAATTACAAAATCATTTTCTAGTGGAGTTATAACCATGATAATGAATTTTGTATGGGGAGTCACAACCCTTACATCATGACTTTAGATAAAGGGAGAAACAAATCAAACAGTCCTGACTCTAAAAATGGGGGGTCACAACCCTTAGATCATGCCTTTTGAATCTAGGAGTCACACCCCAAAGAAACAGAATAAAAAATAATTCTAGTATGTTTAAAATCATAAATAGAATAATTGAGTGTGTGTAAGAGATGAGAAAAAGTGTTACCGACTCAAAAACAGATGAAAGAATATAAAAAGTGAGAGCACATGTACTTGTTGTTGAGGTTTATATTAGCTTGTATCGTCAAGGAAATTTTAGTCGAAGTAGAAAAGATTCAACACATGAGAGATACCACAGGTGATGAGAGATAGTGTCACAAGATGTTGCATATTGTACAATATGATCAAATTTTAGAATTCATTCTCTTTGAATAAAAATACAGAGGTTCAAAAATCTTAACGTGTGTCTTGCAATTGGTATATAGTTTTTTAACTTGAAAAATAGGAAGATATATATAGAGTATATATTTAGTAGTTATAGTAGCTCTTCCCCATTTGAATTTTCAAAATAAATTGAGTTCATAGCGTTCATAAATATCTCTATGGAAAATGAATCATCGTTTCCTCATTATTCCAGTAGAATAAATCTTAAAAATAATTTAAAATAATTTTAATAACTCTTCCAAAAATATCTTTTGAAATATACTAGCATTGAATGATTTGAAACCCCGATTTAAAACTATTAAAACCTATTTAAATTTAGTCAAAACAATTCCATGAATATAGCATCAAAAAACAAAAGTAAATTTAAAAATTTGAATTCAAATAATTATGAAACCTAGAAATTTATAGGAAACAAACGTTGAAATTTATTAATAATTTTCCTCTCTAAATATATATATAAAAAATTAAATCACTTTTATTAATATCCATATATTTTATGGGAATATTTCCAATAGAAAAACCATTAAAAATATTACATATATAAGTAGAAAATAAATTAAAAAAACTCATGGAATGAACAATAACTTTGGTAATGAATAGTAACATAGCGTAAGGATGACGGACAATAACATAATGTGGGGATAATGAACAGTAATGTAGTGTAGGGATGATGAACAGTGACGTAGCATAGAGATGATGAACAGTAATGTAGCGTAGGGATGATGAAAATTAATGTAGTGTATAGATGATGAACAGTAACAGAGGGTTGATGAACCATACTTTTAACTATTCATGAACAGTAATGTTGGGTTGATGAACCATACTTTTCAGTATTCGTGAATAGTAATGTATGTTTGATTAACCATACTTTTCATTATTCATTAATAGTAACATAGAGTTGATGGATCATACTTTTCTCTACTCAGGAATAGTAATGTAGGGTTGATGAACCATACTTTTCAATATTCATGAATAATATTTAGGGTTTCCAATAATTTCTAAAAAAATGGACATCATATTTTAACAAAATTAAATGATTTTTTAATAGCTCTTAAGAACATATTATCACTTAATTAAAGAAAAATTATTTATAGAAAAACTTATTAGATTAATAACTAATAAAGAATAAAATAAAACTGGCTTCTATAGCTCCTGAAATCCTTATAAAATAGAAGTAGAAAGTTTCTGAAAAAACCACAGTTCTAAAAAATAAAAGTAGAACTTTAAAAAATTTAAGAAGAATTCAAATTACCTTTATAGAATGCGATTTTAAAAAATTAAATCAAGATAAACATTTTTCATTTCTATAAAATAAATTTCATGAAAAATAAAATATCTTTAGAATTTTCAGTAAATTAAATACCTAAACATTCTAAAACTGAAATCTGTAGAGTTTCTAAAAATAGTAGTAGCAAATTCATTGATTTTTAGAGTAATAAAAAGGTATTTTCCGACTTACTCATAAGTTAATTAAATGTATATATATCTCTTATCTCTATAAAATAATATGAATTATATAAATCCATACACTTTATTTTAGGAAATCATCAAAATATAGAAAAGTTTCTAAAGGAAAATCACATGTAATCAAACAAAATAAAACATGCACATAAAAAAATCCCCCCAAGCAATCAATTAAAAGAATATACATGCACAAATAAATTTTTGGTAGTGTTTATATATTATATTCTAATATACTCCAATGTATAAGAGTAATATGAGGATTATTTTAATATTGGGCTAATGGCATCGTAAAAAGTTAAGCTATATGCAAATTATTATAAATTTGATTTCTAGAAGTAGGAAGTATTATTATTTTTAATTTATCACCAGAATATATATATATATATATATATGGAACCTTCTATGACAAAGGAAATCATGGACTAGCCAAGAACATCATCTGTAATGGAGATCCATTGTTCTGTAGACTTGCTGCGTATTACCGATTATTTTTAATTTTTATTAAAAAAATTCCAAATCCATAAAAGAAGCTAAAATAGAAGTGATTAAAGTTTGAATGGACATGTGAATGTCAAGAGAGATTTAAGGATTTGAAAAACAAGCATATCACAACACCAGTAATTACACTTTCCTCAAGTGGGGAACTTTTTGTGGTATAGAATGATTCCTCAATGGAGGGTTTCAGTAGTGTAATGATGTATAATTATAAATTTATTTCATATGTAACAAAGAAATTGAAAGGTCATTAGTAGGATTATCCAACACATGATCAGAAGTTAGATATATTGATATATACGTTAAATATTTAGTTACATTATCTCTATGGGGAGAAGTGCGAAATATATACGGATCAAAAGATCCTAAAATATATATTCACATAGAAAGAGATTAACATGAGCCCATGAATATGGTTAGATCTGATCAATGAATATGACTGTTCAATCCGTTACCATCCTGGGAAAGATGAAAAGTGAATGATTATTTGAGTACAAATGATCCAGTGATTTCATAAATTATGAGAATTAAGAAGGATCCAATATTTTTATATTTTCAAAGGATAGACATAAGAATAGTAAATTGCTCATCATCCTACCTTTCTCAAATAACTACTCAAACATCCAATATTGTGAGGATCCTTGAGGCCTTGAAATAGTATGACATGATATAGAAATGGTAGAGAATATTCAAAATATTAAACTTGATAGAGATGGGGTTAAAATGTTTAGGACCATGATATGTGTCCCATCAAAACCAGAGTTGAAGAGGGTGATTCTGGATGATTTGGATAACTTAGAATTTTCTATTCAACTAGGAATCACTAAGATGTATATAGATCTGAATAAAAACATCTGGTGGGATAACATGAAGAGGGAGATTTAAGAATTTCTATCTCGATTCTTGGTATGCTGACATGTCTAGGATTAATGAAATACATCTAAGGGTGGGATAAAAACATTTACTATAACAGTATAGAAATGGGAAAACATATCAATGGATTTCATTGTCGGATTCCCTAGGACACCTAATGGAAATAATTCCATCTGGTTGGTAGTAAATCACATTAAAAATTCAACACATTTCATTTCTATGAATAAATATTTATCTCTTGATCAAATATTCAAGATATACATAACGAAAGTGGTAAGATTTCATGGAGTTCCATTATCTATAGTATCTGATCAAGATCCAAGATTTTCCTTAATATTCTGTTGAATACCTCATTAAGCATTGGAAACTGTACACAGTTTCAGTGATTCTTATCTGTCACAACCCATCCCCCGGGGCCCGTATCGTGACTACCCCAAGCCCACCTTCCACAAGCCAGGAGCTGGAGACTAGCACCAAATACCTAAATCCCTAAACTAGGAAGACATTGCCTTTATAAACTGAATAGACACAAAAGAGTACGTGACTGCAAGTAAAACACTATGTAAAACTGTATACAAAAGAGAGTGCTGAAAGTAAAGGGGGCCGGAAATACAATCCCAATAGTAAAGTACAAGGAAACAGAAAAGTACAAGTAAATATTAAAGAAGAAAAGTAATGCCACCACTGGGTCATCCTCCGGGGTTCCTACCTAATGGGTAGGTACAGATGGACTCCTCAGCACTTCTCGTCCATCCGTCTGCTCCGTGCACCGTCACACTGAGTGGTCCACCTACGGGTATCATCCAGTCCTGCTAATCTCTGCCTCGATCAACACTGTCCATTGTCTGTAATCAACAAAACATGGTTCGGGCATAGCCCGTGTAGTGGTGAGTATAATGATACTTGGTTGGGACCTTGAGACCCTCAAGGTCTCAAAAAATCCAACAATTTATAAAATAAACGGATAAACATTACATAGGTATATGCCCATATATATACCTAAGTTATCTAGTAACCCATCTCAATCATCTGGAAAACACTAAAGTCATTGAATCAACTCAAAACCAGGATTTTCTTCTAGGTGTGGTAACATGTAACACTCCCAGTCAAACTGTCGAAACCTCGGATGGTGGTGTACCCTTCCTCTATAGAGTACTGTGGGCCTATCGCGTCACACAGTGCAACGTCCCACAATCCTGGACTGCTGTGGTACTCATCCTATCGAGTACCGTGTGTCTGCTGCGTCACACAGAGGCGCTTCCCACTGGGCTAGTCGAAACACTCTGAGTCGAAAGGTCAGCAGTCTTTAAGTCTCAGCCAGCTACTAGGTCTCCGTACTCCGCTCACTCATCTATGGGAGGATCCACTCCACGAGCTACTGGTCGATATTCCAACTGTCACAAAGTCCAATGTAGAAGTATCTTTAAGGAAAACCTCATCATATGGGTATCAACGCAATAGACGACGTGTTAATCGGACGCCCGGTCTGTGAGTTATTGCCATTTCCATTCTAGGGGCCCAGTTGGTTTTTAGGTTCAAACCATCCTGGCTGAATCCCAACTGTGCCCAAACCTCAATTGGTGTATTCCAAAAGAACCATCTCGCTCTCAGATTTTCGTCTCCGTAGACGGTTCGTCGATCGAACACCTGTAGCCCAAGATATGGGTGAAAAGGGTGAAAACATGCCAAAGTGCAGTTGGGTCCGATCCGACCCAGTCGGACTGACCCAGCCTGACTGGGGTCCGGACCAGAGTCTGACCCACTCTGCAAGTATAACTCGGTCTGAGGGGGAATCCCGGACCAAGGGGGCGCCCCAGCCCAAGGGGGCGGCCCGACGTGACGGGGCGGCCCAACCAGAGTGGGCGGCCCGACCTGAGTGGGTGGCCCGTCCTGGGGGCGGCCCACGTGGCCCGGCTAGCTAGAGGCCCATGTGGCCCAGCTAGAATGCGTCCAACATGGCCCATATGGCGGCCCGCATGGCCTAGCTGGCAGGCCCACATGGCCTGGCTGAATGGCGGCCCACGTGGCTCGGCTTGCCTCGTGTGTGTGTGTGTGGGGGGGGGGGTGTCACACCCCCTTTTCTTTTGGAATAGAACCGGAGCTATGCGCCTATTCAGAATCCGTAGGACCCAGGAGGGTCCCGCCTTGTCCGGATGGCCGAGAGGCCAGCCGGTTCTGCACCACCGGTGGACGACCTAACATCGGCCGCCCCTACTCCTCCGCCGCGACCCAGCCTGGCCACGACCCCCTGCTCCTCCGCGAGGCATGACGACGCCGTGCTACCTCCACCTCGGACCGACCTGGCCGTGGCCCCCTGCTCCTCCACATGGAATGACGGTACCGCGCCTTTCCGAGGACCCGACGACATTGCGCTTCCGGTTCCTTCGCGACCAGATTTCTTCACGGCCGGTTTCCTTTGCGGTCGGCCTGATGCCTGCCGCAGTTGATCCACCTCCGTCGTCAACAAATGAGAACAACAAAGGGGGAGGATCAAGACACATTCATCCGGTCTGGTCCCATCTCGTTATGGTGATATCAATCAGCAATTCACATTCCAAAATTTGAAAGACGTTATATAAGAACAAAATCAACTCATATCCTCTACCTCATAAGATGACCGTTGACGATGTCGTGGAAAGGCGACGTTGATTCATCAATGTCAGAAAATAAAGAGGATATCCGTCATTGGCGGATGAGCATTCAAAGGTAACGAAGTCGAAGATGGCGTTCTTCACGGTACACTCCTTCTCTTTTGGCACGATTGAAGATCATTCTTCGTTGGAGAGTTGTTTTCCTCCCCAAAGCTCTACCAAATGAATGTTCCAACCAAAACTATGGGTTAAGCTATCCCATTATTTAATTTTTTAGCCAAAATATTCAAAATATTTCAAATTAATTAATTAGTGAAGCTTAATTAAATAAATCAAGTGCGTTGGCGTAAAATTAATTAAAGGAAGTTGAAGAGTTTTCTCCACTTAAATTGGGGGGGTTGAAAGAGTCACAAGCCCAGGGGGTCCCAACCTTAATTATCCTCCCAAGGGAGGTTATGCTCGAGTGGGTCCCACCCCCATAACCTCCCATGGGAGGTTAGGGTGTGGTGGCCCCCACCAACAACCTCCTATTGGATATTTTAACCACCAAAATAAAAATAAACAACACCATTTATTTTTATTAAATTTAATTAAAAACCCAAAAACAATCTTCCATTCTCGAACAAATACCGTCGAAGAGAATGTCTTCTTAAGCGAATACCAGCGCTGCGTGCTCAATAGTGCCCTCAGATTTCTATTCCGAGCACCAGTTCAAAAGTTATAAAATCCCACTCGCACGTTTACTAAACTTACCTGAAAAAACTTCAAAAATTGATTCTGGGCACAATAGGCCTCGTAACAATGCGCCATAAATTTTCACGGACTCGTAAAAATCCCATGAATTTAAGAAAAAAATTTCCATAGAATTTCTGGGTCTTTAGATTATCACCCATAGAAGAATGTACAATCTGAAAGAACCCGCGAAACCCTATAGGATATTATAAGGTCTTATTTAGTATATTTCCAAGGATGTTGAGATCAACACCTTCCACTAGTAGTGTTCTCATATAACAATATTTTCCATTTTAGCATTCAAATGAAAACTTATGGGGATTTGTATGATGGACTCCAACATTCTTGGATGAAGTTGGAGAGAAGAAGATAATGGGACTTGATCATTCCCAAGATATGATAGAGAAGTTATAAACCATTCACCATCACATCAAATCCATGAAAAGACAACATAAAATCTATACAAACTACCATCAAAGAGTCCTTGAGTTTGAGGTCAGAGATAAGGTGTTCTTCTGTATTTCACCATGTATGAAAGTCACAAGGTTTGTGAAGAAGGGAAATCCTAGTCATAGATACATCTAACCCTTCAATATTCTTGATCACATCTGAGTTGTGGTCTATCAAATAGTACTCCTACCAAATCTATATCTAGAACTTTATATGTTCCATGAATCCCTTTTAAGGAATCATATACCAGAACTCTCATTTGTACCAAATCTATTGGTAGTACCATTAAAGAATGACCTTTAATATGAGGAGTATCCACTGACGATATGTGATTATAGATAATAAGTTCTATGAATCAAGAAAAATCACATGGTCATTGTTCTATGGATAAACAATAAGTTCTTGTAAGTAACCTGGGAATTGGAAGAGGTGATAGTGTATACGAAAACTAACATGTTTTCACCTTAGTATGTAATATGAAATGGTAGGGGGGATTATTTCTTGGGGGAATAACGTAACTCCCAAAAACATTATGATATATTCATTTTTAAATAAATTCAATCTCATTGATTGTTTGCGATGCATGGAACACCATGTTTAAAAAAACTTGATACTCTATTCAAATATTGTTATTTAAACATGTATATTATAACCTAGTTGTTAAGTTTGTGGGTATAAATAAGACTAAAAAAATATGAATAATTATATGGTTTACACAAGTATTAAATAAATTCAATTTTTATCTTCTGATAGAAAATAAAATAATAACTATTTGAAAGAAAAAAATGTTTTATGAAAAGTAGTATTTTTCTAAAAGGTTGTTTAATCAATCTTTTAAAAAAAAGTTTAAAATAAATTTTTAATAATTTTAGAAAATATAATTTAAAAAATTGAATTCGTATTTGAAAAAATTATATAAAAATTATGTTATTTTTATGTTTTTCTATATTTCTAAAAAGTTACAATTTTCATGGAATAGTAAAAAATACTGATTTTTATTAAAAATTGAATTTTCATTTAAAGAATTTATAAGAATAATTTGATTTCAATATGGTTTAAACAAAAAAAAAATAGTTCAATTATATATTAATTATTCTAAATTAGTTCATTTTAATCATTTTCATATTGAATTTTTATATAAAAACATTTCAAACTTTTGAATGTTTTTATTTTGGAAAACCTTTTGGTTAACACGTCTGTGTGTTTAATTTTAAATTAAACTATGAAACATATATTAGTTAAATTTTAAAAAATATATTACATAATTTTAATAATAATAATTTATATTATCTAAACATTTCAATCTAATTTTTTACCATAATTAATAGTGAAAATAGTAAAAATTATTTACTATGGTTAAGGTAAAAGTGGGTTTAAAACTGAAATGATAAGGGTTGAAAATGACCAAAAACATGTAAAATTGACATTTTATGATAATATTTATACTTTTATATTATAATGTTCTACAATAGTTAATTTTAGATTATTTTTTCATGAGAAAAACATCGGTGGAATTATTTCTTTTCAAAAATTCCAAGTGTGTCCTCCGCCCACTTATAAAAGGAAATCCCTTGTCCTATCCTATTTACAATACCAAAACCAATTAGTCATGAAAATAAAACCATATATCACTTCCATAATTGTCTCCCCTCATAATATAATCTCTTTTTTTTGGTCATAGGTACAGCCCATGAAGGATTTTGGGGGTAAACCCAAAGAAATTGTCTGAAAAAGATGTAACATCTTTAACTGAGCATTTTATTTTTCCAACTCATTTAAATAGTATTAAAACATTATGAAATAAAAAAACAATTATCTTAAAAATAATTATATACTTTTATTTTATAGTCATTAACTAAAACTATCTTCTCCTCCCTCAAATGGGAAATGAAACCGTTGATCGTGTCTATGGAAGAATTCCATCTCACAAACTAATATAATTTGTTATCTATAACCGCTTAACATGGATGGGTATAATCATGTATTTATTTTTTATTTAATACATTTGTCATATAATTATAATTATGGAAATATAAATTAATATATACCTTCTTAATTTCCATTTTTCTAGGGAATACAACAACGCCACTCATATATACAGCGGACTACAGCCTCACAAAGTGATGTGATTTGTTTTTCAATTATGATTTAAATGGATGGAAAGAAGGAATAATTATAATATTATATATAATAATTATTAAATATAAAAAATTATAAAAAATTTATATATCATATAATTTCTTACCATACTATCCATTGAAAATGATTATGTCGGTCGTGTGTATGTTGGACTACTGCCTCACAGAGTGATGTGATTTATTTTTTTAATTTTATAATAAACACATCACATGGATGGTATGATTAATGGAATTTAAAGTACAAATATGATATTTATGATATAATGATCATAATTTAATGATAAAAGTTCAGTTATCTTCTTTCCATTATGATATTTTAAAAATATAAACAGTACTCATGCGTACGTACAACCTACCATCTTCATGACTGTAAGATAGTTTATTTTCATAAACACATTTAATGGTTTGTTTAAAAAGTATAATTATTGTATAAAAATGATATTTATTTAATTTTTACCATTCCTAAGATGATTAATAAATAGTATCTATGATGTTAGTCAATTTAGAAAAGTGATTTTGGATATATGGGATCTTTATCATTAAAACACATGATGTGAAACTAATTGGTTAGTAAAATGAATATGAAGTAGTAAAAATTTAAATTAGAAGAATAATTAACATTAAAAGGGTTCTTAATAAAGTAAATAATGATCTTAAGTTTATTATTTATTTAGATAAAAAATGCATATGACAAATCGGGTTTGAGGTAAGGGATATTTCTAAACTACCTTTTTCATCAGGCTTGGACAATTACCTCTCTAACTGAGTTTATCTCTCTTTAATTTATGAAATGATACTAAATTCTATAATTTTCTCTCTCATATGTATAAATATATTATTTTCCCTTACTTTTATGGGGTAATAATTTCTTTATGACCATTTTCAACTTAATTATTTAAAAATCTCTTTTGATTATGTTAGGAGACAAGATTATGAAACCCATTTCTATCCATGGTTAATTATTATGTTTATAACTTATTATTCTTATAATTATGTGAGATAATTATTCATGTATATGAAATTTATGTAACTGATGGGGCAAGAATTATATATCACTATAATGCATTGGGAAATGTTTTACTATCATGAGATGTAATGTATGGGATTAGGGTGTGAACATATGCCATTATGGTAATCATTCCACCTTGTGATGTTCTCTTGGATGTTATCCTTGAAATATGTTTATGTCTTGTTTTATGTTATTTCCACTTTCAATGATTCTATGATCTTATGATACCGTTCCATTTAAATTTTTCTTCCACTTGATTACTCATATACCTTTTCTTTTTGGATTTCCTGTAATACCTTTGACTCAAATGTTATGCATCCGTATCATTCTTATTCACTTACTGGGATTTTTAGATCACCCCTTTGATCATATATTCCCCAGGTTAGCCCATATAGATTTAAGAGCTAAAATTGATTTTAGTATGTCACTATTGAATGTAAAATAAGGATTCCATGTTTTATTTATTAAGAACCTATCCTTTGAATTACACTAAGACTTTATGATCCTTATGTTGTCATTAATGGATATTTATTTTGTAAATCATGTAATAATATGTTTAAAAGGAACGGTAAATCATAATAAAAGGATTTTTCTTGTAGGGTAATTTTTTGAGATTAGAATTTTATGATCCCCTTTCCTTAATCAAGCATCACAATCATTCTAAGGCATTTAATGAAAATGCTAAGGGCGATATGGTAAATTATGTGAACAGTTTGAGTCCTAATATTTTTTCATCAAATATTATGTTTAGTAATTTTTTTATTTATCTTGAAGAACAAAAGATAAGATTATGTAAATTGGGGTAGGAAAATAGTTATATACAAAAGAAATGGAAAGGCATGGTCAACGAAAACAAAAAAATCCCAAAATCAAAGGAGAACATTATTACATTATAGGGCTCCAATGAAGATAGTTCAAGTGATAAAAACTTTAGTATATCCGTAACAGACTTTTAATATTGTAAAAAACTATTGGTTTTCAAAACATGTGGATTAATAAAGGAATAAATGAACATGAGACTCAAGGATAAGGGGGAAAATCTAATGGATGTGAAGACTAACCTCACCATCGAAATCTTATGGTGATAAGGTCTACCAAAAATAATGGGGACATAATGAAGTTTTAATGAAAAAACTTTCGCTATGAAAAAGAAAATAATAAGGTTATTTCCTATCAGGTCTAAAATCAAATGACCAAGTATATCAATCCAAAAAAAACATGGATAGGATGATGAAAGAAATTGAAGCCCCAGACAAGGTGAAGGAAGGATCCTTGCATATGGGGGAGCTTATTTCCAAACCTTATCTACCTGAGGTCATCTAGGATAATGAATTTATGTATCTGGAACCAAAGCCTTCTGATGGTGTGACAAAGCAGGTAACAAAGGAGGATACTGATAAAGAACATTTCATGGAGTATATTTTCACTCAAAGGAAGAGATGATGGGGAAAGTTCTCACTATCAAGGATTTATGGGAGGATGAAATCATAATGATTGAAAGGGAGGTTTGATTTTTTCTAAACGTGGAGTAAGATTTTTTGATCAAAAAACATGACTCAATTTTGAAATGAGGATTTGATAAGAGTAAAATAAATCTCGAAGTGTATATTTATAATTATATTTACATGACCTATCATTTAGAGAATTTAATCAAATATGACATGGACATGAAGGTCACCTCAATTGAATGGATCTTAAAGAGGATTAAATATTAAAAAAATATTAAAAAAAATTAGAGTGGTCTTGTGAAATATTATTATGTTTTATATCACATTTTTCTTGAATTGTGTGAGGGTTCCCACTTTTCCCACAAAAGTTTTTTTGAAAAAACATTTTAATTATCAGTAAAAGAGACTTAGTTGTGTTTTGATGAAAGATTATTGGGTAATTTCTTATTCTTCACATAAATTAAAATTTCATGTGAATAATTACCTAACACATGATATTGATATTTTAGTAGTGGTTCTTTATTTAGTAATCTAGAGTATCCTTTTATATGGGGTAAATGTGGAATATATACTAACTGAAAAATTTTATGGTTTATATTCACCAAGAAAGAGTTGAAAATGAGGAATATATCATGGGTGAAACTGATAAAGGATTCGGTTCTCATAGTTCACTATAATCTAGGTAAGGAAAACATGGTAGCTGATGACTTGATTTAAAAAGCTACTGTATCATGAACAATGTTATATTTTGAACACGATACTTTTGTTAATAATTTAATAAATGTTGGACTTCAAATTGTGCCTATAGAAACTAGATCACTTTGGGTTGATGTATTGCTAGAGTCGTACTTTTGGATAGAATTATTCATGCTCAATAGGATGATATATGATTTAAAGAAATAGTGGAATTGGGAAAGAAGCATATGTTTTCTAAATTTATCATTGACAAAGAAGGTGTTATGAAATTTGTGAAGAGGTTTTATGTGATAAGTAATTCCTAGTTGAAGAGTGAATTGTTATATGAAGCTCATATGTCACCATTTTCTATTCTTCTTGGAAACACTAACAAATACAAATCCCTTCAAGAATACTATCAGTGGGATGGAAGAAAAAATGATATCTCTTATTTTAGCATGAAATATTTTACTTTCAACATGTTAAAGACGAGTGAAAATGACCAAAGGTTAGGCATGTTTTTACAAATCCTTAATGGAAATGTGAGAATATATACATTTATATCATGGTGGGGTTACCAATGAAATCACAAGATAATAATGTGATTTGGTTAATTATTTTTATATTTACTAAATCTGTGCAATTTTTTCCTATTTGAGATACTATTTTTCAGATCAAGTTGATTGAATTTATCTTAAAGAGAATATAAAATTATATGGAGTCCCTCTCTCTATTGTATCTAATCATTATGAAAATTTTACATAATTTTTTCAAAATTAATTCAAAATTCATTAGGTACTTAACATAATTCACTACCACTTTTCATCTTTAATATGGGGATAGTCAATGAAAATAATTTATACTTCAGAAGATTTTATTAAGCCTTTATCTTTATATTATTAAGGAAGTAAAGATAAAAATATTTTCTTTTCTAAGTTTCTTATAATAATATTTTTCTTTCCAGTATATAGATGGTACCTTTTGATGAATTATATAGAAAGCTATGTAAAACTCCATCATGTAGGGAGGAAATTGGGGAAAGAAAATTGTTGGGATTAGATTTAAAAAAATATATGGTTTAGAATATAAAGATGATTTAGCACCATATGAGGGTATCTCAGAGAAAGAATAAATGTTACTTAGATAACTATAGGAATGATCTGTTTTTTTAGGTTGGGGATCATGTTTTTATTAAATCTTCTCTTTGTGAAATTTTCATACATTTTAGAACAAATGGAATGTTATGTATACGGTTTATCATACCATAGGAAATTATGAAAAGGGTTGGATCAGTTTCATTTTGTGTTTCCTTATCAATGAGTTTATTTTTGGAATGTGATGGGTTTTATGTTCTATTTGTAATGAAATATGTACCCGATGCATCTCATATTTTGTGCCTTGAGGTGTTATAGTTTGAATAGAATAATTCCTATAAAAATACTGGTTTATTTTTTTGGATTGAAGAGAGAAGCTATTATGAAACAATGTGATTCTCTAGGTTAAGGTTTTAGGAAATAATTACAAGAATATAAGAGCAACAATGAATTTAAAAAAAATTATGATTGAAAAATACCATCACTTGTTTACTTAATAAATAAAATTACGAGGATGTAATTTTTTAAAAGTTTAGGAATGTGACAACACATTTAATCCAGGAAAATAAATTTTTTTTATGATATATATATATTCATTTATGTGGATTCATATTCATTATAGTTTTATAAATGCCTTTATATAATTATTCAATCAAAAAAATAATAGTTTTATTTAACTAAATTTCATATCATGTATTAAATTATCTTAATTAAAATATATTTTTTAAATATTATAATTTAAATTTGATAAAGAGTAATGATATTTTGGATTCAGTAAATCTAATTTATCTTTGGGTGAGTTTTTCAGATTTTTTTAATTTTTTTAATTTTTGTTGGAAGAATAAACAATAGCAGTTTTTTTATTAAATCTATCATTTACCTTAATTTATTTTAAAAGTATCATTATATTTTGGATTATTTTTAATGATAAATTATTCTTTATTTACCAAATCAAATTAATTAATTCTATACTAATAAATGTTATTCTTGATACTGATATAGAATCATTTTTATTCCTAAAAGGGGTTTTTTGTTCAAAATGTCTTTATTTATGTTTTTGTATTTATATTAAAATTTAATTTCAAAATTTATCGAAATTGAATATTGTAAAATTTATTTAACATTTGTAATTAATAATTTTAAAGTTTTTAATAATTTCAATTTAATTTGTGTACTTTATGGAAAGTAACCTTAGTAACACATTGCAACTACGGTAATGGTTAAAAATTTAATTAAGGGGTTTAGAAAAAGATAAGGACTGAAATATAATAAAGATATATTTGAATTTTTTTTATGAGTTTATTTAGGGTCATCCTCAAAATATATTTTAAATATTTTAATTTTGTTCCAATATAATATGATAAATACATATAATATATTTGAATATTTTAAGTATTTATAAGTATGCCTCTCCCCTCACTTGTAAAAGGGAACTTTATGTCCTCAATTATTCTCCCATGTTGATAGTATATAACATCAAAGACCTAATAATATCCCTTAAAAACTTTCTTCCACATGTCCTAGAAGTCTTGGCCTTACCAAAATACCATCCTAATTTGTCTAAAGGTGTAAGCCAAGTGGGGTTTTCCAAAGAGAATGCATAATTCTCAACTAAGTGTTTCATGTTTATTTATTATTCTACATCATTAAAATATTTATTAAACTTGAAGATATACTAAAATATTAATCTTAAATAAAATAATTTTTTTATTTTTATGTTACAACCTTTTTTTATCTCCTTTTAAATTCATCTAAAAATGATAATGTTGTTCGTGCGTATGTGTGGACTACCACCTACACAAAACGATGGGTTATTTTCATCACCAGATCAAATAAATGGTAAAAATGATGGATATAATAATTGTATAAGATATTTTTGAAATAATAATGAATAATTAATGACAATATATTACTTATATTCGTATCTTTACATCCATTGGAAAATCATAATGTATCTTGGGTGTACATGGGGAATACCACAAATACGAAGCGTTGTGATTCACTTTTGATTTTCAACTTATAGGGATGGATATAAGGTTTGGAGTAATGAATAAATATTACATTTATAAAATGATTATGATTATGAATATTTGACATATTAATTACTTTATTTCTTTTCCACTCTAGTAAAAAAATGAAAATGTTGTTCATGAATATGTATGGACAGCTGTCTCTATGAAAAGACATGATCCGTATCTCAAGAAAACTTTACATGATTCATTTTAAATTTTTATTTAATTTATAAATATGAAAATTATAATTTTTTAATGTTCTAGGTAATATAATCCTAACCTAGTTGAAAACATTCTATCCAACATTTTTATTTTGAGGTTATAAATCGAACGACCCCAAAACATCCAACATGTAGTTAATTATTTTAGTAACTTTATAAAATATTGTAATAAATGAAATAAAGTAATTAATTATAATGTAATGGACATGAATTTTTTTATTAATATAGTAAATAACTAATATAATTTTACTATTCTATATTTATAGCATGTACAATGCTAGATGGGATTTAGGGTAAGAGATAGCCTTTTAAAAATATTGGTTTAATGTTTTACTCCCAACTCTTTTTCTTCCATGTTGTGGTTCTTTTAAAATTTTGAAGAATTTTTTTATTTTTTCTTAAAAGTATTAAAAAGTTAATTTTTTACTTTTATTTATAATTTTTACAATGTTCAAAAAAGTAATTTATTCAATGTTTTATTTATAGGTTATTTTAGAATTTTCACAGAAGTGAATTTTTTTAACATATATAGATTGAATGAATTTTTACATTATCATAGATGATGTTCAATATTAAAATTACTATATAAGTTGACATGGTATTTTAATGTAAAACATATTCCTATTATTCTGTGAATTTTTCTTTTTTAAGAGTTTTTAGATAAAATGGTTGTTTCTCCTCATGATTATGTGAAAATGAAAAGTTATTTTTTATAAACGATATTGATATAAATTTCTAATTCATTGGTTAATGATTTAGTATTCAAATGAGATAAATGGGGGAGATAATTGGTTTTTTCACTCCTATGGAATTAAATAGGATTTATTTATTCATAAATGAATAAAAAATTATAAACAATGGTTATGAACATGATGCTCCATGATACATATATTATGCTTTCAAAAAATGGGTTTTAAAAAATATTTTCATTATATGAGGTAATGAATGTTTATATTATCTTAATGGTGAAAGTTTTTGAAATGTTTTCATGAGTTCTCATGATCCTCATAATGAATCCATGGTTTTCCAATGCTTAATAATGGGTTCTCAAATGTTTCTTTTCAGAAATGTTTGATATTAATATTTGGAATTTTTTAACTTATTTTCTAAAATTTTTATTGGAAATAGGTAAAAAATTTATTATGTTTTCATGTTTTCAAATGATTAAAAGGATTCCCTTATTTTTAAATTCCTTACTGATATTTTTGTGCTCATCCCACATTTTCAAATGTTTTTCATTTGACGTATCGATGAGTAAGAACTATAGAAATGTCAAATGGTCCACTTTGGGTTCATTATAATAGAAGAGAAAGTGTCTTGAATGAAATAAGGGTGTAAACTTATAGCCCAGTTTTTGTGGAAAAAAGTTTACAGTGTGTGGAATTTTCCACTTTGTTATATAAGGCTTTTCCTAAATCACTAAAACTATAAACCCAAAAGATCATTTTAATGTAAAAATGTAAATACTTGATTTTAAACTCAAATTTTTGGGTGGGGAATATAATAGGTCAATATAGTGAAAAAAATAAATCCCAATCATCCCCTTATCGAAGTTAGAAAACATAATAGATATCAACCCTTCTCTTCTCATGGGAGTAGGAACACTATAGGTACGCAATCGCTGCCCCTCAAGGAAGGGACACCTAGTAAAATTCCAAACCAAATCTTCCTTGTAAAATAGAGCATTGAAAAAATTGTTCTATTCTATATTCTATAGGGGAATATGTCTATCAACATCTAGAATCATGAAACCAAACTCATAAATATAACATCAAACATAGAACATAACCCATCTCACATGATAAATGGATTGTCCTAGGGATATAGTCACTTGATACCTATCCCCATACCTCATGACCCATCTAAAATTTCCTCTAAAATCACATGATCATATCCTTATACTATGATAATCAGATAATTGTATCATTATAAACCCATTTCCCATCTTATATTTCCTATGCGGGAGTCTAATAGGTCCCTCATATCCCACATGGGATCTTCTTATTGGAACATAACCATACATAACAAATCATGATGTTCCCAAAACAAATAGTCTCTATCTAACATAATCCTTAATATTCTTATCCAATCCTCATAAAAACCCCACATCTTTGTCGGTGATGTGAACCATAGATCATCCCATGAAAATCTCTTTAATTACCTTAGAATCCTAATTCCAGTCCCATAATAAATTATTACTACCATCACTAATGTATATCTCACATACATCTAATGAGATATCTAGAACCAATCACTTGGAGGAAACCCCTCTATATCACACCATTTAAAGTCCCCAAATACACACCCCACTCATAGCACACATCAGTTTCCAATACACCATTAAAATGGTGTTATTTTATTAACATGAGATGTATGATTATATCACCTATCAATTCATAGAATAAGAACCTCATACCTTTCTAAATAGATCTAGGAGACCCAACATAGGCCACGTGAGTCACATATCACATATTAAGACCCACCTAATGCATTTAACTAACTCAATTGAAACCCTCTACCCTTGGTGACATAGTCAATAGGTTATCCCAATTAAACTAATGTTCTTGAAATCAATTTCTACTATTCAAGGAGTATTAATGTCAAACTCTTCCTCTTACATAGGAAACTCTCGGTCCCTACAAATTCACTCATTCCCCTGAAAACATGTAGGCATAAATGTTTGTGAAAAAAATATGGTTTTGTATTTAATGAAAAACCTACATCAAACATGAAGTTACCATCCGAAAAAATATCCCCACCTATATGACCAGTCCCATATATGACTCATTAAATCATTTATCAATTACATAGATTTATATCATCACACACCACCCAAATAATTAATTACAACAAATTATAATTAATTATTCAATTCAATCCTCCGAGGAACAATCACCTAAAAACTCAGTGGGCAATAATGTATCATCGAATCCACAAAGAGGATCATGAATTCTTCCTTCCAGGATACCATGTAGAAACCGTATGAAAAATACCCATGAATTTTGGATGATTACACTATGCTACAATGGAATAATCAGTGAAAACCTACCTAAAATCACACCAAAATAATACGGCTATAAAGAGGAACTAAAAAAATATTAAGGTGATAAAAACACAACTAAAGTGACTTGATAAATCCCACACATCTAGGGGAGTGAATGAGAGGAAGGATAGGGGGATGATTTTTCCAAATTGACTTCTTGAGTGTCAAAAAAACCTAAAATATATGTGGGGTGACTTCAAAATGATGGGTCTACCCCATTAAAAACATAATGCAGGATCTTGGTTATAGGTTGACCAGGAGGGTAATATCATGATTCCTCCACACCGTGTCCCATCATGAAATGGACATACTAGGTCATGATGAAACGACCCAAGGTAGATGTACTGACCCGCTAGTCCAACTTTTTCATGGTGTGACCCCTATGGATTGTTGGGAAAATTAAACCTAGGAACCATGATTTTGAATCTCTTGGGTGAAACAATGGGACTCCCCTCACCCGATGAGACCCAAACCCCTAAGGCTTGTCATCACCTCTTTTGGTGTGTCACCTTGTATTACATACCATGAAACCCCATTACTACAAGCCATCATGGAAAAAACAAAGGGTGTTAGTGGAACCAGATACCTATATAAAAACAATAAATGTGGGGAAGTTCACCGATACCCCCACAAAAAAATAACCTAACAACTCAAAACAATATCCATGCCGTGATCCACATCCAAAAAAACTCCTTGAGATGTTCCAACCATTGTATTCCCAATATGAATTCAAATTCTCCAAACATCGCTTCTCCAGGAACAAAAAAGAAAATTTCCACAAGATTTCACAACACATAACAATTTGGTTCATTAAATTATCCCCACCATTACTATTCGTTCCCTTGAAGAGACATGATAGTCAATCTTGACCCACCTCAGTTTTCAATTCTCTTCGAAATCACCATGTTTCATCACTGAATTCCAAATGAGAATCTACTATTAAATCCCAAACATTAGTGCACTATTCATCATAAATTGAGAAACCCACTCATCACCATTTTAAATATTGATACGATGCCGAACTATGTTGATCTATCCAAATACACCAAGGTGTATTAAACTGGTTCATCACTTTTTGTTATAGTTCTCTACACAATGAAACTTGTTTTCTTCAAAAGGGTTGATTCGGGCTAATGGTTCTCTACAATATAAGAATCACCTACCGAAAATGAAGTTCTAATGCTTTGTCGACATTATAATCATAATTCTCATCTCAACAAACCCAATTACTAACCCAAAACTATAGTCAATCATCCTAAGTTTAAATTCTCTAAAAAATGAGCAGCTGCACCAGTTTAAATGCAATCACATCACTCCATCAGGATTCCTTAACTAGAAGAGGACTTACGAGATATTCGAAACATCTATACTAAATTTTGAAACCTAAAATTGATATCTATTCATGGAAGGATAATCAAAAAATGAAACAAAACATTGTACTCTCTCCATCTGTAGCAGAAAGCATTTGATCTGACTCACCCTCAAATCATGTCAACTACACCCTAAGCCAAATTTCAAGAGCCTACCTCTATCCAAGACCTCATCAACATCACAAAACTATTATTTACTAATGATTTAGTTCATAATGGATTAATATTCACATAAATATCCCATTTCAACATTGAACATCCTCCAACTAGTCTCACCACAACTGTGACCCTTTCGACATTAGGAACATAGTTATATGACTAGTATGATTCTACCCATCAATGGAGTATCATTATCATCACCTCGATAAATTGAACCTGTTGGTTTGAAAAGTGAACATCCTATACATTACCACATGTAATAATTGAATATGACCCTCTAGTTCATACCTGAGCACCAAGATGTAAAACCAATTGCCACTTATTCTTATATCGTCAGGTATTTCATCCGTAACAATCACTATAATAAACTCAAATATAAGGTCATATTCTTTCACAACCAATGGTGCACCCTGAATATATGGATTCCATTATAATTATCCTAGAGAACTATTCTTAATGGATTATAACATCAAACACATGTTTCTCATCAAGATCCATTCTCTCTCATCTCTAACAACCCATGTCAAGGACCAAATTGGATTGACCATACCATGATACATGAATCCACCCATGATGTCACCACTCATTACAATGTAAAAAACTACCATCCACAATGCAACTGCCCTCCACCATGCCCAAAAGAATTTCACTTATTACACAATTCCTCTATTAGTATATGATCACTCACTAATTCACAATCCAAATAAGAATTATACATAACCAACACAAACCTTCCCTCATGCACTGAGGATTTTTCTTAAAAGGACATTTCGTCCACAATTACACTTCTATAAATTCAGAGTGAATCTCTAAAGAACCCTCTCATAGGCTATTAGCATTTATCTAACATGATATCACCAAACCTAATGGGTGTACACTCTCATATAACATGATCACAAAACCTGACTCATACTCCCAAGAGTTTCGTCATATCAAACATAGTATTACATTCCTAAACTAATGAACATGATCCAATCACATGTGAATCTATTAAAATGAATAGAATCCTTGATAATTTTTATCCCAACAGGCCTGAGGCATCTCACTCATGCCATGGAAAACCATATGATCACCCACCACTTTGGAAAAATTACAAAACCAGGAAGTCTCTATCAATGCTCTTACTGCACCACGTGAAATCACATCCCACAATCCACAAGTCAAAGAATTCAACTAGTCCCCCTTATCTCTGAACCTTGATACATGAATCACTCTAAGGGATTCACTTTTCAAGAACACATGAATTTTACTTGTATTTTCTCAACCCCCTCATGGGTATCCATATCCTCAAGGAAACCCATGCCCATCCTTATTTCATTTCCATAATGTAAATTACTTGAAACAACCCACCAAGGGTTACTATACATCCCATTCATGGAGGGAAAATATAGAAATAACAATAATATGCCTTGTTGTTTGGTCCAAAAGACCCAAAATCGGAAGAAAATACCATCGTTCTACTATGTATAATTTTACCAAAAAATTAAATAGGGAAAATTCTATATAAGATGAAATTGATAATTTAAATAACAAAACCCCCTATTTTTAGTGAAATAAATCATAAAATAGAATAAATATGTCATTTAAATCCAACATGACAAGAATGTTGGATGTATATGGGCTATTTCTAATTTACAAAGATCTAGAAATAATAAATCAAAATCCCCATAATCACATCATACATGAATAAAAATAAAAATCATAATAATGAATGATAAGAATAGTAATACCCAAACCATGATAACTAGAACACCCTATTAGAAATGATGTTCATGATTTACTAATTCAAGGTTTATTAAAAGTTCTCACACATCCTTATTCCATGCTTACAATACCCTAAATAAGAAAATAACAAAAAATGTGATTTTATAACACTTTGTAACACCTAAACCCATACCACCCGTCTGATCTAGTGAGAATGTGGCCCAAATAGTTCGTCCCCATATAGAAGAGGCCTCCAAATAGTGTTGAGGGCCTAAATCATTCATTGGGGAGACTATTCCCAGGAATTAGAGTAAAAAATAGAAAGAATAACAAAAAATATCATGGGAAAACATCTGAGTATGCATAATCAATTAAAAAAAATATATAACAGTATATTGTGAAAAATTAATAAATTCATACAAGAAAATTGATAACCCACAGGTCCAACAAAATATAATTAATAAATGAGAAAAAAATACAAGAGGATTCTCCTTACACACTCATGCACCAACTCAATCCCAAAATTTGATACTCATTCAGATACTCCATCCTGGTCCACTACACACCCTATGATCAAACATATAAAATAGTCATAAGGTCTTAACATATATCAGAGTGCCCAATTTAGGTGTCTGAAATACATCTCAGTATGGTATTAGAAAGTTCCCATAATATACACCATTATATTCTTGTATTCATGATAAAAATAAATGAAATATAAAAATATGACTATAAGGATATCATGTTCTAACCAGATCACCACAACACCTGAACTAATATACTTTATCTTATACCAAAAATCCACCTCATGGAACCACTGCATGTACACATGTCATGTCATCATGTGCTAACCAAGCCACAATGAAACCCAAATATACTTGTATTTTCAATTTCCATAATTTTGTCATCTCCTACCACAAGTCCCTACCCATACTCAATGACTCGTGTTTTTCACTCATCTAGTACTAGAAACGAATCCCTTCACAAAAGGAAACACTTAAAACATCATAAATCATTCCTAATTATGGAAGGTTGCAATGAAATTTACCTATGCCAATTCCTAATAGAAAGGGTCTCATTGATAGATCCCAACCCATTCTATCTCTAGGGAAGGGCGATTTGAATGTACCCCATCATCCTCTTATAGGAGTGGGTACACTGAATAGATCCTAACCATACTCCAGATCATAGTTAATAAATACCAACCCTCCTCCTCTCACCAAAGTGATATCATTGAAGGATCCAAACCCATTCCCCAATAAGAAGGTCATACTAATAAGATCCCCACCAAATAACATTTATGAAAGGTTTCACTAAAAATTTGTATCTATCCCATATTACTTTTTGAAATTTGTCTATCCACATTTGGTGTCAATCAAATGGGAACAAAATATAACACCAAACATTGAATGAAGCCAATACCGAAAGCTCACCAGATCATCCCATGGTTCTATTCTGTCAAGATCTAACCATATACCCCATATATTTCCTCTGGATCCCTCTGGACTAAAAGGACCATCTCTTAAGACTATTCAGGTCAAAGAAACCTGTCATGATGAACATATTTTCCCTATTTTCTTTCCCATGATGGAGTTTAATTGGTATCCTAGACCAGACATGGTATTTTATCACATGAAATAACACTTATCTAATATCCCATAATGCCCCTACAGTCTATATTCTCTTTCTTACCAAATCCTTGATAGAACGGTTCAATCCTCCATAAAATACCATATTTACCTTAGCCATACTAACTAGGGAATATCCAAAGAAATCACATGAAGGCCCTTGGAATCCTGATTCATTGTTCTCTAAATAAGTTCTACAACCCTCATTAAGGTCCATATAATATATCACTTAGTATAGATCTAAAACCCATCACTTGGATTAAACCCCTTTTTATCATGGCAAATCTAGACAGAGAGGACTCATCCCACTCATAGTTCACTCAAATTTTTAATCCCCCATAAAAGGGTGTTCTTTAATAATCATGAGATGCATGAACATCTCAACCATAATCCCATGGCATAATCCCCGTATTATTTCAAAATTTCCCTATGAGACCCAGACTAGGATACCCAAGTCACATCTTTCATCCCAAGACCTACTTGAGGTCTCTCACTAACTCAACTGACACCTTTTCCCCTAAGTTATATATTCTCTAGGTGATCCCAATTTACCCAAGGTTTAGTGAGGAACCATGTTCGACTTGAGTAGGATCATGTTCAGAATAAAGGAGTATGGTTTCATATTAAAGGGACCATCTATCTCAGAAATAGAGTTACCATCCATATGATTTTTCACAACTCCTAAGCCTAGCCCTCCCATACATCTTTTAAGATCATATAAACATATGATATCCTATATCACACCACAACACCTAAAAAATTAATTATAAAAAAATATAATTATATTTTATCTATAATATAATGAGGTATAATCACCTAAAAACTCACTGAGCATCATCTCATCACCGAAACCACATGAAACCTTGTGTGTTATCATTTTGGGATCCCCTCTATCCAATCTGATAGAAATATCCATCAATTCTAAATAATTACACAATGATTATGTTGAATCATCAATAAAACCCTACCCTAAATCACACTATAACTAGAGGGATATATAGAGGATCAAAAACTATAGGAAAGAGAGGATGAAAACACCTAAAATCACTATAAAAACAAAAAAATCACACCCTAAATAAATGGGAATTAAAAGGTAAAGAATACAGTATGATTTAGAAAAATGGAAATCCCCCATATCCACGTGTCCTAAAACCTAAGGGTTCCAACCCTAAAATGATGGGTTTACCCCACTATAAAAATAGACAAGGACATTTTCATAGTGTAACCATAACATTTGTGGTCTATTTCCTTTTCACCTATCCCTATCTTGTTGTTGAATTCTTTCTTCCCGACATGACCACATATGGTAAAGGTCGTGACACCCAAACTTTCTTCATTGTAAAACAACCCCTATTGGTTATGGAATGACTGTTTTCTATGAAAAGTCATGCGTCATCCCCCATGTCTCACTGTGTGATTCCCCTCACCTAGATATATCCCAAACCCCTATGTACTATCCCCACCTATAGTGGTTCAGTTCCCTGTTCCACACACAGTGGAGTTCCCTCACTAAAAGTAATAACAAGATGGCCGAATGTGTAGAACCCCCATAACTCATACTCTGGAATAAAGAACTAGAAAACATAACATACAACACTGCATTTGATACAAATCTATGACTAAAATATCATTCTCACTTTATAATTCAATGAGATATTTCACGACTCATGAGAAAATGGAAATTACTTGAGAAAAAAAATTAAAACTTGAGTAATATTTTAATAAGAAAATATGAATGAATAATATCATGAAAATAAACCCAAAATACAATGAATAACACATATTTAATAATTAAATATTAATTTCATTTAATATACACCATATAAAATTAAATTGGTTAATAAATTAAAACACATCTCAATAAAGTGAGTTTGAGACAGAAATCCATTACCTTATTTATCCACTTAGTTGATCAGACTATAAATTTATATAAAAAACATGACTGTCTTAATAATATAATTTATAACCTTATTAATCTCAATAATAATTTTATATAATCAATTTATAATTATTTATTATGAAAATAGTGGTTCAGTATTGCTTATTTTTAATATCAGGTGTTAGCTCTTTTAATTGTCTTTCACATCATTTAAAATGTTAATGTTAATACATGATGTTTGATACCATGTAAAGTAGTCCTAGTTTACCTATAGTTATTTAATATATATCCCATAATTATTTATAATGTTCAAATTTCATCCCATGATTTTTTTAATTATGACTCTTGAAGACGATGCGAGAGAACAAATTATTTCAAATATTTTTAGTTAACAAAGATGATATATTTTTAAAATGTTTAGATATTTATGTTATAAATAAATAGAATAAATAAAATAATTACTAAATTATTATTAAATTTCATTGATAGTATATAACATTATTTAATCAGTCACTATATAAATATTAATAAACTTCTCAAGTAGGCGTTATTACAACAAAAAAAGCATGTCGTTACAATCGAATGAGTAAAAAGTGTTATAAAATATTTTTAATATAAAATTTACATAAGCTTATAAATATAATATATATCATATATATCCCTAAAATCTATTCTTATAACTCTAAATTATGGGTGGTGTTGAAAAATGAAAATCATTTTCCATAGAGATAGTATTCCATATGTACGCACCATTAACGAAAATAAGAGTGAATATATTTTCAAATTTATAATTTAAGAATTATAATAATATTATAAAAATCATATTATTTCATTAATTATAGTTTTATTTCCATACATGTTATTTTTTTATTTGAAATAAGGTGCGCCATTCATGGAGGTGGTAGTCCGCACATGTGCATGATTAACAATCTCATTCCATAACATATGGATGAAAAGATGGTAGATGTAAAATGTGATCATTTAGAAATTGTATAAGATAACTAAAAAAATAATTTTCACTAAATCAATCCTTTATACTATATCAATGTGGTGGTGATGAAAAAAACCACATCATGTCGTGGAGGCGGCAGTCCAAACATACACATGATTGATGCATTTTTTCTCATAAGATCCTATAAAATTAATGAATAATTAATGTTAAATTAAAATATTGAAATTTAAGTAAATATATATATATATTATACTGAATTAATTATATTAAAATTTTTATGGAAGATTAAGAAGAGGAAAATTGATAATAAATACTAAGAAGAAATTACTATTCACGTCAAGAACATTGATTTTCCTTCAAATTATACTTGAAAATGAAGGTCTTAGTATAATTAATGGTGAAAAAGGAAGTGTTTAATGAGATAGGATTATATGATTATAAAATTGGATGATTTTAACTAATTAATTGAAATGGATTAGTGTGAGTGGTACCTTTTATAAATAAAAGGAAGGGAATTTTCCATGGAAAATAATGTTAAGGGATTATAATGGAATTGTGTGATTTTTTGGTGAGTTTGGTGAGAGAATGTTTGTATGAAATATATGTAAGACCTTATAAATAGAAAAATTATTTCTATAAGGCCTATAGGTAAATTTATTTTTGTAAAATTCATGCCACCTTAGATTAGTCATTCAAATAATTATTACCCTTAATTAAATATTAATCCTATCAATTATTTTATTACTAAAAATACGAGTAGGCCATTATTAAAAAATTTTGGAAATATTATTATTACTTTTTGATACATTTAACACAACTAATTTCCCATGTAAGGGATAATATTATTTTAACTTTAACACACATAACCCATAATTTTTTTTAAATAAAGTAGTGTTCTTAATATTTGAACTTATTATAAGATAAATCTTGTACGATTGAACATTTTAATGATATTAATTTATTTATTATAAAATTAATAAATTTTATGTGAAATTAAAATAAATTTAAAATCTAATTTCACCCCAAAAATGTTTAGATAAAAGAAAAAAAATGTAAATAGTTTTTAAAATCTAATAAAATGTTTCAAAATTAATAAATAACAATAATATAAATCATAATTTCTAATAATATTTCAGATTTCATAATTATAACCTTAAAAAATATATTTTATCAATTAAAACATTTTATAAAATTTTAGCCCTTGGATATATCTTCAGAATGTGATAAAAGTCACCATTTTAGAAAAAATTATATTTTCATTATTCACGTATAAATTGATAGTTTTAAAAAAATATCCAAAATACATCATAAAAAAATTTTGTTGTGAGGAATTCAAAAATTAATTTTTATTTATCATATTTACATTCTAAAATTTATAAGTATAAATTTTTAATAGAAAATATATAATAAAATGATAAAAGATTTTATTGAAAATAACCTTTTCAATATTAACTCATATTAATTATTTCCATTCTAAAGGAAATAAATATTAATTCTTTACCATATTAGTGTTTTTTATAACTTCATTAATAATTTATTCTTAATATTTCATGGTATTTTTATGTTGGGTGTATCATATGAAAAAAATTATAGGAGATAGTTTGTATTTTAACAAATCTAAAATCTTAGGTTCATACATTCTACCACCATTAAATAAATTAAATCATAGAAATTTTTATAAAAAATGTATTAATGGTGATAGAAAAATATATACATGACTTGATATAAAATTTAAAATGAAATCCATACATTAATATCTTATGTAAAACTAAAAGAATTTTTTTTCCTCTATCATGAAAACCAAATGCTTCATTTTTCCTTGGCAGGTAGATTCATTATATACTCCCTATTCACACCCAAAAAATTTTATATATCCTTTGAGACATTACACAATGTGTTTATTCCCATATTTCTGACATGAAGGAAACTGTACCCTTTTGTCTTCATCATCTTCGCGAACCTAATTTTCATGGGACTCCATCCTTCCCTTATTTGACGTGTCATTGAATCTAACTACGTTAAAACTGTTAATAATATTTTGTGAGAGTTTATTTCAAATAATATAAATATTCATAACACTAGTTATTCTCCCAATAGATTACATGTCATGAAAATCCCCACATTTTCTATTATATCCATTTTTAACTTGGTCCCTTATTTTTCTAGGCATTACATTAAATGAATTCTTAGAGTTGAGAATACTTAAATTAGTAAATGTAAAAAGGAAAAAATATAAGATAAGAACAAAAAATTCCTAAATGATGTGAATAACCCAACATATGATTCTTTAGCATCAATATAGGTTATCCATGACAATTTTATTATTAGGTTCACTAATCTAGTGAAATTCTATAAAATAATATGTTCAAATCCTTTATAATGGTTGGTAAATAGAATTTGAGTTAACCAATTCATAACCCCTAGGAGTATTAGGAAAGAGGGATCATTCACTATACACAAAAATGATGACTGAGATATATCTAATAAATAATTTTTATGTTTTTTCACCCAAAGATGTATTTGTATCAAAAATACATCCACTTTCAAGTATCTAGACGTGTCTTTTAATGTTAGTAATAAAAAGTTACATTTACATTACCGAAAAACCTGGAGGTTCCCTATATATTTACTTATTCCTTGGGTTTCTACTAATTTTTTTTATCATAATCCTCCCAAAAAAATAGAAGATATTACTCACTCACATCCTAAACATATATCTATCGAATTAAAACTATGGTTATCCTTAAATAATAAAACCGTGATTCAATTCCTAAATCATAAATCAACCTCAACTAATAACATAATAACCTCTAAGTTAATCTAAACACATTTCTGTAAAAAACTGTAGTTCCCCAAGACCTACACTCCAAAATATAATTATAAAAACAGAAAATATACAACACTGGATTTGATAGACATTTATTATTAAAATATGTTTCTCGCATTTATAATCTAGGGACCATTAAATTTATAAATTTATAGAGATATTAAAATTCATAAACCAAATTATCTAACGTATTCTTAAAATAGACATTTAACACTATATAAGAAGATAATAATTCCATAAAAATTCAAAAAAATATCCAATAAATTCTCCACACAAGATAAAATTCTTGGAGAATAATACATAATCCTTTCAATCATGACATGAGGAATGGAAAATATAATAAAGGGTGGGATCAAATATTCAGTAAGGATAAATAGAAAAATAATTTATAACACGTGATATGTGATGTATAACATGATATCATAATGAGATTAGATCATAAGTATGGGATCATGGAATAAAGAAATAATATCATAGAACATGGATTAAACAGTTATCATAACATAATAGTGTGTCATCATCATAATGTGGTAAAAGGATAAACAAGACATCATATGTATAAGTCAAGGAATACTATCTTTTTAACATAACATAGTTGGCTATGCTGAATAACCATAGACGATAGTTTTCTTGGATCACTAACCACGCAACATGCAATCTCATGAGATGTAAACATCACCAAATACATTGGAAGACTATATAATTCAGGGACCAACCATCAAATAATTAAAGTCATATATCTATGAAACATGGATTCAATCAATATATCCTAAAATCTTAAGTAAAAAAATTTGGTTTATATTCTTTAGAAGTGGTTCCCTAAGGAATAATTTATGATTTCTTCAATAAACATGTCATTATAGACCCATAAAAGTAAAATGGGCATTAAATGAATTTAAGAATCATTCTATGTAAATACCACTCAACAAAGATGATTAGACATATGGTATTTAGACCACATAGGAATTAGATATATGATTTTGACAAAAATTTCTCCAATCAATCTATGTGTCTGGTAACTAGGTGAAAACCATTCAATAAAGTAGTGGAACATAGGGAATCCATAGAGGAAAGCATTGGATGCAAATCATGCCTATAAAAGTGGAAAATGTTTAAAGTACATTGAAACCATTCAGTGAAACCCACATTCTAAAAACGATGTTGAAAACATTCATTGATAATATTTTAAGGAAATTATGAATGTCATATAAAATTTTATCGCAAATATTTTTATTATGTAAAACATGGAAATGAAAGAAATATATATATTAGAAATTGTAGAAGTTATTCTTATCGAATTCATCAAATAATTTGAATAGTAATTTCAATAATGTGGAGGATATTAATAAAGAGAAGTAACATCCCTTTATAAAAAAGGAAATATCACATTTTAAAATATAATGTTCGAAAAAATAGACTTGGATGATCAAAATCAAGGAGGTATTTCATGACTCATGGGAAGAAGAACTCGAGTCGTGAAAAAAAAAATTCCTTGAGAATTTTTTTAATAAAAACCCTTTAAGGTGGGATATGATGAATATGAAACCAAATTAAAATAAATAAAATATATTTCATGATAAAATTTTAATTATTCATCATTTTACCCATATAAAAGTACATTGGTGTATAAAGTAATACATGTCTCAATGAGGGGAGTTTGAGGAAAAAAATACCTTGCCTTATTTATCTACTTAGTCTACCACACTCTAGATTTCTATAAAACAACCATAAATACATTCATCATATACTTTTGAACAATTCTTATCTATAACACTTTTATATACTTTATTTATATATTTTTATTATGATTATAGTGGTTTATTATAACGTATTGTAAACACCAGGTGTTGACACTTAATTTTCTTGCACATTTTTTGTAATGATAATATTGATCCCTGATATTTCATAAAAATTTAATCATTATTAGATTGAATATGGTTATATAATACATATCCCATGATTATTTATAATTTTCTAATTTCATCCCATGAGATTATTAATTATGACTCTTGAAGATGATGCTAAAGACAAACCTGTTTCAACAGTTTTTAATGAAGAAAGATGAAATATTATTAACATGAATAGATATTAATATTATAACTCTATAAAATTATAAATTATTTAATAAATTATTAATAAATATCTTTAATATTATATAACATTCATTAATCTTTCATTATATAAACATTACAACATCGCTCAAGTTGGCAGTAAACCGTCCAAAACTAATGTGTGTCGTAATGAAGAAATGAGTATGAAAATGATATTATATAGTGTCAATATAATATTTATAGAATATTAAAAATTAAATTTATATCATATATATAAATCAAATTAATTCTCAAAACCAACAATAATTTTTGGTGTTGAAAAATGAAATTCATTGTTTGTGGAGGTGGTAGTTTGCACGTACACATGATTAATGAAAAAATTACCCAATGGATGGATAAAGTGAAGATATACAAACATTTCTCATTTAATAACTATAATTATATTATAAAAATCATATTATTTAATTTATTACACCTCTATTTCAATTTATTCTATGTGGTTAAGTGAAATAATATATGTCATTTATTGAGGCGGTAGTCCACACACTCCCATGATTAATGATCTTATTTATTAAAGGATGGATGAAATGAAGGTACATTTAAAGGGTCATAATATATCAATTTTATAGGTGACATAAAAAGAATAATTATTCCTCAAAACCATCCTTTATACAATCCTAAAGAGGCAGTTATGAAAAAAGAACTGCATCATGTTGTGGAGGCAGTAGTCTGCACGTACACATGATTGATGTGTTTAGTTTTCTTGGTTGATTCTTGAAATGAATGAATAGTTTGTGGAAAATTTATATAATAAAATTTAATTATATATATATGTTACTAAATTAGTTATATTTAAATATCTGAGGGATATTTTGATGATGAAAATATAAAAAAATACTAAGAGGACAGTAATACTCATGTCTGAAATTTTGATTTTCATTTGAATTATCATAGGAAATGAAGGGATAATGATAAATAAAGATAAAAATTGATATGGTTAATGGGAGAGGGTTATTGGATTAATAAATAGGTATATTTTAACTATTTAAATATAATGGATGGGTTTATAAAAAATGGGTGAAATGCTTACCTTTTATTAGTGAAGGGAAGAGACTTTTTGATGGAAAATAATTGTAAGGTGTATGAGTGGAATGACAAGAAATTTTGGTGAGTTAGGTGAATTAAGTATTTTAATACACATAGGAAATAATTTAAAACTCGTAAAATGATTTTTTGGAGGTCTAAAGGTGAAATTAATTTAGGAATATCTGAGCCGCCATAGATTAGTCATCTAATAACTTTTTACTCTTAATTAAATATTAATCATATAAATTATTTTGTTACAAAAAATATAAGTATACCCTTATTATCAAATTTTTACATGATCATTACAAATTTGGGACATATTTAACCTAATTAAATTCACAACTACAATATAAGTGTTTTTCATATTAAACACAAACAACATATAAAAAAATCATATTTAAATAAATAATCTCTTTAAACATTAAAATTATGTATAAGATAAATTTTTGATGGATACTAATTTTTTTAATTGAAATTTATTAATTAGAAATAAAATTATCTATTTTTAAAATATATACAAAACCAAATTTCACTATGAAAATTTTGAATTAATGATAAAAATGAATAAATTTTTTAAATTTCAAAAAAATGTTTCTTATGTTCTAAAATATTAAATATAGAATTTATTAGTTCAAACTAATATTTTAGATTTCATAATTATACCATTAAAATAGATATTTTATAAATTAAAATATTTTATAAAATTTTAGGCCATGAAAATTTGAAGATAATGTGATAAAAGTCCCAATTATTAAAAAACTATATTTTTTACCATTAACATAAAAATTCATTATTTTAGAAAAAAATGAAAAATACATTCAAAGATAATTTTGTTGTAAGTAATTTAAAAATAAATTTTAATTTACCAAATTTAATTTCTAAAATTTGTAGACTTCTCTTTTTAAAATGAAACAAATAATAGAGAAAAATGATTTTATTGAAAGTAACCTTTTCAATATTTACACATATTAATTAATTACCATATAATGGCAACAAATATTTAGGATTTAACATATTATTTTCTATTATATATTTATTAATAATTTATTATTAATACGTTGTATTTTTTTGGGATAATGTGTTACATAATAAATTATGGTTATCAAGAATTTTAATGAATCATAAATATCAGTTCATTATAAAAGGGTCATGACTTGACAGGAAACCTACAACAAAAAACAAATAAAGGTGGGAGGTCCCCCAGACCCCACTCCAATGTTCTCATGAGACACTAAAAACATATCTTGAGACTATATCAATATAAAAAAACATCTCTTAGATAATTTAGTTCCCTCATATTCCTGATTCAAGTCTTATTTCTCAAAACATCCCTTTCTTGGGACAAAAGATTAAAATTTACTCTAAACTTAAGAACATGTAATGAAATGGATCACTATAATAGGGTGTTTATTCAATGATTTTTTTAAATATTTTTGTTTTAAAATAAGGAATATACTTAGATATGATATTTATGTAGCTTGAAATTTATTTTAGTTAGTTTTGTTGTGTAGGATAACAATCTGGTAAGCTTAAATCCAATGATTTATAGTTTTTGGATTTCTTATGAACTGGATTATTGAATATGGATTGCATTTTTTTCTTAATGAGAGAGTTTTTACAATGTATATTGATTTCACTAGAAGCTAATATTTGAATTCAAATCAATAATAAGATCATTTTTATTACTTTTAATACTGTTACAATTAGTCTGATGGTTTTCAGAATTTGAACATTGAAGAGTTTCCTATAAAAAGATAAAATGTTTCATAAATTATAGGTTAACAAGAAATTTATTTTTTAAATAATAAAATATCTTAAATTCTAAAACATATTATTTAGATCTTTTAAATGTTTTAATTTTCAATCTCAGTGTTTTTTCTAAGACCATTATTGTGAGGAATTTCTTAGAAATACACTATGTTGATATTATAATACTTATATTTATGATCATATTTATCAATTAGATTCTGTATTTTTTTTAATTTAGAATGGTGTTTATCATGGGCCTTCTAGGGAAAAATAAAAATTGTTTTTATTAGGTTGGCGATGTGATTTGGAGGTTAAGAATCAACTGTATATCATCTGACTAAGGGATTCAATGAGGGAAGATTGTGTTTTTTTGATCTTTTAATCAAGAGATTCCATGTGTAAGATATAATACCTTTTAACAACTTTTTAATCGAATGAATTTTAGGTTTGGAGAAAGATAACTTGATATGGTCTAATGATTCTCCATACAAATTAGATTAAACTGTGGTTTTACTAATATCCTTCATAGGAGTGGTGGATTTGTTTACCAATATATAGTGTTATGTTTTTAATTTTCAACATACCTACTATTTTAATAATTGTTTTATTTTTACAACATTATTTTTTTACCAATAGAATAATTTTAAGTTTTCTAACATTGGTACACATTTTTGGGAGTTTTTTTAGAGTTTTATATTTTCTAAAAAAATAAAAACTAGGGTGGTTTATTAATTGGGATGTTCTTTTTAGACTATAATTCGCCCATCCTCATGTATATTTTACACCATCATTATTTTATAAAACCTTTTGTGTCATAAAATTATCTATTTTTGAGACATAATCTATTATTTTATTATTTTTTCCCTTAGTTTATCAAAAATAAAAAAAATCATAATATCTTGACACTAATTGTGTTGTTTAAAAATGTTTTTAACATTATAAGACTTCTACTAAAAACTTTGTAGAATTGTAATCCTTGTTAACCATCAATATTTTTTGTATAGATTTGGAGTACTACAAAGACCAGATAAAATATTTTTTATCAATATTTATATAGAGAATATTTTTAATATGATCATAAATTAAAAAATTTAAGTCTAATTTATATCTACCTATACTTGTGATGAACATCTAGAAAATCAAACAAGCTAATTTTTCTTGAAAAATTTATTATTTTTATTTCTAAGAGTATCTATAGTCATATTTATTCATGTCAAACAACTAATGATATATGGAATAATATTGAAATCTTTCATTTTATAACTTCTAATGTCATTAAAAATCATATAGAAAAGTTAGGGGTAAGTTATCTTTATTTTTTACTACTTCTCGAGTTTGTTGCATAGATTCATCTGATAGTTATGATGGTTGTTAATGGGATTAAATATTTCATGGAAGAGTTTTAAGATGATTTTTTTGAGTAGAATTCTATTAATACACTTTAGAAGGTGTGGGAATCCTTGATAATAGATATTTATTATACTAACAACCCTAAAAATTTAAATCCTGATGATTTCATTGGTATATTAATGAAATATGAGAATTTATTAAAATGAGATACATAAATAGAGAAAAGGAAGAGTGGAATTGTTTTTTATTCTACATTGGGTAGTATTAATTCCGGTGTAGTTAATTCTTGAAGTGATATATTGAAGGCTACTACTTATAATAAGGAATATAAAAATTATTAACATTGTAATAATTTTTATGATTGTGGGAATGAGTTGGATTAAATTTAGGGAAAGATAAAAAAGATAGTTGGGAAGAAAAATATCCATTCGGATGACAGAAATCGTTATAAGGGTATATATGAAAAGATAGATTCTTATAAAATTATTTGTTAGGAATATCAGAAGAATGGTCATGTTAGGATATACTTTAAACTATTTAAGTGGAAGGAAATGAAATCTAAGATATCTTGTAAAAGTAAAGGAAAAAAAATATTGAAAGATTTAGATACTTATAGTTCAGGTGGCTAGTGAACTACTTATAATAGTTCTTTATAAGATAGTGATAGTAGATAGAAAATTGTTGGGTTATAGATTATATTCCTATGAATTATAAATGACTTATAAATAATGTAACTATGGAATCCCTTATAAATTTATCTCCAAATAATAACATTAATAGTTATTCATATGATGAATCTAGACTATATTTTTCAAAATTTGGAAAATTTAATTCATCTAAAAATGTAGAAGAAATTTATATTTTAATTGAATGATGATATATTTAAATCTCAACAAAAGGAAAAATAATAAGATGATAATTGACTATGATTACGATGAGGAACATCCTATTAAATAAAATAGTATAATTTTAAAAATTTCTTTTGATATTTCTAAGCATTCATTGTAATTATATTTTATGTCTATTTCTAGTTCAATATCTTATGATCTGATCATGTTTATTAAACTAAAATCTAATGTTAATAGATTAAAACAAATTTTTTATAGTTTTAATTCTAGTGGGAAGAAATTTGGTAAGCTATATAAATAATTGAATCGATCTAGAATATCATTTTGAATAGGACATACTTTTGTAAAATCACTTTTTTAGTCTAATTACTTTATTCCTAAAATGTTACCTTTTCGTTATAAATGACAAAGATACCCTCATTAGAAAAAATTGTTCACTTAATAGAGTTTAGTATGTTCATTTTAATAATGATTTCATTTATGAATATCATTTTATTTTTCAACATAATATTATTTTATAGATGTGGGTCCCTTGATTTTTTTTCTTACGTAAATGGAACCAATCAAATTTGAGTACCCAAGAACTTAGTTTGGATGTATTCAAGAAGAAAGGGATGAGTAATAGTGACCAGAAAAAGAGGTATATAAAAACAGTTAATCTTGATATATTCTTGGATATAATAATAAATTCTAAAACATCAAAATGTTAAGTAGTGAATTACTTACATATATATGCATCACAGATGGTTAAATAACCAAATTAGAGACATATCTTTTCATGCTAAATGTTTAATTTTTAATGTTTTATATATTCTTAGATTTCATAATAACTTTATTATTATTTTTCAGTTATGAAATGATGGTTTCCATTTTATCTTTTGGAATGGTAATTGTAATATTCAATGTTTTAAATGATCAGTTATTATATCTCTAAAAAGGCATGAGAATGTATATACAATATTCTTAAAAGACCTTAGTCATAAAAAATTAAATGTTTTTAGAGAATATAATCATTTTTTTGAGATTTAGCATAGATGAATAAAACAATTCAATGTTTGGTCTTTATCAAAACTTTATAAGAATTATTATTTAAGGGATATACCCAATCATAAGTTTAAATCATCATAAAATTGTGATACTTATCAATTTGGTAAGAAACATAAGTCTAGCTTTAAGCATATTGGAGAATTCTCAACTTCTGAAATTTAAAAGTTTATGAATATTAATTTATTTGGTCATATAAAATCTATGAGCATCAAGAAAAACATTTTAAATAGGTATTTTTTGATTATTATAGTATGAAACACCCCATGGTTTTGAAAATAAATATTGAATGCCTAAAACACTGTGTCCCTACAATTTTTTTTCTAATCTATCCATTAAACACAACTTTGCCTCTACTATGTTTTGAATTTCAAAAAACGGTCATCTGGAGTTGTGATCAGTAATTCATTTGGAGTTTGATAGAACAGACTATATTTTTGGTTAATATTTACATACCCTTATGTATAGTAATATAACCCTTATGAATAGTAAATAATGATATTATATTATTTTCTTAAGTTAATAAGATAATGAGATCTTAATTATTTTTTCAATGTGATATAAAACTATTTATAACATTAAAATTATAATTTTTTTGAATTAATTATGATTTTATTTAAAAATTAAATTTATAATATTTAGAAAAATGATTTTGAAAAATGGAGGTCATTTATGAAATCTATATGTTGAAAAATGTTTAGGGTGAATTTTTGGGGTTTTTCGAAGATACTTGAATTTTATGTGAATATTAAAAGTACAGGTTTGAATTTTCGGTATGTTTAATGACATCATAATAATGTAATAATAAAACTAAAATGTTGGTTGACTTTTGTACAGTTAAATAAGATATTAGGTGTCCCAAGTGACTGATACCATGGAAAAATTACATGGGAAAGCCCACGGTTTTACAAAAAACACTAATGAGGTATCCTTTTAAATTAATAAAAAATCACTCTCTCATATACTATAAATACTCACTCATTAAATTATTTATTTCATTAAAAAATCATAACCTTATAATATCAGGTTGTTTTACCTTTCTATTAGTCATCCCAAGGTGTCTTCAAGCTCCCAAAGGTCCCAACCTTCAAATATTAGGATTTACTCAACAAGGTAAGTGAATTCTCCAGTTCTCTTTCCCATTCAAGTTCTCTTTTATGTGGTATGTATTTCAAGTTATCACACCATGATTTTATTTCCATATTATTCGGTCTCTATAATAATTTATGGATATTTTATTAATGAGTGACCCATGTCCCCTCTCTTGTTAATGTTTTCTAAAAACATGTTTGCATGGAAATTATGCTGCAAAATTTTCATATGGATTTTTTCTACCCAAACTACCTTTTTCATTTGGGTTATTTTTATTGTCTAATTACCATATTTATATTATTTTTTATTATTATTAACTCATAATAAATTCTGTTTTAGTGTTCTATATATTTTTACAAAGCAGAATCCTACTCTCATTTAAAGGGAGTTATATGTTCTAAACGGATATTTTAAAAATTCATCCCAAAATTCAAGCCCGATTTAAGGGAATTTCTCAAATTCTCACTGATTTTCATGGCAACCCTATAATATATTTTTTTGGAAAGAATTATCATTATAAAATCACTCATTTTATTATGAAAATAATATTTTAATTCAGTTCTATTTTTATACAGATATTTTTTCAAAAGTACTCATTTTTTCAAAGTAAAAGGGTATTTATCTCAAGATTTACTTAATGATTTTATAAGAGTATATCCATCTATTTCAAAACTATTATTTTTTATAAAATATTATTGGGATTAATATATTATGGTATTTTTTACGATATTTAATTTAATGGTTTATGATTTTTTTGGTTGTGGATGTTCTATCTTAAAACCATTCACCAATTTACTCTAAATGGTTACTGTTTTTGCTTAATGTTTTGGAAAAGTTATTTACATTTCATATATTAATTTTAATATGATTTTATATGTTGTTTATATCTATCCCCATTCATATAAGGAAATAAGTGGACATATAAAGTTATGGGTGGGTCCCTATATATCCCCTCAATGCATTAGTTGGTCTCATGAGGCATACTGCGATCACATCACAAGTCCTTAACAAAATGATTATTTATGGTCTTAGCACAAGGCCTTGATGGTATGTTGTTGATGTCCTGAATTATGAATTCCATCAGTATGAAAATATTATTGATGGTTCATTTGTTTCTTTGACTAGTATAATATCCATGATTATGTTTCATTATGGAATTACTTACTCTACTCTTATTAGTGACATAATGTGTTCAAGTTTTTGTTAAAGGCCTATGTTTTTAGTTATTCAACTTGCCTAATGTTTATATATATTCTGATGTATTTCTTTCCCTTACCGATCATTTGAGATCCCCCCTTTCTTCTGTTTTATTTTCTTAGGACATGAATAGTTTTATTATGAATGACATGCTAAAATAACCTAGGAGTTAGGGAAGCTGTATAAGGAGTTTCTAAGTTGTTTTTCTTTTCATGTTGTAATATTTAACATATGTATGTATCTTGTTTCCAATAATACTATAATAATCGGTCTTATTGCGATTCTTATTCCTTGTTTATATTCCAATGTAATAAAATAAGGCACCGACTCTAGACAACTTGGGGTCAGGTGCTTATAGTTGGTATCAGATGATGTTTAGTAGAAACGATAGAAACTAGATTAGAAAATGTAGATAAGGGAAAAAATACATAAGGTAATATTTAAGGAAAAACATACAAGAATGTCTTGGAATCTTGCTAAGGAATAGATTATGTGGATATTTCTGGAAAATATATCCCTGTTAGGATACAAATAGGTAGAGTTAGATCGATCACAGATGTACCTAAGAGTGAAAAATCTGACCACATGTTTTAGGCTTAACCCGGGGTATCCTGGTACACAACAACGTTCCTTTCTTCACTCTCGGTATTGACACTCTTAGGGGATATTCTTTGGATAATTCACATTTTTTTACAATCCTTTATGAAGGATTTAAATGTAAATTTTTTATCAAATATACCATGTTTATGATTAAGAGATTATCTATGCATAGAATTTAGATTTATGCTATGTATTTTTATCTTCATTGAGATTATAAATAATGATTCATACCCTAATCTAGTTCATTCCATTATTTAAAAATGGTTCATAGTGGAAGTAATGGAAACCACATGAATACAAGAGTCCCAAGTAGGGATTCCTTTCGATGCAAGATAATGATGTTGGATGTGGTGCTGTGATTGGTGCTCAGAAACATAAAAATGTATCAGGACAACTTAATCAAGTTATGAATAATAACCTTACCTGTATGGAAAATCCATATCAACCATGTGGATGAGCTATGTTAGAACGATTTATGCAACAACAGCCTCCATCATTCAATAGGACTACAGACCTGTTTGTAGAAGAGAAGTGGATACGTTCCATAGAGAATATATTTCTCCCTTTTATATGTAACTAAAGAGAGATGTTTTTCATGGATTTTTATCGTCTATTAAGAGATACAGATCAGTGGTGGTCATCATTCCAAAACCCAAAGTATGTGGAAGAAATAGAAGAGATGGAATGGAGGGATTTTATGGTAATCTTCTTCAAAAAACATATCACTCATTAACAACAAGTATATATGAAGGGGAAATTATTGAACCTGAGGTATAAAGAGGATGAAAAGGTTTCTAAGTACGAAACCAACTTTACAAAGATGTCAAGGCATGTTGCAGACTACGTACGTAATCCAAAAAGAAATATTGATTGATTCATTGATGGTTTAAAACCATTCCTCTTAAGAGCTCCAGTCTTTAAAAATTTCTCAATATATAAAGATATAGAATCAAGGGATATCAAGGAAAAAAATGAAATTTTCTATGTCTTATGACTTTAAAGGAAAAAAGAGAAGAATAGGGCATCTGAAAACTCTGGAAAATGAAATAAGGAAATGGGGAAGAAAGGAAGAGTTAAACTTCCATCTTGTTGTAATTGTGTGAAGAAGCACCCTAGAACTTGGATAAAGGGAATGAGAGTTTGTTACAAGTGCAGAGAAAAAGGCCACCTATCTCGATATTGAAATGGGATGAAATAATCTACAAATTTTCAATGCTACAATTGGAGGGAGATGGGAAATTATACACATGAATTTTCTAAGAATCCAGGAAACCTTTCCAAAGAAGTCCATGTGGTCAAGGCCATGCTTATGCGGTCACAACAGCAGAGGTTGAAGTTCCTCACAATGTGGTGGCAGGTACATTAATATTTTCTTAAAACTAATCCAATGCTTTATTTGATTCTAGGTCATAAAATATCATCATATCGTTCCATTTTTCGAATAAAATAAGATAATTTAAATTTGATTTAATAAGGGAGTTGTGAGTAAAAACTCTTCAGGGAAGTATCATTGCAACAAAGTTGAGTCATGATGTCCCCATTATGGTATATAAACATACTTTATCTGTTGATTTTATTGTCATAACCATTCTTGTATTTGATATAATCCTTGGTATGTATTGGATTTCAAATCATGATGTGAAAATTTGTTGCAAGAGGAAGGAGGTCATTATTTTTTAGGGTGATTTGGAACCCCTTATCTTTAGGGCAGAAATATCACTATATGATTCTAATTTGGATTCACCACCAGAAGATCTAATAAATTCAATTATAGGGGATTAAGGGAATGAAATTACAATGGGTGAGGAGAATAATTTATATATAGTGGATTTACCTATTGTTCAAGAATATGTTTACGTCTTTCCATAGGATTTACCTAGACATCTTCTAGAGCGGGAAATTGAGTTTTCCATTGACTTAATCCCTAGTTCAAGACCATATCAAAGACCCCATATTGAATGAACACTATGAAGTTAGTGGAACTAAATAAAAAACTATAGGAAGTAATTGTTAATGGATTTATTCTCGCTAGTGTTTCAACATGGGGAGCCCCTATTATTTTTGTTAAGAAGAAAGATTGCTCTATGAGGTTGTGCATTGACTGTTGGGAGATCAATGCTATAACTATAAAGAAAAAGTATCCCTTAACTCTCATTGATGATTTATTTGATCAACTTCATGGAGTCCAATATTTTTGGAAGATTGATCTTTGATCTAGATAATATCAGTTGCTTGTGAAGAAGGAAGACATTCCAAAAACAGGATTTCGAACTAGGTACGGGCATTACGAGTTTACAGTAATGCCTTTTGGACTGACTAATGCACCATCTGTTTTCATGTATCTAATGAATATATTTTTCAAGGAATATCTTGATGACTTTTTTGTGGTGTTTATTGATGATATCTTGGTATACTATAAAGGAAATAAAGATCCTACAAATCACTTGCACACTATTCTGAAGACTCTTAGAAGAAATGAATTATATGGGAAGTTCAACAGGTGTGAATTTTGGCTTAAATTAGTTTCCTTTCATTGTCCAAATTGTCTCTAAGGATGGAATATCTATTTATCCTTCGAATAAAAAGTCTTTCAAGAATATCCTACTCCAACAAACATAGCTGAGGTACACTATTTTATTGGTTTAGTTGGTTATTATAAGTGTTTCATTCAGAACATCTCTTGTTTAAACAACCCAATGACCATTCTCACATGAAAAGCGGTGAAATTAATATTGAAAAATGAATGTGAATAAATATTTAAAGAATTGACTAAAGGATTAGTGAATTATCTAATATTGACTCTACCATTAGGGAATGATGAAATTGTTATCTATAGTGATGCATCAATGGAAGGAATTGGCTGTGTGGTTTGGAAAATTTATATAATTATTGACTATGCATCTAGGCAGCTAAAAATTCATGAAACAAACTATCCAACTCATGATATCGAGTTAACAATTGTAATCCCTAGTATAAATATTTGGACACATTACGTATATGGTGAAAAAATGTGAGATATATACACATCATAAGAGTTTGAAATATATCTTTCCACATAAAGAACTCAACATTAGACAAAGTATATGGATTAGGCTACTCAATAATTATAATTTCACAGTACACTACAACCCAGGAAAGGATAATAAGGTGGAAGATGTTTTGAGTAGAAAGGACCAAGGAATTAGGAACAAGATGAGAGTTGAAAGGGATACTATGTTCATGGATCATCTAAATACAGATATTGGAATTATCATGGAAGGTAAAACATCACTACTTTTTCAAATGGTTTTCAAACCATCATTACTGGAATGGATAGAAGGATCTTATGTTGATGATGAGGAGTTTGAAAAAAAAATTAAAGAATTAAATGATCAGAAGTTGATTGAATTCATATATGATAGTGGAATTTAGAAATTCTAAAAGAGGTTTTCTGTTCCCATTATTATTGAGCTAATTAAGGAACTATGGGATGATGCTCAAAGCCCAAATTTCTCTATATACCCTAGTACGAAAAAGATATATAGTGATCTAAAGAACATTTTTTGTGGGAAAACATGAATATGGTGATTGCTGATTATGTGTTGAATTTTTTGGTTTGTCAATAAGAGAAGGATGGAAGAAAACATCGTGGAGGAGTCATGAAACCCCTTACAATTCATATGTGGAAAATGGGATGATATTACGATGGACTTTGTCATAGGGATACCAAAGACTCCAAGAAATAATGATGTGATATGGGTCATTGTTGATCCTCTTACAAAGTCATCACATTTTCTGGCTATAAGACATGATTTACCACATGAACATTTAACAAGACTATATATTAATAAAGTTGTAAGGGTTCATGGTTTACCCTTATCAACTATTTCTGATCATGATACCCATTTTACATCATAATTCAGGAAAATTATTTAGAAGGTCCTACATACTGATCTTCATTTGAGCACAGTTTACCACCCACAAACTAATGGACAATCAGAATTGACTATTAAAACTTTGGAAGACATGTGGAGGTTTTTTTCAATTGACTTTCAAGGGTTGTGGGATTAGTATTTACCTCTCGTAGAATTTTACTGTAACAATAACATTCATTCAAGTATTCATATGGAACCTTTTGAAGAATTATATGGAAAGAGATGTTGTACAAAAACTTGCTGAGATGATGTTGGTGAAAGATTGATCGTAGGCCCAGAACTTATTGAGGAAACAATGAAAATGAGGCAGATTATCCAAAACCATATCAAAATAGGACAAATCAGGCAAAATAACCATGTTGATAACTGAAGGAAGGATTTTGAATTTCAAGAAGGATATCATGTTTTCTTAAAGGTATCCCCAGGGAAGGGTATTATATGATTCGTTCAAATGGGAGAATTAAGTCCCAGGTACATCAGACCTTTTGAAATATTAGATTGAATTGGAGACTTAGCTTACCATTTAGCAATGCCGCCAAGTCTCTATGAGTTTCACAATGTGTTACATGTATTAATGTTAAAGAAATACATGCCAAACCCATCACATGTACTCACCTATGAAGATATAAAACATGATCCAGATCTGTCTTATTGTGATGAGCCTATAACGATTCTTGATACTAGAGATAAATTATTGAGAAATTAGACGACTCATCTGGTAATGGTTCTTTGGAGGAACCATAATATGGAGGAAGCAACATGGGTTCTTAATGAGCATATATTGAATATATTCATGAATATTTTTAGGTAACATATTTTGAATTTTGAGGATGAACTTTTTCTAAGGAGGGGAGAATATAACCCCCAAGGTTTGGAAAATAATTATTGAATGCATGAAACACTGGGTTCCTACAAAACAAACCATTTTATAATCATGCCGTTACACACAAATTTTCCTCTTCTATGTTTTCAATTTCGAAAAATGATCATCTAGAGTTGTGATCAGTAATTCATTTGGAGTCTGATAGAACAAACTTGATTTTTGGTGAATCGTAACATACCCTTATGATTAATAATATGAATAGTAATATGACCCTTATGAAAAATAAATAATGATATTATTTTATTTTCTTAAGGTAATAAGATAATAAGATAATATGATCTTAATTAATTTTTCAATGTGATATAAAACTAATTATACATTTAAAATTTTTATTTTTCAAATGAACTGTAATTTTATTAAAAAATTAAATTAATAATATTTAGAAATCTATTTTCGAAAAATGGAGTTAATTTTTGAAATTTAACCATCCAAAAATTGTTAGCGTGAATTTTTTGTATTTTTGTATAAAACATGAATTTGTTGTGAATAGAAAAAATATAGTTTTGAATATTCAGTATGTTTAATGACATCATAATGATATAACAAATAAAAATAAAAGTCTGGTTGACTTGTGCAAATTAAAATAAGATATTAGGTATTCTAAGTGGCTAATACAATGGGAAAATACCATGGTAAATCAAATGGTTCTACAAAAACCACTAATGAGGTGTCCTAATAAATTAAGAAAAAATCTCCCTATCATTTACTATAAATACCCACTAATTACACTGTCTTCATTCCAAAATCATCATCATTGAATCTCTAGTTTTTTGCCTCCCTATAAATCCTCCCAATTTTTCCTTGAGTTCCCAAAGTCCCAACCATCAAATCTTAGGAGTTACTCTACAAGGTAAGAGAATTTTAAACTTCACTTTTCCATTCAAGTTCTCTTTTCTGTGGTTTGTATTTCAAGTTTCACACCATGTTCAAATTTACATATTATTTTTCCCTTTACTATTTTATGGGTATTTTGTGAATGGGTTACCCCTATCCCTTCTCTTTTTAATGATTTATAAAAACATTTTGCATAGCCATTATGCTGCAAAATTTTCATAAGGGGTTTTCAACCCAAACCTCCCTTTTCATTCGGGTTATTTTTATTGTCTAATTACCACAATGAAATTATTGTGTATTATTATGTAACACACATAAATTCTGTGTGAATGTTCTATATATGTTTACAAACCATAATTATACTCTCATTTCGGGGGGATTTATATGTTCTAAAATTATTTTTCAAAAATCCTTCCCAAGATACAATCTTGATTCAAGGGAATTTCTCAAATTCTCACCTATTTTGATGGGCACCCTATAATCAGTTTTGTAAACAATTATATTTATAAAATCACTTATTTTATTATGAAAATACTATATTACTTCAATTATTCTTTAAAAAAAATATTTTTTCAAAAGAACTCTTCTTTTCCAAGTTAAAGGGTATTTATCTCAAGAATTACACAAAGATTTTATGAGAGTATCTACATATATTTCAACACCCTTGTTAATTATTATGTATTTTTGGGATTAATTTTTCTTTGAATCATATAACATATTAAATTTAATGTTTTATTATTAATTTGGTTTTGGATGTGCTATTATAAAACCATTCACCAATTTACTCGGAATGGTTTGTGTTTATGGATAATGATTGGCTAAAGATATTTACATTTCATAAATTAATTTTAATATGAATGTATATATTGATTATATCTATCCATATTAATTCAAGGAATTCATTGGACATAGAAAGTGTTGGGTGGGACCTACTATAGCCTCTCGATGCATCGGTAGGTCTCATGAGAAAAACTATGGTCATGGCACAAGGCCTTGACAAAATGATTATTTATGGTTTTGGTACAAGGCCTTGACAGAATGGTGATGATGTCCCCCATTATGAAATCCCTCATTATTAAAATATTATCTACGGTTCATGTGGTTATTAGAATTGTAGAATACCAATGATTTTGTTTTATTATAACATTACCGACTCAACTATTATTCCCTCCATAATGCATTGATGATTTTGTTAAAGGCATATTTTTTTAGTTATACATCTTTCCTAATGTTTATATATCTTTTGTTGTATTTCATACCCTTAATGATCATTTGAGATTACCCCTTACTTAGGTTTAATTTTCTTAGGGCATGAACAATTTTATAATGAATGACATGATGAAATAACCTATGAGTTATGGAAGTAGTATAAGGAGTTTCTATGTTGTTTTTATTTTCATGTTGTAATGTTGAACTATTTTATGTTTGTTTCATCCAATAATACTAAACTAATCAGTCTGTTTGTATGCTTATTATTTGTTTATATTCCAATGTAATCAATTAAGGCACTGGCTCCATGAAATTGGGGTTGGGTCATTACATAGTAAATTTACTTGGATCAATTTCTTCAAATGGATATATAAAGCCTTGTTTTTAAAATGTTTCCATTCTTATATTAAAAATTATAAAATTAATTAATACAATAGTATTAGGAGTGATAATTGATATGGGTATATATATTATAAATTAAAAAATTTTATATTAAGAAATTTATTTCACATAACTTCTTAGATCCTAGAACAAATAGAAAAAATGGTGTGGTTCATTGAATAAAAATAATTATTTAGTCAATTATTGAAACATTGGTAAGTGAATATTCGATTGGTTTTTTTTGGGATGGTGTCATGAGTATTTATTGAAATAATATAAATATTGTTTTACCTCAACCTTTTCTAAATAAAATTTTATATGAGTTGTGGATTGAATGAAAGTCGTAACTTTTATAATTTAGTGTCTTCGAGTGTAAAGAGTTCATTTTGAATACAAAATATAAACATCAAAATTTTTATTTAAAGAATGATGAAGATATTTTTATTATTTATTATACAACTTTTAATTCCTATAATGTTTTTAATAAATGAACTAATGTTTTTGAGGAAATATTTCATATAAAATTTGATGAAACTAATACTTTTTTTGTAAAATATTCAAAAGTTAATCTGATCGGTGGTGTTTTTGAAATTTACTTTATCTATTTAATAGAATATAAATTAAAAAAACTAGTAGTAAATAACCATAAATTCAAACCTATATTATTTAAAAAATTTTGATGTTACTTTAATGGAAGAAGTAAAACCAATAACTTAAGATTGGTTTTCCTATTTACCAAGAATCTTTTTTATGTAATAAACCCATTAATAATATTATTGGATATGTAGATCAACTACTCAAAACTCACTGTTCCTTAATTAATAAATGTGGGCATCATGAATTCTTATCTCAATTTGAACAAAAAATGGTAGAAGATTCCTTAGGTTATAAAAGTTAGATAAAGGATATGGGAGAACAGCTAAATCAATTTGAATGAAATAGATATTTAACTTTAGATAAAAATACTAATGAAATTTTAGTTATATGATTCAAATGGGATTTTGATGTAAATGTGATTAATATTGAAAAATTATAAAGAACAAGTAAGGGCTTGTCAACAAGGGATATTTTCTGGAAGAAGGATTATATTATGGAGAGTCTTTATTACAAGTAGTTAGGCTCGAGTCTATCCAAATACTATTATCCTTCATTAAACACAAAATATTTATTTTATTCCAAATGGAATTTTAAAAGTTATTAAATTAACAATATGCATAGAGGTATTTTTATGTCAAATAAACCATAGTTTTGATGATTTTAAATTTTTTTGGAAGATTTATATATACTTATCAAATATCTTTTAGATCTTAAATATTCTCTAAGATCATGGTATAACAGGTTAATAAAAATTTTTAATTTACAATTTTTTTTAAATGAATTGAATATACAAATATCTTTATAATTTTTTAATTATACCATAATTGTTCAAATTTGTGTTAATGACAACATTTTTAGTTCTTCTCAAAAATATACTTTTGATGGGTTTTGAAAATTTATGAAAAGTAACTTTGAAATTATCATGATGGTTGAGAATTAATTTGACATTAGATTTAATATTTCAAAGAAAGTAGAAGAAATTTTTTGATTAAACATAAATATATTGGACCTTTTTTTAAATGGTTTGGTTTTTGAAAAATCTTCATGTATAAGTAACACCATAAGAACTTCTATTAAAAATGACTTAGATAAATCCATGAAATTGGTTGATTAATAACATTTATAGTCTTTATAAAAGATTTACTATAGATATATTGTATTTTATTAAAAATTAGGTTTTCTCTATGCTTGTGTGTGATATTGAAAATTATTTTGAAGAAATATCAATAAAAAGTGGTTAAGAATATGTTCTATTATCTAAATGTTTCTCAGGTACATGGTCAATTTTATTCGTCTAGAAATGGTTTTATTCATAATAGTTACTCCAATATTGAATTTATAGGTTTTATGTTGGATAGAAATTGTTCCTCAAAAACATTTCCTTTTCTATGAGAAGATTTAGTTTCTTAGTCTAGAAAAAAATAAGGCTCTGTTTCACTTTTCACTTGTAACACCCCAAGATCTCATAGTGTGTTATTTCTTCAAAATAATTCAATAACTTGCACTACACGCAACACCGAGTTCAATTGCACCATGACTTACCAAAAAAAAATCCATTAAAAGAGGTCATGAATAACATTAACTACATTTTTAACTTTATATAATCCTTATAATTTTAGAATCCATATTATGAGTTTCTTAGTCATAATGCAAGAACAGATTCATTTTCAGTATTGCACTTTTATCAACTTTTGATAGTGAAACCTTTTTAAATACAATATTTTAAACTTTTTGACTAAATGGAGACATAAAAAAATTTAAAATGAAACATCCCAAGCTTCCATGGTACACATTCCTTTGAATAAAACAGTAGCGTGTGTTGTACGCAACGTCGAGTTTTAACACACACCACAACCGATCAAACGAGCCGTTATGAATAGTAATACCTAAATTTTGAAATTATATATATTTTATATTTTGAAATGGACTTCATTTTTGGATTCGGAATATCGAATTTAGCCTAAGGTGAAATTTTGGTACTTTTCGGATAACTTTCATATTTTGATGAATAGTGAAAATTACTAAATTTTAATTAAAAACAACTTTTTTAATCAAAATAATTAATAGTGATAAATTATGAATTTGAGTGGTTTTAAAGTATATTTAGAATATATTTTTACAATTTAATATAATTTTGGTCATTAGACATAATTTTACAATTAAACCGAACATAAACAAGTGTCAATCTTTTGATAGTTATTATCTCTTAAAAACACGCTTTTTGTTTTGACAGCAAGAATTAATTTTAAATTAATTTATGCCACTTCTATGTTATGAATTTAGAAAAATGGATTACATATTTGGAATCAGGATGTTCAAATTGTGTAAATAGGTAAATTTTATTTTTAGACATTTTGAGTAATTACTGCGGTAAATATTTTATTTACCATGGTTAAGGGTAAATCCGGTAAATAAGGGTTAAACAATAATATTATAATAGTACTAAATTACCCTAAAACGTGTCTTAACCATATTGGTTGATACATGGTCGACCATGGGCATCTTTGGGTCGATTTGGGGACCCCATGGATCCACTTGTAAGTGATAATGACACTTTATTTTAATTAAGTCAAAATGAATACAAAAATGACACAAGCATATATCTTTTAGAAAAACAATTGTTACATAGGGTTATATAAGTTGGATTTTAGATTATAAATATTCATTAGAAAGATAAAAAGATTTCCTACATAATGATTTTTTATTTATAATTTTTAGACATTAAATGATTTATTTTATTTATGGTACAATGATGATGGAGTAATTACTATAATAGTGAAAAATTAAAATAATTGATATTATAAATACCCAAAAAAATATAATATGAAACTTTTATTGAATTAAACTAATTTTCTAGGATACTATGATATATTAGGATTGATGTAATTGACTTTTTTCGAAGTAATCAATCTGTTATGAGTTTCACAAAAATCAACTATTGAATAGTGTCAAAATTGACATAAAAGAGTTCTTAAACAAATATTATATTATTAATTGATATTAAATTCCTAAAAATCTACGGTTCGGCCAAGAGACTTATATCATGATAGGTTCATCATTAATGTACCACTTGGGGGTCTCTTGGATGTATATAGTAAGTTTATTAACCATATTATATAAAAATACAAAGAGACATTGTAAAAGTGAAACTAATTAACTTAGAGTTAATACTTAAAGATAAGGTTAATATAAGTACCCAAACCTGTCTAAATTCTATTGGTTGAGTGTTATTCGACCTATCCCCACCTTAGACTTTGAATATTCAACTTTGGAGCCATTAGAAACCGAATATGAATTTATTATAAATTAATATTTCTAGCTTTTCCAAAGGTGCCCCTCACCCCTCTTATAAAAGGGCACTCCTCCTTCTCATTTCTTCACACCTTCAAAGCCTTTTGGTTCGGCAAAACTCTTCCCAAATACTCTCCCAACATCCCTCACTACAACCTAGAGGCCTTAGTTTGATCATAAAGACAACCTAAGGAGCCCTTTTGATCAAATCAAAAGGAAGAACCCGAAGAAGAGGTAATGATTTCACCACCCTTCTCCAAGTTCATTTCTTCTTCCACTTCTTCTTCCTTTGTTCTTACCATTCTAAAATAATAACTCCAGTATCTCACATATACTGTGATGTTATTATAAATATGGTACAATCATATTCAGTATTCTATCCACCCTTTGAATAACATGTCACCATACGTGCGTACGTACGGCTTACCGTCTCCACGTCGTGGTGTAATTGTTATTCAATATAATATTATTTGGATGGGTATAATAATGATGTGTAACTCATGTAAATAATAAATATAACATGTTAATGATTCTGTATATATGATATACCATCCATTTATATATTATTTTAATATCAAAAGAATGATATTGTCGCTCGTGCATACGTACGGACTACCGTCTCCACGAACGCGATGAGATTCATTCTCCATCGTATCCATTCAAGTATAATTATCATTTGATGATTTAAAAATGATGTTTAAGGACTGGATATCATTCTGGATATGAATAAGATACAACAACCATGGCTTATGTAACAAAACATATAAAAGAAAATGAGTAAGTTAACTCCCGAAACGACGATAATTCTAAGATATTATTAACAAATCAATGTTAAAAGATCATATATGATATCATATTAATATATATGATTCTTGTATAATTTAATAACAACTATTTCACCATTATACAGGAGGTTAACCTACCCCAACCAAGGAAAAGTACAAGGTAAGGGTTTACTTTACAACCTCTTCATTATCCAAGGTTGTTTATACGTAATAATCTTCTGGGATCTCTTTATCATCCACATCCATGTTTCTTAAAAATGCATTTCAAAACATTTTTACTATTTACTAGAATATGAGTTAAAGTCATTTATACCCTTTTTGACTTTTATAAGTGGTTTATAAAGGAATCTTTCGGTCATTTTCAAAACAAGGTCCTTTTTAACCTTTTCGACAGAATTGAGGTAAGAATAGTTTTTTTAACTTATACGGCGGGTGCGGTTATTTTACGCCGTTATAAAATCTTCAGAGCTTTCCTTACAAGATTATAAGAATATTTTCAAAGAAAATGTTTTATTTTATATGGATCTTAAATGATTTCAAAATAAAAGGAGATATTTCTTTAAAAAGAATTTTGATTTCATCTACGTCAACATCCTTTGATGGATTTTAAGATTATTTGAAGTTGATTTATTATGATACAAAACGTCTATATTGTATTGAAGGTTTTGTGATATGTTTGACTATGGATGTGCTATTTTTATACCATTCATAGTTTATGGTGAAATTATTGACATTTCGTATGCTAGTTTTAATACGAATGTTTATGTTATGTTTAAACCTTTTCATATGGGAATGCATTGGACTTAATAAGTGACGGGTGGAGCCCGCTATAGCTCCTCGATGCATCGGTAGGTCTCATGAGACAAACTAGTGTCTTGGAACAAGGCCTTGAAAAAATCTTATTTGTAGTCTTGGCACGAGGCCTTGGCTATGTGGTTATGATAGTCTGGCATTATGCATTCCAACATTATGAAAGTGGTTATTGATTTTTGCATGTGATTACTCGATTAGTAGAATATCCATGTGAATAATAAAATGGCATTATTTCATTTTATTTATTCCATACCATGTTGAAAGTTCATGTTTAAAAGGCTTTTGTTTTAGTTATACATTGCCTTAAATGTTTATTCTTATTGATGAAAGTTTCCGCTATATTGTTATCCTTACTGGGCATTTGAGCTCACCCCTTTTCTATGTTTTAATTTTCCCAGGAAGTGAAGATGTAAGTTATGAATGACCTGCAGGGATATTATGAGGGGATTATAGTGTGGACTGTGGAAACATTATGTTGTTGTAGTAGTTTTTCATTTTATGATGTAATGTAAAAATTATGAATATATGTAGTGTTTCCAAGGCTACTAACCCAATCGGTCTTTCGAGATTTGATCTTTCTTGTGATCATGCCAATGTTATGTAATAATGCACCGACTCTAGGCAACTAGGGTCGGGGCGTTATAGTTGGTATCAGAGGAAGTTTAGTACAAACCTTGGAAGCTATATTTAGATAATCTCTGATTAGAGAACGTATACCTAAGATGAACTTTGAGGATTAGTATATAAGAACTTCCTAGAATTTTGGTATTGTAGAGATTTTGTGAGTTTTCCGAGCAATACATCCCTGTCTGGATACGAGCAGGTAGAGGCAGCTCTGGCACAGATATACCTAGGGGTAAAACCCGAAAACACCGCTTTGAGCTAGACTCGAACGGGAACTGGTGCACGACAACGGGCCTTGCTGCACTCTTGGTTACGACACTCCCGGGGGATATTCTTAGGATAACTCTCATTTTCTTTACAAATCATTATGAAGGGTTTATGAGTATATACTTTCTCAAAGAAAACATTTTTATGATTATGGATTATATCCATAAATAGTTCAATTTATGTTAAGTGTTTTATAAGTATGGGATTATGTATTTTGATTCATAAACTGATATAGTTTATGCCATTGTTTAGAAATGGTGCCCAGTAGAAGGAATGAGAACTCCAGAAATACACATGATTCAAAGAGAAGGAAGGATCATATCTTTCATGGTCTTAAGCTAGAATTTATAAGAGAAATAGTCTCCCATGTATTATCATCATATGAAGAAATAATATCATGTGTTGATAAGATAAGTAAAGAGTTTACTGAGTCCTATGGCTTTGAAGGGAATCAAGAGAAGAAAAGGATGGAAGAGAGAAAGATGGATAAAGGGAAAAGGGAAAAGAAGAATTTTCCCATATGTGGTAACTGTGGAAAGAAACACCCTGGAACTTGCCTAAAAGGAATGGGAGTTTGTTATAAGTGTGGAGGAAAAGGGCACAAAGTACGTGACTGCAAGGGTAAGAAAATGGTTTTAAATGTACAATGCTTCATTTGCAAGGAGTTTGGACACTACGCGAACCTATGTCCCAGTCATCAGACTATGCCGCAAATGATGTTATTGGATAATAATCAAGTTATGATACTACCACAGATGAAGAGGAATGATTGGAGTTCTTATGTTGATTATGTCAATTGAGTGTTGTATCAACAATGTACTTGTTACAATAATCATGGAGTATATAAGGATTGTACTGCAGTACTATTTCATTAAGGACTTGAGATTGTGTGGAACAAAGAAAAGTGACTCAATAGCAGGATAAATTTTTGGAAAATATATGGTTGAGAGAATGATAAATCATAATATAGTTCTGATACTGAGGTAGTGATTTTGGAATAATATGTGATTGTTTTGGATAAATTATATTGGATATTCTTGACTACCCTGGAACTGATTAATGATTTGTATATTCCATCATTGTTGGGGTTTAAAACATTTTTGGATTAATGAAGTATATCCAGCTTTCTATATGGAATAAGGGAGCATGAATGTAATCAATAAGGAATATGGTAATTAAGGATGTTTCAGTGTATTAAAAGAATACATGATGATGGTATTCATATGCTATTACGGGGTAAAAAGGTTCTATATTATGTTTACCTTACTTATAAATGTTGGACTGTGAGTTTGGATAGAAGTATTTTGGATAGTTCTAGTTTGTATTATTTTGGATTGCCATAAAAGGACAACCCGGAGGTCGGGCGGCAACCCGTCGCGTTTGGCAAGGCTACGAGACTTGAACCCGCAACCGAAGGGCGACAAGGGTGTATCACCTACCACTGGCCCACGAGATGTCCTGGATTAAATAATGTAGTTTTTATTAAAAGATCTTGTAGATGAATTATAAATTCGTTTATTTTGGAACCCTATACGAATAGTGTAAATAGAATTTTTTTTACATTCTATTATCTTTTAGAGTGAAAGATGAGTTTGTGGTAGAAATTTATTAATGGATAAAACTCTAATTATAAAGTAAGTATATCTCCTTATGATCTTAGCCAATCTCATAAATAAATTCCTCAATATTAAGAAAAGCAACTTAGAACAAAAATGTTTTCCTAGATGGTACCTTAAATCATCACTAATTTATGGCTTTGGGATTGTTGGCCTTTTCATAGCCATGTTCTCTACCACTCTCCATCAGATAATTGATGGTTAGATTTTTCTTCCATATCCATATTTTCATACATGGAACCCTAGTATGTGTTATTTTCGGTAATCTTCATACTTTTGACTCTTTATTTTAAATAGAGGCCTCGTTAATTCATTTTTTCGATGTGGGATTTCAACTAAGATATTTTGAAACGTCAAAAATGTGTTATCCCAATACCCTATATTTTGTTGAACCGATGGTACTTCAAATCATCATAGATTGATGAGTTTAAGGACCTCAATTATACACTTGTTTGTGATTTATGACCTCAATCACTACCTATAAATATTTAAGTTTTTCCTCCGATTATATGTCTCTAATTGCCACCAATGTTCTCCTAATCAAGATCATAATTTGGTGGTGACCCTTTCATTTCTCTTTTCCTCATAATAAGACTAAATTTTAGTAACCCAATTTTTGATGTGGGTTTTCCCACAAATATATTATATATTTTCAACCTTTTATTTTCGAAGAACAATTTCAAATTGCGAGGACGCAATTTATTGAAGGAGGGGAGAATGTAACACCCCAAGATTTCATAGTGTGTTATTTCTTCAAAATAATTCAATAACTTGCACTACACGCAACACCGAGTTCAATTGCACCATGAATTACCAAAAAAAAGCCATTAAAAGAGGTCATGAATAGCATTAACTACATTTTTAACTTTATATAATCCTTATAATTTTAGAATCCATATTATGAGTTTCTTAGTCATAATGCAAGAACAGATTCATTTTCAGTATTGCACTTTTATCAACTTTTGATAGTGAAACCTTTTTAAATACAATATTTTAAACTTTTTGACTAAATGGAGACATAAAAAAATTTAAAATGAAACATCCCAAGCTTCCACGGTACGCATTCCTTTGAATAAAACAGTAGCGTGTGTTGTACGCAACGTCGAGTTTTAACACACACCACAACCGATCAAACTAGCCGTTATGAATAGTAATACCTAAATTTTGAAATTATATATATTTTATATTTTCAAATGGACTTCATTTTTGGATTCGGAATATCTAATTTAGCCTAAGGTGAAATTTTGGTACTTTTCGGATAACTTTCATATTTTGATGAATAGTGAAAATTACTAAATTTTAATTAAAAACAACTTTTTTAATAAAAATAATTAATAGTGATAAATTATGAATTTGAGTGGTTTTAAAGTATATTTAGAATATATTTTTACAATTTAATATAATTTTGGTCATTAGACATAATTTTACAATTAAACCGAACATAAACAAGTGTCAATCTTTTGATAGTTATTATCTCTTAAAAACACGCTTTTTGTTTTGACAGCGGGAATTAATTTTAAATTAATTTCTGCCACTTCTGTGTTTTGAATTTAGAGAAATGGATTCCATATTTGGAATCAGGAAATAGGTAACTTTTATTTTTAGGCATTTTGAGTAATTACTGCGGTAAATATTTTATTTACCATGGTTAAGGGTAAATCCGGTAAATAAGGGTTAAACAATAATATTATAATAGTATTAAATTACCCTAAAACGTGTCTTAACCATATTGGTTGATACATGGTCGACCATGGGCATCTTTGGGTCGATTTGGGGACCCCATGGATCCACTTGTAAGTGATAATGACACTTTATTTTAATTAAGTCAAAATGAATAGAAAAATGACACAAGCATATATCTTTTATAAAAACAATTGTTACATAGGGTTATATAAGTTGGATTTTAGATTATAAATATTCATTAGAAAGATAAAAAGATTTCCGACATAATGATATTTTACTTATAATTTTTAGACATTAAATAATATATTTTATTTATGACACAATGATGATGTAGTAATTACTATAATAGTGAAAAATTAAAATAATTGATATTATAAATACCCAAAAAAATATAATATGAAACTTTTATTGAATTAAACTAATTTTAGAGGATACTATGATATATTAGGATTGATGTAATTGACTTTTTTCGAAGTAATCAATCTGTTATGAGTTTCACAAAAATCAACTATTGAATAGTGTCAAAATTGACATAAAAGAGTTCTTAAACAAATATTATATTATTAATTGATATTAAATTCCTAAAAATCTAAGGTTCGGCCAAGAGACTTATATCATGATAGGTTCATCATTAATGTACCACTTGGGGGTCTCTTGGATGTATATAGTAAGTTTATTAACCATATTATATAAAAATACAAAGATACATTGTAAAAGTGAAACTAATTAACTTAGAGTTAATACTTAAAGATAAGGTTAATATAAGTACCCAAACCTGTCTAAATTCTATTTGTTGAGTGTTATTCGACCTATCCCCACCTTAGACTTTGAATATTCAACTTTGGAGCCATTAGAAACCGAATATGAATTTATTATAAATTAATATTTCTAGCTTTTCCAAAGGTGCCCCTCACCCCTCTTATAAAAGGGCACTCCTCCTTCTCATTTCTTCACACCTTCAAAGCCTTTTGGTTCGGCAAAACTCTTCCCAAATACTCTCCCAACATCCCTCACTACAACCTAGAGGCCTTAGTTTGATCATAAAGACAACCTAAGGAGCCCTTTTGATCAAATCAAAAGGAAGAACCCGAAGAAGAGGTAATGATTTCACCACCCTTCTCCAAGTTCATTTCTTCTTCCACTTCTTCTTCCTTTGTTCTTACCATTCTAAAATAATAACTCCAGTATCTCACATATACTGTGATGTTATTATAAATATGGTACAATCATATTCAGTATTCTATCCACCCTTTGAAGAACATGTCACCATACGTGCGTACGTACGGCTTACCGTCTCCACGTCGTGGTGTAATTGTTATTCAATATAATATTATTTGGATGGGTATAATAATGATGTGTAACTCATGTAAATAATAAATATAACATGTTAATGATTCTGTATATATGATATACCATCCATTTATATATTATTTTAATATCAAAAGAATGATATTGTCGCTCGTGCGTACGTACGGACTACCGTCTCCACGAACGCGATGAGATTCATTCTCCATCGTATCCATTCAAGTATAATTATCATTTTATGATTTAAAAATTATGTTTAAGGACTGGATATCATTCTAGATATGAATAAGATACAACAACCATGGCTTATGTAACAAAACATATAAAAGAAAATGAGTAAGTTAACTCCCGAAACGACGATAATTCTAAGATATTATTAACAAATCAATGTTAAAAGATCATATATGATATCATATTAATATATATGATTCTTGTATAATTTAATAACAACTATTTCACCATTATACAGGAGGTTAACCTACCCCAACCAAGGAAAAGTACAAGGTAAGGGTTTACTTTACAACCTCTTCATTATCCAAGGTTGTTTATACGTAATAATCTTCTGGGATCTCTTTATCATCCACATCCATGTTTCTTAAAAATGCATTTCAAATCATTTTTACTATTTACTAGAATATGAGTTAAAGTAATTTATACCCTTTTTGACTTTTATATGTGGTTTATAAAGGAATCTTTCGGTCATTTTCAAAACAAGGTCCTTTTTAACCTTTTCGACAGAATTGAGGTAAGAATAGTTTTTTTAACTTATACGGCGGGTGCGGTTATTTTACGCCGTTATAAAATCTTCAGAGCTTTCCTTACAAGATTATAAGAATATTTTCAAAGAAAATGTTTTATTTTATATGGATCTTAAATGATTTCAAAATAAAAGGAGATATTTCTTTAAAAAGAATTTTGATTTCATCTACGTCAACATCCTTTGATGGATTTTAAGATTATTTGAAGTTGATTTATTATGATACAAAACGTCTATATTGTATTGAAGGTTTTGTGATATGTTTGACTATGGATGTGCTATTTTTATACCATTAATAGTTTATGGTGAAATTATTGACATTTCGTATGCTAGTTTTAATACGAATGTTTATGTTATGTTTAAACCTTTTCATATGGGAATGCATTGGACTTAATAAGTGACGGGTGGAGCCCGCTATAGCTCCTCGATGCATCGGTAGGTCTCATGAGACAAACTAGTGTCTTGGCACAAGGCCTTGACAAAATCTTATTTGTAGTCTTGGCACGAGGCCTTGGCTATGTGGTTATGATAGTCTGGCATTATGCATTCCAACATTATGAAAGTGGTTATTGATTTTTGCATGTGATTATTAGATTAGTAGAATATCCATGTGAATAATAAAATGGCATTATTTCATTTTATTTATGCCATACCATGTTTAAAGTTCATGTTTAAAAGGCTTTTGTTTTAGTTATACATTGCCTTAAATGTTTATTCTTATTGATGAAAGTTTCCGCTATATTGTTATCCTTACTGGGCATTTGAGCTCACCACTTTTCTATGTTTTATTTTTCCCAGGAAGTGAAGATGTAAGTTATGAATGACCTGCAGGGATATTATGAGGGGATTATAGTGTGGACTGTGGAAACATTATGTTGTTGTAGTAGTTTTTCATTTTATGATGTAATGTAAAACTTATGAATATATCTAGTGTTTCCAAGGCTACTAAACCAATCGGTCTTTCGAGATTTGATCTTTCTTGTGATCATGCCAATGTTATGTAATAATGCACCGACTCTAGGCAACTAGGGTCGGGGCATTACATCACTACTTGACATAAATATGTAATTGCTAGAAGTTATTGTGGTAATGTTTTGTGGATGTAATAGAAATCCAAATATTTCAAGTTGAGTTTCACTATAAATAAAATTATTTATGATATAATAAATTCTATTTCATTTTCTATAAATTCATAACATAACTCACATGAATACATCATAGATATTATAGCCTATTTCTAATGAGATCACATAGTAAAGAAACATATAGTGATCAGGTTTATTAAAACTAGAGATCTAGTTACAAATATTTCCCATATACCTTTAAATTATAATATATTAAAATAAATTAAAAACATGGTATGTTAAACATAATGTGATTATTACATTCACTTTTTTTAAATAACTCCTAACAATGAAAAAATCCTTGAAAAGGGGGTGGGGGAATTTATTGATTTAGGTTTTCTATTAACTCTTTTTTCATTTAATTTATCATTTTCCATGATGTTAAATGATTGAAATTACATTAGTTAAATAAGTTTCTTGTTAAAATTAATGTATATTATATCATATCTGGAATCATTTAGATTATAGTAAAATCTTTTTCAAAAATGTTCTCAAATTCTCCAAATTCACTTATATAATTTTATCCCACATGATTTGATATAAATTTATTCCCATATAAGATTTGATATAATTTCTAAATCATTAAATTGATTCTTCTTTATCAACTTAGATATCATATGGATCAATATTTTATGATTTAATTTTTTTAATATTTATATTTTAACTATTTTTCTTTGATCTAAATTCTTTCATTATATTTTAGGTTTTGATGCACTCTTTTTAACTACTCAATAATAGAAAAGTGTTCTTCAAAATTTTCAATAGGTGTATTCTATAATATTTTGTAAGATGAAACAATTTTTAGTTAAAAATCCTTTAGAAGATTTTACAGAAGAGGAATGTCACTTATTGTTATCAAGAGATAACTTTAAAAAGGTTGAACTTTCTGTAACATCATGAAATTATATAATATGAACATCATATTCAATATAATTTATGACATGAAAAAAAAATAATTGTAGTTAGCATAACACCCTGATAAATTATGATAAATTTATTTTTAAATAAATTAAATAAATTAAATATCTTCAATATATTACATCACACACAACATTGAGTTTGGTTTTTGTTAAAAAAAATAATGGTATTTGCTTGTGTTACACGAAACATTGATTTTATATTTCATAATTACAAAAGTAACTTATGAGAATGGTTTTGAACCATGGACGTAGGGAAAAAAATAATGGAAATAGGGTATTTATAATCTTTTTCAAAACTGTGGCAACCAGAGCCATTGGAACAGGCCTTCCCAATTTCCATGGTTTAAAACATAGAAATAAGTCATCTGTAGCCATTAATTAATCCATGTTTATTTCTTGATACAACCATGATTTAAATATGTAAATTAGATCCTAATATCATAGATAAAATAATGGAAGTAGGTATTCTATATCCACGGTTTAGATCATGTCTATTCCTTGATACAACTATGATTTAACAACAAAAATCGGAGCCTAAGACCATGATTGAAACCATGGTAGTAGTTCATTGATATCCATGGTTTTAACCATGGTTATTTATTGATATAGCTATGGTTTCACCATGGATATTAGAGGATACATACTTGCATAGAACCATGGATATATCCTATATATTCTATATGAACTTACAACTTCCTGAGCCTCCGCCTTTTGTAGGTTTAAACATCATATAGCACCAAAAAAATCATCAAGAGACCAATTTTTTTATCATTTACATGATTTTAGGAACCATTTGAAATACCTTTAATGAAGTTAGTGATTCTAAATAGATATACAACTATAATATATTTTTTAATTTCTATCTTTATATAGAATATTAGTGGGATTGAGAATGCTACTAAATGTGAATATATTAACTACATGGTGTATAAATACAACTGTAAGATTCATGTGGTTCTGTAACCAAATAATAATGAGGTAGAACTCAATGGATTTTTGTGTAGAGTATGTTTCCTATATTACTATCTTGGATTATCATTCATCCATGACATATAGATATTCAATAATGAAATTGTTTCTCAATTTTATGAAAATGATTTGGATCAACATATCCTAATCAAAGTATGTTTATTTAATAAGGGGTTATGATTATCTATAGTGTAGACCTATTGTTTCATAGAGTACGGGTTATGTATGTGGTTAGTTCTATTTATTTTCAACCACATCTCAAAACTTTGGTTTTTTGGGAGTGAATTTCAATACTATTTGTACTCCTACTAATTAAAATTTAGGATTTTTCAATTTGAGATGTTCAATGGATGAATTAAATAGCATCATGTTAGACTCTTAGCTGGTCGACTATGGTTATTTTGGATTATTTTTTTATGGTGTAAAAATCATAATGGTCAGAGAAGGGATTATATATGGTTATTTAGGTGTTTGAGAGACCTACACGAGATTTATGAATTTCATCATTTATAGTTTCAACATTTACCCTGGTGTCTATCTGATAACTCAAAACTAGTTTTAAAAGTTAGTGGTTATTCCTCTAATAAAAGAGGCTTTAGATAATAAAACATGTGGGAATAATGGAGGGCTTCATTGATTTAAAACATTCATCCTGGAAAGTGTGTGTTGATTCTTCATCATTGACCTTTTTATAAGAAAATGTATGAATCTTAGAAAAGAGATTCATAATTGGTACATTGATCAAGTCATAGATTTAGTGGGGGTCGAATAAATGTTGAGAGATATTGAATCTATAGATGGGTCCTTAATAGTAGGTTGGAATCTAAAGTTATATGAGAACTTTTTTAGGTTAAAATAATTTCTAAAATCTAATTTTTAAAATATAAAATGGAGTGGAGGGAAATATATAGGGATTTACTTCTAAAGTAAGGTGATTGAAACACTAATTATATTCCTGCATATGTCAAAGCGATGAAATTATTAGGAATGAAAAATCTTTTAAAAGATGATGGATCGATTGAGTCAGATGTGGATACTTTGGGGATTTAGTTTCTAGGAATTTTGTGCATGAACCCACTAATCAAATCTATGAATACTGTTTGCATGGTCATTTTGAAATGGTAAATAAATTGGTGGAAATATTTCTTTAGGTTTTAACAACCTCCATTATGGAACCATTTCCTTTTTACAAAAAGAAAGCGAAATTTATAAATGTATTAACTAAATGGGTGTGGATATTATGCCGGATTCAGATGGATTACTAGGTTTTATTTACATTGTTAATTTTGATTTCATTAAGGGGGTGTTGGGAGTGTTGTATCTTAATTCTTTAGGAGTGGAATAATTTCAAAGTCCAAGGAAGCCACTATGTTTGTTTTGATTCCCAATATTAATAATCCCTTTCAATTCCATCAGTTATATCTAATTTGTTTGCGCAATTTTTATTATACGTATATTAGTACCACCCTCAATAATAGTTTGTACTATATTCTATAAATTATTATATCATAGGAAAAAATGGTTTTAATAAGGGAAGAGAAATTCAAGGGGAATTAATAATTACTTAGGAAATGATGGAAGAGTTAATCTCGAATGTTCTATGAGGTAATGTGATGATCAAACTTCATATGGAGAATTTATACAGAAAATAGTATTGGGGATTAATTATTCTATATGTATGAAGGATGGGTTTAAATAACCAAGTGTGTTATTTAATGTTTTAGTTTTTCTTATTCTCCGTAGATGTCGATTTCTCTCAATATTAATACCTTTGGGTTCATCAAATATGAGAGAGGCCTTTATAAAGGTGAAACAATATCTCAAACACAATTTATCATTGCACAAGAATCTCTTAGTAGATATTCTAATAATTTTTTAGATGAGGGGATTATGTGGTGGTTTATTTTCAGGTATCGGTCTTTAGGAATATCTAATCATTTTTTCACTCTTTATCTATCAGTGTTCATTAATAGACAAAAAATATATGATTAATCTCAGTTTCCATTTCGATATATTTATATTATGGAGTTTTTAGACCATTAACTCAAGTATATATAGTGTACTAGATTTTGAAAATTTAAATTTTAGTAGACCTTACCTCTTTGAGAGGTGGGCAAGTATTAAGAGGAGGGGATTCTATATTGAGAATCTAGGGGATCCTTTGATCTATGGGCATATTAGAATTCAAAATGATTAATCAACACTAACTGGATTGGTTAATTGGATTTATACATGTAAAAATATATGTTTATCTTTTGGTGGAAAAATAATTTTACAAAAATGTTTACGTCAATATATGGATATTCATGTTGTCTTTATGGTCATGGTGCCAAAATCGGTCATACACAAATCAGAGATTTTGTTCTATTACTTTCTTGGTGATAGTGGTAGGGACAAAAATTTTCATTAGGATGGATGGAGGCCATTCTCTAATCCAATGGATGAGGGTGGTGTTAATATTCATGGATTTAATGAAAATATGAAATCTATTCATGTTATGTTTTCCTGGGTCCTTATGAAATATTATTATTTATGGGAATGGTTTACTCATTCCATGAATGGATGTTTATGGTTAGTGATAGTAGGAAAAATTTGAAGATCAAATTCTAGAATTTGGAATGGGAAGGTGTTAATACTTCATACTATCATTGAGCATACTCATTTGATAGTGGGTACTAGTGATGTTTCCTTATGAAATGATATTTTTCTAAGATCTCAACTATTCTAACCTAGATATCCTTCTTCAAATATTATATTTAAGTAGGAATTAACATATCTGGATTTCCTGTATGAAATTATTGATGTTCCCACAAATTAATTGTTAATGATTTTATTCAATCTATGACCATGTATTGGATAGTATATATTTTGAATGGTAATGTAATTTTTTATACTTTTAATTTTAGATATTCCACTAGAATTTCAAATCTTAATATTCACCATGTGGATAACATATGGGACAAGTGTATTCCTATCAATTTTTTCCTCATACAAAGAATTATGAGGAATTTTTTACATACTGATAATGTTCTTTAAATGATATGTATCCTTCGGATGGTATAATAAAATTACATAAGATTTAATTTAAATTTAGTTATATGAATGGATATAACATAAAATAATATGATAAAAAATGAAATGCATGATTGATGGGAATTAATGATTCCAAAAATTTATGAATTACATTTGATAAAAATCATTGAAAGTAACAAACATATGGGTAATATAAAATTTAATATGGATATTTGTATAAACATTCATATAAAAAGTAATATTAATTAATGAATATGAATGAAAATCATTTAATTAACTACCAGATGTGGTCAATATGAATATTGCATAAATTAAGACATGAAAAACATTTTAGTAAGTAATTCATAATGGATTTGAAATAAAATTTGAAAAATGGTCATTCCCATTCTAGAAATAAATAATACATATAGATATTCTATAACTTATTTTTTAATGCATTCATCAAATCAAAAATTAGCACAAAAATAAATGCATAATTTGATAGGATCACAAATATCTTAGTCTATGTAAATAAAAAATAATATTTTTTATATTAATGTGTGTTAATATTTGAAAAGAAAGAAAAAAAGTGAGTGGGAAGACAATGACATACAATGATCCTTGTCATGTGGATAAAGACATAGAATAACCTTTTATATTAAAGTATTTTAATATATAAAATTAATTTTTTTTAAAATTTGAGAAAATATATATTTAATAATGAGTTTAATTTTTTAAATTAGGAAACCAAAAAAACTTATAGTGAATTTTAGGGATTTTTCATTTTTTTCATTTTTTGATTAATAGTGAAGAATACTGAATTTTAATTGTACACTGCCTTTTCATAAATAGTTTATATTGCTAAATTATACATTGAATTTCTTTTAAATTAAAATAATTCAATTTTATATCAATTAATCCAATTTAGGACATTGGAAACAATTTCATTTTGTATTTAGATATAATTTTGTTTAATCTTTTGAACATTTTCACATTAAAAACCTGCTTTCTCATAATATCCATAAGATTAATTTTAAATAAAAAATTTACACTTCGGTAAATTGAATTTAGAAAAATTGATACCATATTTTCAATCAGAATAATAAATAATTTCTAATATGTTGAAAATAATTTTTGATGAAAATTAATTGTGAATTTAGTAAAAATTTATTACCATGGTTAAGGTAAAAATGGATTTATCAGGGGTTAAACTAATAGTATAAGAGTTAAAAATTACTTACCAATTTTTTTACACCCATTTAATAGTCATATAATGGCATAATATATTTTAGTTTCTAGAATGGACCATTTTAGAATCTTGGTACATGATAAAAATGTCGGTATTATTGAATCTTTTCCAAAAAATTGAAGCGTACAACTCACATCACTTATAAAATGATACCCCCCCGAATTTATTCATTACACATTGAAACCTATTTGGTTGGAACAATAACATCCCAAATAACATAATAAAATCACTCTCCTAAACCTATAATACATTTTTTGGGTTGAAATCCAATCTAGTAAGGATTTAGTGAAAGTTTATGGAGGATACTTGAAGAAGTTGTAATGGTTTCAATGAGCATCATTATTTTATTTCATTCTCCACCTGCATCAATTATTATTAAAAAATTATGATATAATAAAATTATTATATTCCATATACTAATTTTTTTAATAATAACAGAAATACCTAAAACCATATCCACATCTATCAAATGGGATATGGGATCATCATTTTTGTGTACGGCAAAGTACCACCTCGCGAACCGATATCATTCGTTCTTCGATGAAAGGTTTTCAAAATTGGGTATGATTATGGCTATATAGTATAAATATAACTTTTTCATATCATAATTATACACATGGATTCATTATATCATATATACCTTTTTATGTTCCATTCCGCTGTGGAAAGGATAATGTCCCTTGTGTGTAAGACAGACTACCGCCTCGTGAAGTGATGTAACCCATCATTACCTGACACTTTTCCTAGAAGGTGAAAAGGATAATGTTAATAATAATAAGTCATATAAATAAAATAATTTATATATTCCAAATATATTTATAACTATTAAAATATAATATATATTTTTACCCTTCCACTCACTTAAAGATGATAACATCGTTTGTGTACGTGTGGACTACCGCCTTCACAATGAGACACCAATCTCTTTTCATCACCACAAAAAATAGATGATACATATAATTATACAATATGGCATTTATGATAATATTATAATTATTAAAACATAAAATATTACTTACCAATTATTCATAATGGTCATTGGAAAATGGAAATGTTACTAATGTGTACGTACGACCTACCATCTCCATGGTCGCAACACAATTCAATTTTCATAACCATATATCATGATGAGTTTGAAAATAATAATTTATGTATAAATTTTATAACTATTTAATTATTACTATTATAGATGCGATGGAACTATATAATATTCACAATAACTGGAACTTTCAGAATAAATAACAAATGAGAAAACAAGGGGAATAACACCAAACAAAATAAAAATAATGAAATATTGTTATCAAATGGGTGGTATATTGTTATAATAGGATCATATATGTTATTATAAATATTATTATGGTTTTTGTTTTGGTATAAGTTAATAACTTGTTTAAAACAACTACATAGGATGTTAACGAATATTCAATCAAAAGGAAGCATGAGGTAAGGGATTTCTTAACTCAATTTTTGTTAATTGTGTTAATTTTCCACTTCATTGAATATGAAATTATAAGAATATTTTTATAATTTCTTTTTATTACATTATGATTCATTTTTTATTTTTATATTTATTTATTGTTGAATCACATAATCAATTCATTTATTAATTCTCACTTCAATATTTGGATCATTGCAACAGTTTATTTCACATTCTCACTATAATCAGGATTGTTCACTCTTGAATTTCAATTATAGGAAATTATTTTCCCATCTCATAATAAAACTATTTTATTTTTTTATCCTATGGTTATTCATGATATTTTCATTTAATAGGGTCATTTTCCCACTCTTTTTGTACTTACATTATCCGAGAAAATGTTTTTAAGAATTTACAGAATCATTTCTATCTTCAGTCAAAAATATTTTTTACTTCCAAACCCATGTTTTTTAAAAATGTATTAAAAAATATTATTAATATTTCTAAATGATTTATTAATGTCATATTACCAATTATTAATTTTTTTTTAAAAATTCAAAGTAATATTATATTGTTTTCAAAACAATTCCCATTTGCCTTTTATAAAAAATGTGAAAAAAGTATTTATTTTAACATGCACAAAATGTAGGGAATTTTCCTCAATAAAGACCTGAATTTTTTTAAATATTCCTTTATAAGTTTTAAAATTAATATTTAATGAAATTTATTTTGAAATATTTTAGGTTTTAAACACTAGTTTTCAATATTGAGAAGGATATTTTCATCCAGAATGTTTTTAAAGATATTTTTTTTGGAATTTCTATTCATCAATTACAATAACAGTTTATTATTACTCCAATGAATATATTTTTTATTGATAACATCCTTATTCTTTATAAGTTTTTGATAATTTTGACCAAGGAATGTATGGAAATTCACTTCCTTGATTCATTTTTGTAGTAATTAACTTCCTCTTGAATTATTCAGTTTCCTATAATCATTAGACATTAAATTATTCTAAATATCAATATTATTTATCAAGGATATGTTTATTGATTAAACCACATATAATTTATACAATCAATTTACCAAATTTAATGTTATTGGTTTATCTAGGGAAATATTGATAAATTCATATTCATTACTAAATACAAATATTTTTTGAAAAATAATATTGATTCATGAATTAAATATATTATTAGATAAATGAGTAATGATTTAGAAATGAAATAATGGATGGGGAACAAAATTTATATAGTTCCTCGATGCATCAAAAGACTAATGAGACAAATCACTTTCCCAAACTTAATTTGTTTTTGCATTTAGTTTTAAACTATTTTATTTAAGGTATTGATTGTAGAGGTATCAAATGAGTTGTTACCCACAAGTTTTAGAATGTCCTGAGTGTATATATTGATAGTATAGGTTTTCATGTGCCTAAGACATGATAACCAAGAATTAACAATTTCCTTCATTAAGAAATCTGTTATTATTATCCATGAGATTTTCACTATGATATTATATATGAATTAATTTCATTCCTAGTTACTGATTAAATTAAATGTGTTATCGGTTATTTATCTTTCCATATTGATTATTATTTATCTAACCATGATAGTTATGTAATTTAAATGAAATGTGTGTTCAGTTATTTAACTTTTCAAGTAGATTATGATTACTAATTCATGATAGCTTCCTATGAACTTAACCCTTACTAATCATTTGTGATCACCCTTATTTTATTTCCTATCTCATAAATTCATGTAGTGTACTATTTTTTATATGAAATGATATTCTTGAGGGAATGGTCTTATTCTTAGAAAATTATTATTTCATAATTGTTGTTTTCAAATGTAATTTAAGAATCAAGTATGTATATAGTTTTCCAAGAATAATGAACTATTTGGTAAATAAGGATACGATTCCTGGTATCATATGACAATGAAATAATGTAGACTGATACTTATGACTACTAGGGATAGGGTCACTACAATTGGTATTAGAGGAAGTGTAGTAGAGACCTTGGGAACTAGATTTTGAAAAAAATAGATTACAAAATAGAAAATTATGATAGAATATATGGATAAGTGTAGAGTAACATCCTAAATTTTTTATAAGGTAGTGATTATGTTTATTTTCCTTGTAATATATCACTATATAAATAATTCAAGTAGCCATGGTTTTGGAACAGCTGTACCTATGGGTAGTTACTTTTGAATGGTTTTCCTAGGCTTGACTCAATCATCCCCAGGTGCATGGAAATTGGCCTTACTCTACCACTAGTTTTACACTCCTGAGGGATATACTTAAGATAATTCATATTTTCCTTAAAAACCTTTTTTATGGATTAAGAATAGATATATCCATAAAGAAACCATGTTTGTGATTATGAGATCAGCTATGAATAAAGTATTCAATTAATGATAAGTTTTTCAAAAGATTTGGGTCTATAAATTATGTTTCATAATGATATGATCTAATCTAGTGTGTACCTCCATTTATTAATGGTGAATATTAGAAGGAATGGGAACCACATAAATGAGTGTAATTAAAATAGTAATAATGATAGTTTATTTTATGGTTTAAGAAAATATTCAAAAGGAAACTAGTCTCTCAAACATTATCATCTTTTGGGGAAATAATTTCTGGTGCTAACAAGATAGAAAAATAAATCTCAAAGTATTATGGATTCAAAGGGATGAACAAGAATAAGAGGATGGCCGGGAAAAAGATGGATAATGGAAAGAAGAGAGAGAAGGATTTACCACATGTGATTATTATGGAAATAAACACTCTGGTACTTTATTTAATGGAATGTGAGTTTACTACAGTTAAAAAAAGAAAGGCCACCATTATTGTGATTTATATGGTAGTAAAAAAGTATCCAATGCATAATGCTTGGACTGTAAAGATATGTAGCACTACATAAATCAATGTCTCAATCATCAAAGGAATATACCTCAAAAAATATAATGGATCATGGTAATAATTTTAAAATTACCACAAACTACGAGGAATCATTAATGTTATTTTTTTATATAATATAATTATTTCATTTAATTATTTTATCAATGATATTATAGTTATAATAATTATAAAATTTACGAAAACTATACTACAATACTATTTCATTAAGGATTTGAAATCATTTGTCGAATAATATTAATACAAGTGATAGAGTGGAAAGTCTAACTTCATCGAATAAAATTATTATTGGAATGATATCCCTTAATAAGCTATTGATATATAGATAATGATGCTGGGATAATGAGATGATTTTTATAGATAATTTAAATTGGGTAGTGTATAATACCTTGGAAATGATTAATTTTTTGTCGAAAAAGTTTTATATGATGTTATTGATTGAGTTAACATCATTTTTTAAGGAATATATCCAATAATCTTTTTTTTACTTGATGAATAAGGATACTTGATTTTTTCAATATGGTTTCATGATAATTTAGGTAATTTATATGTTTTAAAAGAATACTTAATGAAGGAATTCACATGTTTGGCATGAGATTATTAAGATATAATTCATGTTATTTGAGAGATTATTGATAATTTCATTTTGATAAATTCATTGACCTTTATTCTAATGTTTTGGATCTTAATATTTTTTAATGGTCATATGTTTTATCATTTTTGAAATAGTTTAGGCTGAAATTATAATGTAGTTTTAGAGATTAATGTTTTACATCCCCAGATGGATATTTATGCATATTGGATAACATGTGCTTACTACATTGGATTTGGAAAATATTTAGGGATATATAGAAATAATTTTCACTCTTTTATGGATATTATGATCCATTAGATGTGAATTTTAGTGCATCAATAATAACAAATCATTTATAGATATTCATTTCTTGGAGTAAAGGATAAATTAGAAATTGATCAAAGAACAAACAAAGGATGAGATTGCCCTTATGAAATAGAATGAAAGAAAGTACATATATATTCTCATGAAAGTTTATTAACTTTAGGAAAAGAATATTGAAATAAAATTTTATCCGATTAAAATCATTTTTTATGATATCAATGACCCTATTCACACCTAATTTTTACGGTGTTTTGTTCATTAACCTTCTATGGATCACGCAATTTCTTTTGATTAATTTAATCTATCACTATATATTTGTCCATGGGTGTTAGTATTTTCTTCCATATCCATGATTTCATTTCCTCACAATTTTTTTCTTAGTATAAACCCAGTTACATGTTATCCCACTTGTGAACTGTACTCCACTATCTCCCTAATTAAGAAGATTTTTTATTAACACTATTCATGATGTGGGTTTTCCAATAATGATATTTAAAAATATAAAACCCTTTATTTCCGTGATCAATTTTAAATTTCAAGGGTGTAATTTAAATAAGGTTAGTAGAATCTTACACCCTGAAATTCTAGAATATGAACATCATATTTGATAGCATGTATGACACACAACACCAATCGTAGAAGGAAATATTCGTTCTTAGACTTTACGATATATTTATTTTTATATATATTCAATATATTCAATGGATTTCATTATAAAAAACACTGATTTTATCTTGGGTTACATGAAACAGTAATATTATCCTGCGTTACACAAAAACACTAAGTTTATCTTTCCTTACATGCACTACAATGTTTAATCAAAATGTGATACTCTATTAAAATATTATTAAAACATGACCATTATAACATATACATTAAATTAATGATTATTTATAGAGTCAAATTAGAAAAAATAAATATTTTACACATGTATATTTATTATTTATTGATATTAAATAAAAATTAGAATCATTTGGAAGAAAATGAATTTTTTTCCAAAAAACTATATTATTCTAAAAGATAGTTTATTCTTTCTTTTCACACATAATTTAAAATTAATTTTTAAAAAATTCTGAAAACTTATATGAAAAAGGGAACTTAATTTTTTTATTGGGATACGAAAACAATCTAATGGTGAATTTTTGGGATATTTATGAAATGTTTCATTTTATTATGAATAGTAAAAAATAATGAATTTTAATTGAAAACTACCTTTCCATTTAAATAATTTATAATGTTAATTTTTTTTAAATTTATTTTAAAGTTTCATTAGTTAGTTTTTTATCAATTAATCCAATTTATGTCATTTGAATCAGTTTAATATTGAATTTATAAATAAAAACTTTTTAATCTTTTTAACATTTTCACTTTCAAAACCCACTTTTTTATCACAGGTGTAATATTATGTTAAATTAAACTTTTTCAATATGGTGAACATAATATGGTAAAAAGGATTCCATATTTTGAATCAACAAAATTTTTAATTCTTAATACATTCAAATTAATTTTTGACCCAAATGAGTAGTGAATACAGTAAAAATTAATTACCTTGGTTAATTTAACAAGGACTTTACCAGGGGTTAAACTACATAAAAAGGGTTAAAATGAACTTCTAACTTTTCTAAAACCGATTGGATAGACATTTTATGATCTCTTCTCTTCAAGGACTGAAAATGAAACATTTTGGAAGCTTGTTACATGGTAAAAATGTGGGTATGATTGAATATTTTCAAAAAAATTACAAGTACTACACTCACCGCACATATAAAAGGCCACCCGTCTCCTCTCATCATAAAAACTTCACACCTATTTGGTTTCGCATACAGATCTATAAGTCGTATAAAATGGTGCTCTAGTATGATTATCCACTAGGCCTTAGCTGTACCTCCCCGTATTCCAAACATTTCTAACTAATAGCGAGTGTCTGAGAGGTGCTAGTGGGGATACTATACCATTAGGCGGTGATAATAATAATGGTCCATATATGAATATTACGATGGAAGAAAGAACATAAATATAATTAAAACAATTGAAAAAAAATAATAACCATGTACAAAGATAGTAGAAATAAACAAATTCCAAAATGAATACAGTTTGTAGACAGTAAGCATTCTTGGACATAAAAAGAAGATAAACTAGGTCTCTCATGGACGAACATAATAGTACATATATATAAAATAATACTAAACTCAAAATTAAACTCCAGATGATGTAAACAGACAACCATGGCCACTTCCATCTATCCCATACTAAATAGTACAACACGATCACTAAGATCTAACTCTCAAGCCTGGTCAATTACATGATCTCAGAGATATAAAGTCTACATGCATCATGAAAGGCCCATATAGGGTGTGATTATATATATTAGTAGGCCACCACCAATATGTTCTTATCACAAATCCATGAATAAGGTAGGTTAATTCTAAATATAAATAAAATGGTAAAGCACACCCATTTAATATTTAAATCACATCCCTTATGCTCAAAAGCCATAAGAAGGATATATCTACGTCATCCAACACCGGTATAAGGCTGAACGTTTCCCCACCAATTATATATATGGAGTATGACACCTATTATCATATCTATATATTAGAATTGGTGAGGATCCATGGATTAGCTTCAAATGAATCCCTAATGAATAGAAACCCATGTGAACCATCAGTATCCACAAAAAACATAACACTGACACCTCATGTCCTAAACCATGAGACTAGAAATCCCAAAAACACTCCTAAACAAGTCACTAGTCCCTTTAAACTCTACTTAAAAAATAACTTTTGACTTTAATCTTGATGTCCTGAGGCACAGGGATAGATGTTCTCCATTATATAATCACTGTCACCTTAGTAACTAACATCCCGAGGCATATTGATATACATCCTACCAATATCCTGGACCATTGACCTCAATCATAATGACAAGCCTCATCCCCCAACCCATGGTCTCAACACTACCAACCGATGATCCATCATGATCCATGTGGACTTTTATAGAGTTCACCTATAGCATATCTCATGATCAACACCCTTCCATAAGCTGCATAATGTACTAGGGCCTCCACCCAAAATTATTGGTCAACACCAGCTTGTTCTGAGTCCTATCTATGTGAACAAGACTCCAATAGTTCATTATCTAAAAAATAGTGAAAAAAAATAAAAAAACATAATCCATAAAATCAAGAAACTCATGCCCCTATGACCAGCTTTCTAAATCCTGATGGTCAACACTATCTAAAGTCCTGAGATCCATGACCTCAACAAAAATATGTCGTCACTTAAACCTAATGACCATATCAACTCATCATTGTATTCATTATCACCCCATATGTATTAAAACTCACCCAAACTAAATAACCACATCACCACAATCTTGGAGATACACAACTCCTCTATCTGTAGGCCAAGCTCATCTCATTTCCATGGAACTCAAGATTTCAATATTAAAATTTTTATTAATTTAAAGACACACCCAACCTAATATTCCCAAGTGGTCCAAATCCTATTACTAGGTTTATCATACAAATAAATAGATAGGGAATTCCCAATGACATCCCATAACATCCCTTTAATCAAATTAAAATAAAACATTAATTTATTAGGGTGTCACTCAGTAAAACCATATGTAATATATAGAACACATCCCTAAAACATCTAAAAAATTATGGATAAATCTAGAAACTACATAAACTATACCAGTAGGCACTTTATCATTGGATTTTGACCTCTAACTTGAGCGAAATTGAATGGAAATGATGTTTTAGACGAACACTATAAAAATTGGGTAAATGATAATGCATGGATTTAGTGCTCCATATGAATAGATTAAATGAAAACTGATGTTATAATATAGAAGGCCTTACCAAGTAGAATTTGTATCCACCAACAGATCAAGAATCAGTGCTGGGATGGAGAAGTTGGCTCAAACCCTAGGTGGAAGAAGAGGAAGACCGTCATGTGAATGTGGTAGAAATGGAAGATAAGAGGTGTAAAAGAAGTAAATGTAGGTATGATAAAATTCATAATTTCACCCATATAAAAGATCCACATGGTTTGGATATCCATGCACCTAACATGCAATGATCTCTATCTAAACACCATATATGCAAGGGCTACGCACAAGGTTTTCAGAAGCACAAAAAAACTCTATGATTCACCTCTGCTAAAAACAAAAGAGGTTCTGCAAGGTTGTGAACCCCCTATTGAAGGTTTTGAAAAACCATTTATATTTCTATTAGTGGGTCACATGGTTACTGCTAGGAGGCTGCACGGTTGGTCCAAACCATGCACCTTTGTTTTTTGCTTCCCCGATGTGGAGTTTATGATATTTGACTATCTTGAATGTCACCTAAAACCCTGAGGAATGTAACAGGACTTAAAAAAATTCTATTAATAACAGATTGGGTCATAAAATCTCTTAGAATTAAGATAGTAAGATCTGGATAAAGGTTGGTCTGACCATCAAACATAAAAATTAAAACTGGTTGGGAAAAATATGGCCCACTTCAAAAACCGAGACACTACAGTCTCCCCACCTTAACATAGTTCATCCAAAATCAATCAATCCTCATCTATAGATGGTACACAATATACCCATCTAATCTATATTATCTTGGTATAACATAGATTTTATGTTGTAGGTCAACTCCCATTATGGTGATCCATGCTTTAGGAGTAGCCTTCTCAGTCATTCTCAAACCAAAAATAATCATTATGATGGTCCATTCACCATCCTTGGAATCAATATTCCTCCCAAGGTGAATCATCATTCCTACACCCCATCATGTGCTAAAATTATTCCTGTGTCATACCTGATGGACATCAAGTCACACATCTCATCTGATTCCCATGAGTACTTGAGCCATACATGACACACAGAAAAACCCCATGTCACCAGAAGCCCTTAAATCCCTCACCTCAACATATGCTTAAAATAATCCAATATCTTATATAGTTATTCATGCCCATCAAAATTCGAATTCCTAGAAACCTTATATAAAACCCGTATCATGTCGATTCCCAGATTCCAATGCACATTATATGGAAATCGCATTGCATCAATGCCCAAATACCTATTCACCATATGTAAAAACTGCATCATATCGATGACCATAATATATCCTAGTTCCAAAACACCTCAAATATATATATCCCACATCATAACCAATGATAACATATTAACCGGGTCCTATTTAGTCCCAAAATAGTACATGTTCACCTCCTGTGCCAAAATCAGCAAATTCCAAAATAAGAGATACCCGATCATGCCCACGACAAACCTATAACTATAGTTGGATCTATATCTTGATCTATCCTTGGACAGTCAAAAACATGCACCTAGTCAAAATAATGTCCACCCGAATCATGAACGCCATGTGGAGCTGCACCAGCAATAGGCCACTGACCCCACTACTGGGTCCCATGTTCTGTACCACAACCTTTATCTGAAACAGAATCCCTAATTCCATCTCCTAGTATTGCACTTAGTCCGTCCATATATCCCTATATCTTTCCCATTCCCTAGCTACTAGATGTTTGAGAGATATTCTTATAGAACCTCTCCATATGGCCCATTTGGCTGCATGACTGGCACTGATTTGAAACCCAATCGCATTGGGTATAAACATGTCCCAACTACCCTAACTAGAAGAACACTACTAAAGACCCACTCCTTGGTGGTCAAACAAAATATTTTTCTAGAATTCCCTACCAAGACTCCTTGTTTCACCAACTACTACTACCCGAAGCATCACAGATCAGTTCACCTGATGCTATGACCCAACTCAAATATGACAAGTCTGTCAGGTTTCCCTCATCTATCAGTTACTAATTCAAAACTTCTAAGAATGAATATAACCTGAGTATGTTTACCTACACCCTGATGGAATTTCACAAACCATCCTCAAAATGCCTCACTCTAGGGATATGATCACCCACCATAATAGGTGAAAATCGTGACCGGTTGTTAAAGGTCACCACATAGTCTCTGACAGAAGTATCTCCATACCGGAGGTTCAATAACAACTGGTCTCTATCCTCCCTCAATTTCATTGAAAGGACATGCCAATAGAACCTAGCCTCGAAGTCATTATAATCCAATCACTCATATCTTCCCACCTGAAACTGTACATCCAACCGGTGCTTTTCCAATCCTCTAGGCATTACATCACCTACTTCACCCTTAGGACAATGGGTGTCTCAAGAAGATTGATGATAGTCTATACCAAATCGATCCAGTTATCTGCTTCTTGTGTTCCACCCTCACCCTGAACATATAGTGGGTTTTGATATTGGAACTCAGGAGTGATATGATCCATATATGGTTTAGCTCCCAGAGCTCCCTGATCAATACCATGTAAGACCCATTCCAAGCTCGCCCTGATAATATCATCAGGACATGTCCCAAAGTCATCCATCTATGGCTGTACCACCTATATAAGTTCCTGTACCTATGGATCATGATCATATCAAGCCTTTGGGGCCTCATCATGATAATCAGTGACCACATCTCGTGCCTGATCTTGTGGCACCATATGACCACCCTTGTGACGCTTTACTAAATCCCATCTCGGTAGAATCTTACTGAATACCAATAAAAATGGCCAGAAAACCATAAATTACATATATATACACACACACACACACACACATATATATATATTTCATATATAGGGAAATATGTAATAGGAAGTGCATCTAACCTCCCTTACACTCTCCTACCACACCCCTGTCATATGACATTTGGCCTGAAGGCACCTTACATACCCATATTAAGGGTAGGTATTATGTATAATATGGCCTCATAGACCTTTCTCTACCCTCATCGGAGTCAAAATTCCCATATAATCTGGCCTCATGTCCTATTTACTATCCACATCAGAGTGATAAATCATATATCATATATATAAATTTGGGATAACAAATTAGAATTCCACCAAAGTGGCTATACATTAAACCACTTTTAGATTCTTTATTGACACATTAAAAAACTTACACCCTGTAATAATCCCTACCCACTTATAAAAGATTCTAGACCATGTATCCCATGGATACAGAATAACATAAATATATATTTAGAACCACACACCATGTTTGGCTGAGTAGAATGCCACCAAAGAGGCTAATAAAGAAAACTCAATTTTGATTCATTGATGAAAATTTAAACAGTACAACCCCTTTTAGTGAAATTTTGGTTTCCAATTAAAACCACAATCGAAATACATCATATGAGCCTAATATCCTATCATTATGCATAATCTAATCTCCCATTCCATACTAGACCAAGGGGAAAAATCCATATAATAGATAACCATTAGATCGTAGTTTTATACTCAATGTGGAAATCAAATAATCTATAACACAATATTATAGAGCATCAATTTCTCACCAATTGAAACTTGGTCTATCATCCATGCATGGGGATACGTGCACTGAAAAATGGGCCCTATACATTGTTCTCTCTATATCCTAGTCTCCAGTCTAACATTGAAAAAAAAACTAGACCAAATAAAGATATGAAAATGCCTTTAATATTATTTTTTGTGTCCTAAACCAGAGGCCACATAAAATAATGATCTGGGCTAGTTGGCCTCTAAGCCTTAGGTGTTCCACCCTTTAAGCCAAAGACTTCTGACAAGCAATGAAGGTCTGATAGGTGATAGAGGGGAGATTATACCCTATATTGGTGATAATAATAATGGTATATATATGAATATAACAGTGGAATAAAGACCATATATAGAATAAGAAACAATGACAACACAATAGAAGAATATACAATGGAAGTAGTAATAAACAATATCCCAATGACATTCCATTTTTAGATAATAAACAAACCAGGTCATAAAATGTAGATAAACTAGGTTTCTAGTGGTTGACCATTACAATACATATATATATATATATATATATAAGTATGCTAAACTTAAAAGTAAATTAAATCTAATACAAAGAAACCACCATTGTCCATTTCCATCCATCCCATTCTATTAAGTGTTACTTGATCACTAAGGTCCTTCTCATGAGCATGATCCATTACCTGATCTCATAGACATAAAGACAACATGTGTCTCAAAGGGCCCATGTAGGGTGTGAGAATAAATATCAATAGCACACCACCAACATGTTCCCATCTTATATCCATGACTAATACAACAATATTCTAAATATAAATAAAATGTTAAAGCTTACACATTTAATATTTAAAGTATATATATTGTTCTTTGGATCCACAAGGAAGTGCTACATGATTTTTCCAACATTAGTATAAGTCTAGACATGTGCCCCCAATTATATATATGGCATAAAATTGATGTTCGAATATATATAATTTCAGTGGTTAGGATCCATGATATAGTGCCAAAGGAATCCCCTAATGGATAAAAACCCAGGTTAACCCTCAGTTTATGCCTAAAATATAAAACCAACACCTCATACCTTCAATCACAAAACTCGATGTCTTAATGGTACACCAAAACATGTCCATGGTCCATCAGACCTCATCTCATAAAATCAATGTTGGATTGAATCCCAAAGTCCCATGGGCCAACGATATATGTCCTATAATATATAATCACCATTGTATTAGTAGCTGATGTTTGGAGGAATGAAATTATTCATCCTCCCAATATCATGTCCCGAAGGCCTCAAGCATATTGATGAGCCTCATCCCGAATCGATGGTCACATAACCATAAAATTATGGTCCATCACCATTTATATGTATTTCTATGGTGATTATCCCTAGAATATTTGATGGTCAACACCATCCCCTAAACCGTATAATCTATGGGGGCATCCGGCCACAATGAGTGGTTAACACCACCTCTATCTGAGTCCTATCCATTTGCACAAAATTCCAATGGTACATCAGATTCAAAACAGTGGATCAGAATCACCAAATAACCTATGCCACATAATCCATCACCTCATTCCCGTATGGTAGAGTCATTAAGGCCTAATGGTAAATATCATCTGAGGTCTTGATATCCAATCCCTTAACCTCATGACGAAATTATCTCAACTTGACAAGCATGTCACCTCAAAAAGAGGTTTATTGTAATGACCCAATGCATTTAATGGAAATTCCCTTCTTATAAATATGACATGAAATCAAAAAATAATGAACTAATAAGTGATAAGTTACCTTTATACATAACTTTGTCACTTCTGAGTTTGGAATTTTGAAAATCTGACATACACGGTTGTGTTTAAGAAGTTTTTAGTTGTTTGATATGAAAAATTAATTTTTTTGGTGAATAGTAACCTACCCTAATGAATAGTAACATTCCCTTTTGAATAGTGATATAACTTAATGAATAGTTACCTCACCTATGATAGTATAAAAATAATATTCAAGTTGGAAGTAAAAAATAGCAATATTTTAGAATAAGTTAATGAGTGTTTTAAAACTGGTTTTGATAATAAAATAGGATTTTAATTAAATATTAAAATAATCATATTTATAAAATTATTTTTGAAAAATGGAAATCATTTTTGGATTCTACACGTCAAAAAATGGTTATGGTGAATTTTTTGGATTTTTCGGAAATACATGAATTTTTGAAGAATAGTAAAATACGATAAATTACAATAAATGCTAAATACTGCATCATAAGTGATGTATGGATGATATAAGATGATAATACAGAATCATCATTTATTATTTTAGTATATTTGATGATAATTATCAATTATTCATATTCTTGGAATTAAATAATAAACTAATACTTAAAATAATGGGGAAAACCTCCCCTCCGTTACTATAAATACCCCCTCTCCTTACCTCTTTCCCACACACCTCTCAAGCCTTGTGCCTAGCCCAAATTCTGCCCAAAAAATCCTCCCAAGCTCTATCCCCACGTCCAAGTCCTGTTGTTCTTACCAAAAGGCCAAAACAAAAGGCTTTAAGAGGGATCTCAAAGAGAGGAGATCAAAGGGTAAGGATCCCCTTTCATTTTCAAGTGTTTTGTTTTCAATTTCCTTCTTTTCTTATACCCTCTTACCCTTCCCTTATCCAAAAGCAATGAAAGCTCAATAATCTCATATATTCTTTATTTTAATCTTGTTTATGTAAAAATTCAAGCATCATGCTACTTCTCTTCTCCCTCACGTTCTAAAATTAAAACACCATCCGTGATTGACATCGTGGATCATGTGTTTTCAATTTATTTTATCATCATTGTTTCTGGTCATGAAAACATTTATGTTATGGTTGAACCAGATTATTATGTATGTTATATATCCTATTTATGGTTCTGGAATCATTTATTATATCAAATAATATTACAAAACAAGTTAATTGTGGGTAAAATCACTAAAATTAATTCAAGCGTTTATCATTAATGTGTCATGTCATGGTTCTCTTTCACTCGAATTAACCAAATGAATTTTGTAACCTTATGGATGTTCACTAATGCAATATCACATCAATTATGGATAACCAATTTCTTCTTACATTTTATCCGAACCTAAATACAAGTGAACTTATCATTAAAACCAAGGAAAAAACGGACCCAAACCATGAAATTAAACCTTTTAATCCATCAAAATGGGTATGAATGAACTTAAAAAGGATATACTAAATATTTTACATGTATATAAGGTTCTGGAACTATTGATTAATAAACCTAATTTGACTATTAAGGTCATTAATATCAAGTGGAGAACACCAACGAACTTAAGGTAAGGGATCCTCCCCTTTTCACTCTTAATCAAGACTGTTCTCTATGCTATGACTTTTTGTGTAATACCAAGTGATGGGGTATGTTTATAAACCTTCCCCATACTTACCTAATGTTTTATAAGTGATTAGAAACCCCATTTCTCTCTCATCAAGCCCTCTTACGTACACTCGACACCATACCGGTAAAATTGTAATGAATTCTACCCAAACCTTTTCGTTTTTTCAGGTTGCCTTATATTTCTTTCAAAATGGTGTTATCAAATCTATATATGTGAATATTATGAATTATGGATATTCAAAAAATATTCTAATATCAAGACCCTTTCATCACTTTCTTTCAGGGATATACATGTTTTTGAAAGATTCCCTTCTCAGAACTTTCCGATAAGAAAACCTGTTTTTAGGGGACTTCCTGAATTTTTACCCAAATTTGAAGTGCACTATATACTCTTTTTTAAGAAACCATTTTCTTTAAAAATTAAGTATTTTTATTTTAAAAACCTTCTTGTTTCAATTAGGGTTTTATATAAAATAATGTCTTCTTTACTATTTTAAAAGCTCTATAGTATTTTCCATAAAACCGCAGAAAAATGTTTTAATGTTAATGTTTCTAAAATACATTTCTCATATGTTGAAACTTATGTTTGACACCACATACCATGTTATATAGATATTTTAACCTATGAAAATCCACATTTTTTTCTAATTCCTTCCTTTCATGGACACTTTCGTGATACGCCCATTGGATATGGTTTATGTCATGATTTTGGTACCCAATTCTTTCCATGGGTAACCTTATGTTTAAGTATGGTTGATTATGTATGATTATTTATGTGGAAAGAATATTTATGTGGCCAGAATATTCAAGAAAATGTTGAGATGGGTGCTCCCAGATAGCGCTACAATGTATTGGGTAAGGATAAGTCTAATGAGATGCGATGAGAAACGGGATTGGTGGTTAGCCTCAACCTGTACTATAATGGGAACCGGGATTGGCAGTTAGCCATGACCCGTAATAAAGATATGATTTATGATTCTTCCACATTTATATGATTCCATGTTTATATGATCCTATGATTATATTAAATGATTTCATATGTTTCATGCTTTGGATATCATTATGTCATGCCTCTTAACTCATGTGCTTGAGATGTATCCTTATGTTCATTCTATTACTGGGTAATTTTAGCTCATCCCTTTGTTCATGTGTTTCCCAGGGTACCCTATGAAGATGTAAGAGCTCAAAGGAAGTTAGAAGCTATTTATGGAGATTAAACAAAGAAGTTTTTTTATCCCCATGTTTTATGTTATATGTACCTAGTCTTCTAAGACACAATACTTAACGATCCTCGGATTGTACTCTGATGATTAATTATGCTTAACATAATGAAATGCTATATGTAAAAGGCTTAGGTCGCTATAGTTGGTATTAGAGGATGGTCTAGTTATTTTTGGAGATTAGGAATAGAGCACCATAGTGAGAACCTTAATGCTGAGACTAAGTATAATAAAACAATACTAAATTCTAGTGAGTATAGGGTAAGTGGTTTATCAAGAAAATACATCCTTGTCTGGATACGAGCAGGTAGAGGCGGCTCTAACACAGATGTATCTAAGGTTAAAACCTGAAAACACTACTTTGAGCTAGACTCGAATGGGAACTGGTGCATGTGAACGGGCCTTTCTGCACTCTTACTTACAACACTCCTGGGGGATATGCTTTGGTAGATTCACGAGCTTAGTGAAAACCATTATTAAGGGACAAAAAATCCCATAAGAATATAAGTTAAGAAATAGATCGAGGATAACCTAGATATAAACCTATAGAATCACAAGTCAGGATATACTTTTTCTTTTTAAGTTCATAATTTTATGTTTAAAGTTTATTTTCATTCTCAATAAATAAGTATTAAAGACCTCTAATTATATGTTCTTTTTCTTAGTAAATGGAGGGAAATAGAAGAATATGTTCCAAAAACCAATGTGATAGGCAATGTGATGATTTCCCTAATGGCATGCCTGATGTGATGGAAGCGGGTGCTCAAAACATCATGGCAGTACTTCCTCAACTGGATCGAGTTATGAATAATAACTTGAATCAAGTGGAACTTCTCCCTCATCCAAGGAAAGAGCATGTCGCCGTAGAATCCTTCATGCAGCAAAAGCCTCCCATGTTTAGTGGGTCTTCTGATCCCCTCCTCGCAGAACAATGGATTAACTCCTTTGAAAAGATTTTTCTTGTCTTCTAGTGCCCAGAAGAAAAGAAAGTTGTACTGGAATTCTATCATTTTGATGGGTAAGCTGATCATTGGTGGACACTAATCAAGAATACAAAGTCCCAAGAGGAAATTGATTCCATAGATGGGGAGGAATTAAAGAGGATGTTTTTTAACAAATATTTTCCTCGAACCCTCCATCTAAAGATGGAAAGAGAGTTCCTTGGACTCAAGCAGAAGGAAGATGAGTCCATCAGTGTTGATGAAGCGAACATTACAAGGCTTTCAAGGTATGCCTCTAGCCCTATCATGAACACTGAAAGCAAGGTGGATCGCTTCTTTAGAGGACAAAATCTAAGTCTACAAAACGTTTTGGCGATTCGAGACTTCAACAGCTATGAGAAGATTGTCCGTTGTTCCCTAAAGGTTGAAATGGAGATTGGAAACTTTCAGTGGTATCTTGGGCCTAGTGACAAGAAGCAGAAAATGGATAACAACATGGGTGGTTCATCAAACAAATACAATGATGGAAATTAGCCTCACTTTCCCCTTTTCAAGTATTGTGTGAAGAAGAATCTTGGTGACTGTCTCAAGGGAACCAGTAATTGCTTCAAATGCAGAAATTTTGGTCATCTGTCCAAGAACTACCGAAGGGATATGAAAAATCCTGCTAATGTTGAAGAATAAAGGAAGGTTTAGATCAACAATCAGCCTGCAGTGCAGTGTTATAACTGCAGGGAGCTTGGGAATTATGAGAAAAAATTCCCTAAGCCAAGGGTTGTCGAAGGCAATCAGCAACAACCTTCAAGGAAACAAGGAAGGGCTTATGCTATCACTACTACTAAGGTGGAGCTGGAAAATGATGTGGTGAAAGGTACTCTTGTTATTCATTCAATAATAGAGAACTTACTATTTGGTTCTGGTTCTATGCATTCTTTCATGTCTTGCAAGTTTAGTAGAACTATTTAAATACCACCTCAAAATTTGGAGGAAAAGTTTTCTGCGAGAACAGTGAATGGGGACATTATTTCATCCATGGTATATAACTCCTTCTTGGATAATGTTTGTGGACTGAACCTCCCATAAAATCCTATCATACTTCCTTTAGTGGAGTTTGACGCTATCTTGGGCATGGATTGGCTGTCTTAGTACAAGGCCAACAACAATTGTCGGGAAATGGAGATTACTCTTCACATCCTGAAGCAACCTCTGATTCTTTACAAGTGAAAGGAGGAAGATGAGTCTCCTTCAGAATCTTCATCTCAAGTGTGGATATTGCTTCCTTATGATCATGCATACCTATGTCAAATTATTGAGACAAAGGATAGAATCATGCATGAAGACATGCCCATCGTGAAGGATTACACTGATGTATTCCCCGAAGAGTTGCATGGTTTTCCCCCTGACTGAGAGGATGAGTTCTCAATTGAACTTATCCCTAGATCTCTGTCAATCTCAATGACTCCTTAAAGAATGGCAACTGTAGAACTGGAAGAGCTAACGAAGCAGTTACATGAGAATATGGAGAAGGGTTTTATATGCCTGAGTGCTTCACCGTGGGTTCTCCAGTTCTCTTCATCAAGAAGAAGGATGTATCAATGCGCCTCTACATTGATTATCTTGATATAAAAAAAAATCACTATAAAGAATAAGTATCCCCTAACATTGATAGATTACTTGTTCGATCAACTTCATAGGACATGTTATTTCTCTAATGTGGACCTTTAGTCGGGATATCACCAACTAAAGGTGAGGAAGGAAGATATTCCCAATACCGCCTTTCGAATGTGGTATGGACACTATGAGTTCATAGTGATGCCCTTCAGACTCACTAATGCTCCAAAAATTTTCATGGGTTTAATGAATATAGTCTTAAGAGATTACCTCGACAAATTTGTGGTGGTCTTTATTGATAATATTCTGATATACTTCAAGAGCAAGGAGGAACATGAGGATCATTTGGAAACTGTGTTAAAGACTTTGATAAGGGAGAATTTGTATGCAATGTATAGTAAATGTGAGTTCTGGATGGAGGAAGTATCATTATTGGGACATGTTATCACCAGGAGAGGGATATATGTGGACCCTTCCAAGACGAAGGCAATTGAAGAGTGGCTGAGGCCAACTTCTGTAACGGAGATCTGCAGATTTTTAGGTCTAAATGGGTATTATCGACGATTCGTGAAGAACTTTTCATGATTTTCAAACCCAATGACCAAGCTTACACGGAAGGGAGTAAAGTTAGTCTGGACATAGGAATGTGATGTCTGTTTCAAGGAGTTGGAAAAAGAGTTTTATCACTTCACCAATACTCACAATCCCTTCAAGTGGAGAACTCTTTGTGGTGTATAGTGTTGCTTATAAGAAAGGCTTAGGATATGTGGTAATTTAAAATGATAAATTGATAGCCTATGCCTCAAGGTAGATGAAAATCCATGAGAAAAACTATCCCACACGTGATCTAGAGTTGGTGGTTGTGATCTTTGCATTGAAAATCTGGCAGCATTATCTCTATGGGAAAAAAGGTGAGATATATACTAACCACAAGAGTGTAAAATATATATTCACACAGAAGGAGCATAATACATGCCAGTGAAGATGGATAGAGCTCATCAAGGATTATGACTGCTCAATCCACTACCATCCCGGTAAGGCAAACAAGGTGGCAGATGCTCTAAGTAGAAAGGATCCTCCATCTTTATCAATGATGAGAATTTAAAAGGATTCAATCTTCTTAGATTTGAAAAGGCTGGACATGGGAATCATTAAGAGAGGAACGTCATCAATCCTTTATTAAATGATTTCTCAACCATCCCTCTTGGAGAAAATAAATGTTTCTCAAAGAAAGGATGTGGAAATTCCGAAAAGGATAGAAGCTGTGAAAAATGGGAAATCCTATGATTTCAAAATTGACGAGGAAGGAGTTGTAAGATTTGGGACATGATTATGTGTACCATCTAATCCAAAGATAAAGAAGGATTTATTGAGTGATGAACATAACTCAACCTTCTCTATCCATCCTGGGAGTACCAAAATGTACCATGATCTCCGATAACACTTCTGGTGGGATTATATGAAGAGGGAGATTGCAGAATATATATCAAGGTGCTTGGTATATCAGTAAGTTAAAGCTGAGTGAAAAAACTCCAAATATTTGATGAAACTATTGACTATAACCATGTGGAAATAGGAAAATGTAACTATGGACTTTGTCACGGGTCTCCCGAAGACGTCGAAGGGAAATAATGTGATATGGGTTGTGGTTGAATGACTCCCCAAGGCATCCCATTTCATCGCAATTATGGAAGATCTCTCACCTGAACTACTTGAAAAGTTATATGTGAAGGATGTGGTGAGACTACATAGTGTTCCATTATCAATTGTCTCTGACTGAGATCCAAGGCTCACATCTAAATTCTGGAGGAACCAATGAAGGAAAAGTACCCACATCTATTTTTTTCTAGAATGTAAAATGAAATTTCAAGGGTGAAATTTAATAAGGGGGGAATAATTTAATAACCAAATGTTTTTAATGGAAATTACCTTCTTATAAATATTCCATGAAATCACATAATAATGAACTAATAAGTGATAAGTTACCTTTAAACATATTTTTTTCACTTCTGAGTTTGGAATTTTGAATATCTGATATACACGGTTGTGTTCAAGATGTTTTTAAGAGTTTAATAAGAAAAACTTAATTTTTTGGTCAATAGTAACCAACCCTAATGAATAGTAACATACCCTTATGAATAGTGATATACCCTAATGAATAATAACCTCAACTATGATATTATAAAAATTATATTCAAGTTGGAAGTGCAATATACTTATATTTTAGAATAAGTTAATGAGTGCTTTAAAACTGGTTTTGATAATAAAATATGATTGTTATTAAATATTAAAATAATTATATTTAGAAAATTGTTTTTGAAAAATGGACTTCATTTTTGGATTCTAAATGTCAAAAAATGGTTAGGGTGAATTTTTGGGATTTTTCATAAATACTTGAATTTTTGATGAATAGTAAAATACGATAAATTACAATAAATGCTAAATACAACATCATAGGTGATGTATGGCTGATGTAAGATGATAATCTCGAATCATCCTTTATTATTTTAGTATATTTGATGATAATGATCAATTATTCATAGTCTCGGCCTTAAATAAAAAACTAATACTTAAAATAATGGGAAAAACCTCTCCTCCCTTACTACAAATACCCCCTCTCCTTACCTCTTTCCCACACACCTCTCAAGCCTTGTGCCTAGCCCAAATTCTGCCCAAAAAAATCTTCCCAAGATCCATCCCCATGTCCATGTCTTGATGGTCTTACCAAAAGGCCAAAACCAAAGTCCTTAAGAGGGATCTCAAAGAGAGGAGATCAAAGGGTAAGGATCCCCTTTCATTTTCAAGTGTTTTGTTTTCAATTTCCTTCTTTTCTTATACCCTCTTCCCCTTACCTTAGACAAAAGGCATCAAAGCTCTATAATCTCATATATTCTGGATGTTAATCAGGTTTATGTAAAAATTAAAGCATCATGCTTCTTATCTTCTCCCTCACGTTCTAAAATTAAAACACCGTCCGTGATCGACATCGTAGATAATGTGTTTTCAATTTATTTTATCATATTTGTTTCTGGTCATGAATCCATTTATGTTATGGTTGAAACAGATTATTATTTATGTTATATATCCTATTTATGGTTCTGGAATCATTCATGATATCAAATAATAATACAAAACAAGTTAATTATGGGTAAAATCGCTAATATTAATTCAATCGTTTATCATTAATGTCTTTTGTCCTGGTTCTCTTTCACTCCAATTAACCAAATGAATTTTTTAACCTTCTGGACCTTCAAAAATTCTATATATCATGAATTCTAGATAACCAATTTTATCTTACATTTTATCTAAACCTAAATACAAGTGAACTTATCCTTAAAACCAAGGAAACAAACGGACCCAAACCATGAAATTGAACCTTTTAATCAATCAAAATGGGTATGAATGAAATTTAAAAGGTTATACTAAATATTTTACATGTACATAAGGTTCGGGAACTATTGATTAATAAACCTAATTTTACTATACAGGTCATTAATATCAAGTGGAGAACACCAACGAACTTAAGGTAATGGATCCTCCCCTTTTCACTCTTAATCAAGACTGTTCTCTATGGTATTAATTTTTGTGTAATACCAAGTGATGGGGTATGTTTATACACCTTCCCCATACTTCCCTAATGTTTTATAAGTTATTAGAAACCCCATTTCTCTCTCTCATAAAGCTCTCTTAGGAACACCAGTCACCATGCCAATAAAATTGTAACGAATTCTACCCAAACCTTCTTCGTTCTTTCAAGTTTCCTTATCTTTATTTCAAAATGGTGTTATCAAATATATATATTTGAATATTATGAATTATGGATAGTCGTAAAAGATTCTAATATCAAGAAACTTTCATCACTTTCTTTAGGGGATATAAATGTTTATAAATGATTCCCTCCTTAGAACTTTCCGATAAGCAAACCTGTTTTAAGGGGACTTCCCGAATTTTTACCCAAATTTGAAGTGCACTCTATCCTCTGTTTTAAGACACCATTGACTTTGAAAATTCAGTATTTTTATTTGGAAAAACATCTTGGTTAAATTATGGTTTTATAAAAAATAATTTCTTCTTTATTATTTTAAAAGCTCTTTAATATTTTCCATAAAACCGCACAAAAATGTTTTAATGCTAATGTTTCTAAAATACATTTCTCATATGTTGTCACCTATGTTTGACAGAACTTACCATGTTATATACCTATTTTACCATATGAAAATCCATGTATTTTCTAATTCCTTCCTTTCAGGGACACTTTCGTGATACGCCAATTGGATATGTTTTATGTCATGATTGTGGTGCCCAATTTTTTCCATGGGTAACATTATGTTTACATATGGTTGATTATGTATGATTTTTTATGTCGCAAGAATATTTATCTGGAAAAAATATTCATGAAAATGTTGAGATGGGTGTGCCCAGATAGCACTCTAATGCATTGGGTATGGATAAGTCTCATGAGATGCGATGTGAAACGGGATTGGCGGTTCGCCTTGAACCATACTAAAGATATGAATTATGATTCTGCCACATTTATATGATTCCATGTTTATATGATCCCATGCTTATATTAAATGATTTCATAAGTTTCATTCTTTGGATATCATTATGTCATGCCTCTTAACTCAGGTGCTTGAGATGTATCCATATGTTCATTCTCTTACTGGGAAATTTTAGCTCATCCCTTTGTTCATGTGTTCCCCAAGGTACCCTATGAATATGTAAGAGCTCAAAGGAAGTTAGAAGATTTATAAAAAGATTAAATAAAGAATTTTTTTAGCCCCGTGTTTTATGTTATATGTAACTAGTCTTACAAGACACTATACTTAATGATCGTTGGCTTGTACTCTGATGATTAATTATGCTTAAAATAATGAAATGTTATATTCAAAAGGCTCGGGTTGCTATATTTATCATCACCCTATATGTCTTGAGTCCCAACCTACCGGAAGAACCACACCACCTAAATACTCATGATAATTCAATCACAGTCATAGAAACTCATGCATTCAATGTAAACAATATAATTAATTTAAACACACACCCATCATAATCGTTCCATGTAGATTGATACCCCTTACCGGGATTATCATACATAATCAATATTAATTCCTGCACAACGACATCCCATAAAATCCATTCAATAAAATTAAAGTCAAACATTAATTTATTAGGGTATCTCTCATGATAACATAATTAAATATATGGAAGTCACCCACAAAACATGCGCAAAATCAAGGAAAAATCTAGGAACCGCCAACCTTGTACTAGTAGTCACATTTTTATTCCAATATCTACCTCTAACTTGAGAAAAATTTATAAAATTACATTTAGATGAACAGCATAATAATAGGGGAGTTAAGGATGCATAGATATAACACTCTATATCATGAGATGGATAAAAAAGTAAATATATAAGATTTATGGCCTTAACAATACGAATCCATAACCACATACATATTAACAATCGAATCTCAGACATAGGAGTTGGCACAAAGCCTAGGAGGAGAAAGAAATGGATGAAGAACCCAAGTGCATTGATGGTAAATAGAATAAAGGATAAGGAAATGAAGAGAAATACAGATCGGTAAAATTCATAATTTCACCCAATTTAATGAGAGACATGGTTTGGTCATATGGTTTGGATAATCTTGCGCCAACCATAAAGTGCTCTCTACCTAAACACGACACATGCATGGGCTTCACACATGGTTTTCTAAAACATTAACAAACCATGGGATTTCCCTCTAAAAAAACTATATAGGTGGCACCCAACCATGCACCCCCTCTTTCACAGTTTGATAAATCATGTTCAATTCCTTAATTGGGATGTACGGTTACACCTGAGATGGCCCACTATTTTTCCATGTCCTACACCTCTATCTGCACTTTCCATAAACAAATTTTCTAGGGTGCGACAAACCCTAAACTCACCCAAAACTCATATTAACTATATTATTCTTAAAAAATCTCTAAATAAGGACATTTTTTAATTAAAATATTTGAATTAGTTAATGAGGACTAGGAGAAATGTTTTCCAACCATCAAACATGAAAATTATAAATGGTTGTGAAAAATCCGAACTGTTCCAAAAACATGGGACAATACCTTTGTTTTGGCCAAATCCTTCTTAAATAACTTCCAAAAATATCTCCTCTAATCATATAATCCTTATTTTTTTATAAAACCAACCTAAGAAGCCTTTAGTACAAACCTAAGATGGAATCCTAAAGAAAAGGTAGTGTTTGTGAATGAGTGTCTTCATTTTATATCATTCTCTACCTCATTAAATTATTATTAAACCACAAATTCATAATAATATCAGAGTATTCTATATAATATTATTTTATAATTATAATTTCTGGACCAACAACCATCTACACTTTAATCAAATGAGTTATGAAATCATCATTCGTTTGTACGGTGAATTACTACCCCACAAATTGATGTCATTCGTTCTTCGATTACCTCCTTTCACGATGGGGTATGATTATGGATCTAAAGTACCTGTATGATTTTTATTCCGTTATTACAAATTTTTTGTAATTATATAATATATACATTTCTAAATTACATTTACTAGGGGATATGATAATGTTGCTACTGTGTACAGTGGACTACAACATCATGAAGAGATGTGACTCATATTTCACTATGGATTTACATGGAAATTGATAAGTAGAATACTAATGATTATCCATTATATACATGAAGTAATTATGACATTCAAGATATAAAAATTCTGAAAATATAATATATATATTTTTCTTTTTAGGATTTCACTCACTGAAAATGATAACATCATTCGTGTATGTGCGGACTACCACCTTCATGATGTGACATGACTCTATTTTCATCACCCCATACCATATATGATATAAATGTATATAATATGGTATTTATGATATTATTATCATTTTTAAAAGTCAACATAAGTTATATCCCCCTTCTATAATGATCATTGTAAAATTGAAATGTTAGTCATTCTTATATACGACCAACCGTCTCTATGATCATAACATACTTCACGTTTCATAAACAGCATTCATGAGTGTTTTTAAAAGTTTAATTGAGGGATAAATAAAATAAATATTGTATTATTATTATCATTGAGGTTATGGAACTATATAATATGCACAACAATCATAACATCCATAATAAATCATGAATGATAAATAACATGATTAACTCTCAAAAAATGAAAGTAATGAAATATTATAATCAAATGGGTGGTAAAATGTTATAAAAGTATATTATATGATATTATAAATATGAGTATGGTTTTGATATATGTTAATAAATTGTATAAAACCATAATATAGGAGGTTAATGAACATTCACTCAAACGGACGTGTGAGTTAAGATATTTCTTAACTCAATTTATGTTCATCGGGATAATCTTCTACTTTATTCATTTTTTCATTCTAAGATTACAGGTATAATGACTTTTAATAACCTTATTTATTTAACTATGGTTATTTTATGTGGATTTATAGTTGAAGCACAGAAACATTTCATTTATTATTTATAACTTTAACATTATGATCATTGTAAAGGTTTATATCACAATCATTTTCTAATCAAGAATTTTTACTCTTGAATGTTAGTTGAAGGAAACTATTTAACATTTTCTAATAAAACCATTTAATTTTATTCTCCTCTTTTTATTCGATGTATTTTTATGTTATAGTCTAATGTTCTACTATTTGGTACTTAAATTAATTAAGAACATGTTTTAAATAAAATTCTACTTCATTTATCTATTCAGTTAGAAATATTTTTTTTCTTTCTAAAACCATGTTTTTTAATTTTTTTAAATATGTTTTTAACCATTAAAAAATATTCATTAAAGATAATTTTTCCAATTTTTCAATTTTACTAAATGTTTTTAATGGAATATTTTGTCATTTTTAAAAAAGTATCATTTAAATTTTATCCAAAATATGAATGGAATTATTGTTTTAATGTATACGATGTGTATATGATTTTTACCATCATAAACTATTTTTTTAAAGCTTAATTTATCATTTTTCAATTTTACATCCAACAAAACATATTTTTAAAATTTTTATGTTTTAAAATCTTTTTTTCAAAAATGAAAAGTAAATTTGTCCCAAGAATGTTTTAAAGAAATTTTTATGACATTTCTCTTCATCAATGACATCATCCCTTTATTATTACTCCCGTAGTTATATGTGGTATTGATACCATCCATATTATTTATATTGATGGGTTATGCTCATTTTTGTAAAGTATTGAAATTCAATTCCTTGATTAATTTTTGTAGTCATTAAATTACCATTGAATTATTCACATTCCTATGATCATTCGGCATTAAACTTCCATAAATATATATATTTTATCATGTAAATTTTTATTACATAAAATATATATTATTTCTAACTACATTTTTTTTAAATTGAATGTAATTTGTTTATCGGGGAAAAAATTAAAATTTCTAAATTCTTTAATCAATGAATGTATTTGTGGAAGAGGAAATTTTATTAATGAATTAAATATATTATTTGATATTTGATTAATGATTTATTCATGAAATGAATGGTGTGGGTCAGACTTTAAACATCCCCCCGATGCATCGATAGGTCCCTTGAGTCAAATTAGTTAGAGAAATTAAATGTGTTTCTATATGTAGTTTTAAATATTCTTCTAAAAGGGCATGATGGTAGTTGTATTAGATGGGTTTTTACCTAGTAGTTTTAAAAATTATTTAGGCTCTATCTTTAAGGTATAGGTTTTCATGTTCATGATACATGAAATCAAATAATTAAGCATTTCGTTCACTAAAAATTCGATTATTATGATCTACGATATTTTCAATATAATATTATTTATTAATTAATTTCATTCACAAATATTGATTAAATGGAATGTGTTTTTAGTTATTTACCTTTCCATTTTGATTTTTCCTTTTCTTATTATGATAGTCATGTTATTTAATTGAAACATGTGTTTAGTTATTTACCTTTCCATGTTGATTAATCTTATTGATTCGCGATAACTTATGTTACACTTAACCCTTACTGATCATTGGACCTAAACCTATTGTTTTTCATTTCCAAAGAATACATGTAGTTTTCTTTGCTTGATATTCAAGGATATTATAGAGGGAATAATGTTTTTCTTGAAAAAAATTTACGTTGTAATTTTTGTTTTCAAATGTAATGTATGAATCAAGTATGAATCTTGTTTATGATGACTAATAAAAAATTATGTCCTTAGCGATTTTATTCCTTGTATATTATACTAATTTAATAAAGAAAACATTAGATCCATGCTACAGGGGATGGGGAAGCTATAGATTATTTACCTTCTTTACTTATTGATTTAATTTGACTCTCATCTTAGTTCTAAAATTTTCAAATGGGATATTATTATTAAATAATTATTCCATTATATATATTCCCTAATGTAGTTTTTTTTATTTTTTCACCGATTTATTTTTGAAAATATGAAATGGGAGAAATTTTGTTAAGATAGATTTATTTTTTGGTAGGTTTATTTTGTATGTGTGAGAAAGGAAGTGATTTAAAAATATGTTTTTATGCTAATTAGTTTGTTTTTAAATGTTCTTTTTTAATTAGATGGAATTAAGAATTTATTTTAAAATTTAGTAACATTATATATTTTATTTTAATATCTAGTTGTTTTAAAAAAGGGGAATATTGAGTGAATTAATCTTTTGAATCCTTTGTTTTCACTACAAAAAATACACTAATATATGAATATGATTGAAATAAATATATTTTTTAGTTAGTTGTGGTGTGCAGGATGAAAATACAATAACTATTAATCTTATGGTTCATAGTTTTAATTTTTTGATGAATAGTCTTGTTGAATCTGGATTGAATTTTATTGATGATAATGTATTGTAGTAGCAAAAAATAAAGTTTTCAAAAGATTCTTCATAAATATTAATCCATAAAACGATAAAAGTTTCAACTTCTAATAAAATAATAACTGAACTTGAGGATTGAAGAATTTGACTGTTGAAGAATTACCTATAAATAATTCACCTTCTTCATTGATCCTGAGATAATAATAATATCATTCCCTAAAATTCATCAACTCATTTAATTTTATAACAATTTTTTTGAGCACTTTTGTTTTTTGTAATTTTATTTATGAGGGTTTATTTTAAGTTATTTTTTGTGCATAAATTATAGTAAATATTATAACCTTATCTTATAATTATTTTTGGTTTTAATGATGATGAACAATGTGATTTTGGTGCGTGGAAGTAGTTTTTTCTAATAATGTTGATCATGGTGATTTAGAGTCTAGGAAGTAGGACATTTCCTTATGGTTGAAGATGGGATTAGATGGGTAAGAAAATGTTTCTGATCATCGAATCAAGGGATTCGATGAAGAAGACAGAGTTTTTTTCAATCATCCGTTTGAGGGATACCATGTATAAGAAAGACTAAAATCTGATAGGTTTTTAGTTTGAGGACTTCAAGGATCATAGTATCATACCTTGGATGTGGTTTAAAGAACCTCCTTACACTTTGGATTAAAAGTTCTTTTTAAAAACACCCCTTATTGAAGTCCTTGATTTTAGAACCATTAATCTATGTTTTGTTTCTAATTTCCACCATGCTTACTATTTTAATACTTATTGTATTTCCCTATATTTAATCATTTTTACTAATAGTTCAATTTTTTTTGTATTAACTTTGTTACCCATATTCAGGATTTTATCATAATTTATTATCCCCAGGGACACTAAAACATGAGTGGCTTGGAGAATTTCAGGTTGTTTTTAGAGTATAATTCACCCATATTTTATTTTTTCTCACAACCTTTATATAGGAAAACATAGAGTACATTGAAAACTCTATTAAAAATCACAAATCTCCAAATAAAACTTAATGATAAGATTCATGGGGTTTTTAATTTCCTATTTATAAATCCTTAAAATATTTTACTTTAACTCACTTTCTCACTATGGTACACTGACACATAATAATAAGTTCATACTGACTATGTAATAATTTTTCATACACCAATACAAAATATTATTTTTATATTGTAAGAGTGAACCATAAATATCATGGATGATAGCATCTACTCCAAGTATAATCATCTTTTATTAAGATTTATATGGATCAAATCCACTTCATAACGAACAATACATCCATTATCACATGAATTAGATCACCATGAATTTAATTTTTTCATTTATAAAGTCTCTTATCTCAGCAATGTATCTCTTATGTGTTTCACTCTCATCTGGATGAACAAGAATATTCAATAATCTTTCTCTATATAGTTTTTAAATATTTATCTATTTTTATTTTTTACAACAATAATCAATGAAATGATATTCTTCAAATTATATAGATATAGATCAACATTAGATTAATACACCTTGATTTTAATATCATGAAATACATAAATAGGTTCCTATTCAATATCAAGCTCATTATATTCAGATTCATGAACCATGTTCTTTGTTAATGACATTCCAAATCAGAGCTGTGCTTTACCATTGTAACCTAATTTCCATAATAATTTAATTTATCTAATGGATTCCACATATCCTTAAAAAATATTATTATTCATCATGGTAACAAAACTAGTCACTTTATCAATATTACATGATTATAAAATATTTTATTATCATTTTTGTATAATCCTTCTAAAAACACCTAGAAACAACACTTAATAAATATTACATATAAAAATACATCCAATCAGTATGATTATAATGAATGAATAAATATGTTTTATTATTCAGGGTTATTTACTCATGCATACCTTTAATACGCTATATGTTTACTTGAATTCACATTGTAATCACTTTGATATAAATAATTGGATTTATACAAAGAGAAAAATATAAGACTCAATACCACCTTCAAATATCAATCACAATGGTCCATGTAGAACAAAAATAATATAAATATTCACCTAATTAATTATTATATTTTCACTACTGTATTAACTTATAAAAAACATATTTCTACTCCATATTTACTAAAAATACCAGTACCATGATAAAAACTTATTTAGTTTTTCCAATAGTAAAAACAACCAAATATTACATGAAATTTCACCCAACAAACACCCTCACATTTGATGATATCTATCAAATCTAAAAATATCTATTAATCCATCCACATTATTCAATGAAAATCAACGAAAATATCATAATATTAAAATTACAAAACATGTACTTGTTCCTTAACCATCAAATCCTTGTACTTGAGTCCTATCCAACATCATTAACTATCATAGAGTATAATAAATATACATAGAACATATTAATATTTTATGGTTTCCCACATAATATATAAAACATCATTACAAAATAATATCATAATATATTCATCAAATCAGTAAAATATATATTAATAACAAGGTCAAATATTCTTGGTTGTTATTCATATTACTAAATAATGAACTGCAAGACTCAGAAAATATATTTAAAATTACTCTCTCAATCCAAAATATAATATATAAAATGATATTCTATAAAATACCACAATTATTCTATTCTAATACTCTAGCATAACACAGAAAAAAAATTTATCTCAGAAAACATTCAATAAAATATACATACTTTTATATGATATATTTGGTTGAGACATAATATATAACAATGAAATATTATAGAATATTGTTCCATTTAACTCAAAAAAACATCATAAAATAACAAACAAAACTCAAACAATATATTTTATTACAAATCCAATATACCATTACTCAATCAGTGCACAAAAAGCTAAGACAATTAACCATTAACCCCATTTTTCATCATCTTTTTGCTATGAATTAATTCTCATGGAACACAATAAATAATTTTTCTAGATGAAGATAAATAAATAGTGATCTATGTAATTCTATTGTATAGTTCCTTCCCATAATTTAATGGAATATATTTCCTTTTAGTTTTCCAATAATTTTTCTCACTTACACAGTCACCTTAATGAATACAAAATTAATGACTCTATGGAAAAGAGACACGGTCACCTACTATAAATTTAATTGAATCTTTATATATTGAATAAATCATTAAATATGGAAGAATTATTGAAAATCATAATAACCAAATAACAGATAATAAGTTTTTTGAGCCAAATTAAGATAAAACCATAGAATCAATGAATCCCAAACCAAGGAATTACATTAAAATAGATGGAAGAACTCCATTTCACGCAACATATTAGAAAATAATGGTGTGACTAATGGATTATAAAAGATGTTAATTAGGAATAAAAAAATGAAATTAGGGGAGATAGATTATGTGGCCAAAGGGTGGATGAGGGAAAAGAAGTAAAAAGGGTTTATAATTTAGAAATTACCGATCAATAATTTTTTGAAAAAAATTTTAGTCAAAAAATTGGAATTTTAGTGAATAACCACAAAAATTTTACATACACATATTTATTAGTGGCTCAACATGAGTGGTTCACATGAAAAATAGAAAAATCTAAAGTCACTTTATAACCCATTAGTATTATGGTGTGATATGAACAAAACTCCATTGGGGTTATGATGAATGTTCAAATTCCTATTTAATTGGGAATTTTTTCAATGATTCCTAAAACATATTCAAGCTCATAATTTTTATTGATTATAAATTTTCAAATAAATAAATATTTTTTTAAATAAATTCACATATTAAAAAATGGGGGATGAAAAAATATACCCAAAATAAGAATTTTTTCCATTGAGAAGTCCCATAAAGCGACCTCAATAAAGAAAATATGGCCATTTATATTTCATCCCAGTCTCCCATTCATTGGTATAAACATGAATTTTACCATACTAATAAAAAAATCATACAAGAGTAAAAGTTATACTTTGAAGAACATTATCATTGGGGACTATAATATGTATTGGATTATCAATAAATGAAATATTGAGATTTATTTGCAACTGATCCGAAAAGCACATATAGGATGTTTTAGGATATATTCCTTTAGTTGAGATAGATGAATTACATTGTGTATAGTTAAAAAGATAGAAAAATATATAAACTATAATATAATTCACTATCTTTTTAAAGAATCTTAAAATTCCCCATAATGTGAAGTGTTATTTTCACTTATTTTCTAATACAACAGTGTTTTCACTAAGGTGATACATGATATAACATGCGATCATATGAATTGAATTTAAAAAATAAATTTCATTAATTTTTATATAGTTGATAGTATTTTTTATTGAAAATATTTTATTTTTTTATCAATTTTAGCCAAACAAAATTCTCATAATCAAAAGTAACTCCAGTCAATGAGAACACTCCAAAAATCATTAAAAAAATTGAGATGATAAAATTCTATAATAAATTTCCATGAATGTTTTTAGTAAAATTTATTCTTGACAGTTTTCATTATAAAAAAAATTAACCAATTAAAATAATATTCCCAAGTACTAAAAAAATATATGTTTCATGCTCAGATTATATCCTCGTATTTTGAAATCATATTTTTTGACTAAAAATTTAATTTTTTATTTTCTGTAATGTTTATCGCCACCTGAGTACCTTTAGATTGATATAACCCCAAACTAAATCAAGATATTATTCCAACGTCTCTATCTAAATTTACTTTTTTTCTTATTCTCAGGATATTTAACCTGTATATTTATATAATTATTTCCCTATCCACCCTCTAATATTATCAATTTATTCAATAGGAAATATTTAAGTATGTATAGGACCACCTATAACATTCCAGCTAAATAATGAATTTGACATTTTCATATTTATGAATATTTTTGAATTAAATATTAATTTTACTTTAAAGGGGATTATATGTTTGATGGCATACTCGAAACCCAACAATGAGTTTCATTGAAATCTTATGCTTCACACAATGCTGAGTCATACTGAAAAATAATAATATAATATTATTTTGAATGGTAGTAAAATATTAGCCATTGTATTGGCGGTAATGGAAAGAGCTAACTTCAATATGAATATACATGTTTTTTAAATTTTTTTACATTCACCCAATAAATTCTAGAGGCTTAAAATAAGAAATATTCTACTTTTAAGCATAAATAATCTAATATTCATTTTGAGGTCTATTTACCGCCTTTTGATTGAGAACCCTCTTTAAATCTAGTTTTGGTCACTTTTAAATGTTATATTTGAAAAATAAAATTCTTCTTTATAATAATGACATCAAAATTTAATTTTGGTAAATTGTTTGTATTTTTTCTGATAAAATCCATTTTTTATGAATAGTGTAAAACAATATTTTAATTCAATGCTTCCTTTTAATATAATTTATTCATACGGATATATTATCTTTATAAATGTGTCTAAAGTGTAATAATAATATTTCTTTACCATTTAATCCAATTTTGTTCATTGGAAGTAATCCACTATGAAATTGGACATAAATAAGTGTCAATCTTATGATAGTTATTATCTTTCAAAAACACATTTTTTTTTGTTTTGACAGCAAAAACTAATTTTAAATTAATTCTCGCAACTTCTGTGTTTTGAATTTGTAAAAATGGATTCCATATTTTGAATAAGGGGATAAAAATTGTTTAAATAGGTAAATTTAATTTTAAAACATTATGATTATATACTTAGTAAATATTTTATTTTCCATGGTTAAAGGGAAAATCTGGTAGATAAGGGTAATAAAATATTATTATAATAATATAAAAATAACCTAACATGTCTCCTAATTCTACTATATGATACATATTTGTTAATGGGAATCCTTGGGTCAATTTTAGTACCCCATGGAGCCAATTGGGAGGGATAATTACACTTTATATTAATTAATTTAAAGTAAAGACAAAAATAACATAAACAAATATCTTTTAGTAAAAATTTTTTTACATAGTTTTATATAAGTTATATTTTTGACTAAAAATACTCATTGGAAATAAAAATATATTTCCAACATCATGGTACTTTTTTTTATAATTTTTAGACATCAAATAAAAAATTATTTTTGACACAATAATGATGTTGTTTTTACCTAATTAATAAATGATTTATATAAATAATATTATAAAGATTAAAATAATATTCAAAACATGTCCAATTATTATTGGATTATTTTATTTCGACCATGAGTCTTCTTATTATCAACTTTAATATGTTTCGGACCATTAGAATCCAAAAATCATAATATAACAAAATAATATTTTAAACTTTTTTAAAGATCCCCTCCTCCACCTTAAAAGAAGCCCCCACTTATAACGCATTCCTCACACCTCTCAAATACATTGGATCGTCCAAACCCTACCCAAATAAGCACTAAAAATCCCTATATTCCTCCTAGAATCCTTACGTCAGGCAGAAGTCACTTCAGGTAATCCTTTTGGTTCCAACCAAAGTGAGAAACCAAATTTAAAGGTAACGTCTCCTCTTATGTCCTTTTGTTTTATTTTACTTCTCTAACCCCACCTAAAATCTTTTTATTACTTTATTTTACAGAAACACTTGTATCATCAATATACTAGGTTTTTTAATGAGAATTATTTGAACAACACTTACACACACCTCAATCTAATGGGTAAAGAACATACTGTTTCTTTGGATGGAAAACTAACGCCTCACAAAACGATGATTGTCCAATTATCTCCTACTACCTATTATAGTGTCCATTATTATGGTAGTATATTTATATATGATATATATTTTGTTTATTTTTTTTATGATTGTTTTTTTTAATCAGTAGAATACCCTTTTGGTTTCATTATGAGTACACGCGATAATTTCATTTGAGGAAGTGCGGACTACCACCCCCTCAAAGTGATATGACTCGTTCATGCCATACATGGGATGTATAAAGGATGGAGTTATAGAAATTATATATTATATTATACTGGAATTATAATATAACTATTTATCATTATGTTTTCATTCAATTAAAATATGAAATAGAAATCAAAGTAGCGTTCATGCGTATGTATGACTTACCTTCTCCATTGATAGTGCATTTCATTTCTTATCTCCAAATGTTATGTACTATTATAAATACATATATATACAAGATATATATTATATATATTATATATAAATAATTAATATCATTCTGGTGATAATGTACTATTGAACACATGGACAACTTGAAATTATAAGGTGTTCATTTTTGACTCAAGTACCAAATATCGACAAAATGACCATTTTTAACTTAAATGATTACATAATATTTATAACATGGTAATAGGAGAAATAAAATGAATAATAAACTTGAAAAAGGTTCTTAATAAAGTATTAATTAACTTGATTTTATTATTCTGGAAGAACAAGGAATAAACATGTCAAGTCAGACACAAGGTAAGGGGTTTCTTATCTCACTTTTAATTCTGTGAGATTTCTGTTGTTAACCACTTATTTATTGCTTATGGTGTATTGGGTAATTCCATTTGATATATATTATCATGATTTTCTTTATATTCATTTTATTCTGTGAATCAGTTTGTGGTTATTAACTTTTGGTTATACGATTCGATTGATTGCAACATGGTAAGGGATTTTCATATCACTTTTTATTCCTGTGAGATTCATGCTATATTTGCCACTATTTCATTTTTTGTGGTGTATGTACTGCCAATTATTGTATTCATTCTGTAATATAGTTAAATTTATTGATATTTATATCTTCATTTTATGATCATTCTTTCATGTGATGTATGTTTTGTACGTTACCAAATCGGTAAGGGAACTTTTCACCCTCCATTTTTAAAAGACTTCTTTTTGTTAGGTATTTTAATTTACATCTTATTAGATTCGGATATGTTCCTATAAATTTTTATTGCTATATATATTATGTCCAAGTGAAGAGATACCCTTTTATCTCTCATAAATTCATTTTCTGAATATTAAAGTGACAATGTTAGGCGGTCAAATTTCTTGAGGGAACTTCTTCACCCAATTTCAATTCTTTGGGTTGAACTTCTACTTCTTGATTATGTTATGCTATGAATATGTGTGAATAAAATCAGATTGTTTTAAAATTAATATCCACTTATATTGGGTGTATTTGTATTTTTCACACAAAATTATTTCATTGATTTATCCTTAATATAAGGATACCGTCTTTATAATTGATTTCATCTCAATTTACATTCCATTGAGACTTCATTGTTGTTATGAACCAATTCACTCTAATATGGTGTATATAGTATCATTTGGAATATTATATCATGAATCCCTTTATTCTCAGGATATTATAAAGTTCATATTAAATTTTATCCTTTAATTGTTTGTATTCAAGCATCTCACATGTTGTTAAAAACTCCTTAACTAAAATATCTGTTAAAATGTTTTAAAGATTTATCCTTCTAAATATTTATCATTAATGTCCATGTTTTCAAAACGGGTTTTAGTATTTATTTATATATAAATTAATATTTTCAAAATATTATTCATTTAGAAGTTTTAATGTGTTATGTGACACTTTGATTCCAAAAGTATATTTATTGAATGATTTAAATGGTTCTAAAAATGGTTTTGATAAAGCATTGTCTATTTCAATATCTGGAATTGATATATTGTGATTGTAATGTGGAAATTTTATCTTTCCATTATGCATGTTTTATATGTAATGATTTTTTGGAATTGTTTACATATATGGGTGGTTCTGTGATAAACCTAGTGCAGGTGAGCCCGAGATAACTCTACAATGCATTGGCTAACTTGATGGAGGTAAAAGTTAATGTTTCTCCTAATATATTTAGGTAATATACTATGATGGGTATTACAATGTAACTCCCTACATTGCTGTTATATCTAAAATTTAAGTATTTTATATATTCCATAAGTTTCCATTATAATTTATGAATTGTGTGTGTTATCCATAAATATTATGATTTTTTAAGGAATGTTATGATTGAAAATTACAGTTTTATTAATTTGTTTTTATTGATGGGGTAATGTTTTCCTTCCTTATTTTATAACCCTTAATTAGATTTTTATGATCATCCCAGGTATTTTAAATGTTTTCCATAGGACATAAATATGAATAGGGTCAAGGATGTGATCAAGGAAAATTCATGATTTCTAAAACATGGAACTAGACATGATTTTTTTTATTTTATAAAAAAAATGGATACCAAGAAGTAGTGTCTACTTGTAATATTCAAGTTGATATGTAATAGTTATAGCCTAATTATCTAAAACTCTAAAAATGAAAATATCCTCAATATGAATTATTCATTTTATTTAGGATTATGTAATGTTTAAGGCCGAGTCCTTATAGTTGGTATCATAGGTCATTTTAGATAACTTTAGAGGTTAGGGTGTTATTTTAGAATAAGTGACATAACCATAATGGTTAGGACTTCAGAAAGAGTTAGTGTTATTTTAGATAAAGTGGATGAGTTTAAGATAAAATGAATAAGTCTATATTAGTATTTACCCTCCTCATAAGATATTATATGATTATTTTATTGATATTCTCAGACTTACCTTTTAGGATTTAGTAAATTGCTGGATTTAACAGGCACCAAAGTAACAGTGGATGTGAAGAAAACTACAACGGTTTTCTGAATGACGAACTAAACAAAATGGGAGCTACAATAATAACTATTGTGGTTATTATATACCATCTATATGGAGTCATTATTGACCACCTCAACCATAGTGATTTGTATAAGGCATCATATAAGCAAGAAACAAATCCCTATAGAAGTTCAGGTAAGAATCATAAAGGTATGTATATTCAAAAACCTATGTGTAAAGGATATGGAAAGAAACACATATAAAAATGTTTCAAAAGGATGGGAAGATTCTATACATGTGTAAGTGAATGTCATAAAAAAAGAACCTTCCATTGAAAAAGGAAGTATCCAGTTGACTCTAAGAAAGGTAAAGACGTTTTTTTCTGAGGGATCAATTGAATGTTTTAAATGTGGTGTGCATGGTCATTATACAAACAGATGTATTAAGAAGAAGGTTTGGAAATGGGATCACTAGGATCATAAAATTATATGTTTACGAATAACTAATACTACTCCAATTGATCATGTGGAAACTGACAATGACCAATGAATGGTGTCAATTATTTCCTAACCGATGTTTAGACTTTATTGAATCTTTGGATATGATTCATGATTTTGTTTGTAGGAAAGAATTATTTCAGAATAAGTTTGAAAGGAATGGTTAATGGATCATGAAGAACGTTTAATGAGTAAAAAGTCTACATATATGGGATTCAAGTGTTATGGTATATTTTTGGATGGTGAAATGATTAAATGTATTAAGGCTCTTTTGATGATGGGATTACATTAGAAGACTTTTTATAGTATGTGTAACCCTAAAGTTTGATATATGAAAATTTTATGCAAGTAATAATTATCTTTCTTTTGATGATATAGCTATAAAGAACAATTTGTGTTTATACGATCCTTGAATTTGTAGCAATTACAGGTTAATAAATTTTGGGATGCAAAATGAAATTTATTAGATAAGATTGTGGTTAAAATATGTTATGGTTATTTTTGTTGAATTTATCTCATTTTGGGAATGTTATTAAATTATATTGTTTTGTAAAAAGGAAAACATGAAGACCACATGACAACCTGTCGCATCAGACAAAGTTGCGGGAATCGAACCAACAACCAAAGTGCGACTGAGATTTATCGCCTACCACTGGACAACGTGAATTTCTTAGTTAATATAACTAATAATTTTTATTTATATGGTTTTAGGAATCAAGAATAACATTATTTTGCGTTATCTTTGAAAATGATCAAACTATCACAAAGAATATGTGATTTGGATAATTAAACTTCAGTATGAGACTTTAAGAGTAGTCGATGTTTTGGGAGATAAATGCTAAGATTTTTGTGGAGGACAATGTGATCGAATCCTTTTAAATATGGGGTTTCAATCTTTTTTTTGTTTTCAATGAATAATTTTATGGATAGTTGTTTTTTGAATGGTTTAAGTTGAACTTTGGGTATTTTCTGACAAATTTTGGGTATTAAGAGTTGTTTTTATTTTTGAAAAATACTATCCTTTTTGTGGATTATCTGATCTTGTAATAACCATTTTGGTTTGGGTTAATGTCTAAAGACTTGGGAAAAATATATTTCAACTTTTTTAGATTTTTGGATTCTCTATAAGTTGATTATAGTTCTTTCAATGTGAACAAGTAATCTTGCATAGTCATCATTTGGAGAAAAGATGAGTTTGTGGTATAAATTTAGTAAAGGATGAAAGTCTAAATGACAAGTAAGTATGTTTCCTTATGTTTTTAGTTAAGATCATAAATAAATTCCACAACATTATGAAAAATAAATTAAAAGACGAACTTTTTCTATTAACTTGTTCTACAGTGGAATCAAAGTCCGTTTAACCCATCAAAAGTTTCTAACTTTCTGGTGGTTAACTCTCTCCTAATGATGTTTTCTATCACTCTCCACTAGAACGTGATGTTTATTTATACTCCATGTCCATGTTTTCATGGAATTCTAGTAGCTATTGTCTTGGGTGACCTTTTTTACTTCTCTTCCTTTATTTTAAAGTGATAGATTTATTGACTCTTTTTCTGAAGTGGGACTTTCAATGATGTTTCGGAGCCCAATTTTAAAATTGCGTGGATGAAATTCCCAAAAGGGGGAAGGATGTCACATCCCAGGTAAATAAAGAAAATGAAAATTTCATATTTAATAATATATTTGAATTAAATATTAATTTTGCTTTAAATGGGATTATATGTTTGATGGAATTCCCAATACACAACAATGAGTTTTTTTGAAATCTTTTGTCACGACCCGTCCTCGGGGCCCGTGCCGTGACTACCCCAAGCCCGCCTTCCATAGGCCAGGGGCTGGCGACTAGCACCGAGGCGTAAATCCCAGTAAAAAGGGAAGGCATTTCCTTTGAAAAGTAAACAAGCACCACAAAATAAGCAAGTGGAAAAGTAAACACTAAGTAAAAACTGTACAAGCTGTGCTGAAAGTAAAAGGGGCCGGAAATATAAGCCCAACTGTAAAGTAAAACTGAAAGGAAAAACAACAACTGAAAGAAAAAGCCGCAGCGTCGAGCCATCCCCTGGAAGTCCCACCTGAAGGGTGGGTATAGATAGCCTCCACAGCTCCTCAGTCCAGCCGTCCGCTCCGAGTGCGTCCCGCCCAGTGGTCCACCTCCAGGTACTGTCCTGCTCCGTACGTCTCCACCTCGATCAGCGCTGCCCGTCGTCTGCAACCAACACCACGAAGTGCGAGCATAGCCCGTGTAGGGGTGAGTATAAGATACTCAGTAGGTACCCCGAGACCCTCGAAGGTCTCCCGAAATCCACAAAGGATAATCCAGAAAGGAAAAGATACAATCACGAAGTAAAAACCGACACTGCTTAGGTATATGCCATACATATACCCAAGTCATCAATTCCCGTTCGGCTCCAACGTCTGAGGCCAAGCACAACCCAGTCCACACAGGAATGAAAAACGTATACCCACACAGGATAGCACAACACAATCCACAAAGGAGAGTAAACAGTAAATCCACACAGGATAGCTCAACAAAATCCACAAAGGAGAGTAAACAGTAAATCCACACAGGATAGCTCAACACAATCCACAAAGGAGAGTAAATAGTAAATCCACACAGGATAGCTCAAAACAATCCAAAAAGGAGAGTAAACAGTAAATCCACACAGGATAGCTCAACACAATCCACAAAGGAGAGTAACTCATGATTCAGCTCACACAGGTATAGTTCTTCGGATGACGATAAAGATGATCACTGATCCATCTAAGTCATCGGACCCACAAAGGATCGATAGGTAACTAACCCCCGCAAAGACCCACACAGGATTGGGCCCACACAGGACCTGTAGGCGCTGGCTCACACAGAACCGCTGAGCGATGACCCACACAGGATCGGACCCACACAGGATCGGGCCCACACAGGACCTGTAGCACTGATCCAAGTAGGATCGCTGAGTGCTGTAGTCGTCGCAGTCCACTGAGGATCTCTGCACAGTCGTCGTCGCAGTCCACTGAGGATCTCTGCACGGTCGTCTCCACAGTTCACTGAGGATCTCTGCACGGTCGTCGCTGTGGAAGTAGCAGCCGCAGCCAGCTCTAGGGTTCCCCCACACAGCAACCTCGTTCGGGAGGGTCCGCTCCACAAGCCGAGAGGCTGATATTACCCTATCCAGTTCAACTCAGTTTAAGCCACCTTTAAGTGGCTTAAAGTGGCTTCCAAGTGGCTTAAGTGAAATAAAATAAAGTTGTCGTAAAATTATTTTATTTCTTAACTTTAAGCCCGAAAATTAAAAACCACACCCTAGCAAACGAAACTCCGGAAGAGGCATTTCTAAGCGAATACCGGCGCTACGATTTCATCAGTGCCCTCAGAATTTGATTCTGGGAACCGGTTCAAATGTTAGAAAATCCCGCTCGTTCTTTCACTTAACGTACCCGAGCCAAACTTCGGAAAATGATTCCGGGCACACCGGGCCTCGGAATCAGGTGCCGTCAGAAACTGAGCTCTTGTAAAATTCCAAAGAAAATTAAGAAAAAAATTTCCTTGAAATTTACGGGTCTTTACATTACTCCCAACTCAGGGCTTTACGTCCCCGTAAAGATACATCATAAGCTAGGGAAACAAAAGTGGGTACTGAGCACGCATCTGAGCCTCCCGCTCCCATGTGCTCTCCTGGAGGTTCCCGTGATGCCATATGACGCGCACAAGAGGAATAGATCGCCCACGTAGGACCCGCTCCTGTCGATACTCTATCTCCACCAGGACCTCCGTAAAAGTCGCCCCATCATCCACGTCTAGCTCCCCATGGTCAATGATGTGCGTCGGATCGTGCACGTATCTCCTCAGCTGAGATACGTGGAAGACGTCGTGCACCCGGTGCAACTGAGGTTGCAGAGCCAGGTGATAAGCCACCTCACCAACCCTACGGAGGACCTAGAAGGGTCCGATGAAGCGTGGAGACAGCTTGCCGCCTCAGCCAAATCTCCGAAAACCACGTCGAGGTGAGACATGCAAGAAGATGTGGTCGCCATCCTCGAACTCGAGTGGCCTCCGCCTCCTATCAGCATATGACTTCTGCCAGCTCTGTGCTGTCCTCATCTGCTCCTGGATGACCTGGACCTTCTCTGTCATGGCCCGGACCATCTTTGGTCCCATAAGTGCTGACTCCCCAGGGTCTGTCCAGCACAAAGGAGATCTGCAAGGCCTGCCGTACAACGCCTCGTATGGTGCCATCCCGATGGTGGATTGGTAGCTGTTGTTGTACGCGAACTCCACCAAGGGTAGGTGGTCCTCCCAGCTGCGACCAAAGTCGAGGACACATGCGTGGAGCATGTCCTCGAGAGTCTGAATGGTCCTCTCCGTCTGACCATCCGTCTGAGGGTGAAAGGCGGTGCTCAGACGTAGCCATGTCCCGAACGCCTCTTGCAATCCCTTCCAAAGCCGGGTAGTAAAACGAGCATCCCGATCGGAGACGATAGTCGATGTCACACCGTGAAGCCGTACAATCTCTTGAACATAGAGACACTCCATGCTCTCCACTGAGCCCTACTCTCGGATGGGTAAGAAGTGTGCCGACTTGGTGAGTCGGTCAACAATCACCCAAATGGAGTCGTGACCTCTGGAAGTGCATGGAAGTCCAGTCACGAAGTCCATAGATATCCCATCCCACTTCCACTCCGGGACCTCCAAGGGCTGTACCAAGCCTGCGGGTACCTGATGCTCTGCCTTCACCTGCTGGCCGGTGAGGCACCGTGAAACGAACTCTACCACAACCTTCTTCATGGCCGGCCACCAGTGCTGTCGTCTGAGATCCTGGTACATCTTCGCCAGTCCAGGATGTACCTCCAGAGGAGAAGTGTGAAACTCTCTCAGCACCTCCTCTCGTAAAGCGACTAGTACCAAGGTACGTCCTCTGAAAAGGACGTCGTGCTCTTCTCCAAGGGAGAAACCATCAGGTTCCTGTCCCGAGGATATCTGTGCACGCTGTGTCTCACAGTTAGCGTCCCCACGCTGTGCCTCTCTGACCTGCTGTATAAGTGGAGGACAGACGGTGAGAGACTGAAGTAAGGCTGCTCTGTCTCTATCCATGAAGGATATCTGCAAAACGTCTAGCTGCTCTGTCGCCTCCTCAAGCAGCTGGATGCCCGTCCTCCTGCTGAGGGCATCAGCTACCACGTTCCCCTTCCTAGGAGTATAGACTATATCAAAGTCATAGTCATGGAGGAACTCGATCCATCGCCGCTGTCTCAGGTTCGGGTCCTTCTGAGAGAAGATGAACCTGTGACTCTGGTGGTCAGAAAACACTGTAAAGCGCTCGCCCATCAAATAGTGCCGCCATGTCTTCAGAGCGAAGACCACTGCTGCCAACTCCAAGTCATGGGTAGCGTAGTTCTGCTCATGCGGCCTCAGCTGACATGATCCGTAGGCAATCACGGTCCGCTCCTGCACTAGGACACACCCGATTCCGGTCCCTGATGCATCGTAGTAGACTACGTATCCAACTCCCTCCTCAGGAAACCTCAAGATAGGTGTGCTGGTCAATCTCTTCCTCAGCTCCTAGAAGCTCTGCTGACATCTGTCTGACCACACGAAGGGTTTCCCCTTCTTCGTCAACACTGAGAGTGGCGCCACAACTATGGAAAAGTCCGGCCCGAATCTCCGATAGTATCCGGCTAGACCCAAGAAACTCTGCACCTCCGTCACGCTCTTCGGTGGCTCCCAAGCTAGCACTGCCTCGATCTTCGTGGGATCCACTGTAACTCCCGTCTCAGAAATGACGTGCCCCAAGAAGTGGACCTCATGTAACCAGAACTAGCACTTTGAGAGCTTGCCGTAAAGCTGGTGCTCTCGGAGTGTGTCTAGTACAACCCGCAAGTGGTAGGCGTGCTCCTCCTCCGTGGTCGAGTAAACCAAAATGTCGTCGATGAAGACCACGACAAATCGATCGAGGTATGGCTGGAAGATCCAGTTCATGAGGCTCATGAACACTGCTGGAGAATTGGTTATGTCGAAAGGCATAACCAAGAACTCATAGTGTCCATACCGACACCTGAAGGCCATCTTCTGCACATCCTCATCTCAAACTCTGAGCTGATGATAGCCTGACCTGAGGTCTATCTTCGAGAACCACCATGCTCCCTTGAGCTGGTTGAAGAGATCATCAATCCTGGGTAGCAGATACTTGTTCCTCACTGTCACCTGGTTCATGCGACGATAATCGACACACAGTTGCAAGCTCCCATCCTCCTTCTTGGCGAACAATATCGGGGAAGCCTAGGGTGAAACACTGGGTCGGATGAACCCCTTGCCCTGCAAGTCCTCCAACTGTAACCATAGCTCTCGAAGCTCAGTGGGGGACATCCGATATGCTGGAGTGGACATCGGGGCTGTCCCAGGGTATAGGTCAATGTAAAATTCTACCTCTCTGTGAGGAGGTAGCCCTGGAACGTCATGGGGAAAGACGTCCGCATACTGATCCACCATTGCAGGAAAACTAGGACTCCGCACGTCCACTGCTCCAAGGATGAGGCTAGCCAACTGATGAGTGATGGGCTGTCCTCTCCTCTGCGGAAGTCCATCCTGTTCTGCAAAGGATCCCTTCTCGCCGGTGAAGGTGAACCTGCTCCCGTCGGTGCGCACACATCGCACCTTGCGCCTAAAACAGTCAATCTGAGCATGGACTGTAGATAACCAATCCATGCCCAAGATGACGTCGTAAGGCCTCGACGCCACTACAAGAAGATCCTAGCTGAAGCTCTCGCCACCTAGAGTAATCTCACAATTCCGGAACCAGTGTGTAATCATCGAGTCTTCTCCCGTCAGAGTCTCTAGCCGTAAGGATCAAGCCAATGGATCTGTCGGAATCTCCTAGCTCCGAACAAGGGCAGTGGCTATGAAAGAGTGACTCGCTCCTGTGTCTATAAGAACTGCAGCAAGGGTGGAATAGACAAAGATCGTACCTCGAATCATCTCTGGCGCACCGTGGTCATAGGCCTCCGCTGCCTGGAGCTGTGCCTATCTCTGCCCGCCAGCTCCCTGTGGTCGGGGCGGACCTCCTGGTGGTGGTGGTGGCAGAGCCTCAAAGCATCACCCACCACCTGCTGCTCGGCCAGCTCCCCTGCCTCATCCGCCTCCTCCCTGTGGACCGCCACGGTCGACCCTCTACCTCTGCCTAGGTGGCCCCTCCACCGCCTACTGCTCCTCGGTACGGCGGGTCGGGCAGTCACGAGCCATGTGGCCCTGCCCGCCGCACGAGTAGCACTGCCTGCCTCTCGGAAGGCTGGCTCCGCGCTGTGTGCCCCGCACTACTGAGCCAGTGTCCCGAGGTCGTCTTCCGGAAGGTCTGGTCTGCCTAGAACCCTGAGTCATCTGTCGGCTACCAGCTGCCGAAAACTCTGCTACCTGCCGCCCTGCGGTAGGTCTCGCTGTGGACTCGGCCAGAAATCTCTCGATCAGAAGGGCTCGCTCTAGCACTCCTGCCTGGGTCGGGATACTGAGGGAGATCAGCGACGCCCTGATCTCGTGTCTCAATCCCTGATCGAAGGTCTGGGCCCGGAAGAAGGGGTCCCGTACCATGTCTGTCGAGTAGTGAGAAAGATCGGTAAACCTCACCGCGTACTGGGCGACCGTGAAGCTGCCCTACCGCAGCTGAAGAAGCTCCTGAATGCACACCGCACAGAGGGTGTCCGAGACGAACTCTAAACGGAAGAGGCTCTCGAAGTCCGTCCAGATGAGGGATGCCTCATCGTGCACCTGGAGCATCAGGCTCCAACATCGTCCCGCTGCTGCGTGCAGTAGGCTCGCCGTGAGGATCACCATGAGGTCTGCTGGTGTCCTCACTAGCCTGAAAACTTGAACGACCACCTCCAGCCAGTCCTCGGCTGCCTGGTGGTCCGTCTCCCCACGGAACCTATGTGGTCGCTAGCGCTGGAACTCGTGCAGAACTCCGAGGCGTCGTGCATCGCCAGGGATCGGTGCTGGAAGCCTCGGGGGATCGGCGGGTAAAGGTACCTCCGGTGCCTCTGCTGTCAACGGGCACTGTACCGAGGCCTCGTAACTCGGCAGGCTGTCGTCGCGCTCCACTCTCGGAACCCTAGCTGGCTGCCATCATGGGGCCATCCTGAAAAGGAAACAAGTGCTCCACGGTCAGAACAGTATACCTGGTGAGCTGACACAAGTAATCACAAAGAAAACTTGAAACACACATGCAATCAATGTTTTCATGCATTAAGTCGGAAATCAGAAGTCAGGGTCCTGGTTTACGGATACGTCAGCCGCCGCACCAACACTGGACTCCCTGGACTGATAACCACACCAAATATGCTAAAAACTATTGGTTCACATAGAAGAAAGATCAGAGTCTGCGGTAGAACCGATCCCTATGATACCAATTTGTCACGACCCGTTCTTGGGGCCCATGCCGTGACTACCCCAAGCCCGCCTTCCATAGGCCAGGGGCTGGCGACTAGCACCAAGGCGTAAATACCAGTAAAAAGGGAAGGAATTTCCTTTGAAAAGTAAACAAGAACCACAGAGTAAGAAAGCGGAAAATTAAACACTAAGTAAAAACTGTACAAGCTGTGCTGAAAGTAAAAGGGGCCGGAAATACAAGTCCAACTGTAAAGTACAACTGAAAGGAAAAATAGCAACTGAAAGGAAAAGCCGCAGCGTCGAGCCATCCCCTGGAAGTCCCACCTGAAGGGTGGGTACAGATAGCCTCCACAGCTCCTCGGTCCAGCCGTCCGCTCCGAGTGCGTCCCGCCCAGTGGTCCACCTCCAGGTACCGTCCTACTCCGTACGTCTCCACCTCGATCAGTGCTGCCCGTCATCTTCAACCAACACCACGAAGTGTGGGCATAGCCCGTGCAGGGGTGAGTATAAGCTACATAGTAGGGACCCCGAGACCCCCGAAGGTCTCCTGAAATCCACAAAGGATAATCCACAAAGGAAATGATACATTCACGAAGTAACAACTGACACTGCTTAGATATATGCCCATACATATACCCAAGTCATCAATTCCTATTCGGCTCCAATGTCCGAGCCCAAGCACAACCCAGTCCACACAGGAAAGCAAAAATTATACCCACACAGGATAGCACAACACAATCCACAAAGGAGAGTAAACAGTAAATCCACACAAGATATCTCAACACAATCCACAAAGGAGAGTAAAAAGTAAATCCACACAGGATAACTCAACACAATCCACAAAGGAGAGTAAATAGTAAATCCACACAGGATATCTCAACAAAATCCATAAAGGAGAGTAAACAGTAAATCCACACCGGATAGGTCAACACAATCCACAAAGGAGAGTAACCCAAGATTTAGCTCACCCAGGTATAATTCTTCGGATGACGATAAAGATGATCACTGATCCATCTAAGTCGTCGGACCCACAAACGATCGATAGGTAACTAACCCCCGAAAAGACCCACATAAGATCAGGCCCACACAGGACCTGTAGGCGCTGGCTCACACAGAACCGCTGAGCGCTGACCCACACAGGATCGGGCCCACACAGGACCTATAGCCCTGATCCACGTAGGATCACTGAGTGCTGTAGTCATCGCAGTCCACTGAGGATCTCTGCACAGTCGTCTTCGCAATCCACTGAGGATCTCTGAATAGTCGTTGCCGCAGTCCACTGAGGATCTCTGCACGGTCGTCGCTGTCGAAGTAGCAGTGGCAGCCAGCTCTAGGGTTCCCGCACATAGTAAGCTCGTTCGGGAGGGTCCGCTCCACGAGCTGAGAGGCCGATACATCAACTATCACAAGTCCAAAGTTTATGTATCCAAAAGTTCTGTATCGTCAACAGGAACTCAACGTCGCAGACGTCGCGTCAATCGGATGCCCGGTCTGAGAGATATTGGCTTTTCGTCCCAGGGCCCTGTTTGTTTTTAAGGAAAAACCAACCCGTCCGTACTCCACCTACGTCCAAACCTCGGGAGGAGTGAGCCAAAACATCCGTCTCACTTAGAGGAATTCAACTAAGCTAACGGCACGTCAATCGGACGTCCGTAGCTCAAGATATGAGCGTTTCCGCTCCGAGGGCCCGGTTGGTTTCGTGTACGAACCAACCCGGCCGAACTCAAAGTAATCCGAAACCTTGAGTGCGATATACCGAAACGCCCGTATTGATCCAAGGATCGCGTTGCCGCTGACGGAGAGTCGTTTGGAGGCCCGTAGCTCAAGTTATGGGCATTTGAACGAAAACCGTCCGAAGACGGGGGGTCCGGGCCCGGGCCGACCCCCCCTGTGTCGGCCGAACCGGGTCAACCCGGTCCGACCCGGCCGGTCGGACCGGCCTGGCTCGGCCAGCCCGGCTCGGCTCGGCGAGCGGCGTGGGTGGGAGCCGCCACCCCCAAGTGACACCCCCGCGGCACCCGCGGGGTGTCTCCCTAGACAGTCGAGCGACGCGGGGGGGAGCCGCAGCCCCCGCGTGACAACCCTGCGGCACAGGCGGGGTGTCGCTCGGACAACCGGACACCGCTTCAGCCGCGTCCCGCGCGCGCCGGACCCGCGCGGTCGTTGGTCTGCGAGCGCCGCCGACGCGGCTCAGCCGCGGCGGCCCTTTCCGGCGGCGTGCTGGGGCGCCGCCGCTCCCGGCTGCCGACGGCTTCCGCGGGCCACCGGAGTCGCTCCGGTGGTCCGATTCTGTTCCCGTCTGCGCCGCTGCTCCTCCCGGGACTCGTTCTTCACTGCGGGATCATCAAACTTCCGTTGCGGCACGTTCCTTCATCGCCCGCCAAATCCGCATAACAACGAAGAATGGCGGAGGGTCGTCGGGCCGTGTTCGTTTGGCCTGCACCCTCCGCGTTAGAGATAAACAACGGGAGGAATAATATCAACACATGAATTCAACAATTTTAAGGGAATCCAAAATTGTTCTTATGTCCGGGTTCTTTACTTTTAAAAAGGAATGATCACGGGGAAAGGAAAAGTTCACAACAACCCCTACCTCGTTGGTCGACGTCGTACGCACGTCCTTCGTGGAATTGCTCGTCGCGGAAGTTGGAGATCGTCGCGTCGTCGCGGAAGGGCGTCACGTCGTCGCGGAACACGACGTTGAGTCGGTGAACTCAACGGACCATGAAACAACAGATTTAATTTAATTAAATCATTAAATCCATGTTTTAGTAAAAAAAAACCACAAAGGAGATTAAAAAGAAAAACGAGACTCTTACCTCAAGCAGCTGATCGAAGATCTGTTGCGGAGGAAGAGACGTCACAGAAGAACGTTGCAGGAAGGGAACGTCGGCGCCGCGGAACACGGCGTCGCGTCGTCGATTTCCGGGTTCGGCGTTCTTTGTCGGAGGCCGGAGTTCTTCGCGTTCTTCGCGTTCTTCGCGAAGAAGGATAAAGGCACGAGGACTCTGTCAAACCTCTCAACCAGTAATCCTCCACAAAGATTGGTTGGTATTATTTTATTATTATGCCAACAAACGAAAAAAGGTAAGTAACGACCCATCAATTCGTTGAATTAATTCAACAAAAGAAACAACTCATTTATCTTATGAAATAAACCGCCCAATTAAATGGTCTGTTAAGAATTTAAGAAAACGTGTCAGTTGACTTTCATAATGACGGGTTTTCGCGGGTGCGTTACTTAGCGGAAAGAAACGGCGGGGCTCGTGCGGGCCCCACCTCACAAATATCCTACCAAGGGGGTAGGATATTTCTGGATAGTACCCTATCCGGTTCAACTCAGTTTAAGCCGCTTTTAAGTGGATTCAAGTGGCTTCCAAGTGGCATAAGTGAAATAAAATAAAGTTGTCGTAAAATTATTTTATTTCTTAACTTAAAGCCTAAAAATTAAAAACCACACCCGAGAAAACGCAACTCCGGAAGAGGCGTTTCTAAGAGAATACCGGCACTGCGATTTCATCGGTGCCCTCAGAATTCGATTCCGGGCACCGGTTCAAAATTTAGAAAAACCCGCTCGTCCGTTCACTGAACGTACCCGAGCCATTCTTCGGAAAATGATTCTGGGCACACCGGGCCTCGTAATCGGGTGCCGTCAGAAACTGCGCTTTTGTAAAATCCAAAGAAAATTAAGAAAAAAATTTCCTTGAAATTTATGGGTCTTTACATCATATGTTTCACAAAATGCTAAGTCATTATGAAAAATGACAATATAATATTATTCTAAATGGTAGTTAACGCCTAGCCGTTGTATTGGAGAGAATGGAAAGAAATAACTACATTATGAATATACATGTTTTTTTAAATGTTTTTACATTTACCCAACTTATTTTAGAGGTTGAAAATAAGAAAGAATCTTAATTTTAAGCATAAATACTCTAGTATTCATTAAAAGGTTAATTTACCACCTTTTGATGGTGAATCCTCTTTAAATATAGTTTGGGTCACTTTTAAATGTTATATTTGATAGAATAAAATTATTATTTAGTATTAGGACATCAATATTTTATTTGGGTAAATTGTTTGCATTTTTCTGATAAATGTTATTTTCTTATGAATAGTAAAAAACTATATTTTAATTCAAAACTAACTTATAATCTAATTTTTATGGTTAGATTATATTTCTAAATGGTTTAAAAGTGTAATTAGAATATTGTTTTACCATTTAATCCAATGTTGTTAATTGGATGTAATTTCACTTTGAAATTGGACATAAATAAGTGTCAATCTTTTGATAGTTATTATATTTTAAAAACACGCTTTTTTGTTTTGACAGTAGAAATTAATTTTAAATAAATTTCTACTAATTCTGTGTTTTGAATTAGTAAAAAATGATTCCATATTTTGAATGAGGAGGTCCTAATTTTTTATGTTGGTAACTTTTATTTTTATACACTATGAATATTTACTTTAGTAAATATTTTATTTTCCATGATTAAAGGGTAAATATGGAAAATAAGGATAAACAAATATTATTATAACAATATAAAATTTCTCTAAAATGTGTCTTAATCCTATTAGTTGATAACTATCCGACCATGGGCATCCTATGGTCTATTTTGGGACCCCATGGAGCCACATGGGTGTGATAATGACACTTTATATTAATTAATTTAATGTAAAGACAAAAATGACACAAACAAATATCTTTTAGTAAATTAATTTTTACATAGTGTTATATAAGTTATATTTTTTACTATAAATATTATTTGGATATATGAATATATTTCCTACATCATGGTATTTTTTTTTATAATTTTTATACATCATATAAATAAAATTATTTGTGACCCAATAATGATGCAGTGTTTACCCCATTAATAAATGATTTAAATAAATAATATTATAAATATGAAAATAACACCCAATACCTAAAAAATTCTTATTGGATGATTTTATGTCGACCATGAGTCATATTATCGTTGACTGTAAAATGTTTTGGACCTTTAGAAAGTGAAAATCATTATATAATAGAATAATATTTTTAAATATTCCAAAAGTGTCCCTCCTCCCCCATATAAAAATCCCTCCAACTCTAACCCATTCCTCACACCTATCAAAGAATTTGGATCATCCAAAACCTACCCAAATAATCTATCAATATCCTCATATTCCTCCTAGAAGCCTTACCTTAAACAAAAGGCACTTCAAGAAAACGTTTTGGGTCAAACGAAAGGAAGATACCCAATTTAAAGGTAACATATTCTCTTATGTCCTACTTTTATTTTACTTCTGAAAACCCCCAAAATTTTTTTTATTACATTAAATTATAACAACTACAGTATCATAAATAATTTAGGTGGTTGTAATGAGAAGGATTCTACTACACTTACACACATATCCATCGAATGGGTAAAGAACATACTGTTTCTGTGGATGGTAAACTAACGCCTCACAAAATGATGATTGTTCAATTATCTCCTATAGCCTATTATGGTGGCCATTATGATTGAACTATATTTATATATGATATATATTATGATTATGTTTTTTATGCTTCTGTATTTTTAATTTATATCATACCTTTATGGTTTCTATTATGAGTAAACGCGATAATTTCATTTTAGGAAGTGCGGACTACCGCCCCCTCATAGTGATATGACTCATTCATACCATACATGGGACATATAAAGGAAGGATTTATAGAAATTAAATATTATATTATACTGGAATTATAATATAACTATGTATAATTATGTTTTCATTCAATTAAAATACAAAATAGAAATCAAAGTAGTGTTCATGCGTACGTACGACTTACGGTCTCCATGAACGGTGCATTTTATTTAATATCTCCAAAAAATATGTACTATTATAAATAATATATAATATATATATATATATATATGATATATATTACATATAAATCTTGGATATCATACTGAAGATAATGGACCCTTGACCACATGAACAACTTGTAATTATAAGGTGTTCATTTTTTACTCAAGTGCCAAATATCGAAAAGACCACCATTATTAACTTAAATGATAAAATAATGTTTATAACATGATAATAAGAGATATAAAAGGAATAATGAAGTTCCAAAAGGTTTTTAATCATGTATAAATTAACTTAAGTTTATTATTCAAGAAGAATAATGAACAAACAAGTCAAGTCTGACACGAGGTAAGGGTTTTCTTATCTCACTTTTAATTCCGTGTGATTTCTATTGTTCACCACTTATTTATTGAATGTGGTGTATAGTGTACTACCATATGATATATATTATCATGATTCTCTTTATATTCTTTTTATTCTAGGAATTAGTCAATGGTTATTAACTTTTGGTCATACGACTCGATTGATTACAACGTGGTAAGGGATTTTCATCTCACTTTTTATTCCCGTGAGATTCATTCTATATTTTCCACTATTTCCTTTTGTGTGGTGTATGTACTACCCATGATTGTATTAATTGTGTAATATAATTCAATTTATGGGTATTTAAATCATAATTTTATGATCCTTATTTAATCTGATGTATGTCTTGTATGTTACAAAATCAGTAAGGGAACTTTTCACCCTACTTTTTTAAAATAATACTTTTTGTTATGTATTTTAATTCACATCTAATTATTTTGGGATTTGTTCCTATATATTCTTATTTCTGTAAATTTTATGCCCATGTGATTATATAACATTTTCTCTCTCATCAATTAATTTTTTGAATTTTAATGTGACGTCATTAGGCTATAGAATTTCTATAAGGGAACTTCTTCACCCAATTTCAATACTTTGGGTTAAACTTATACTTCATGATTATGTCGTGCTATGAATATGTGTGAATAAACTATGATTGTTTTACACTTAATATACCATTATATTGGGTTTATTTATATTTTTCACCAATAATTATGTCATTGATTTATCCTTAATCCCAGCATACCTTCTTTATAAGGGATTTCATCTCAATTTACATTCCATTGATACTTAATTGTTTTTATGCACCAATTCACTCTTATATGATTTATATACTATCCTTTAGAATATTATATCTAGAATAAATTTATTCTCATGAAATTATAATGTTTTTATTAAATTTTTATTTCTCAATTATTTGTATTCATGTGTCTCAAATTTTGTTAAAAACTCTTTAAATGAACTATCAGTTAATTTTTTTAAAGATTTATTATTATAAATATTTCTCATTAATGTCCATGTTTTTAAAATTGTTTTTAGGATTATTTATTTGGACATTTATGTTTTCAAATGATGATTAATTTAAAAGTTTCAAAGTGGTACAAGAAAAATTAATTTCAAAAATCTCTTTATTAAATGTTTTAAATGATTTTGGAATTTTTTTTGATAAATCATTGTATATTTCAATATCTTGAATTGATATATTATGATTGTAATGTGGAAATGTTATATTTAATTTATTCTTTTGTTATGTGTTATGATTATTGGTCATTTGTTACATATACGGGTGGTTTTGTGATAAAACTAGGATGGGTGAGCCTGAGATAGCTCTCCAATGCATTGGGTAATGTGACAGAGGTAAACGTTAATGTTTCTCCTAAGAGATTTAGGGAATATACTATGATGGGTATTCCAATGTAACTCTCTATGTAGCGGTGATAACTACAATGTAAGTATTTTATGTATTCCATAAGTTACCTTTATCAGTTATGATTTGTGTGTGTTATCCATAAATATTATGATTCCATAAGTTATGTTATGATTGAAATTTATAGTTTCATTGATTTGTATTTATTGATGTGATACTGATTTCCTTCCTTATTTTTTAACCCTTACTGAGATTTTTATGCTCATCCCATGTTTTTGAAATTTTTTCCACATGACTTAATGTTGAATAGGGTCAAGGATGAGATCAAGGAAATGTCATGGTGTCTAAAACATATAACTGGGTATGTTTCATTTTAATTTTTTGAAAAAAAGGATACCGAGTAGTAGTGTCTACTTATAATATTCTTGTTGATATGTAATAGTTATGGCCTAATTATCTAAAACTATAAACCTGAAAAGATCCTCAATGTGAATTATTCATTTTATTCAGGATTATATAATGTTTAAGGCCCAGTTCTTATTCAACCCACAAAATGTTATTTCCCCTAGAAGATCTAGGAAGGAAAATTGGAATATCTATTGTGATTTCATACTTTTTCTTGAATGGAATATAATATTGATGAAGAATTCCTACAGTTCACTAATGTTTTGTCTTTACTTACAAAAAGGTAAGTTATTTCTATAAAAATCCTTCTATCTCACACTTTATATTTGTTTACAAAAGAATAAAATTTTATGAAATACCATGGTAACATTAGGATTTAAAATCCATTGAGATGAATATATATCCATTATTATACACCCTTGAATGTGCATATGAATAACTACCCCCTATGCATATATAATAAGTTCTGAGTTTCTTGATTTGACAATGTAATGAGCCCCCTTCCATTACGAATGACATGAATCAAGATATATTTCAAATTTAATATCTTTTAATACTTGAATTTATATAATACGGATGATATGATTCTTAAAATGGAAATAAATAATCACCGATAATTCCTAATATACTCAAAATTAATCTCATAGCTGAAGAATATTATTAATCATCACTCTCTCCCCTAAATCACTACTTTTCATTTTCAGTTATTAATCAAGTCATTGACTATAATATTTCATTTTATAGTTGTATGTGTGTAATTAAAATCCAATGAATGATGAAACTTCACCCGTATCCTTTTACTTAGGAGTCAAATATCTTTTGTAGAATATAATATAAGGATTTTATGGTTAGTATAGACTATTAATTCCACATAAAAATATTTTAATTTGAATACTTCAATATGTGTACAAGAATATAAAGATACATATCATGTGTTAGAAATTTTCTCCAATCCGATATCAACTTTTGAGACCAAAAGGAAACCACCCAATCATCCTTTATAAGAAGAAATTAGATTCTTGATCTTTTTGGATCTGAAAATACTATATAGTTGTTAACCATATCTTTTATGGTCAGGATAAGTATTTAGGTGAGTCACATCATCAATTTTGAAAAATATTTATCACATTACTCTATATATAGGAATTACACTCCCTTACCCATAAAAAAATTATATGATATTCTAGATTGGAGAATTTTTTGATAAAACAATGTAAGTATCTTTAAAATCACAAGAAACTATTGATTTCAAACATATTCTTGGGTAGCTCCTAAGATATCCATAATACTAATTTCCTTAGCTCTAAAAAAGAAATATGTTTAATACAAAATTTCAATAAAGCCTCATTTACTACATCTAATGATAGAAATTTAAGTGTTTAAAATAAATCTGATGTTCCCATTATTTTGTAACACCACTAAAAGTGTCTTTCCACACTCCTCCTAAAACATAAAAAAATTAAATTATCTTCAAACATAAAATGTTTTAGGATATTATTTGAAGAACCTATTCAATATATCTATGTATACTATTAGGGGATTTATTAACCCAGATAACATAAATACATACTCACTTATAATTTAGAGACATTGAAATATAATATTTTGTATTCCTTCCACTCTAACCAAATGTTGATGGTAAATTGGTCAAAAATTAAACTTAGATATCCCTAAAAAACCCTTATGTTGTAAAAAGTTCTCAATACTACCAAGAAGTTATAGATTATTGATCATAAGTTTCAATAGAATATGATACACACATAAACATGAAAACAATATTCATTATTAGTAAATAATAATCACTGAAACCATGGATTTGTGTTCAGTATAATGAATCTCTTCAACTCAAAGTCCTTAATATGGCTGTTTAGATTTGAAAGAACTTTTGGAGAAAGCCAATAAAAAAGAACATAGATTTTTTATTTTATAATTACTAGATTAGTCCTAAACTTTAACATTCATTTATGAGGTACATATGAATAGTCATTAGGGAACATATCAAGAAAATACTCCACCATTGGCAGTAACCCCTTTTTTACTCTTCCACACTAATCTAACTATAATATTATCCATGTGAGAGGTTAGACATCATACCCAATACTTAATAGATCTTCCATAACCTAACTGAATATACCACTCTCCCATGAAGTTATACACATTTCCCATATGTTAAGAGAAATAAAACCTTCATCCATTTTAGTAAACATGTTTCCAAAAAATGGACCACTTATTAAATCCCAAATATGTTGTAAGAAATTAATATATAGGGATAAAAAATTTCTATAAATTTCCATATATTCCCACCACTGTGGAACATGATAGACTCATAAAATCAATTCCTCCAGTCTCCCCAGTGGTTTTTTTTAATGTAAAAAATATCTCATAAATCATTCATATCCAACCATAAATATTATAAGAGACATAAAAAAGAAAAATAATACTTATTGTCCATATTGATAAATTTCTATGAAATGTTTGAGGTAATTAAAAATTTACCTATTATTGTTTTAGAATTATCACCGAAATATGTTGGAGTATTATATAAAATTAATGGATAACATATTCTTGTTATTAAAACACCTATCTTGTATATAGAAAAAACTAGTTCTGACCTCGATTATTAGAAATATTTTCCCACAAATATCAAATTGATCAAATAAAAATCCATTCCTACAACTAACCCTATATATTAGGTATTGAAACATTTATTAGAGATGTAATATAATCTCAACCTCCTTAAAAATTTGATTTGTAATAATGTTTCAAGGATTAATTTTTCCACACCTACGACACCTTTGTGACATTGTGGGAAATTATGGCTCGATATTACCCAATCTCCCAAACTAATGGAACCCCAAATTACTCTTTACCATAGGAGGAGGGGAAGAAAACTAGGCATCCTAACTACCATATATAGAACTCAATTTAATCTTTTCATCTCACTTCCATGTTTTCCTTATTTTGGTCCAACTTCCATATCCAAATTATAATATTAAAGAACCCACTTTTCTTTCACCCAACAGACTTAACTCTTATAAAACTAAAAATAAACTGATGGGATGATAAAATAGTATGTAATTCATTTAAAGTGACTCTTTGGGTCCCATATCAAAAAGTAAGACCCTGTAAACATTATACCCACCCATGATCCGGATTCTCACATATGATAACCGTTCATCATCACCAAAAACTCCTAAGTTAGGCAAACTATTACCTTAATGTTTTTTTTATAATGATTGAAGTTTTATACAATACTAAATCATCATATGTATTTACTATATTAATACACATATACATATAATATATAATGTCAAACCAACCACCAAAACACTTTATAATAGGATTTCCAACCCATTAAAATATTGGACTAAATTTAACTACCTAAATTATTCTCATTATAACACCCCCAATAATAAAATTAACAAAAAATAATACTATAAGGATAATAAAAAACTTTAAAAAATCTCACTAAATGTCAAAGAAAATTGAAAATAAGTAAATAATTATTTATGAATATATTAAATATTTATATGTGAAACTTCAATTAATTATTAAAATAATAATAAAATTCATTGCATTATATTATTTAAAAATTCACACATGGGTATATACAGGATTTGAATCTCTTATAATCAACTTTAAAATCTCTGAGAGTATAAAAAAATGAATCAATTAAAATAAATAATTATCCTAAACCACCGTAAAAACCTGAGTATCTACTTTAATTATTCTACCAATCATAATTATTTATTAATTACTATATTTTTCTGAAACTTTTATATCATCTCTACAGTTATCTAAAATAACATTAAAATGATTTAAATAAATAATAATATATTAAACAATTTATAATATCTTGGATAAAGTTACTCATAAGCCCATCACAGATCACTACAGGGCCTTAGACACACTCCCCTATCACTATAAATAAGAAATAATCTCTAAGGGACTTATATAAACTAGTTGTGTATTTTATATTTTATTTTTTAACAGATAAACATGGGATAATGAGAAGTATCACATATTATATAAAACAATATATTTAAACTATAATGACCCACATTGTTATAGATAAGTGATTTTAAAGGAAACATTAATTTTAGTATAGTGGGTACAATGGGTGTTTTGAATTGGTGTTTTTGATCGAGTTTCATTAAGATGGGCACAAATTTAATGTTATTTATATATATGTGTGGAATTTGTAGGAGTTATGGAGGAGAAGTTCATGGTTAGGGTTCCATTTTATCTTAAATTTAGTAATAGGATGCAACATAACACCTGGTCTAGGGAAACTATGTACCTGTTGACTTATCTAGTGGGGGCATTGTCCTTTGGATGCCCACCTACTTGTCAAAAGGCCTATTCCAAGTGGATGACGGGTTACCAAGTACCTAGTATTGCTTGAATGGGTAACCAATGAATTGTTGGTAGATTTTGGTTAACTAGATGAATACTCATATATTTGGGGTTGGAGTATTAATTTTTTAGTAGTGAAGGAGAAGACGAAGGGTCATTTGGATGACCCTACCCCATTTGTTTAACCCTTTTGGCTTCCATTATTTTTTAGTGTTAGGTTATCAAACAGAGAGGTTTTCATCACCATAGATTACGAAAATCTTTTTTATTCTTCTTATTTATTTTTATTTTCCATTTTATTTAAATATTCGATAGATCCACTACTATATCTATGGACGATTATACTAAATCATGGGGGAATAAAATTTAAAATATGGGGATTCTTGGTGAGATTTCATAGGATATCGAATAAAGAATAAAAACCCCATTGGTATGTGTTTTGTATGAGGTAAATAAGAAAATGAGTTCTTTGAGGTATTTCATCAAATTGGATTTAAATTTGAAATCATTTTTTATCGATTCATGATAAAATTTTATAGTAAGTGTGTCTAAGTAATGGAATAGTCTTTCTATAGAGTATTGGTTATGCTTTTGGGGTCACTAATATGCACTGTGAGTTTTTAGAACTTATGGAAAGTTGATTTAAATTTCAGAAATTAATTAACTATTTTTATTACTAATTAATTATTTCATATGGTATATGATAGTGTATCATGCAACACCCCTCTATTTTGAGAATGCATTTGTCCTTAAATAAATTGAATTTGTTCCATTGTTTTCATAACATGTAACACTGTGCTTAAAGAAATGAGATACTTTAAAACATAACCACTACATTAATGGGTATAGATAAGATTAAACAAATTATAAAATATATGTAGAAATTTTTTACATAATTCAAATTTATTTGTTGATTCATAATATATATGTACTCAATATTTTGTAAATTTGGTTTATGTTTCAAAAAAATATATATATTTTAAAAAAATTATTTCATTTTGTGTTAAAATATTATAATTTTTTTACCACTTCTAGATATTTAATTTTATAAAAATGAATTAAATTTATAACTAATAATATAAAAATTAACCTAGGGATTTCTTTTGGAAATTTCTTAAAATGATTAATTTTTTAGTGAATTTTGAAAAATATAGATTTTTCAGATAGAGTCATTTATTTTCATTAAATGAAGTAATTTAAAGGTCCCATTATATTTTTGATTTGGTATTAAAGTTGAATACGATCCATTGAAATTAAAATTGTCTAATAAATTCAATTTTATTCATAAATATTAAGGATATTGACATATGATAATTATTATGCTTAAAACCACATTTGCCTAAAAACTAGTTTTTGTCCCGTTTTACTCAATTATATTAAAATTGATTTCTTAAAATTATAGATATTGAATACTAAAAAATGGAAATAATAGTTAAAATTATGTGGTTCAAATTTGTTAAAATTTTCCCTTTTAGATTTGGTTATTTTGTATAGGAACCATTGTAAATATTTTTCAATTCGATATGGGTAAAATGGATAAAATAGGAATAAACTGTGATATTTCGTATTAAAATCATCCCAACCCTTGAATTTATTTCATTATGTGGAATAAATTAGAACACAGACATCAAAAATATGATTATATGACATTTTGGTGCTATTTTACTTTTATAATGATATTTATATTATATTATGAAAATAAAACCCAAAAATTACTCTCTCTTTACTTTGGTATCTATATTTTTTCAGAAAAATGAAAATAGGATAGGTTTAGATAGAAATGTTTATTTTAAATAAGAATTCATTTATTTTTCATCGTAATTTATTTATAATTTTTTTTATTGAATAATTATATTACATGCTTACACAATATTGATACATTATTTATTCAATTAATATAAAAAAGAAATAAATGACATTAAAAATGTTAATCATAAAACAAGTTAGTTAAATTATTATCTTTCCCAATTTTTTAGATAAATATATCATTTTAGGGATATGTGGAAGGTTTATATTCGAATTCCAGAACTATCTTGAAGTCTTTAATATAATATTAATTGAATAATGTCAAAAATGTCAAAAATGATATTATATGTAATATAATATTTTATTAAATTATTTAAAAATAATAAAAATAATTAAAGAGGAAAAATATGTGGAAAATTGGTCTAAATTTTATACCTTGTAATTTATTAGCTAATTATTAACATATAAGAAAAATTATAACCCTTTAATATTGAAAAGGTTTTTATTACATTTAATTTTAAAATTGGTTAAAGAAGAGGTTAAATCAAAAGATAAGGAATAAAATGACACCAAAACCTATATAAATTTCATTTAATGATGATATTTTGACCATAGAATCGTTTTATTTTAATTAATGTCTATTATAGAACATTATAACTGAGAAAGATATTAGTTATATTTAAATAATTTTAGTAATTCAAAGTGTGTCCTTTCCCTCCATTAATAAAGTACCCCCGTATATATTTTATTTACACTAATTTTATCCATATATCATTACAAAAAACTAAATTATTCTATTATAAACTTCCCTATACATGAATTAGAGGTGATTTAATTATTTCAAGTCTAGTTCAAGGGTTTTCAATACGGGATACAGAGAAGGCCTACCGAAGAAGAGGTAATTGTGTTACCCGACCTCTTTCAATTTATTTCTACTTCTACCACCAAAATATATGTTTTATTATTTATAAAATAAAAAATCCATTATACTTAATATAATTATATTTTATTATGATTATGTAACCACCAATATCAACGTTATATTCTATCAAATGGAAAATTAAAATATCTCTCATGAGTACGTGTTGATTACTGCCTCCACATAGTGATACAATTTATTTTCAATCATCATATTTTTTGGATGGTTATTATGATGGATTTAATTTTTTTATTATATTTATGATATAATTATTCTTGCATAATTATTGTATTATATATACCTTGTTTCCTTACTATCTGTAGAAAAATGATAATATCACTTGTGTTTACATGTGCAAAACCACCTCCAAAAATTGATGTGATTTGTTTTTAATTTATGATTTAAATGAATCGAAATAAGGATAGATTTAAAGAATATATATGATATATATTATTTAATAATGATTCCTTAAAGAAGAATTGTTATTGACCATTCTTTCATTACACCATTAAAAAAGTGAAAAATACATTCATGTGTATGTACAACCTACCCTCTCCTTGAATGGTGTAATTATTTTTTTATTTATAATTTTTATGGATATATATATACATATAATTAATATATATGATATTTATATCATTTTAAAATATCTTTAGATTATTCAACTATGATAAAAGTACAAGTGAAAAAAAACTGAACCGAAACTTCCCTGAAAAATGAAACAATTAATACATGGAAACAAGGATTTTCATAAAACATTATTAATAATAGGGTGATGAAATGTTATGAGTTGATAATGTAGGATATTTGAATAATTCACATAAATATTTTATATAATTATAATTAATTTAAATTTATTATACAAAAGGATAAATGACTTTCAAATTTAGTGGTAATCGAGTTTAGGGATTTTTATCTCACTTTTACTTCTATAAGACATATGCCATATTCACAACTTTTTTATTTTATGTGGTGTATATAATATAAATTAATATAATTTATGATGAGTATAATGAAAATTATTTCTATATACAAGTTCATATATGGTTACCTCTTTCATGATGTTCTGATTCAAAAGTTACCAATGTGGTAAGATATTTATGTTTCAACCTCATATTAGTCAGGATTGTTTATGATTTAATTTCCATTGAAGGAGATTATAAGATCCTTTAAAGATAAACCCCATTTAATTTATTTGAAGCTGGTTTTTTAATAATACATGTTTTCTTTTCATTTTCTTCACTTTATGCACTCAAGAGACATAAACAATGTTTTTAATGAAAAATGACTTTGTTTCACTTTTTGGTTAAAACTCATTTTTCATCCATAAATACTTTTTCTAAATAAAAAATAATTTTTTTTATTATATCCTTATATTATTGTTTAAATACATTTTTACCCTTGATTTAATTTTAAAAAATGGTTTAAAATATCATTATTTTCATTTTGCAAACAAGGTAATTTTGAATTTTTATCAAAAATGTGAAATGATTATCTTTTTTAACATACATGTAATGAAATAAATTTCCCAACATCTTGACCACTCAATTATTTAATGTTTTATTTAAAAATATATATGTTTTAATTTAAATAAAAATATTCCAAAATATTTTGGATTTTCTTAAATATTAATATGTGATTTCAAAGTGAAAAGGTTAATTTTCTAATGAAATATAACATTGATCTTTAAAAATAATTTTTCATATATGATAACATAATTCGATGTTACTTATGATTTAATGGGGATATGGTGTAATGATACCTATAATATCTCATATTTTATAAGTGAAATTTGTTTTTCTTAAATAATTTTGTGTAATATTATTTTATATAGTATTATATGCCCACATCACATAGAGATACCAATGAAACATTAATTAATTAATATAGTTCATTAATGTATCAAGGAAATAAAACCTTGAAATATTTCAATCATTACAACGGGATAAAATAGAAAATAATAAATGTAGAATGAGAAAATATAGAACTTCTCATTCTCCTACAATCATCACTTCCATGAACAAAATAATAGAAAAAAAAGAATATTAATAAACAAATTAAAATATAGAATATTGCGAGGAATTGAAGTGAATTTTTAATAAAGCAACTAATTTTTATTTATATGAGGTAATGTGACCATTATAATAGTAATGCGAATATTGGAATAGTATCCAATATATTGGGAATAGTAATATGATGGTTGGAAATAATAAATTGACCGTCAGAATAGTGATTTCATATAAAAATAAAAAAATTTAATAAAATAAATTTTTTCATTATTTATTCAAGATAATATAAATATAGTAATTCTATAAAATAAATATTATGATTAAAAATACTAAAATATAAATATATTTTTTTAAAAATTGTTTTTTATTGTATTTATTGAAAGTCATAATTTTTTAACACTAAAAATTATAATTACCCATGATATAATATTATTTTTATAAAATCAAGTATTTTTTTTGGAAATATAAAGTATAAATTTTAAAATGGTTATTTTTTTTAATTTTCTGAAAATTTTCATTTTTTTTGAATATTAAAAATAGATTTTTTTCATAATCAATTTATTTTAAATTACATCATTTACAATGTAATAATTAATTAATCATTTATATAAATTTTCACTCAACTATAAACACATTTAATTTGATAAATGATTCACCTAAATTGAATTAGCATATTTTTTGAACCAAAAAGTATGTTTCCAAAGTCTATATTCAATTGTATTCCATTAAAATTACAATATTTAATTTTTTTCACCTTCCTTTTTAATATACTAGTGAATTTTTTTATAAATGGGTCTCATATTCCTAAATAAATTTTATTTTATTGATATATTATTCATAATGTGAAAAATATCAATTTTACAAGTTTTAGCATTAACATAGTATTTTATTAAATATTTTTTCCCCAAAATACACCTCTCCTCAAGTATAAATAACCCATTACCCCTCCCTTGAAATACCACTTCAATTTCACAAATCAATGCCAGAAATCCTCTATCATCCACTCTCTCATTCCCATTATAATACCTTGGGACATTCTGGAGTAATAAAACTCCAATGTTTCAAGAAGTTGAGGGCCATAGAAAAGGGTCGACTTTATGTAATATGTAATTTCATTTAATACTTTTATTTAATTTTCCTTTTCTAATTTCATGTCCTTATATTAATTCCTAATGAAAAAAGTAATTAAAAAATTAAATATTATGTTAAAATGATCATGATAATTTTAATATCCTATAAAAATTTCATTTTTAATATAAACACATAATATATATCTTGCACCTCCCCATTGGAAAATGTCCCATTAACGGTCGATTAACCTCCAACAAGGACACAACCAATTCATTTATTATTATAACTCTTATGTATGATAATAATAATTTATATAAAACATATAAATATGTAATTAAATTTAACCAAATATTTTAGAATTATTTTTACTTATGTATAAATGAACTTGATAAAATTAGCGAAAGCAAAAGAAAAAGGGATATTTTTAAGTAAAATATGATATAAAAACATTTCACCTTTAAAAAAGTGAATTAAGGTATATAATATAATTACTATAATTGATAATGTGTTAAAAAAATGATCATAAATAACATTTTTCTATGTTTTAATAGACAAAATATTATTAATTTATAGGTGAAAAAGAAATGAAATAATGTGATATTTCATGTATGTTAATTCACGAACCCAACTCTTTATTTTGGTTTATTTTAATCTCATAATGTTATTAGTATGATTATTCCTCCAATGTCCTGAAAATGTAATCATAATAGTATTTCATTTATATTTCTAATGTTATTCATGTTTTTACCAAAAAAAATGTGTCTTTATGCCAATTACAAATCTTTTTTGAAAACACTTGAATTTTTAAAACATAAAATTGACTTCTATTGAGATCTTTCTCATCCTCTGAAGAATGATGATTTATTGTGGAAATTTTTATTTCCCATATTAATTTGTGAACCCCAAAATTTATTCATTAAATAAATCATTACCAAACCTTTATGCAACACATTCCTTTACATGGGTTTATTTCATGACTATGATTATTTTCTTTCTATGTAGCAGGTGGGATTACTAGAATTTCATGGTGTGATAGGTGGGAACTATATTATATATCCCACAAATGAATTGGTTATTGATATATATATATATATATATATATTTACTGAAATTATGTGTAATATGAATTAATATGATTATATTGTTTTTCATAATTATGATATTATGATTTATACACATGTGTTTTATGTGATCATGATGCAAGATTTGGTCAAAACTGTGTGTGGAATTTGACCACTATCTTTGGTGAATTCATTATTAAGAATATTATATATTCCATTCCTTTATCAAAAATTTTCCCCATGGTTATGATGATGATTTATGATTATTATTTGATGATTTTGGTTACGCACACCCATGTATTGTTGATTCATGTATGTAATTACTCCCTTGTTATTCTTAGCATTATGAAGATTTTATCTCACCCATTATTTTATGTATATCATAAAGTAATTACATGTAATAAGGAAGAAATAAGATATTTTAGGAGGATAAAGAAGAAGTATTTAAATAATATTAATGTTTATTAAATAAAAGTGATGTATGACCATAATTTCTCCAAGACACTAAACCTTTGGATCCTGAAATGTATTAATATTATATAGTTTATATTAAAAATTATTTTATAGTAATGTAATAGAAGTTGGGATTCTATAATACAACATTTAATATTTTTCAATATGGTTTATAGTTATGATTATCAAATATTTATGAAACTCATTTTCCTTTACACAAGTTATGTTACGATGAATGTTTTTATGATCTTATGGAATACATATTAATGGACTTGTGATTATGTGAAGGGTTGGATAGAAATTATATATCACATAAATGCATTTAGAAGTGATTAACGTTCTATTAGATTAAAGGGTACATTAGAGGATATTGGAAGTCCAAAATAAGAAACCCAAGAGGTTATCCCAAGTCAGAAAGAGTGTATATGAGAGGTTGTCCCAAGCCTGAAATAGGTCCATGAGTGGTGAAACCAAGAGTAACATTTTATGAATGTATTGGTGGATATTTTTGAAAAAATATTTATATGATTATGAATATTCCAAACTTTATTCCGATCATTTATGACATGACCTCAAGCCAATGGTATGTTATCATGGATCATTTTATAAGATCCATTTATGATTCGTGTCTTATGAACTACCGTGATTTATTCAATAAATCATGTTTATAATCTATGTATTGACAGGTATGACTTTAATGGTTAATATCATATTCTTATACCATTTATTCTCATGTTATATTTTAATGATAATTGGTATCTCCCTTTTTTACCCTTAGTGAGTATCTATGATCTACCTTTATTTTGTTTTCATTTCCATAGGATGTGAAGAAAAGTTTTATTTATGATATTCCTAAAAAGGATCCTATTTGTGGAAAACTAGGTGGGAGATTGTATAGATATTTTATAAAATAGTTGTTTATGTATCCATTTTTCCAATTACACTTAATCTATATGGTTTTAGTGTGGATCACTATTTTGTGTAATAAATATTCATCTAATAAGATATAGTATAAATGTATGAATATTATGGGTCACCATAGTTGGAATCAGAATTGGATTTAGTCAGTATATAGAGATTATTATTAGATAAATTTTGTGAAAATTTAAGGATTATCCTATTTATATGAAAGCATCCCTATTTTTTAATCTGATAGTGAATATGGGGTTTTTCTAGACATGCATCTCTATCTGGATAGTAAAAGTGGATGTGGTTTTGGTCCCGATGCATCTAGGGGGAATAACCATAATAATAATTGGTCAAGTATTTTTTTACCATCATTCTACTTCTCGGTGAATGTACCCATACTAAACACATGGATTGACACTCCTAGGGTATTTTCTTGAGGTAATTCACATTTTCATTATAATCCATCATGAATAATTTGAATAAATGATGATCATGTATAATATAGGTTTAGCATAAGGTATAATAAATTGGAAAGGAATCATTATTCAGAAACTCTATAAATTATTTTTCATGATATCTCAAAATTATTATTATGTCTCACTCAATAATATATGGTTTTAGATAACAACTAGAACTAGGAGGATTCAAGTTAACGATGAATATAGCAGACCATGGAATAATGTCCTCATGACCAACCAAATGAAAAAACAACTAGAAGGTGAAAACTTATGAATATTACTTATCATATATCATGATATATTATTAAAAATTTAAAATTATACGAGGATACTAACATGTAAAATATGAGGAATATGGATATATAGGAAAGTTCATGTTTTAATGACTATAGAGGAATAAATTTTAAGTTTTCCTCATGCCATGAATATGTGAAATATAACCTAAGAAAATTTATTGAAATAAGGAAAATATGTTTTTTGGGTATAAATAAAGGTCATAAGGAAATTAATTTCCATGTAATTAAATGTATCATGTGTCGTGAAATTGGTCATTTTATGATTTAATTCCCTAATTCAAGGGATAAATCTTAAACTGAGGAAGGAAATATGTTTTTCCAATTTTTGATGTAAATGGATTGAAGTGTGGATGTATTTGGATTCAAGAGTTATGATTCAGAAGTGTTATATAAATGAAATTCTTTTTATAATAATGATAAAACATCTACAGATTGTTCCATATTTATTTTTCTTAAAAGATTTGAAAACATTTGTGGAATGGTATTGGTAAACAAGAAAATTTATTTAGTGGTAAGGTGATATTTTTGGAGATTATATGATTAAGGGAAAGATAACACTTAATATGTTGATGATGTTGAGCTAATAATGTTTATTTGGGACAAATAGTTGATTAACATCGATGATGTAAATGAGATAGTATTGGTAACGTTGAAATTGGTTAGTGATTTGATGAAAATGTGATTTAGGTCATCTTTGATGAGGTTTATTGGGTTTTGTTTCATTTATAGAATATATTAAATAGTCTATAATTTTTTGAAGCATACGTATATTTTTAATTATTGGTTGAATATATGTTTTCATTAAGGTATTATTTTTCTTCAAATGTTTTCATTTTTGTAAGAAAATAAAGGTCTTCACATGTTTGGTATGTGAAATTATGAGCAACCTCATGTTTTACGGTGATAAATAATAAAGATGATCATCAAAAAAATGTGATCAAATATGTTTTATTTTTAGGTATTGAAATGGGACAAACATATTTATTAGGATTCTTAAGGTTTAATCTAGAATTTATTAAGTGAAACACCGGGTGTTATTGTTTAGGATTTAGAGAATAATATATTTTATTTGTCCATGTTGTATAAATTATCATAAAATTTATGGTTGTGGTAAATATTTTGACACATCAGCAATGAATTATGGATCTAATAATTTATTATAATTTAATTTCAGTTCTTTGGGAATGAAAAACTCTTCTTGAATATCCATTTATTTTTTTAACATAAGAGATATAAGTTGAATTGATCCTGGTGCAACCAAAGGATGAAATTATTCTTATAAAATGGAAAGAAATAAAGTAAATATATTTTCTCCCACAAACCATCTTGATATTAAAATAATACATCAACACTAGGAAAAGGACTATAAATAAAATTTTAAAATTCTACCTTCATTTATGATGAATTGATGGTCTTCTCCCCCCCATAAATTTATGGTTTTTTTGGTCAACAAAATTCTCCTAACTTTGTTTTCAATCACTTGATAATATCCCTTTTATGTTTTTTTTCCTTATCCATGTCTATATATTAACTTTCCACTAATGTTATCTTTATATGAGAAACTGATTACGTGTTTTTTGGGTAAACATTACTTTTCCCAGTTCTCTTTTTTATAAGATGTTTTATTATTCCTTTATATGATCAGGGTTTTCAAAAAATAAATTTAAAAAAATTGTTCCTTTGATATAAAGATAAATAATTTTTTGGGAAAAATTTATTTTAGGTGGGTGGAACGAAACACCCATGAATTTTAGAATATATTTCACTTTTTATAATATGCAACTGTTTGATAGCTTACTTGATACGCAACACCAAGATTAAAATGAACTGTGATATATTATAACATAGTCGTAAAATTGATAGATATTAATACTATTAAATTCATTATAATATATATATATATATAATATTTTTAATTAATTCAAATATATTAGTTAATGAATATTTTATAAGTACACAATTTTTTAATATAGTTAATTTATGTTTCAAAAATATGTTTTATGTACAATGGATTTATTTATTTTTATGTGAGAAGATTATAATTAATTTCTAAAACATTTAGGAATTTAATTTTAAAAAAATTACAAAATTTTTATTCATAATATTAAAATTAACAGATGGTTAAATTTTGGGATTTTTTGAAATGATCGGTTTATCTATAAATACTATAAAATATAGATTTTTCAAATACCATCATATATTTTCCTTAAATATAGTAATTTAAACATACCATTATATTTTATATATGGTATTAAAGTTACTTATAATCCATTTAATTTCTAATAATCAAATTGGATCCATTTAAATTATAAATTTTCATGATTTTTATATAAGTTAATTTTTTTTGCTAAAAACACATTTTTCTAAAAACTATATTTTACTTTGTTTTATGAATTTATATGAAAATTTATTTCTTCCACTTATAGAGATAGAATATTGAGAAATGAATTTCTTATTTGTAATTTTTACGGTAAAATTTTCTAAATAGGTCCCTTTTATTTTTTATCATTATGTATAGTAGCCTTGGTAAACATTTTCCACATCCATAAGCGTAAAATGGTTAAAAATGTGAAAACAAAGAGATAAAGTCTCAAAATAAATCAAAAAACTTTCCTTTATTTAATTTTATGTAATAAATTAGAACTTAGAAATACGAAATTATAATATGTAGAATTTGTTTTCCATTTTTTCATTGATAATAAAATTTATATTATTTTAAGTAAAGTAAATTCCAAAATGTTACTCTCTTAACTTTAATATCACATTTTTTTCATAAGGCTAAAAAGAGGACATGTTGGGTTATAAGTGTTTATTTTAAAAATTATATAATTTTTTAATTATGATAGTTTATTTATAATTTTTAGTGATTAAATAAATTACTTAAATTCTTACGCAACGTTGACATAGTATTTATTCAATTTATATAAAAATAATATAAATGATTTTAAAAATATTTAAGGTAAATTTTTTTGGGTAAATTATTGTGTTCTATGAATTTTTTAGATAAATATAAAATTTTAGTTATGTGTGAATATATTGTTATTTAAATTCAATAATTATCTTCATGAATTTAATATCAATGTAAAGGAATAGTGTCTAAAATGACTTTAATGGTATTTTATGAAAAAAAAATTAAATTAAATTGTTTTAAAATCATAAAAATATTCAGAGAAGAAAATCATGATGAAATTTGGTTAAAACTATTACCCTTGTATATACATACCCTGTCCTAGGATACTTTAACATTACATAACATTAACGGAATACTTAAAATATTATACAAGAAGACTCCCAAAGACCATACTAGTATAGTGCCTTTGGAAACATGGAAATGTAAACATTAAAACATAAGTGAGCTATATTATCACCGACTAGGTTCTTCTTGACTAGGACCCTTATTAGACACATCAAAAATAATACAGGTGTTCATAACTTGGGGAAGGAAACATAAAATGGGGCAATCTCAAAGGCTCAGTATTGGTAAACAAAGGAGATATGTAAGCATAATTATGAGAATATAGGTATGAGAACATGATCATGAAAATAGAATATTATACCCTATATATCAAAGGTCATATAAATGAATCATGGAATAAAGCATGACAGTTCATAAGACATGAATCATAAGTATATAAATTACATAATGCATAAAAACATAACATAGAAATAAAACATGTAATTATAGCGTACACATAAACATTTAATATTATTTCCATAGTATCCAAGGAATCACTGTCAATACCATCTTGATTGTCTGGGTTCACTCCCCATACGATATTACTAGTCATAATTCACTACCACAGCCATATTATTAGCATGACTTCACTCCTCATACCATCCTGGTAGTCATGGTTCACTCCCATGGCCATCTCAGTAGTCATGGTTCATTTTGAAGACCATCTTATTCAATATCATTAGATATATATCTTTAACGAATCCATTAGTGTGAGACATAAGTCCCACCCATCTCATGGTGAACTCAAAAAAACATGATTCAAGAAAATTATAAAAAATCATATCATAACCCATGTAATTAAATGGGTGTCATGAACATGTAATCATATCTTATCCTATCAAAAAATAATGGTATCATCATCATTTCATCTTAAACATAACACATGAAAAGAAAAGGGTTTCTAAATCATATAACCCATGGAGGATAAACAGGTTTCTTCAACATCATACTATAAAATCATAATCCATTTAGAGAAAGAATAATAATGAAAATAGTGAATAATTTACCTAGAAAGTAATCAATAAAACCATGGTATGTTATATTAAATGAGAAATACTTTTAAAAGATATTTTTAAAACATTTCATGAGGAAAATATCATTTATGCATTGATTTTTTTAAAACATAAAATGTTTTGAAAAAAAATTTATTTGAAAATAGATTTGAAAAATTATAATCGAATAATTGTAAACCATAATTTTTTTTAAAATTATTTTTCCCTGAAAATGTGATTTAAAGATATTCTGTTTTTTTTGTAAACATTGTTTTTGAATACAACATATTTCTAACTGAAGAGAGAGACGATTTGATTTTACTTAAACCATTATCTTAAGTACCAAAGAGTGGAAAAATGGTAATATTAAATGATTATATCATTAATAACCACATTATAATAAAACTCATGATTTTTTTGAGATATGTATCATAATATTTCATTAGAGTAAGAATAAACATAAATAATCTTGAAAACGATGAGATTGTTTCAAAAAAACTCTTATAACTTGGTAACATGGGATCATACTATCCATATTTGAAAATGAAATTACATGAATTCTAAAATATCATGAAAAATAATGATATTAATGAAATAACATGTAAAATGGAATTATATAAACCTCAAAAATAATTTAGGTGCATAACAAAAGATGAGTCTCAAAGAAGGCAATTTCAGAAAAAACTATTTTACCAATTTGGTAACTTCTGAAACAAAAACCCAAAGAAAGATATATCATATAATGGATTTGAAAATAATGATAAATTTTAGTATAATAATCATATAATACATCCATGTTAAGTATACACACCACATAAAAGTAATGGCTTTTTAATGAAGCATGTATCTCACGAAAATAAAAAATGAGATGAAATACTATAACCTTGTGTCTTGAATCTCTTCATACTCATCCAAAAAAAAATATTAAATATAAATTTTTTATAAATATTTTATTTAACCATATTATTATATATAATACCATATATGGTTTTGTTACAACCTTATAGTATCTTCTTGTAAACAATCCTATGTTAAGGTTTGACTTCGGGTAATATTCACCTTGTTCTCTCCATGTATCTTACTTGGTTATATTTGTGGTTGTTATGCTTATATCATGATTTAAATAATTTAAATCATGACATAAATATCAACTATATTAAGTATATTTATATTATAATAATCTATTGAATATATAATTAGAAATGGAATACACCGTTTATTGAGAAGGTAAGTCGTACGTACTCATGATCATTGTTTCCATTTTTATTATCATATTGAATAAAATAAGGTAAATGAAATATGTTTGTATATATATATGTAAATATATATCATTATTTTAGTGAAATTATTATATCCCATATATCATATAAGTTCACTAAACGCATCCTTAATACATTCCATGTAGTGTGTGAACGAATCACATCTCTTTGAGGGGGTGGTAGTCCACACTTCCTCAAATGAAATTATCATAATTACACCAAATGGTATATAAAAATGATATGTTTTGTAAAAGGAATACAGATTATTAATGACATAATATACATTATATTTCATATATATAAATATTTTATCCATCATAATGTCCATCATTAGAGGTGGTAATGGAAAAATGAACAACCATTTTTTAGTGAGGCAGTTGTTCGTTATACACGTAAACAATATGTTCGTTACCAATTAGATGGAGGTGTGTGTAAGTGTAGGTAAATCGATTACCATAAAAAAATTATATATTATTTAATATACTATTTTTATACAATATTTAAATAAATATAGTGGATTGGGTGATGAAAGAAAATAGAAGAAATGTGTTTGAGAGAAGACATTACATCTTAAAAGGGAAACTCCTTTTGATTTTTTCAAAACGGATTCATGGATTTCTTTATGCCTGGATGGTGGATTTTATGAGGAAGTTAGGGATTTTGGGAAGTTTATTTGATAGAGAATGTCTAATCCTTTTTGGTTTTTGTGGTTTGAAGAAGAGGGAGAGGCGGTGGCCTTTTATAGGGAAGGGAAAGGACACACATGGAATTTTGGAAAAAAAGTTAGGTGTAACAATTTTTTTACCTAAAAAAAGTCATAAACAAATAATACTCAATAATGGAAGCTTATAGGTTATATAATATCCATAAAATGTGTGTTTAAGAGGTGTCGAGTACATTTTGGGTAATAAATTTTAGGTTAACCTAATTTTCTCTTAATCGTTCTAATTAATTTTAATCCCTTCTACTAATATTTTTCATGAATAACTATGTTTAACATAATAGAAATTATAATTTTTTCTAATTAAATATATGGATATTTTTTTTCCAAATTATAATAACATATTTGGTAGAAAATAATTTAAATTTAATACCTTATGTAGGGTTAACAATGTGGGTTTTTAAAGTAAAAACATTCAAAAAAATTCTATGTTTTTATACCCCTATTTAAAGAGAAATTGAACTCAATGACCTAAATTGTATTAATTGAAAAAAATATAATCTAATTAAATAATCATTCTAATTTAAAATATAATTTAACTTTATAAATAATGTGTATGAAAAAGCAATTTTGAATTAAAATCATGTTTTTTTCACTATTTATCCAAAAATGATGATTCTCATAAAAAGGAAAACAATTTCCCTAAACTAATTTTGACATTATTAATTTAGAAATGAATTTTATTTTGTAAAATTTAATAACTAATTTTTTCAAAAATTAATTTTATTATTTTTCACCGAAATACATTAAAATAAGTTCATTTGAGAAAATAGTTTTTTTAAACATATAAGGACTTTACCAAAAAAAATCTCTCTCTTTACCAATATGTTTTATTTATATAAAAATATTATAAAAAATATTTTAAAAGTATTTACTAACATTTATATAACTCTTTTTAATGTATTTGTTATAATTATCTCCTTTATATAATTATAATTGTAAAATGATGTTTCGTAGAAACATCGGTGTTGTGTGTGACGTACCCCTTGTTGGTGTTTTAGGGAACATATAACAAGTCGATGTTTTGTGTAACATATTATGAGTTAGTTTTTTTTTGTGAAATTAATTTTATAATTAGTTTATTAAAAGATATAAATTAATATTTAATTTATTTAAGAAATAAAGGTCCATAAAAACTCAGGGTGTTACATTATACCACCATAAAAATGAATTTCCCCCTCGAAATTTGTCACTCGGTTAAAAAAATGTGGAAAATTATTATTCATCATATCCTCATGTTACCACATATACTACTTTAACTAGTGAGGTAATACCTCATGATTCCATGATACAATTCCTTAAATAATTCAATATCTTGTGCTACATGGAACATTGAATTTGAGTGCACGATGACCTATCAAAATTTTCATTTAAGATGCTTTTTAGAATAGTACTATCTGAGTTATGAAATTTATAAATTTTATTGTTCAAAATATAAATATTTTTTGAATTCTGAATAAAAAAATTATCTTATATTGAATTATTGGTATTTTTCAAAAAAGCTACAATTTTTGATGAATAGTGAAAAATACCACATTATTGATAAAAAATTGACATTTTCATTCAAATAATTATTTTATATTGATATTTTTAAAGTCACAATTGATACCAAATAAATATATTATTTCAATTTAGGTCATAGGAGTCATTTTTATAATTGAATTATATAGAAACATTCATTGAAATTCTTTAATTTCTTTTTACCCAATATCTAGCCACATTTGTAGATTAGTATTAAATGCAATTTTACCACTTCTGGGGATTTATTTTTAAAAATAAGACATTAATTGCTGTAATAATTTTGAAAAATGTGGTCTAATAGGATCAAATTAATTTTTTAGAATAGTATCATTTGAATTTGATTTTCCATGACAAATTACTCTAAAACATATCCTAATTTCATTGGATATGTATTTTTAGACCAAAATAAAATTTAGGTAGGAGATAATATCCTTTTTACGTAACTCATGTTTTATTGGGACATTTATTATATTTTATTTAATGAAGAGTTAAAAATGTCATAATCATATTCTTATAACATTTTTATATTTAGTATGAAGTTATATAAGTGATATGGTTAACTATAAATAGTATTTAGAAAGATTATAACATTATCCACATCATGATAATAAATTTATAATTTTTATACATTAGATAAATAAATTAAATGGAGACACAATGATGATGCAGTAATTGTTTAATTAATCGAGATATCAGATATCTGATATCAAATATATTAAAATAAATATAATTTTAATTAATTGATGACACACACGAATTGTATAGATAACATATAAATTTTACTGACATATTGGAAGTAGTTTTTCAAATTTATAATCTGTTTATGATATTTTTAAAAATGGAAATATTCAATAGTATCAAAATTGACATAAAAGATACTTTAAAATAAATAATATTTAATTTAATGATATAAAATTCATTAAAATATCTGGTTTGGCCAAATAACTATTATAATGATAAAATTTTCATAAATTATCCAATTGGTGGTCTTTTTTCATTTTATAGTAACTATATTAATCTGTATTATAAAAGGACAAGTAAACACTAAAAGAGTAAAATTTATTAACTAAGGGATAAATACAAAGGACAAGGTTAATATTGTGACCTAAACATATCTAAAAATAATCGTATGATAGTATTTAGAAACATACACATATTATAATCCAAATAAATTACTTTTGAGATATTTTAAATCAAAAATTAATTTATAATAAATTAATATTTTAAGATCTTCCAAATGTGCCCCTAACCTCACTTATAAAATGGAACCCTTCCTTCTCTTTGTCTAAAACATATAATGCCCTTTAGTTTATCCAAAACCATCCCATTTATCAATCCAATATCCCTAAATTAATCATGGAGTCCAAAATTTTGTATGAAAATGATCTTAAGGAGCCCTTTTGTGCCAATAAAATTGAGACACTCGGAGAAGAGGTAATTATTTTACTAATTCAATTCAATTTCTTTTCTTTTTATACTCCACCTTTATATGTTGTTTCCATATTAAAATAATAACTCAATAATAATACATATACTAATATGTTATCATAATCATGTTGCAACCATATTTTTCATTTTATCTGTCATTCGAATAACAATATCACCATGCGTGCATACGTATGACTTATCATCTCCACATCGTGGTGTAATTTTTTATTCGAAACTACATTAATTAGATGGGTATAATGATGAGTATAATGGATAAAATAATTAATATAAGATGATAAATATTCTGTATAATTAATATACCATACAATTCTATACAATTTAACTGTCAAGGGAATGATACACCTGCTCGTGCGTACGTACGACCTAACCTCTCCACAACAAGATGTGATTAACTCTCCACGATAACCATTAAAGAATAATTAAAAAATTCCTATAATTATTAAATATAATGTTTATGAGAATTATATAATTATATATATGTATATAATATATATCCTATTAAAAACAAACATGACTTACATAATAAAACCAGAATCAGAAAACGAGGATTTTAACACACATAATAATTGTAATACTGAAATATTGTTTAAAAAATGTTATAAGAGGATCATATATGATATAAAAAATATGGATATGGTTCTAATATGATTTAAAATCCTAATTAAACAATTATAAAAGAGGCTAACTCACCCTCTATTGATGGTATGTACAATTTAAGGGTTAATTTCACAATATCTATATTATTAGAGATTGTTTATTTGTATGTATCTACTAGGACATCCTTATAATTCAAATCTAGGTTTCTTAAAACGAATTTCAAAATACTACCGAAATTTATTAACAAAATTTTACCCATGAATGGATTTTTATATAAAAAATTTTAAAAGGAATCTTTCCGTCATTTTCCAAAAGAGGTTTATTATGGAATTTTTGTAAAATAAAGGAAATAATTTTTTTTAAATTATATGAAATGAGAATATATTTTACTCAATTAAGATGCCTTAAAATTTAAAATATTACCTTACAATCTTACATGATTATTTCTAAAATAAATTTTTTCTTTTATTGCTTTACTTTTAAATCATTTCAAAGTAAAAATGGGATCTCTCACTCAAAGAGTTTAAATGATTATTATTTTCATCTATGTCAACAACCTTGTTGGATATTATGCATAATTGAGGTTGATTTATTATGATATAGTCTCCCATGTTATATCTAAGGGTATATGATATGTTTGAATATGGATATGCTATTATGATACCATTCCAATTTTATGGTTAATGTAATAACATTTCTTATGATAGTTTTAATAAGAATGTTTATGCTCGTAATATTTCATCCTTTTCATATAAGGAACACACTAGAATTAATAAAAGATGGGCTAGGGAACCACTCAATGAAAGACCTATGGATAGATGAGCCTTAGCCCAGTTGGTAAGGACTCTTAAAATGCATTCGGGAGACCCGAGATCAAATCCAGGTGGAGAAATTATTTATGGGTACTGTAGTAGTACTGTAGCAGGTACTGTAGCAGCTTATATGCAGTACTGTAGTAGGTACTGTAGTAGAAAATGTGCAGTACTGTAGTAGGTAGTGTAGCGGGAACTGTAGTAGGTACTGTTTCGCATTGTAGCAGTCGGGAATATGCCCTTGTTTGGGACTTCGGGCCACCGATTTGGTCCCCGAGTCCTTTAAGGAATTTGGGCCACCCATGCCTTCTGGTTATTAAGGCCTTCGGGACACCTCAAGGCCATCGGGCATCCTTAAGAGAAGATGCAAACCAGATGACCTACGAGGAACAATCTCTAAAAGGAGGATGAGAAAGGAGATTTCACCACAGCAAAAGCTAAACAGATTTCCAGAAAGAGAGGGTATGACACCTACCATTGGGACAAGCCTGTGCATGCACGAGAATGCCTAGCCGAACATCCAGTCGAAGGTGGAGAGCTGATTTCACGATGAAGATACTGGGGAGGAGCAGTTCCATGTATTTAGTCTGGATTTTATATAATGTTTGAAGCCTATGGGAAAATGAATTCCTCTAAGGCTATGGGTTATGTAATACTTATTCCTACGGGCCTTGTAAGGGTTCCACCTGACCCCTTGTAAAGTGGATTATCAAAATCAATAATAAATGAAAGACATTGGGCCATTGGAGGAAGAAAGACCTGTGGGTTTGGGACTAGAAAATGAAAGACCCAGAGGCATTGGCTTTTCTCATGAGAGAAATTAATTTGGGTTTTGACTAACATCTTACCCGCATTAGTATGTTCTTGGAACAAGGCCTTGAAAAAGTGGTTATGATGCTGGACATTTTTCATTCCCTCATTATACATTTAGTTATTGATATTTCATGTGATTATTTTACAAGTAGAATATCCATGTAAATGTTTAAATAGAATTATATGATTTATTATTTCTATATAATGTTATATATTATGTTTAAAAGGCTTCTGTTTCACTTTTATACCATTCCTTAAAAGTTTATACATATTTATGATAGATTTTTCAATATTGTTTATCCTTACTACGAATATAAGATCATCCCTTTCTTATGTTTAGTTTTTTCCTAGGATGAAAATAAGTATATTATTACTAACCTGTAGGGATAATTTACGGGATATAAGTGTTTAAAAAAACTATGTTGTTTTTCATTTCAGGATGTAATGTAAACTTATGTTTGTATATAGTTTTTTCAAGGATACTATACTAATCGTTCCTTTGGGATTTTATTTATTGTGATGATTCCAATGTAAGAAAAGAATGCATAGACTCTGGGTAACTAGGGTTAGGGTGTTACAATTGGTATCAGAGGATGTTTAGTACAAACCCTGAAAACTAGATTTAGAAAAACATGAATGCAGGCCCCAGACACACTACAAAAAAGGAGCAGCCCCAGAAGAGGATTCAGAGTAGGTTCACTCACCAGAGCAAAGCCAAATGGATTTTCAGAATGAGAGGGTATGCATATGACATCAGTACCAGCATGTGCTTTCACGGGAAGCCTATCCATAAGGGGATGCAATTGTAAAGAGCTACTATCAGGATGCAGATGCTGGGGAGGGGTAGTTCCTTGTAAATAGTCTGGTTGAATTCCCTAAGACCTTTGGGTCTTGTAATCTCTTAAGCCTATGAGACATGTAATATATGAGCCTACAGGCCTATAAGGGTTCCCCCTCATCCCTTGAAAGGGGGGATATCAAAAAATAAATAAAAATGAAGGCCTTCGAGCCATTTAGGCTAGGAGTAATAAACCAGAGACTGTGTTTTGAGCTTGACTCAGGGGTGACCTGGTACACAACAACGTTCCTTACTACACGCCTATTTTGAAAATCCTAGGGGATATCATTAGGATAGTTCACATTTTCATTACAAACCATTATAAAGGTTTTATTTGAAAATATGTCCCCAAAGAACCATTTTTATGATTATGTATTAGATATTCATAAAATTTTCAAGTTATGTTAATTATTTCACTAGATTAGAATTATAAATTATGTTTCATAACCTAATCTAGGGTATAAAATTATTTAAAAATGGAGCCTAGTGGTAGGAATGGATACCATACCTACATAAAGTAATCCATGTAGTGATTTACCTCTTATGAATGATAATGACAATGTAGTTGGTGATACAACATCCACTGAATAACTTATAATCATACTGGGACAATTGACTCAGGTTCTGAATAATAACATTACACATATGGAGTGCCCTAATCCACAACATAGATGATCAATTTTAGACCTATTCATAAGGTAAAAACCACCAAAATTTAATCATACTATAAATACTTTTGTAACTAGAAAGTGGATAAGTTCCTCAGAGAAAATATTTCTTCCTTTATAGAGTAACAAAATGGAAAAATATGGTATGGCAGTCTATCATCTATCTAGAGTTCCAGATCAATGGTGGTCATTAAATCAAAATATAAAGGAGTATTAAGAGGTAAAAAATATGGAATGGAGGAAATTGAATGAAATATTTTTCAAAAAATACTTTCCTCATGATCTACAAATGGATATGGAGAGGTAGTTTTTGAGTCTGAGGCAGAAGGAGGAGGATAATATCTCAATGTATGAATCTTACTTCACATGGTTAGAAAGGCATGATGTAGATTACAAACGTATCCTAAGAAATAATATTGATTGATTATTTGATGGGTTTAAACCATTCTTCTAACAGGCACTGGTCTCACAATCTTTCTCATCATATGAAGATATAGTATCACATGCAATCAAGATAGAAAATTAATTCTATAAGTATTATGAATTAAAATTAATGATTGATAAAAAGAGAGATTCTAAACACTCAGGAAAAGGAAATAAGGGCAATAAAGTAAAATCTTCCATTACACCCTATAATAACAATGAGATGAAACAACTCAGTACTTTCTTAAAGGGAATGTGATTTTGTTATAAGTTTGGAGAAAAAGGCCACAAAACATGTGATTGCAAGGGGAAGAAAGAAGATATAAATGTTCAGTGATACAATTTTAATGAGATGGGACATTATAAAAATGATTTCCCTAAGTATCAAAATACTTTCATTAGAAAAGGAAAAGAGAGAAAGGCTATGATTTTATGTTCAAAACAGCTGAGGTTGAAGTCCTTAATGATGCGGTGGTAGGTACTTTAATCATTTCCTAAAATTTTCCCAAATCATTACATGATTCTAGATCCTTTAATTCCTCTATAGATTCCAAATTTTCAATAGAAATTAGATATTTACAATTCAAAATAATATGGTAGTTGTCTTTCAAAACCCATAAGGGAAGTCTTATTGCAACAATGATGTGACAAATAGTTCCCATTGTGGAATATAAACATGATTTTTCTGCTAACATTATCATCATACTTACGATTTATTTTGATATAATCCTCAGTATGTATTTTCTGTCAAAATATGTTGCGAAAATTTATTTCAATAAGAAAGAACATTCAATTAGTGTGGAAGATGTATAATCCATTATCTTTAGAGAAGAATCCTCATCACTTTATTCTTAACAAAATCCACCCCCGTATATTTACGGAATTAGATTCTTGGGGAGGAAGATAAAATAACATCTAGGGATGAAGAAAGAAATATTCAATTTATCTATGTACCTATTGTAATGGAATTTATTGATGTTTATCCTAATGATTTACCTGGACATCCCCCGAAGCATGAAGTTGAGTTTAATATTGATTTAATCCACGATGTAATTCCAATATTAAAAACACCCTATAGAATTCCCATTATGTAATTAGTAGATTTGAAGAAAATAATAGTGCAGTTGAGTAATAAGGGAGTTATTCTCCCCAGTGTTTCTTCATGGGGAACCCCGTTTATTTTTGTTATGATGAAAGATGGATCAATTGGGATATACATTTACTATAGATAAATAAATTCTATTAGAATAATGAAAAAGTATCCTCTGCCTCACATTGATGATTTATTTGATCTACTTCACGGAGAAAAATTTATTTCCAAGATTTACCTTCATTCTGGATATCATCAATTGTGTTTAAAAAGGAATATATTCCAACTAAAACATTACAAATGAGGTATGTTCATTAAAAATTTATAGTAATGACATTTTGATTGACTAATGAACCCTATGTTTTCATTGATATAATGAACATAGTGTTCAAGGAATAATTTGATAATTTTTTCATAGTATTTATTGATGTTATCTTTTTATAATCCAAAATCTATGAAGTCCATGAGAAACACATGAAAATTGTTCTAAAGTCTCTTAGAAGAAATGAAAAACATGGTAAGTCGGAAAGTGTGAATTATGGGTTTAGGAAATTTGTTTACATGGCCATATTTTCTCAAAGGATAGAATCTATACTGATCCTAAAAAATAGGCAATCTACAAATGGCCAGCACCAACTGGTATAACTGAGGTACGTAGTTTTATAGGTTTAGCAGGATACTATTGGCATTTCGTCCAGAATTTTTCCCGATTAGAAAACCTGTTAACCAATCTCACATGTAAAGGGGATAAATTCATTTGGAAAAATGAGTATGAAGAACGTTTTGAAGAATTGATGATAAGATTAGTCAATGCTGTTATCTTGAATCTACCCTCTCGGATTGATGGGTTTGTGATTTATAGTCATGCTTCAAGGAATGGACTAGGTTGTGTCCTTATGCAAAATGATAGGGTTATTGCTTATGCACCAGACAATTAAAAATTCATCAGCAAAACTACCCAACTCCTGATTTATAGTTAGCAGTAATAAAATTTTCTCTAATGATATGGAGACATTATATCTATGGTGTACCATATGATATATATATATCATAAGAGTTTGAAATATATTTTCTTTCCAAAAGAACTTAACTTGAGATAAAGGAGGATACGTGAGCTACTAAAAGATGAAGATTTTACTGTACAATACCACCCAAGGAATGAAATTGGGGTGGAAGATTCTTTGATCAGAAAAGAGCATGGAGTTCTAAAAAAATGAGAGGTGAAAAGGATCATATGTTCATGAATATTGTAAAGATGGATATCATTATTCTCATTGATGGTGAAACATCACAAATTTTTCAAATGGTTTCCAAATTTTTTTTACATGAATGGATAAGAATTTATAAGTAATATGATGAAGAGTTTCAAATGTAAATTAAATCTATGAATTATGGGAGACTTATTGAATTCATATTTGAAGATGGTATTTTGATATTTGGGAAGAGGCTTTGTGTTCCAGCTATACCTGAGCTAAAAATAGAATAATTGGATGATTTTGATTCCTCCAATTTATCTATAAACCCTAGTGGCACTAAGATTTAATGATATTTGAAGGAATATTTTTGGTGGGATAACATGAAGAAGGAGATTAATGATTATGTATCGAGATGTTTGGTTTATAAACAAGTGAAGGCTAGAAGACAAAATCCTAGAGGAGTCCTGAAACCCCTTCCTATCGTTGTGAGGAAATGGTATGATATTATAATGGACATTATCATGGGGATACCAAATAGTCCAAAAAATAAATGATGAAATATGGGTTATTTTTTACCATCTTTCGAAATCTACACTTTTTATTGCTATAATAGACGATTTAACACATGAATATTTAACAATACTATATATTAATGATGTTTTAAGACTTCATGGTGTAACCCTATCGATTGTTTCAGACTGTGATCCTCATTTTACATCAATATTGTTGAAAATCATTTAGATTTTCCTAAATAAAAAGCATTTTTTGAGAACTACCTACAACCCATAACATGATAGATAATTATAAAGGACTAATCAAACCTTATAAGACCTATTGAAATATTTATCACTTGAATTTAAAGATATGTGGGATCATTATTTACCTCTAGAATAATTTCCCTACAATAATAGCTCTCATTCAAGTATAAAAATGGTACCATACGAAGCGTTATACGAGAAGACATATCACACACTAACTTATTGGGTTAATGTTGGTGAAAGAAAACTTGTAGGCCAAGAACCTGTTGAGGAAATGATGGAAAAGGAAAAAAATATTCATAACCATATCAAAACATCTCAAAGTAGGAATAAGAGTTATGCTGATAAACGAATGAATGAATTGATATTTCAAGTGGGAGATCAGGTCTTGTTAAAGGTATCTCCAAGGAATGGTGTAATATGATTCATAAAAAAGGGTATATTAAGTCTCAGGTACATCAAACCTTTTTATTTTCTTGAATAAATTGTAGTTTTATCTTTCCATTTGGCAATTCTGCCAAGTCTCTCCAAAGAGCTTGATGTGTTCCACATATAGATGTTAATGAAATAAATTCCAGACCCAACACATGTACTCACCTACAAAGAAAGTGAACTAGAAACTGATCATTATTATTATGAAGAGCCTATCAAAATTCACGATATTAGAGAAAAAGTGGTGAAAAATTGGATGACACATCTGGGAAAGATTCTTTGGTGAAAAAATAAAATGGAAGAGGAAACATGGAAACCATAGGAACTTATGATGAAGAAACACCAAAATCTTTTTATGATGAATTAATATAGAAATCTAAAGGATGAAATTATTTTAAGAAGGGAAGAATTTAACACCCCAAGCATCCATGATACACTTCCTTTTAAATAATTCAATTACTTGTACTGCTCGCAACATGGAGTTTGAGCGCATCATGACCTATCAAACTAGACATTTAAAGTAAGATTATGAATAGTTTTAACCAAATTATGATATTTATAGGTTTTATTTTTCAAAATAGACTTCTTTTTTGAATTTATAATATCAAAATAATCTAATGGTGAGTTTTTTTAATTATTATGAAATGTTTCCATTTTTTTCTGAATATTGAAAAATACTTCATTATTCTTAAAAAAAACTTTTTCATTTAAATTATTATTTAAATTAAATTGATTTTAAAGTCACAATAGATACATAAAATATATATTATTCTATTTTAGGTCATAAGAATCATTTTTATAATAGAATTAGATATAAAAATTCATTTAACTTTTTAAAGGCATTTTTACACATCTACTAGCCACATTTCCAGATTAATATTAATCATAATATTACCACTTCTGTGAATTGAATTTCAACATTCTGACATAAATGGTTTTAATAAGTAGTAAAAATGTGGTCTAATTAGATCAAAATATTTTTTTTGTGAACAATAACTTTTTAATTTTATCTACCACGGTTAAAGTTAAATAAGGTAAATAAAGGTAAAAATAATATTTTAATAATATAAAATTATCCAAACACTTATCATAATTTCATTGGATAAGTATATTTCGACCCAAATTAACCTTGGGTAAAAAATATGTTCTTTTTTAAGCCAATTTTGATTGATTTGTACGTTTATTATATTTTATTTAAAGAAGTCCTAAACATGTCATAATCAAATTTTAATAATTAATTTATTTAGAATATGAAGTTATATAAGTGATATGATCAACTATAAATCTTATTTATAAATATAATTAATTTATCTAAATCATGATTATTTATTTATAATTTTTATACATTAAATAAATAAATTAAATTGTGACGCAATGATGATGCAGTAATTATTTAATTAATTGAGATATAAAATAAATGACAATTTATTAAAATAAATATAATTTTACTTAATTAATTACATAAAAAAATTTATAGGTAACATAGACATGTTTGTGATATTTTGGAAGTGTTAATGTTGGTTTGATATTTTTAAATATAATATTTTAATTGTATCAAAAATGAGATAAATGATACTTTAAAATAAATAATATTTATTTTAATTGGTATATAATTAATAAAAAACATAGTTTTAGTCAAATGACTATGATAATGTTGAAAATTTCATAAATTATCCAATTTGGTTTCTTTTGTAATTTTATAGCAACTATATTATCCCTTTATTAGAAATGGACAAGTAAACATGATAAGATGTAAATTGTCTAAAAAAGGGTTAAATCCCAACGATAAGGTTAATTTTGTGACCTAAACTTGTATAAAAATAATTTTCTGAGGTTATTTATACCAATATTAATATTAGACTCAATCTAAATCACTTAGGATATATTTAAAATCTAAAATAAATTTTTAATAAATTAATACTTTAAGATATTCCAAAAGTTCCCCTCACATATCTTAAAAATAAACACCCTTTATTCTCTTTGTTTCAAATATATAAAGCCCTTAATTCATCCAATATCTACCAATTTTTCTTCCCAATATCCCATAATTCATTCTAGAGTCCGCAATTTTTGAATAAATCCAACTGAAGGATTCATTTTGGGAAAATCCCAAGGAGACACTCGAAGAAGAGGAAATTAATTTACCAATTCAATTCAAATTATTTTCTTCTTCTACATCAAATTTCTTTGTTGTTTCCATTTAAAAATAATAACTCAAATATTATACATATAATTATATTTTATTATAATCACGAGACAATCATATTTCTCATTTTATCCATCACATGAATAATAATATCACCACATGTGTGTTTGTACAACTTACCGTTTCCACGTCGTGGTTTAATCTGTAATTCATCACAAAATTAATTGGATGGGTATAATTATGAGTATAATGGATGTAAATAATTAATATATCATGATAATTATTCAGTATAATTTATATACTATCCAATTGCATACCATTTTACCATCAAGGGAATGATATCTTCGCTCATGTGTACATACGACCCACCATGTTCACGGTGTGATGAGATTCATTCTCCACGTTAACCATTCAATAATGATTATAAAATTATTATCATGAGTAAATATAATGTTTATGAACATGATATCATTATATATATGAATAAAATATATATCCTATTCATAAAAAACCTGACTTACACGAGAAAACCATAATGGGAAAACGAACAGTTAACACCCGAAACAATGGTTATACTGATATATTATTAACAAAATCATATAAGAGGATAATATATGATATAAAAAATATATATATGGTTATATAATAATTTCAAAACACACTTTAACCATTACAGAAGTGGTCAACTCACCCTCTACTAAAAGAAATTACAAAGTAAGGGTTAATTTCACAATCTCATTATTATGTGAGATTATTTATATGTTTGTATGTACAAAAAAATCCTTATAATCAATGTTCATATTTCATAAAAATATTTCAAATTATTATTTACATTTTTTAAATACATTTTTACCCATGATTAACTTTTCATAATTTTTTTTGAAAGGAATCTTTCTAACATTTTCCAAACGAGTTACTTTATGACCTTTTCGACAAATTAAGGAAAGAATGTTTCTTAACTTATATGATGTGAGAGGATATTTTTTTATATTATGATACTTTAAAATTAATAAGATTCCCTTACCAGCTTTCAATTACATTTTTATAATAGATTTTTTCTTTTATTATGTTGCTTTTAATATATTTCAATGTAAAAAGGGATATCTCTCTCAAAGAGTTTTAATGATTATTATTTTCATATATGTCTAAATCCTTGTTTAAGTTCATTCTTAATTGAGGTTTTTTTATTATGATACAATCTTCCATGTTGTATTGAATTGTATATGATATTTTTGACTATGGATGTTCTATTATGATACCATTCATGGTTTATGGATAATGTATTAAAATTTTTATGTTGGTTTTAATATAAATGTTTATGTTGGTTAAGTTTCACAATTTTCATATGAGGAATGCATTCGACATAGTAAGTGATGGGTTGGGGACCGCTTTATGAATGAAATATGGGTTTGAGACCCGTTAATTGAATCCCTACAATCCATCGATAATTCTCATGAGATAAATTGTTTTGGGTTTTGACTAATGTATTATCGGCATAAGTATGGTTTTGGAACGAGGCCTTGAAAAAGTGGTTATGATGCCCAACATTATACATTCCCTTATATTGACTATAGTTATTAATATTTCATGTGATTATTATACTAGTACACTATCCATGTGAATCATTAAATGGTATTATTTGATTTATTATTTTCATATCATGCGGAATATTATGTTTAAAAGTCTAGTGTTTCTATTTTATAACTTGCCTTAATAGTTTATGCTTATTTATGACAGCTTCTGCTATATTGTTTATCCTTACTTTGCATCTGAGCTCACCCCTTTAATATGTTTTTTACATAGGATGTGAAGAAGTATATTATGACTAAACTAAAAATATAATCTAAGGGATATTAATGTTTTCAAAGGAGAAATTATGTTTTATTTTTCATTTCATGATGTAATGTAAAACTTATATTTATATCTGTTTTTTTCAAGGATACTAAACTAATAGGTCTTTTTGGATTTGATTTTTTGATGATGAAAATTTAATAAAATAATGCCATAACTCTAGGTAACTGGGCTCATGGTATTAAAGTTGGTATCAGAGGATATTTATTAAAAACCATGGAAACTGGATTCATAAAAACCTTTATTGGGTAACGTGACCCTATGTTAAACTTTGAGGATATGTATAGAAGAACAAAGTAGAATTTGTTAATATATAGATTATGTAGGAATTCCTAGAAAATAAATTTGTATCTAGATACTAAAATTAGATGTGGTTCAAGTATAGATTTACTTAAGAGTAATAACTCTGAAAAGGTGTTCTAGGCTTGACCTAGGGTAACCTGATACATGACAACATTCCTTACTGTGCACCATGTTTGACACTCTAGGGGGGGGGTGCTTAGGTTAATTCACATTCCCTTTATAAACAATAATGAATGATGTAGGAGTAAATATGTCCCCAAAGAACCATTTTTATGATAATGAATTAGATATGCATAGATTTTCCAATTTATGTTAAGTATGTTTATAGTTTGGAATTAAGAATTGTGGTTCATAACCTAATATAGTGCATTACATTGTTTAGAAATGGTGCCTAGTGGAAGGAATGAAAATAGTATCATCACATGTAATCTATTTGGGGATTTTCCTCTTTTGAAAGATAATGATAGTGGAGATTGTGATAAAACAATCACTGAAAAACATATAATGATACTAGGAAAACTCACTCATGTTATGAATTATATCCTTACTAGTATGGAGGATCATGATCCACAATGTAGAGGATCAATGTTAGGCTGCTTCATGAGGTAATAAATCCCAACATTCAATGGGAATACAAATGACTTTGTAACTAAGGAGTTTATAAGTTCCTTAGAGAAAATATTTCTTACTTTGGGGAGTAACAAAAGAGAAAAAGTTGTTATAGAAGTCTATCATCTATCCAGAGATGCAGATCAATGGTGTTTGTTAATTCAAAATATGAAGGAGGATGAAGAGGAATAAATTATGGAATGGAGTGATTTTAAATAAATATTCCTAGAAAAATACTTTCCTTGTGATCTATGAACGAATATGGAGAGGCAATTTTAGACTCTAAAGAAGAAGGAGGATAATAATGTTGAAAAGTATGAAGCTAAATTTACAAGGTTAGAAAGGCATGCTACAGATTACATACATATCCCAAGAAGTAATATTGATTAGTTATTTAATGGATTTAAACAATTCCTCTGATGGGAATGGTCTCCCAATATTTTTTATCGTACGAAGATATAGTCTCATGTGATTATCAAGTTATAAATGGAATTATCTAAGTATTACGACTTTAATGGAATGAAATAGAAGAAGAGATCTATTTAGTACTCAGGAAAAGGAATAAAGTGGAAGAAGGAAAGATCAAATATTCTACCATGTAGTAATTGTAGGAAGAAAGAACCTAGTACATTCTTAAAAGTAATGTGAGTTTGTTACAAGTTTAGAGAAAAATGCCAATAAACTCGTTATTGAAAGGGAATGAAATAATCTATTAATGTTCAGTGAAACAATTATAAGTAATGGGGCATTAAATAATTGATTGTCTTAAGAATCAAAGAAAATTTCCCCAGAAAAGGCCAAAGGAGAAAATCCAAGATTTTATGATCATAACTGCTAAGGTTGAAGTTCCTAATAATGTGGTGGTGGGTACTAGAATCATTTCCTAAAATTTAGCCAAGTATTTTTATGATCTTGGATTCTCGTATTCCTATACATCTTCTTGGTTTACATAAAAAAATAGATATTTACAATTTAAATTAACAAGGGAGTTTTCAGTCAAACCCCTAAGGGATGTCTCATTGAAAAAATATGTTTCACACAGTTCTCATTATGGAATATAAATATGCTTTATCAACCTAAATTATCATCATACCTATGATTTAATTGTACATAATCCCCAGAATGGATTTTCTATCAAAATATTTTGGGAAAATTTATTGCAGGAAGAAGGATGTTTTGATTTGCGAGGAACATGTAGAATCCATTATGTTTCGAGTAGAAACATCATCACCTGATTCTTATAAAAATCCACACCTAGTAGCTTTACTGAGTGAGATTATTTGGGTGGAAGAGGAAATAACATATTTGAGATGAAGAAACAAATATTTAAATTGAGGATGTACCAATTGTAAAAGAATTCATTGATGTTTTTTCTGAAGATTTACCTAGGTAACCCCAATAGCGTGAAGTTGAATTTACAATTTATTTAATCCTTGATTCAAAGCCAATATCAAAAACTCCCTATATAATAGACAATGCAGAATTAGTAGAGTTGAAGAAAAAACTAGAGGGGTTGAGAAGTAAGGGATTTATTATCCATTGTGTTTCTCCATGGGGAGCCCTGGTTCATGTTGTTAATATTAAAGATGGGTCAATGAGGCTATGCATTGACTGTAGAGAAATCAATGCTATTATAAAAAATAAAAAGTATCCTCTATCTCAAAATCATGATTTATTCAATCAACTTCATGGAGCTCAATATTTTTCAACAATTGACCTTCGTTCTGGATATCATCAATTGTGCATAAAAAGAAGATATTACAAAGACAACATTCCGAACAAGCTATGGTCATTACGAATACACTGAAATGATATTTGGATTAACTAATATAGCCTATTTTTAATGGATCTAATGAAAAATGTGTTCAAGTAATCTGTTGATGATTTTTTCATAGTATTTATTGATGTTATCTTAGTATACTTAAAAAGACACGAACAACATGAAAACCATAAGTGGATTGTTCTAAATACTCTATGAAGAAATGAAATATATGGGATGTTTAGAAAGTGTGAATTATCGATTGAGGAAATTTCGTTTCATGCACATATTTTCTCCATGGAAGGAAATCTATGTTGATCCTGCAATGATAATGGCAATCCAGGAAGGGCTAACACCAACAAGTATAATCGAGGTGTGCAGTTTTATTGGTTTAGCAGGTTACTACCGGCGTTTTATCCAGAATTTTTCCTGATTGGAAAACCTATTAACCAAGCTCACTAGTAAAGTGGTTAAATTCATTTGGACTTAATTGTGTGAATAATTTTTGGAATAATTGAAGATAATATTAGTCAATGATCTTATATTTACTCTACAATCTGGTAATGATGGGTATGTGATATATAGTGATGCATCAAGAAAAGGACTCGGTTGTGTCCTTATGTAGAATGATAGGGTTATTTCTTATGAATCTTGGAAATTAAAAATTCATGAACAAAACTACGCAACTCATGATTTAGAGTTACTATCAGGAATCCTTTATCTGAATATATGGAGACACTATCTATATGGTGAAAGATTTCAGATATATACTGATTATAAGAGTTTGAAATATATTTACTCACAGAAAGAACTCAATAAGAGACATAGGAGATGGCCCAAGTAACTCTAGGATTTTGATTTCACAATACACTATCACCCATGGAAGACAAATAGGATGAATGATGCTTTATGCAAAAAAGACAATGGAGTTATAAAAAAAATGAGAGTTAAAAAGTATTATATGTTAATGAATCTAGTAAATATAGAAATGGGAATTATCATGGATGGTGAAACATCACTACTTTTTGAAATGGTTTCCAAAATTTCATTACTATAAATTATAGAAGGTTCTCAGTTTGATGATGAGGAGTTTCAAAAGAAAAATTAAAGTTGTGAATGATGTTAGACTGATTGACTTCATATGTGAAAATTGTATTTTGAAATTTGGGAAGTGGATTTTTTTTCCAGCTATACCTGAGATAAACAGGGAATTATAAGATTATACTCATACCTGCAATTTATATATACACCATGGTAGCACTAAGATGTAGAGGGATTTGAAGGAACATTTTTTGTGGGACAACATGAAGAGGGATATTTCTTATTATGTGTTGAGATGTTTGGTTTATCAATAGGTGAAGGCTAGAAGAAAGCATCATATAAGAGTAATGAAAACTATTAATATAATTTTTTGGAAAGGGTATGATATTATGATGGAATTTATCATAGAGCTACCCAAGAATCCAAGAAGAAATGATGTGATATGGGGCAGTGTTGATCATCTTTCCAAATCAGAAAATTTTCTTCCTATATGAGAAGATTTACCACATGAATGCTTAGAAAGTCTATATATTAATTAAGTTGTAAGACTTCAGGATGTACCACTATTGATTTTTTCTTACAATGATCCTCATTTTACATCAATATTCTTGAAAAGCATGTAGAAGGGCCTAGATACTGATCTTTATTTGAGCATTGCATACCACCCTAAAATTCATGGATAATCAGAAATGAATATTCAAACTGTACAAGACAAGTTGAGAACTTTGTCACATGACTTTTTAGGTATATGGGATCAGTATTTACCACTAGTTGGATTTTCCAGTAACAATATATTCCCTTTATTTATACCGATGGGACCATATGAAGTGTTATATAGAATTTGATGCTGTACACTAACTTGTTGGGATGATTTTGGTGAAAGAAAAATCGTAGGCCCAAAACAAGTTGATGAAACAAAGAAAAAGGTAATAATTATTCAGTCCCATATCAAAACAGATCAAAGTAGGAAAAATATCTATGCGGATAACTAAAATATGGATTTTTAATTTCAAGTGGGAGGTCATGTCTTCTTGAATGTATCTTTAGGGAAGGGTATTATATGATTCAATAAAAATGGTAAATTAAGTCCTAGGTACATCAATACTTTTGATATTCTAGAACAAATAGGAGTTATAGACTACCATTTAACAATGTCTTCAAGTCTCTCCAATGTTCTTGATGTGTTCCACATATCAATGTTAAGGAAATACATTCCAGACCCAACACATGTACTCACCTATGAAGAAATAGAACTGGAACTCGATATATCTTATTGTGAAAATCATATAAAAATTATTGATACCATAGAATAGGTGTTGATAAATAGAACGATTCGTCTCGTAATGATCGTTTGGAAAAACCATAAAATGGAAGATGTGACGTTGGAACCATAGGAACTTATGATGAAGAACCACTTGAAACTTTTTATAAAGTGATACTCTAAAAATTTCAAGCAAAACAATTATTTTAAGGAGGGAATAATGTAACACCACAAGATTCCATAGTACACATCCTTTTAAATAATTCAATATCATGTGCTGCAAGCAACATCGAGTTCGAGCGCACCATTACCTATCAAACTAGACATTTAAAAAAAAGTTATGAATAATATTATCCAAATTAGGGAATTTATAATAATATTTTTTCCAAATACATGTCATTTTTAAATTCGAAATATCAAAATTATCTTTTAGTGAATTTATGGAATTTTTAAGAAAAGTTTCAATTTTTGATGAGTAGTGAAAAATAATGAATTATTATTTAAAAACTGAATTTTTTCTCTACATAATTATTATAAATTATTATTTATAAGTCATAATAGATAAATAATAAATATATTTGTCCAATTTAGGTCATATGATTCATTTTTATAATATAAATAGATGTAAAAGTTCATTTAACGTTTTTATGTCCTTTTTTCGTCTTCTAGCCTCATTTACAGATTAACATTTAACACAATTTTACCACTTCTCTGAATTAAATTTCAAAAATCTGACATACATTGTTGTAATATGTATGAAAAATTTGGTCTAATAGGATCAAAATATTTTTTGGGTGAATAGTATGTTTTGAATTTTATCTACCATCGTTAAAGATAAATAAGGTAAATAAAGGTAAAAAAAATATTATCACAATATAAAATTACCCTCACACTTGTACTAATTTTATTAGATAAGTATGTTTCGACAAAAATCAATCATCTTCCTAAAATATGAACCTTTTTTAGGAAATTGTGTCTGATTAGAACATTTATAATATTTTTTTAAATAATAGTTAAAAATATCATATTCAATTTTTAATAATTCATTTATGTTTAATATGATGTTATATAAGTGATATGGTTGACTATAAATAGTATTTAAAAAGATAATAAATTTATATAAATTATTATAATTTATTTATAATTTTTAGACATTAAAGAAATAAATTAAATAGTGACACAATGATGGTGTAGTAATGGTTTAATTAATTGAGAGATCAAATAAATGATATTAAAAATATTAAAATAAATATATTTTAACTTAATTATTGACATAAAATAATTATATATATAAACTAATCATCTTAGTGTCATATTATAATTATGGGTTTGAAGTTATTATTTTGGTTTGATGTTTTTAAAAATGAAAAATTTGAATAGTATCAAAATTAATATAAATGATACTTTAAAAAAAATTATATTTAATTAAATGATATAAAATTCATAAAAATATTAGGTTTGGAAAATAATGAAAATAATGTTAAAAATTTCCTAAATTATATAATTGGGGTTTTTGTGATTTTTTAATAACTATATTAACCCTATATTATATAAGGACAAGTAAACATAGTTAGAGTTAAACTATTTAACTATGCTTTAAGTCCAGAAGATAAGGATAATTTTGAGACATAAAATCTTCCAAATATCATTTTATTGGAGACCATAGACCCTTACTCATCTTAGACTATCAATAAATCACTTAAGAGAAATTTTATACCGAATATAAATTTATAATAATTTAATACTTTACGATCTTACAAAAGTGTCCCTCGTCTCTCTTATAAAATGGCACCCGTCCTTCTCTTTGTTTCACAAATCTAAAACCCTTCAGTTCAGCTGAACCCTTCCCATTTATCCTCCCAAAATTCCCTCAATTGGTTATAAAGTCCACTCATTGGGAAGAAATCCTTCCTAGAGAGTCCTTTTGTGAAAATCAAAATGAGACAATAAAAGAAGAGGTAATTATTTCACCAATTCAATTCAATTAATTTTTTTCTTATACTTTCTCATTCTATGTTGTTTCCATATCAAAATAATAACTCCTGTATAATCAATATACTAATATGTTATTATAATCATGGTACAACCATATTTCTCATTTTATCCATCAAACGAATTATAATATCACTATACGTGCGTATGTAGGCTTACTGTCTCCATGCCATGGCGTAATTTGATATTCAACACTACATTAATTATATGTGTATAATGTTGATTATAATGTGTATTAATAATTAATATAACATGATAATTATGCCGTATAATTAAAATACCATCAAATTCCGTACTATTTAAACATCAAGGGAATGATACCGTCACTCGTGTGTATGTACGACCTACCATCTCCACAACACGCTGAGATTCATTCTCCATGTTAACCATTCAATAATGATTATAAAATTCATATGATGAGTAAATGTATTCTTTATTAACTTAATATCATTATATATATGAATAATATATATATCTTATGAATAACAAACATGACTTACACGACAGAACCAGAAAGGGAAAACGATGTAGTTAACACATGAAATAATGGTAATACTGAAATATTATTAACCAAATTATATAAGAGGATCATATATGATATTATAAATATTTATATGGTTCCAGAATAATTTAATAACATACTTTAACAATTATATTTGAGGTCAAAACACCCTCAACTAAAGGAAATTTCAAGGTAAGGGTTAACATCACAATCTCTTTATTATCCTAGATAGTTTATACGTCAGTATCTACTCAGACATCCTTATCATCCATGTACACATTTATTAAAATTTATTTCAAAATATTATATAATTTTTTTAAAGATATCTTTAACCGTGTATGAATTTTTTTATAAAATGTTTTGAAAGGAATATTTCCCTCGTTTTCCAAACGAGGTACTTTCATTACTTTTCGACAAATTAAGGAAATAATGTTTTTTAACATATAAAAAGTGAGTTGATATTTTCTATTATTATGACCACTTTAAATTTTTAAGTTTCCCTAAAAATATTATAATTTTATTTTTTAAATAAATATCTTATTTGATTGATTTTAAATTATTTCAATGTAAAAATGGACATCTCTCAAAGAGGTTTAATGATTATTATTTTCATATCTATATTCATCCTTGTAGGATTTCATGATTAATTGAAGTTGTTTGGTTATGATACAACCATCCATATTGTATTTACGGTTCTATGATATGTTTGACTATAGATGTGCTATTCTGATACCATTAAGGGTTTATGGTTAAAGCATTAAAATTTAGTATGCTATTTTTAATACTTATGTTTATGTTGGTAATGTTTCACCATTTTCATACATGGAATGTATTGGACTTAGTAATTGATGTGTTGGGGACGGATTAATGAAATTATTTTAAGTTGGGAACTACTTAATGAATTCCACATAATGCATCAGTATTTCTCATGAGAAAAATTATTTTGAGTTTTGACTAACATCTTCCCAGAAAAGTATGTAATGAGGCCTTGAAAAAGTGGTTATGATGTCTGACATCATGCATTACCTCATTATGAGTATAGTTATTGACATTTCATGTGATTATTCAACTAGTAGAATATCAATGTGGATGAATAAATGGAATTATTTAATTTATTCCTTCTATATAATGTTGAAGATTATGTTTAAAAGGGTTGTGTTTCAGTTTTATACCTTTCATTAAAAATTTAAGCTTATTTATGCTAGCTTCTACTATAGTGTTTCTCCTTATTGATCATATGAGACCACCTGTTTCTTATGTTTAATTTTTCACCAAGTTTTGAAAAATTATATTATGAATGACCTGTAGGGGTAATCTAAGGGATATGAGTTTTTTTAAAGGAGAAACTATGTTGTTTTGCATTTTACGTTTTAATATAATTTTTTTTGTATCTTGTTTTTACAAGGATACTAAACTGATCGGTCCCTCCGTATTTGATTTCTTCTAATGGATCCAACTTAAAAAAATAATTCACCAACTCATGGTAAATAGGTTCAGGGTGTTACATGTGATTCCACCAAAACAAATTGACATGGTGAGTGGTCTTGTTTTGAAGAACACTCTCTGTATAATCGAAAATTTCATTAGGTTTCTCCATATAAGAATGATCCGTCTCTAGCGGTAGGATCTTTGAGTTCAGTACATATGAAATACCAGGTATGTACTTTTTCAGGAGAGATACATGGAACACATCATGGACATGAGGTTGATTTGGAGGAAGTGACAAGTGACATGCAACCATCTCGATATAATCGGGATTATCTACGAAACCAATACACTGAGGGATTAGTTTTATTTTCATCCCAAATCTTATAACAATATTCTAGGGTGAGATTCATAAAAATAAATTTTCAAAAACATCAAATTCAAGATCATGCTAATGGTTATCAGCATAAATTTTCATCCAACTTCGAGCTTCCTTGATATGATGTTGAATGGTTCTAACAATGTCAACCATTTCTCCCACGATCTTAGGTCCCAAAATATTTCTTTATTCAAACTTATCCCAGCATGTTGGAGCTATATATTTCTTCCCATAGAGAGATTCATAAGGTGAAATCTGAATTCTTGAGTGAAAGATATTTAAGTATAGAAAATCAACTATATGAAGGTGTTCATCCCAACATCCGTAGAAATTCAGATAACAAGATACCAACATGTCTTCTATGGTTTTTATTTTTTTTAGATTGACCATCATTCTGATTATGAGAAGTAGTGATGAAACTCAATTCTATATCATGTTATTTTGGAATACTTCACCAGAAATTTGTGGTAAACCTCAATCCTGATCTGATACAATATAATGTGGTACTTCTTGCAACCTTACCACTTATTTAATGTATATCCTGGAAAGATGATCTAATGATTATTCTTCTCTGATAGTGATGAAGTGTGTCGACTTAGTCAGGTGATCAACTACCACCCAAATAACATTAAACCATTTAGTGGTTTTGTGTAGTCCAATGGAAAAATCCATTGCAATATTCTTAAATTTCAATTCAAGTATGGGTAATAGATGCAACATCCCCTTTCACATTTGTCTTTTAGCCTTAAATTTTTGGCATAAAAAGAAACGAGATACAAACTCAGTGATATCTATCTTCATGTCATCCAACAAAAAGTATACTTTATTTACCCTATAAATCTTCGTACTTGAAGCATGAATAGATAATGAAGATCTATGATTTTCCTCTAGAAGCTCCTTCTTCAAATCTGGAATGGAAGGAAAACAAACATGCTTCTTAAAGCATATCAATCTATCCCGATCAAGATCAAACTCAGAAACATTTCTGAATTTTTTTTCTAGCTCTACAATCTCCATATGCGCCTCTTTAATCTTCACATGGATAGAGGGTTGAACATTCATTTAATAAAGATAATATTTTACCCCTTCCTTCAAGATTTATATATCCATCATTTGAAAATTCAAAAATATTGGATCTTTTGTGATCCTCATCATGGATAAGCTATCATGATCCTTCTGACTCAAAGCATCTTCCAGCTTGTTCACTTTCCCTAGGTGGTAATGTATTTAGCAGTCATAATCCTTCATCAACTATAACCATATTCTCTGGTTCATGTTTAACTCCTTCTATGTGAATATATATTTCAGGAATTTAATATTGGTATATATATTACACACTTATCCATAATGATAATTCCTTAATATCTTTAATGAAAAAATTTCCACTGGCAACTCCATATCATGAGTTGGATAAATTTTATCATGATCCTTTAACTATTGTTAGCCATCAAAAATAACCATGTAATTATTTATAATAACACATCCCAATCCCTTCTTGGATGCATCACTATATATTGCACACCCGTCTACACTATAGGGTAATGTATGCACATGTGTACTAACTAACCATCTCTTATATTCATGGAAATTTTCCTCACATTCATTTATCTAGAAGAAATTGACACCTGCCCAAATTAACTTTGTATGAGTATAATATAGTCGTGAGAAATTATCCACAAAATGTAGATACTATCTATCTAAACCAAGAAATCCATGAATATCAGCAACCATGGTTGGTCTAGGACTGCATTCAAAATCCTCAGACATTGATTGATCTACTATTACACCATCACTTTATCTTATGCGACCCTAAAATGAATCATTTTTCATCCAAAATTCACACATTGAAAATTTTTCATATAGCTTCTCCTTCCTTAGGGACTTTAGTAAAATTATCTAGTGATATTCATGAGCATACTTAATCTTTGAATAGATAAGAGTATCATCTATAAAGACTACCACAAACTGACAAAGATAATATCTAATGAATCTATTCATTAAATCCATGAAAATATTTACATAATTAGTAAAGACAAAAGGCATAAATGTATATTCATAGAGTCCATACATTGTACACAATATCATCTTTGGTATATCCTCTTTATTTAACCTCAATTGATGATATTAAAAATGAAGTTCAATCTTGGAAATGTATTGAGATTCACACAATTGATCAAACAAGTCATCCATATAAGGAAGAGGATACTTGTTATTTATTGTGATATTGTTCAACTCCCTATAATCTATGTTGGTTTGCATTGATCTATCTTCCTGTTTCAAAATAATAACGGGTGCACCCCAAGGTGACACACTTGGATGAATGAATCTTTTATTGAGGATTTCATGGAGTTACTTCTTCAATTCCTACAACTCAATTATATCAATTATATAACGAGTCCTAGAAATCAGCATGGAACCAAGTATGAGTTCTATTTAGAACTCAACTTCTTGTTTGGGTTGAAGGATAGGAAACTCTTCCAGAAAGACATCCAAAAAATCTCAAACAATAGGTATATCAATGATGTCAATTTTATCCCCAACCATCTGAAATAAACTACCCTTTGGAATGGGAATTAAGACCCATACACTAGATGTAATATCCAGAGGAAGATCATACTTATCATCACATTAATGGATGATCAAAGGTGGGTTTGAAATACCAATGGTAACTTCCATTTCATGAAAATTTATTTTTGGATTTATATATAGAAATACAATCCAAGCCTATGATGACATCCAATTAAACAAAATAAATTATTATAGGATTTTTAAGAAGTTCATTCCCACAAACTTCAACTGGAGATGAATCATAGACTTGGGATGGAATCATCACACCATTAAGGGATTACACTACTAATTCGACATCTAGATATTTTTGTAGAATCTTAACACCCTTACCACATTACTTAGATATGAATGTGTGCGTAGATCCAAAATCAAATATGACCTTAGAAGTTCTAGAGTGGATGGTAATTGTAACTTTCACCACATTTTTGTCGCACCCCTCGTTAGAAATAGCCATTGCCTGAGATTTTCCCTTATCCATTAGATTAAGAGGTTATTAACGTTGATCATCATCACCAGACCATGGGTCTGGGTAGTGGTTAGTGTAATTCCCATAATTGTTACACTTGTCATACTAAATCGTGGGAGGTTTATTCTATGCCACTTTTTATCTATTCACAACATTAACTAACTTCTTCCCATCACATCAAAAAATAAAATTCCCTATGGAATTCCATTCCACGCATAAAACATTAATTATAATCCTAATGGAAATTTCCTCCATGCTTCATTCCACACATAGAGCATAAAGAAAAGATCGTCTTCTTTTATTCATGGTTATAGATTTTACATTAGACTCTATCTTCCTCTTCTTATCAAAACCATGAGTTTGATAGGTGACTCCAACATCTATTTGAACTATAATGGAACAATGAAAGATCAATTTATATATACTATAGTATCTTATGGCCAACACCCTTCTAAGACTAGGATTTAATCCTATAAAGAACCTATCAACATTACATTCGGTTTGGAATATAATTCATGAAGTGTACCTCAAAAAGTCTTGTGAAATTATCCTCATAGGTACCAACAGATTCAGAATACCTTAGATTAAAATCAAGGAACTCTTTCTATATATTGGTATGAATAATATGAGGAAAGTAATTGTTGAATAATATGTTCATATACGCATCACAGTCCATGAATTCAATTTTATATTGATACCTCATATTATTGATTAGATTCCACTACGGGTCTACTTACCATCTAACTGATAGACAACCATAATGACTTTCTCAAGATCTGAACACTAGAGAATGGAGAATATATTTTCAAAAATACCGATCCATTTTTAAATAACTGGTGGATTAGAATACCCTATGAATAAAGGTGGGTGTTTCCTCATAAAATATTGAATAGAATATTATTCACTAATTTTCTCATTTGGGATTACACCATGATTCATAACTCGAGAAAGTTGTTTGAGCATAGAAACAATGATTCTCATTCTACCTCCCATAGAATTTGGATTCATAGAATTAAAATCATTTCATTGTCCATAAAAATAACTATTAATTTGATTACTTTAGGTTCTAATGATTGACTAAAACCAAAAATCATAGAGTGAGAAACAATCATCATATCGAGGAACCTCATAATAATGAAAAGTCACTTATAAGATGTCTAAATTGTAACAATATTATTAATTTATGACACCTTAGGTTTATCCTAGATTATTTATAGGAAAATTATATTTTAATCCTTGATGATGGTTCATGAAGAGTTTTTGAATTCTGAGAGAATATCCCATAGGAGTGTCAAACCAGGTGTGCAACAATGCCTATTTTCATGCACTATATTACCCTGAGTAGGTCCCAGAACATCTTGTCAGAGTTGTTACCCCTAGGTAAATCTATACTATAGCCACACATAATTTTATTATCTAGACAAGGATGTATTTATAAGAAACCACTCACTCTATCCTTTACCAAAGTTCTAGCACATTTTCCAAAATGATTCTATGTACTTAGACTTATCCAAAGACATTTCCTTAGGATTATCACTAAGGTTTTATCATACTAGATTCCAAAGTATAAATAAACCATTTTTCTGATACTGGCTATAGTGAACTAGTCTTGAAATACATTAACATTACAAATCATTTTTTGAATAATCACTACAACAAAACTGATATTTAACGGTGGTTCTAGGAACCACTGCGAAACATTGGTTTTTTTAACACCCAACCCTTCCCCCCACCCCGACCCTCCATCCCCCACAACCTCGGCCCCCCACTTCCCCCGCGACCCCGCCCACCCGCTTCCCCCGTCGACCCCGACCCCGACGACCCCGGAGACCCCGTCGATCCCGGAAACCTCACGACCCCACAACCCCCGGCCCCCTGTGACCCCGGAAGCTGAACCGTCTTCCCCTCTAGGTAGGGTTTTGTTTCTCCTTCTTTAGGTTTTCTGGTTTTCCAGTAGGTAGGTTTTTAGTATATAGTTTGGTATATTCTCCACATTAGTTTACAACCTCCTGGCCTCATGATTTTAAACTGTATTACATTTTTCCAAATTGCATTCAATTAAACATCATAAAAATCATCCCTCATCACATGAGTACTTGTTTTTCTAAATTAAAATTCAAGACAATTTTTACATTCTATGTGACCCATTACCAATATGAGATCTTAATCCATGTAACGGTATAATGTAGATTATTCCAAACTATATACTAATTGTATAGCTGAATATTTTATTTCTATGGAAAAATGTATCTTATCTATTGGGTATTAGATATAGATCATGACCTTTTTACAATCCCATACAAGGATGAGATATTAAAATCCAAACCCCAATAAATGAGATCTTGATCAATATAGAAGTCTTTTCCACATGGTTGACAAGTATATTAGATAATTAATGCACATATTCCTCACATGTGATATAAATCTATGCAATGAATCATCTATAAGTATAACTACAAGTTGGATTGACTCCCATCACATTAGGATATATAGTAATATCTAGGTACCCTACCATGGAACCAACTACCATATTCTTTGTCCAAATATTATAATTACTATCACCTTCAAATGTGGTGAATCTATGTAGTAGATTTTTAAATGGGTTATCATATATATGGACCCATGATAAGAATAAAATTTCCCATTACTTTTATATGATTCATATCTTTGACAGAGGGATTTTCATTTCAAGAACTATGTGTGGATTTATTCTCATTCTAATGATAAACATGGTGAAAATGATATTTATTTTCATAGTCATGACCAAAAATACATAGTACATGTACTACAAACATAAACATTGTGAATTTACCCTTGGGAAAAAATATACATCCATTGGGATCCCAACTGAATTTGGATATGTCCTCCCCATTGATGTACTAGTTGTTCTACCTTCCATGTCTAAGTTAAGTGACATTGAACCTCATAAACATTTTTTCAAAGCTGTATGACCTTACATTTTATCTCGTTTTCCTAATTAAAATTACATAAACTAAAATTCAAAAAAGTCACAACTATTTGTTAGGTCTAAACCCTGTTAACGAAATCATTAGAGGTGTAATGTTTCACTCACACTAATCTGTTCCATTTTATGGATTAGGAAAAATATTTCTTATAAGAATACTATCGTAAAAATATCATGGGGTTCACTATGTGATCCTTGATAATTTATTCCTATTCCCCATAAAAGTTTCATCTTGGAAAAAGTTATATTGGATATCCCATACCATTTTCCACTAGACTTAGGAAATTTTAATAGTACATTCCCCTCAATTAAAATACTACCTCTTAAAATCGAATATATCACAACATTAAGTGATTTAATACATAGGAGTCTCATGTTGCATTACATCACACAAGAAACAAATTTAGTACATGGTGGAATAACATATAATGTTTTAAAATTGTTTTTGAATATTTTTTTCTCTATGAAGCCAATTCATAACTCTGATGTGTGATTCAACACTGCTATATTTTTACATGATATATTTCACCAGAGGCTAATTCATCAATGCACTTTTATTTAAAAATAATTCCTTTAATGATTGAGCATGATCTATATAGTAGTCCCTTTATCAGAACTACAAAGAGAATGATTCCTACTCTTATAGTATGCATAGATAAATCTAGATGTCCTATCTTGTATCAACCTATAAATCTAATTTAAGTATTTAATTGATATAGTTCATTTAGATGTTATTATTGTACACTGTAATTTTCAAAAAGGATTATTTAGTTCTTATTCCGACCTAGAATATGTGTTGATTTGTTGAGGTTAAATCATTTTCAATCTCGGACACCATCATAGGATTATTGAGTCACTATCTTCCTTCATTAAGTGTTTTCAAGGGTCAGTGGAAGAAGTTAGGTAGTTGGAACAAATTGAGGTGATACTCAATTATCTTAGGGAACCTAATACTTTGTGTGTGAGAATTTTTTAGAACTGGATTTATAGTTTCAGTAGAGTCTTGTGGGAGTCAGTGGTACCTTCTTAAATTCATGAGTGTATGAATTGGAATCTCATCAAGATTGATTTTTTAATGGTTATTTCCTAAGGGAATGAATGTAGAGAAATAGATTGAGCTCATGAGACTTTTTATTGGTGACAGATCAGTATGGGAGTATGTTAATAACCTTTCAAGGTTTTTTATATATTCTCCAAATATAGGGGTCACCAATTATGAGAAAGATCATTTCTTTGGTGATGGTCTTCAACCAGACCTTAGTACGTCTCTACTTTCTTTGGGCATAACATCCATTTTGGAGGTTGTCACTAGGGACATGTGAAATGAAGCTAAATATTCTTAAAAATTGATGGGTTTTCATTACTTGGTTTTATCAGGTATACAACAAATTAATAGTCGGAATGAAGAGAATCTAATGTGAAAGGAGTAGAGGCATGATGAAACATAACATGATGAAAAGGCCCATACTTATATAAAGAGTTCACCCATTTTGTGCTTCCAGTTTAGGTACTTTGAGGAATTTTGAGACCCATTTCTTGATATATCCTTGAATTTTTCACTATTATGGAAATTTTATTCATCATTATTTCTTTTTGATGATGGGGTTATAGAAGATGTCTCATTTTTGATTCCTTGTTTTTTTTGTAGGCACATTTTGATATACATGGATAAATGCTGGATCACATTACCGAGGAACACACCTTAGTATGTTAAGGGTTTGAATGAGTTTTTAGATTTTCCATTTTCTAATTGATCTGTTGAAGGGAGAATAAAATGTCCATGTCCTAAATGTAAATTTAGAACATGGTTGAAGAGATATGAAGTTTATGAACATTTAATACTGAAGCAATTCCCAGCTCAATATTTGTGTTGGATTTGGCATAGAGAATCCAACATTACAGAAAGATTGATCACTAATGTTAATCCATATAATGTGGTCCCAATTTCGTCGACAATGGAAAATGAAATGCAAAACCTAATAAATGATGCATTCGGCACTGCAAGACACCACTATCAGCATCAAAACATATCAGAACAACCATAAGAGGGTGCTACAAATTGCAACATGACAAGTGATGTTTTTGAGACTGTAACACAGGCAGATCAGATTGTCACATATCATTGGATCCTCCTCTTGATTATGTGGAGCCAAATGTAAGAGAAAACTTCACTGAGGAAAATGTGTTTCATGATTTAGTTGATGATGGAAATCAAGATTTGTATAGTGGGTGTTTGAAATATTCAAATATTTCATTTTTGCTGAAGTTGTACCATATCAAATGTCTATGTGGAATTACAAATAAGGCAATGTACATGATATTGGAATTGATTCATGATGCATTTACTGAAGAAAAAATCTCAGAATCTTTTTATGATTTGAAAAAAGTTGTTAACAAGCTTGGTCTGAATTATACAAAAATACATGCATGTCCCAATGATTGTATGATTTATTGGGGAGAGGATTCAAGTAGACAAAATTGCAAGAAATTTTCTTCTTTTAGATGGAAGGAAAAGGGTGATGTAGGATGTCTGAATGAACATAATTTCATGGAGAAGAAGAAAAGGAGCACACCTGCAAAGGTTTTGCGTTACTTTACTTTGAAGCCACCATTGAAAAGATTATTCATGTCATCGAAAACCGCCGAACACATGAAGTTGCATTCTATAGATAATAAAAATGATGGGTTAATGAGACATCCACGAGATTCCCAATCATGGAAGAAATTTGATTCATTACATCTCGATTTCTCAGCTGATCCAAGGAATGATCGATTGGGATTGGCTGCCGATGGATTCAACCCATTTGGGACTTTGAGTACAAATTATAGCATTTGGCCAGTTGTTTTGATCCCTTATAATCTGCCTCCAGGGATGTGTATGCAACAAATATCTTTTATCCTTTCGATGATTATTCCTGGAAAAAAATGCTTAGAAATGATATTGATGTATATTTGCAGCCTTTGATTGAAGAATTGCAGGAGTTATGGAGCAACGGTGTTGAGACATTTGATGCTTCTTCTAAAACAATGTTCAAAATTCATGTTAGTTTAATGTGGACCATTAGTGACTTCCCTGGTCTTGGGAATTTATCTGGTTGGAAGAATTACACGGGTTTGGATTGTCCCATTTGTAACGTTGATTCTGAGCCCAAACGACATCCTCACAGTAGAAAATGGTTCTTCTTGTATCGTCGAAGATTTCTCGATGCATCTCATAGATTTCGGCTGAACAGATCAAAATTTAATGGTTCCATTAATCGTAGACCACCTCCAAAGTTGTTAAATGGTTTTGAAATATTGGCACAACTTGAAAATGTTGAAATAGAATTTGTGAAGGTTCATCATTTGAATGATAGTGGAAAATAGGTCCGAAGTGCATCATCAAGAGAAATCGGAATGCAACAATGGAAGAAAAAAAAGTATATTCTTCAAACTTCCATATTGAGAATTTAATTTTTTGTGGCATAATATTGATGTGATTCATATTGAGAAGAATTTTTTGTGAAAATTTGATTTTCACATTGCTTAATGAGCATGGAAAGTCGAAGGATCATCTGAATGCTCGCAAAGACTTAAAAGCAATGAACGTAAAAGGCGATCTCTGGCTAGATGAGAATGGAAAGTACCCTCCAGAAAATTTTTCAATGAAAAATAGGGATAAAGATACATTCCATCGAATGTTAAAGAATGTTAAGGTATCTTATGGGTATTTTAATAACATCTTGAGGTGTGTTGACTTGATTAATATTAAGTTACATGGATTGAAAATCCATGATTCACATATTTTGTTACAACAGTTACTACTATTGGCATTGCGTACATTATTACCTGAAACAATTACTGCTATTGTACTCCAGTTCTGTACATTTTTCAGAAAACTATGTGAGAAATATCTACATCCATTTCAGCGTGACAACCTCTAGGAGAGGATTGTATTGACCCATTGTGCAATGGAGAAGATCTTTCCTCCGTCCCTTTTTACTGTAATGATTCATTTAACTGTGCATTTGGTTGAGGAAGCTAAATTAGGAGGCCCCGTTCATTATCGATGGATGTATCCAGTTGAGAGGTACTTTATTTATATGATTTCCTGTTAAGTAAATAATTTTTGGTACTTAATTAAATGCATAATTATTTTTATTTTATTTCATATATATCTTGGGCATTTGAAATCATACGTGAGAAATAAAGCTAAACCAGAAGGCTCAATTGCTGAAGGCTATGTGGCTGAGGAGTGTCTTAACTTTTGTTCTCGATACATGGATGATATTGATACAATATTTAATCGAGTTGGACGTGTTGACGACACATCGAATCAATCTCAAATACATCAGAAATCCAAAATATTTCCTCCTATTGGCCGATCAGTAGGGAGGACCTCATATGTGACACTGAATGAATTGGAATTATTACCAGAACATAGATATGTGCTGCTGAATAGTGAAATTGCAGATCCATTTATTGAAGAGTTGAGGATACAAACAAAGAGACAAATGAGAGGCCAAACAAGAAATGAGAAAGATATAACGAAAGCTGTTAATAAAGAGATTGTAGAATGGTTTGCATGACGTGTAAGTTCATAAATATTGCAATAAATACGAATATTAGTTTGACACATACATTTTGTAAATCTAATAAACTATATTTATTTTTTCAGATCATGAATACTGATACTCGAGTAGTGGTATCAGAAGATTTGAAGTTTCTTGCTAGAGGTCCTCTAAAAGAAGTTAGAAAGTTCAACACTTATAATGTGAATGGCTTTATATTTCGTACAGTCGATCGAGAAGTGGTTTTGAGAACACATAATAGTGGTATATTTACATTTACTGAAGTGGAATACTATGGAAATATGTATGATATCATTTAATTAAACTACCACATACATTTTTCGATTGTTTTATTCAAATGGAAATGGGTCAATATTATCAGAGGCGTTAAAATAGATTCCTTGCAATTTACTTCTGTGAACTTCTCTCGCTTGATGGATGTTGGTGATCGTGAACTACATGATCCATATATCTTAGCATCGCAAGAAAAAATGGTATATTATGTGAATGATATTGCCGATGAAGGGTGGAGTGTAGTTTCTCACGTAATACAATAAGATTTGTATGATATGGGTGATGAAATGGAAAATTTGACCTCTGAAATTGAATTTAATCAGCAACCAGAAGCAGAATTATTTGTCTATCATGATATTGAAAATATTTGTCTAGAAAGGCAGAATGAAGTGGATGAAGCAATGGATCCAGAAAATGACATGATTGAAGGGGAAAATGATTGTCTGTAAAATTAGTTATTTATTCAACAACCACTTGTTTCATTTCTCCAGTCATTCATTGTCATTGTTTTATATATTTTCTCTGTTATTACTCCATCTGTTATCATTTTTAATTTTTTTTCTGCATATTTTTTTAAAAATATATATTATGAACTTAATTTTATTTTATTAAATGACAGGAATTCCAAGGAATAAGCGTTATATTATTTCATCCAGTTCTGTGATAGATGACTATCCATCTGGCTCCCTTGCCACGATATCTAATGCACCAGCTGCCGACACCCCTGCACCATCTCCCCCTGCACCATCTCTCACACCATCTGTGGATGTCCCAATAGAGGATAAGCCATCGACTCCCCCTTCAGGAGCCTTAGTAGTGGGGCAGCGATGTGCCCCTTCCAGTTCATCCCAGACATACTGGAGTGTCACTATCATAGGTACAAATTTTAAGTAAATAAATTTATTTCATTTTGTTTATACTAATTGTTTTCTCATTGAAGATGAAAAAATGCAACTGTGGAGAAAACAATAAAAAGTTTAGATTTTTGGAATCTGAATGGAGAGAAGATTGTTGTTCCATTTGATTCTTATAGGGTCCATACGGATGATGCCGCGGGGTTTCTTGTCCATATTCTAGGCCAGCTGGCAGCGGAGCCCATTTCCCTTCCCATTTCATATGACGATTGGAGACATATGCCTCCAATCTTGAAAAATGAAGTGTTTGATTCTAAAATTAAGGTAAAATTATTACATTATGGTTTAATTTAATGTCATGTTACTAATATGTTCAAAATGAATTTCTGTATACAGATGTTCTTCTACTTTACCGTTGCTGATGTGATAACACGGAAGTGGACGTTGACAAATCTAGGTAAGAAGTGGAAAGATTTTAAATGGAGATTGTGGTGTGATTTCAATGATGCTTCGTTGACCACACTAAAAATGTATGAGAAGCTACCCAGTGGGGTACCGAAAGAGCAGTGGAAAGTGTATGTTAACAGGCATCGGGATCAGAAGCGGATGGTATTGAAATATATATATTATTATCTTACCCTCATTTTACATTTATACATGTATATGAAAAGGAAATGACATTAAATACATCAGTATTAAATTTCATTTTATTTATTTCAGGATCTATCAAGACAGAATGCGTCAAACCGAGGGAAGCAAGTCATCCCGCACACTGCGGGCTCAAAAAGTTTTTCTAGAAATCAAAGTACATTGGTAATCTTTTAGTTAGTTTAAATATTTATAAGACAATATTATCTATTTAATATATTGAATTGTTGATTTATCTTTGATTAATGCAGTCACAGAGTTTAGGCCATGAAGCATCCAGAACTGAACTGTGGTTGAATGTTCACAAGAAATCAGATGTATGTTTTGTTAATGAGCCCACTAAAGAAGTTGGGGTATGAAGTCAATTTTTTTATCATAATAACTTCTTATCAATTTTTTCTGTGTCAATATATATTGATATTTGATTTATAGTTCAAAATTAATGAACTATGGGATGCCAATCCTGCGCATTCCTACTCTGTCTCCCAGGATGATCGGGTTGCTAAAGTCCTTGGGAAGGAGAATCTTGGGAGAGTGTGCGGGATTGGTTTGGGACCTGTGCCATCTGAGGTTTTTAGCAGGCCACCAGGGATAGCTGCTGCATCTACTTCTGACTTTAGTCATCCCAGAGATGCTAAGAAAGAGATTGTTTCTTTACGAAACACAGTTCGCCAACAGGGGGATCAAATATCTATATTGCAGAAAGAGTTGACTGAACTATGTCAGCAGATGAGAAGATATTCCCCCTGTGGGAGTGCATAGATTGGAGGTATGCAGGTAAATCATTGAAAATCAAAATCATTTAGTTTTCTAACATTCATTTGTTTTAAGTTTTAATATAAATTTGTAACCATATTTTATATTCAATATAATGTTCTTACAGGTGACAATAGAAAGTGGAAATGAAGGTGGAGAGGGTGACAATGCATCATCGGACCCTGAGTAGTTGTATTGTTGATGTGTTGAACAAAAATGGAAATAGTTGGTTTGTATATGTAACATTTGTGGCACATAGTTTCCACCAAACATTTTCATGTCCTTAAATTTCCTTGATTTCTTATGTTTCTTTTTATGCATTTTATTGATTTCCGAGGTTTCTTTTTATGTCTTCTTTTCTCGAGTGTGGTATACATCATTCCATTTAGGTCTGTGTTTGAATTGGTAGTCAAGATTTTGGGTGACTAGGAGTTAAACCCATTGTTGATGTGTTGAACAAATTGGGTCATTTCGTAGTGATCAAGGGGATAGTATTGTGGACACTTTTGTGGGGCTCATTGTTGAAAATGTACGATTTAAGCATCAAAAGTATCTAAACATGCTCTAGCTCTTCTAAAATTTCATGAGAATGTTCTAAATCAAGGGTGGTTCACTAAGATATAGGTGTGACTGAGGGGTGATTAATTAGAATAAGTCCATGAATATAAGAAAGAATACTTTATAAATTAAAATATAATCTTGAAGATAGATGTTGACTTGATGCACAATTGGTATGTCTTATGAAAACATGAATTTTAAGAAAATAACTTCTACCAAATACTTCAATATTAGGATGGTTACAATCGACCATTTCCAACCATATCTGTTCTGATCACAGAACTGTTACTACATGACTTGAACTCCATTCCCAACACAATTTCCACTTAATCATGGTCTTTTTGGTAATTATTAGCTATAATTATATCCCTGAATTATTTATATTATGATTCTTAATTCCATTTTTTGATTAATTACAAGCTATCCATTCATGAAACTTTAATTACTGGAATTCAAGAGCTTTCTTCTTTACCATTCATGACTATTCTTTCTACAACCACTCTCCGAAAGGTTACATTTTCCATGACCTGTGTGATTCTCCCCACCATAGGTTTTAATATTTATCATTTTAATAAAAATAGTAATCTAATTCTTATGAAAAACACTCTGTCCACCACTAAACATGGTTTCTGGATGTGAGTCAACATAATTATACCATGTTCCATCATGACAATCCATCCATGGCATACGCTGAAGCGTCATTTGGAACTAAGATTATATTATTGAAAAACCTGTGGTTCACTTCCTACCACATAGATTTACATCATCCACTTAATAATAAATATAAATGGTCTATTCACAATCACATTCATTATGAAATCCTCATTACATGCTCACACATTCAATCAACATCAATAACTACATCTTGAACTTTAACCCAGATTGATGATGTTATAAAACTCGATCCTCTTACATAGTCATCCATAGAACTAGGATAACTTATCTTTTCTACTAAAAACTCTAGTCTACATTACTCACCACAACATAGTTAATACCTAGGTAACCTCACTCCTGGAGTGATCGGTTAACACAACCTTTTTTGATCCCACAACCCTAAACCAAGTAGTTATGTGATAATACCCCTCAAGGTGTTACCTATGATTTCATCCCTCAAACTCTCAGAGACTAGATATTTTTTAAAAAAACACCACACAACTCTATCCACCAAACCATAGTTAAATAGAAAATTTATATGATAATTAATACTAAATTGATGTTACATCAATGAAATGGGAACACCCATTTCATATAATTCATAGGGCAAATGAAACTGTGCATTCTTAGTATTTTCAAACCTACTCAAAAAATCAAACCCAAGGGTCACGTTATCCTACATAACCATTTAACATGGATGATGAATTCTTGAGTCATACTCATTTGAAATTAAACTCACACAACAAACTAAACTAAATAAAATTAGATTGGCATGTCAGTCCCACTAATCTCAAGCATTAATGATGCTCATAACACCTAGAAGTTTTACTTATCTCATGATGGCCTACCAAATTGTGGAATCATTCCACAACTAGAGTCCTACTCAACACCAAAATACATAAAAAACCCATTCTATGACCAAAAACTAAAACGATGCATCCAACGATGCATCCAATGATGCTTAATATCTCCAAGGTTGCTAGAAAAACTAGGTTAACCTCTCACATAACACGAGGAATCATCTCTAATTATTGGTTTATACCTAAAAGGTCACTAGAATCTCCCACCTAACCAATATTCCAACATAAAAAGATTACAAGTAAGACTCACTTGAAATATCCAAATTCATATAAAATCTATATCCCAATGTAACTCTAAAACTATCCCCACAATAGGATTTTTTTATAACAATATATTTCTAATGTGTTATTTAAGCTATTTCATCAGTTCAAATTTATTGTAAGTATTAAGGATGGTTTCTAGGCCACAACACCAAAAAAATCATTATATAAATGGGTTGGAACTAATATAACTACTAATTCATCAATTATCAATTTTTATAAGTAGAGTGGAATGGCTATAGATGATCTATCCTAAGAAAGTGAAGTTATAAGATTTAGTGGAATCCAGTTTGGGATGTTTCAATGTTGTATCAATTGAGTTTTATCTTCCTAGTATTTACTATTTAGGATATTGTATACATGAGTATGAGGAATGTGTTGGAACCTTTGATGGATATCTGACTGCTGTGTTAATAATAATTTCTCTAATAGGAAGTCTCATTTTCCAGAGTTTCAGATTTTTGTTCAATTTTAAATATTAATGTTGTATATTATTTCTCATTGAGGGAAAAACATGTTTTCTGGATGTTGTGATTTATTCTTGATATTCAGCTCTTGGTCATTGTTGGGAGGCCAGGGATGGTTTTTTCTGGTTTTATTTTTTTTCAGGGTAGTGGTGCAGTAGAAAAAAGAATTTTTTTTTATTCTGGGAAGCTTTTTGTTGCAGTTTTAACCACCGCGAAATGTATAATATAGGCTGTTTAAGCCGCCGCTAAACGTAAAAAAACTTATAACCGCTTATAAATAGGAGCATCATGGCTGCTAAAGTCACGGGAACTGCCATGGAATGAGGCATCCATGATGCTCCTAAATGTAAATAACCACCGCTAATATATTGCCGACGCCCTATTAGATGACGGTTTCTGTAAACTGCCGCCAAAAAATGTAGCGGCGGTTTAAACTGTCACTAAACGCAAAAAAACCGCCACTAAACGATGATTATGTTGTAGTGAATTAAAACATTATACAAACAAAAGCCCAAATACAGTTCTAGTCTAGTTCCTTTGGAAACATAGAATCCTAAAAAGTGATATAGAAGTGAGAAACATTATCTCCCACTAGTTTCTTCTTAAGAAGTAACATTCTGAGACACATCAAACATAATAAATGGCTTCATAAACTAAGCCATGAAACCTAAAAATGGGTGATCTCAAAGGATTAGTAATTACAAAAAGGGAGATATATAAGAATAATCATGAGCATATGTGTATAAGAACATGATCATGAAAATAGAATATCATACCCTTCATATAAAAGATCATATACATGAATCATGGAATAAGGCTTGGTAGTTCATAAGAAAAGAATAATATGTAAATAAAGAACACAATACACAAAAAAAAACATAGGAATAAAACATGGAATTGTGGTAGATACATAAGAATACAATATGACTTCCATAGTATCCAATGAATCACTTCCATGACCATCATAGTAGTATGGGTCAACTCCCCATACCATCTTGTTAGTCTTGGATCACTCCTCTGGCCATCTTAGTATCATGAGTTCACTCCTCATACCATATTGGTAGTCATGGTCCACTCTCATGGCCATCATAATAGACAAGGTTCTTTCCCAAAACCATCTTAGTCTATCCCATGAGATATTAATATTTATCCAATGCATTGGAGGAAGATATAGCTCCCACCAATATCACAGTGAAATCATACATACATGTGCCAAAAAATAATAAACAATCATATCATAACCCATAATATGAAATGGGTGTCATAAACATGTAATAATTTCTTAACATCTAGAAAAATAAATTTTTCACCATTATTTCATCAAAAACATAACCCAAGAAACTATGTGGATTTCAAAATCATATAAACTATGAAAGAGAAACTTGTTTCATCAACATAATGCCATCAAAAAATAATCCATTCATTGAAATAATATTAATTTAAATATTGAAGAAATTCCCCATAAAGTAATAAGTAACACCAATGAATGTTCCCTTATATGGGAAATAATTTTTATAGATATTTTAAAACATATCATGAAGAAAATATCCTTTCGGAATTGAAAAATTATTCAAAAATAAAACATTTTAAAAATATTTCTTAAAAAATAGATATTGAAACTTATTAAGAAAGAATTGAAAACATTAAAACATTTTTAAAATCATTTTTCCTTAAAATTGGGCTTCACATATCTTTTGAAAATATTTTTGAAAACATTTTGGAAAATATGTTTATTGAAATCAATATATTTCATAATGTAGAGAGGGAAGGTAATATTTTACTTAAATCATCATCTTAAATACTATAGAGTGGAAAATATTACTAATACATGAGGTTATCATTAATAAATATAGGATATAAAAATACATATGGCTTCTTGAGATAAGTATCATAATATTTCATCAAAGTAAGCATATGCATAAACAATCTTGAAAAGCGATGAGATTGTTTTAATAAACTCTTATAACTCAGTAACTTGGGATCATACTCTCCATGTAAGAAAATAAAATTACATGAATCTCAAAATATCATTTATGTATTGATATCTATGTTATATCATTTCAAATGGATGTATATACACCTCGAAAATAATTTAGGTGCATAACAAAAAAACATTCTCAAAGAAGGAAAATTGAGACAAAACTATATTATAAATTTGGTAAATTTTGGAACATAAACACATTGAAATATAGATCATATAATGGAAATGAAAATACCCATAATATTATTATAATAATAATATTACACTTCCATGTTATTATACACACCACACAAAAGGAATGAGTGGTGAATGAAGCATGTATCTCATGGAAATTAAATGTGAGATGAAATTCCCTTACCTTGTGTATTGACTGTCTTCATAATCATTCAAAAAAAAATTAAAATAAATATAAATTAATTATAAATATTATAAATTACTATAATATTATATCTAACACCATATATGGTTTTATTATGACCTTATATTTCCCATTTTATAACAATCCTATGTTATGGTTTCACTTCAGGTAATATTCAATTTGTTTTTCGCATGTGTCTTAATTTGTTATGTTTTTGGTCTTTATACTTATATCATTATTTAAATATTTTAAATAATGGTATAAGTATAATTTATATTATGTATATGTGTAATATAATAATCTATAGAAAATAGAAGTATGAAATGGAATACACTTTTCATGGAGACGGTAAGTCGTACGTATAATGAACATTGTTTCTGTTTTTATTATCATATTGAATGAACGATGGTAAATGAAACATGTGTATATTTATTTATATAAAATAATATTAAATTATAATTATTATATCATATATATCATTTAATTTCACTAAACTCATCCTTAATACATTATATTTAGTGTGTGAAATAATCACATCGCTTTGAGGGAGCGGTAGTCACACTTCCTCAAAAAAAATTATCGTATTTAAACCAACTGGAAAGTAAACAATTTATGTGTTTTAAATAGAATAATGAAGATTAAATACATAAAAAATATAATATATGACATATAGAAATGTATTTTTCAGCATAATGTCCTCAATGAGAGGTGGTATGGAAAAAATGAACAATCAATGTTTAGTAAGGCGATAGTTCATCGTACACATAAATAATATGTTCATTACCCATTAGATGGAGGTGTGTGTAAGTTTACGTAAAAACCATACAATAAAAAATAATTTTATATTAAATATTCTAGTTATTTTATACAATCATGAAATAAATATAGTGGAGGGGGTGGAGAATGAAAATAAAAGAATGAAGCATGGGAGATGATGTTACCTCTTACTCGGGTAACTCCTTTTGGGTTGTGCCAAAAGGATTACTTGGATTAACTTAATCCCAAGGGGAGGATTTTACAAGGAAGTTAGGGATTTTGGGAAGATTATTTAGTATATATTGGCCAAACCTAAGTGGTTTGAGTGGTGTAAAGAAGCGTGAGAGGTGGCAACCTTTTATAGGGGAGGGGAAATACACACTAGAAATTTTTTTTTAAATAAGAAATGTGTAGCCACATTGTAACCTAAAAAGGTGATAAAAACCAAACCAAGTCAATAATATAAGGCTAATGTCAGAATAATTTCCATAAAATTTGTTTTTTATAATTTTAAATGTCATTTTTGGTCTAAAATTTATGGTTAACCTAATTTTCCACTTTATCGTTGTAGTTAATTTTAATCAATTTCAGTAATATTATTGATCAAAAACTAATTTTAACATATTATAAATTATTAATTATTGAAATTATAAATATTGAAACCATATTTAAATATTATAACATAAGTGGAAGAAATTAATTAAAATTAACCTCATAGTCGAGTCGACAAAGTTGGTTTTTAATGTGAAAACATTCAAAAGATTGCTATATTTTTATACCCTAGAGTAAATGGAAATTGATATCAATGTCCAAAATTATATTAATTGATAAAAATATTATCTAATTAATCTTCTAAATCAATTTAAAATATAATATAACCTTATTAATAAATTAGATGAAAATGCAGTTTGGAATTAACATCTTGTATTTTCACTATTCATCTAAGAAATTATGTTCCACAGAAAAATCCCAAATTTTCTCCCAAAGTAAATTTTGAAATTATAAATTAAAAAACGAAGTTTATTTTAATAAACTCAATTTCTAAATGTGTTAAAAAATAATTTTATTATTTTTCAAAGAAGGACATCGAAATCATTTCATTTGAGAAAATGGTATTTTTAAACATAAAAGGATTTTAAAAAAATATATATTTCATTATCAATATGTTTTATTTATATAAAAAAATTATAAAAAATAATTGAAAATCTGTTCTTACTATTCATATAACCATGTTAAATTTCTAGGCTATAATTATATCATTAAAATAATTACAAAAATAAAATGATGTTTCATAGAGACACTGGTGTTGCGTGTAACCAAGAAAGTGTTGTGTGTAACATACACCAAATCAATGTTCCATGTAACATACACCAATTCGATGATGTTTGAAAGTAATTTTTAACATAGTGCATTGAAAAACATGAATTAAAATTTAATTTATTCGAGGGAAAAAAAGTTCAATAAAATATCAGGGAATTATAATGGCCATTTACAAGCTAATTGATAACATATGAGTAAAATTATAATCCTCAAATTTTGGAAGAAGTTGTTACCTCAGTTTAGGTAAAAATATTTTAACGAAGGTGTTAATCCCAAAAATAAGTTTTCAAATGAAACAAAAACCAATTGAAATTTTAATATATTATGATATTTCAAACAAATCATATTTTTTTAGAATTGATATCTATTTGGAATAATTTTACTTATGAAATAAATTAATTATATTTAAATATTTTTCGTGACTCCAAGTTTCTCATTTACGTCCATTATAAAATGATGCCACTTATATCTTTTCATTACACTACATTGGGCCATATAGCTTGACCGAAAACTACCTAACTCTATTCTCTACTTTTCTATCCATGAATTAGAGGCTCTTGTATTCTTAAAAGACCTTTATAATGGTCCTTAAGAAGGGATCTAATGATGGAATACCAAAAATGACTTAATAGTCTCACTTGACCTATATAAATTTTTTTATTCTTATAACTACTCTAAATATGTACTATTCATCATAAAAGAATAACTTTAGTATCCTAAAATTAATAAATTGTTATTATGATTATGTAACTACTAATATCTATCCTATATTACATCAAATGTGAAGTGAATGTATCCCACGTGTGTGCTTGTTAACTATCACATCCATATAGAGATAAAAATAATTTTCCATCACAATTTTTCATGGATGGTTATTATGATGTGTTTAATATTTATATAAGATATTTATGATGTGAGGATCCATGTTTTAAGAGGATTTGAATTTTTGTGAGAGATTTAAATTTTCTCTGTAGTTGGATGAGTTGTCTTACGAACCAAGAATCCAAATGAGGTTTTGAGTGTTTGATTGTCTAGAAATGGTGTTTTTGGAAGAGTAATAAGTATCAAATGAGGTCTTGGGGTTTCTAGGAATGTACTATTTATGGAACGTGTAGTTTGGATATTGAAAACAATAGCTATGAGTTTTACAGATCATGTATTATTTACATGAAATGTTTTTGTTTCATCGGGTGTGTTCAGATGGATTGAAAACATGTAGGCTTTGGGGCTTGTCTCGAGGAATAGACAATGTATATTTGTTACACATAAAAAAATATCACATGAACTGTAACGTTTACATGCCATGTAATAGTAATGGTTTTCTTTTAAAAAATGGAAACAAGAAGATTATCCACTAGTTGTCACCATGGAAATAAGAGGGCATGCAAAGGGGATCTCGGCCAAGATCCTCTCCCTATCCATCCAGTATTTACAATCTAGGAGATCCAGGGTGTTCTTTAATTACATAAGTGGGTAATATCCTCCTAATTAATCCTTTTATACTGTTTCGCTTCAAATTTTTAGATTTTTTGAGAACTTATTCAGGGTTCTCCCATGGTTTGACCCGAGCATGGTGGTGTTGATTGTTTATTTTGGATATTTTTCTCTACCTAGGAAGAGGATATCCCAAGAGTCTATTTACACTTATCCACTTTCAATTTTTCCTAGGTTTGTAATAGTGGTGATTTTATAAATCTTTACGAATTTTAATTATTTTTTAGTAGTTGTTTAGACAATGTTGGCTAGGGAATTACTCGAGAATGGTCTTGAGGGTAATCGATAGACCTTCTACATTTGGTTGCTCATATTCTGATCAAGTTATAGGAATTTTATTATATATCTCCTATTATGGAATTTTTGGTTTTTTATAAGATTAAATTGATTAATGATGTAACTGATGTTTTGGCCCATGCATGGGCTGTCTAGTGTCAGGTAGGACTTTTGAAGCCAATGCGACATGGATCAAACAACGACGAGCTTTGATAGAGATAATTTTTTTTAGTTTTAAATGGTGTATGGCTTCATAAAGGTATGTGATCTCTCATACCTTCCCTTTATTTTTTACACATGTTTATGGTATTAGATGCATGCTCAGGCTCATTCTTGAGAGAAATTCCCCGTTCTGATGAAATTTTAAATTAAATGAAATAGGTAGATGGTACTTTATCAATTCCCAGGTTCAAAATGAAAAATAATTCAATATTTTCATCCCCCGACATGAGGATCTTCAGTGACTGAGGATCCCTTATGAGATTCCTTAGATTATTACTTTTTTGGATCCCAAGAGGGATTTCTTACTTATATAATGACATAGAGGACCCCAAGTGTAATTACTTTGTTTAATAGTGGACCATGATGACATCGAGTAAGATTCCTCTCTAGTGTTTTGGGCCGAGGGACCTAGTGGGTACCCCGATGCGGATTGACCTCAATCTAGTATGATGGGTTGGGTATAGATGGTAGTGGGTGTCACCTTAAAAACTATACCAAACTTATAACTCATGACACTATGGAAGTAGTGGTGGGTTCGGGGTTCAACCACCCTAACTCAGTTTTCATGCATTCACTTGATTAATATTTATGTAATTAGTATTTTTTAGAGGTTCATCCTGGTATTTTTCTGATGGGACTGATGCGATGTTTCTTTCCTTTTTGAGATAACCAGATATATTTCCCCGGGTCCATCTTCTAACCCATTTTTGTCATATTTTAGGATATCCAAAAGTGATTCCATGAATCCATATATTTATCAATTTTGTATGAAATTTTGGGTATGGAGTCCATATATTTATGATTCTAGGAATGGTGTCCCTTGATTATGATATTTTGGAATGGTGTACCTTGATCCTGATACATGGGCATTGAATCCCTTTTGACTGGATACTCATGGATGATTACTATAACACCCCAACCCCAGAATCCCAGATTCGGTGAATTATTACGTTTCATTGCCATGATCACAAAAGATCAAGTCTCAAAAGAACGATTAGATTAGTAGCTTTGGATGTACGAGGTACATTCATAAGGTTTATATTACATCATAAAATGGAAAACTACAACAATATTGTGTCCATAGACAACACTGCGATCCCACATATTATCCATGCAGGTCAGTCATAATATACATCTTCACATCCTAGGAATAATAAAACATAGAAAGGGGTGATCTCAGATGCTCTGTAAGGATAACAATATAGAGGACACTTTCATAAATAATCATAAAAATTTATGAAAATGTATAAGACTAAAACAAAAGCCTTTTAAACATGAACTTCAGCATAATATGGAAAATGATAAAATGAAATAATTCCAGTTACTTATTCATATAAAAATTCTTCTAGTCGAATAATCACATGCAATATCAATATATACTTTCATAATGATGGAATACATAATGCCAGTCTTTCATAACCACATAGTTAAGTCCTCGTTCCAAGACTAAAAATAAGATTTTGTCAAGGCCATGTGCCAAGACACTAGTTTGTCTTTTGAGACCTACCGATGCATTGAGGAGCTATAGCTGGCTCCACCAGTCACTTACTAAGTCCAATGAATTCCTCATATGAAAAGGTTTAATCATAATATAAACATTCATATTAAAACTAGCATATAAAATGTCATTGCTTTATCCATAACCATGAATAGTGTAAAAATAACACATCCATAGTCTAACATATCACAAAACCATCAATAAAATATGGAATTTTTGTATCATAATAAATAAACATCAAATAAGCTTAAAATATATAAAAGGATGTTGACATAGATGAAATCAAAAATTTTTTTTAGAGAAATATCCCTTTCTATTTTGAAATCATTTAAGTGTCACATAATTATAAAGATAGCATTTATTTTGAAAATATTCTTAAAATCATGTAAGGGAAGCTTCAATGATGTTATAATGGCAGAAGATAGCCGCACCTGCCATATAAGTTAAAAAAACATTCTTACCTTAATTTTGACTAAATGGTCATAAAGTACCTTGTTTGGAAAACAACAGAAAGATTCCTTTCAAAACATATAAGGTCGAATAAGGGTATAAATAACTTTACCCCATTGTCTAGTAAAGAGTAAAAATGTTTTGAAATACATTTTTAAGAAACATGGATGTGGATGATAAAGAGGTCCCAGAAGATACTCACATATAAACATCCTTGGATGATGAAGAGATTCTGAAATTAACCCTTACCTTGTACTTCTCCTTGGTCGAGGCTTGGTTAACCTCCTCTTCTTCGGGTTCTTCTTTTTGATTTGATAAAAAAGGCTCTATAAGTTGGATTTCTGGCTAAAGGAAGGTTTCTAGGATGATGGGGGGATAGTTGGGAGGGTATTTGGGAAACATTTGGACAAGCCAAATGGCATTGAAGTTGTGAATTAGAGAGAAGGGGGAGTGCTGTTTTATAAGAGGGATGAGGGGAATCTTAGGAAAAGCTAGAAATATAATTTTATAATAATATAATTTTCGGTTTCTAATAGATCCATAATTAATTATTTAAATGCTAAGGTGGTTATGGGTTGAAAACTACTCAACCAATAGGTTTTAGACAGGTTTGGGTCACTATATTAACTTTATATTTTAGTTTTAACTCTTAGTTAAATAGTTTGACATTTACCATGTATCATTATATTTTAATATTATATGGTTAATAAACTTACTATGTACTTCCTAGAGAACCCCTAGTGGTTCATTAGTGATACTACTATCATTATATAAGTCTTTTGGCTGATCCTTATATTTTTAGGAATATAATATCAATTAATAAAATAATATTTGTTATAAAATCTCTTTTATGTCAATTGTGATAGTATTTGGTATTTTGTTTTTTCTATATTCATAACAGCATTATTACATAGAATAAAATTCATCTAACCAAACCTAAAATGTCATATTAACCTAGAAAATTAGTAGAATTCATAAAAAGTCTCAAATTGCATTTATTTTGATATTTATATTATAAAATATTTTCATATTTCATTAATTAGGTAATTAATGTATCATAATTGTGTCATAAATAAATTAAATTATTTAATGTCTAAAATATATATATATAATACCATTATGTTGGAAATTGTTTTAGATTTATAATTAATATTTATAGTGGAATTTATCATATGTTTTCCCCTATATTAAAAATGGTTTAGTTATTAAACATTGAATTTTTCACTTTTAAATCTTCTTTGAATTGAATTATAATAAATGTCTTAATCTAATCCATGTGGACCTAAATGATCATATTTTATTCTTGTGTTTGTTTTTGGTCGAATTACAGTTATTTAATAGAATTAGGACATTTTTTAGGGTAATAATAATATCAATTTTACCTTTAATTACCCTATTTATTTTTAACTGTAGTAAATAAAAGTCAAAAGTTACTATTCACCAAAAATTATTTTCATCTCATTAACCACATTTTACGTACTGATATCAACTGTGTCTCTCGGATTTTTTAAATTCAACTCACAGAAGTGGTAAAATTAGGTTTCATGTAAATTTTCAAATTCTCCTAGGAGGTGGGTAAAAGATTGTAAAAAGTTCAATAAAATATTTATATATCTAAAATTATTATAAAATGAATCCATTGAATTAAATTGAAATTATATAGGTATTATGTATCTATTTTGGCCTAAAAAAATTTAGATGAAATAAATAATTATTTGAATAAAAAGTCGGTTTTAAACAATAACCTAATGTTTTTCATGATTCATAAAAAATTGAAAGTTTTCAGAAAAATACCAAAATTTAACCCTGAGCTAATTTTGATATTCTGAATACAAAAATTAATTTTATTTTACCAAATTCAAAACATAGAATTTTCATTTATTAATTTAAAATTAATTCTCGTTGTCAAAACCAGAAAGCATGTTTTTAAGGAATAGTAACTAACAAAAGATTGATACTTGTTTATGTTCAATTTCAAAGTGAAATTATTTCCCATGAATAAAATTGGATTAAATGGTAAAAAATATAATCTATTTATACTTATATACAATTAAAATTTATAATTTAATACTAAAAATTAATTTAATTAAAAAACTTGTCTTCAGTTAAAATTTAATTTTTTTCACTATTCACCCAAATATTAAAGTTATCAGGAAAAAACCAAAAATTTATTGAAACTATATTTTTATGTCTTGAATCTAAATAAAATTTTATTTTTTAGAATTGAATATATAAAAGTTTCAAATATTGGATTTAAAAGGGGTTTGCCTTTAAAAGGTGGTAAAATTTCATTTTTTTAAACAATACTTCTTTTATGTGAAAAAATGAATTTTTTTTTCATTATGTCTAAGAAACCCATAATCTGGATTCTAAAATTATAAGGATTATATAAAGTTCAAAATTTATTTAATACTATTAATAACCTCTTTTGAACTGCTAGTTTAGTATGTCGTGGTGTGCTTTAACTCGGTGTTGCGTATAGTGAATGTTATTGAATTATTTTGAAGAAAAAACGTACTATGAAATATTGGGGTGTTACATTATTACCTCCTTCAATAAATTGTGTCCTCAAAATTTGAAATTGTACTTCAAAAATTAAAAGGTTTAAAATAGAAAATACCTTTGTAGGAAAACCCAAATTGGAAATTGGGTTAATAAAATTTAGTCTTAATAAGAGGAAAAGGGTAATGAAAAAGTAACCACCAAATTATGATCTCAATTAATAGAACATTGGTGGAAATTGGTGACCCATAATTGGGGGAAATCGTAAATATTTATTGGGAGTGATTGATTTTATAAGTCACAAACAGTTGAAGTATTGAGGGACTCAAAGCCATCAATCTATGATGATTTAAAATATCTTTGGTTCAACAAAACATAAAGTATTAGGATAAAACATTTTTTGTTTTAAGTTCATTTTCTTAATGTTTAAAAGTTAATTTCTTCATAGAATAAGAGATGAAAAAATATACTTAACAAGTAGTGTTCCATCCTTTAACTAATTTCTACCACAAACTCATCTTTCACTCTAAATGATAATAGAACTTAAAAAAATAATATATTTATCCTATTCATATAGAGTTCCAAAAAAATAAATTTATAATTCATCGACCAAACCTTAAAAAAAACTACATTATTAAATCTAGGACATAACATGGGCCAGTGGTAGGTGATACCCCCTTGTCGCCCTTCGGTTGTGGGTTCATGTCTCGCGGCCTTTCCGGACGCGACAGGTTGCCGACCGACCTCTGGGATTTTATTTTTATGGAAATCCAAATATAATCTCAAACTAAAATTATCCAAAATACTTCTATCCAAACTCATTGTCCAAATTTTTTAAGGAAGGTAAACACAATGAAGATCCTTTTTTCCACGTAATAACATGTGAACACCTTCATCATGTATTCTTTTAAAACACTACATCATCCTGAATCACCGTAAAACCTTATTTATTACATTCATGATCCCTTATTCCTTATAGAATACTGGATATACTCCTTATATCCAAAAATGTTGTAAACTCCAACAATGATAGAATATACAAGTCATCAATCCGATTCAAGGTAGTCAATAATATCCAATATAATTTATTCAAATCAATCATGTATTATTCCTAAATCACTACCCCAATATCAGAACCATATTATGGTTTATCTTTCTATCAACCATATGTTTTCCAAAAATTAAATCTACTATTGAGTCACTTTTATTGGTTCCACGCAATCTCAAGTCCTTAATGAAATATTACTATAGTAGAATCATTATATACTTTATAATTATTATAACATGTACATCATTAATACAATACTCAAATGACACAATACTCCAATAACAACATAAGAAATCTAATCATTCCTCTTAATCTTCGGTTGTATCATAAAATTATTATTATCCAATAGAAGAATTTGGGGTATACTCAGATGATTTGGACATTGATTCACGTAGTGTCCCAACTCCATGTAGATGAAGCATTGTACATTTGAAACATTTTTCTTACCCTTGTAATCACATACTTGGTGTCCTTTTCTCCACACTTATAACAAACTCCCATTCCCTTCAAGAATTTACCTAGGTGATTCTTTCCATAGTTATCACTTATGGGAAAATCCTTCTTTTCCTTCTTTCCCTTTTCCATCTTTATCTCTTCCATCCTTTTGTTGTCTTGCTTCCTTTCAAAGCCATAGGTCTTTGAGAATTATTTACTTATCTTATTTACACATGATACTATTTATTCATATGTTGAGAATATATGGGAAACTATTTCCCTTCTAAATGTTGGCTTAATTCCATTAAGGATATAATCCTTCTTACACTTTGGATAATACGTATTTCAAGAGTTCACGTTACTCCTACTGCGTGCCATTACTAAACAATGGCATACACTATGTCAGTTTATGTATTGAAATGAATAGTTCAAAACATGTAAAATACCTAACGTAAATTGAACATTTTATGGATATAATCCATAATCATAAAAAATGTTTTCCTTGAGAATTTATATACTCATAAACCCTTCATAATGGATTGTAAAGAAAATTAGAATTATCCAAATCATATCCCCCAGGAGTGTCGTAACCAAGAGTGCAGCAAGGCCCATTGTCGTGCACCAGTTCCCGTTCGATTATAGCTCAAAGTGGTGTTTCCGGGTATTCCCCCTAGGTAGATCTATTCTAGAACTGCCTCTACCAGCTCATATCTAGATAGGTATGTATTACTTGGAAAACTCACAAAATCTCTACCATACCAAAATTTTAGGAATATCTTCTATACTAATCCTCAATGTCTATCTTAGGGATATGTGTTCTAATCAGAGTTTACCTAAATCTTGTTTCCATGATTTGTACTAAACATCCTCTGATACCAACTGAAACGCCCCAACCCTAGAATCCCAGAGCCGGTGCATTATTACGGAGCATTGGCATGATCAAAAAAGGTCAAGTCTCGAAAGACCAATTAGTTTAGTAGCCTTGGGAATACTAGATACATTCATAAGGATTACATTACATCCAAAAATGGAAAACAACAACAACATTGTTTCCATAGACAACACTGAGATCCCATAGACTATCCTTATAGGTCAGTAATAATATAATTTTTCACATCCTGGGAAAAATGAAACCTAGAAAGGGGTTAGCTCGGATTCTTAGTAAGGATAACAATATAGTGGAAACTTTCATAAATAAGCATTCAAATTTAAGGAAATGTATAAGACTAAAAAAAATCTTTTAGACTTGATATTACCCATAATATGGAAAATAAAAATTCAAAAAATTCTATTTAATTATTCACATGGATATTATACTAGTCGAGTAATCACATGAATATCAATAGCCACTTTCATAATGATGGAACACATAATGCCAGAATTTTATACCCACATAGTCAAGGCCTTGTGCCAAGACTACAAATATGATTTGGTCAAGGCCTTGTTCCAAGGCAGTAGTTTGTCTCGTGAGACCCACTAATGCATCGAGGAGCTATTTCGGGCTCCACCCATAACTTACTAAGTCCAATTAATTCCTTATATGAAAGGGTTTAAACATAACATAAAAATTCTTATTACATCTAGAATACGAAATGTCAATACTTTATCCATAACCATAAATAGTGTAAAAATAACACATCCATAGTCAAACATATCACAAAACATTAAAAACAATATGGAAGTTTTGTATCATAATAAATCAACATTAAATAAGCTTAAAATACCTCAAAGGATGTTGACATAGATAAATGAAATCCTTTTTAGAGAAATATCTCTTTCTATTTTGAAATCATTTAAGAGTTACATATTTTTAAAGAAGACATTTATTTTTAAAATATTTTTATAAGATTTTATGGGAAGCTTTGAGGGTGTTATAACATTGGAAAATAGCGGCACCCACCATATAAGTTAAAAAAACATTCTTACCTTAATTTTGATGAAGAGTTCATAATGTACCTTATTTGGAAAATGATGGAATGATTTCTTTCAAAACATATAAGGTCAAATAAGGGTATAAAGAACATTACCCCATTTTCTAGTAAATATATTTTTTTTTGAAATAAATTTTTAAATAAAACATAATGTGGATGATAATGAGGACCTAGTAGATACTCACATATAAAACATCCTCAGATGATAAATAGATTTTGAAATTAACCCTTATCTTGTACTTTTCCTTGGTCGTGGGTAGGTTAAGCTCCCCTTCTCCAGGTTCATACTTTTGATTTGATCAAAATGGATAATTAGGTTGGCATTCTGACTAAAGGAAGGCCTACAGTATGAAGGGAGGAGAGTTGAGAGGGTATTTGGGTAGATTTTGGCCGAGCCAAATGACATTGAACGTGTGAGTTAGAGACAAGGGGGTGTGCCCTTTTATAAGAGGGGTGAGGGGAACCTTAGAAAAATCTAGAAATATTATTTTATAATAAAATCATTTTTGGTTTATAATGGCTCCAAAATGAATTATTTAAACGATAAGGTGGGTATGGGTTGAAAAACACCCAACCAATAGGATTTAGATAGGTGGGGGTCAGTATATTAACCTTATCTTTTACATTCAACTCTTAGTTTAACAGTTTGACATGTACCATGTCTCTTTTAATTTTTTTATTATATGGTTAATAAAATTACAATATACTTCCAAGAGAACCCCAATTGGTTCATTAATGATACACCTATAATTATATTATTCTTTTGGTAGAACCTTATATTTTAAGGAATAGATTATCAATTAATAATATTATATTTGTTTTAAAAATTATTTTATGTCAATTTTGACACTATTGGATATTTTTTTTCTAAATTTATAACAGCATTATTACTTCAAAAAAAATTCATCTTACCAACCCTAACAGGTCATATTATCTTATAAAATTAGTGTAATTCCTAAAAAGTCTAAAATTACATTTATTTGGATATTTATAATATCAAATATTTTAATATTTCAGTAATTTGGTAATTAGTGCATCGTCATTGTTTCATAAATAAATAAAATTATATAATTTTTAAAAAATATACATAAAATACCATTATGTATGAAATCGTTTTATATTTCAAATGAATATTTATAGTCGAATTTATCTAATGTGTATCCCTATAATAAAAATAGTTTAGTAGCTAAACATTGAATTTAACACTTTTAACTCTTCATTGAATTAAATAATAATAAATGTCCTAATCTAATCAAAGTGGTCCTAAAGGATCATATTTTATTCCTAAGGTTGTTTTTGGTCGAATAAAAATTATCCAATGGAATTATAACATGTGTTAGGGTAATAATAATATCATTTTTAACTTTAATTACCCTATTTACTTTTAACCGCAGAAAATAAAAGTAAAAAGTTACTATTAAGAAAAAATTATTTTCATCTCATTGAACCAAATTTTACTTACTGATATCAACCGTGTCTCTCGGATTTTCGAAATGCAACTCATAAATGTGGTAAAAATATGTTTTAGATAAATTTGAAAATGTTTTGAGGAGGTGTGTAAAAGACGGTAAAAAGTTCAATAAAATATTTATATATCTAAAATTATTATAAACTGACTCCAATGAATGAAATTGAACTTATATAGGTATTATGTATCTATTGGACCTAAAATAAATTTAAATAAAACAAATAATTATATAAAAAGAAGTCATTTTTAAACAATAACTCAGTGTTTTTCACTATTCGTCAAAAATTTAATGTTTTCAGAAAAATACCAAAATTTCACCCTGAGTGAATTTTGATATTATGAATTCAAAAATTAAGTCTATTTTAAAAAATTAAAAACAATGAAGTTGCATTTACTAATTTAAAATTAATTCCCATTTTCAAAACCAAATAGCACGTTTTTAGGAAATAATAACTAACAAAAGATTGATTCTTGTTTATGTTCAAGTTCAAAGTGAAATTATTTCCAATGAATAAAATTAGATTACATAGTAAAAATATAATATATTTATACATTAAAACCATTAAAATGTATAATTTAGCACAACAAATTATTTTAATTAAAAAAGTTGTTTTCAGTTAAAATATAGTATTTTTCACTATTCATCCAAATATGAAAGTTATCAGAAAAAATCCAAAAATTTATAGAAACTAAATCTTTATCTCCCAATTATATGGAAGATGTTTATTTAATCAAATAGAATATATAAATGTTTCAAATATTGGATTTAAAAAGGGTTCTCCTTTAAAAGGCGGTAAAATTACATTTTTTTTAAAAGTACTTCTTTTTTTCTAAATAAGAAATAATTTGTTTTTTTAAATATGTCTATGAAATTCATAATATAGAATCTAAAATTATATGGATTATATGAAGTTAAAAATTTAGGTAATAGTATTCATAACCTTTTTTAACGACTATATTGGTAAGTCGTGGTGCGCTTGAACTCGGTGTTGCGTGTAGTGAAAATTATTGAATTACTTTGAAAAAATAATGTACTTTGAAATAATGGTGTGAGAACCCAGATCTTCCTTTTAGGTATGTTTTTTCCTTTCTGGTCGTTTTTGAGAAAAAGAGGAAATTCTGGAAATTTTTGAAGTACGCGCCGTGTACTTTATGAGTACACGCCATGTACTTCCTTTCCAGAGGAGACTATGTGCTAGTCGTGTCCTGGGAACACACAAGACTGTGTGGGGGTGACATGAAGGAAAACTAATGTAGAGTACATAAAAGGAGATTACACACCATGTAATTCAAAATTACATGTTGTGTACTTTGTTTTTTTATTAAATGGATCGGGGTCGCGTCTAACACCTAGAAGTGTCTTCTTCTTGGTCTGGTTTGGCCGATTGAAACCGTACGACGCCAAAACTTCTCTAATCCCTTGATCCTCCATCGGTTCTCCAAATTGACCGTCATCGATTGCGTTGGAACCGCTGCGGGTAGTTCTTTCTTCTTCTTGATTTTAATTCCATGAATTCTCCTCTTTCTGAAGTTATCATGGGTTTAGAGTTTTCTCCATTTTTGTCGATCATGGGAATTATAAGGTGATTCAATCTTTGTGGTTAACGTATAGGGATATCCTAACCCCAAGGTAGGTGGTTTGTCCCTTTCCGTTCAATGTTTTTGAGTATTATGTGAAAATTCCACAAATACCCTTGATCAGGGTATTGCGTGTTTACCGTTTTACCCCTATTGTTTTCCTACCATATTTGTATGCCTATGTAGAGGTAATTTGGATATGTTCTGGGTTGATCTCTATACCTTGGATGTTCTGCTCATGCTTTGTGCTGTTTACGATCGTTTGGTCCTGATTACCCTTTTGGCCGTTTACCTGTTTTCCAAGCCTTGTGGTTGAAGGATGGATTGTTGTTTTCTGACATGATTGAGATGTTGTAGACTGGTTAGTCAAGTAGTTCTGTATATTTACTTTGGCTAGATAGCATTACATTGTGTTGACTTACACGGGGCCGTGAGAACTTGGTGTTATAGACTAAAATAGGATATACCGAGTGAGCTTTATAGGAGAGTCTTTTGACATTATAGACTATAAGAGGATAGACCGAGTGAGATTTCTCAGAGAGTCTTTGGACATTATTGAGTATAGGGGGATATACCGAGTGATAATATTTAGAGTATTTGAGCATTATAGACTATAACAGTAAATACTGAGTGAGCTTCCTCAGAGATTCTTTGTTTTACTTGAATTACGTTGAACCACTCCAGGCGATAAGGGGAATTGACCGGTGAGCTTTCTCAAAGAGTCTGTTAAAGTCTTGGGGAAATAAGAGGAATTGACTGGGGGAGCTTCCTCAAAGTGTATCTTGACCTTGGGGCTAAAAGGGGAATTGACCTTGTGTGCTTCCTCATAGAGTCCTTAACTACCTTAGACTATAAGGGGAATTGGCTGAGAGTGCTTCCCTAGAGAGTCTTTATGAATTATTATGGCACAACCAGAGGGGTTAGGCTGAATGTACTGCCTAGAGGGTTGCTTGTACTCATTCGGTAGGACCATAGGGGATGGATGTGGTTACTTCTCAAAGGGTTACCTGTGGGTGTTAGCTACTACTTGACTTTGGACTGTGGATTGTTACTACTGTGTACTTTCATGTCTACTGTATTCTGTACTTTTACCTACGATATATTCATTGACTGTCTGGAACAAATCTTCAGGTGGTTTCCTACTAGAATTTATTCTCACACCCTATTTTGATCATGATTTTTGGCCCAATAATATTATATTACTGTAGGTATAGATAAGGGAAAGTTCCCTTCAACTTCAGGTACTTGAGTTGTTGTGGAGCTGGGGAGCATGGGACCAAGATTTGGCTTGCAATGCTGAGGAGTTGTTTAGAGATTTCTTTTGTACTTGGGTTAAGTACTGTTTTGTATTCCATCATTCTAATCTATTTGGATTCTTTACTAGTTATATTTATCATGCATCATTTATATATATGTTCTCCATTTATTTCTAACTTTTAGTCTTCCACTGATTGATTTTTTATGGATTATTACTGCTTCTGCTATTGTATATTGTTTCTCATCCGTTGTGTAATATGACAATGAGGGCATAGTTTCCCCACTATCACACCCAAGGCCCTCACTTCTAGTCGGAAACCTCCAGAATTTGGGCAAATGAGCTAGAGGACATGTGACCAACTGGGTACGGGGTGCCTATAGGTGGCTTCTGGAACCGGGATGTTACAAAGTGGTATCAGAGGAATTATTTTTTCTTGACATACAGTTTGGAGCATATAGTCAGGGATATGACAGAATAGGAACTTGGTAGTAAGTTGTTCCTGGGAGTTGCTAACCCGTGTACATGGAATATCCAATTTACCTCGTTAATTCAATTTTCTGATTTTTCAATTTTACAGTTGACTGATTTCCACTATTGGGGGACTCACATGCTTTGAGCTATTACTGTTGATGTTATTGGGGTTCAATTTCTATCGCAACCCGATGAGATGAGGGTATTCCATCTCATGCATCATATTGGCACTTTCTAGAGATCACATGTCATGAATTCTTGCCATGCCATTTAGGGTGCATTAGAAATTGCATGTTGTTGTGATAAATGTTGTGAATAATATGCATGCTGTTGTGATAGATGCCTTGATGGAATAATGCTATTGAAAAGTACTCTTTTCTGTAAGTATTTTTTTGATGAATGCCAATTTTTTATTCTTGAGGTGTTATGGGCCCTCATGAATCAGAATTTGGGGGGTAATTAGCTTCTCTTTGCTTTTTTGTAACATGTATAAGATTCCAAGCTTTGATTCTCAGGGAGTATGGGCCCTCACGGATCATAATTTGGCACCTTAACGCTCATTTTTTGTGTTTTATGGGCTCCAAAGCAGTTTCTGAGGCTACTGTCTGGAAAAAAACCAGAATACACTGCGTGTACATTATGAAGACATTCCGTGTAGTCTAAAACTGTGTCACTAACTTTGTGGGCAGGGACACAGGGTTGTAAATATCTTGCAGGAAAACGTTGTGTACTGTATGTACACACCGTGTTGTAGTGATTGTGTGTCTACCCGTGTGACTAAGAACACAGATGAAGGAAACATAAGATATACATGCCATGTCACGATTGAACACGCCCTGTCATATAAACAATGTACCCGACCATGTAACGAACAACACGGGTCAGTTTTGTAAATTCTTGTACACGCGATGTCCACCTTGAGCACGCCGTGTAGAGTGAATCGTGTAGCTAACAACACGGGTCATTGAAACTTGTCTAGTACACACCGTGTCTTTTATGAACATGCCGTGTAGTCTAGGATTATGAGGACCATGTGGGTTAGCCATGTAAGGAGACTCAAGCATGGGAATATAGTTCAAGTACACACCGTGTGTAGGGACAACACACCGTGTGGTTGGGGTGTTACACGACCTGTTGGGGCAGAAGTACACAACTATGTGAATGGCTTAAGAGAACATGCCGCGTAGTGTTTATACACGCCATGTAGTCTTGTTTTGTAAAACATTAATGTTTTCTTTACCATGTTACCTTCTTGTACTCTTATGTTTTCAGTTCTTGATAATCCTGATCTAAGGTTTGCATTGACCTTTCAGGATTATGCCACCAAGACGTCCTCCTGTTGTACGCCAGTTTCCAGATGGTGATCAGAAACTAGATATGGATGATTAGGTACTTCCGGTAGATCCTCCTGTTGCGTCATCCTTGGCACCAGCCGTTATACCTAGCACAAGTGCTGATGCACAGTTCAGGGGAGGCTTTATGGGGATGATGCAGACTTTTCAGGGAGCGCCGTCTCCTGCCCAGTCGATGGCAGAATTGATGTGGTTCTTTCAGCAATAGCATCCTCTAACTTTCATAGGGGATGGAGGACCCCAGGCTACAAATTCATGGATAGAGGCCACACTAACAATTTTTTAGCATCGGGAGATACCTCTAGAGAAGAGGGTGAAGCTTGCTACCTGTATACTTCGTGACTTCTCCAAGAGTTGGTGGGAGGTGATGTCACAGTTAGGATGCCAGAAGAGTATGACTTGGAATGAGTTTTGGTGCATCTATTACGATTAATTCTACTAAGAGACCTTGAGGGATGATCGATCCTGGGAGTTTATGAGTTTGGAGCAGGGTACTCTTTCTGTTATGGAGTACTCGTCTCTCTTTACTGATCTGCATCCTTTCACACCTATTCCAGGAGGCGATGAGTAGTTCCTTGCGCTGAATTTTGAGGATGGTCTAAGGCACAACATCCAATCCCTGACGAACATCTTCAGGTTGACTTCGATATCTTCAATCATCAACCAGACGCTGATCATATAGCGCAATATGAGGGATTCTAGAGCAGGGGGCCAGGGCAGTTCGACATCTAGAGTTTGTATTCCTCCTACTGATAGCAGGAAGCACCGTAGGGAGTCGGCATGAGGAGATCCGAGTAGGCACAATGCATCTTCTAGTAGCCAGGTGGTGTGCCACCAGTGCGGAAGGAGTGTGCCTACTAGGCCCACGTTCCAGAGAGACCTGATTGAGTGCTGATCTTGTAGAAGGATGGGCAATTTTTAGCGTTTCTGTCAGATATTATCACCTGCAGCTGGTGGTAGGGGTTCTTATATGACCCCATGTTGAGGAGAAGCATCTCCAGTATCTCACTGGTCAGGGAACTGGGGTTCTTCCTGACATTTGGGCCAAGGTGGAGGTCACAACTGTGGTGGTCAGTCACCAGGCTACCAGTGAAAATAGAGTGGATCGGCTCAGAGTGGTCTGGCCAGGTCACAGGGCCGTGGAGCAGGACAGACTTTTGTAGTGGAGCAGACCCAGCAAGAGCAGGATCAAGGAACTTCTACAGTTCAATGTACGATCTTAGTAGCCTCAGTTTTATCTTCATATCTTTTCGATATATGGGCTTCCCATAGCTTTATATATGTCACTGTTGTGGAGAGTCATGGTCTTTGCAACTTTTCATCTGCCAAAATCATGACACTAGACACACCATTAGGGACTAGGACGGCAAGTGTTCGTTAGTTCAAGGAGTTCCCTCTTGAGGTTTGTGGGTGTCACTTTTTACATGACCTATATGTCTTGGAGATGATAGGTTATGATGTCATTCTCAGGATGGATAGGTTAGTTTCATTCCTTGTAGTTGTTGATTTCTATCACCACAGGGTGAGTTTCAAATCACCAGAGGGTGGATGTTTTCTTCACAAGGGCGAGTGCGATGTCCAGGTGAGTAGAGCAGGTCCAGGGAATCATGGGTTATGTGGAGTTATAGCCTAGATTTTCAGTCTATATCTGGATGACCTGGGGACTTCATAGTTATACCTTCCCCCGGTGGTGGATCATTTTAGGGATTTCTTTCCAGAGGACTTTTCCTATTTGCCTCTTGAGTTGAAGGTAGAATTTTCTATTGATCTCATTCCAGGAGCGGCACCAGTGTCCATTTCTCTTTATAGGATGGCTACACCAGTGTTACAGGAGCTCAAGAAGTAGTTGGAGTAGTTACGGGCAAAGGGTTTCATTTTACCCAGTACTTCTCCATGGGGTTCACCTGTCCTTTTGGAAAAGAACGCAGACGGTACCCTCATTCTTTGTGTGGACTATGGTAGGTTGAACTAGTTAACTTTCAAGAACCGATATCCCTTTCCTAGGATTTATGACCTCTTCGATCAACTTCGAGGAGATCAGGTGTTCTTGAAGATTGACTAGAGGTCTGGTTATCATCAATTGCACCTTAGAAAATATGATACACCTCTCACAGCCATCGGAAGTAGGTATGATGTATAGGAGTACTTGGTTATGCCATTTGGTCTCAGGAATGTGCCTGCAGTTTTCATGGCACTGATGAACCGAGTGTTCCATCCATATTTGGACTCTTTCATGGTTGTCTTCATGGATGATATCTTGGTGCACTCTCACACTCTACAAGACAATCCTAACCATCTTGAGATTGTTTTGAGTAAACTGAGGAAGCATCAGTTATATGCTAAGTTCTCGACATTCCACTTTTCGATGGTTTAGATTCACTTCATGGGTCATTTTATCTTAGAGACAGAAGTGTCAGTAGACTGAGAGAAAGTGAAAGTTGTAGTTTCCTGGCTGAAGCTGAAGAACTTCTTGTGTAGAGTTTTTTAGGGCTGGCTGGATACTATAGACATTTCATACATTACATTTCATGCTTAGCAGCACCACTGACAGGTCTGACCAAAAAGGGTGTGAAGTTATTTTGATCATATTCTTGTGAGTCGCCCTTTTAGGTTCTGAAAGGGAGTTTGACTTCTGCACTGATACTAGTCTTTCCGAAGCCAAGAAAGAGCTATAATATAAAGTTTGATGAATCAGGTATCGGGCTAGGAGTTGTGCTTATCCAGGGAGGTGGAGTTGTTGTGTACGGGTCTCGGTAGTTGAGGCCACATGAGAGGAATTACCCGACACACGATCTAGATTTGGATGCTTTTGTTCATGCCTTATGCTATTGGAGACATTATCTTCTGGGAGATCACTTTGTGGTTTTGACTGACCACAAGAGTCTCAAGTACATCTTCACTCTGCGTGATCTGAATTTGAGACAGCAAAGGTGGGTTGAGTACCTTCAGTCTTTTGACTTTGATCTTGTCTATACATTGGGGAAAGGCAATGCAGTGGCTGATGCATTGAGTAGGAGGACTCATATACAGGGAGTTCGGGAGGCCATCAGTGAGTGGAAGCTTATGGCTCTGTTCTCTGAAAATCAATTAGAGGTAATCAACAGATAGGGGAAGACCTTTATTTCTTATGTAGTTGTTACCTCTACACTTATTGATATAGTATGAATAAGGAAGAAATCATATTATGAAGGCCTAGTCCCACGTGAAAGCGTGTCAGGAGAGAACCCTATTCTTGGATGGACCATAGGAGAGGATGAGATCTTGTGTTTCCAGGGACGCGTATGGGTTCCAGCAGATATACACAAGGAGCTGATGTGGGACTTTCCTTCCTCAGTTTGGGCAGTTCATCCTGGTGTCACCATGATGTATCATGATCTACACCGTCAGTATTGGTGGCCAGGTATGAAGATAGATATTGATGTTTTCGTCATGAGGTGTTTTTCACCAGGTGAAGGCAGACCATCAGCGACCAGCAGGGCTTTTACAGCAGTTACACATTCCCGAGTGGAAGTGGAATGATATAGAGATGCACTTCGTGATCGGTTTTCTGATGTCGCCTCGAGGGAATGACAATGTTTGGGTTTTCATTGACAGACTCATGAAGGCTTCTCACTTCTTGCCGGTATAGGAGACCTTCAGTGTTGATGAGATGGGATGGTTGTACATCCTAGAGATTGTACATCTTCATGGAGTTCCACACTCCATTGTTTCAAACTGGGATGCCCATTTTACTTCTCAGGTCTGGCAGGGGCTTTAGAAGGGATTGGGTACACAGGTACATTTGAGTACAACATAAAATCACCAGACAGATGGACAATCCGAGCATACGATTCAAGTGCTTGAGGACATGCTCTAAGCATGCATTCTAGATTTTGGAGGTTCTTGGGAGAGGCATATACCTCTTGTAGAGTTTTCCTAGAATTATAGTTTTCAATAAAATATTTAGATGGAACCTTATGAGGCTTTGTATAGTAGGCCATGCCGATCACCACTGTGTTGGCTGGAGGCAGAAGATGGAGCTATGATGGGACCTTGTATTGTTTAGGAGACCAAAAAGTAGATAGAGTTGATTCGGAAGAGGATGGCTACTGCGTAGTCTCATCAGAATTCTTATGATAATCAGCAGAGACAACCTCTGAAGTTTGAGGTCAGGGATTAGGTTTTTCTGCGTGTCGCACCGAGGTTTGGACACATGAGGATTAGTAGACAGGGAAAGATTTCACCGAGATATGTCGGTCCATTTGAGGTGATGGAGAGAGTTGGGCCGGTTACCTATCGGTTGCAGTACCTTAGAGGTACCAAGCTATGCATGACTTCTTTGACGTTTCTCAGCTCGAACATTACATTTCAGAATTGTCTCATGTCTTTCAAACTGAGGAAGTGGAGCTCGAAGCGGAAGCATCATTTGAGGAGCATCCTATCCAGATTTCCTATCATAGTAAAAAGGTTATCCATGTACTATCTATTCCTCTGGTACGGGTGCTATGGACGCACAGGGAGGTACATGACGAGACTTGGGAGAGGGAGGCTGATGTACGAGCAATGTGGCCAATGTTATTCGAGGATTCTTCTTCTACGCCGCACTAGGGAAATTTGGGGACAAATTTCTTTAAGGGGGGAAGTTTGTAAGAACCAGAATCTTTATTTCATGTCTGTCTTTACTTTTCTGGATGTTTTTGAGAAAAAGATGACATTTTGGAAATTTTTGAAGTACACGTCGTGTACTTTTTGAGTACATGCCATGTACATCCTTGCCATAGGAGACCATTTGATGGTCGTGTCCTGACCACACACATGACTGTGTGGGGGTGACATAGAGGCCTCCTAAAGAGGAGTACGGAAAGGGCGATTACATGTCGTGTTCTTCAAAAGTACACTCCGTGTACTTTGTTTTTTTCATTAAATGTGAAGAGGTCCTGTCTAACCCCCAAAAGTGTCTTCTTCTAGGTCTTGTTTGGTAGAGAGAAACCGTACGATGCCAAAAATTCTCTAAGGCCCAAAGCCTCCATCTGTTCTCTGAATCTTCCATCTTCGATTGCATTGGAACCTAAGCGGTGAGCTCTTCCTTCTTCTTGAGTTTCATTCCATGAAGTTCCTTTTTTCCACATAATAACATGTTAACACCTTCATCATGTATTTTTTTAAAACACTACAACTTCCTGAATTACTATAAAACCTTATTGATTACATTCATGCTCCCTTATTCTTTATAGAATACTGGATATACTCCTTCTATCCAAAAAATGTTGTAAACTCTAACAATGATGGAATATACAAATCAATAATCAGATTCAAGGTAGTCAAGAATATCCAATATAGATTATCCAAATCAATCATGTATTATTCCAAAATCACTACCTCAGTATTAGAACCGTATTATGGTTTATCTTTCTCTTAACCATATATTTTCCAAAAATTTAACCTTCTATTGAGTCACCTATATTGGTTCCACACAATCTAAAGTCCTTAATGAAATAGTACTGCAGTATAATACTTATATACTATATAACTCTTATAACATGTACATCATTAATAAAATACTAAAATGACACAATACTTTAATAAAATGGTATGTAATCAAATATTTTCTCTTTATCTTCAGTAGTATCATAACTTTATTATTATCCAATAACAACATTTGGGGTATACTCTGATGATTTGGACATTGATTCCTATAGTGTCCCAACTCCTTACAGATGACACATTATACATTTGAAACTTTTTTCTCACCCTTGAAATCACGTACATGGTGTCCTTTTTTTGCATACTTATAACGAACTCCCATTCCCTTCAAGAATTTACCAAGGTCATTCTTTCCACAGTTATCACATATAGGAAAATCATTCTTTTCCCTCTTCCCATTATCCATCTTTACCTCTTCCATCCGTTTCTTCTCTTTCTTCCCTTCAAATCCATAGGAATCAAAGAATTCTTTACTTATCTTATTAACACGAGATATAATATTTTTCATATGTTGTGAATTAAGGGGAGACTATTTCCCTTCTAAATGTTGGCTTAATAACATGAAAGATATGATCATTCTTTGTCTTTGATTCATACGTATTTCTGGAGTTCACATTCCTTCTACTGGGTTCCATTTATATACAATGGAATACACTAGGTTAGTTTATGAATTGCGATGAATAATTCCAAACATGTAAAATACCTAACCTAAATTGAACAGTTTATGGATATAATCCATAATCATAAAAATATTTTCCTTGAGGAAGTATATACTCATAAACCCTTCATAATGGTTTGTAAATAAAATTTGAATTATCCTAAGAATATCCCTAGGGAGTGTCGTAACCAAGAGTGTAGCAAGGCCCATTTTCATGAACTGGTCCCCATTCAATCTATCACAAAGATGTGTTTTTGGGTTTTACCCCTCGGTACATCTGTGCCAGAGCCACCTCTACCTGCTCGTATCCAGACAGGGATGCATTTCTTTGAAAAATAACAAAATCTTTACAATACCAAAATTTTAGGAAGTTCTTATATACTAATCCACAAAGTCTATCTTAAGGAAATGTGCTCTAATCCGAGTTTACCAAAATCTAGTTTCCAAGGTTTCTACTAATCTTCCTCTGATACCAACTGTAATACCCTGAACCCAAAAGCATAGAGTTGGTGCATTATTATGTATCATTGGCATGATCACAAAAGATCAAGTCTTGATAGACTGATTGGTTTAGATGCTTTGGGAGTACTAAATACATTCATAAGGTTTACATTACATCGTAAAATGGAAAACTACAACAACATTGTTCCCATAGACAACACTAAGATCCCATAGACTATCCCAACAGGTCTGTCAGCATATAATTCTTCGTATTGTGGGAAAAATAAAACATAGAAAGGGGTGAGCTCAGATTCTCAGTAACGGTAACAATATAGCGGAAAATTTCATAAATAAGCATAAAATATAAGGCAATGTATAAGACTAAAACAAAAGCATTTTAAACTTTAACATCAGCATAATATGGAAAAAATAAAATAAAATAATTTCATTTACGTATTCACATGGATATTCTACTCGTCAAATAGTCACATGAAATATAAATAACCACTTTCATAATGATGGAATGCTTAATGCCAGACTTTCATATCCACATAGTGAAGGACTTGTGCCAAGACTACAAATAATATTTTGTCATGGTGTTTTTTCAAGACACCAGTTTGTCTCATTAGAACTATCAATGCATCAAGGAGCTATAGCAGACTCCACCCGTCACTTACTACGTCCAATGCATTTATAATATGAAAAGGTTTAAACATAACATAAACATTCGTATTAAAACATGCATACGAAATGTCAATACTTTATCCGTAACCATGAATAGTGTAAAAATAACACATCTATAGTCAAACATATCACAAAACCTTCAATAAAATATGGATCTTTTGTATCATAATAAATCAACTTCAAATAAGCTTAAAATCCATCAATAGATGTTGACATAGAAGAAATTAAAACCTTTTTTAGAGAAATATCTCTTTTTATTTTGAAATCATGTACGAGTCACATAATTATAAAGAAGACATTTATTTTGAAAATATTCTTATAAGCTTGTAAGGGAAGCTTCGATGATGTTATAATGCAGGAAAATAGCCGCAACCACTGTATAAGTAAAAAAACATTATTACCTTAATTTTGTCAAATAGGTCATAATGTACCTTGTTTGGAAAACGATGAAAGGATTCCTTTAAAAACATATAAGGTCAAATAAGGGTATAAATGACTATACCCCATTGTCAAGTAAATAGTAAAAATGTTTTAGAAATACATCTCTATGAAACATGGATGAGGATGATAAAGAGGTCCCAGTAGATACTCAAGTATAAAACATCCTCAGATGATAAATAGATTGTGAAATTAACCCTAACCTTGTACTTTTACTTGGTCCATGGTAGGCTAACATCCTCTTCTTAGGGTTATTCCTTTTGATTTGAAAAAAAGGGATAATTAGGATAGATTTCTGACTAATGGAAGGCCTCTAGGATGATGGGTGGGCAATTGAGAGGGTATTTGGGTAGATTTTGGCCCAACCAAATTGCATTGAAGGTGTGAATTAGAGAGAAGGGGGATTTATCTTTTATAAGAGGGGTGAGGGGAACCTTAGAAAAAGATAGAAATATTATCTTATAATAAAATCCTTTTCAGTTTATAATGGATCAAAAATGAATTATTTAAAGTATAAGGTGGGGGTGGGTAGAAAACCACTCAACCAATAGGTTTTAGAGAGGTTGGGGACACTACATTAACTTTTTCTTTTAGATTTAACTCTTAGTTAAATAAGTTGACATTTACCATGTCTCTTTGTATTTTTATATTATTTTGTTAATAATTAAACTATATACATCCAAGAGAACCCCAAGTGGTTCATTAATGATAACCCTATAATTATATATGTCCTTTGGCTGAACCTTATATTTTTAGGAATAACATATCAATTAATAATATAATACTTGTTTTAAAAACACTTTTATCTCAATTTTGACACTATTTGGTATTTTGTTTTTTCTAAATTCATAACAGCATTATTACTTCTAACAAAATTCAACTAACCAACCCTAACAGGTCATACTAACCTCTAAAATTAGTTTAATAAATAAAACGTCTAATATTACAATTATTTGGATATTTATAATATCAAATATTTTAATATTTCATTAATTAGGAAATTACAGCATCATCATTGTGTCATAAATAAATTAAATAAATTAATTTAAAAAAATATAAATAAAATAAAATTATTTAGGAAATAGTTTTATATTTCTAATAAATATTTATAGTCTAATTTATTTTATGTTTACCCCTATATTAAAAATGGTTTTGTTATTAAACATTTAATTTAACACTTTTAACTCTTCTTTGAATGAAATAATAATAAATGTCCTAATCTAATCCATGTGGACCTAAAGGATCATATTTACTTCTTAAGGTTTTATTTGGTAGAATTACACTTATTCAATATAATTAAGACATGTGTTAGGGTAATAATAATATCATTTTTACCTTTAATTACACTATTTACATTTAAAGGTGGTAAATCAAAGTCAAAAGTTACAATTCACCCAAAATTATTTTCATCTCATTGAACCACATTTTACATACTGATATCAGTTGTAAAACCCTGAACCTAGTTACCTTGAGTTGGTTCATTATTACATATCATTGGAATGATAAAAAATGATCAAGTCTCGAAAGACTGATTAGTTTAGTAGCCTCGGAAACACTAGATAAATTCATGAGTCTTACATTACATAATAAATTGAAAAACTACAGGAAATTATTGTCTTCATATTCCATCATACTATCCATGCAGCACATTAATAAAATACTTCTTCACATCCTGGAAAAAATAAAACATTGAAAGGGATGAGCTCAGATGCTCAGTAAGGATAACAATATTGGGATAACTTTATTAAATAAACATAAACATTTAAGGAAATGTATAACTAAAACAAAAGCCTTTTAAAATTGAACTTCAGCTTAAAATGGAAAAAATAAATTGAAATAATTCCATTTACTTATTCACATGGATATTTTACTAGTCAGATAATCACATGAAATATCAATATCCACTTTCATAATGATGGAATACATAATGCCAGACTATCATAACCACATAGTCAAGGCCTTGTGCCAAGACTACAAATAAGATTTTGGCAAGGACTTGTTCCAAGACACTAGTTTTTCTCATGATACCTACTGATGCTTCGAGGAGCTATAGCTTTCTACACTCATCAATTATTAAGTACAATGCATTCCTCATATGAATATGTTTAAATATAACATAAACATTTGTATAAAAACCAGAATATGAAATGTCAATACCTTCTCTATAAACCATGAATCGTACAAAAATAACATATCCAAAGTGAAATATATTCCAAAACCTTCAATACAATATGGAAGTTTTTTATCATAATAAATCAACTTCAAATAATCTAAAAATCCATCAAAGGATGTTGACATAGATGAAATCAAAACTATTTGAGAGAAATATATTTTTTTGAAATCATTTAAAAGTCACATAATTATAAAATAAAACATTTACATTGAAAATATTCTTATAATATTTTAATGGAAAATTTATTGATTTTATAATGGTGGAAAATAGCCGCACCTGCCGTATAAGTTAAAAAAAGACATTCTTAGCTTAATTCCGTTGAAAAGGTTAAAAAGGACCTTGTTTGGAAAAAGACGGAAAGATTCCATATAAACTTCGTATAAAAAGTAAAACAGGGGTATAAATGACTTTAACCCATATTCTGTAAAATAGTAAGAATGTTTTGAAATACATTTTTTAGAAACATGGATGTGGATGATAAAGAGGTCCTAGTAGATAATTATGTATAAACAACCTCGGATAATGAAGAGATTGTGAAATAAAACCTTACCAATTTTGTAACTTACAAAACATATACCCCATGAAAGAGGTATCATACAATGAATATGTAAATACACATAAATTAAAGTGTATTACACAAAGAATACAATTATGGGCATTACATACACCACACAAAAGGTAATAGTGGCAACATGGCTTGAATCTCACGGGAATAAGGAGTGAGATGAAAACCCCTTACCTTGTACTTTTCTTTGGGTTAGGGTAGGTTAAACTCTAGTATAATGGTTAAATAATTGTTATTAAATTATACAAGAATCATATACGTTAATATGATATCATATATGATCTCATAAAATTTCTTTGTTAATAATATCTTTGTATTATTGTTGTTTCGGGTGTTAACTGATTCGTTTTGCTTTATATGATTTGTTACATAACCCATGTTTGTTATGGATAGGTTGTATCTTATTAATATCCAGAATGATTTCAAGTCCTTAATAATTACTTTTAATCATCAAATGAGAATTATTCTTGAATGGATACGTTGGGAAATTAATCTCATCGCGTTCGTGGAGACGGTAGTCCGTACGTACGCACGAGCGACAATATCATTCTTTTGATTTTAAAATAATATATAATTGGATGGTGTATCATATAAAAAGAATCATTATCATGATATATTTATTATTTACATGAATTACACATCATTATTATACCCATCCAAATAATTATTAATTGAATAACAGTTACACCATGACGTGGAGACGGTAAGCCGTACGTATGCACGTATGATGACATGTCATTCAATGGATGGATAGAATAATGAATATGGTTGTAACATATTTATAATAACATCACAATATTTAGAATATACTGAATTTGTTATTTTAAAATGGAAATAACAAATAAAGAAGAAGTGGATGAAGAAAGGAACTTGAAAGAGGGTGGTGAAAACATTAGCACTTCTTCGGGTTCTTCTTTTTGATTTAATCAAAAGGGATACTTAAGTTGGCTTTCTGATAAAACTAAGGCCTCTAGGCTAAAGTGATGGAAGTTGAGAGAATATTTTGGTAGAGTTTGGCCGAGCCAAATGGCTTAGATGGTGTGAATTAGAGATAAGGCGGAGTTCCCTTTAATAAGAGGGGTGAGGGGCACCTTAGGAATAGCTAGAAATATTATTTTATAATAAATTCATATTCGGTTTATAATGTCTCAAAAGTGACTTATTTCTAGGATAATGTGGTTATTGGTCGAAAAACACCCAATAAATAGGTTTTAGACAGGTTTGGTTCACTATATTAACCTTATCTTTTAGTTTTAAGTCCTAGTTAATTAGTTTCACATTTACCGTGTCTCTTTGTATTTTTATATTATATCATTAATAAAATTACTATATACATCCAAGAGAACCCCATGTGGTCCATTAATGATAAAAATATCATTATATAAGTCTCTTGGCCTATCCTTAGGTTTTTAGGAATTGAATATCAATTAATAATATAGTATTTGTTTTAAAAACTCTTTTATGTCAATTTTGACATTATTTGGTTTTTGATTTTTTTGAAAATTATAACAGCATGATTAATTCGAAAAAAATTCATTAAATCAATACTAACATTACATATTAACCTATAAAATTAGTGTAATTACTTAAAAGTCTCAAATTACATTTATTTTGATATTTATAATATCAATTAATTTTTTATTTCATTAATTAGGAAATTACTGCATCACCACTGTGTCATAAATAAATTAAATTATTTAATGTATAGAAATTATAAATAAAATAAAATTATTTATTAAATATTTTTACCTTTCTAATGAATATTTATAATCAAATTTATCTTATGTATAACCCTATATTAAATATGTTTTAGTAATTAAACATTGATTTTAACTCTTTTTACTCTTCTTTAAATTAAATAATAATAAATTTCCTAATCTAATACAAGTGGACCTAAATGATAATATTTTATTCATAAAGTTGTTTTTGGGTAGAGATACACTTTTAAAATAGAATTAGGATATGTGTTAGGGTAATATTAATATCATTTTTACCCTTAATTACCCTATTTACCTTTAAACGTGGTAAATAAAAGTAAAAAGTTATTATTCACCAAAAATTATTTTTATCTTATTGAACCAAATTTTACTCCTTGATATTAAAAATGTCTCTAGGATTTTCAAAATTCCACTTACAGAAGCATTAAAATTAAATTTTACGTGAATTTCCAAATTCTCCAAGGAGGTGGGTAAAAGACGATGAAAAGTTCAATAAAATTTTTATATATCTAATATTATTTTAAACTAACTCCAATGAATTAAATTGAAAATATATAGGTATTATGTATCTATTTTTACCATAATTAAATTTAAATAAAATAAATAATTATTTAAATAAAAATCCATTTTTAAACTATAATTCCATGTTTTTCACTATTCATCAAAAAATTGAAAGTTTTAAAAAAATACCAAAAATTCACCCTAGGTTAATTTCAATATTCCAAATCCAAATATGAAGTTTATTTTGAATGATAAAATTTATAAAATTTCTAAAAGTGGGTATTATTAATCATAACGGCTAGTTTGATTGGTTGTAGTGTGCGTTAGAACTCGAAGTTGCGTACAACACACGCAACTGTATTATTCAATGATAGGAGTACCGTAGAAGCTTGGGGTGTTAATTATCCCCTACTTCAAATAATTTCATCCTCGAAATTTATATATTATTACTACATAAAAAGACATGAGTTTGTCTTCATCATAAGTTCCTCGGGTTCCCATGTCGCCTCTTCCATCTTATGGTTTCTCCATAGAACTTTTATTAGAAGAGTCGTCTGATTTATCAACACTTGTTCTTTTGTATCAAGAATCCGGAGAGGATCTTCACAATAAGTTAGATCGGGTTCCAGTTATACTTCCTCATAAGAGAGTACATGTTTTGGTTCAGGCATGTATTTTCTAAATAGTGATAGGTGGAATACAGCGTGAACTTTTGAGAGATTTTGCGGCATTGCCAAACGGTAAGTTACAACCCAAATTTGTTCTAGAATTTCAAAAGGTCCAATGTACCTGGGACTCAATTTTCCCTTCTTACCGAAACGTATAACACCCTTCCACGGAGATACCTTCAAGAAAACATGGTTTCCTACCTGAAATTCGAAATCATTCATTTAGTTATCGGCCTAGCTCTTCAACCTAGTTTGAGCTACCTTGATGTGGTTTTGGATTACCTTCACCTTTTCCATAGTTTCCGCCACCAGATCTGGGCCTACGAGTTTTATTTCACCAACATCATCCCAATAGGTCGGTGTGCGCCATCTCTTTCTGTATAACGCTTCTTATGGTGTCATCTGAATACTTGAATGGAAGCTATTGTTATAGAAAAACTCCACCAGAGGTAAATATTGATCCCACATACCCTAAAAGTCAAGTGAGAATGATATCAACATGTCTTCTAAGGTTTGAATATTCTGTTTTGATTGTCCATCTATTTGAGGGTGGTAAGCAGTTCTCAAATGAAGTTCAGTATCCATGGCCTTCTAAAGATTTTTCCAGAATCTTGAAGTAAAATAGGGATCACGATCAGAAACAATCGATAGGGGTACTCCATTAAGTCTCACAACTTCATTAATATATAACCTTTCTAGACGTTCAAGTGTTAGATCTTCTCTTATAGCAAGAAAGTGTGCGGATTTTGTAAGACAATCAACAATGACCCATATTGCATCATTCCTTCTAGGAGTCTTTGGTAGTCCCATGGAAAAGTCCATCATGATATTATACCATTTCCACTCAGGTATGGGAATAGATTGCATGACTCCTCCAGGCTATTGCCCTCTAGATTTCACTTTATAAAAAACCATACATCTTGACACAAAATCAGCAATTTTCCCTCTTCATTTTGTCCCACCAAAAATGCTCCTTCAAATCTCTATACATTTTGGTGCTCCTAGGGTGTATAGAGATATTGGAATTATGAGAATCATCCAACAATTCCCTTTTTATATCAGGTATATTGGGAACACAAATTCTCTTCCCAAATTTCAAAATTCCATCTTCATACACAAAGACACTCAATCTCCCATCATTCACAACTTTAATTTTCTTTCGAAACTCATCATCACTGGTTTGAGAACTCTTTATCTTTTCTAGTAAATATGGTTTGGCCACCATTTGAAAAAGCAATGATGTTTCACCTTCAATGGTGATTCCCATATCCATCTTTACTAGATCCATAGAAATACGATCCCTCTCCACTCTCATCTTGTTCAAAACTCCATGATTTTTTCTACTCAAGGCATCTGCCACCTTATTTTCATTCCTCCGGTGGTAGTGTATTGTGAAATCATAATCCATGAGTAGTCCAAGCCATCTCCTTCGCCACATGTTGAGTTATTTCTATGAGAAAATATACTTCAAACTCTTGTGATCAGTATAAATCTCACATTTATCACCATAGAGATAGTGTCTCCAAATCTTCAATGAAAATATTACATCTTCTAACTCAATATCATGAGTAGGATATTCTTTCTAATGAATTTTCAGCTGTCGTGATGCATAGGCAATAACTCTATCATTCTGCATAAGGACACAACCAAGTCCTTTTTTTGAAGCATCACTATAAATAACAAACCCATCATTCACCGATGGTATAGTCAATATAGGATCATTGACCAATATTCTCTTCAGTTCTTCAAAACATTCTTCACACTCTTTTGTCTAAACAATTTTAACCCCTTTACGTGTGAGCTTTGTTAATGGGTTAGCCAACCGGGAAAAATTCTGGATGAAATGTCGATAATAACCTGCTAGACCAATAAAACTGCGTACCTCAGTTATACTCATCGATGCTGTACATTCTTGGATTTCCTTGGTCTTAGAAGGATCAACATAGATTCTATCCTTAGAGACAATATGGCAAAGAAAAGAAATCTCCTGAAGCCATAATTCAAACTTGCTAAACTTCCCATATAATTCATGTCTTCCCAGAGTCTTCAGGATAATGTGTAAGTGATTTTCATGATCTTCATGGGTTTTTTGAGTATACCAAGATATCATCAATAAATACCACTACAATGTTCTCAAGATATTCGTTGAAAACTCTATTCATTAGATCCATGAAAACAGAGGGTGCATTAGTCTTCCCAAAATGAATTACTATAAACTCGCAATGCCCATACCTGGTTCAAAATGCTGTCTTCGAGATGTCTTCCTTCATCACACACAACTGATGATATCCAGATCAATGTTCAATCATTGAAAAGTATTGAGATCCATGCAGTTGGTCAAATAAATCATCAATGTGAGGTAGGGGAAACTTGTTCTTTATTTTTATAGCATTTATCTCCCTGTAGTCGATACAAAAACTCATAGATCCATCTTTATTCTTAACAAAAAGGACAGGGGATCACCATGGAGAAAAACTAGGGAAAATAAATCCCTTATTACTCAATTACTCTAGTTTTTTCTTTAGTTCTACTAATTCCACATTTTCCATTTTATAAGGGGTCTTCGATATGGGCCATGATCCAGGAATTAAATCAATGGAAAACTCAATTTCTCATTCTGGAGGATGTCCAGGTAAATCCTCTGGAAAAAAATCAACATATTCTTTCAAAATAGGTATGTCCTCTATTTAGAGAGTCATTTCCTCACCCACATTTATTTAATTCTCTTCCTCCCCAATAATTTAATTTAGTAAAGCTACTGGGGGTGGATCTAGATAATAATTAGGTGGTGATGATTCTGCTTTAAAGATATGGTGTTATTTATCATCATCATAAAAAATTGTAACCTCCTTCATCTTACAATAAATCTTCACATCATAGTCGGAAAGCCAATCCATACCAAGGATTATATCAAACTCAATCAAAGGTATGATGATGAGATCTGCAGATGAAGAACATTTATGTACTCTAATGAGAACTGATTCACAGAACTTTGTATCCATGAAACTTCCCTTAGGAGTTTTAACTTACAACTCCCTTGTCAAATAAAATTGGAAATATCTGATTTTCGTAGAAAAATAGGATGATATGAAACAATGCGATGATACAGAATCAAATAATGCATTTTCTAAACATGGGGAACCATTAAATTACCTGCCACCACGTCTTTCAGAGCTTCTACATCAGCAGTAGTGATAGCATAATCTTGGCCTTGATCCCTTGGACTTTTCTGAGGTAAGTTCCCCTAACACTTAGGAAATTCATTTTCATAATGTCCCATCTCCCTGCAATTGTAGCATTGAACATCGGTAGCTTCTTTCTTCCCCTTGCAATCACGAGCTTGGTGGCCTTTTTTACCACACTTGTAACATACTCCCATTCCCTTCAAGCAAGTACCAGGGTGTTTCTTCCCACATTTACTACAGGATGGATATTCAACTTTTCCCTTCTTCCCCTTATTTACATTCCCACAGTGATCAACAGATCTCTTCTTCTCTTTCTTGGTTTTAAAGTCATAAGACTTAGAGAATTCCTTTTATGTCTTGATGGAACATGAGACAATGTCTTCGTACGATGAGAAGGATTGTGAGACTAATGCTCGATGAAGAAATGGATTTAACCCATCAAAGAAATGATCAATCTTACTCCAAGGGTTATGTATATAATCTACATCATGACTCGCTAACCTTGTAAAGTTAGATTCATACTTTGTGACATTCTCATCGTCCTTTTGTCTCAGACTCAGAAATTTCCTTTCCATATCTACTCGATTGTCATGAGGAAATTATTTTTCTAAGAAAATATATTTAAACTACATCCATTCCATATTTGATACTTCATCATCTTCTTTCATATTTTGAATGAATGACCACCATTGATCGATATCTCCAGTGAGGCGGTAAACATTCATGACAAATTTTTCCCTTTCACTACTCCCCAAGGCCTGAAATATTTTCTCTAGGGAACTTATCCATTTCTCAGCTACTAATGGATTTATACTCCCATTGAATGTTGGTGTCTGTTTCCTCATGAAGTGATCTAAAATTGATCCCCCATGATGCATATCAGTGTGCTCCATATGGGTAAGGATATTATTCATAACCTGAGTGAGTTTTCCCAATATAGTGATAAGCTGATTAGCACCAGTTGCATCAACATCTCCACTATAATTATCTTGAGCAGGAGGTAAATCCATACATGGAGTGCGTGCATTGATATAATTTCCATTTCTTCCACTAGACGCGATTTCTAAACAATGGCATATACTAGATCAGTTAATGAATCACAATACATAAATACAGGCTTGTAAAACACTTAACATAAATTGAACAGTTTATGGATATAATTCATAATCATAAAAATGGTTTCATTGAGGACGTATATACTCATAAACCCTTCATAATTGTTTGTAAAGAAAATGAGAATTTTCTTAAGCATATCCCCTGGGAGTGTCGAAACCAAGAGTGCAGCAAGGCCCGTTGTTGTGCACCAGTTTCCGTTTAAGTCTAGATCAAAGCGGTTTTTTCGGGTTTTACCCCTAGGTACCTCTATGCCAGATCCACCTCTACCTTCTTGTATCCAGAAAAGGATGTATTTCTTCGATAACACACAAAATCTCTACAATACCAAAATTCTAGGAAGTTATTCTATACTCATCCTCAAAGTCCATCTTAGGTCTATGTGCTCTAATCATAGTATATATAAATCTAATTTCCAAGGATTGTACAAAACTTCCTCTGATACCAACTATAATGCCCCGAACCCAGTTACCCAGAGTCGGTGCAATATTATATAACATTGTAATGATCCAAATGATCAAGTCTTGAAAGACCGATTAGTTTAGTAGCCTTGGAAACACTAGATACATTCATAAGTCTTACATTACATAATAAAGTGAAAAAATAAAACAAATTATTGACTTAATATTCCCTCATACTATCCCTGCAGGTCATTCGTAAAATAATTCTTCACATCCTGGGAAAAACAAAACATTGAAAGGGGTGAGCTCAGATGCACAGTAAGGATAACAATATAGAGGAAACTTTCTTAAATAAACATAAACATTTAAGGAAATGTATAAATAAAAAAGCCTTTTAAACTTGATGTTCAGCATAACATGGAAAAAATAAATTGAAATAATTCCATTTACTTATTCATATGGATATTATACTACTCAAATAATCACATGCAATATCAATAACCACTTTCATAATGATGGAATGCAAAATGCCAGACTATCATAACCACATAGTCAAGGCTTTGTGCCAAGACTGAAATGAAGATTTTTTCAAGGCCTTATACCCATACACTAGTTTGTCTCATGAGACCTACTGAAGCATAGAGGAGTAATAGTGAGCTCCACCTGTCACTTATTAAGTCAAATGCATTCCTCATATGAATAGGTTTAAACATAACATAAACATTCGTATTAAAACTAGAATATGTAATGTCAATAGTTTCTCCATATACCATGAATGGTATAAAAATAACACATCCAATGTCAAACATATAGAAAAACCATCAATACAGTATGGAATTTTTCTATCATAATAAATCAACTTCAAATAAGCTTAAAATCAATCAACAGATCTTGACATAGATGAAATCAAAACTATTTGAGAGAAATATCTCTTTTTTTGAAATCATTTAAAAGTAACATAATTATAAAAGAAAAAATTTAATTTGAAAATATTCTTATATGATTGTAAGGGAGGTTTCAACGATTTTATAACGGCAAAAAATAGCCCTACCCACCATATAAGTTACAAAAAAAGACATTCTTACCTTAATTCTGTCGAAAAGGTTAAAAAGGACCTTGTTTGGAAAACAACAGAAAGATTCCTTTATAAAATTCATATAAAAAGTCAAAGAGGGTATAAATGACTTTAACCCATTTTCTGTAAAATAGTAAGAATTTTTTGAAATACATTTTTAAGAGACATGGATGTGGATGATAAAGGGGTCCTAGTAGATAATTACGTATAAACAACCTCGGATAATGAAGTGATTGTGAAATAAACCCTTACCAATTTAGTAACATACAAAACATACACCCCATGAAAAATCTAGCATACAATGAATATGTAAATACACATAAATTAAAGTTTATTACACAAATAATACAATTATGGATAGTAAATACACCACACAAAAGGTAATAGTGGCGATATGGCATGAATCTCACAGGAATAAGGAGTGAGATGAAAACACCTTACCTTGTAATTTTCCTTGGTTTAGGGCAGGTTAACCTCATGTATAATGGGGAAATAATTGTTTTTAAATTATACAATAATCATATAAATTAATATGATATCATATATGATCTTTTAACATTGTTTTGTTAATAATATCTTTGTATTATCGTTGTTTCGGGTGTTAACTGATTTGTTTTCCTTTATATGATTTGTTACATAAACCATGTTTGTTATGGATAGGTTGTATCTTATTCATATCCATAATGATATCATGTCCTTAAACATTAGTTTTAATCATCAAAGGAGAATTATTCTTTAATGGATACGATGGGGATTGAATCTCATCGCGTTTGGGGAGACGGTAGTCCGTACGTACGCACGAGCGACAATATCATTATTTTGATATTAAAATAATATATAATTGGATTTTGTATCATATATACAAAATCATTATCATGTTATATTTATTATTTACATGAATTACACATGATTATTATACCCATCCAAATAATAATTTATTGGATAACAATTACACCACGACGTGGAGATGGTAAGCCGTACGTACGCACGTATGGTGACATGTCATTCAAGGGATGGATAGAATACTGAATATGTTTGTACCATATTTATAATAACATCACATTATATATAAGATACTGGAGTTATTATTTTAGAATGGAAATAACAAAGAAAGAAGAAGTGGAGGAAGAAAGGAACTTGAAAGAGGGTGGTGAAAACATTACCTCTTGTTCGGGTTCTTCCTTTTGATTTGATCAAAAGGGCTCCTTAGGTTTGATTTCTGATCAAACTATGGCCTCTAGGCTGAAGTGAGGGAAGTTGAGAGAATACTTGGGTAGGGGTTGGCCGAGCCAAAAGGCTTTTATGGTGTGAATTAGAGGGAAGGGCGAGTTCCCTTTTATAAGTGGGGTGAGGGGCACCTTAGGAAAAACTAGAAATATTTTTTTATAATAAATTAATATTCGGTTTCTAATGGCTCCAAAGTGACTTGTTTCAAGGATAAGGTTGGGATGGGTCTAAAACCACCAAACCAATAGGTTTTAGATAGTATTGTGTCAATATATTAACCTTATCTTTTTGTTTTAACTCTTAGTTAATTAGTTTCGTATTTACCATGTCACTTTGTATTTTTATATTATATGGTTAATAAACACAAAATATAAATCCAAGAGAACCCCAAGTAGTTCATTAATGATACACCTATCATTATATATTTCTCTTGGCCGAACATTATATTTCCATGAATTTAATATCAATTAATAATATAATATTTGTTTTACAAACTCTTTGATGTCAATTTTGACACTAATCGGTATTTGATTTTTGGGAAAATCTTAACAGCATGATTACTTCGAAAAAACATAATTAAATCAATAATAACATGTCATATTAACCTATAAAATTAGTGGAATTCAAAAAAAGTCTAAAAATACATTTATTTTGATATTTATCATATCAATTAGTTTATTATTTCATTAATTAGGTAATTACTGCATCACCATTGTGTCATAAATATATTAAATTATTTAAAGTTTAAAAATTATAAATAAAATACAATTATGTATTAAATATTTTTAGATTTCTAATAAATATTTATAATCTAATTTACATTATGTATAACCCTATATTAAAGATGTTTTAGTAATTAAACTTTGATTTTAACTCTTTTAACTCTTCTTTGAATTAAATAATAATAAATGTTCTTATCTAATCCAAGTGGACCTAAATGATAATATTTTATTCCTAAGGTTGTTTTTGGTTGAGATAAACTTGTACAAGAGAATTAGGACATGGGTTAGGGTAATATTAATATCAATTTTACCCTTAATTACCCTATTTACTTTTAACCGTGGTAAATAAAAGTAAAAAGTTACTATTCACAAAAAATTATTTTTATCTTATAGAACCACATTTAACTCCTTGATATTAACCGTGTCTCTCGGAATTTTGAAATTCTACTCACAGAAGTGGTAAAATTAAGTTTTACGTGACTTTCCAAATTCTCCTAGGAGGTGGGTAAAAGACGGTGAAAAGTTCAATAAATTTTTTATATGTATCTATAATTATTCTAAACTAACCCCAATGAATTACATTGAACATATATACATATTATGTATCTATTTTGACATTAATTAAATTTATATAAAATAAATAATTATTTAAATAAAAAATCATTTTTAAACTATAACTTAGTGTTTTTTCACTATTCATAAAAAAATTGAATGTTTTTAGAAAAAATAACAAAAATTAACCCTAGGATAATTTCAATATTCTGAATCCAAATATGAAGTCAATTTTGAAAGATAAAATTTATAAAATTTCAATAATATGGTATTATTATTCATAATGGCTAGTTTGAGTGGTTGTGGTGTGTGTTAGAACTCAAAGTTGCGTACAAAAAACACTATTGTATTATTCAAAGAGAAGCGTACCATAGAAGCTTAGGGTGTTACATCCACCTTGTCTTTCATATTTTCAAAATTCAACTCACAGAAGCGGTAAAATTATGTTCTATGTAAATTTGAAAATGCTTCGAGGAGGTGGTTAAAAGGTAGTAAAAAGATCATTAAAATATTTATATATCTAAAATTATTATAAACTTACTCCAATGAATTACATTAAACTTATATAGGTATTATGTATATATTTTTACATAAAATAAATTTAAATAAAATAAATAATTATTTAAATAATAAGTCAGTTTTATAAAATACATCAATGTTTTTAACTATTCATAAAAAAATAAACGTTTTCAGAAAAATATCAAAATTTAACCCTGTGGTAATTTTGATATCTTGAATTAAAAAATTAAGACTATTTTACCAAATTAATAACATAAAAGTTTCATTTATTAATTTAATATTAATTCCTATTGTCAAAAACATAAATCATGTTTTAAAGAAATAATAACTAATAAAAGATTGATACATGTTTATGTTCAATTTCAAACTGAAATTATTTCCAATGAATAACATTAGACTAAATGGTAAAAATATAATCTATTTATAATTCCAAACCATTAAAATTTATAACTTAAAACTACAAAATATTTTGATTAAAAAAGTTTTTTTGAGTTAAAATATAGTATTTTTCACTATTCACCCAAATATGAATGTTATCATAAAAACACCAAAATTTTATTGAAGCTAAATTCATATATCCTGATTATAAAGAAGAAGTTTATTTAGGAAAATTGAATATATAAAAAATTAAAATATTGGATTTAAAAGGGTTCTCCATTAAAAGGTAGTAAAATTTCATTATATTTAAAAAATATTTCTTTTATATGAAAAAATGAATTTTTTATTATTTTTAAGAAATTCATAATATAGATTCTAAAATTATAAGGATTATATAAAGTTCAAAATTTAGTTAATACTATTCATAACCTCTTTTGAACGACTAGTTTGGTAAGTTGTGGTTCGCTTGAACACGGTGTTACGTGTAGAGCAGGTTGTTGAATTACATTGAAAAATAACGTACTATGATATATTGGGGTGTTACATTCTTCCTTCCTTCAATAAATTGTGTCCTCTCAATTTGAAATTGTTCTTCGAAAATATAATGTTGAAAATAGAAAATACCTTTGTGGGAAAACCCACATAGTAATTTGGGTTAACAAAATTTAGTCTCAATAAGAGGAAAATGGGAATGAAAAAGTCAGAACCAAATTATAATCTCGATTAGGAAAACATTGGTGGAAATTAGAGACACATAATTGGAGGAAAAATGTAAATATTTATAGAGAGTGATTGAGGTCCTCAGTCCCAAACTATTGCAGAATTGAGGGCCTCAAATCCATAAATTTATGATGATTTAAAATATAATTGGTTCAACAAAATATATGGTATTAGGATAACACATTTTTAGAATTATGATTCCTTACCTAAAGATTAAGATTTAATTTCTTTATAGAATAAGAGAATGAAAAAAAATTACCTTCACAAGTAGAGTTCCATCAATTAACTAATTTCTACCACAAACTCATCTTTCACTCTAAAAGATAATAGAACTTAAAAAAATATTCTATTTATCGTATTCGTATAGGGTTCCAAAAAAAAGAATTTATAATTCATCTGCTAAACCTTTAAAAAACTTACATTATTCAACCTTGGAAATCACGTGGGCTAGTGGTAGGTGATACAACCTTGTTAGCCATCAGTTGTGGGTTATTGTCTTGCAGCCTTGCTAGATGCGACAGGTTGCCACCCGACCTACGGATTGTCCTTTTTATGGAAATACAAAAATAATCTCTAACCAAACTTATCCAAAATACTTCTGTCCATACTCACAGTCCAAAATTTATAAGGAAGATAAACAAAATGAAGATCCTTTTTTCCACATAATAACATGTGAACACCTTCATCATGTATTCTTTTAAAACACTTCAACATCCTGAATTACCATAAAACCTTATTGATTACATTCATGCTCCCTTATTCCTTATAGAATACTGGATATGCTCATTCTATCCAAAAATGTTGTAAACTCCAATAATAATGGAATATACAAATCATTAATCAGATTCAAGGTATTCAAAAATATCCAATATAATTTATCCAAATCAATCAAGTATTATTCCAAAATCACTACCTTAGTATCAAAACCATATTATGGTTTATCTTTCTCTCAACAATATATTTTCCAAAAAATTAACCTGCTATTGAGTCACTATTCTTGGTTCCACACAATCTCATGTCCTTAATGAAATATTTCTGCAGTACAACCCTTATATACTCTATAATTCTTATAACATGTACATCATTAATAAAATACTCAAATGACACAATACTTTAATAACAATGTAGGAAATCTAATCATTTATCTTCATATTTCGTAGTATCATAACATTATTATTATCCAATAGCAGCATTTGGGGTATACTATGATGATGTGGACATTGATTCGTGAAGTGTTCCAATTCATTGCAGATGAAGCATTGTACATTTGAAATTTTTTTCTTACACTTGAAATAACGTACTGGTTGTCCTTTTTCTCCTCACTTATAACAAACTCTAATTCCCATCAAGAATTTACCATGGTGATTCTTTCCACAGTTGTCACATATGGGAAAATCTTCCTTTTCCCACTTCCCTTTATCCATCTTTACCTCTTCCATCCTTATCTTCTTTTTCTTCCTTTCAAAGACACAGGACTCAGAGAATTATTTACTTATCTTATTAACACATGATACAATTTATTCATATATTGAGAATACATGGGATAATATTTCCCTTCTAAATGATGGCTTAATACCATGAATGATATGATCCTTACTACTCTTTGGATCATACATATTGTTGGAGTTCAAATTCCATCTACTGGGTGCCATTTCTATACAATGGCATACACTAGGTCATTTTATAAATAGCAATGAATAATTCCAAATTATAAAATACCTAACTTAAATTGAACAGTTTATGGATATAATCTATAATCATAAAAAAAAATTTATCCACGAGGATGTATATACTCATAAACCCTTCATAATGGTTTGTAAAGAAAATGAGAATTATTCTAAGCATATCCCCCGAGAGTGTCATAACCAAGAGTGCAACAAGGACCGTTGTCGTGCACCGGTTCCCATTCGAGTCTAGCTCAAAGTGGGGTTTTCATGTTTTACCCCTAGGTACATCTATGCGAGAGACACCTATACACGCTCGTATCTAGTCCGGGGTGTATTACTTAGAAAACTAACAATATCTCTACAATAGCAAAATTTGAGGAAGTTTTTCAATAATAATCCTCAAATTCTATCTTAGGGCTATGTTCTCTAATTATAGTTTTCCTAAATCTAATTTCCAATGTTTGTACTAAATTTTCTCTGATGCCAAATGTGACGCGCCGAACCTAGAATCCTAGAGTCGGTGCATTATTACGTATCATTGGCATGATCACAAAAGATCAACTCACGAAAGACCGATGGGATTAGTAGACTTGGATGTATGAGATACATTCATAAGGTTTAAATTACATTGTAAAATGGAAAACTACAACAACATTGTTTCCATAGACAACAATGAAATCCCATATAATATCACTGAAAGTCATTCATAATATACTTTTCCGCATCCTGGGAAAAATAAAACATATAAATGGGTGAGCTCAGATGCTCAGAAAGGATAACAATATTATGTAAAATTTTATAAATAACCATAAACATTTAAGGAAATGTATAAGAATAAAAAAGACTTTTAAACTTTAACTTCAACATAATATTGCAAAGATAAAATCAAATAATTTCGTTTACATATTCACATGGATATTCTACTAGATGAATAATAAAATGCAATATCAATAGCCACTTTCATAATGATGGAATGCATAATTCCAGACTTTCATAACCACATAGTCAAGGCCATGTGCCAAGACTACAAATAAGATTTTGTAAAGGCCTGGTTCCAAGACAGAAGTTTTTCTCATGAGACCTACCGATGCATCAAGGAGCTATAGCGGGCTCCACCCGTCACATACTATGTCTATTTCATTTCTCATATGAAAAGGTTTAAACAAAACATAAACATTCATATTAAAACTAGCATACAAATTGTCAATACCATATCCATTACCATGAGTAGTGTAAAAATAAAACATCCTTAGTCGAACATATTATAAAAACATCAATACAATATGAATGTTTTGTATCATAATAAATCAACTTCAAATAAGATTAAAATCTACCAAAGGATTTTGACATAGATGAAATAAAAACCTTTTTTAGTGAAATATATCATTCAATTTTGAAATCATTTCAAGAGTCACAAAATTATAAAGAAGACATTTATTTTGAAAATATTCTAATAAGCTTGTAAGGGAAGCTTCAATGATGTTATTACGGTGGAAAATAGCCGCACCCACCCTATATGTTAAAAAAACATTCTTACCTTAATTTTGTTTGAAATTAATAAAGTACCTTGTTTGGAAAACGAATGATATATTCCTTTCAAAACATATAAGGTCAAATTGGGGTATAAATGAATTTACCCCATTGTCGAGTAAATAGTAAAAATGTTTTGAAATAAAATTTTAAGAATCATGGATATTCTTGATAAAGAGGTTCCAGTAGAATAGTCACATATAAAACCACCTCCAATGATAAAGAGATTGTGAAATTAACCCTTACCTTGTACTTTTCCTTGGTTGAGGTTAGGTTAACCTCCTCTTCTTCGGGTTCTTCATTTTGATTGGATCAAAAAGTTTCCATAGGTTTGATTTATGATTAAAATAAGGCCTCTAGGATGAAGGGACGACAGTTGAGTGGGTATTTGGGTAGAGATTGGCTGAGCCAAATGGCATTGAAGGTGTGAATTATAGGGAAAGTGGGAGTTCCCATTTATAAGCGGGGTGAGGGGAACCTTAAGAAAAGATAGAAATATTATTTTATAACAAAATCATTTTCTGTTTCTAATGGATCCAAAATGAAATATTTAAAGGATAAGGTAGTGATGGGTCTAAAACCACTCAATCAATAAGTTTTAGATAGGTTTGTGTCACTATATTATCCTTATCATTATATTTAACTCTTAGTTAAATAGTTTTACATTGACCATGTCTCTTTGTATTTTTATATTATGTTGTTAACAAACATACTATATACTTCCAAGAGAACCCCAAGTGGTTCATTAATTATACACCTATCACTATACAATTACTTTGGCTGAACAATAGAATTTTATGAATAGAATATCAATTAATAATATAATATTTGTTTTAAAACTATTTTATGTCAATTTTTACACTATTTGGTATTTGGTTTTTTCTAAATTAATAACACCATTATTACTTTGAAAAAAATTCATCCATCCAACTATAACATGTCATATTATGCTATAAATTTATTGTAATTCATAAAAAGTCTCAAATTACATTTATTTGGCTATTTATAATATCAAATATTTCAATATTTAATTAATTAGATAATTACACTATCATCATTGTGTCATAAAAAATCTAAATTATTTAATTTCTAAAAAATATAAATAAAATATCATTATGTATTAAATCCTTTTATCTTTATAAGTAACATTTATAGTCGAATTTAACTTATGTGCACCACTATATTAAAAATTGATTAGTTACTAAACATTGAATTTAACACTTATAACTATTATTTGAATTAAATAATAATAAATGTCCTAATCTAAACCAAGTAGACCTGTAGGATCATATTTTATTCCTATGGTTGTTTTTGGTCTAATTAAACTTTTCCAATATAATTATGTCATCTTTTAGGGTAATAATAATATCATTTTTATCATTAATTACCCTATTTTCATTTAACCGTGGTATATAAATGTCAAAAGTTACTTTTCAAAAAAAAAGTTAATTTTATCTCATTGAACAAAATTTTACTTACTGATATCAGTCGTGTCTCTTGGAGTTCCAAAATTCAACTCACAGAAGCGGTAAAATTAGGTTTTATGTAAATTTGTAAATGCTCCTAGGAGGTGGGTAAAAGACGGTAAAAAGTTCAATAAAATTTTTATATATCTAAAGTTATTATAATGGACTCCAATAAATTAAATTGAAATTATATAATTATTATGTATCTATTTTGACCTAAAATAAATTTAAATAAAATAAATAATTATTTAAATAAAATTTTGGTTTTAAACAATAACTTAGTGTTTTTCACTATTCACCAAAAATTGAAAGTTTTCAGAAAAACACAAAAATTTCACCGTAAGCTAATTATGGTATTATGAATTCAAAAAATAAGTCTATTTTACCAAATTAAAACATAGATGTTGCAAATATTAATTTAAAATTAGTTCCCGTTGTTAAAATCAAAATTCATGTTTTTAAGAAATAATAACTAACAAAATATTGATACTTGTTTATCTTCCATTTCAATTTGAAATAATATCAAATGAATAAAACTAGCTTAAATAGTAAAAATATAATATATTTATACATCCAAAACAATAAAATTTATAATTTACCACTTCAAATTATTTTTATTAAAAAATTTGTTTTCAGTTAAAATATTGAATTTTTCACTATTCACCAAAATATAAAAGTTATCAGAAAAACACAAAAAAATTATTGAAACTAAATTCTTATGTCCCTATTATAAATAAAAAGTTTATTTTGTCAAATTGAATATATAAAAGTTAGTAGTTTTGGATTTAAGAAGGGTTCTCCATTAAAAGGCGGTAAGATTGCATTTTTTTAAAATATACTTCTTTTATTTGAAAAAAATGTATTTGTTTTTTTTATTATGTCTTAGAAACTTTCGAACAGCTAGTTTTTTAAGTCTTGGTGCGCTTGAAATCGGTGTTGCGTGTAGTGAAAGTTATTGAATTACTTTGAAAAAAATAATGTACTACAAAATATTGAGGTGTTAAATTCTTAAATTCTTTAATAAATTATGTCCTCCCAATTTGAAATTGTTCTTCTAAAATAAAAGGTTGAAAATAGAAAATACATTTGTGGGAAAAACCACATCAGAAATTGGTTTAATGAAATTTAGTCTTAATAAGAGGAAAAGGGGAATGAATAAGTCACCATCAAATTAAGATAACGATTAGGAGAACATTGGTGCAAATTACAGACACATAATTGGTGGAAAAACATAAATATTTATAGGGAGTCATTTAGTTCATTAGTCACAAACAATTTTAGAATTGAGGGCCTCACAGCCATCAATCTATGATGATTAAAAATATCGTTGGTTCAACAAAACATAAGGTATTAAGATAACACATTTTTAGTTTTAATATCCCTTGCCTAATGATTTATAATTAATTTATTCATATAATAAGAGAAGAAAAAAAATATACCTGAAAAGTAGAGTTCCATCCTTTAACTAATTTCTACCACAAACTCATCGTTCACTCTAAAAGATAATAGAACTTAAAAAATATATTCTATTTATCCTATTCATATAGGGTTCCAAAAAAATGAATTTATAATTCATCTACTAGACCTTTAAAAAAATGACATTATACAATATAGGACATCATGTGGGCCAGTGGTAGGTGATAAACCCTTATAGCCCTTCGGATGTGAGTTCAAGTCTCACGGCTTTGTCAGACGCGATGGGTTGTCGCCCGACCTCCAGGTTGTCCTTTTTATAGAAATCCAAAAATAATTTCAAACTAAACTTATCCAAAATACGTCTGTCCAAACTCACAGTCCAAAATTTCTAAGGAAGGTAAACACAATGAAAATCATTTTTTCCTTGTAATAAAATGTGAACCCCTTCATCATGTATTCTTTTAAAACACCGAAACATCCTGAATTACCATAAAACATTATTGATTACATTCCTTCTCCCTTATTCCTTATAGAATACTGGATATACACCTTCTATCTAAAAATATTGTAAACTCCAACAATGACGGAATATACAACTCATTAATCTGATTCAATGTAGTAAAAAATATCCAATATATTTTTTTCAAATCAATGATGTATTATTCCAAAATCACTACTTCAGTATCAAAACCATATTATGGTTTATCTTTATCTCAACCATATATTTTCCAAAAATTTAACCTGCAATTGAGTCACTTTTCTTGGTTCCACACAATCTCAAGTCCTTAATAAAATAGTACTGTAGTGAAATCCATATATAATATATAATTCTTATTACATGTACATCATTAATAAAATACTCAAATGACACAATACATTAATAACAATGTAAGAAGTCTAATAATTCCTCTTCATTTTCGGTAGTATCATAATTTTATTATTATCCAATAGCAGCATTTGGGGTATACACTGATGACTTGGATATTGATTCACGTAGTTTTGCAACTCCATGCAGATAAAGCATTCTACAATTTTTACTTTTTTTCTTACCCTTGAAATCACATACTTGGTGTAATTTTTTTTCCACACTTATAAAAAACTCCCACTCACTTCAAGAATTTACCGTGGTGATTCTTTTCACATTTATCACAAATGGGAAAATCCTAATTTTCACTCTTCCCATTATCCATCTTTATACATTTTATCATTTTCTTCTCTTTCTTCCCTTCGAAGCCATAAGACTTAGAGAATTATTTACTTATCTTATTAACACATGATACTATTTCTTTATATGTTGAGAATAAATGGGAAACTATTTCCCTTCTAAATGTTGGCTTAATACCTTGAAAGATATGATCCTTCTTACGCTTTGGATCATACATATTGCGGGAGTTCATATTACTTCTACTAGGTGGCATATCTATACCATGGCATACACTAGGTCCGTTTATGAATTGTAATGAATAATTCCAAACTAGTAAAATACCTAACATAAATTAAACAGTTTATGGATGTAATCCATAATCATAAAAAATGTTTTCCTTGAGAAAGGATATACTCATAAACCCTTCATAATGGTTTGTAAAGAAAATGAGAATTATCCTAAGCATATCCCCTGGGAGTGTCGTAACTAAGAGTGCAGTAAGGCCCATTTTCATGCACTAGTTCCCATTCGAGTCTAGCTCAAAGTGGGGTTTTTTGGTTTTACACCAAGGTACATCTGTGCCAGAGCTGCCTCTACTTGCTCTTATCCAAACAGGGATGTATTGCTTGGAAAACTCTCAAAATATCTATAATACCAAAATTTTAAAATGTTCTTCTATTTTAATCCTCAATGTCTATCTTAGGGATATGTTTTATAATCAGAGTTTACCAAAATCTAGTTTCCAATGTTTGTACTAAACTTTCTCTTATACCAACTGTAATTCCCTGACCACAGAAGCCCAGAGTCGGCGTATTATTATGTATCATTGGCTTGATCACAAAAGATCAAGTCTCGAATGACCGATTAGTTTAGTAGCCTTGGAAATACTAGATACATTCATAAATTTTACATTACATCATAAAATGGAAAACTACAACAACATTGTTTCTATAGACAAAACTGAGATCCCATAGACTATCCCTGTAGGTTAGTCATAATATTCTTTTTCGCATCCTGGGAAAAATATAACATAGAAAGGGGTTATATCAGATGATCAGTAAGGATAAAAATATAACATAACCATTCATAAATAAGCATAATCTTTTAAGGCAATGTATAATACTACAACAAAAGACTTTTAAATGTGAACTTCAGCATAATATGGAAAAGATAAAATCAAATAATTCTATTTACTTGTTCACATGGATATTATACTAGTCGAATAATCACATTCAAGATCAATAGCCAATTTCATAATGATGGAATGCTTAATGCTAGACATTCATAACCACATAGTCAAGGCCTTGTGCTAAGACTACAAATACGATTTTGTCAAGGCCTTGTGCTAAGACAATAGTTTTTCTCATGAGACCTACTGATGCATCGAGGAGCTATAGCGGGCTGCACCCATCAATTACTAAGTCCAATGCATTCCTCATATGAAAAGGTTTAAATATAACCTAATCATTAATATTAAAACTAGCACACGAATTGAAAATACTTTATCCAGAACCATGAATAGAGTAAAAAAAGCACATCTATAGTCCAACATATCCCAAAACCTTCAATACAATATGGAATTTTTGTATCATAATAAATCAACTTCAAATAAGCTTAACATCCATCAATGGATGTTGACAAAGATGTAATCAAAACCTTTTTTAAATAAATAACTCTTTCTATTTAGAAATCATTTAAGAGTCACATAATTATAAAAAAGACATTTATTTTGAAGATAAACTTATAGGCATGTAAGGGAAGATTTGATGATTTTATAATGGAGGAAAATAGCCACACCCACCGTATAAGTTAAAAAAACATTCTTAACTTAATTTTGTCAAATAGGTCCTAACATACCTTGTTTGGAAAACAACGGAAAGATTCATTTCAAAACATATAATGTCAAATAAGGGTACAAATGACTTTACCCCATTGTCTAGTAAATAGTAAAAATGGTTTGAAATAAATTTTTATAAAACATGGATGTATAGGATGAAGAGGTACTAGTAGATACTCACATATAAAACAACCTCGGATGATAAAGAGATTGTAAAATTAACTCTTACATTGTACTTTTCCTTGGTCGAGGGTAGGTTAACCACCTCTTCTTCAGGTTCTTCCTTTTGATTTGATCAAAAGCACTGCTTAGGTTGTCATTCTGCCTAAAGGAATGAATTTAGGATGAAGGGAGGACAATTGAGAGGGTATTTGGGCAGAGGTTGGCTGACCCAAATTGCATTGAAGGTGTGAATTAGAGAGAAGTGGAGTGCCCTTTTATAAGAAGGGTGAGGGTTACATTAAGAAAAGATAGAAATTTTATATTATAATAAAATCATTTTCGATTTCTAATGGATCCAAAATGAATTATTTAAAATCTATGGTTGGGTGGGTCGAAAAACACTCAACCAATAGGGTTTAGACAGGTTTGGGTCACTATATTATACTAATCTTTTAGATGTAACTCTTAATTAATAGTTTGACATTTACCATGTCTCTTTGTATTTTTATATCATATAGTTAATAAAAATACTATATACTTCCATGAAAACCCCAAGTGGTTCATTATTGATACATATATCATTATATAAGACTTTTGGAAAAAGATTATTTTTTTAGTAATAGAATATCAATAAATAATATAATATTTGTTTTAAAAACTCTTTTATGTCAATTTTGACACTTTTTGGTATTTTGTTTTTTGCTAAATTCATAACTGCATTATTACTTTTAACAAAATTCATCTAACCAACCCTAAAATTTAATATTGACAAATAAAATTAGTTTAATTTATAAAAAGTATCAAACTACATTTATTTGGATACTTATAACATCAAATATTTAAATATTTCATTAAGTTGGTAATTACTACATCATTATTGTGTCATAATTAAATTTAATTATTTAAGGTCTAAAAAATATAAATAAAACAAAATTATGTTGGAATATTTTTAACTTTCTAATTATTATTTATAGTCCAATTTATCTTATGTTTAACCCTATATTAAAAATGGTTTAGTTAATGAACTTTAAATTTAACACTTGTAACTCTTCTTTGAATTAAATAATAATAAATGTCCAAATCTAATCCATGTGGACCTAAAGGATCATATGTTATTACTAAGATTGTTTTTGGTCGAATTACACTTATCTAATAGAATTAGGACATGTTTTCGGGTAATAATAATATCATTTTTACCTTTAATTACCCTATTTAATTTTAACCGTGGTAAATAAAAGTCAAAAGTTACTATTCAACATAAATTATTTTCATCTCATTGAACAACATTTTACTTACTGATATCAACCATGCCTCTCAGATTTTTGAAATTCAACTCACAGAAGCGGTAAAATTATGTATTATGTAAATTTGAAAATGCTCCAAGGAGGTGGGTAAAATACGTTAAAAAGTTCAATAAAATATTTATGTTTCAAAAATTATTTTAAACTGACTCTAATAAATTACATTTAACTTATATTTGTATTATGTATCTATTTTGATCTAAAATAAATTTAAATAAAATAAATAATTATTTAAATAAAATGTCGGTTTTAAACAATAACACACTGTTTTTCACTATTCATCAAAAATTGAATGTTTGCAGAAAAACACAAAAATTTCACCCTACGATAATTTTTATAATCTGAATTAAAAAATTATGTCTATTTTACCAAATTAAAAATATAGAAGTTTCATTTATGATTTTAAAATTAATTCTTGCTGTCAAAACCAAAAAGTGCTTTTTTAAGAAATAATAACTAACACAAGATTGATATATGTTTATGTTCATTTTCAATGTGAAATTATTTCCACTAAATTACATTGGATTAAATGGTAAAAAATATAATCTATTAATACTTCCAATCCATTAAAATGTATAATTTAACAGTAAAAATTATTGTGATTAAAAAAGTTGTTTTCAGTTAAAATATAGTATTTTTCATTATTCACCCAAATGTGAAAGTTATCAGAAAAACACCAAAAATTTATTGAAACTAAATTATTATATCTATATTCTAAATAAGAATATTATTTTGTTAAATTTAATATATAAAAGTTTCAAATATTGGATTTAAAAAGGGTTATCCATTAAATGGTGGTAAAATTCCATTTATTATAAAAATACATCTTTTATCTAAAAAAATGAACTGTTTTTTTTATTTTGTCTAAGAAACTCATAATATGGATTAAAAAATTATAAGTATTATATAATGATAAAAATATAGTTAATACTATTAATAACCTTTTTGAACGTCTAGTTTGGTAAGTCGTGGTGCACTTGAACTCAGTGTTGCGTGTAGCGCAAGTTATTGAATTACTTTGAATAAATAACATACTATGAAATCATGGGGTGTTACATTCTTCCCTCCATTAATAAATTTTGTCCTCTCAATTTGAAATTGTTCTAAAAAAAATAAATGGTTGAAAATAGAAAATTCCTTTGTGGGAAAACCCACATCAGAAATTGGGTTAATAAAATTAAGTCTTAATAAGAGGAAATGTTGAATGAAAAAGTCACCACAAAATTATGATCTCATTTAGGAGAACATTGGTGGAAATTAGATAAATATAATTGGAGGAAAATTGTAAATATTTTTAGGGATTGAGTGAGGTCATCAGTCATAAACATTTTTAGAATTGAGGGCCTCAAAGCCATCAATCTATGATGATTTAAAATATCATTGGTTCAAAAAAACATAAGGTATTAGGATAACACATTTTTAGTTTTTAGATCACATTCCTAAAGTATAAGAATGAATTTTTTCATAGAATCAGAGATGAAAAAATATACATTACAAGTAGAGTTCCATCCTTTCACTAATTTCTACCACATACTCATATTTCAATCTAAAAGATAATTGAACTTAAAAAATATTATATTTATCTTATTCGTATAGGGTTCCAAAAAAATGAATTTATAATTCATCTACTAGTCCTTAAAAAAAACTACATTATTCAATCTAGGAAATCACATGGGCCACTGGTAGGTGATAAACCTTTATTACCCTTCAGCTGTGGGTTCAAGTCTCGCGGATTTTTCAGATGCTATAGGTTGTCGCCCGACCTCCGGGTTGTCCTTTTTATGGAAATCCAAAAATATTCTCAAACTAAATTTATCCAAAATACGTCTGCCCAAACTCGTAGTCCAAAATTTATAAGGAAGGTAAACACAATTAAATCATTTTTTCCATGTAATAACATGTGAACACCTTCATCATGTATTATTTTAAAACACTGCGACATCTTGGATACCATAAAACCTTATTAATTGCATTAATTATACATTATTACTTATATAATTCTAGATATAATACTTCGATCCAAAAGTGTTGTAAACTCCAACAATGATGGAATATACAAATCATTAATCAGATTCATGGTAGTCATGAATATCCAATATAATTTAACCAATTCAATCATGTATTATTCCAAAATCACTACCTCCGTATCAGAACTATATTATGGTTTATCATTCTATCAACTATATATTTTCCAAAACATTTAACCTGCTACTGATTCACTTTTCATGGTTCCACACAATCTCAAGTCCTTAATGAAATAGTACTGCATTACAATACTTATATACTCTATACTTCTTATATCATTAACATCATTAATAAAATACTCAAATGACATAATAAATTAATAAAAACATAATAAATATAATCATTACTTTTCATCTTTAGTAATATCATAACTTTATTATTATCCAATAGTAGCATTGGGGGTATACTCTGATGATTTGGACATTGATTTGCATAGTTTCCCAACTCCTTGTAGATGAAGCATTGTAGATTTGAAGCTTTTTTCTTCCCCTTAAAATCACGTACTTGGTGTCCTTCTTCACCACACTTATAACAAACTCCCACTCCCTTCAAAAATTTACCAAGGTTATTCTTCCCATAGTTATCACATATGGGAAAATCCTTCTTTTCCCTCTTCCCTTTATCAATCTTTATCTTTTCCATCCTTCTCTTCTCTTTCTTCCCTTAAAATACATAGGAGTCAGAGAATTCATTACTTATGTTATTAACACATGATACTATTTCATCATATGTTAAGAAAACATGGGAGACTATTTCCCTTCTAAATGTTTACTTAATAATGTTAAAGATAAGATCCTTCTTACTCTTTGGATCATATGTATTGCTGGAGTAAAAATTCCTTCTACTGGGTGCCATTTCTAGACAATGGAATACACTATGTCAGTTTATGAATAATAATGAATAATTCCAAACATGTAAAATACCTAACATAAATTGAACATTTTATGGATATAATCCATGATCATAAAAAACATTTTCCTTGAGGAAGTATATACTCATAAACCCTTCATAATGGTTCGTAAATAAAATGATAATTATCCAAAGCATATCCCCTAGGAGTGTCGTAACAAAGAGTGAATCAAGGCCTGTTGTGGTGCACTAGTTCTTGTTCGAGTTGAGCTCAAAGCGGTGTTTTCCAGTTTTACTGCTAGGTACATCTGTGCCAAAACCGCCTCTATATGCTCGTATCCAGGCATGGATGTATTGCTTGAAAAACCCACAAAATCTATACAATACCAGAATTTTAGGATGTTCTTCTATACTAATTCTCAAAGTATATCTTAGGGCTACGTGCTCTAATCAGAGTTTACCTAAATCTAGTTTCCAATGATTATACTAAACTTACACTGATACCAACTATAATTCCCCAAACTCAGAAGCCAAGAGTCGGTGCATTATTATGTATCATTGGCATGATCACAAAAGATCATGTCTCAAAAGTACGATTAGTTTAGTTGCCTTAGAAGTACTAGATACATTCATAAGGTTTAAATTACATTGTAAAATGGAAAACTACAACAACATGGATTCCATAGGCAACACTGATATCCCATAGACTATCCCTGCAGGTCAGTCATAATATATTTTTTCGCATCCTGGATAAAATAAATCATAGAAGGGGGTGAGCTTAGATGGTCAATAAGGATAACATTATAGCGGAAACTTTCATAAATAAGTATAAACATTTATGGCAATTAATAAGACTGAAACAAAAGACTTTTAAACTTGAACTTCAGCATAATATGGTAAATATAAAATCAAATAATATCATTTACATATTAACATGGATATTATACTAGTCGAATAATCACATGCAATATCAATAGTCAATTTCATAATGATGGAATGCATAATTCCAGACTTTCATTACTACATAGTCAAGGCGTTGTTCCAATAGTAAAAATAAGATTTTGTTAAGGCCTTGTGCCAATAAACTAGTTTGTCTCATGAAACCTACCGATGCATCGAGAAGCTATAGCAGGCTCCACCTGTCACTTACTGAGTCCAATGCATTCCTCATTTGAAAAGGTTTAAACATAACATAAAAATTGAAATTAAAACTAGCATTCAAAATGTCAACACCTTATCTATAACCCTGAATAGTGTAAAAATAACACATCCATAGTCAAACATATCAAAAAACCTTCAATACAATATGGATGTTTTGAATCATATTAAATAAACTTCAAATAAGCATAAAATCCATCAAATTATGTTGACATAGATGAAATCCAAACCTTTTTAGAGAAATATATCTTTCTATTTTGAAATCATTTAAGAGTCACATAATTATGAAGAAGACATTCATTTTGAAAATATTCTTATAATCTTCTAAGTGAAGCTTAGATGATGTTATATCAATGGAAAATATCCACACCCATGGTATAAGTTAATTGAAAATTCATACCATAATTTTGTCGAATAGTTCATAAAGTACCTTGTTTTGAAAACGACGGAAATATTTATTTCAAAACATATAAGGTCAGGTAATGGTATAAATTACTTTACCCTATTGTCTAGTAAATAGTAAAAATATATTGAAATACATTTTTAAGAAACATGGATGTGGATGATAAAGAGATCCCAGTAGATACTCACATATAAAACAAACGCAGATGATAAAGATATTGTTATATTAACCCTTACCTTGTATTTTTCCTTTGTCAAGGGTAGGTTGACCTCCTCTTCTTCGGGTTCTTCCTTTTGATTTGATCAAAAGGGCTCCTTAGGTTGCTTTTTGGATAATGGAAGGCCTCTAGGATGAAGGGAGGATTGTTGAGAGGGTATTTGGGTAGAGTTTTTCTGAGCCAAATGGAATTGATTGTGTGAATTAGGTAGAAGGGGGAGTTCCTTTTTATAAGAGGGGTGAGGGGACCTTAGGAAAAGCTATAAATATTATTTTATAATAAAATCATTTTCGATTTATAATGGCTCAAAAATGAATTATTTAAATATTTTGGTGGGGATAAGTCCAAAACCACCCAACCAATATGTTTTAGACAGGTTAGGGTCACTATATTAAACTTATCTTTTAGATTTAACTCTTAGTTAAATAGTTTACATTTAGCATGTCTCTTTGTATTTTTATATTATATGGTTGATAAAAATACTATATACTTCCAAGAGAACTCCAAGTGGTTCATTATTGATACAAGTATCATTTTATAAGTCTTTTGGACAAACCTTATGTTTTTAGGAATAGAATATCAACTAATAATATAATATGTGTTTTAAAAAATATTTTATTTCAATTTTGAAACTTCTTGGTATTTTTTTTTCTAATTTTATAACAGAATTATTTCATCAAAAAAAATTAATCTAACCAACCCTAACATGTCATATTAACTAATATAATTAGTGGAATTCATAAAAAGTCAAAAATTACATTTATTTGGATATTTATAATTTCACATATTTTAATATTTCATTAATTAGGTAATTACTGCATCATCATTGTGACAAAAATAAAATAAATTATTTAATGTCAAAAAAATATAAATAAAATACCATTATGTAGAAAATCATTTTATCTTTATAATGAATATTTATAGTCAAATTTATCTTATGTGTACCCCTATATTGAAAATGGTTTAGCTATTAAACTTCAAATTTAACACTTTTAACTATTATTTGAATTAAATAATAATAAATGTCATAATCTAATCCAAGTAGAACTAAAGGATCATATTTTATTTCTATTTTTGTTTTTGGTTGAATTACACTTTATCAAATAGAATTTGGACATGTGTTAGGGTAATAATAACATCATTTTTATCCTTAATGACCCTATTTACTTTTAACCCTAGTAAATAAAAGGAAAAAGTTACAATTCACCAAAAATTATTTTCATCTCATTGAACCAAATTTTACATACTGATATCAACTGTGTCTCTTGGATTTTATAAATTCAACTCACAGATGTGGTAAATGTACGTTTTATGTAAATTTGCAAATGCACCAAGGAGGTGGGTAAAAGACTGTAAAAAGTTCAATAAAATTTTTATATATCTAAAATTATTATAAACTGACTCAAATTAATTACATTGAACTTATATAGGTATTATGTGTCTATTTTTACCTAAAATAAATTTAAATAAAATAAATAATTAAATAAATAAAAAGTCGATTTTCAACAATAACTTAGTGTTTTTCACTATTCATCAAAAATTGAATGTTTTTAGAAGAATAACAAAAACATCACCCTGAGATAATTTTGATATTATGAACTCAAAAATCAAGTATATTTTACAAAATTAAAAACATATAAGCTTCATTTATTAATTTAAAATTAATTCCCATTATCAAAACCAAAAAGCATGTTTTTAAGAAATAATAACTAACAAAAGATTGATACTAGTTTATGTTCAATTTCAAAGTGAAATAATTTCCAATGAATAAAATTTGATTAAATGGTAAAAATATAATATATTTATAATTAAAAACTATTAAAACGTATAATTTTACACTACAAATTATTTTTATTAAAAAGGTTGTTTTCAGTTAAAATATACTATTTTCCAATATTCACCCAAATATGAAAGTTATCAGAAAAGAATGAAAAATTTATTGAAACTAAATTATTATGTCCTGATTCTAAAGAGGAATTATTATGTCCTGATTATAAAGAATAATTTTATTATGTCGTGGGGCGCTTGAACTCAGTGTTTCATGTAGGAAAATTTATTAAATTACATTGAAGAAATAATGTACTAATAAATCTTGGGGTGTTACAATTACACTCTCCCTAGTGAAAGGGTTGATTAACCTCTCCCTAATAGATTACTTGATTAAGGTGGTATATATAGCACTCCTCATCATTGACATGGCGGTAACATTATTGATTATTTCACTCTCCTCGAGGGATTCCTAGGATTTTACCTAAGTTCAAGTAGAAGCACCATAACTGCATTTCCCAAGGGTACTTAAAAGGGACATGGCCATTGATCCATTTAAATGAATGGATTTTGAGAATTTACAGGGGTTCAGAGATAATAAATTTTATAGGCCCCTTGAGGGTCATCCCCTCAGGGTTCAACCAACTTCCAATTTCAAAAATTCTTATAAACCAGGACCTGGGCATCAAACATCAGATTGGATTTACAAGGTTTTAGTGTAATGATGTCCAAAATAGTGACCATTTAGATGAATCTTTATTGGTATTACACATCCTTAATTATCGTGTTTGGTAGCAAGTATGGGTGAACCTAGGGTTAAGAAATGTATTCCCATGCAGTGATATAGAATGATTAGAGACATTTCTGACACTGACATAAGAATGTAATGTCGATTAAGATTTTGGACCTATGGATCATGTTAATAATACATGGCGTAAGTGGTAAGATGTACAAATCAATTCCATTTTAACTGGATGTCCATATGATCTGGATTACAGTCCCAAGGATGGACTGTTGTTGTTTTATAATATTTTTTACCTTAATCATGTATATAAATATTTTGGTATTTATATATATTGGAATATATATATATATATAAACATGATGAAAAACAATCCAGTTTACTGGGATCATTAACCCAGGGATCAAATATGGTGTCACTTAATTTTATTTAGTTATTTCTAGTATTGTCTTCGCTAGATTGAGCACTCTTCTTGAGCATTCCATGTTTTACTTGCCTTACATATTATTTGTAGAATATATTATTATTATTTCTATTATCCTAATTATTATCTCACATATATATAATCAATATATTACTAAGTATGTATGGGACCACATTGGTAGTTTCGTATTGAATTTTTTTTTATCACACCATACTCAGGCCATTATTGTACAATGGTACCCATGCAGACGTTCACTTGGTTGCATGAATAGGTAAGGTAGAGGTACTGGACTAATCAAGCTAGATGAATCAGATATTTATGGGGAGATTGGGTATGTGGATTCTTTCAAATATATCATTAGAGACTTTTATATGTATTTCTATTTTTTTATTCTTATAGATGTGATTCATCTAGTGGTAGATCATCGTTCTATATATGAAATGGCTATTCAAGCTTTTTTAGAAATTCGTTTATTATTACATTATGCATCTATTTTATTTAGTCAACATTTTGGTACTATGTTTTTTATTGATTTGGATGATATGTAGTTACTTCTGCTGTTTTCGTACTAGGACATGAGTGCATATTCTCCCCACTATCACACCTTAGGCCATAACTACTAGTCGGTATCCTTTGGCATATGAGGAGGCATAATTGAGGGCTTATGGAGAATTAGATTGGGGAACCATGTTAGTGTAATCTGGAGAATGAGGTTACATATTATATAATTATGCTTCTAGATTTATAATATATTATGAACATTCTTATCTTCCCATCCATCGTAAAATGATAGTGTTTCTTGTGCGTACATGTGGACTACGACCTCCATAAAGTAATGTGATTTTTTACATTTATGATATACATGAATCTTAATAAGGATAGATTTATTGAATATACATGTTCATATAATATTATCTCTTTTATGAGGTCTTGATTCAAATGATACCAATGTGGTTATGGATATATCTTTAAAATTTATTTTAGTCGAGATAGTTTCCATTGAAGGAAATTATACGATCCTTTCAAAATAAACCCATTTCATTAATTCTCCTCTAGTTATTTCATTAGAATACTAGTTTTTATTTTAATTTCATCAGATTAACTACTCACGATATCAAAATAACACTTTAATTGAAAATTGAATTTATTTCTCTCTCCAGTTAAAAATAATTTTTCTTCCATATCCAAGATTGTTTAAAATGTTTTTAAAAATGTTTTTTATATTATTCAATGATTTTTATATTAATATTTACCCATTATTGATTTTTTTATAAAATAGTTTAAATAGAATATTCTTTTCATTTTCTAAAAAATTTGTTTCTGACTTTTTATTGAGAATGTGAAATAAATCTCTATTTTAATGTACACGGTATGGTCAAAATTTGAAACTATCCTAAATTATCAATTATTTAATGATCCCTTTAAAACATTCAAGGTAAATTTCAAAGAAAATGTTTTAAGTACTATTTGAGAAATTTTATTATTTTAAAAAATTTATTACAAAATGGTAAGGGTTCTTTGTTGAAGAAATGTTCCCATGATATTCTTGAGTCATTTTTCATCTATGATAACAACTCTTGATGTTACTTATGATTTATTGGTGATATGATCCAATTACACCATATTTATTGTTTCTCTGGATGGTTTATGTATATAATGAAGTAAAATTGATGAAATCTATTTGATTTTCCATGGGTTAGGTTATGATTAATGTTTTTATGATCTTATGGCATATATATGAATGGATTTATGATTATGTGATGGGAGGACCCTGAATTATGTATCCTACCAATTCATTGGGTATATATTAATGTTCTATGTGTTAAAAGGGTACGTGGGAGGTTATTATATCCCTAAAGAGTGTACAATGGATGTTATCCCAAGCCTAAAAGAGGGTACATGGGAGTTTATCCCGTGCTCGATGTAGGTAAATAGATTGCTATCTCAATGTAAACATGTTATGAATGTACTTCTGGGAATCATTGACATAAAATTTCAATGATTATTATTATTCCACAAGCCAAGCCACTACTTTATGACATGATATTATGAAAATGTTACTATCTCATGAATCATGTTCTTCTATCCCTTTATAATTCATGAATTTTGAATTTTAAATATTTAATCCATGTATCATGATTAGGATCAATGAATTTATGGGCATGACTTTCAATGATTAATACCATGACCTCATAACCATAATTCTCATTTTATGTTTAAATTATCATTGATATATCCTTTTTTTACACTAATGGAGTATATAATCTCACCCTTTAATATGTTTTCTCTTCTCTAGGATATAAATAAATGTTTTAAGTATAATGGGATTAAGAAGGGTGATAACATTGAATAAATAAGTTGAATACAATGTAGAGATTTTATCATCTAGTTTTTTAGCGTATCTAAATGAGTTGTAACTTAAATATCTAGGTATGTAGTGCCTTTAATACTTTACCAGAAGTTATTTATTAATTCACTTATATGTGAATTCATGGAGGGTTTTTGTTATGTTACTCTCTAGGGACTAAGTAATTCTTGATTATGTGAAGGGATAGTATAAGAAGTTCTAGAAGTAGTGTGAGTGTTGTATGTATGTTTTATAAACTCAAGAAGCAGCAAAAAAATATTTATTTATCATAAAAAATTTATAATATTGCTTAAAAATCCATCACGGGTATGCTTCAAGTAATAGATTATGAGTTCATTGGGGATGATCCTTAGGGGAATGTGGAAAGGACTCTATTTGGGTAAGTCCATTATTTTTTGTTCCAATTATTTTTAAAGCAGAAATGTTTGAATGAATGGATCTAGGTGAAACCATTGGACACTAAATCCCATATAAAGGGGGAATATTATTGGGAATGATTTTAGAATTCCATTATTAACTTGATATAATTTTTGTGTCATGATGATTGAGTTTCTTAGAGTGCTTTGAGGGTATAACCATTCAACATGGTTTTGTCAACTCCCACCAAAAATATAATGTGGGACTAGGATTTTTATTGGGTATTATACTTTATAAAAGAGGTAAATAGAGATACATTAGGCTTGATCCCTGAGAGGGATGATTTTATAGCTTTGATATTAAGAGTGACCATGATTCATCTGAGAATGTTAATATATTTATTGTGGATGTGTCTTCTAGAAATTATTGGAGAATGGTTGGGAATGAATAGTTATTCAAATGTTAGAATCATCACGATATGGTTACGATAAGATTGGTAAATAAAGATAAATCATATACATGCCCCTTTATACTGAGAGGGTGTTCCATTATATATGGTTTGTATAATAAATTGAATTGACCAAGTATTTTTAGTGAACTAGGAATATTGGATTTATCATGGATTAATGGATTTGGGATCATTGAATGTAGTGTTTATAACTAAAATCTCTTTATAGAAGTTGGTATTGGGTGAGATAGGAAATAATTAACTTTTTTTTATTTAGTGGGGTTATAGGTTTGGACAAGATACATGAATAGATCATGTAAATGGGTTTATTGTTTTTATAAAATTGTATAATTTATAATGACTATGTTTATGTACTAAGTTTATGGACAACAGGATTGATGAGGATGTGCCTTGGAGACCAAGGATTCTTGGAGTCATAGTACACCCTAAAGGTGATTGGTTTTTCATGGAGTCCTAAGAAGAACATTGATGTGTTTCTGGATCAGAAACATCATAGCTACATAGGAATGACTATTTTACACCTTTCCTAGAAGTGGTTCATATTTTCCATGGTCCAATCCAGAATTACTCTAGGATTCCATCTCACATATTCTATGTACCAACATGGTCAGACGAACAACATGACCCATACACCATCTATAATTTTATGATTATTTCTTATAATCTAACTAATAATGAATCTAGGATTCCATCAATCATAATATTAGTACTTCCAAGGTATGGTTTAACATTATTCAACGACACTATCAGGTATCTTCTATGTATTTACCATTTTGATATTACCAATAAACCTAACACACCATATAAAATCTTTTGAATATTTCCATTTCAAAACCATCCATGTGACTAGTATTGAGCTGATTTTTTTAATGAACATAAATTTGTGTTTATTATGATAATTAATTATTTTCATGTTTTCTAGTAGCATTTTGTACTATGAGACAGAATGATGAAATTTATTTAAGTATGAGTCACTATCAGATAATGACTCACTATTGAGTTTGAGTCTCCCACAAAAAAGTCTCACCATCATGTGGAGACATCACCAAGAAGTCTCTCCACTAGGATGATATTTTTTCAATGTATCTAAGAGACTTAAAATCTATAATGAGTCACCACTAAGAGGTAAATGAGACAAAGTTTTAGATATTTTCAGATTATGTCTCACTGTTAGTAATAATATTTGGATAAGTGACAGAGTCAACTACCACTAAAATGAGTCACCACCAACCTGACTTACAACCATATCCCAACTCACTGCTAGATATTCTCACCATTCCAAATACTGAGCAACATACTCTGAGTCACCACCAGACATTATTTCACTACCAGTTAGATACACCACATGATATTTTTCACCATTCTAAATACTAACCACTACTATCTTATTTATTTTTCAATTACATGTTTCTAACAACTATTTTATGGAAATTATTTCACAAACATATTATAATGATTGTTTATTAATTTCTCAATATAGATTCACTAAATAATGTATCAGACCTAATTATGAGGAAGTACAATATTTAGATTTATTCTCACAATTATGCTTTAGCTACTGCTGCAGATAAAAGAGATAGAAGACTCCCTTGTGAGATGATACAATGTGCTAAAAAACTGAGATATACAAAGAGTTTCACATGTTACGTGACATAAAATTCATTACAAGAACAAGAAGATCCTTTATACTGCATCTTTCCTACACTCGAATTGGGAATATGAAGTACAACAAACATCTAGTTCTTTCCTAGTTTAAAAAAACAGTTTATGACACTCCAATTTTCTAAAATTTCTAAAACAAGACTCGATCCCTAGTACAAATCAATTTCAAGGATTCATGTGTTTCATAGAATACCAGACTAAGATATACTATCCCCTTACATATTTTATTTTCTCATCCATATTTTTTACATTTACATTATGAGTAGTGTGTTACTCTCCATTTCTAGACAAAAACATTATCTCCTACATTAAACTAGAAGATACTAAGATATATTCTCAACCCTTTTTAAACCTATTTGTAATGTGTTGTGGTAGAGGTCCACTTGTGGCCTTTTTATTTTTACTACCATAAAAATTGTGTAAGATTTCCCTGTGTTACTTGAAAATATTTCTAATTGTAATACCCAATCTATGATTTGGATCAAATGTTTATTTATAAACATCATAGAAGTAGTTGGTTTCCAAGTAGAGAGAACTAAGTCTTAGCTTGAGGATGAACCTCTTTTATTCAAATTTAACTATGTGTTTTCTTTGTTTTATTTCTATTCATTAAAACTAAATCTATTTTAAATTGAAAAAAAACCATTACTTTGATATTTTTTTATTAGAGTTTATATAATGTTTTGATTTAGTATGTTGATTTTAAATGTTAAAATAGTTTTCATAATTTTTCAAACTGAGACTTATGCAATCTTTGAGTAATATTTCAAAATATCGAGACTTTTATAAATATAATGTTTTAACTAAATCAGTTGTTTTATTTAAATCAATTTTGAATAAAAAAATTTATTGCGTACTACATTCATCCCCCTCTTGAGATACTCATTCTGAACAACATTTGATATCAAAGGATTAATCTTTGGTATTAATATTTTTAAAAACTTTTCAAATGTGATTTTATTTGTTCTTTAATGACATTAAATTTCATTTAGTTCTAAATTTAATTATTTAAATAGATAATATAATAGAAGTTTCTACTACCAAATAACCTCCTTTTTTCAATGGTAATAATTATTCTTAGTGGATTATCAAGATGAAAATGAATATATAAATTACGGGTTTGGAGATTTGGTCTACTATTGAGGATTAGTGTTATTTACCTAAGACTACTAGAAGAAATTGGGATGATGAATATATGTTATGCTATAATAAAAATTGTAAATTAATTAATTCCATTTATTGTGCCTTAGAAGATGAGTAATTTTATAGAATTTCTGCAAGTAATATTTATTATGAAATTTTCGACACATCAGCTATTTTCTATGAAGGAAAAACTAATGATAAATAGATGACATTGAATAAATATACCATTATGAATGATACTTTTAAGATGATGCCTGACGAACTGATTTTTGACATGTACCTTATGTTCGAAAAAATTGTTCACACACTATGCTCACTGGGAATTATTGTTTCTAATAAGGATTAGATCAGGAGACTCCTCATATGTCTTATAAAATATAGAGAGTGATGTTAATTCCAAATATAGGGTCCAATGATATGATAAAACTGCCAGTTAATGAATTAATTGGTAATTTAAATGTGTATGAAGAAGAGATGATTGTCAACAAAGAAAACAATGATGAGATAAAAAGAATGTCAGTTGGCTTCAATTCATCTGCATCTAAACAAAAGGAAATATAAAATACACAAGCTTAAAGTTCATGTGACAGAGAGTCACTTCCAGACAGTGATTAGGAAGTATCCCACATGCCCAAGATATTTAATAAGTTTTATAGAAAGAAAATTTTTTGAAGAACGCCGAACTGTAATGGAATATATGATAATAAGGGAAACTAGAAAAATGATTGATATAAGGATGATTATGAAATTACCTGTAATGAATGAAAAAGAAAAGGACATGCCAATGTATATAGTCCAAAATATAAATATAAAAAGAAATATGATGAAAAAGACCAAAGTTATTATAAATCAATGAATGAAACATTGAGTGCCTCTTAAGACTGCTTAAGTGATTCTAACCACAATCTTGAAGAAAAATATGATAGATCCATCATGTTATTCATGACTAATGTCTCTAAGATACCTATTGTTAATTTTTTTTACATATTTTGGAGAACTATTAAAATAAACATAATGATAATGACACGTCTTAGGAAGAATATTTTGAATATTATAATATTCTTGATGGCACTTTTATTGAACATAAGGATAAATATGAAGTTCTTAAGAGACAATATTTTTTATGTAACAATATAAAATATGATTTATCTATTGAGAAATAAAATAATGATCAACTATTAAAAGAAAACACATAACTTAAATATTATAACAAACAAAAGAAGAAGGATTTAATTTTTTTACAAATGGTAGAGAAACACTTAATTAGATTTTAGGAATAAAAATTTCTCCAAAATATATTATAGGTACAGTATATCTACCTCGATAGAGAAGAATACTATAAATCATTTTTTTACCTAAATATAATTATGAAATCTTAAAAATAGTTATTTTTATAGAGGAAAAAATAAATTTTTTATTACAAAAATATTTCATTATATTTATAAGAAAACTATTAAAAAAAGGTTTGTTCCTAAGGCCCTTATTACTAACAAATCAAGGCCCATGAAAATATGGCTACCAAAATCATTTTCTATAATGATTTTTTGGAGGAAAATTTCTCAGAGGCCTCCTATAAAAGTGTATGGTCCTTGAAAAATGGATGATCAATGAGTATTATTGAACAATATTCTATCTTCAAGAACCTAATAATGTTTCAGGGGGCTCTTTTCACCTTTGGTGGCAATTCAGATGTGAAAACAACTAACTTTAGCGAAATTTGTAACACCAATTATGTTTTAATTATGAAAGTAAAATTTTTTGTTGGTTTGATGAATAATTTTCTTAGCATCCCAAAATTATGTGATGATGGTTTTAATGTTAAATTTTAAAATAATACATGAAATTATTTTTATTATAAAGATGATTTAGTTTTTAATGATTTATGCAATGAAAATGTTTATATTATTGATCTTAATTCATTAATTTTAAAAAATGATCTCTTCCAAAGTAAATTTATTATAGAATATTGGATTTAGAATAGAAGAAAATGAAACAATAATATTTACTCAGAGAGGATGATTACTAGAAAAGGGCTAGTCATGGATCTACCCAAACTAGGGTTCCAAAATAACAAAGTCTATAACCCCTGCCAAAAAGGAAAATAACACAACATTTATTTTAAATTTATGAAAGAATTTTTAACTTCTCAGCCCCTTCAGTTGGTTTATATGGTTTTATTTGGACCATCTATAACTTCTAGTCTAAATGGTAAGAACCATGACTATGTACTAGTAGATGAATTTTCTTGGTATACTTGGTTTTTATTTTGAGTTCACAAAAGTGAATACTTTTGTTACTTTACCGTGTATGCTAGATCCTTAGAAAACATAAGTGGACTTAGAATTTAGACCCTATGAAGTGAAAATGAATGTGAGTTTGAAAATGAATACATTGGATCCTCTTTCTCACAGAATGGATATAATAATAAATTATCTATCTTAAGACTCCACATTAGAATAGAGTTGTTGAAAGAAGAAATATAATACTTCAAGAGATATCCTAGACTATGCTAATTTAATATAACTTACCTATATATTTTGTGGATGATTTTGTGAATAAAACCTGTTATATAATCAATACAGTTTTAATAAAACATATATTATAGAGGACCCCTTATGAGATTTGGAATTATAGAAAGCCTATGTTTAATTAAATTAGGTTTTTTGGTTGTAATGTTTTTATTCTTAACACTTAGAATAATCAGGATCAATTTTCATCCAAAGGTGATGAAGGAATTTTCCTGGGTAATTAACCTCTTGTAAGGCCTATAAATCTTTTAATAAAATAACCAAGACTATGGAAGTGTATATTCACATAAAATTTAATGAGACAAATACAAATGATCCTAAGAACCAATTAGATAATCTTGAGGTTGATTTACCTTTAATTAACATAAATTCCAAACATTTTTATTCAACAATGAAACAAGTAAAAAAATTATCCAGTTCTGAAGAAGTTCCCAAACATCAAACCAAAGTGAACATCCCTACTTTTTACAGATCTGTTAGGACCCTTATGTACCATCCTTTAGGTGTTGTAGTAGGATCCCTGGATAGGGGTACATATACTATAGAATCTCTACGAAATCAGTTTGATCATCAAACTTTCTTATCGCATCTTGAACCAAAGAACATCAATGATACAATTAATGTCTAATTCTAGGTAATGACTATAAAAAAAGAACTAAATCCATTTGAAATAAATAAAGCATGATAACTTGTGGATATAACCAATATAACCTTAACTATAGGAACTTAATTGATTTTTAGAAACAAGGAAGATGAGTCATAAAATATAGAAAGGAACAAACCTAGACTTGTTGAACAAGGGTATAGTCACGAAAGAGGAATAGACTACGAAGATACATTTTCACTAGTAGACAGACTTGAATCAATCAGAATACTTCTTTCATTTTCATATTTTCTAAATTTCAAACTTTACCAAATGGATGTCAATAGTGAATTATAAAATTGGTTTATAGTTGAGGATGTTTTTATTGAACAGCCCAATCGATTTCAAAATACAAATTTTCCAAATAGTGTTTTCAAATTATCAAAAGTTGTATATGGTTTAAATCAAGCTCTTAGTTATTGGTATGATAGGCTCAGTTCCATTATAATTACAAAATGTTTTTTAAAAGGTATAGATAATCCTAACATATTTATAAAATGAATTTCAAAAGATATTTTAGTTTTAAAAATTTATGTAGATGAAATTTTTTTGGATTATCTAAAAACTCGTTGTGTATGAATTTTTAAAAAATGATGAAAAATGAATTTGAATTGAGATTGATGGGTGAACTCAAATTCTCTCTTGGTTTTAAAATTTTTCAAAATAGATAAGGATTCATTTTGAACCAATGTAAATATATTATAGATCTTTTAAAAGGTATTATATTGTGTGGCACTAAGAGTATTGATACTCATAAGAGTACAAATTGTAAATTGGATCCTATTGATGCTAGGAAACTAGTAGATCAAACTAGTTATATAGATATGATTGGATGTCTTCCATATTTTTTTCTATCTGAATTGATACTATGTTCAACGTGTGTACGTGTGATTGCTTTCATGAAAATACCAAAGAGTCAAAATTGGGTTCTGTAAATATTTTTGAAATATCTCTAATATACAACCAATTTATGATTGTTCTATCCAAGATTTATAGAATTTTAGTTAATCATTTATTCTGATACTAATTTTTGTGGATATAATTTAGATAGAAAAAGAACTTCTATAACATGTCACCTTTTAAATAAGTCTATATTTTGATGGTTTGGTAAGAAACACAATTATGTTTCACTTTCTTCTACTGAAGTTGAGTACATAGCTATATGTAGCTGATATGCACAAATTTTCGGGATGAAACTCACTTATACACTATGGATATCAATTCCAACAAGTCCCTATAAACTGTGATAATACATGGGCTATAAACATCTCTAACAATCTGGTATCACATTCTAGAAAAAAACATATTGATATAAGACTTCACATTTGGGGAGATCATTTTCCCAAATGTGATATCACTCTTAAATAAATTATTAAAAAACATTATCTTATTTATATCTTTACTAATAACCTTAATTATGGGAGAATGAACTACATAAAACCTGAATTAGGTATGATCAATTTTTATTATGCTTCACATTATGGGACTCACTATTGTAGATTTCTTGCCATTGAAGATGTATCACCATTATTAATGTATCACATTTTTGAATGTCTCACCATTAATACTTCTCCCCATTATCATTTCTTACCATTATATATTTCTCATCATTGTAAACATATCATCGTTTTAGTTTCTTGCAGTTCTATGTCTCACCATTAGAGTTATCATGAAATTTCCAATTTTGTTTGTTTGTTTCACGTTGACTGTTTTTATACTATCAATTTTTATTTCATAATAGTTTATTTAATTTTCTTTGACTTGATTCAAATGTTTTTGGAATTTTTATTTTACAAATCCCTAAAAACTCAAATGATATTAATTCAATACTTCATCTAATTCCATTTTTCACCTCTCTCATTACTTTTCTCTCAAACCTTGTTACATCCTTCCTTCTCTTGTTTGATTTCCTACCTTCACCATCTTCTATACTAATTTATATATTCTCTATGACTAAATTAAAGCATCCTTTAGTCCCTTTTATAAACGAGTTGTGTATTACAAAGAAGAAAAAAGGATAATCGAGTCGTCCTACGGCTTTAAATCCATCAAATCCCAATCTCACAAATTGGGTTATGACACCCAAAAAGAAATTTCTGGATGAATGGATGTTTTCAAGTATTTATATAGTTCGTTATGTTATATATAACCAAGGATGGGTGGAATGTTTCTCTTCCAACTAGAGAACATTCTATAATAGGTTAGTATATTTGTTTTACCAGTTTGTAGAGCTGTGATTTGAAGAGATGAATATTGGATAAGAACACAGATCAATGGCCACATGGTTTTGTTCCCATCAAGCCATAGGGACGAGAGTTTGAAAGATACATATGAGGGAATGCTTAAATATTATCAAGGAACTATTCCTAATTATGGTTATAATTTTATCTCATAAGATTCCTTAGCTGGGTTAATAGGTGATGGAATAGTTAGAAGACTAGTAGGTTCTAAGTTGGATAATGAATGCTAGTTAGTTTTAAAATTCAAACAACATATGTTTTTACCATGGAAGGGTGACTATTATACTTTTAGGCATCAATATGTCTATTTATTATGTCTTATGAAAATTGGACACAAGATAAATCTTTTTAGATACCTTATAATTCACATGATGGAAATGATCAAGCCAACTTCAAGATCCAATTCCTTTATCTTCAAAAAACTAGATTTATTCTATGTTAAAAGAATAATTATAAGTTAATGAATATGAAGAAGTTGTAATGGATTGTGGTGGATCTAACATCACTAGAATAATATGCAGAATTATGAAAATCAGTTGGAACCCTTGGAAGAAGAAACATGTAGCTGATAATGAAAATATTTATGATGACTTTAAAACTATAGAACATTCTTCCAGACCGAACGTTCTTGTCGACCCTAGTCTAGATCCTATTGAAATTGTTGAGTACTCTCATAGTGATTATAATTAATAGGATTCTGTATCTATGAATGAAGAGGGGAGGAATTTTTTTTGATGGGGGAAGTGGCCTTGAGATTCCCCCTAGATCTCTGCTATTTAATATAGAGAACATAGACCAACTAGTTCTATCCTATAAATAGATTAACATTTGAATGAATATAGTTAAGAAGAAGAGTATGAAGTTTGATGTGAATGAAAAGTCAAGAGGAATTCCAAATCATATCAGAATAATGGACATGGTGATGAAGAAAAAGATGAAAAAGGAGATTAAATTGGAATACGGGAGATGAAAACAAGGGTGGAAATGGAGATTATAATTATGATTATTGTGACGATGAGGATGATGAAAGATGGTTATAGTGCTAAAATTTGTATAGAGGATGTTTAGATTCCTCAAGATCTTCTCAATTTTCTAAGAGGTTCTATTTCTATATTAGATGAGAGGCCCTACTTTGTCAATGAAGTGGATGTTGCTATTAAGGAAGAAGGATATGCCTTAGTTGAGGTGGAGAAGTCCCCTAATTTAGATCATAATCCCAGTACTAGAGAAAAGAGTGTTGTTTAACATTATATGGATTTGTAGATGAGGGTTGTTGCAATTTTTGAGAAGATAGACGCTGATCAGATTGAGGAAGAGCCTGCTAGTATTGAGAAGTTTGTTGTTTCATAGAGTTTAGGAGCTCATATTTCTATTGAGAACCATGCTGTTGTGGTCCAAAATATTTTTTTCCTACTTTTGTGGTATCTATAGTTGAAATTCAATCACTAGTTGAGTTTCATAGTAAACCTTTTGATAGTTGGATAGACCTGATGTCAAAAGAATGGGGTTTATTTTCTCAATGTCCACCAAGGAAGGCTGAACCAAATACTCATGAAGAAAGAGAACCTAAGGGATCATTAATTGACAAAAATGATACTTGTAATGAGATGATGATGTTTTAGTCCTAAACAATTTCTTATAGTCTGGTTGTCCCAATAGTTCTGGTTTATGTGGCCAACAAGGGTGACATATATTTTCCTTGTGAATGACTGATTTCTAAGTTCTATTTGATGTTATGAAATCATCCTACCTTGGTTTCTATGTTATGTGAACAGGATTCCCATTATTTCATTCAATTAGTTATATAAAACAATCAACCAAAATGATGCCCCATATTCAAGAAGTGGAAATTGAGAAAAGATGGTTGGAAAGTTAGTTAGAGTCCATAAAATCACCAACAGAAGAGATAGTAAAATCCATTATTACTTTTTTGTATTCCAAACTATAGAGGGTGAAAAACTTTACATCAATAGATTTTAGTTTCACTGATCCTCCTCCTCCTCCTATTTTTGATGCTAAAAGGATCTAATCTATTCTAATGGAGGAATTTCATGATGCTGCCACTTCAAGTGTTTTTTCAGACCAGCCTTAGGTGACCTTCATCAGGATAAGACAATGATGTTGTACTAAAATTGCGTAAAGAGTATTCTATGTATATGATTTATGATAGAGAGGCTATCAAAAAAACCATCCAGTATAACCTGTCTCAAAATTTCCCCAATAATCAGCTGAATACTCATTATAAGTTTCTTGTTTAAAATTTGAGGTTAGCTCCTATGACACAATATTTATAAGAGCAAGTAAACATGCTAAATATCATGACTAAAGTACTACTATGTTTCACAGAAGAGAATATATACTTATTCAGTTCTATGTAATGAGGTGAAAAAATAATCAAGGATTTAATAAATCACATGATGCCTTTTTTACATGTGCATGGAACTGCTATTTTGGCATACAAGGCTAGGGACTGCCCATCTGACTCCTCCTACTATAGATCCAGAGTACTTCAAACCAGGAGTGACCAGAGAACACCATGAACCTCTTCTAACTCATTTCCATCCATTTTCTATCACTCCCATACAATATTTACAACACCTCAATCCAATCATAATCCTAGAACCTTGGCCTCCTTTAGCTATAGCTACTGCTCTAACAACTATTCTCTTAGTAAATATTTACGGGCCTTCTTCCTCATACTAGGACAAAAAAACAAATTTGGATCCTTCAACCAATCCCATAGAACATTGATGAGTAGAAATTGTTTCTTTTATGGGAATTTTGGTTTTCAGTAACTTTTTGTGGCTACAAATCAATTATTTTTTAATGGAACTTCTAAGGTTTTTCTTGTACAATTTCTATTTCATTTAATATTTTATTCATATTCTACTACTTTTCCTATTTTACCTATTCCCTTTTTGATAATCCAAAAAGGGGACTATATAGAATTTATTTATGAGTAATATTTCTTTTATACCATATATGTTGTGTACCTTTCCTTTGATACTATTTGTCCTTTCTTTTTCTTTGATACAATATGTGTAAATTTTTTGGAACTTTATTTGATACCATGTGTATAAAATGACATGATTTGTGATCATAAAAAAGGGGAAATTGTTTAATTTCATGTTTTAATGATCATTGAGTCTTGTTTATTATGATATTTAACATTTTCCATGTTTAATTTCTTGTTTTAAAGTCTTTGTGGGGTTTTTTGCCAACAAAGTAATTCCAGATTTCACAGAATTCTTCTATGATTATTTAATCATAGAGACACACACTGATTAGGGGATTATTTATCCTTATATAGGAAAATAGATCCCTATAATCCATTAAACTGGGATTTACAAAATCATCAGTGAAACAACACTTTCGCTACATACCACACATCTCTCGTGAACCATTTTACTTACGCTCTGCTAACCATTCCTCCTACAAGAGATCAAAAATCGCCACCTCATTTCTATAAACAACACCCATCATAGTTTATCAATACTCTAAATTTATTTTTCAACTAAAATTCCCTCCTGTGAACTGGAATTACATCCACGTACAACGATCCTTCCCATGAACTATAAGACTTCACCTCTAACCTCCTTCACTCTGCAAACCATTCCTCTTATGTAGTCCACACACTATTCCTGCTTTGTGGTATTTGGTTCACCATTCCACATACCAAAATTCATGATCCACAAACTATTCTTGGATAATTGTTCGAAGTCCACTATTCCTTTTCTGAAACTCCTCTTTTTCCAAAGAAACAAACTCCCAAATTTGATTCTAAAGAATTTCACAAACACTGGGAAACAATGCGACATTCAATACTAATTTTAACCTCAATAATAAGACTAAGTTACATGAACAATTCCTGATCAACCCAATATGTATTAACAATAATCACCAGCCTTACTTCATTTATAAAAAATTGATAGATTTTATTCCAACAATCTCCCCCATTGGGTTTGTTGGCAATCCACAGCTAAATTCAATAAATCACCAACAATAATCAAAACCCGATACACAGGAAACAACTGATCCAACAACACTCTTAGTCTAAAAGAACAATGATCATTGTAGAAAAAAATAGTTTAATCATGAATTGGATTTTCATGTCTTGGAATGCTTTAAATATGTCCATGTAATCTCTAACAGTTTTCTCATGACACCAAACTTATTTTTTAATTCTCATTCTCCCCCATTATAACTCATTGAATTTTTCATAAACTCAAAAAAAATTCATAAAAACATTCCATAATCCTCCATTATACATTCTCCATTATCCATTCTCTATACTATTGAATTTATCTATTCTCCCCATTGGAAATGAACCCAATGAAACAAATTATGACTTGTAGAGCTCGAAGAACACTTCCCTTGTATCGTATCTCTCCCAAAAACTGGAATCACATTCCAAAACATATTAAAATAGTTAAAACTATAGAGGAGAGGGGATTATCTATGACCTCCTCATAAACTGGGTGGTGGTTAAACATTGAGGTTCACCCGATATATCTCAAACACAGCCACAACAAGTAGTTTAGTCATAAAATCAAACACGTGCTCACTGATTCCCACATGATCCATTTTAATCAATCCTCGTTCAAAAATTTCCTTGATAATGTTATATCTGATTTAAATGTTTTTTTAATAGAATGATGAACCAGATTCTTCATAAGATCAATTTCCCTCTAGTTATCACAGTGAATCACCATTGTTTGTTTCACTTCATCACCAATATTCATCATCTGTTTCTTCATCCATAGTAGTCGAGTGCATGCCTTAATAGCGGAGATGTAATCTGTTTCACCTGTACTAATAGAAGTGAGTTACTATTTCTTTTTCAACCATCCTACACATTTCTTCCCATTATAGAATGCTCCACCACAGGTGGAATTTCTCTAATATACATCTCAAGCCTAGGCAACATCAGAAAAGGTGGATAGTTCACTATCTCTTCCTGCATCAAAGTACAACCCTTAATTATGAGTACCTTGAATGTACCTTAGGATTATTTTTACTACTTCCATAAGTTCTTCCTTCAGATTACATTAAAATAAATCCACTAATCATTTTTAAAAGACAATATTTGGCTATGTCACACTCATGTATAATATTCTTCCATTGATTCTCCTATACATCATGGAATCTATATATGTCCCACCTTCATGATTTCCTAGTTTTTTAACAAATATAATCAGAGTTTAAATTGTTTTAGAATCATGCATATTAAATTTCTTCGGCAACTATCATTAATACATTTTTAGGTAAATGAATGTGTAGTATCTCCAATGAGTCACTTACATCCCTAAGAAGTATTATATTTTACCAATCATAGAAATTTCAAAATATGATTTCATTTGGTTGGAAAATTCATCCACCGGCCCCTGTCTGCATCATCTAAATATAATATCATTTACATACACTAGAACCATTAATTGTTCATTATAATAATTCTCCACATAAATATTATGATATTATCCTTCTCTTTAAAATTTGAGCTTCTTTAGATAAGAATCTAGATGAGAATACCATGCCTGTGGTGCCTATTTTAAACGATAAAAATCCTTCATTAATTCGTAAATTTTCATTTAATCATTACCAAAAAGTAAGCCCACTGGTTGTTCAATGTAGACTTATTCTTTAATAACATCATTTATGAAATCTCTATTGACATCCAATTGATACACTTTGTATACTCTATGAATTTCCATGGAACGAAACAGTCTGATTGACTACAGTCTAGCAACTCGAGTAGATGTTTCTTCAACATCAACACCTTCAATCTATGAATAGACTTCACAAATTAGTCGTGCCTTATTTCTGATCACATTTCCATTATTTTCAAATTTATTTTTGAAAATACACTTCATAAAAAACACATTTTGGGTTTTAGGTATCTTAAATAGACCTCATGTCTGATTCATATCAAACTGATCCAATTGTTTATTCATGGACGTAACCCATGATTAGTCCTTTGTAGATTTTTCTAATGAGGATGATTATAAATCTAATAGGAATGCATATTGTGCATTATTACTCATAATCCTTTTCTACGTGGGTGAATTCAAATCCTCAATGAAGTTGGATCAATCAATTTATGCTCTTCAATTTCTCTTTTGGGGTTCATAAGAATTTTATTCAGTCATGGATGTCTATTTTGATTTTTTTTCTAAGTCAAAACCATGATGTGATTCTTGAGTGTTTTTCATGACTTCATATAATGCTGTGTATGAATCTATTCCATGCCAAAATTTACCATCATCATAAACCATAACATTAGATGAATTTCATGAGACAATCATGGTTTTGTCTTCCATGATCTTCACTTATATACAATCAAATTTTTTTTTACAAAGATGTTTATTGAAACATTTTTTTTATTTTTAATTCACTGAATTTTCGAGGAATATTCTTTCGTCTGAATCATCACCATACATTCCTATATTTCATTCTTTGTTCCAGTTAAAGTATTTAATTACAAAACATGAAAATACATCAATGAAGGTTTCTTTCCAAGACATTACTCATATGGTGTGTTGGGTTTCCCTATATAAATTCTTGTTCGGTTTTGAATATAAACCGCATATTTAACAACCTCTTTCTAGTGATGGAAATAGATATGAATATCAATCATCATAGTTATGGCCACATTATTCTCCTGTAGATTCCAACACTCAACAACTCTATTTTGGTGTTGTGTTCTCATAGTAGCCACCTGATGTTGTATTCCATGTTTCTCTAGGTAATTTTTAAATTCAATGGATGTGTATTCCCCTCTATTGTTAGACCACAGAAATTTGATTTTCTATTTAGTTTCATTATATAAAATTCAGTGATATGTTTTTCATGCAATAAAGAACTTGTTGTTTCCTATGTATAACCATCACACAAAATGTTCTACTATAATCATCAATGAAAAGGATGAAGTAACTTTCTCCTTATATTCCAACAAAATTTATCAGACCTCGTACATCTATATGAATGAGATCAGGAATATATTATTCTCTTTTCTTATTTGGTATATATGAAATACACACTACCTTTCCCCATTTTCATGAATCACATGTCTTCTCATTATCATGCTCCAGATATGGGATATCTATGAAAATATTAAGTTTATACATATTCTCCATATCTTGTTGATTGATGCGACCCAACCTCCAATTCCATAAGTTGTTCACTCCTTAAACTATCATGAAATTAATGTTCTCATTCCTATCAACCTGATATATGTTTCCATCTGTTCTACATCCATTAATGAGATAATTCCCTGTTCTTCCTTTTATAGTGCACTCCTTTTGACTAAATGTCACAATAATTCTTGAGTCACAGAGTTGGCACAGACTCATGAGATTGTGACACAACATGTTCACATAAAGAACATTGGTCTTCTTCATCTAACCATTGTCTAGTTTAGTACTTCCACTACCATTGATCCTTAAAGAACCATCAATATGGAATCTCAATATTACATTGAATTTTTTATTGATATTTTTTAATAGTTCTACATTTACATCATATGGGATGAGCATCAGCTACCATGAATCCATGTTCGTCTGTTCTTTGTTACTTTGAGAGCCACTTCTATAAGGTTGTATGTTTGAATTTTCTTATTTTAATTCTATGAGATATTATATTGCGTGAAGGAAAAAGATAGACTTTAAGATCTCTAGTGGAGAAATTATATTTCTAAGAGTGACACTGTTTGGTTGGAGAGTATTGACTTTTCCTTATGTTTTGTATGAATTGTTGCTACCATTCCTCTCCCTGCAGTCAACAGCTTTATAGCCAAAGATAGAACACTGAAATTTTTTTCCATAGAATGTAATTATTCTGTAATAATTGGGATATTAATTCATTATCCTTTTATGACTTCTTATATCATCCCCATTCAATTATCTCCATGCCTCTTCATAGTGTGACATGGTGTGTCCTAGATGACCACAAAATTTCCTTTTCATAAGTGGGAATGAATTTTCACTCATATTACTTCCCATGTAAATTTCTTTTGGAGGGTATTTTGACTACCTATCATACCAGGATATATGAGAATAGTTTTTTGTTATCCTTTTAGTTTCAATTATGGGTTTCTTCTTCAGTACTTCAGTTGACTTTTCAACCTATCCAACTTTTAGTTGCCTTTTTTTAGACCCATTTTATTTCCAACATTTGATGTTTCATAATCACAACTGATTCCACTGTAACCCATTCACATAGTTATTTGGTCATTAAAAATATTTTCAACTCCATTAGAACCACACCACTCATTGCACAACAAATTAGTATCTAAGAATTATTTGAAATGTATTTTCTTATTTGTTTCTTTTGAGACTGATTCAATTTCAAGTTTACTCCTCAGAGTAATAAATTATTCTTCTAGGACATAAACAATACTGGAATTCTCTTATAGTCTAGAGGTATGGTCATTGATGACCATTACATGTGCTTAAATTCTGATTTTTAGTTCCACTGCTTTTTTGTACTCTCCATGATTGATGATTATACATTCACAAGGTCTTCTAGTTGTTCAATTATAGATTTAATAAGATCAAAATATTATGATGATTCTTAAAAAATTGTTCGCCATGAATTTCATATCTTACATTGATACTCAATACTACCAAAATAATCCTTAAGTAGCATATTGGGATAAACATTAGTGGTCACCTGATGATCTCCAACATTATATTTTAATGATTCATTTTTTAATGGTATCCAACATGGAAGCATGGTTTCCAAAAATAAATTCTTTATTCTACCCCAAAGAATTAATTATCATCTCCTTATTCTTCATAGACAAAACACTTTAATTGTAATTTTATACTAGATTTGAAGTCTCTCATTTTGATAAACAATTTTTGAGGCTTCTAACTGTCTCTTGTTTCGCTTTCTTTATCATCAAACACTCTTGGGAACTGAGAGGAAATTTTACAAACTCTTCCAAAATTAAAACAAGTTAGAGGTAACATACCTTCAAATTTCCATGATCCCAACTTGAATTTCTTATAAATGAGAGAATTAATTTCTTTTTCCAATTTATATTTATCAACACTCTCTCCTAAAATTTCTAGTTTCTCCATTGATTTTAATTCTATATCAATTATTACATGAATCATTTGATCATTAGGTTTAACTCCCATTTCATTAGCCACCGGAATACTTAGTAGATAATCCAACGAATGTTTATACGCATCCTTTTTCTTCAAGTGATGATGCATTTGTATTGTAAATTTGTGGAAGTCATATCTGAATCTAATTTAAAATATCAATTTCTTTGATTTCTTCACCAAGTCCTTATATTTAACAAAAAATTTAGTAATTCAATTAAAAAATGCATCAGCATTTTCAAATGGATTCATTTTTATATCATTGAACTTTTTTGTGGAAAAACATAGAGTTTTGTATCCTTTAATTTGTTGTCTCCATTATATTTGTTCACTATTTTTCACACATAAACTTCGATGAGGTATAACTCATCAATTTTAGATATATCTAATCAGAAAGAGCCGCAATGAGGGCATTATGTGCTTGGGAATATGCATTAAGCATTTTCCGATATGTATCAGTCATAGACATCCTGGTTGGATCAGTGACTGGTATTCCTTATGTAGTTGAAAATATGCCTTCCCTTATAAGAGATATTAGATTATATCATATACAATTATTCTATATCTAAAAGTTTATTCATTTAATGAGGGGTAATCCCCTAACATTTACTGTATTCTTCACTGTAGAAATAAAGGATAGATTTCACACCAGCAAACATTACCCTCTAATAAAACTTGAAGGACCCCGAAACACCCTGAGAGGGGAGGGGTGAATCAGGAAGTCAATTTTTTTATTTTAAAATGAATGATCTTGTTCCCATGTTGTTAGGAACCTTTTATACTAATCTGATGAGAATGTATAAAAAAAGAATCACATTCAAAGCAATGGCATGACAATTTTACATGGTTCCCAACGAAAGTCTGTATCAAAGGACAATATACCGATAGGTTGTTGGTTGTACTAAAGTCCACTAATCATCAGTAGTTATGGATTATAAAAGTTTATCATAGTCAACCTGTGCCAGGAACTCTGCCAAAACATTATTTCAGAGATTTCACACTGTGTCCCTCAGATCACTTCCATTGACCCCCCTTGCTCAATATGTTGGGAAGAATCTGAAATCAGAATATTGACATGATGTTCACCTAAATGGGTTTGAATTTAATCATTAATCATCAACTGTATATTGATTATCTTTTGAATTTTAGTTTTTACCCACATATGAAGTTTACTTTTCCATGTACTGATATTTTGTGAACTGCTCCTCTGCGAACTAACCTTCTTCCTCCATGTAATGTGCTCTTTACTTCATGTACTACCCTACTCTGCATACTACCATTATCTACTACGTACTACCTTGCTCATTGTACTACCCTACACTGCGGACTTCCCTACTATGTGTACTACAAATTCATCCTTCACAAACCACACTACTCTACGACCTGTCTCTACTTCCCCTCTGTGTAATGCAAGAACTCTGCAGAAGGAGTTCTTCCTCTGCATACTATCTCTCCTATGCATGCATGTCTTCCAACAAACTATCCTCCTTCCTCCACATACTAGCTTCCTTGAACTGTTCTAGATTTCATCAAATTAATTTAATATTTTTAATTAAGGTCTTTTGGGGTGTTTTCTTCTGGCGATCCACTTCCAGATTTCCCCAAATTTATCTGTCATTTTTTAATCTCAAATCGAGACACTATTGAATGTATTGGTTCTATTTATATAAGAAAATAGATCCAAATAATTTGATAAAATGAGATTTACCAAATCTCTATTGCAGGATAGCTTTCATTGCGTACAACACATCTCCAACAAACCATTTTCCTTATAATCCATGAACTGTTCCTCCTATGTGGTAGCACAAATCACTACCTCGTATTTGAAAATGAAACCCTTTGTTGTTTATCAATACTCTCCCTTTATTTTGTAAATGACACATCATCACATGAATCTTCAGTGCTTCTACATACAATGATCCTTCCCAAGAACTGTATGTCTTCACCGCGAACCTAATTCCTCTACAAACCATTCCTATTACACGGTCTGCATAACGTTCCTACTTCATGGTTCACGGTTCCCCATTCCACATTCCAAAATTCATGATCCAAAAACTATTCCCAAAACATGTTTCATCATCTGCGATTACATTTCGAAAACACTTCCTTTTCAAATAAAATCAAACTTCTAATTTTGAGGCCCAAAAGATTTTTAGACACTATGAAACTATGCAACCTTCAATACTACTTTCAACCTCAACAACAAGACCACATTCCCTGAGAAATCTTTGATCAAACCAATGTAGATTGAAAAAAAAACAAACCATACTCCACTTCTAGAAAATATTATCCTCGGTTCTAAAAATAATCATTACGATATGGGGTGATTGAAGTTTATTGGGGTAAGGAAATAGGTTTTTGGGGAATGTCTCTCAACTTGGGGATGAGGTTGTTGGAGTTGTGTGCACTCAATATAAGTCTCACGAGGTGGTGTTGATTTTTTTTTCAAAGTATCCTTCATAGTTGAGTAGATTATAGTGATGGTTTTAACCATTAATTTAGAGGAGGGATATTTTATAGGTGTTCATGGGATAATTGGGTGATTGAGATAACCATATATAAGAAATGGGTCATCGTGTTTGGGATATGGTTGTTGAGCTGGTTGTTAGAACATGAATTTGTTGGATATGATGCTTGTTTCATGATGTGTAACTATTTATTACGGGCATAATTTATATTGTCTTTTGATAACCATGTTATCTTGTATCACTATGTGTATGAAATTTTATAAAATGAAAAGAATCATTCTGATGTTATAAACCATTGGTATATTTCCCAACTCCGACACTAGAGGAAGCATATAAAGGGGTTAAACCTTAGATTTGTTGGAATAGTGTGGAGGGAGTATTATTATTTCTGTTATTGTTTATTGAACCATGCATACAATTTTATATATTTGGATATTATATAGGGACACCATTTTTGGTTTTCTACTAAGTACACACACCCAATACATAGGTCTTCTATGATTTATGTAAATACTATGGTTAAATATATAGGTAAGGGAAAGAGATACACATCTATATAATTATAATGTTTGTCGTGATTTGGATTAATAGGATGGATGGAACTATTTTTTAAGGATGACCGAGTGGATTATCAAATCCCATTTGGGATTCAAATTGTAATTTTCAACCTATTTATATATGAACAAACTCTGGAATAACCAATTCATGTTTTATTATTATTTTGGAATTGTAGATATAATTTTTATATAAAATATGTAATTTTTTATGATGTTATATTTTCTATGGTTTGTGTTAAATTTTGTTTTATTTCTTCTGTGTTTGGTTATTAATATTCATAAACACCCCCAATCACACTTTATCCCCTCTTTACTAGTTGAAAACCATTGGTTCAGGGTAGGGAACACAAGGTTAGATGATCACCATTATACTTTCTATTTGGGGGATCCAAGTCATGGAATCTATGACACACCTATTGTGTGGTAGTGTAGAAGATATTAATTATTTTGCTAAAAGAACACAAATACTGACTAGGGATATCTCACTTGAGGATATTTCACAATCAAATAACTTATGATTTCAAATTCACTTGTTATATATTTGAAATTTTATATTTTTGAAATGAGTTAAATTTTTGTTTTTAGTTTATGAATGAAAAACATAATAGAGAATATGTAGATGCAATTAAAATAGAATGAATGCAGATTTGATAGAGAAGAGATTATCTTGAGATAGTCATACTGAGAGGACCATCACTTTATTCTTTAATATTGACATAGATGTCACACCTCAAAAAATAAGTGGTTATATTCTTAAAATATGGTTGTGTGTATATAATAAACTTAATGATTTCCAAGTACATTGTATAGATTACTCATTGTAGTGAAAAGAGATTAAAAAGAAGAAGTTAATATATAGAATATTATAACAAGAATTTTTCTCACTATAGATCATCATTTGAGTAACTCAAAGAAAATAAGAAACATAAACATGGGATTAATCATTAGATTACTATCCTGTGACATTATTAGAGTTATATTCTAGTGATTAAGTGTATTATAGTCCATATTTTAGATTGAATGAGGAGAGAAAAAAGATATATAAATAATTAAATGAGAACACTTCACTAAAAATATTCAACTATTCAATGATGATAAAGAAAAAAATTCAAAAACTAATAATAATTATTTTGACTCCTTTAGTTTCATAATGTAGTGGCCAATACCCTTATTTCCAAGTAATCTCCCCTATTTATTCAACAAAGTGGAGGAATCTGGTTAAAGATTACATATAAGAATGTTTAAAAAAATTGAGTCAAAAGTAATTCCTATTTTTGTGATATATAGATGACCCTATAAATTATTTTGATACATGTTTTTCTTGTTAAATTATTTTTTTGATTCCATTAACTTGTGTCAAAATTTAATGACAATCAAGGAATATATGATGATGTTATGATCTAATCAATGTAGTAAGGTCTATTAAAATGAATATATCAATGATATGACCTATAGGATCATGTTCTTAATCATGTATTATAATCCATATTGTGGAAATCAAATAAAATATGTATCTCCATATGTGAATTTTTTTAAACAAATTTCAAATTAAAATTAAATACATTGAATATTTCATAATAAAAATACAGAAGTTTAGTCATAAGGGAAGAACTAGAAATTCAACAAAGTTTCCAAATTCAAGTTCAAATTTTAAATTAATATTAAATCAGCTCAAAAAAATTATGTATTTACCAGTTAATATCAAAGATGAATAAAATGAATTTAAAATACATAAATAATCCATTTTTTCCATTCAACACAAATTATTCTTTTTATCCATATACATGACAATTACTTGAAAATTAACATTTTTTTGGGATTTTTGGAAACTAAAATGCACTTTAAAAATATGAAAAAAATTGAATCTATTGATTCCCCATACTAAAACATTGAACTCATGGTAAATCTAATGAATTTCACTTAATAAAAATGAATTATCTTAACTAGGTTAAAGTACACATACAATAAAATATAGGAAACAAAAATTCATTCAGCATTAAATATAAAATGTCTCCTATTAAATTCACATCAAATTTTCCAATTTAATTTAAGCTAAATTTCATGTTCTAGGTTTTGGAATATAATGTAATTTAGTGGAATTAATATTTTAATAATTGATAATATCATGAAAACCTATATTTGAAGCTTCTTTTACCAAAGATATATATTAAACATCCCTAATACATCCCAAATGACATTATTTTATTTCAATTTACCCCTTCTTTATCTGGTGTTCAATATTCCCCTCACCATAATTTAAACTTTTTTATAGTCACGCAATATATTATATTGTTTTTATTTTTTTAAGAATTTGTTCTTGGTAAAAATATCAAATTCATCACCTTGTCTTACATGATCCCCTCACAACACTTGTTGAAACAGTTATAAAAAGATAATTATTCTATTAATGTTGATTTTTTTCTTTCCCAAAACATGAACCACATTTTTTTAATTATTTTAATATTATTTTTTAATATTATGACTTTTTTTCAGGGACTAATATATCAAATAATTTGATGGTGGATCAAGATTATTTGATTTGAACCACCACATGTTGTTTCTTCCGGATTATATTCCTTCAAATCAATTAGACAGAGTCATATAGATTGAGTTCATCCATTCCATACCCATGGAAATAAGATACATATTAAAGGTGATTGTATCATAAAGAATGGGTCCTTCTCCTTTGGTTGAGCCATAACTTCTTTGGAATCTTAACTTCTAGGGACTACTCCAAATGTGTTGTATCTGCATAAAGATAAATTTAGATAATAAATATTCTTGAAGAAAATAAAAACATGAAGAATAAATACCAAAATATTTCACTTCAATGTAGTTATCTTATGACTTGGTTTCTATTTGAAAGGCCATTGATAAACCATTATATACCCCAAATAGTTGATTTTTAATGGGTTCAGGGGGTTCTATTTCCCCTAATCAGGTGTATAATCATTTTCCTCTTCATACCTTAGAGAAATCCGCATATTGGATGAATATGAAACATTAATTAATGTAGATTCATACTCAATTCATTTTAAATGAAATTAAAAGAAATTTTATTTAATTTAATATTATTTACTATAGTTCTCTATGATATAATTTATTTTTAGTCGAATGTTCCTCTTAGAGACGAGTTCTAGGTTATGTAGCATGGTAGTTATATTCCTCCATATTTTATTAAAATTCAACTAGATGGGTGGTTTCTTATTTTTATATCTAGAGATAGGTAGGGCGGTGTTATTTTTTCATTCTAAAAGTTGATAGGAGCATGTTACATGTAAATGCTTAAAAAATCATTAAAAATTTTATCCAAATAATTTTTATCTTCCATAATCCCCTATATAGAAGGTTTTCTTCAAAAAATTCAATATCAAGTGTTATGTAAGGTCCAACAGAAAATATTCACAAAATTCATCCTTGTCATCCTTGTGTTCTTAAATAGTAAATATGAGTGGAGAATTGTATCCTCCACTGCTTCTAGTTTTTTCTTCAGTGGATTCTCTTGGTAGTCAGGGATTTATACATTTATCCATTTCTCATGGGACCATAGAGCTTATATATCTATTTTAAATCTTTATATCAGATATTCTTATTTTCTTTCAACGGAGTGTGGTTAGTCCATGTATAATAATTTTAATTTCAATACATCAATGAGAAAAATTATTATTTTTACATTTTGTTACAAACAAGGATGTTATATACAAAATCTGAATAAAAATAATTATTAAAGACTGCTTACCTCCCCAGAAATAGTGATAAGTTTTTCACTCCTATTATAGGGTGGCATAAAAAATGCAATTTACTTCCTAATATGAAATAGTTGATGACTAGATTCATCACAAATGAGGAGCTTTCAAATTTCAATAACTTCTTTTTTAAAATTCACTTATAATATTTTGGTTATTTTCTATTTTTGAATTCTATTATATTTGTGGTTCTAATAGATAATTAGAAAATCGATAAGTATATATGAAAATTCAATGGAAATGGAATTAACATGGGTTAGAAATAAAGGATATTCTTCTAATAGAGTCATCTAGAGAGAAACATCATTATATTGTTTCATAATCCCTTAGTGATCACACTTCATTGTATCAGAGAACATCTTCTTCTAAGGTGATTTTGTGTGTATAGTGTTCTAAATTATTTCTTATTTAACAAAACAAGTCCTTCATTGATGGGAAAATTGATTTAGAAGAGTAAGTTAATCTTTAGAATACAATAGCAAATATTTCACTCAATACAACATCCTCATAGTAAATAAAAGAAAAAAGATACATAGAATTCGGTTAAATCATTAGACTACTCCAATGGGATATTCCATAGTTTAGTTAATAATGGATACGGGTATGTGATTTCCTTGTTAAGAATGAATGGTGATAAGAAATTAGACAAAGAAAGAATTAAATGAAAACACTTTATTAAAACCATATGATTATAGTATGAAAATAACGAAAATACAACAAAACATTATCATATGTTATAATACATAAGCTATATTTTTTAGTTTTGAAACCAATACCCTCACTTACTAGTTCTCAATTACATTTATATATTGATGGGGAGGCTTCATGATAGTGATTATAATTTAGAGAGTTAAAAAATTAATGTTAAAATTAATCCATATTTTCATTCTGCACCATTTTCCCTACAAACAACCAAGATAAATTATGCTCCAATGGAAAAAAATATTCATGTTAGAGTCCTCACAAATTCCTTAAAATTTCTTCCCAATCTGAGAATGAATAGAAAAGATATTATACAATGATTTATGTAGTGTCCACTTTGTATAGTCTAATCCATCTTTCAATTTTTAGCCCTTGTTCTCTATCAAATATTATAATCTATCTTATGTCCTTCAAATAAAAAATATATCTCCATATATTTATATTTCATCCAAAAAAATATAAAATAAAAATATAACTCATTGAAATTTAATTATAAAATTCTAATGCAGTTATATGGTAAAAATTGAAATCTTAATGATGTTTATAAATTTATACTCCAAAAAAAAATTCATATTAAATCATTACATAAAACAGAAATATTTCCTGATTAATATAAAAGAAAAATATAAAATCATTTAAATCCATAACTAATATATTTTCCAATCCAAACCAAATTATTTATTTAATCTGAAAATGAGAAAAGATAACTTAAATTAACAATTTTAATATGATTTTGAACATTAAAATTCAACTATGAATTATGAAAATATTGACTTTGTAACTATATACCAGTGATTTTGTAATGCGGAGTCTAAGGATTTCTCTATCATATTTTTCCCACATAGAAAGGTTGATTATACATTTAGATGGAATATAAGCTTCCTTGGCTCCTCGATTCAATGAAATATCTCATCCCATGCCAAGATAATTATTATCCCACCAAAGTTCCCTTGTTCAATTTACCTAAAAAGTATTTTATTTACATTCACTTTAACTCTTAGATGAGTGGTATGGATAATTTAAAAAAATTATCTGTCATGGGGATTCATCATTGTGGCACCTGGGTGTTTCCTAGTTTGGGAAGAATCACTTATCTGGGAACTTTGATGATGATTATCATATAACATGATTTATATCTATTATTAATGCTACAATATAATGATATTCATTTCAATCTTCTTCATCATAAAAATTTTATTATATTTTAATCTAATTTCAAAAACCTTGAATTATTAGGATAAAGACACATATAAGAGTTTTAATGTATATTTTTTCCCTTATATAATTTTCATAATAAAATCAGTATGATCATGTGATCTAAAGGGCCCTATTCATAATAAAGAGTGATCCACTACACATTCAATTAAACACTTTAATATAATTTTTATTAACACATTAACTTATGTTTATAATTTATGATATTTTGAATAGACATGCGAGAAACATTCAATATTCATTGATACAAATTGTTTAGTGGAAAATATTATTATATATTTGTAGTTTAGAATCACTAAAGGACCTCATGATAAATTATCTCTAGGGGATCCCTGGAGAATTTTCCCCTAGGTATATTTTCTTTCTTGGGGTCCCCCCTTTTGGTTTCCTCTTTATGAAGATTTCATCATCACCCATTTTATTTTAATACTCCTTTATTAATTCATGTAATGACCAATATATATTAAATATAATATTATATCAATTTAAATATAAAACCCATAATGTAAACCTATAAATATAAGGATAACAAGACTATAACTGAGTGGTGAATGTTCCTGCTAAGCATCCAAAAGAACTGGGTTCAAACCTTTGCGGGGTTGGATTTTCGAAGTTACTATTGTAGTATTGTAGCAATTAATATAGTAGCTACAATAGTAGTTACATTATTATGAAACTATTCGCCCAAATTGGGCTTGTGGGCCACAAATTTAGGTCTTTGGGACATAGGACCTTTAAACCACCACCATACTTCAAGATACTGGGCCTCTGGGCCTCCAAATGGATTTCTACTAATGTATTTTGACCCATAAATCGGTATTCGAGATCTTGGACATGAACTAGTCAGGTTATACAACATACGAGAATTCTTAGGATGAGGAATCATAGCTAGTAGTATCCACCAGAGCAGAGATGACCATATTAGAAATAAATACAGGGACATCAACAACTACTTCATTGAGACCAAGAACAATGTTTTTCTTCAATGGGAAATGCTAGCTTATATACCAAGTGAGGTGCGGCTATCAGCTCTATCAATGAAGTAGATTTTAGGGAGTGGAATTTCCAGTGTAGGTGGGTATTTAGGCCTTTGGGCCATGTACTTAACCCTATTCCCTTGGGCTCCTGAGCCACACAATTATTTGTACTTCTCGGCCACATAAGGGTTCCCTCTCAAATCATATTAAAATATGGGGTTATCAAAAAATATATATACAATTTTAATTAATTTAAACTTATAAATCTAAATTTTGATTTTCCTTTGGGTGACTAGATCCATAATTCACTATATGTTTAATAAACTATATCCACTTTTCTTATCATCTTCACTGTAGGATCCTAGATTTCATTGCACTTCTATGAAAAAAGGGATTTCCTAGGACCATTCATAAAATAAAATGGGGATCTCGGAATCCTGTTAAGTTAATAATCATGATAAGAATGAGGGTGAGATAAGACAAGAATCAATAATCATAATAAGGAATCATAAAATATGGAGATCATAAATCATATCATATAAACATTAAATAAGATAGTTGATAGAATAAAAACATTGTAATCATTATAATCATAATAAAATGGAACAAATATAAGTCATGTAATCGTAAATATATGTTATGGTTAAGTACCTATACATCATTACATTATAGATAATTGCAACTAAATTATTACCATGCCTGACATTGTATAAAACTCCAACTCATAATACCCACACATAAAGATATCATTATATATAAAACATTAACCAACTATTATGAGGGTTATATAATTTCACTCCCATTAATAACATCATATTATATTATTCATATGTCCTCCAAATTAACTAAAATTACACATAAATAAAAAAACATGTGAAAAGATCTTTGAAAATAAATGGTTTACCAAATCAGGTCTCAAAGCATTACCAAACGATGTTACATAATGTTTCTAATGAAATAAATGGAATAGGTCATTTTGGAAATTTATAATTTAATAAATAAACAAATTTAATAATGATTTAGTTTATGTGTAGAATAAAAATCATATCAATGGGTAAAGAAGTTGGAATAAAAATGATGTCATTAATTATCTTTTTAAGAAATAGCTATCCAACTTTTTAGGGAGGAAAGAGTATGGGTCATCATTCAAGATGAGAAATGAACCAGATAAATATTTTATATAACAATTTTTTTATGAAATCATAGAAAATAAAATCATTTGACATAGTGAAACATGTAATGTAATAGGAAATCAAAATTTTACTTTTTATTGGGTTTTCATTAAAAGTATATATTGGGTGTGGAACATGAAAAACAAGCATATCCCTATAAAAATAAATGTAAAATAAAATCATTATATTTTTAGGAACCATATATATAAAACATAGATGAATACTATGTGAATAATTAGTAGATAAAGAGAGATAGGGAGATATAGAGTGCATAATGAAAACAAATAAAGCTAGTTCAAGAGTTCCCTTAACTTAGGTATCGACATAGCTTAGAATATTCATCCGACCTCTTGAATAACAAAATTAAATTTATTAAATACTTTCTTTAAAACTTTTTTTATTTACATTATTATTTAACTTTAATATTCATTTATAGTTATTTTATTTAAACACGTTGTTCAAATCCATTTTCATTACGATGTTGGTTTCATTGTTATAAGGTCACATCGATATATCATTAATGATCAAAGATCTTAATCAAAGAGTCCATAACTCCATAAGTGTAATGATATAGATTTTATGCTTCTAAAATAATTCAAATTATTCAAAATATAAAAAATATTTACAATATAAGTATGGTTTGTTGAGATTAAATGATTTTTTACCATTGTACATTCCTTCAGGAAGTCATACAAAAATATTGATATCAGTTTTTTTATTTAATTTGATGATTATTTACCCATTTTAGAATATGAATCAGAATATAATATCGTTATTATGTTCCTATTTAAAATGAATGTATTTATTAAAAAAATACATGAAGTTGATAATTTCGGTGCAAACAATTATCCTTATAAGTGTTAATAGATACCATAAATGGATGTTTCTTAACAAAAAAGTATTATTTTCACTATAAGAATTTATCATTCCTATTATTGTAGATTAAAATAATTTATTTTATTACATAGAAACATATTTTCATATTTTTGAATTATTATAAGAATTAAAAAATTATTGGAAATTAATTTCTACAATCAGAAGTTCCTACCTTAATCTTTGAGATTCCCCCTTTGAAAACTGACATAAAAATTCAAATATTATACTTTTGATGACATTAAATTTTCAAAAACATGGTTAAGAGGGATAATGGGGGATAATGTTTACAAGCGTTTTCAAGCCATGAAGCTTATGTTATGAGGAGAAGTTGGGTATTAAAGAGTCATATTTATAAGAGGTGGAGAGGGGATTTATGAATAAAAAATTGATAAACAAATTTTTTTATATAAATAAAATAAATATTAATGATTATTGTGACTTGTAAAGTAATTTATACATGTGAGGTCGAGGTAATGATTTCTTTCATATTATTATTTATCATTAATCATGTTTTTAACTTATATTATAAAATATTATTATTTATAATATTTAACTACCCCCTCAATAGTTTAATTTTTATAAAAATTACATAACGTTAACCCTTATCATATCTTTTCATGAGGATTCATAAATGAAATAATTTCTAAATCATGGAGATTCAACTTTTAATTCTTATGTTAAAATTAATATTTTATAAAATATTACAAAATTTACATTTTTAAAAATATTAAAATGTACGTACATTTTGTTAGGTTAATATAAAATTATATTTTGGTATTTTGATAATTATATTTTTTTATATAATTAATATTAAATAATATATTGATATTTAAATAATTAATTACCTGAATGGCCATTTTTACATTCTATTGACCAGGTTACTATTCTAAAGGTCATGTTAAAATTCTAGAAGTCATATGTATAATGATTATATCTCCCATTTAAAATGGCATTAAATTAATTATACATACTATAAACACCTCTTATTTAATTCTTTCATCATTCACTATATTTTTTCTGTAAATTATTTTTTTATAAAATTCCAATATTGTTTATAATAGGTTTTTCCAATTTACAATGTTGTTCACATGAGTGATAATTCTAGGATACTGTGAAAAATCAAATTTTCAATTTTTTGTTTACTTTTTTACTTGTGTTTATTCTCTCATTGTAAAAATTCAATTTTTAGATAAGTATTTTTACATCCGTTGTAATTTTTTATCTTAATGGAATGAAATAATGTGTTTATGTTATGGGGAACATAGAAATTATTTCAATATATATTTATTGTGAATGATGTTTCATATAGAAAAATAATGGTTATTACATTCTTCCCCATTTAGAAATTTTATCATAATAATTAAAATTCATACTATCATGACCCCTTCCCTAGGTCCCGTGTCATGACTACCTGAAGCCTATCTTCCATAGGCCAGGTGCTGGCGACTATCACCGAATAGTCATATCCCAAAAGGGAAGGAATTTTCCTATAAACCTGTACACATGAGCACAACACAAACTACATAGAGGTAAACACTTTGTAAAATAAAACAATCACATGACAAATTCTATGAGTACAATACAAACTAAAAGTAAATGAGCGTGAATAAATACCCAATGAAAGAAAACTTCAATCAAAGGGGGGTCAAGGATCACTGTTAAGCCATTCACTGAAAACCCCACCAGATAGGTAAGTGTAGAGTAGCTGCCGGAAGCCGTAGAAATATGCCATGCCTACCTGATATCATTGGGCACCTCCTGGTCCTAGACAATTGAGTCCTCTTTCAAGCATTTGGTCATCTGTAAAAGACATGACACGTATGGGAAAATCCCATAGAGGGGTGAATAACACAATAGTCTGTAGGGACCCTAATACATAAAGAAAAGACCACAAAACCTAACCACAAATAAAAACCATAGATCACAATCACAAAGAAAAAGATATTACACTAGGTATAACTCAATGTATAATAAGTACAATTTGCAGTCCTAAAGATGAAAATTCATACTACTGAGGGATTCCCCATCTAGGCCCGCTAATCACCTGGGCTAGCTGGATCACTGAGAACCGATCCACTCTAGGCCAGCTTGTTAACTTAAACCTGCACATCTCTTGTCTACCAGGATCACATAGACATGAACATCTCTAGGCCAGCTAGATCTCTTAGTCATGATCATCAATGGGCCATATGGATCAATTAGACCCGATCGTCTCCGGGCTAGCTGGATCACTTAGACCCACTTTTATCTGGGATAGCTAGATCACTAATTATCGCTAATATTTTGGAAAACAAGATAAAAAAGACCCACTCATCTCTTGAATATCTTGATCACTAAGACCCGATCATCTTTTGGCTAGCTGGATAGCTTATAATCGCTAGTCTCTTTTCTAGATTGATCACTTATACTCGCTCATCTCTAGGCAAGCTGAATTACTAAGACCCACTCTTCATATACTTCATGTCATAGACATTTGTAGGATTACTACTCCTAGAACACTTTATTTGGAGAGAATATAATCCTCATTCCATATGTCGTATCTCAACAACAACAAAATCTCACTTAGAGTATTCCCAAAGGGACGTCTCATCGCAAGGTTCCGAACTCTATAGATGGCGGGTCAATCGGATGCACAGTCTGAGTTATTTTGTCACTTTAGTAAACAAGATTAGTTTTTTCTAGGACAAGTCTGGCTTGGTTGCACCAACCCAGCCAACCTAACCCATGGGACCCGCATGACCCGCCCCCATTTGATCGACCCAACCAGACGCAGTTTGGTCTAGGCCGGCCTGGCCACTTGGCCAGGACCTTTGGGCCTTCCTGGACCTGGCCCAATATTTCCATTGGTAAATCCAGCCGAGTCACCCAGTGACCCGGTTTCATCCAGTCCAGCCCACAACTGGAGTGCCAACTCATTCCTAGACCAGGCCACCCAGCGGATCTGTTCGCACCATCGGGATGACCTGCATTGTGGGCTGGTTCTCCCTCTGCCCGCATGGCGAGGCAGTTCTCCCCCAGCCCGGATGCTCGCTGGACTTTTTTTTCATTCCACAAGTGATTGGCAAAAGGCCAAATTCCCATTCTCCACATGAGGTCCTGCGAGGACCACGTGGTAGCAGTCATTCGTGGCGTGCTGACATGGGCAGATCCTCCAATGCAGCACCACCATCTTATAATGTTCCCCTCACATAGACCAGTTTCCCCAGTGTGGCCCACGTCTTTGTTGTTGGTCCAGATCACTATCATGGTACACATACCATGTGGCACATTTGATGCGACCGGGTGGTCGTGTTTACCCCCTACTAGCTACCAGACTCTGTGATGGAGGCCCATGTCGATGACTCCTTCCTAGGGATGTGGTTGGGGTACCGTGGTTGGGATCCACCGCTAGGGCTGGGTGACAAGGCCTCCTATGGCCACTACAGACTCACACTGCGACCTCTCACCTATCCCGCAACCGTCCTACCATAGACCCTCCGCCTGGGCTCTCATAGGCTGATGCTCCGTCATCATTAAATCACAAAGAACAAGAAGGAAAAATGAAAAGAAAAGGGAAAGGAGTTGCACACAGAAATACCCAAATAGCAATCAGAATCTTTTTTTTGTGTTGACCTGGATGCATTATTATTATCAAGATCATGAAGAACCAATAAATAAGGTGAAATAATGATAGAAAAAGATATCACATTTTCATCCCGTATGATTAACCATCCCGCATGAAATATCAATCTACTGGTTATGTTGTTTGTGAGATAACCCACATTCATCATTTAAATTAAAGAACAAGGAAAATAAAAGAATCTATTAAAATAAAACCCCATACCTAGGATAGGATTATTGGTCAAGAAGAATGCGATGACATGACTCCATTATTCTTTTTTGATTCGCTACCCACAGTTGTTGGTGATTCTTAGAAGGGTTGATGAAGGTGCATTCATCATTCATCATCGCCACCCACCGAAGCCTTAGAACAATTTCAATATTGTTCCAACAATCCGGCATTTCTTGTTAGGATATTAATTGAAGAATGGGAGTCAGAATGTTTGTTATACTGCATTGTAGTGTTATTATGTAGACTCATTAAAGAGTTTAAAATGTGATATTCATCGTCGCATCATCACTACACCGTAGCGCTGATGTTCCACTGTTCAGCGACGAAGAAAAAAATTAAAATTAATTTTTATGTTATTTTAATTTTTCTTTCAAAATGTCTGAAAATTAAATTTTACCATCAACCATTGTCGGAAGAGGATAATCTCTTCATAAATGAAATACGCCCTCACTAGCTCAATAGTACTGTCAGATTTTCAATTCGAGTTACTGTTTGGTAATTATATGGATTTCAGCATAAAATAGTTATTACTTAATTATTATATTTACATCCAAAAACTACTTTCTACTATTGGACCACGCCAGCCAATGTTAGGACCTTTCTAGGTGAATCTCAATGCTCTATGTTCAATAGTGCCCTTATATTTTTGATTTGGGAACCAGTTTAAACGTTAGAAGAATCCATATTCACATGTATTTAATAAGTCTTAAAAATAGTTCAAAAATATGTTCCGACAACTCCAAGACTCAAAATTATGTGCCACCTAAGATCCTAGTCTCGAAATAATCATCTTAAAAAAATAATGAAATTCAGGGGTGTTACATTACTCCCACCATTAGGACACTACATCCTTGTAAGCCAAAACATGGGATAATCAAACAAAAGGGGGGGTACTGAGTACAAATCTGAGCCTCCCACTCCCATGTTCTCTCCTGGAGATTATCGTGCTACCAATGAACACACACCATAGTTATCGACCATATAAGAAGTATCCTCTCCTATTGATCCTCTATCTCCACTGGGTACTCCACTAATGTCACTAATCGTCAATATCAAACTTGATGTTGTCGATGACGTGAGAGGGGTCACGCAAATACCTCCTCTTCTAGGATATGTGGAAGATGGCGTTCCGTCTCTCTAACTACGATAGTAGATCTAAGCGGTATGCCACATTTCCCCCTCTATACAGTTTAATGAATGGTATGATGATATTCGATGATAACATGCCACCACAGCCATGTTTTTGTATCACTCGTCAAGGAGAGTCTCGTAGGAATATCTGTTCCCCCTCCCCGAACTCCAAGGGTCTCTATCTCCTATCAGCATAGGACTTGTATTGGATTTGGGCAGTCCTCATCCGCTCTCAGATAACCTCAACCAAGTCATCCCATATCCTTCCATAATCGGGAAGTAATGTGCGCATCATGATTTGAGGCTATCATAGATGTGAATCCATGGAGTCAAACTATCTCTTGCACATAGAGGTGTCACAAGATCTCTACTAAACCCTGTTATTGAATGGGTATGATGTGGGACGACATGGGGAGTCGGTCTACAACCACCCAAATTGTATCATTCCCCTTGAACATACGTGGTAATCCTGTCATGAAGTCCATTTATATTCCATACCACTTCAATTTAGATACCTCAAGGGGCTGTGTCAAACCTGCAGGAAACTTGTGGTCATTCTTCACTCGCTGACAAGTGAGGAATCTTAAGACAAACTCTGCTACTCCCTTATTCATCCCTGGACACTAGTACTGATTTCGGAGGACTTGGTACATCTTCAACACACCTAGATGTACCACCAATGGGACTGGATGAAACTCCCCCAACACGTCCTCCCTCAGACCACTGGTACTATGGTGCATACTTTGAAAATGATGACATGATCCCCACGTTTTTAATATCTATCAGGGGCATGCCCAGTGTAAATCTAGGCATGTGTAGTCTCACAGGTTGCATCTCAAAGTTGTGCCTCCCTGACTCACTGTAAAAGGGGAGGGGAAACAACCATAGAATGAAGATAATATACCTCATCTCTATCTACCAAGGATATTTGAATCAAGGCCAACTACACTAACACCTCATTCAGTAGCTATGAACTCGATCTCCTTCTGAGAGCATCTTCCATAATGTTCCCATTTCTAGGATAATATACTATCTCAAAGTCATAGTCATGAAAGAACTCTTTCCAACATCACTATCTCAGATTAAGTTACTTTTGAGAAAAGTTATACTTTAGACTATTTTTTTTAGAGCTGATGATGAATTGTTCACCCATAAGGTAGTGTCGCCACAATATCAGTGCGAAGACTAGTGCTTCGAACTCAATTTCATGAGTCACATAATGCTGCTCATGTTGTCTCAAATATCACGAGATGTATGAAATAACCACTTGCCCCTTCATCCGGATACAACAAATAATTGTTCCTGATGTGTCATAGTACACCACGTAGTCAGTGCCCCCCTCTAGCAGCCTCAAGATAGGAGCCCTCATCCAGCTCCGCCTCACCTATTAAAAGCTATGATGGCATTTTTATTTCCACAAAAATGGTTTTATATTCTACTTTAATTCCATCATGGGTGCTTCTACTCAATATAATTTGGGTAAAAACCTCTTATAGTACCCATCCATCCCAAGGAAGCTCCGCACCTTATAAATTCTCTAGGGTGGTTCTCACGAAAGCACCTCCAAGATCTTTGTTGGATCCTCCACAACTCCAGCATTTGAGATTAACTATCATGAAACGTAGAAATTTTGTATCCAAAAATATGACATTGAGATATTTCTATAAAGATGGTGTTCTCAGAGTGTTCCCAGAACCATCCTTAGGTGTATCATGTGTTCCTCTGTAGACGCTAAATACACTAAATTTCATCAATGAAGACCACTACAAACTGGTCTAAATATGGATGGAAGATCCTATTATTGAGTCCCATGAACACAGTTGGGGAGTTTTTCACACCAAACAACATCACTAGGTACTCATAGTTTCTGTAGCAACATCTAAAAGCCATCATCGATATGTCCTCATTTCATACTTGAAATAGGTGATAGCTTGATTTGAGGTCTATCTTCGAGAACCATCTCTCTCACATAAGTTGATCATAGAGTTCATCAATCCTCAATAGAGGATACATGTTCTTCATGGTCCATTGGCTCTGGAAATAGAAGTTCACACATAACCTCATGCATTCGTCTCCTTCTTGGAAACAAATACTAGAGTTGACCATGGTGAAAGGTTGGTCCTCAAGAACCCCTTCCTCTGTAAATCCTCCAATTGTATTCTCGAATCCTGGTGCTCTATGGGAGCCATCCGATATGTATGTGTTGATATACGTGGAATCCTAGGGAACATAAAAATTCATATGTCTACCTCTATATGGAGATGTAGACCAAGAACATCCTCTGGAAATACTCCCTCAAACTTATCCAACAAGGTAGGAAACTGTGGACTAATCTCATCCATTGAAATGAGGTTCATGAGAGCCAACTGAAGATTAATCAGATATATCCACATTTGTGCATGTACATCATATGATACAAGGTATCCCTTCTCCCTGTTGAGGGAAAACCTAGTCCCATCTTCACGGACATACCACACTATGTGCCTAAAACAGTCAATTTGGTCATGAAATGTGGATAGCCAGTCAATACGCAAGATAAGACTCTAAGCCCTCATCTCCACAACTAGGAGATCCTATCTAATTTTCTAGAATCCAAGAGTAATCTCACACTTCTTTCACTAGTGTTTAATCATTGAATCCCATCTCACAGGAGTCCCTAATAGTAATGATCGAGCCAACAACTCAGTCAGAATCTCCACGATCCGAACTAGATCCATGGAAAGGAAAGTTTGACTGGAACATGTTTCTATAAGAACTATATACAAGGTGTAGAAGACATAGATCATACCTATAATCATCTCTAGTGTACTATGGTTGTAGTCCTCCATCGCCTGAAGCTATCCTATCCTCTATCCACCGGCTCCCAGAGCCCGTGGTGGAAAACCAAGGAGTGGTAGTGGTAGAACCTCAAACCTTTGTCCACCACCTTCCACTTCGCCTGATCCCCTTCCTCATCTTCTGCCCTATGGACCAACTTTCTTGTTCCTCTTCCACTGCCTTGGAGGCCCTTTGACTGTCCGCTAATCATCTGTATGGAGGGTCTGACAGTCACATTCCATGTTTCCCTACCAACCACAAGAGTAGTATGCCCTGATCATCTGCTGACTCTCGCCACCCTTTTGGTCATGTACCACCAACCCTGAGTCTTGGGGTCATATTATAGATTGTATTCTCAGCATGGACCACTGTATCAACAGTCGACTACTCACCATAGAAGACTCAACCACCCATCACCCGGTGATAGATCCTATCATCTGTGCTTTCTCAATGAGGAATCTCACCACCAGTAGATCTCAATCCAGCACCCCAGCCTATGTAGGGATGCTGAGGGAAATCATTGATGACTTGATCTCTTGTCAGATTCCCTGATCAATGGTCTATGACATGAAGAAAGGGTCTCGCACCATATCCATATAGTAATGGTAGAGGTTTGTGAACCTCGTAGAGTACTCATCCACTGTCATGCTACCCTATTGTAAGTGAAGAATATTATGTATGCCCACTGAGCACAATGTTGCAGGGAATAAATCCTCCCTAAAAAGATTCTCGAAGTAAAATGAAATTAGGTTTGCCTCTTCGTGAGTATGGATGTTAAAAATCCTCTATCTCCCGACCGAGCCCAGAAGTAGGGTTGCTGCTAGAACCACCATATGGTAAAGTGTCATCCTCACTAAGTGGAAGAATTACATCACCACCTCCAGCAAATCATCAATTACCTGAGGATCTATATCACCCTGAACTAGAGAGGTCTCTATCACTGGAACTTGTGTAAGGAACTGAGCCTCTGTGCGTCTATCGGTATCAATGGCAGTAACTATTGACCAACGAGTGGTGGTATCATTGGGACACCGCCCGAAGGTTCCATCTTGGGAAATTGTCCCTGCACCAAAGCCTCATTGCTTTGTGGACAATACTCATGGTCATGCCCTGGAATCCTAGTAGGTTGTCCGTGTGGGGGGATCCTGAAAGAGATCAAGATGAGCCGGGATCAATAGATTATTCCTGGTGAGATGACTATGACTCAAAAAGATCATGAGAAAACTCTCAAAGACACATACAACATGTTTTTTCATGTACTATGTTGGAAAACAAAATTTAGAGTCCAAGTGTAGGGATATGTCATCCACTGTACCAACACTGGACTCCCTAGCCTGAAATCTGATGTCAAAACAATAAGCACTATTTCCCCATCAAAATTTACACACTCTTAGTTCTTCGGGTAAAACCAATCTTCCTATGATACAAATTTGAAATGAGTCGTCCCCCATGACCCATTCCATGACCACCCCAAGCCTGAATTTTATAGGCTAGGGGCTAGTGACTAGAACTGAATAGGAATATCCCCAGAGGGAAGGAATTTTCCTTTGAAACCATACCCACGTACACAAAAAATCTATGGAAAGATTAACACTAAGTAAACCAAAAATATCACAAGTAAAATTCTATGAGTATAAAAGAAACTGAAATTAAATGGGCTATAATACCAACCAATCGAAAGGCAACTACAAACAAAAGGGTGTACAAGATCAACGATAAGTAGTCTTATAAAAAACCACATGATGGGTAAGTTTATAGTAGCTTCCAGAAGCAATAAAAGTATGCCCTACCTTCCTGATCCCACTGGGAACTACCTGGTCCTAGGCCATCGAGTCCCCCTTCCTAGCTTCAATTGTCTGCACAAGTCATGACACATGTGGGCGAAGCCCGTGCATGGTTGAGTAACACAATACTCAATAGGGCCCAAAAATCAAAAAGGAAAGACCACAAAACAAAACCAAAAATAGAAAACTGCAAAGCATGATCATAAAGAAGAAAATATCACACCAATTAATAATCAATGTATTGGAAGTAGAATTAATAGTTTTGAAGATGAACATTCATACTGCTGAGGGATTCATCATCTAGGTACACTCATAACTTGGTCCAACAGGATCACTAGGACCCGCTTGTCTTTGGGGCCAGCTTGGTCCCTTAGACCCACTCGTCACTTGGCCAGTTGGCTAACATATAACCACTCATGTGTAAACAAAATGGATCACATTGACCAGATCATCTCTAGGAGATTTGTATCACATAGACCCTCTCATCTCTAGGCTAGCTGGATGACTTAGACCCAATCTTCTTTAGGGTAGCCAGATCACTAAGAACTTCTTGTCTCTTTCCAAGCTGGATCACCAATTCCCACTAGTCTCATGTCCAGTTGGATCATAAAGACCCACTCATCTATTGTCCAGCTCAATCACTTAGTCATATCTTTTCTTTCTTGATCACTTAAAACCGATTTTCTCTGGGCCAACATGTTCACTAATAATTTCTCGTCATATCCTTCGAGTCACTACCAATCGTAGGATTTCTACTTGTTGCGTGATTGATTCTAGGAGAATCTACTCCTTAATACATTAGTCACATCTCAAAATATATGAATTATCATTTAGAGCATTCCCAAAGGCACGTCTTTCCACAAGGGTCCCAATGCCATAGATTACACGTTAATCGGATACACTTTGTGAAAGATATTTTCCTTTTAGTAAACAGGGCCCACATGTGTCTCGGTCCAGTCTAAACTGGTTGGACCAACCCGACCTACCTGGCCTAGGGTTCTACCATGGACCAACCCTATTCGACATGGATACTGGGATAGGCCCATTGGGGCTTGCTAGACCCATCTTGGGTTGGAAATGGTTCTATCCTACTGAGTCACCCAGCGACCCGGTTTCATTTGGCTCAGCCTGCAACGGGACGACAAGTTCATTCCAAGCCCAGACCTCCTTGCGCCTTGGTTTGTACCGTCATCCCAAACCACATCTGCTAGCTGACACTCCTCCAGCCTGGGCTTCCTAGAATCCCAGTTCACGCCACTGGATTGACCTATATGGTGGGCCAGTTCTCCCCCATCCCGGACTTCCGTTTGGCATCTTATTAATGCCACATGTGGCCGGAGACCCCTTCTCCACACACAGTTCAGTAGGGACCACATGCCAACCACTTTTGGATCTTTGATCATGGTGCCCTAATGGCACCACCTTCATTCACCAGTCTTCTCTGGTGGAAGTGTTTCCCTAGTATGGCCCGTGGCTTTCCCATGGGTCGAGCTCGCAACCGTGGTTCGTGGACCCCGTGCCTCCCCCAATGAAGCCGGGTGGCTACATCTGCATGTCTCCAGCCGCCATACTCCATTCTAGCGGCCCCTTCCACAGCCGTTGCGCACTGCCTGTGCACCCCTCTAGCCAGCTTCCATGAACGAGGTATCGTGGCCTAGTTCCTCCTCCATGGCTGGGTGTTGCAGCCTCCTGTCGTGACCACTCTCTAGTGTCATTTCTTGTTTGTTTGTGGCCCTTCTGCATGGCGTCTCCTTAGACGATGCATTGTCGTTGATGCATCATGAAGAACATGAAGGATGAAAGGAGAGTGTAGGTGAAGGAGTCATACATAGAAAAATGAAAAGAAAAATCCAATTAATTTATTTTTGTTACCCCAGATGCGTTCCTATTAGCATGATCATGAAGTAACAAGAAATAAAGTAGAATAATCACTGAAAAAGATATCCCCTTTCTATCCCACAACATTAACTTCCCTCGTGAATGATCAATTTGCAGGTTAACTTGTTTGTGAATTAACCCACATTAATCGTGTAAATTAAAGAATGGGGAAGAAAAAACAATCAATTAAAATAAAACCCCCTACCTGGGATAGGATTGTTGGTTGATGAAGAACGAGATCACACAACTCCATTCACCATTCTTGATCTACAACCCACTGTCACTATAGATTATTTGAATGGTGGAAGAAGGTGAATTCGTTGTTCATCATTTCCACACAACAATGCCTTACAAAAATTCCAGTATTGTTAAAACAATCCTGAATTTCTTGTTTGGAAATTTATTGATGAACATGAATAAGCATTTATATTATGTTTTGTTGCAGCGTCATTACACTGACTCATTAATGAGGTTCATTAATGGGATTCGTTGTATCCTCTTTACTATACCATAATGCTAATCTGACACTGCTCAATGATGAACAAAACAATTAATATATCTTATTAATTTATTTTACTTTTCTTCAAAAAGTACAAAAATAAACATTCACCCACAACTAGCACCGATCTAGGGTAATCTTTACCTAAAAGAAACACGCCCTCACGAGCTCAACAATACTCTCAAATTTAAAATCTGTGTTACCATTTTGGAGTTATAAATATTTTAAAATAAAATAATTTTTACCTATTTATTTTATTTACGGCCAAAAACTACATTCCACTGTTGGCCTACGCCGGCCAATGTTATGCCCTTTCTAGGTGAATCCTGATGTTCGGAGTTCCATAGTCCCCTCATATTTTTGATATGGACACCGATTTTAATGGTAGAAAAACCCACTCGCACGTTTATTTAAGGAACCTTAAAAGTATTTCAAAAATACATTCCAGCAACTATGAACCTCGGAATTACACTCATTCTAAAAGCCTAGTCTCGAAATAATACACTTCGAAAAAATTTCATGGAATTATAGGGTATTACACTTACACTAAGAATTAAATATATGAGGGTTCTTTAGTTTAATCACCTCTTCAAGTTACCATGTTATATATTCATAATTATGGTTCTTATAAAGTACATTGACAAGGTGAGTTATCTTATTGCAATGTACACTTTATCTATGATCAATTATTACAACCCGATACTCAAATAAGTGATAATTCTCTATTTCTACCACCTCTAGATGTAGTACATGTGACAAATATGGTACGTAAATCCTCATGAGTGATATTAAGAGTCACATAATGTACCTGATTATGGTTTGGTGGGAGTTATATTTAATAAAAAAAGGTTACCAGGTGATCAATGATCTCTAAGGAACCAATGTATTTGGGACATAGCTTTCTCTTCTTCCCAACCATCATAAATCTTTTCTATAAAGAAAAATTTAAAATCAATTTTTATTTAATTTAAAAATTAAGGTATCATTAATTAATGTCAATATAGTTCATTTATCAACTATATACTAATTTGATGTCTTACAATAGGAATTTGAACTTCTCTTCTTTTTCATTAACCAATTGATGTACTAATAGCTTACTCTCTCCTACTTTATCTCAACATGTTTGAGTTCTATAATTTTTCCTATAGCGGGCTTCATAATGATCCATTTGAATGTTTTAGTGTAATATATTCTTGTATGGGAACTCAACTAGATGAAAATATTGATCAAAAACTATATTAATTCTCATAGAGTAGGATCTAAGCATATATTTTATTGTTTTAATGGTTTATTCTAATAAAATAACGAGATGAGGATGATATTATTTAGAAAGTTACAACTTATTATTTATGGAATGTTAAATAGTCATTCTAAAAATTTAGGAAAACCTTGGATATGGATTAGATAAAATTCATAGTAGTTTTCCATGTATCCTCACCACTAATATGATTTATATATTTTCATGTTAACAAAGAGAGAAGTCTTATTATATTGAATTGTGTAATGATTTTATGATGATGAACCAAAACCCATATGAAATTGATTCCATTAGATATATTCTAAATAACTAAGACAAAATCCATGGTGATGTTATCCCATTTTAATGTTAGTGTGGGTAATGGTTCCATCACCCCATTAGAATTATTTCATTCTAAATTATCCCTATTTAAGTGCTCTAAGAGATATCTATTAAACTTTGTGATTCATGGTTGAATAGAGAATGTTGATATATGAGAATCATTTAATAAATATTTTTTTATCTAGCTCTAGTGGTACACATAATCACATCCCCAAAATTAAAACCCCATTCTTATCATTGTTTAACTCTGAGGCTATACCCTATATTAATACTTACAACTTATATTTTATCTATTTATTAATGTTTGGATACTCCATAATATTCTCCATAATTTATGGATGAGTAATCATTTGATTAATGGAGGATATATTTCCCTTATTTGTATTTCAAATTTCCATCATTGGCATGTCTTATAAGAATGGATCCTTTAAATGATCATCATGTACAATGATATAAGATAATTTTTACGTAGAGAATCTACCCCCTTATTCACCTTTTCCAAGATAGTAGTGGATTGAGTAGTAATAGTCCATGACCCTCTCTAAACATCTTTTTAGTACACTTTGTTACCCCTTTATCTCTCTCTATATATATAAATATATTAAAATTATATGAGTGGTACATATAAATCACTAATATATATAGAGAAAATGTACCCAAATATTCAATTTAAATATTAATACATAAAACTACAAATTATGAGTTGGATAATTTTTATCATATAAATTAAAATATCTTGAGGCTATCACATTATAAATAATCATGATTAAACAATAAAATCAATTTATTCATTCATCAATATATTTCAAAAATCCTTACCCAGTTGAATTTAGTGAGAGTATAATTGTAGTGATTAGAATTTTTTTTAAATCCTTGAAGATATATTTACATCAAACCCTCTAGAAAATATTTACTCACTTTCATGTTATCTTGTATAGTAGGTTGGTAAATAATGATAATTTTTTCATATATAGTTGATAATACATAGTTAATCCAAGGAATCAATGGATCTCTATTATATTTATTGGTTTAAGACATTCATCTACTACCTTTTTCTTTAAAGGAATAATATATATCCACTTTATTATTATAATATTCCATAATAATGTTACTTAATCCACCTATAAGTAACATTTAAGGAAATTTTCATATATCTTATCCTATAAAAAATCACTTAGAACAGTGCTCAAATTCCACTTATGTTATTCATTTATCATCTAGTATATGATAATATAATCCATAAAGAACCCCATAAAATTTCCAATGTAATATAACAAGTCAATGTTCATCATGTTAATGAATATCTATAGAGATTTAGTGAGTTAGAATAGAATCACTATGAACTCAGAGTGTCCCTATTTTTTCTGAAAGGTGGAATTTTGAATTCCCTCCTCCAATTTTTTTATAGTGTCCCAATCTAACATCTACCATTGATATGTATTGACCCCCACATAGTTATTCAAACAAATCATCAAACCATCTAATATGAGAGTTATTATTTATCAGGTTCTTGTTAAGATCATGATATGAAATGAAGAGTTTAATTTAACCATATTTCATTCTAATAAAGAGAACTGGGAAACCATATAGTGAAGCACATAGGAATTCCATTCCCATTTTTAAGTTTACCTATAGTTATTTCTTAAAATCTTCCAGTTTAATGAGAGAAATTTTATATAGCCTATTTTATTTGATTAATGTTATAATTATAAGTTTCATATTAAACTCAACCTCTCAATTAGAAGGAATAATATAGAAATATTTAAGGAATTCATTTACATAACCCATTATAATAAAAATATCCTAATGAATAATCCTTTCCATTTCCTTAATAACATGATCTAGATATACTAGTTGTTATGTTAATTATATACACTAAGGAGAAAGAGTTTATAAATGAGATCAATTATTCTCCTTTCACTTTTATATAATCGATATATGGGTTTGGATATTAAAAATTATTTCCCATTCATAGTAGTTAATACTATATCTATTTCTAGATAACTATTGATGACTAATATAGCATCAAATTCTACAAAATGGTTTTTGAAAATATTTTATAGGATAATTTTCCCAGTAATTATAATAAAGAAGAGTTATATACTTGAGGTACAATGATTACACAACTTTGTGTTTTTATCAATAATTAAACATCTTTTTCTTGAGGTAGAGTTTGAATATTTCTATTGATATTTCATTATATGAAATAATTCATAGAATATATTTCAAATTTCCAATTACCCAATCTTGAATGAATAATAACTACACCTATCACCACTTTATTTTTATAATATAACTCATCTATAGTAATAACATATTACCTTCATTATTCCCTTGGATTTGGAAGATATAACAATTAGTTATCCTTTATAACCCACATTTTGTTGATATTATATTTATATATTATTGGATATGTATTGTTTTGAAATTTTATGATAAGAAAAAGGTTGACCATAACCCTCATTTCCACTACCATATTAATAGGCTTCTTCATTTCCCTTCTGTAATAATCTTCTTGACATATACTACTTAAACACATGAGCATTTTCCCATTCCATTGAGGAATTGTTTAGAATGCCACTTCCTAATATTTTTACATGTGGGTAGTGGAATCTGTTTAACGATGTGGTATCTATCAATTAAAACCCCAAAAATATGCAACAGTCTTATACTCTTATATCTTTCCCCATGACACTATTGATATTCTAAAATATCTATATTGACGTTATGGGTATATAAACCTATTTTTTCATATCTATAAATGTTATAAATATCTAAATACTTTCTATAAAATGACTTTAATCCATTGAAGAAGTGTAGAACCATGATTTTGGTGTCAAATAAAATTATAAAGGAGTTCAATAAAATCTATGTAAGATTTTCTTTATATAACACAATTGATTTATCTAGTATTTATATAAGTCCATAAAATTCACTCTACATTATATTTTGGAGAGTGCAAGAAAAATATTTATTGAATAATATTTTCCGTAATTCATCATTTTCTATTGATTTGATGTCTTCCCTAGGCTTAGTATCTTGATCATTGTCCACAAATATTTAACTTCTCCCTCTAGAAGATATACAACCAAAATTAATTTCCCTTGATCAGAGCATTGGAGGATAAAAAATATCCTCTCAATAAATTAATAAATTTATCTACTGGTCCTGTACCAAAATGATTTTCTTGATTATTAATCCTATCATATGAGGCATCTCATTTAGGTAGTCATTATATTTCCCCTCACATTGGTTGTTCACATGATTCCATATAGATTCTACAATTTAATGAACCCTATAAAGTTTAAGGCTAAGATTATTTAAATTAATATAAATGGAAAATTTGGAACATATAAGTTGTAAAATATAAATCACATGTATATTCTAACATATGACATTTTATGGTTCAATGTATTTTATTTTGGGTTTATTTTCTATTAGGTTTTTTAATCTAATCCCCCACAGTAAATATTCTTTTACAGATGCCAACTATAATTTTCGGCATATCAAGCACCTAATATTGCATTTTTTTAAACATAACAAACCATTATGTACACCCATAAATCTAGACAACTAGTTTTATTAGAGGATTATCAATTTTTTAACTTCAATTTACAAACATAATACATCTATTTTTATTCTCAAATTAACTTTAGGAAATAATATTTCATCACAATTCTACCACAACGTGGGATATCATGGGGAAATTTATAAAAATTAGTATGTTATATAAATCCTAATAATGGAATAATAAAGGTAAGGACACAAGTGAGTTAAGACAAGAATCCATAATCACAACGTAAAATAATAAAATAGGAATATGAAAAATAATATCCTAAAACCATAGAATAATAGTGGTGATAGAATAAAAACATGATAATCATGTGAAATATAAAATTTTTTCAAAAACATAACAAATTTCGTTGTAAAATTATGTTATGGGACCCCACCAAGACATTATGACATGATGTACAAAGAAAACCACATCATGACCATGTATAAAATTATAAAACAATAAATCCATCATATCCACACATAATGATCTCAAGATATATAAATCATAACCAAATTAATTAAGGGATATATAATATTAGTAATAAAAAATATTTCATAAAATTTCATGAATATGTGATCTATATAGAATGAAATCATATAGGAAGCATAAGCATGTGAAAATATCATGAAAATTAAGTGGTTTACACAATCATGTCCTAATAGATATAAAAATGTTTTATCATCTAATATCCCATGAAAAGATGATATTGATGTATTTTGATCATTTATAATTTTATAAAGAAACATTATTCATAAATATAGATCATATGTTATGAACAATATCTTATAAAAGGACATATCATTTGGTAAAGAAATGTTCTTGTTATGAAATGTATTATGAAATATGTAAAGGATATTTCATTAAGATTAGATAACATGACTTCCAAAAAAATAGAAATGAACCAGTTTATTTTAACATAAAATAGTGATTATTAAATAAAAATAAATAAGTTAAAATCCATTAAAATAGTGATACATGGAAAAGAAATAGTAAAAAAGGTTTCCTTTTATTGAGTTTACGTTAAAGATGTTACTTGAAAGGGAATGTGAAAAACATAAATATTCCATGAAAGGAAATTTAAAATGAAATATTTATATATATATAGGAATTACCTATATATAAAATTGAATAAAAATGATGGATATAGAGAGATATATAGACATGGATAGATAGAGACAGAAACCTTTAACCGGATGAAGAAAGGTGGTTTGGGAGTCCCTTTTCCCAACGTCTTTACTTGGCTTAGTATGCATATCTAACCTCTAGAATAATCAAATAAAATTTATTAACTAATTGCATTATAAACAAATTAATTTTTATTTTATTTATTATTTATTATTTTATTTTCATTAATAGTTATTTTACATAGTCATGTCGTTCATATTCATTATCCCCAAGATGTTTGTTTCACAATACCAAGGTCAATTCGATATATCCAAAATCATCATGGTTCTTTTTCAAATATCTTGTTACTCCAAAAGAGTAATGATATGGATTTCATGGAATTAATATAGTAAAAATGGTTCCAAATATCAAAAATATTTTCAATATAATTATTATTTACTGATGATAAATGTAATAATATGATAGTATGTTCATTTAGGTGATTTTACCATCCATGATGATCGTAATTAGTATTATTTAATTTTATGATAGTTTATATATTCTATAATATTAATATTAATATAAAATAAGTATCATTTTCATATTTTTCCACAAAATTATTTATTATAATCAACTATGAAGGTTGTAAGTTTTTTAATAACAATATCCCTATAGGTGGCTATAACAATTATGAATGATTGCTTGTTAACATAAAACACTTATTTTAATTACATATATCTACTATTAACATAATAGTATGATAAAATCATTTATTTTATGATATTGAATCTGATTATTAGATATGAGAAGTGTAAGGAGAAGAAATAGAAGAATTGAAATGAAACACAATGATTAGATGTTCTTACCTTACTCTTTATGACGAATCCTTTGAAAATTGACTGCGGCCTTCAAAGAGTGGCCATTTGATCAGACTAGAACCTTCTAGATATGTACAAGATGTATACGAGATTTACTTTAGTATAATATTATAAGGATTACGAGATTGAGGAGTGGTAATAATGGGTGTGGTGATGGGTAGTTTTTATAAGAGGAGAAGGATATTTATAATAATATATTGATAATATTATTTTTTTTCCCAAGACTATCAATAATAATAAATATTGAGACTATTTACTATAAAATATAAATTTATGTAATATATAAGGGTTTCATACACCAAATAAGTTTGAATTAATCCTAAATTTAACTTATATTCTAAAATGTCACATTTTGTCATATTTCACTATTCACATTTATATTATACAATTTATGAAATATAAAAAACCAAAACCCTTAATAAAATTGTCCATGATGATTCAAAGAGTTAAATATATTTTTAAAAATTAAAAATTAAAAATATTAATTTTTAATATTTAATTAATGCATTAAAATTATTATTGGATTAAAAAAAACAATTTTCCAAAAAATGTACACATATTGTAATATTTTGTTACATTTTCGGAGTAATAATATTATGGTGTTTTTATAATTATATTTAATTAATTATTTAGGGTTAAAAATTAGTTAGAAATTTAATTCATATTTCAATGGTTAGGTTACTATTTTAATGGTCAAATTACTTTTCCATTATTTATATTTCATAAAGCACTCTATCCAATGTACAATGGGAAAAATAAATTATACTTATTATATATTTTTATTATTTATATAATTCATCATTATAATCAATTTCCTCTCAAATCAATATAAATTTTATTTTTAAAATAAATTTCTTCTTTCAAACTTTTTTTCTTTTTTCAGAGACGTTTGTATCAGTGATAATTCTAAGTGACCATTATGCACTAGAGTTTAAAATTATGCTTTTTAAACTTACATTTTAATATTTTCATATTGTACTGTTTTACATTTTATATTGTTTAATTATAAATCATATGAACTATTTTATGTCAATGGAATAAAATAGTGTTCATTTTTAATATAGGGGGAATGAGATATATTTATACACCAATCTACAAGCTAATAAATTTAATATAGAAATGATTGTTTCATTATATTATATTCTTATACCCAAAATCATTGACCCTCGATTTTTTAGATTATTATTAGTTAATCACCATTAATTCTTTTCTATATAATCTTATTATCTCCCATATTCATCCATTTTGTGGTTTGGTTCTCTTTAGAAAGATATTAATAAAGATTCAATAGTTCTCTGAAAACTATTCTTGTAAGGATTTTTCCCAAAATGTTATCCTTTTTTAACAAATAAGATATTTTTATATTCTCTCATTGTCCCTTGGTGTAGGATGAAGATTCATTAGTTGGTCCTACTCTACATATAAGTGCAGTTTCACATCAATGGTGAAAAAACATACACCTTTTGTAATTATGATTAGTAGACTGAAATTTAATTTTTATTTGGTATGCATGTGCTCCCTTATATAGAATTTTTGATCATTATTTTATCCTAAATTTATTCTTCTCTATTTATGTAAATTAATATATCATATAAGGGTTTCATTACCTCAACTATAATATACTATCATTTACATTTTCCCCTCTTAGACCTCTCAAATTCATTCCCTCTATGTTGTTTCTTATAATATAATGTTATCCCCTCTATAATATTTAATCATTAACACTTCCCTATTTATTGCCTCTACATCATTGATATTCTCACAACATCCCAACTAGTTATGTAGTGATTCACCCCACATCATTCTCTTAGAGGCATCCCTTAGTAATACATAATTTTATACATGGAATGTAACAATGTATTCGATTATTCAATGATTATTAATTTAAATTACGTTTTATTTATAGTGTATTATACATTTTTATAAATTTCTACTTTTATTAATTCTTTTCATGTTAGTATTCATTTCTTTATACCACAGTGTTTTCTCTACAACAATGATTCACATTTTGGAAGCTACATTCTTCCAGGTAGGAACTACCCAGATAGTGGTGTTCCCATAGTGAAAATATTATTTGGTCTCATATTTTATTGTATTTTTTTATAGTTTCTAGGGATTTTAGGTTCATATTATTTCTATTATTTTATTATAAATTCGGGATTATAAAAAAAAATATTTTTGATGAAGTTAAATACAATTTCACTCTAATATTATTAATAATTATTGATACTTATAACGATCAACCACATATCTAATATGTGGTTACCAAGCTTATAAATGAAAAATTTATTTGATATTATATCAAAAATAGGAAAATAAATGGTAATAAAATTGAATTTAATATTTTATTATTTGTTTAACACCATTGTATAAATTAGATTTTTTAGTATGATGTTGTGTAGTATATTTATATCACGGGATTTATTTAATGATTCCTTAAATATTATGAAGCAAAAGTCATTTTAAAATAGGGGACTAAAAATATAAGTCATAAAGTGTCACTAAGGATGGACTGTTTACCCAAAAAATTAATACAACAAATCATTTATAAAATTATTAAATTCAACAAATGATTTTACCTTAGAATTTTCTTCTCACAACAACAAACCAGTTTGAACCATTGTGATTTAAAAGGATAATAATCATTTGTGAAGAATTAAATTCAATTGAGGATAAACAACATTTATGATTGAAAAAACTATCAAAGAAGAATAATGTTTTTATGAGATAAATGAAGCGTCATTCATAATTACAAGTGAATTTTTTTATAGTATAATGTTCAGGTGAAATTACTATCATGGTCCAAAGAAAAAATTCATGTGTATGATGAAAATGATTCTTTCATCATGATATAAAAGAGTATTTTTATTATAAAAAATTGGATTATTTTTTACCACAAATTAAAAGACATATTTCCATGTTTTATTATCATAGACATGCTATTATGTTATTTTTGGGAAATAAGGTTTTTATTTCCATATTTTATACCGATTTTAGTGATGATATTTATTTCATGGATTCCTTTTTTTATTTTTGAAATCAGTTTTATATGGTTTAATTGGAACCCTTACAAAATATTAACCAATATATAAGCCATAAAAAAAAAATATAATTACTATAAATAAACCCACAACCATGAAAATAATAAACCTGTAAAAAATCTAGGTCACTTAAATTTCTATTAAAAACCTTGAAATAATTGAATTATTAATTCCATTATAAGGTTTAATCACTATTTGACCACCTTCAAGTTAAGGAGTTCAATAGGCCTATAAATCATTCCTCATAAAATAACATTTTTATTTTTCATAAAAACACTACATGTTTATTTGGAGAAGAAGATAATACCCTAATATGGAGTGGCTAATTAGGTGAAGTTCAATTAAAATTTTATATTATTTTATTATCTTGGACTTAATTATAGTTTCCATACAAAATTTATTAAATATTATTCACTTTCTTGCAAAAAAATCATCCAAAAATATGCACTAAAGTTACTAATTTTTACTTCAATGTGGAAATTACACATAAGGAGAAAAAATATTCACTATCAGATTATCCACATAAATATTATTTGTATTAGGATAAAACATTTTTAGTGCAATACTTTTTTTTACTAGGATCAACTTAGTAAAAAAAATCTTACAGAAATTAAAATAAATGATCTCTAATAATGGAAATTATAACACATTTAATATAAATATTTAATAGGTAACTACATCTTTTATATTCATTGAAATTACATAACTCCTTTTAATCTCATTAAAAATCCTCAGCCCCTCTTAAAGAACACTAACTTTTTTTATTTATCTCCTATCTATAAATCCAAGATGTTTTCATGTTGCACCGTCATCTCTATTAAATAAAGATATTATATCTTTTTTTTGATTCATTTTATACTATTATGATATTTTATTAACTAAAATATTTTAAAATATAATTTAAATATATATATAAATTTTTAGTTAATTCCACCTTCAAAGATCCCAATATTCATTATCTTAATGATATATGAAAAAATATATAAACTTATTAACCAAAGCATGATATTACTCTTATGAGAATGGAAATGTATACTTAGGTATATAGAATACAAAATATAATTCATGAAATAGTGATTTATTTATGATAAAAAATAATAGGATATATCACTTTATTTCTTTACAATTTTATCTACCATGTTTATTCCCCCTGGAAGATGGTCCTTTTCATTTAATGAAACATTAGAAAAATGGACCAAGAAAAATGTCATAAAAATTATAATAATTAAAAAATATAATAATGTATGAAATGAACATCTATACCATGATCTAAAAAATTATAATTTCTTATATTTCATGAGTGAGTTTTATATAAAATTTTAAAATATATTTTTAAAATACACAATAGAGTGTGACCATCCATACAAACTTCTATACTCAAATAAATCAATACTTCCCCGTGTTATCATATTATTCATGTTATTTTATTTTCATTCATATATTATGTGATTTTTATATGATATCTAAATTCTATGTTCTTTCATTTTGGTCATTTTATAATTATATTTCAATATAATCATAAAATAACAAAATTATTTTTTTATGATTTAGAATTTTTAATTTATATATTTTTTAATTCCAAAATGTACTAATGGAATTAAAAATTGTTTTTAGAGAATATATTTAGAGTGTTCAAATAGTACACATCTATCTCAACATTCATGACTCGTGTTATCATTCATGATTTTTAGTTGTAATATGATATTCTCATACCTATGATTCATGTTTGGTTTGTTTTTAATATAATACGAAGATTGATTAGTCTGAACTATGATAGTTTCTTTTTTGGATGTTATATTTCAAGGTGGAATTTTTCAATGAAACATTTACTAGATCCTAGATAAGTAAATATAACAAATATGGATGTCAAAGAGACCCATGATAAAAGTTTAACATAGTATTTGGATTGAAACTATAAATATATATCATAAACCTTAATTAAAATAGAATATGAGATATGGATAAAAAGTGAGAGATATCTAAAATCATATATGAGATGAATATAATAGGGTTTTATTAACAAAATATACTTCATCAAAGAAGATTTTTAGTTGATATTATTCCTTGATAACTCATGGAAAATAAGACCTCTCTTAAGGAATATAATATTCTTCACTTTCAGTGTGAAGATATTGATGAATATTATGTCTTGTATTTGGAAGGAAATGTGTTTTCATTATCTTGATGATTTTTTTTCACCATCGGACGTATATTCATCATAAATTGCATTCTATAAGAAGGTTTGGTTGTGAGTACCTCTAAATAGAGTTAGATATAGTATCTTATAATATTGAGTATATCTTTAATAACTAATATTTTTCACACAAAAAACACAAACATATATTTTACTTGTTTCTCATTGGTGTTGTTGAGAATTAATCATAGTTATTTGACTTGGAATGTATATAATTATAGGGAATTCCAAAATAAAGGATTATTAAGTAGAGTTAAAGAATTACGGTCAACATAATAATTGAGTATATTATCACCCTAAGGAATTATGATAATGAATGGAAAATATTATGAATACTAGAGAAAAATTTGAATGTGTAGAGACTTAAAATTGTGTAAACGTTGCCATGATGAAGAAAAAACAATGTCATAATTCCTGAAAAAATATATTGGGTGAACTATTTTGATATAATTAATAGGGGAATCTATCATACATGAGAACCACATCATTTTTTTACCCATGTCATTGATTGACTTTGAGAAAAATGGATTGTGAATAATTAATTTTAAAAAATTTATATTTCCTTGAGGATGGAATGATATAATTAAATACCTATTATAAGCAGTAAACCAACATAGAAATTATGTAAACCATACCATTTTTTATATAAAATAATTGTTTCATATTATCATATTAATAAGAAGGAGTTACGCTATCCTCTTAAGAGAATAATGAATAAACAAGGTTAGAGGAAAAATAGATATGATTATGAGAAATGTTTTTAAATAAGGGTAGGAGGTGTTATAAAAACCCAATTATATAAAACACCTATTTAATATTAATTATATGTATATTAAATATAAAACATTCATAGTTTTCTGTATATGGATCTATAAAATGATTATGTAATAGTAAAAGATAAACTATTTCATTATCAACATGATCAAAGGCAATGGTTTTAGTCATAGTTTTATAAAATATTGTATAAATGGTTTTGGGATTTTGTGGAGGCTCTAAAATTCTGTCTCAATATTTATATATTTGTGTGAATAGGAAAATAATTATATGGTTTAGACCACTAAATCAAGGTTTTTATAATTTTAGAAAAAAATATATTTTAATATCATGTTTTTTTAAAACTATTGATGATTTTATGGGAAAATTTCTATAGAAAATGCAATTAACATTGAAATTGGATTAATAGGTTTTTTATTTGAATAATGGTGAGACCATCAAGGGTTCAATGGGAAAACATTATCAACAAATGGAAATATGGAGATATAAAATATCTCTATAAAATAAATATGTAGTTTTTATGGTTTAGTGAGGAGAAATCATACAAAACTGGAAATTCATGGGAGAATAATAGGAAGAATACATCCTTGATGGTTCAATGTAACATAAATAGTGTGGAAGAAGTTAATTCACATTCTAATTACTGACCATTCATACTTTTATTTCATATTTTATACCTTTATGGATTTTAACAATATATTATGATGAAAAAAATTTATTATTCATTAATAATATGACTAAGATCATGTGACAAGGGATAAGAACTGCTCATCATCAAGGAATAGATTCTGATAATGCATTGCTGGACCCTATAAAAAAATCTTGTGTCCATGTGTTATTCTATCTCACTTAAATCTCTCTCATAATTTTTTATTGATAGATTAAATATATAATGTTAATACAACAATAGAATATCATCAATTTAAAAACGATGATTTTTTTATTATATAGTAAAAATTTATCCTTCTAAATTAGTTGTTGGTGAATCACATCTGTTGGGGTAGTAAATTATTACTTGATAAAAATTTTGAAGATTTTTCCAAAGGATTATTATTTGATGAATTTTTAATCTTATCTTTTGAAGATAATGATAAAATATCTTGTATAATGTTAATGAATATAGTGAATATAGAGGAAAATAAGATGAATAAATTGATCAATTCTCAAGAAATTATATCTAATGATTCAAATTATTCTCTGGATTTTAATCAAGGAAATTAAGAGTTTCATATATAAATTTCAATTCTAAATTTGAAACAGGTATTAGATTAAGGAATCCTTAATTTATTTAAACTAATTACCCTTGAAGATTAAGAAATAATAACATATTTTGAATATTATATTCTAGTTTCTAAAATTAAAATCAAACAATTGTTTGATCAACCTAAGGATATTTGGCGTATGGGAGAGTATATCACAAATAGGGGTGAATTCAAGGTTTGCAAAAACACCATATATCTCTCTAAAAATATGTTATTCCCATAACTGGTTAATGAAAATATATCTTAATGGTTATGATGTGATTATAAGAGCTATATTAGGAGAGAACTCAATGATTTATAAGTGGTTTTTACAACGTTCACTCAATTATATTGTCAAGCTCTCAGTTTTTTTATGGAATAGTTGTGATATTGCTACACAAATTCCAATTTTTTTTTATCAAAACTACAAGGATAAGAGTAAGTGGATTGTCTTGGATTCATTTATATTTATTTTTGATAATCCAATTTTAATTATTGAGGGGTAACCTTTTATAATGTCCATATACCCAGAGGCATTAACCATAGAATACATGACCATTTTTTGGCCCAATATAATTGACACCATAAGGGAGACCATCCCAACACATATATGAGTTTTTTGTTCAAAATCCCATTCTTTCAAGGCTTAATGGATAGCATTCCCCCTTCATACATAGTTACTTGTATCAATTGCAGAGCCATACCCTCTCAAACATCCACTATGGTAGCCCTGTAAAGCTAGGGGTTATTTCCTGAACCACAACTACATTTGAAAATGTGGAGATCAATCACAAGATAAACAATCTTAACCAGAAAGTTGAATTATATTCACATTATGTACATTAATCGCCTCTATTATTTAGATAAGGTGTATACCCTTGTTATCCTCATAAAATTCTAGTCAAATAATTCTTGTAATGCATGATATATACCTCAAAAGTAACCTTAATTTTTCATGAACACATTTCTCTAGGATGGAATACTTTTATTTATAATAATAACATGTACTAAGGCCTCATTCATGTGTTTACAATGTGACCCTTAAATATGAAAGACATAGAAGAACACATCCCAATGATCTAGGAGAATCTTGTAATTCCTTCGAGTGATTTTTTGGAATGATTAATGGACTATAATATGGAGACTTTTATTTTTACAGAATCACCAATATATTAATCTCAAATAGTTATACTCACTATGTAATGGATCATTCATTAAAAAAATGGATTTACAAGAATATTTACAACCATCAGAACCTGAAAATGATGTCTTCAGATTTATTATGTTAGGGTTTCTACTAATGTGAATTGGTCCCGTTCCATACTCTGGGGCCCATGGTGCAACCATTGTTCTCAAGAATGGAGATACTAAATTGTGTCATAGAATACTACATTATGGCATATGACAAAATGAATTTGCCAAAATACCATAGTACATAAATCACTTAGGATTTCTCAATGGGATAGTCAAATTCTATTAAACTCCTCAGTTAAACATCAAAATTGAATCAACTCAAAATGTATGATGGTTAAATTCACGTTAGATTAACTCTTTCTTAAGAAATATAAACTCATTCACATGAATATGTGATATCATATTAACCAATTCACATGTTTTTAATCCCCGGGTTTGAGAAATATTTCCATAGTTTTATTCTTCTCATATGGGATTAATTAATTTATTCATAAGTATAACTTAATGGTTTTAAATTATCATATTAGATAAATTATTTTCTTCATGATATTAAAATAAAACAGTATAGTTTAGTCATATATTTCACACCATTATTTTTCATCTACATTAGATATTTACCACTATCCTTATTAGGCATCTCCACTTATCTCCAAGGAGATTCAAACTCATCTATGAGTATTTTACCCATGAATACACTATGAAATAATCCAAAATTCACGAATGATTTGTCTCAAGAAATAGTTCATTGAATTCATCTAGAAATACATTCTTCTAAACACATCACCATAGGGAAAAAATTATACTATGTGAAAAATTTCCCTTGATATATGATAAATTCCATTTAAACCATATATCAGTTGAGATTAACTCAACTACCCATTATTTTAATTCACTTCATGTGGATTCTTGAGTGTAGAATTTTCTCAAATGGATCTTCATAGGAGGATAAGATGAGTATACTCAAACAACAATACAAAGATAAAATTTTTCAACTCTATAAATATATTCAGATTAATGGGGAAAATTATTTTTTTATACTTTATCATTTGTGGATTATGTATTTTTCATTCTATTGTAACATAAGTTTTATGAGACATTTTCAGAAAATGAAAACCATTTTACATTGATTACTAAAAATATGATCTCAAAAATAAATTAGATGATATATATTGAAATATATATTCCAAAAATAATCCATTACTAATTAAATAAGTAGAGAAATTAATTTAAAAGAAATAAGACTCATAAAAAAATTCAAACCTTTAAAAATAATTTATTTAATGTTTAATGGTTCGAAAATAATTAGAGTTACCCTATATTGGACAACCCTATTAAGATAAAACCCAAAATTGAATGGCTAATTAAGATATATATTAACCATGAAACAAATTATCAAGATGTCCTTTTGATTATGTTCAAGGATAATTGAAGAAATAAGTTGGGAAGAAGAATTTACTATAATGGGAGAATTGATAAGATCCTTGGGGAGGAACATATATAATGAGGAGAGGTTGATTATTGAATCATTGTAAAAAGAAATTTTTTACTACTAAAAGCAATAATGGAAAACACACCTTGATATATAACTTCATAACTTATTCCATTGAGGAAGAAATGACTCATGGTTATTTCATGAGGCATGATTTCTTCTTCCATACATTGCAGAATAGTTGGTAAAAAATTATATTTGTGAGGAACAAGATGAAAATACATGCCTGGAGGGGGGGATCTATTGAGGTGTTTAAAGACAATAAATATGTTGATCCTTCCATGAAATTCAAATATTAAGTAGTGGATACGAACTATTCCACCCAAAAAACTAATATACTATGTAATACATTTGAAATAATTTAAAAGAAAAAGGTCAAATACATGGAAATTTGAAGCATACTTAGTATAAAAAGTGCAGTGTTTGTGCTACTATACTAATAGAGAGATTTAATAAGAATAATTAACAAACAAAATGGATTTAACAGACATGAATAATTACTAGTATGAACACCATACGACACCATCATTCATAAAAATATCCCAATTAATCATGATAAAATCATGAACAAAATTGTGGTTGACATGATATGGTGGAATGTTTTAAACAAAGATAGAAATATTAGATAAATCTTAATCAATTTTAATGATGAAATCCTATGAGGATATCCATGGATAACATAAATGTATATACCTTTATTTTAGACGAATATTTTTTACATATCTCAAATAAACATAGTATAGAACTATAAAGGTTTAGTGTATTTAGAGACTAGATAAACAATCAACTTATGTATGAAAGATATTAAAAATTTACCAAAATATTATTATCACATAGTGTGCTTCTAGGATATTTCCTATTAAATACCTTTCTCCATAACCTGTGAAAATTAAATTGTATAAAATGGTGAAATATGATTCTCAGTAATAGTAAACATGGATGATATCAATTAACGATCATATATGATAGTAAGACAATCAAAAGTTTATGAAAAAATGATCATAATATATAAAAACATACCCATCAATCCATAGTCTATAAGTCAATATTCATGGCATACAAATTTATCATAACAAAATGTATGAGTCATAAGAGTGTGAAATTTCTAATAATCCATCATGATCTTTAAGAAAACCACATAACAATAATACATATGTTTGTGGAATAAAAGTGTTTTATAAATATAGTCATAAAAATCACATATGAAGGAAACCCACTATGTCATTCAACACAAAATGTGCTTGGGATAACCACTCGGGTACCCTTTAGGGCAAGGGATAACCGCCCGTGTACCCTATTGGTTTGGGATAACCACATGTGTACCCTTTGAACTCATGAGATATAAAGAATTATCCAATTTATTAAAAGGTATATATTTAATCCTTCATTATATAAGTATTATTCATACATATATATTCCATAATAAAATAAGATCATTCATCATCCCTTTATTTCTTAATTAACATATAGAAAAGAAACAAATACAATAAAAATTTCTTCAAAACATCATTATTGACCATCCAGATATGTTAATTTGGTCTTATAATTAGATAATATCCCCAGTTTTGAATAATTATCATTAAATGATCTTGATATATATGATGTCTATGTTTTGTAAAAGTGAAGAAAAATGATTTAAAACAAGAATAACATCCTTTTCGTTTGGTAATGTTTGAAAAACTAAATAACGTATAGAAATTGGAAGATAATTTTCATGGATAAATCATGAAAGAAATAAAGAAATAGTGATACTAAATATTTTTCATTATGGTGGGGAAATGTATTTAAGTGTTAAACATTATAAAAACATTCATTTTAGTCTTTGGTAAAGAAAATCAAAATGAAAGATACAAAAACAATTAAAATGATACATTTTTAAAAAATTTATAGAGTCAATTATAGTTTAAAATGATCTTAATCGATCATTAATTTATTGATAATAAAAAATTTAAAATAATATAAAGAAAATGGATACTAAGGATGTAACTCCCCGAACCCAGAATCCCGGAGCTAGTACATTATTTTAATACATTGGCATGATTACAAGTAATCATGTTTCCAAAGACCGACCAGTTTAGCAGTCTTGGAAAATAGATTACATACATGAACATAAAATTACTCATAAAAACATAAAATAAAATATAAATATTCCTTTTATAATTCCATTATTCCCTTTATCTTAACCCTACATATCAATTATAATAAAGTTCTTGGAATCCTAGGAAAATATAACATAAGAAAGGGGTGAGCTCAGATGATCAGTAAGGGTAAATAATTTAGCCGAAGATGTAAACTTTTAAGGCATGATTTTTAATAAAAACAACATCCTTTTAAAACATAAAATTGAACATAATTTGGAGAATGTAAATCAGAAATTACCATATAAATATGAACATGGATATTCTACTAGTCGAATAATCACATGAAATAATTAATTTCATAATGAGAGAATGTCTAACACCAGACATCATTACCACATAGTCAAGGCCTCATGCCAAGACTACAAATAATTTTTTTTTCAAGGCCATGTGCCAAGACACTAAATTGTCTCATGAGACTTGCCGATGCATCGAGGGACTATAGCTGGCTCCACCCGTCACTTGATAAGTCCACTATATTATTCATATTAAAATGTTGTCACATAACATAAACATTCATGATAAAACTAGCTTACTAAATGTCAATTCTTCAACCATAAACCATGAAGTGTATAAAAATAGCACATCTAAAATCAAACATATCATAACTCATTCAATACAAAATGGAATATTGTATTATAATAAATCAACGTTAATAAAGAATAATATCCAGTAAAGGATGTGGAAATATTTTAAAATGATAACTATAACATTTTTAGAGAAATATTACTTTTTGTGAAATAATTTAAAAGTCACACATGTATAAACGAAGTTATTTAAAATTGATTTTTGAATAAATGTTTCCCATACCACTTTGAAACTTTTTAAAGGAATTAAAAATTTAAAATAATTATGTCCATATAAATAAATCCTTAAAAACATTTTTAAAAAATGGACACTAATGAGAAAGATTTAGAAGAATAAATATTTAAAACAATTAAAATGATGTTTTAGTTAAATAGTACTTTAAAGAATCATTTTTAAAATAATTTTACAATACATAGATATGGATGATAAATATGTCCTAGAAAATACTTACACATAAACAATCTCGTATAATACTGAGATTGAGGAATTAACCCTTACCTAGAGCTTTCCTTCAGTTGAGGGTATGTTTATCCTCATGTATCTTGACCATAGTATGTTATTATATTATACCAGAACCATATTCATATTTATTATATTATACATGATTTATTTATGACTTTATGATACCCATTTAATAATAATTTCTATGATAAATTAACATTTTGTGTAAAAATCCCTTTCTTTATCTTACGTGTTTTAACTTGTTATTCTTGATCGTATTATTTTGATCATGATTTAAATACATCCAAAATATAAAACATGATTTATATATCATATATATTTATAATATTAATATTTATAATAGATAGATATATGAAATACAAAACACTATTTATGGAGACGGTAGACCATACATGCGCATAAACGTTGTTTCTGTCTTCTTGTCATATTGAACAGATGTAAGTGAATAAGATATATGTATGTACATATATATATATATCCAGTAGAATTATTATGTAATATATTAAATATTTATTAATGATATATATTTTTATAATCATCTTTGAATGGTGAACGTGGAAATGAATATCATCGCGTCGTGGAGACGGTAAGCCGTACATACACACAAGAGACGATATCATTTGCATAATGATTAAAAGGTGTGGAATTCGATGGTATATTAATTTTACAGAGAAATTATAATTTTATTTTCATTATTTATATATATATTTCTCATCATTATATCCATCCAAATAACATAGTGTTGAACCACAAATTACACCATGGCGTAGAGACGGTATGTCGTACATATGCACGCATGGTGACATTATCATTCATAAGATAGATAGAATAATGAATATGGTTTTAACATATTTTCAATAACATCATAGTATGTAGAAGGTACCAGAGTTATTATTTTGGTATTGAAATAACAAAAAAAAGAATGTGGAAGAAGAAACGAACATTGAAAAAGGTGATAAAATAATTACCTCTTCTTTGGGTGTTTCCTTTTGATTTGACAAAAATGGATCCTTAGAATTCCTTTTTACACAAGGGGATGCCTCTAGTTTTAATTGAGGGGTTTTTTTTCGGAGAATTTGGTAGGGATTGACCGATCCAAATGGCTTTGTAGGTGTGATTTTGAGTGAATAGTAAAGACCCTTTTATAAGGGAGTTAAGGGTCACTTTAGGAAAGGTTTGAAATATTATTTTAGAATAAAATAATTTTATGTTCATAATGGCTCCAAGTATATTTATTTCAAATATATGGTGGGGATGGGTTGAAATCATCTCAAACAACAGGTTTTAGACAATTTTAGGTTACCATATTAACCCCATCATTTAGCTTTAACTCATAGTTAAATAGTTTATCTTTTGCAATGTCCTATTGTATTACTATAATAAATGGTTAATAAACTTACTATGAAATGTCTAGAAAACCCCAAGTGGTTCATTAATGAAATATTTATCATTATGTAAGTCATTTGGACAAACCTCTTTTTAGGAATATGATATCATTTAATAATATAATATTTGTTTTGAAAACTCATTTATGAAATTTTGACACAATTTCATATTTAGTTTCCCTGAATGTCATAACAGCATGGTTACTTCGAAAAAAATACATTGAATCAACTCTAACATGTCATATTAATCTTAAAAATTATTGTATGTCATACAAACATTGAAATTATATTTATTTTAATTTTTCATTAATAAGGTAATTACTACATCATTATTGTGTAATAAATAAATTTAATTATTTGATGTCTAAAAATTGTAAAAAAATAAAATTATGTAGAAAATTTTTTTAGCATTATAATTAAAATTTTTAATCGATTTATCTTATGAATAACCATACATTAAAAATGGTTTAGTTTTTAAACATAGAATTTAACACTTTTAACTCTATTTTTATTAAAATAATAATTAATGTCCTAATATAGTCCAAATAGATCAAAGTGGTTCATCTTTTTTTCTAAGGATGATATTGGATGGGAAAAACATATCCAATAGAATTAAGAAATTTTTAGGGTAAATATAATATCATTTTACCTTTAATTAACCTATTCACTATTAATCGTGGTATATAAAATTAAAAAGTTTCTATTCACCAAAAATTATTTTCATTATATTGAAACACATTTTACTTATTTATGTGAATAGTGTTTCTTATTTGTCTGAAATTCAATTCATGGAAGTGGTAAAATTACATTTTAGGCAAATTTGTTAACGTTCCTAGAAGGTGGGTAAATGACGTTAAAAAGTTTAATAAAATTCTATACATCTAATTTTATTATAAAATGACTCCAATTAATTAAATTGAACTTATATAGGTATCATATATCTATTTTTACTTAAAAAAATTCAAATAAAATAATTAATTATCTAAATAAAATGTCTGTTTTGAATTATAACGCAGTGTTTTTCACTATTCTTAAAAAATTGGGTGTTTTCCTAAAAATACAAAAAATCCACCCTAAGATAATTTTTATATTCTGAATTCAAAAATGGAGACTATTTTACCAAATTAAAAACACATAATTTTCATTTCATAATATAAAATTAATTTCCATTGTCAAAACCAAAATGCGGGTTTTAAAAAATGTAAAAACTATCAGAAGATTGGCATTTGTTTATGTCCAATTTATATGTATAATTAATTATAATGACCTAAATTGTATTAAATGATTAAAATATAATCTAATTAACTTAAAAAATAATTAAAATAATAATCTATCTATATAATTAAATTAGGTGAAAAGGCAGATTTGAATTAAAATGCAGTATTTTTCACTATTCATTGAAAAATGAACATTACCTGAAAAATAACAAAACATTACCCAAATTAAATATTGATGTCCCAATTCAAGATAAGAATTTTATTTTATCAAATAGAACATATAAAAGTGTCCAAAAACTAGATTTAAAAAGGGTTTTCCATTAAAATGCGGTAAAATTACATTTTTTTTTAAAAACACTTCTTTTATCTAGAAAATTGTTTTTATTCTTATATTATATATAAAAACACATTATCTGGATGTTAAAATTATATGGTGTATATAAAATTCAAAATTCATTTATTACTATTAATAACCTCTTTTTGAACGGATAGTTTGGTAAGTTGTGGTGTACTCAAACTCGATGTTGCGTGTGGGGCAAGCTACTGAATTACTATAACGAGTTAACATATTATGAAATCTTTGGGAATTACATTCTCCACTCCTTCAAAAAATTGCATCCTCGTAATTTGAAATTTTTCTTGAAAAATAAAAGGTTAAAAATAGAAAATACCATTTTGAAAATCCCACATCGGAAATAGGGTTTATAAAATTTATTCTTAATTAGGGGGTTAAGAGAAATGAAGAAATCAGCACCAAATTATGATCTCAAATAGGAGAACATTGGTGGAAAATAGAAACACCTAATTATCAGATAAATTTAAATATTTACATGGAGTGATTTAGTTCATCAATCAAAACAGGTGAATAAGAAATGGAATATTGAAGGCCTCAAAGCCATAAATCTATGATGATTTAAAATATCATCGGTTCAAAAAAACATAAGTTTTTATGAAAACACATTTTTGGTTTTAATAACCATTCACTAATGTTTATGAATTAATTTTCTTCATAGAATATGAAAAATAGAATAATGAAAAGTAAATTTTCACCCTTTAACTAATTTCTGCCAAAAAATCATGTTTCACATCAAAAAATAATAGAATTCAAAAATATTCTATTTATCCTAATCATATAGGGATCCAAAAAAATAATATATAATTCAACATTCAGACAATATAAAAAAACTACAATATATAAACCAGGATATCATGACGGCTAGTGGTAGGCAATGCACCCTATTCGCCCTTTTGTTGTGGGTTCATGTTTCCCTACCTTACAGGATGCGACGGGTTGTCGCCCAAAATTTGGGTTGTCATTTTTATAAAAAAATTCCAAAAAAATTCCAAGGAAATATTTTATCCTTAAACCATATTATCCAATGTCCAATGTAATCCATTCCAACCATTATACTTATCCAAAATACTTATGTCCAAACTCATAATCCAAAACATTTTATGGAAGGTCAACATAAATTAATGAAGATCAATTTTTTCCACAAAATAAAATTTGAATACCTTTATATTGTATTCTCTAAAAACATGGTAACACCCAGAATTACCATAAAACCTTATTAATTACATTCATGATCACTTATTCCTTATAGAATAATATATATATTCTTTATATCCAAAAATTTTGAATACTCCAACAATGATGAAAAAACCAACCATTAATATGTTCCAAGGTAGTCAAGAATATCCAGTATAATTTATCCAAATCAACCATATCTTATTCCAAAATCACTACCTAAGTATCATGACCAAATTAATGTTTATAATTCCTCCAAACCTGTATTTTTTAAAAAAATCAAACTTTATCTGGAGTAACTTTTCATAGTAACATATAATCTCAAATCCGTAATGAAATAGAACTACATCATAATCCTTATTTATTTCAATAATTCATATAACTGGTACATCATCGATACAAAACTAAAATTCCATAATTATTTAATAAAAACAAAATAAAACTAAACATCCCTCTTCATTTATGATAGTCTCATAAATTGATTATAATCCAATAACATCATTTGAGAATACTCTGAAAATTAGTACATTGATTCGCGTAGTGTCCCAACACCTTACAGATGAAGCATTATACATTTTAAACCTTTTTCAAACCCTTACAATCACGAACGTGATGTACTTTTTCTCCAAGATTATAACAAACTCTCATTCCCTTCAAGCATTTACCATGTTGATTCTTTCCATAGTTATAACATATGGGAAAATCCTTCATTCCCTTCTTCCCATTATCCATAATTCTCACTACCATCATCTTCTTCGATGGCTTCCCTTCAAAGCCATATGACTAAGATAATTCTTCACTTAACTGATTAACTCTTAATACAATTTATCTATATGATGAGAATACGGGGGAGACTATTTCCTTTCTAAATATATGCTTAAGACCATAAAAGATATGACCCTTCTTACTCTTTGGATCATGCTTATTGCTGGTGTTATCATTCCATCTATTGGGAGCCATTTCTAGATGATGACATAAAGTAGGTTAGATCATATCATTATGTTTAATCCAAAAAATATAAAAATTCTCATCATTAATTGAATATTTACACACATCTATTCACATAATCATAACATTGGTTTCTTTTCTGACATATTTACGCATAAATCTTTCATAATGGCTTGTAATGAAAATGTGAATATCATAAGCATATCCCGCAGGAGTGTCGTAACCAAGAGTGTAGCAAGTCCCATTCTCGTGTACCAAGATACCCTAGGTAATGACCGAAACTCTATGTCAGATTTATAAATTCAAGGTACATCTTTGGCAGAGCAGCCTCTACTTACTCATTTCGAGGCAGGGATTTATTGCTTGGAAAACTCACAAAATCTCTCCATTACCAAAAATATAAGAAGTTCTTCTATACTAATCCTCAAAGTCTATCTTATGTTTATGTTCTATAATTAGAGTTTTTATAAATATAGTTTCCAAGGACTGTACTAAAATTTATCTGATACCAACTGTAATACCCCGACCCTAGAATCCCGGAATTGGTGCATTATTTTAAAACATTGGCAGGATTATAAGGAATTGAGTCTCGAAAGACAGAACAGTTTAGTAGTCTTTGAAAATATATTACATTCATGTACTTTTCATAACACATTAAATCATAAATCACATCATAAATAATCCTTTTATAATTCCATTATTCCCTTTAGCTTAGCCCTACATATCAATCATAATAAACTTCTTGGAATCCTGGGAAAAGAAAACATAACAAATGCATGAGCTTAGATGCTCAGTAAGTGTAAATAATTTAGCTGAAGAGATAAAACATTATGGTAAGATATGTAATAAAAAAAACAACCTTTTTAAACATAAAATTGAACATAATATGGAGAAAATTAATCAAACATTGCATTATAAACATGAACGTGAATATTTTACTAGTTGAATAATCAAATGTTTTAATTAGTTTCATAATGAGGGAATGCCTTAATGTCTGACATCATTACCACATAGTCAAGGCCTCGTACCAAGAGTACAATTAAAATTTTTGTCAAGGCCTTGTTCCAAGACACTAATTTGTCTCATTAGACCTACCGATTCATTGAGGGGCTATATCGGGCCACACCCATCACTTACTAAATCCCCTACCTCCTCATAAGAAAATGTTGAATCATAACATAAACATTCATATTCAAACTTGCAGATGAAATGTCAATACTTCAACCATAAACCACGAAGGTTATAAAAATAGAACATCCATAGTCCAACATATCATAACTTATTCCACACAATATGGAATATTTTATTATAATAAATCAACCATAATCAAGAATAATATCTAGTAAAGGATGCTGACATAGATGAAAATGAGCAGTAAATTGTTTTGAGAGAAATATACCTTTTGTGAAATCATTTAATTTTCACACATTTATAAAGGAATTCATTTAAAAGTGTTTATTTGAATCAAATTGACTCATAGAACTCTGAAAAATTGGAATGAAAATAACATTTTAAAACCATAATGTCCATATAAATAAATCCATAAAACCATTTTGAAAACATGGACATTAATGAGAATGATTTAGAAGAATAAATATTTAAAACATTTAAAATTATGTTTTAGTTAAAGAGTACCTTAAAAGAATAATTTTGAAATATATTTTATGAAACATGGACGTGTAAAATAAATATGTCCTTGATAATACTTACACATAAACAATCTCGGATAATATTGAGATTGAGGAATAAACCATTACATTGCACTTTTAGGTTGGACAAGGGTATATTTAAACTCTTGTATAATGACCATTTTATGTTATTAAATTATACCAGAACCATATTGATATTTATTATATCATAAATTATTTATTTATGTCTTCATATTAACCATTTAATAATTATTTCTATGATAAATTAACATTTCAGGTAATAATCGCTTTCTTTATCATACATGTTTCACCTTTTTATTCTTGATCGTATCATTTAGATCATTATATAAATAATTCTCAAATATAAAACATGATTTATATATCAAATATATTTATAAAATAAATATGGATAATAGATACATATATGAAATTGAAATCACCATTTATGGAGACGGTAGGCCGTACATAGGCATAAACGCTGTTTCTGTTTCCATATCGTATTGAATGGAAGTAAGTGAATAAGTTATATGTAAGTATATATATATATATATATATATATATATCTCAAGTAGCATTATTATTTCATATAGTACATTGTTATTAATAATATATATTTTTATAATCATCAATTAATGGTGAATGTGGAAATGAATCTCATCGTGTCGTGGAGACTTTAAGCCGCACATACACACGAGTGACGATATCATTTCCATAATGATTAAAAGTTGTAAATTGGATGGTATATTAATACTATAGAGAAATTAGCATGTTATTTTCATTATATATATATATATTACTTATCATTATATCCATCCAAATAACATAGTGTTGAATAAAAAATTACACCACGACGTGGAGACGGTAAGCCGTACGTACGCACGTATGGTGTCATTATCATTCATAGGATTAATAAAATAAAGAATATGGTTATACCATATTTATAATAAAATTACACTATGTATGATGTACTGGATTTATTATTTTGGTATAGAAATTACAATGAAAGACAAAGTGGAAGAATAAAAGAACTTTGAAAGATGTGAAAAAATAATTACCTCTTCTTTGGATGTTTCCTTTTGATTTGAAAAAAGGGATCCATAGGTTGACTTTAATATCTTGGGAAGGCCTATAGGTTGAATTTATTGAAGTTGTAAGGTGATTTGGACTGGGGTTGGCTGAGACAAATGGCTTTGGAGGAGTGATTTTGAGAGATGTGGAAGTACCCTTTCATAAGAGAGGTAAGGGTCACCTTAGGAAATGTTTGAAATCTTATTTTATTATAAAATCAATTTCGGTTTTTGATGGAAATGAATTGATTTATTATGAAGATAATGTGGGTATGGGTTGAAATCCTCTCAACCAATAGGTTTTATAGATGTTTAGGTCACCATATTAACTCTATCTATATGATTTAACTCTTAGTTAAATAGTTAAATTTTATGATTCCCACTTGTATTATTATAATAAATGGTTAATAATCTTTCTATAAAATAAAATGAGAACCCAAAGTGCTTCATTAATGAAATTTTTACCATTATATATGTCCTTTGGCCAAACCTTAGATTTTAAGGAATATTATATCATTTAATAATATAATTTTTTTTAAAAATCATTTATGTCAATTTTTACTCTATTTAGAATTTGGTTTTTGTAAAATTCATAAGAGAAAGATTAATACAAACACAATTCATTGAATCAACCCTAACATTTCATATTAATCTATAAAATTCGTGAATGGAAGAAATAATTTAAAATTATATTTATTTTAATTTTTATAATATCATTTATTTTAATCATTCAGTAATAAGTTAATTACATCATCATCATTTTCTCATAAATAAATTTAATTATTTTCTATCTAAAAATTATAAAAAATACCATTTTGTAGAAAATATTTTTAAATTTTTAATGAATAATTTTAGGCTAATTTATCTTATTTATAACCCTATATTAAAAATGGTTTCATTATTAATCATTGACTTTTACACTTTTAAGTCTTTTTAAAATAAAATAATAATAAATGTCCTAATACAAGTTGATAAAAAAGGTTAATATTTTATTCCTAAGGTTTATTTAGGTTGAAAAAAACATATCCAATTAAATTAGGACATGTGTTAGGGTAATTATAATATCATTTTACCTTTAATTACCCTATTTAATTTTAACCGTGGTAAATAAAATTCAAAAGTACCTATTCACCAAACATTATTTTCATCATATTGAAACAAATTTTTTCTAATAATATCAACCGTGTATCTTAGATTTTTGAAATTCAATTCTGATAAGCGGTAAAATTATGCTTTATAAAAATTTGTTAATGTCCCTATAAGGTGGGTAAAAGACGTTAATAAGTTCAATTATTTTATATATCTAATTTTATTAAAAAATGAATCTAATTAATTCCATTGAACTTATATAGTTATTATATATCAATTTTGACAAAAAAATGAATTAAAATAAAATAATAAAATATTTATATAAAATGTCAGTTTAAACAATAATATAGTGTTTTTCCCTATTCATTAAAAATTGAATGTTATCAGAAAAATACCAAAAATCCCCCCTAAGATAATTCTGATATTATGAATTCAAAAATGAATCCTATTTTACCAATTTAAAAACATATAAGTTTCATTTATTAATTTTAAATTAATTCCCATTGTCAAAACTAAAAAGCGGTTTTTTTTAAAATGTAAAAATTATCAAAAGATTGACATTTTTTATGTCCAATTTAAATCTGAGAATTAATTATAATTACCTAAATTGTATTAAATGATAAATATATAATATATTTAAACTTTAAAACCAATTAAAATAACAATCTAACTATATAATTAACATCAAAAGGAAGCTTTTGAAATAAAATGCGGTATTTTAACTATTCATTAAAAATGAACTTTATTAGAAAAATACCAAACATTTACGCAAAGTAAATTTTTATATCCCAATTGTAAAAAATAATTTTATATCTCAAATAGAACATACAAAAGTGACATAAAAACTAGATTAAAATGGGTTTACCAAAAAAAGGTAGTAAAATTATATTTTTTTTGAAAAAAAATTCTTTTATATGAATAATTGAATTTGTTCTTATATTATGTCTAAAACACATAGTATGTATGTTAAAATTATACAGTGTATGTCAAATTCAAAATTTAGTTAATACTATTCATAACTAATTTCTGAATGGCTAGTTTGGTAATTCATCGGGCATTGGAACTCAGTGTTTCATGTGGTACAAGAAATTGAATTACTTTAAATAGATAACATATTATCAAATATTGGGGTGTTATAGATGAAAAATATTCCCGGCCTAATCAAATAAATAAGGTTTTCTTTCCTTATAAAAAATAATTTCAAAATTTTTTATTACTAAAGAGGAGAAAATATAAATAATTTTTTCCAAAAAATATAAATAAATAAATTTTTATAAAATAGTTGTGTTTCAATAGATAAATAACCCATAATTTATTACAATAATTATTGAAACATTAACAATCCCGATAAAATGTGAGATTGGATCATAAACCATTACCTTACACTTCCTCTAAGTTGAAAATGCTCTAAAATACTATATAATAAATTTAAATTTAATATAAATCAATAAAAAAAATCTTATTCAGAATTATTTTACTATATATCAATATTTAATATTTTAAAATTCCCTATTTATTAACAATTATTTGTTAAAATAAATATTTTTCTACTAACCATTTCATTTTCAAGGAATGTTTCAATTTGATGAATCTTGTCCTTAAAAAATGGTATTGGTTCTAGAATATTATTCATTTCATAAATATAATATTTATTTATTACATAATCTTTTATAAGAATCTATGTGTGGAAGTGATGAAAAATTAAATACATAACTTCAAGGAGGTGGTAGCCCATACGTAGACATGGGTGATGTTTTAATTTTTCTATGGATTGAAATAATGGAAGTTAATAGTAGTATATTTCTAAAGAATCATAATAATAAAATAAATATTATATATATTTATTATATTTATCTATATAACCATCCATGAGAGGTGGTGATGAAAAATTAAATACATTTCATTTTTGATTGGGTAGTCTGCACGTACGCATGAGCAATGATTTCGTTTTCAACTAGAAGGAAGTGAGATAGATAACTATTATTTCATAAATATAATAACATTATAATATATTTATGATTCTAATTTAATCATAATATTATGGAACTAATATTTTTAGTGGATGTGGATTAACAAAAAAAACATAAAATAACTAAATTAGGATAATTATATTTATTTTCGGTATCCTCTTTATATTACACCTTAAGACTTATTAAGTTGAAGTTTTAGTGATACAAGAACCTGTAGGAAATGGGTATGGTATTTTGATAGTGATTTAAGATGATATTTTTTAATCTTAGGTTCTCATTGTCTTTGGATATGTGAATAGAGAAGGTTCCCTTTTATAAGTGGGGGTATTGACACCCAAATTAATTCCCTTAACATTACAATAATATATCCATTTTCAATGGATAATTTCACTAAATAATGTAAATTTAAAACATAAGGTGATGGAATGTCTAAATTGAAAAAACCAATCAAACTAAAATTGGTTTTGTATTTTATACCATATAACTTAGTTTAACTTATTTTATCCATATTTACATTTATTGCAATAACTTGACTTTTTTACAACGTTAAATATACATTGTGACTAAAAATAAAATATACCTTATAATTTTTTTTAAAAATAAATTTAAAATATGGAATCTATTTTATCATATTTAATATATAATGGAGTTGAATATTAATTCTAATATCTTCGCATAAAATTGAAAAATACAATTTTCTGAAAAAAATTATTTTTGATGCATAAAATGAATTTATTTTTATACATTGACTAGTAATCACCATCACATAAATTTAAATTTACTCTTTTAATATATTAACTAAAATAATAATTAAAATAATTTATAAATAGATACTAATTTCATTAATGATGATAAAATACATTGTAAATAATAGAAACAATTGTTTTAATATTATTTCATTTTACCATCAAATGATTTTATCTTTATTTATAACCAGTAGATAATCAATGTATGAATGATCATTTATTTTTATAAATGTTTAAACAACAATAATAAATACTATTAATACTTGAATTAGATATACTGTAATTTAAATAATAAAAAATATAAATAATACATTTTTTATAAATAGAATATTTCCATTTAACTAGAAATTATTGGCCAAGTATTTATCATCATTACTTAATCATTAAATTTATGTCATTAAGTGTAATTATTATCTATTACCCAAATTTCATCAATAATATTTCTATATATTATTCCTCAAAATTATTTAATCTTTTAATAATACATTAAAAAAATCAACTTTATTTTCTTAAGGTAATTTTAACCCTTTTATAAGAACATTTATTTTCTATTTCATTTTAACATTGAGTAATTTCTTCTATTTTGTATATTATAAAGTCATATTCAATATTTTTTTTCATGGATCACTCGATATCTGAATCATTAAATTTATTTATTTAGAGACCCGTTTTCTTCCTTGTAATATTTTGGAATATTTCTATATATATTTCTAGTTCTAGGTGCTGAGACAATGTGATATTCCGAGGCCTAGTGTGCTGGGAATAAATTATACAAAAATATTTAGTATAATTTATACTATTCACATGACATAAACAAGATATCTATTTAATAGTTGCTTGGATACGAAATGCAAGTTTATGGTTGAATCTGGAGCATGGCATTTTCCCCAGACATGACATAACATTTGTCGGCACATGCCTACTATAGAAAACACCACAGATGACATAATCATAAAAAAATTGAATTAAATTATTTAAGCTCATTTTTAATATAAAATAACCCATAATTGGGGGCTCATACTGGAAATATGAGACCACAATTATGTTTTTAAAGGGGTGTTTATCTAGTGGTGAGCTAAGGTGAGAGGGCATGGGAGGTTCAGATTCCAAAACCACTAGCCATCTCCTATAAATTAGAGTATTGAGTAATGAGCTATAGTAAAATCATTCCACAAATAGATGGTGGATCCTTGGATATCTATTTCTGATGGTGATACAATGTCTGAATGTAATCGTATCATGTCGAAAATGTACATGATAGTACACCATTGCACATCAGACACGATGGTAGATCCAAAATTGAGGGAGGATTACTATTTAGATTCTACAGCTCCCTAATTGAAATTTCATTCTTTTAAATCATTTTTATTTGAATTTGATGCCTTGGAATCTTTTGTTGATAGACAAACTAACAAAAACCATTTCCCAATTCAATTTATTGAAACCAATTCTTTGTGCTATTCATATTTCTTCGATGACAACTTTTCCACATGCTCAAACGACATCTGATATTTGAGTGAGAAACATAACGTTGACAATATCTAAATTAGGAGTATTGACGTATTCTTGGAGTAAAGTTTTGGGCACCGTAGGAGGCATGACAGTGAGAGAAAGATCCACCATTTTTTCATTGTGTCGAAACGTCGATGATTCTTTAAGCGGAGACAAATGTAGTGTAGATCAAGATCCAATGATCCTAGATCTGGACTCAGATAAATTTTCCAATCACTAGAGTTACCATGGTAGTCCGTGGAATGTTCTCCAGCACGGGGAAGTAGACTAGTGGTTTTCTGGTGTAGCTCGGCGGCGTGGCTCAATAGAGGGCGACAATTGGGGTGAGGAGACAGGCATAGGACAGGGTCGGCGCGGCGGGGTGTGCGGGTTAGAGCGGTAGAGAAAATTTGGGATAGTGGTAGTAGAGTGATGCTGGACGATGGATGGAGTCCAAACACATTATCCCCCACCATGAAGTTTTAGAGGAAAATAACTAAAAACAGAAGAAAAAAACAAATGAAAATAATATTTATAATATTAATATTACTAATAAAACTATTAAACACCCATAACACATGCATTTGTCATCCAATTGATGTTCCATTAGTGGTGTTGTGATCCTACGATTGAGAATGATATTTCTATAATTGTTAGGGAATTTTATTTGTTGGGTTTATGGCTCAATTCCATGTAACACCTATGTTTAACAATAAAAATATAATTATTAATATTCAGAAATCTTGTATCTGACCTAGCTTGAAAACCGGATGTCCGACTCTCTTTCCGTCTATATTATTGTGATCCTTTCATTTAGGAAAACCATTTGAGACATTCTAGGTATTTTTATAATTCATGCAGGAGGCTCAGTGGCATGAAAAGTCATATATAATAATATTAATAATTATTATTATTTGGTAAACATCCATTAGACTATATGTGTTAATATGATGTCTGATTGACATGCTATTGGAGGCCTTGCGACCCTAGAGATGAGGCAGAATTTTCAAGGCTGAATTTAGGCACATAAACCTAAATCGAGGTGCGGGAACCATGTGGCCTTGTTTGGGATTTTGGGGTGAAATTAAATTTTTTCACTTGGTGTCTGTTTTGGAAGAATGAATATCAGATCCCATGTGCTTTCCCCTGTGGATATCAATTCTGTGATCTGTACGATGTGTTCAGGGATCGTGGCATGGGCCCTACAAAGAATTGTTCGTGCAAAATTATACAAAATGTAGTTTCTTCACTGGGAGTTTGATTTGGGAAAATGAATAGTCTATCTAGTCCCTTTTTTCCCATGGATCTTGATGGTGTAATCTATTTGGTTATCTAGGGCCATTAGTGGAGAAAAATTAGTAAATTTATGTTTTCCCCTATTTTGGACCAGCGATGGGCATCATGCACCCGTCAGCCTTATGACTAGATGTTCCATATACTGTAGGACTACACTGGTATGACTTGGGGAACATTATCATGGTTTAGTACACATGTATGTCTATGTACATGGCTAGGTCATGAGACTAGATCACACATCATGTGGGACCCACATGTGTTGTGTATTACTCTACAAATCTTCTACCTCTCATATCTCCTCCTTTTGGACTCAGATTTTTTCATGTGAGTAGCCTATCCTTAGTGTTTTTTCACGTAGAACGCAATGGTTCCATTTGTTGTGGATTTTTAGATATGAAAAGATATTTTATAGTTGTTACATCTATTCATGCGATGAGAAATTATTGTAGTGATTATGCTCTGGAATATCAATGATTTCCAAGAGGTACCATCCAACAGGGATGGCCAATGTAGTTTTTAGTTACCTTCTGAGTGGAATCCCCCTACCAAGTTGTGCGTGGGTCATCGATGACTTAGAGTGGAATCCCCCATCGGCATGAGTATTGGTCTTCTATGACTTCTATGATAGTGTAATCCCCCTGATGCACCAGGGCATGAGTCCTCAATAACATTATGAGTGGAATCCCCCATAGGCATGGGCATGATCCTTTATCATCTACTTCCAAGTGGAATCCACCTGATGCACTAGGGTGAGGGTCCTCAATGAAAAAGAGTAGAATCCCCCAGACACATTAGGGTGTGGGTCTTCTACGATGACTATTAGAGTGGAATCTCCCTAACACACTAGAGCGTGGTTCCTCTACTTTGGGTTTACTATTTCTGGCTGTAGATCAGGGGTAAGATAGACTTTGATTCTACATTGGACTCACTAGAAAGAGGGGATCTTTCCCCAATGAGACACGTCCTTGTGATTCATCATATAACTGTGAGATCGAGTTACTGCCGGCCAAAGTGGATAGTATCAAGGTGTGGTGATTTGAGCACCTTTGACTTGTAGTTCAGGGAAGATGAGAGGGATGATGGGAATCATTGGTGTTTACTTCTTGAATTGTTGGAAACTCTTTTTCATAGGATGAGCTGTGATATGGAGACCCCCTTACTCAATTTAATTTGGGATTATTTGACTCAACATATTTATGTATCCTATTTCTACAACCACTCCTTTGGATTTGGTTACTCTCTATCAAGGAGAGGCAAAGACGCGCGAGGTCTACACGTGATTTCCATTTCTAGATTCATGTGGTTAGTCGAGTTTACTCTCCTACAATATGTAATGAAGACTCAATGAGAAGTTATTTTTCTCACCATTTCAATCTCCTTGTATCTTGATGAGTTTACTTTCACTCTCTTTTTGGGTTCAATAGTACCCTTTTTATTGTTACTTATTCTATCTACGAATCCCCTCTTGAGTAACTCTATTTCTAGTCACTTGAGCCTTTGTGGAATCCTACAGAGTATTATTATACTCACCCATACATGGACTTTTCCCACACTTGGTGTGCCCTTGTAGACAACAGATTGGTTGATCGTGATATTATAGGAGCTTAGGGATATAATATCCATTGACCACATGTAGTGGTCTTAGCTTGGGATTTAGGAGCGGGGCTCTTTCAATTATTTTACTTTTCTTCTTGTTTATGGGTTGTGGAACATCTCTGTTTGGGCATGAATTTTTTCCATTTTTCCTTTCATTTTAAATTTCTTTACACGTACTATTTAAAGGTCGATGCTTATTTATGGTTTATATATAGCAGTGTGGTATATTTTCTTTTTTTTATCTACACATTTTAGTTGAATTATTTTTTTTCTGTATAGGTTATTAGGAAATGGTGCCCCTGATATTTTTGTGACTTCGACACTAGTCACCACCCTATAGCCTAGGGTGACGAGCTTAGGGTAGTTGTGGCTTGAGCCCTGGCATGTGCTAGGCCATGAAAAAGTTGTATCAGATCTTTTTTGACCCATGAGATGTTGTTCAGACATTTCCCTAAACATTTCTTGGTTGGGTGTTGGGAAACATTTCCAACATTTCTCAAGAGTAGTTCTCAGGCTAGGGAGTCTTGTAGTGGTGCAGCGGCTGACGTATCCATTCACCATGACCCTAATTACTCACTTCTTGACATGACATGATGAGGCATTTTTTATAGGGAACTTTGGTACATGAATCATATAGGACTGAGTACTTGACTATCCATCTTGAGTTACCTCCCCATTTTGTTTGATAAATATATATATATAAGCTCTATGACCACGATATATTCCTTGTTGGATTCATGATGCCTCTGTGATGATATCCATCTTGGATACTAGATTAAGTTCATGATGGAAAACCCAAGAGTGAAGAAGTCTGAGTAAGGGATCCATCATTTGATCCCCCTTTCTCTAGGGGGGCAAGTAGTTTCACCTCCACTGATGTATCTATAGTTTGTACTGGCAACACAAGCCGAGGATGAGCACGGGCTGAACGTGCTTTGCAATTTCTAGCATCAGAGACTTCTGAGGTTCTATGGTGAGCCATAGCATCAGGCAGTTGAGGTATGGATAGAGTCGGTGGTTCTCCTCTCTTGGCTTGTTCGGAAACCTATAGATCCGACGGTGGCTTTGGCTACCAATCCTTTCCCCGGAGTAGTTGAAAATTGTTGGAGTTCAGTTACTCAGATGCACGATGAGTCATTATTATCAGGGGATGAATTCCAGCAGCCATTTCATGTGGATTACTACCCCTCCTTATGCTTCTTTCAGATTCAGGAGCATCTGGAGCTTCACTAGGGAGGGATGATGGGGGTTGCCTACATGACTGGGTTCACAGGCCTTACTCGGTACTCATTGCATGTGATCCATGATGGATACATCCGAGCGCAGAAGATCAATCAGGGAATCCGCATAGAGATATATGCTATCATAGTACCTTGGTGAATCCCTACCTATATTAGGGTGCTTGAGTAGGCTCTAGTGAAAGAGATATTTCTGTAAGTGGGTTTCCATATAGTTGGTTGTGGTAGTGGGTGGAATAGAACTAAAACGTCTAGCATAGATAACAAGTGTCATATGAAAATATATCGATATAAGAGGCCTCTCCATAATCTGTCTTAGGCACATAGTTGTATGCGGCGGAGGCTTGGTAGATCACGGGGATAGCCTAGGGAGTGAAGTTGTTATCCTTGTTATATTTGAGGTCACCTAGATTGAAAATTCCTGACCATAGGTGCTGAGCTTTCCAAGAAGATAGTAAACAAACTATCACAATAGAGATGATGACATGATCAGGGATCTCCCAGGCAGGGATACAGTGGTTCTCGGGGAGGCAATGTAGGTATGGGAGTAGGAGGACATGTGGTTGGTGGATGATTCCACGAGATCCTTCCACCACTGGGTAGCCTACATTCGGCTTAGGGAGCTCACAGCCAGGGCCACAAGCATATGCATGTTATTTATGTATACAATAATATAATTCATGAGATGATAAGAGATAAACCCAATGTATTTTCAATATTTTTATAGTAGAACATGTTTGACCCTGGGTGAGGTATTTTTTTCTCCCAAATTCTTGCTTATGGTTTTTCCAGGGTGACGCAGGGTGTTAGTGTAACCTTGTGTCGCTGTTGTTGGATGTAGATTTGAATGCAAGAGTTTGAGGGGTACTTCGTGCACTGGAACATGTTGTTATGATGCTAGAAAAATAATGATGGGGAGTCATCACTAACCAAATAGGATGATATTGAGGTGTGGTGAATGAGTCCCTCTAACTTGTGTATTCATGGTAGGGTTGTGTTGTAGAGTTTCGAAGTAGGTCTTGGCATTGTCGGTGGAATTTTTCTACTTATCCTACTTTTTTACAAAAATATTCCACTAGTGAGTGTAGAACAATATCATGATTTGGTATTACTATACTTACAAGGTCAGTGAATACATGCGGGGTATTCTACGTACTTCTGATGTCTGGATTATTGTGGTTGTATGAGTTTACTCACCTACCATATTCGTTGGATCATTACATTCTCAACGTCAAAATTGATACTGCAGTTATCAAGTACTGGTTGAGGTGATGGAGACCCCATGAATAGATCTATGCGACTAAATATCTAGTGCTAGAAGTTGTAGTCTTCTACATGATAATGTGGAGATGGTATCACATAGGAGAGAACTTTGTTGTTTGTTTAGACCACCAGAGTCTCAAGTGTGTCTTCACTAAGAGAGACTTCAACCTGAGATAGTGAAACTGGTTGGAAATTATAACATAACTAAAAATTTGATATAGCCTATACTCTGAAAAGAGGCAGCATTGTACCATATTTCCTTAAAAGGAAGTCCCAAACTCTCCAAATACAAGAAGTTTCACAGTATTTAGCTTCTCTTCATCTGACTCTTGTAGAGCAAGAGGGAATTGTTTTCTTTAGCTGATGACGTTGACTCCTTCACTTCTCAAGTGTGTAAGAGAGTCTCAATTTGGAGACACTAGCTGTGAAATATTTCATGATGTACATATCTATAAGATACAATCTAGATGAATATTATGATGGTTGGAATCAAGATATCTTGTTCAGTGAAAAATAGTGGTTCTGGTTGCGATTCAGGAGGAGGTGATGAGAGAATACCACACTTCTCCCTTAGACGTACTCCCCGGTGTGCGGAATATGTACAAGGATATTCAATGGTATATTTTTTGGTCTAGTGTGAGATGAATCATATCCAAGTCCTTCTAACTAAGCCTCACCTATTTGCATGTGAAGGCTGAGCACTTTATTCTATTGGGTTGTAGCAACCTCATGAAATTCTTAAGTGAAATGGGATAGTATATACACTTATTTATTCAAAGGTATTTCGTGAATATTCAATGTAAATCACCTCATCTGGGCGATAGTAGATGGAATCATGGGTCGGCTCACTCCCTTTCTAATGGAGTACAGTTTGGTGGGGAGTTTGGTGCAGACCGATCATGATATCCAGGTGTCAGAGGATATGTTGTGGGCTTGCATGTTGGTTTTGGCTAGGGAGGATGGTTACCATTGAGGTTATATAGGCCGTTCGTGATCATGAAGAGGTTTGGATAGGACGTCTAATACCTTTCCCTAGCCCCAGAGTTGGAAGAGGTGCACAATGTTTACTACATGACACAGATGAGGAAATGTGTGAATGTTTTTGTACACACATTATTGATGAGATAATACCTTATAATGATGGACCAATTCCTTGGTTTTCAGAATGTGGTAGTACAAAAACATGCAAGAAAGTTTCTAGAAGATAGAGAGCCATGTGTGAACTTATTATCCTGAGTTTTCTTCCCTATTTTAGCTTTTCATGGGCTAAAATATTAAAGGATGGAATGTTGTAGAGACCTAGTTTTTTTCCTTGTATGAAATTGGAATAATTATACATATATATACACATCTAGGCACTTAAACGGTTTGAAATTACAAGGTGTGATGTTCCTTGAATATATTTTACAAAAATTATTTATAATATTTTATACTATTCATGTGACAGAAATGAGATATCTCTTAAAAAGTAGTTGTGATGAGAAATATGGGTGTACAGTTGAACCCAAAGCATGGCCTTTATCCTGGGGGTACTTAACATTTTTGGTTGTGGGCCTACTATAGAAAATGATATGGATGACATAACTGTAATAATGTAATTGAATTAAAATATTTTATCTCAGTTGTAAAATAAAATAACGCTTGAACGGGGGCATGAATTGGAAATCAGATACCCCCTTTGAGTTTGTAATGGGGTGTTTTCTCTAGGGGTGACCTCAAGTGAGTGAACATGGGAGGGTCAGATTCTGTGACCACTGGTAGTATCCTAAAAATAATAGTTTAGAGAAATAAGCTTGAGTTAGCTCATTTATCTTGTGTATGGAGAAGCTCTGGTCATTTTTTATGGGAATTCGATGTCCAAAATTCTTTGGATCATAACAAAAATGCATATGCTAGTAGATCAGAGAACAACTGACACAATGGTAGATCCAAAATCAAGGTAGGATTCATATTTTGGATTCAATAGCTCCCCTACTAAAATATTGTTTTTGAAAATAATTTCTGTGTGAATTCACTACATTGCAATCATTTTTTGATGGCAAAACTATCAATGGCCCTCGTCCAATTCGATTTCTAGAAACCAGTTCTTCACGTTCTTTGTTGTTCTTTGACGAATATTTTTCATCAGGCGCAAACGAAATCTGATCTTGGAGTGAGGAACATATATGTGAAGACATAAAAATGGGGTGTCCTGATCTATTTTTGGTTTCATTGCTCGGTTACACAAAATTCATGAGTTTAATAATAATAATATCATTTTTATTATTCATAAATATTGTATCCAACCTGAGGACATGCATAAGAAAAGGATGAGCTATAAAGCCCACAAAGGGAGTACACATGGAATATCATGAGGATTATAATACATGTTAGAAAATGGGAATATCAATAGAGCATAAAAGAAACATGAACATAAAGTCATGATAATGCATGATAATCATAACATGGAAATGTGGAAACAACACTTAACATGGAATTAGCATGAGCCAAGGCTCATTGCACATAGAGCATGATTAAATCCTCATTGCAGATGAAGAACGAGTAAACCATAGTTTCACTTGGATTAGCATGATTCAACACTCATTGCACATTATGTATCATGATACTATACTTTACCCAATGCATTGGAGCGATATAAGAGTGCACCCTTCTTAAACATTTCATTTCATGCATAAGTGTGCCACATGGATCATAAAACATGGATTCATAAAACATAATCATTTATTAAATGGTAAAGTAATGTGCAATTCATACATGAGTCTTTGTAATCAATAATTATAGGTGCATAAAGGTGGATACCCTTGATGGAGAAATGGGCATGGTATCCACTACACAATGGCATTGGCTTAGAAAATCGGTGCGATTTCAGAACCGTAACGGTGTGACATAAGAATTCATAAAAAAGGTTGATGAGAGAGAAAGGGGTTACTCATAATATTTATATGTAATGGACAGTAAGGATGTCATATAGATACATTTCCCAAAAATTGTAATGGAATTTGGATTCTTGATACAAAATTATTGCTTGAATGTAAAAGAAGAGAGAGAAGTTCCTTTCGGAATTTCAGCATAGGAATGGGTGTACATGAGAGGCATTTAATGAGAGAGAAAGGGGTATCCCATCATTCAAACAATAAGAGGGAAGTATGGGGGTGGATCGAAACCATTCCCCAACATTCATAATTGAGATTAAAATGGCAATACAACTTAATAAAAATTGACAAAAATGAGAAAGGAAGAAAAAACCCTTACTTGGAAGTGTGCTTCCAAAGGCTAGAGAGAAGCTTGTGAGAGGCTTCTTGGGAGCTTGGGGCACCTTGGGAGGATTCAAGAGAGATTATGGCAGAAGTTGGATGAACTCCAAGGGATTTTAGTGAGGAGGAAGTGGGATCTTGGTTGGGTTTGTATATGAAAGGTGAGGGAATTCTTTGTTATTTAGGTTTGGGACCCCTTATATTAAATTAATCCAAACCACAAACCATACCATGGTTTTTTCCCATCAATTTTGGAAAAGGGAAGAGGAAAAATATATTTTATAAGGCCAAAATCCGAACTTCTTAAAATTATAAGGTTGCTTATGTGGAGGTGAGTCACACTCCCATGTAAATTAATTTAAAAAGGCAAAGTGTTGAATATGTCTGGAGGGGTCCATTAATGCTTTGAAAAGTAAGTCAAACAAACCCAAAATAACATTATTCTAATGTTAAAACATATATTGGCCGAACTTAAGGATTATAGTATTTTATTACATCACCATTGGGTCAATATGATTTCATAAAACAAATTATATATTTAAATGGTAGTTCATTTTTACCCAAAAATTTGACTGTCTCAGAAAATTCTGAAAAATTCACCATTGGATAATTTCGATGTCCTGATTCCAGAAATAACATTTATTTTATCTAAATAATTTTCTAAATATTTTAATATTCACTTTTAAAATAAAAACCGACATTTTTCGAAAATTCACTGGTTTTGACAAAAATGGCTTTCAAACCTTAATAAAAATTTTAATTGCATTCATAAAATTATAAGATCATTTATATTTAATAAAAAGTAATTTAATAATAATAATAATATTTTATTAAAAGATTTTTTAATTCAAAAATCACTTAATTTAATAAAATATATTTCTTAATTATATAATAACTAAAAACACCATTTGTACTTTAAAAACTATTTACAATGTATCAAAAATGACTAGAAATTATATTCATTATTATATAAAAAAATAATGTACATGAACATAGTACTACATATTTGTTACATACCCCCTTAAAACAGCCGCATAAGACCTAAGGGTAAGGTGTGCGATGGTGGCAGACTCCTGGGGTGGCTCGGATAACATTGCCCGAGTGGTAATTTCAATCAACATCCACTTTTCCCGTAGACGGTCACGTTCGAGCTTGACATGATGAAGCTCAGCTTGGGATTGGTCAAGGGAGAATCCCAAAGACGCTGAGTTTTGACAAATGGGCTTCGTAAGGGGATATTCTATTGGATGAGGCCATCGCTTCCTTTTTCTGAGTAAATTTGATTTTTTAAGGTCCTATATTTATACTAATCATGTGATCACTGTTCAACAGCTATATTAGCAACGGTAAAAAAATTATTAACATAAAAACAAAGAAGTTGAAATTTTAAAAAAACATTTTATATAAAGAGACATTTAATAAGATCAAGAGGGATTTTCCATTAATGAAACTTTGGGTCATTACAGAAACCCTTGGGGAACCTTGAGGACTCTTAGGTTCCGTTTCGTGATTTTCATAATGGAGAGGCCATTCCTCCAATAATTGAATCCATCTATCTAATGATAGTGATAACCTTGATTTAAGATGAGACATGAGCTATATATCATGTATAAAACATTTATTATTTTCCCCATAATAATTTATCCCTTACAAGATGTTCTTTTTTGGCATAAGAATCTATGATACAATTTGTATTTGAGGATTCCCTGTAGGATTCCTCTACTCATGTTTTATCATAAAGGATATTGTGTAGGATTAATTTATACTCTTCCTATTACCAAGGGCCCGACATTGGATCCATTTTCTTACATGAAGGCCTAAGGAATCCCTTATAGGATCCTTTCACTTGTGTACAATTCTATGAATCCCATGTAGCATGCCAATACCTTCTTACATAGTTATGTTGTCCCATGTAGGATGCTCGTTCCTTTGTACCATTTGGAGGATCCCTTGTAGAATTCCTTGGTTGAAATTACATTCATGGATCCCATGTAAGATTTCTCCCTAACTTTTAGAGATAAGGACCCTAACTTGTATGCCTTCTCTTATAAGTAGACATTATGGATCCCAAGTAGGATACCTATCAGTGTTCGATATAAGGGACATATTGGGTGCAGTGATGTTTGACTGAACATGAGTTCGTATGTCATGGGTTTGGATAGATATGGTAGTGGGTTTCACCTTTGAACCATTTAAAAACATGTAATCTCAGGGGGATATGTAAGTAGTTTAGGGTTTATGGATTCATACACACTCATGCTTTTTTTTTATATTCACATGTTTACAACTGATGAACCAACGATTGCCATAGGTGATTTATGGTTAGTGGTTTTTGATCCCTACATAACGATTATTCTTTCCCATTGGGATGTGTGATCATTATTACTACGAAATTTCTTTTTTGATATTGGGATGCCCAGGTGTACCTTCATGGGATCCGATTTCTGAACAAAACGATTACCATAGGTGATTTATGGTTAGTGGTTTTTGATCCCTACATAATGAGTATTCATTCCCATTGGGATGTGTGATCATTATTTCTACGACATGTATTTTTCGATATTGGGATGCCCAGGTGCACCTTCCTAGGATTCGGTTTCTAAACAATATTATTGTTTAATTATTTTTATACCCTAAAGTACTACCAGGGATATAGATCTTGAGAAGATATATTTGATTATTATTTTATTGGGATTTCTGGACGTATTTCCTAATATCAAGATTTTGAGCCTATTATTATGATATATGGGCATAGAGTCCCTTGTAAAGATACTCATGTATGATTTCACACTCCATATTGACGAGGTTGATTATGTTCTACACTATTTGATAAGTCATGTCAAGGATTACACTCACCTTGATCTGATTATACACGTTTGTGATTACACTCTCCTGGGTTATAGGAATGATTACACACTCCCTGATTAGTTTCTTTACCATGTTGTTGTACATGGAATTTCACATTGTTTTATAATCATGGGTGATAATACTCACCCGAGTGATATGAATGATTAAAATCTACCTAATTAGAGTTCTCTTAGGGTGGTAATGGAATCTCAATAGTAACCTCTCTTTATTGATCACCTAATGGTCAGACCCTTAGGGTTCATTCGAGTCCCAATGTCATGAATTCCAATATACTATGTCCAAGGCTCAAACATTTAACATTATTCACATGGAATGGTATGCATGAAAACCATCTAACTGATCATTCAAAGATTTCCAAATTTACTTCCTTGTTATCCAACATTACAATGATTGGAGGTGAGTATGTGTGAACCCATAGTTAGGATGCATATCCAGCTATGTTGACATAGCGTGATCAGAGACATTTTTTATGCTGGAAAAAAATGGAACATGTCAATTGTGATTATAGACTTAGAGTTCAACCTAATGATATATGACTTAAGCGGTACAACACCCTTCTCAATGCACAATTCATTGGATGTCCACGAGATTAGGATCATAGTCCCATGGATTTAATATTGATGGCTTGATATTATTTCATACACTTCATGAATGTGTATTCATATTTATGTATATATGTATATGAATGAAAATATACATATATTACCATATAAATATAGATATAATGGAAAAAAATTTCCTAGTCGACCGGGAGCATACACCTAAGGATCAACTTTTGTTTAAAATTTATTTGTTTCATTAAAAATGTAGTTGTATCTTGTCTAGGCTGAGAAAATTTCATGAGCATGCACATATGGTGGCATATTAAGGGATCGTTGTTAGGGTGGACTGATGATATTGTTTATTTCCCATGTATACGAACCTCAGTGTTAATAAAAAATTATGTATTGTTTTCTGGTTAAACACTGATGCATGGAGGATAGGGATGAGGCCCCATGTGGCATGATCAAGTGGAACTGCTTGTCTAAGTTCTTCTAATCAGGCCAGTACAGTTTGATAGTTTCTAGAGACTTGGTATGGGGTATAGCTTAGAGTTTGTGTTAGATCCCTATAAATTTCTTTTAGTTTATTTCATTTTCCTATATCATTACGGTAAACCCAGTGGGTGAAAAGTGTTTTAGGTATGGAATTGTCGTTCATGATTTTATAGAATTTTGTTTATTTTTAAGACATGTTCTATTTTAGTTTATTTATTTCTTCCACACTCTATTTATTTACTACCAAATTTGATATGTATCTATTTTCCATATTTTCATTCAATGATTTGGGGGAATAGTCCCTCCATAGTAACACCATAGGTCCTCACTACTAGCCATCATCCTTCAGCATACAGGGAGGCACGCTTGTGGCCTCACGGTGAACCGACTCAGAGCACCAGATTTTTGGAATCCTGGTTAGGACATTACAATGTGGTATCAGATATGTTCCTTTCCAGTTGTATTAACATTTGGTATATGGTAGGCATGAATATTAAGATTTTTTTTGGAAACTATGATGTATATCGAACTAGTGCGTCGAGAACACTTGTTCTGTTAGAAATTCATATTTTCTAAGGTTATAGGATTACTGTTCTGAACTATGATATTATAGTTTTATATGAGTTTTTATTTGAGAAACACAAATATTGTGGGTATTTTATGATTTATTATGGTTTTATGGATCTTTTCCAATTGGAATGTGGTTAGAGATTAATCATTACTTTTTTCCTACAAAGGAATGAGGCTTCTCAGGAATCATATTTGGGACATAAAATCCACAATGTATAGGCATGATAATGTGTGTTTATTACTGAAAATAGAGGCCAATTGTTTAATGTTTAAATAAAAACCAAACTGGCGTTTTTCCATTTTTTTAATTATAATCAAATTATCTTAATTTCATATATATTTACATTTCATGGAAGGTAATGTTTTTATACGTTTAGGCTTTTGGTGTTGTGTTTGGTGAGTCAGTTCTCAAGGACAGGAAGTGTATTGACCCTAGAAGGTTGATGGGGAACATGATTCCCATATATTGAAACCCTTATAGGGTTTTTTATATGTTCCAGTTATTTAAAGTATCTGTAACAATTTATAAAGTGTTTCCATACATAGATTGGAATGAAATTGTATTTTACAAACCTTTTTTTTGGTTATCTCTTCAGATCGCTGATTATGATGGTAACAGGTAAGATGATGTCTACCATGAAGTGGAATTCAAGTGGGTATTACATTATAAAGATTCACTGTGGGTTTTAGTTTGGTGTCTTTTTTTTACATTGGTATCTTGACCTCTATGGAGTAGTTCCTTTTGAGGATTATCGGTGAGGATTGAGCCCTTGTTGACCTTGTTGGCATTTTAACCCCTGTTCATCATTGTGATCCTTACCTACATTAGAGATATTTGATATTTTGGGTTATTTGTTTAGAGCTTATGACCCACATGTCAGACATTATTAATAGGTCTAGGTGGGAGTCGTAGAGCCCCTTAGTTTTGATTCATATCCCCATAGGTCAAAATTCATATTGAATGATATCAGCATACATGAGAGGTATACTCGAGTTTATAGATTCCTTTTTAGATAGTTATCTAGGTTATATGCTCATTGTGGTTTATACATGGTACGTTACTTGGGTTTTTCATTATAGGAATTGTAATTCCATCATCTTTTTTCAATCCCATATGATGATTTTCTATCAATAATAATTCAGACAAGTAGGACTGCTTGGGTGCTTGGACAAGTCAACCAGTGCCTCTCCTATTATTATTGTAATCAAAAAAATGGGTATACGATCATGATTGGAGCATTAATAGGTGACATGCAATTGTGGAATAAATCAAGAAATAGCTGTGGTGCCCGATTTTGCCGAGGATTTGGATTGGAGCTTTAGGATTAATGATAATGATGTTATGTGTAGCATTAAAAACATAGCCTTGTAATGGGGAACATGATCTATTATGAGTTTGGTGGTAAAGGTATACACTGGTTGTATGTGGTAACGTTTATATCATTAATGTGTGAGTGGTCAAGTGAGAGCCGATGACTGATGGTTTCAAAGACTTGATGTGGGCAAGGTTTCATATAATTTATGATAATATGATTAATTTCCCTCAATGGTAAAGGATACATCGAAAATAATTGGGTGATGTTAGAATATTGACCCACACACATTTATAGAAGAAATGGATTCAAGTGAAAGTTAAAGTAATGAACATAGTATTTTATTAGAGTGTATGGAAAGAGTTGTGCGTGGGTTTTGATGGTATCTTAGTGTACTCCTAGTTAGAAATGATCATTATCTATCATAACTTCATTTTGAGAACACTGATAGATCGCTAGATCAACATTGAGTTTCTTATATTTTAAAATTTATTTTCTGGTTGAGTAAGAAACCTAATGAGGTTGTTCATGATGAGAAGTATAAGGTAATCCATATGGTGGTAAGTTCAGTATTGGTTATTTGAAGATGGTGAACCGAATTTTTAGTTGATGTTCAGAATTTTTCTTGCAATGTTGGGATCAAAGATTTTTTTTGAGATGACAAGGAGGGTATTACAATGCGATGAGTAGAAGATTCTCCACAGTTGAGTGTTTTCCATGTATGAGATAGTTTTTGATGCTGTGTTGCTGGTCATTGGACAATCCAAATAGCTTGATGCGTAGATTCCCTAGAAGAGAGCATGGTAGCTAGTCTTACCACCATGCTTCTCTTGTATAAGAAGGTTTATAGTGAAGACATTCTAATGTGCAGTGTTTTTACAAACTAGACTTATGAGCAGAAATTTGATAATTTTCCATTCAGATTCATGTAAGGGGTAAAAGGGTCTTTTCACCTAGAAGATGATCATAGATAATTTTTGACCACTTAGTTGGTACCAAAATAGGGTGTTTACTATATGATAAGTGTTTGGTATAAATCCTAGTTGTTTGAAATTTAGGAGAATAAATAATAAATAATATCTAATTAGATAAATATTTATTTATATAGTTAGGGTTGTTTAATTATATCTTCTAAATAGAGTGTCTTATCAAGATTCTATCTTTTCCATTTAGACGAGACGAAGAGTCCTTCCTAAGAAGGTAATAAATGTAGTTTGTCACCAAGCCTGGGCTTGGACCCATTTTCATTTTCATTTTTTAATTTTCCTCCTTTTCATTTCATCCTTATCCTATGAATTCTCGCACATTCCCCCCTATGGTTTCTCCTTCACAAGGCCAAAAGATAAAACTAGAGAATAAGAGAGAGATAGAGGGAGAGAGAGAATAAAGGACATACCTCGGTGGAGCTGGAGATATGTCTTTTGTTCTCCTATTCAGACAAGATGATTTTTACCAAGTGCATTCCATGTATGGGGTATAAATGCTATATACTAGGACTCATAGTAGCGTACCTAACTAGATGTCCTATTCAGGGGAACCTGGCCATGTTGATTACACTGCTAGACCAGGTGTGGGTGGCATTCCAGGTAGAGGTACACGACCAAAATTTATACATGGCCATGCCATTTTAGGTACATAGGTTGGTACCCCATGTAGGGTGCATGCCCTATACCTTTATTACAGTTAGTGTACTTGGGCCTTTACATTCCATGTCTAGATAGAGTACAAACCCATTTTGTCCCTTTAGGGTATGCACCGTGTACCAGGGTAAACATGTTACGGAATCCTCCAATTCAACCATTTTGAGGGTTTTTCATATATTTTCACCTAGGAGTCAGAATTGGACACATTAGTAGTACATTCTAAGTAATTTTATACATAGATAACGATGGGGAAACCCTTGAGGTAATTTGAGGAATCCAAGTTGGTGCTCTAGGAATTTTTATAGTGGAGAGGTGATTCCTCCAACAATTGAATCCAATTTTCTCATGAGAGTGAGAACCTTGATACGAGATGATCCATGAGCTATCTATTATGACTAACACCTTTGTAGTTTTTCTCTTGAGGATGTCTCCCTTGTGAGATATGTCATTATGGCCTAGGAGTCTAAGAGAATAGTTGTTTTGATGGATTACCTATAGGATTCCATTGCATATATTTCATTCTAGAGGATCTCGTGTAGGATTCCTCTATCATCTTAGTATTACCAAGGGTCACATATGGGATTCCATTCCTTATATGCTGACCTTTGGGATCCCATGTAGTATCCTTTCACTTAGGTACCATTCAAAGGATCCCATGTAGCATTCCTCTTCCTTCTTACTCCATTAACGGGTCCCATATAGGATGTCCCTTCCGATGTACAATTATAAGGATCAACTATGAGATTCTTCTATTGACTCGACATTCAAGGATCCCATGTAGGACTCATCCCATACCATTACAGCTATGGAGCTCGAGTAGGATTCCTTTGGCTTTGTGTAGACCATAATGATCCCCAGTAGTATGCATCTCAGTTTTTCACTTAAGGGACCCTACAGGTGTCCCTATGTTTGACCAACCCTGATTTAGTAAGTTGGGGGGTTTTGTTAGAGATGGTAGCATATTTCAAATTAAAACACATGTTTAACTTGTAATCCCATGGGGTTGGGGTAGTAGTGTTGGCTTTAGGTATTATACCACCCTCAATGTTTTTTTACATATTTTCTTGTTTACTATTGTTTCATAGATGATTAGTATAGGTTCTTCATGGTTGGTGGATGTTGAGACTGATGTGATGCATATTTTTTTTCCTTTGGGGTGCTCAAATGTTCTTCCTGTGATCCATCTTATTCGATATTAGGATGCCTAGATGCAATTTCAAAAGTGTCGGTTTCTGAGAAATAAAATTCTTTTATTATTTTTATACCTAGATGTACTACCTAGGATATGAATTTTTAGGCAATATATTTGACTATGATATTATTGGAATTTCTAGAGGAGCTTCTTGGTATCTAGATTTTGGGCCTATGTTAATGACATATAGGCATGTAGTCTTTAGTAATGATACTCGTGGATGATTATCATATCTCAGGTGATGAGGATTATTCCAATATACCCTAATTGATATTTGTAGAGGTTAAATATTCTCTACTTAGTTTGATTATACTCATGGGTGATTATTCTCACCCGAGTTATAGGTATGGTTACAGTTTCCCTAATCAGTTACACGAACCCGATGTTGGATATGGAATTTTACATCATTGGATAATCATGGATTATTATAGTTTCCCGATTAATAGGGATGATTATACTATCCCTAATTAGATACCTCCAAGAGTGGGAATGACATTTCACCAATGAGATGTCCTTACAGATCACCTGAGGGACAAAAACATTGGGTTCATCTGAGTCTCAATGTCATGACCACCTATAGACTTGGACCTAGATCTCATATATTCGATTGGATTCATGTTTAATGAGAAACATGATTTCCATCTAGGTTACCATTCTTAGGATGTATGAATGTAATTCCTTTGAATCGTACCCTATAATGATTTGGGGTGAGTATGGGTGATCCCAGCATTAGGATGAGTATCCCTATGTGTTGATATAGCTTACTCAGAGGCATTTCTGGAACTAGACAAAGTAGGTACATGTCAATTTGGATTATGTACCCAGATGTCCAAGAAATGATACATGTATTGAGTGGTATGACATCAAACTAAATTCCCTTTTCATCGTATGTCTACGTGATTGGGATTAGGGACCTAAGGACCGACTGCTGATGGTTTGATGTTATTTTTTTCCTTATGAATATGTATTCATAATTATGTATATTTGTATATGTATGGTAATATAAATATATAGTAATATAAAGATTGATATCCATGACAAAAAAATTCCCAAATGATTAGGATCGTGGACCAAGGGACCGACTGTGGTTTCACAGTTATTTTTTTATTTATCGTTTAGTTGTGTCATGACTAGGCTGAGAATATTGCATGAGAATGCACTTTTTAACGAATACTATTGGTTCTGTTTTGGGGTAGCCTATTTATATTATTTATACCCCCTATACTTGTTCCTCAGTGTGTGTGAAGACCTATGGTCTATAGTTTATGTTGAATATAAATGCATGGAGGATTCGTCTGTGGCCCAGTGATATAAGATTGAGCAAAGATGCCTATGTGTGTTCTTCTAATTAGAATGGTGTAGTTAGATACTATCTGGAGACCTAGTATATGTTCTTTCTCATAGTTAGTTATTGATCCCTATACTTTAATTCTAATATCTTTTTTATTATTGTATCATTATAGTTGGCCATGTGGGTGACCTGTGTTGTATGTATGGCATAATTATTTGGGATTTTATGTAATTTCATATATTATTACAACATGTAATATTTCAGTTTATTTATTTATTTTTTACTCAATTTACTTATTTTTCGGAATTATAATTTTCTATTTATGATATTTTCGTACTTTGATATGAGGTCATAGTCTCTCAACATTCAAACCCTAGTCCCTCAATACTAGTCAATAGCTTCCAGTTTACTAAGAGGTGTGCGTGGGGCTCATAAAGAACCAACTCAGAGCACCTGATTAGTGGCATCCAGGATGCAACATTAGAGTAAGTATGAATGGAATAACTATAAATTCATACTGTAAAGAACTCATACAAAATAGTATCTTGTGTATACTCACCCTTTTAAAAATTAATTAATGACATATAGATCAGAGGAAAATCATTGAAAAGTATTGAGCTCTGCACATTTGATCAAAAAAATAATCAATACAGGTTAAAGTTTACTTTTTCATTATAGTGCTCTTTTTATGTTCATGATAGTTAGGTAATGGGAGAATTAACCCATCCGTGTTATTAAAAATGATTATTTTTACTATTTTTTGAGGCACTAGGGAATATCCATCCGGTATCTAGATTCTACTGATGTTTTTTGTTCAATTTTCATTGAAAAAATCCATGGAATAAAGGATTAATTAACAACGGACTATTTAAGATTTTGGATTTTTATTAATGTAAAAAACAATTTATCCACAAAATCCATTTCCCATATTCATAAAATGATCATGTGTATTTTAATTGAAGCATGAAAAATAAAATCGAACAAAAGTTTAAATGGTTCCTTGTTTAATAGAAGTCAGTGATTTTATTCACTCACTGTTGTGGTGTCATGGCTAAAATGTGACAAAATTGGAATTCTATAGATCATACACATGTGTACTAAAATTATTGGATCATTGATATACTTTTACCAGTTGTTGTGAGTGGAAATTGATGATCTTTTTTATGTCCTATTGGTCACTTCATGAACAGAAACTCGATTGAGAAAGATGGATCAATCTACCATTATTCTTCTATCAGAATCTCCCTTTAAAAGCATGAGATGAGAGTAGAAGAGAAATTATATCACTAAATTCGTGGAAATGGTGGGGTTACCTATTAAAAGGATAAATGAGATTTTATAATTTGGATATACTTTCTGAAAATTCACTTTGGTCCATCAAAATTAATAACCATCAGTTTACACATTTGTAAACATATATGACTTAATATACTTGTTATTAATGTCAAAAATATTTCATCAAACACTTTAAATTGTATAAAATGTTACGTGATAAAAAACAAAGCATTGAATCTTCCTATAAGCTTCCCAAATAATTTAACGATCCTTAAACATAATATGATTGTTTGAAAAAATATATTTCCTTATATTCAATTTAATGATCAGACAAATTATGAATACTTTTCGAGATAAATTCAATTATCATTATTATAAACTTGAAAAATATTATTGAATTAGTTTTACTTGTGATCCTTCATACTCGAACATTCACGAGCTCCCACATCTGTGGCACACATCTTCCTAAACACATATTCATCAAAATATGTTGAAAATGTGGATACACATAGTTTGTGATAGTTCAGCTAATTATCTCAATAGTAATGAGTCAAACTAAAATACAATGTGTTGATTCTAGTAGCCCATCATGACCCCTAAAGAGATAAATAATTTTATATCTATTACTACCTCCCATGAATTCTTTTTTTGTTATATAAAATCTTAGTCTCGTCATATCTCAAAAATAAGGATGCAAACTTGTATCATCATCCATTTGTTTCTTTATTTATTTTTTGACCTTACTATACAGACTTACATTCTTGTAAAAGGGACATGGATTTTTTATACTACTAACATTATGGTTAAACTAGTCCTTTTGTCTATTCCTCATCTTAGAAGTTACAAATTCTATCTTGATAAATTATCCACTACTATACTACCAATGATTCACCCAACAGAAGCTAGCTAACCAAGATTTCATTTCAATGGTTTTTTCCTTGCATCAAGATTCATGATCAAATTACACACATTTATAATGATTTCATGTCAAGATAATAATAACATGATTGTAAATAAGAACATCTAATTAAAACTGTATCATGTGGTGTTCTTATTGATGGGTCTGTCCTTGTGATCACATCTACTCAAGATCACAAAGTGTTAACATCATAAGAATAAGTATCAATAATTACAATCCCCCAAAATCTAACAGTAATACATCATATGGGTCTTGTCTGTATGACATAGCTAGACCATATGACAAATATTAAAGATTATTTTCCTAGTAACTCAATGTTCTCATTATAGTTGTGTACTGATATATACTTCTAATATGAAATTTAATCTAAGGAAATTACCATATAAATAGTGGAGATAGTAATTTACAAAAAAAATTGGAATGAATAAACTTATATATATATCAAACACTATACATATAATGTTAATCAGAAGTAATATCCATGTTTTCTCTAGGTCACCCACTATTACAACACTACCACTCATACTAGATCCATCTTCCTAATCATCCTTGTTAGATATTACATGATAATATGATGTTTCAGTTGAGTTATGTATTTATTCACAAGTATTCCATGTTTCCACTATGTGGCTATTCTACAATCTGTGACTTTACCTCTTTAATTAATACTTCTTAAGAATTAATGTCCCCAAGTATAATCCTTTTTCAAATTTACATTCAACCCTCCATGGCTAGTACTAGTAATATAGTTTTCATATGGAAAAAAATTTACAAACTAGGCGTGATTCCATGAACTGGAACTAATAATTTTGTTTTTTACATTATTTTTTAGCTTCATAAGAAGCCACAAAAAAACACAGTATTCATAGAAATAGATAGCACTAGCTTGAATGATCTTTTCTTGTTCTTTACCTTATCCCAAGGATGATATTATATTGTATTGGCCTTATAGGAAGACTATTTTGTGTCCCATTATAACTAGTATCCCTTCCTATCCAAAAAACTTGTACACTACTTTTTTTCCTTCCCATGTACAATCAGATACTTCTAACAGCTTCCCTTGCAGTTCTCTTGGATATAAAATATATTTTCCTTCCATAAAGGGTATGTTGGAAATATCATGCATTGTACCGATCATGGAATATGTGATAGATAAATTTATGTTTATTATTTAATTATAATTACAAAATTAACCTCCACCTAAGCCCATGCATGTCTTATTAGAGAGATTCATTCTATGTGACAGTGGTACCAATTATCTCCCAAAAGTTCCTAAAATGTATTTCATCCATACCGTGTTACTGTATATACAAATTACTAGGTCTGAGAAACAATTATATCTAACCCTTTAGTTCTCATTCCATGGAACTTTGGATTCTACTTCAATTTAATATCTAGAGATTTAATATCAACATGGTCTTAACTAACTATATGATGAATAAATATTTTCCATCTGTTATCCAATAAATTTTACATGGAAAACATAGGTGCTCTCACAAACGTTATGTATACCCATAGAAAATATTCATCACAAATGAATATTCTATGATCTAGTTTCGTATAGTAATCCTGAACTAGATTTTAGTAACATTCACACTTATTGGAATTCTAAATTTTCATCATCCCTTTCTAGTTGCGTCGTATATACATCTTCAACAATTGGTGGTCTAGACCTACAATTATCAATTTAATTATCGTAGAAGGCATACATAGAAAGAAATTTTTTAATCTATTTAGGCATAACGACCTGGTATGACCAATAAATCCTTTTTTGTTCCATGCGTGTATCATCCATGTATAATATCACTTGAATACCAACTATGGTATTCAGAATAATATGCCTTATGTACACCGATACACGAAACCCATTATTGAATTTTCCTTGATCTTATCAATTTTAGAAAATTTTAATGTACTTGCTACTCATAGGAATTTTTATTCTCAATGAATAATGTATCAACTTATGTGGTGAAAATAAAACCATCAGCATGATTTTATCATTCCTATACTGTATGGGTCTTTTAAATATTCATTTTCCAATATTTCTCATTGACGTGTTCCTATGTCAACTATTTGTGCATTTTAGGCATTGATTGAGCCCATGTAACTCTTTCTCCCACTATCTCAATTAGATATGTGCACCCTTTTTTAGAAATATAGTATATGACATGACTATATATTTTCTATAATTGGGATTTCTAAAATATTCATATATATCATTAGGATGATTACTATAGATGCACATTGCATCTCCCTTGATGAAATTTTGTTGAAACCTAAAAAACTCATTGAATCTAAACATGTGTTCTTATAAAAATGGATTTATATCATACCAAATCTCATATGATATCCATATTTCATTATACATGACATATGGTCATGGGATAAAGTCTCTATTTAAAAAACGGGTATCAATAAATGGATGTATCTGGAAACCGTGAGTTTTAATGTTGATGCTCTTTTTACACACATCATGACTCTGATGTGAATAAAGAAATGTACATTTAGGGATTAATCCATACTAAATTTTATTAATAAATGTTAATATGTGATACTCTTCATCAATTCTCCTTATTAGAATCATATCTTTGATATATATATGGTAATGGGTGTTTGGGAATTACTCAATAACACATTATATTGATTTTTGATTGCTTAGTCAAGAAATAATTTGGAAAACCTAAATGAAGGATATCATATCACCCAAACATTCATATACCATACTTCACTATTACATTGTGGAAAAACTTAATGTAATATTATAAAGTATACTCACCACCAAATTACCCATGGAATAGTTCACAGTCTCTAGTTAATCTATTTCTAAAATGATTGTTAATTACCATTATTTATAAAGGTTTATTTATCCAAAAATAAGTACATAATTCTCTTGATAATACCTAGGGTATTTAAACCAAATGATTCTAAAAGCATTCTAGGTATATCTTTGATAACTATGTAGTTTTTGTTGAAAAAGTAATATCTTGATAAAACATCATTTACACGTATTACATTTTATATTAATCATGTATTTACAATTATTCGAACACCACAAAAAGTATTCATTATAGAAATGGAATATTGTATCATTATGTTCGAATGACACAAAACATAAACTAGAATCAATAAACTTGGCAACATAGAAGTTATGTGCTTCCCACCGCTAACTTAGTAACCACACATTCTTAGCCACTCGGAGAACATCCCTTACTTCTAGTAATTGTTCATTAATTACATAGTTATTGTTTTTAATACACATATGTGATGGGAATTTTGTATTTAATACTAATTAAGTATGTTAGAAACGTCCAAAAATGATGAATATACCTAAAGAAGAAGTGACTTTTTTACTTCATCAAATCAATAAATTACATTGATGTTTTATAGAATCATTCCTTGATCTATAGAGAAAATAACCTCAAACTTAATAATACTTTTATGTGAATGATGTTTTTAATGTTACCTTTTAATTACACATTCCATTGTCCCTCTCTCTTTTTCATTCAAATTGTTCACCATATGAACTAAAAAAACATTCGTGATGTTTTTCCTTCTTGTAAAACATTAACCAAAAGCTTACAAAGTGTTTTCCTCATAATGTTATATTTTTATTCATAAAATAAACAAGACTATATGGGTTAAAATGATATGATAAAGGGATGAATTGAAAGATCATTGAAATCTTCCCATGTGATCCACCTTCATTCATAACTAGTTTCAGTTTATCCTCACCAGCTTCTTAGAGAAGAGACCACACGTGAATTCCTCAATGTCCTATTGATATATTCACAATGAACATCAGACGTTGATGATATGATTTTTTTAAAAAACATCATATTTTCTATACATAAGTCTCATATAAGAATTTCTAAACCCTCTCTCAGTGAGGTTTATTAACATGTAATGGGGAAACCATCACATTAAATTTCTAACGTCGTTGTACTTTGGGAATGAACTTGTACATATCATTGGAAACTCAAATGAGTTTTGACCTTTTCTTGGTCCGAATGTATTTTAGTGTGCCTGTGCTGTTACATTCCAATTTATATAAAAAAAATCTAGAATATTTTTACTTTTATCTTGATTATTAGAATAAATTTTAAAATAATAAATTTTATATTTCTCCTAATATTGTATCAAATCCAAGTATCCATCAACTACTAGATTTGAATACCCAACCACTTGAGTATACTAGTGAAAAGGATCCTTGAAACCTCTACTCATTATCTATGAGCTATTTCTATTCCACTACTCAGAGAGTCCAAGGTATGCATCTAACTGGAAAACCATATTAACTCAAAAAATCATAGATCAATTGAGAGGAGTTCCATCTCCTACAAATAATTACTCTTCATTGCTCAAAAAATACCTTTTATGTTTCAAAAATACTGATATGGGTAATTATTTTCCAAAAAAAAGTTAATTTGACCCACCACTTTCATAAAATCTCCCCTGTATAAGTGGCACCCTCAAATATGGATAAAAAGAAGTCTAAACAACCGATTTTTCCAAAACAAGGGAAATGGAAGCAATTTAGTGACTTAATATTTTATTTGAGGGATTTGAAAATTTTATATCGGTGAATGAAATCATTTTCTATTTAACATGATTGTTCTATGTGATCACACTCAAAACTTTCCCACACTTCTTAATAGAAAACTTTCACCGCAATTCTTCCTTTTATCTTTTCATGATTATTTATTATTATACATTACTATCATGCATACTAAACACACATTTATAGAATAATAAACCATGTAACTAATAAAATAAATAAATAATGATGTGATCACGAGTTGTTAAGTATTGGTTAATCCATCATGTGTAAAATTCATTAAATAAGACCCTAGGAGAATTACTAATGTCAATACAAAACCTGAATTGCAACACCCACATCTCCCATGAACATGTTTGGTCAAATTTTACTCTCAACTTGATCCATGCTACCATGAACTCCTATGATCATTACAATGTATACTCAATCATAGGTTAGGGGAACCTAGAGTTTTAAATTGTGTTTTATCACTTAATTTTGGAAATAAATTCTCTTAGACAAATTAACGATGGAGGGATGATGTGAATATCATCAAAATAAAATAAATATAACTTTTAATAAAACTCAAAACCAAATTATTACATTAATTAAATATCAACCAATCATGAACGTGTCTATCTCAACTCATGGTCAGTCAACATGAAATCATATTGCATAAGAAAAAATAATTTTTCTAAAATATGACTTGAGGGTATTTTTAATGTGTTAACTTGCATTAAAATAATTATAATTAAATATATATATATATACCATATGACCTGAAATAATTTTATTAAATCCCAAAAAAATAAATTTAATTTCTGAAATTTAATTTATAAATTTTCAGGTCTATTCGAACCTAAAGAAGAGCCTGGAAGATGAATATAAGACTACTGATGGGTTAATTGAATTAGGACGATCAGACCTAGACAGAATAGGTCAAGCCTAAGACGAGGTATCCTTTTACACAATACACACACATAGATATAATAATATAAAATGATAACATGCCTCCAACATAAACATTACCCTTTTTATATATTTTAAACATGATTCAATGATAATATTTATACAATTTATTTAATTAGGTTACACGAGAAACTTTGAACTAGTTTTTAGGGAAATATATAACCTTTTAATTAAACAAGCTCGCATGGGGAGGTTTTTTCAATCATCAATGGGAAGATTTAACCTTTTAATTAAAAAAAATAATATATTGGATGATTTAACCAAGATTATATGGGGAGTGTTATCATTTTAATTTAACAAAAATACATGGAAATATTTAATTTTGATTCCATGGGGATATTTATGCTTTCAATTAAACTAGATTCAATGATAAGCTATAATTTTCTTTAGACTATTAGAAAATTTAGATGAAATTTTAAAGGCATCAACTTAAATAAATACATGTTCACTCTGATACCAGTTGAAAAAACCTAGGAAGAAGTGAAATAATGAAAGACATACAATTTAATATTGTGGGTTTTATTTCATTTTCAAAATACTGAATCTCAAAAACCCCAACCCCATCCCATATTTCTAGTTTGATTCACTCACAGTTGATGTTTCATGTATTAAAGTAACCAAACTAGAAAAACTCTATATTTTCTAGATTCACATCACAATTCATGGATCACAGATCTTTGTTTCTTGGTTGCTATCATAGGAAATCAAAGATCATTATGAAATCTATTTTTTCTCATCATGAATTTGGACTTGATTGAGAAAGCAGGATTGATTGGACCTTATTATTCATTAGAAATATATCTTCAAAAACTTGATAGGAGAGGAGAAGATAAATTATATAGTTAAATTCTTTAAAATGATGTAGATTAATATGAAAGAGGATAATTTTATCTTTTATACACATGTTATACTATCTGAAATTTCACTTTTGTCGCTGCAATGTAATAACTTTCATTTTATAACCTTTCATATCCATATAACTTAATTAATATTTAATAAATCTTACAATTATTTTATCAGTCACATTTAGAAATACAAAAATCTACATGATAAAACACAAACCATTATCATGGCCCATAATCTAACCAAAAAATTAAGGAACCTTGAAAATCCTATGTTTATTTAAAAAATTATATTTTCCCATTTTCAATTTTATGATCATACAACATGTGAATACATATTAAAAAAATTTCTATCATCATTATTCTAAATTTGAATAATACAATTAAATTATTTTTACTTATGATCAGTCTTACTCAATGATCACCAGCCCTACACGTGGGGATATCTTCATCTTAAACTCCTATTCATTAGAATATGTGGAAATTGTTGATATACGTAGTGTATGACCCTCTAGGACCTAATCTTGATAGTAGTGATTATAGCCCCTAAACCAAGAGAGGAGTATAGAAACACATCATGACCCCTTAAAATATAAATAATTTCATAGCTATCACTACCACCTGTAAACATGTTCTGTGTAATATAATATATTCGTCCCATGATATATCATAAAGAAGGATTCACACTTGTGTCATCATTCCATTTTTATTTATAAATTAGATGACCTGACTAGATGTAATCACATTATTGTACTATGGAAAAGAATTTATTGAAGGTACTACCATCCTGGTCAACCAGGGCCCTCGAGATATCTCCTCCTCAACTTTTAATAGAAAAATTCTATCTAGATCATTCAACCAATTCCATACCAACAATGACACACCCAATACAATCTACCTCACCATGAATTAACTATCATGGGTTTTCCATAAATAAATTTACATGATCAATTTTAACACATTAATTTTGATATGAAGTCACGAGAACAATACACACATCTGTAGATAGGAACACACAATGACACCTGAACCATGTTGTGTTACTAGGGACGATTCTATCCTCATGATCTCATCTACTCATGATCAAAAAGTGTGAACTTCAGGAGAATATGTCTCAATGGTTATGATACCCCAACACCTACTAGTCAAATATAATATGTGTCTTCTTAGTATGATTTATCTAGACCAAAGACATATATTGAAGATAACATTCATATGATCTTTAGGTTCTCATAATTGCTGGGAACAACAATAACCTTTTGATACGACATGTAATCTGAGGACATTACCATGTAAATAGTGGATAAAGATATATCAACACTATTATGGAAAGAATAAACACATGTATATTTTAAATTTTATTCATGTAATGGCCATAAAAACAACTATTAAAGTTAGTCCTTGGGAACCCACTACTACAACATTCATAACTCAATTGGGGCCATTCTATAAGGAGACATGAAATAGGTGAAACATAGGTTATGAATTATTTTGACAACAAGAAATCATGATTAAGGGAAGAATAAAAAAATATTAAGCAAAAACATAAAAAAATATCCATACAATAGAAATTTCTTCAATGTTGATATTTTTCCTAACTATTTGAGCTAGTGATATCCAATCAATTCCCAAAATTACATCAAAGTATAATGTAGGGAGAATAATTACACATATAGGGAGAATATTCCACCAACATAAATCTAAGATGAGTTATGTAATTGAGTATTAATCAATGCACCATTATGAGTTTTCATTAATAGATCAATATATAATCATTGGGTGGATTTGTGATACCCTTATCAAATTCGATAGATATGGGAGAGAGTGTATAAAATTAATTAGTGAAGAAAAGTATCTTTTTAGAATAAATGATAAGTGGATATTTCACCGCATCATTCTCATGACCCACGTTAACAATCGTGATAGAATAAGCTTTCCAGTTGTCTATTGGATTAAGAGGTCGTTGAAGTTGATTTATAAAATTAACCCTATGATTTAGTTATTTTTTTGTAATAAGGTCCATGTCCCTTACAATTTAATATGTAGAGTATTGGAGGGGAATTCAATTCATATTTATTTTCATGTTTTTCTCAAGGGAATTCATTTTCTCGATGAGCTTCTAATCCAAACTTGAAGCATTTACCTATCACATTGACACAATTTCCCCATGCATCTTCCTACATTATTATCTTGAAGTGAAATTTATTTTAATTTCTATACGAGTCTTATTCATTTAATTTCCTCAAATATATATTTTTCTCTTCTTATCCCTAAAATAATGTGGATTATGGGAGTCTCCGATCATTATTTCTTTCTTTAGATCACATTAATCAATTTCTATACAGCTACTGAAGTCTCTTATATCCTATTCCATTAAGATCCATTGTTTTAAGACACTAAAGAATCAGTAATGTTTTTTTTGATAATGGTTGATGATTAAACCATTATAATACCTTGAAAGTCTTGTGAAATTTCCCTCATAGGTAAAAATTGATCTATTATCCTTCTATTTAATCTCCATAAATTCACCCTCTATCTTATTACGAGGGATTCAAGAAATTATTTATTGGGAAATACTATCTTAATCTCTTCCTATTAACTAGATACAATTTCATCTTATTTCCTCATATACTTGATATGATTCCACTATTAATCAGTGTCACCTTCTATACAATACATGACAAATATCACTTTATTATTCTCTGAGAACTGAAGAACATAAAATATAATTACCATCATATTGTTACAGTACTTTGTAGTTAGTGTATTAAAATCACAATAATGGAGGGTAGATGATGTCACCTAATGGGTAAAATTATTATTTTTACTTTCATTGGTAATATGGGTGTTCGAAATGGTACAAATTAATTTTATATCCCTAGAGAGTTGGGTGAGCATAATAATTTTTTTTTTCACATTCTAGTTCCATTTCATTTGGCTTCTCCTGAATACTTTTTGTTTTATTTTTTGTAACATTCATTGTCAACTTAATTACTCCCAGTCCCAACTATTTAATAACACAAAAAAGGTTAGTGTGAGCACTAAAAACAATTAGAGTATGAAATCATATTATAAGAGAAATAAATCCTAGGATGTCTTAAATTATGACACCTTTGTTTCACCATATTAAATTTTTTTTTCATACCTCACATAGGTTATTTTTTTCTAACCTGTTATCCCATCTAACATAATCTCAAAAAATAACTGGACTCTGCCATGTCACTAATTTAGGTGTCCTACGAATACAATATATACATATAAAATCATTATAAATGAATATTAAATACGTCTCTCAAATATATACACCTTTGAAATTTTTTTTAGTTTTTTTAGAGACTAGATACATAATAAAATTATTTATGAACAATATAAAATACCTCACACTATTTTATTATAACATTGTATAGCTATTAAACTTGTCCTAATTAATACTATTCACCATAACCTGGGGAAATAGAAACATATGAAAGGGTGAGATCATATAACATGTAAGGGTAATCGTAAGAGATTTCAATTGTCGACCATAAGTGAGAATAAGATAAGCATAAATGTATGAAATCAGGATTATAACATAAGGAAACATACCCATCAATCAATAACAATTCATGAGAGAATATCATAATAATTAAAAATAAGTTTTTAGGATAAAAATGTGGAATAACAATATGTATATAAATCATTGTTTGAGGATACCCACCAGGGCATTCATTATATTGTAGTCTTGGGATAACCTCCGTTGTACCTTATTGGGCTCCACTAAATACCCTTGTACCCTCTTGGGTATGAGATATCTTCCCACATACTGTTTGAGATTATGAGATATAAAATATTACCAATCTAATTGGATGGATATAATGGACAATCCTATTACATAATTATTATTATTATTTTTATACATTCCAAAATAAACTTAGAGTATTCTTCATTCCTTTATATATTAAATAACTATTGTATAAGAAACTTGATTCTTGAAAATTTCATTAAAAAATCATGAAAATAAAACTTGATAAAGTATATTGATGAAAAAATCATAACATATATCCATTAAATAATAATAATATTTAATTTATACTGACATAGAGTAAAATAACTTTTACAAAAATAAAAGAAACATGTTTTAATAAATAAGAGATAAAAACCTTTTCTTTTAGTTTCATTTATAAAAATATAAAATTCATAGCATAATGGGAATGATATTTTCATTGAAAATACATCAACAGTTATAAATAATATTTATAATGAATAATTATCAAGATGATGGGAAATGGTTTTTAAGTGGTAAAAATTAAAAAAAAATTTTAAATAGTTTTAAAGATAGTCAAAATTAACTGTATAGAAGACAATAAAAAATTTAATTTTTCAAACAATTGTAAAAATTAAAATATAGGAAAAAAGTAAATAAACAAATCATTCATGTATAGATATGAAATTTTTTTAAAATGGCATATAGAATATGGATATGGGGGAAAATTATTCTCAAACTGAAAGAAGAATTAAGTTTTGTTTTTTTGAGAAACATTTCATCAAACATTTTTAGTAACACATAAGGGAAAAAGAAATAATATATGAAAACTAAAAAAATAACTATCTAATAATAATATAAATTGGGTTTAAAATAAAAATAAAATTTAATTTCATATAATAGAAATTGAATAATAAAAACTTTGGAAAAAAAGTGAGACTGTAACATTAACCCCTCCCTCGGTCATCCGCTTAACTAGACACACTCTGACCTCTTGTATAATAAATTAAAAAATTATATACATCCATAATTAAACTATATTAAAACCTATATTACAATATATCATTCCCATATAATCTTCATTTACCCATTGGTTAATAATTGTTTGTTAAAATCAATATTTGGGTGTTAACCACTCTATTTTCCATGTATGTTTTGGTTTGATGGTTCGAGTAATTGAACCATGTTAGTTGTTCCAAAATATTAGTATCATAATAAATAACATATTTATTTATTATGTATAATTTTATGACCGTCCATTTAATGTGTAGATGAAAAATTATATTGATCACTTGGTGGAGATGGTAGTTCACACATGCGCACATGTTGTGTTTTCATTTTTCAATTGATAGAATGAAAGGAATTTAAAAAATAACATATCATTATAAAATACTAATAAGGTTTAAAATATTATATATATTCACTAAATCTATCTATATAACAATCCCAAATATCCGGCGATTTAGAATGAAATACCTCACTTCATGGAGGTGATAGTCTTCATATACACATGGGTCGAATTTTCATTAACCAATAACTGGAAAGGATGACGATAATGATTATTAAGTTAACATAATGGAACTAAAGTTTATTCATTATAATAATTTCATAATATAGTTATGTATATTATATATCAATATGATTTTTAATAAGAAATAAACGTGAATGAACTCGGTTAATATAGTTACCCATTATTTTTTTATCCTCCTTTGGCTTATATCTTAAGGAATCATAGTTTTTTATTTTGATGAAACAAGAACCTCTAGGATGTGGAGAGGATATATTTTAAGTTATTTCTCATTATATTGGATGATCTGATGTGCTTTATGTGTGTAGAATAGTGGGTAGTGGAGGATTCCTTTTATAAGTGATGGGAGTGTCACCCATATAAATACCCTTAACATTCATACAATATAATGTCACATTCCAGATAAAGTGGGACTAAGTAATCAAAATTTAAATAATAATGTGGGGGAGAATTTAAAATATAAAATAAATATATGGTTTTTGTGATATTTTAATCCTTATTCATTATTTTAACAAATTATATCCATTTTACCCTTCACTGTTATTAATAAATATTTTACCTTGGAAAATATTATTAAAGAAAAAAAATTAAAATTGACCATATAAAAATGTTTAAAAGATAATTAGAAATATTTATTCCATTTTATAATATTAAATTTATAAATTTGGATGAAACTAATTATATGACCCACACACAAAATGTGTGAAAACCATATTAAAAAAATTTATTTTTGAAGCATTAAATGAATTTATTATTATTCATTACCTTGTGATAACAATTCGAGTAATTTTATTTTATTTTATTGAATACATAATCTAAAAATTTCAATAAAATAATACATTAGTAGGATTTAATTTAATATATTATGATGAACAACACTATGTGTCATAAAAACTGTTTTTTTAATATATTGTTTTACCTTGAAATGATTTAATCTTTATTTACAACCAATTGATTATAAATATATGGATGATAAATAATTTTTATAGATTACGAAGACATTTTATTTGGTTGGACTAATACTCCAAATAAGTGAAATTTGATGTTAAATAATAATATATTCAAATAAAACAATGTTCTATACGAAAAATTTATATTTAGATAGGATTTATGGAATAATATTTCATATAATTACATAAACACACCGTGTATTTCTTTAAGAGATCTTATTATTTATTAGTTTAGTTTTATTTTTAAATTATATATATATATATTATTAATTAAAATTTGTAATTCATATCTAAAAATAATAATTAAACAAAATTAAATCTTTGGTATTTTCATAAGGCAATTTAACCCCATTTAAAAATTCATTTTTAATCAATTTCATTTATTTATCTAATATTATATTCCATCATTTATTTTAGTAAATCATTATTCAAATAAATATTGTGTTGCACGAATCATAATATATGAAATGAATCAAATTTATCATAGATGAATTTATTTTAAAATAGAGAGGTGTTATATCTTCCTCACTATTATGAGAATGTTGAGTTGATCTTTTGGTATATATGATTATTTTCTAAAAAAATCAATGAAATTTTCTTTATTTTTTATCGATAATTTTTTAATGTATTCAATATATCTCTATTTTAATATTTTTTTTGAATTAATAATAACTCTATATTTACAAATTTATAAAGATAGAATTCACACCAACATACTTTGTTTGGATGTCTCGGACAACATGAAATCGTAACATTATATATGTTACAATAATATATTTTTAGAGGTTTCAATTTAAATTATGATTTATGTGTTCATATTTTTAATGATGAATAAAAAATTTATAATGATTATTTATCAAGTTTTATTTATGTTTTTTATAATATGATCTTATTTAAAAACACATATGACTGAGATCATTTGTGAAATAATAAAAAAGATAAATTTTTACTCTAAAGAGGAAGAATCAAGACATCACTACTCCAATATTTAACCAATAAAAACATGATAAACAATATAGATAGTGCTACCTTGTTTTATTTTTATACTCTTAAAAAGAAGATTACATATATATATATATAATGAAATAAATGTTTACATCATCAATATAAGTTCACCATATTATGTATTAATGCATGAAACATTGAAGAGAATCCCATTCAGACAATTTATTGTAGAAATTTATCCCTTATGAAACATATAATGATTTTTAAGACACTGAAAAAAATGATTATTTAATACATTACTATGAATCAAAACAAATAGGTTTTCAAATATTATTTTCTACCTTATGATATAATGCGGACAATATTAAAGAGGCTTCATTAAACTAAGAAGCAATTCCTGAATAAATTATTATAAATTTATAACCCTATATGAAAACATAGGACACCATGGTTGAAACAATTTCATGTTATTGTCTATATTACATACTTTCCATGCAATCCATAACTAAAATATGTAATCAAAAGATAAACTAAGAAACTATTATCATTTGGATTGAATAATTCATAATAAAAATAAGGAAAACATTTAATGATCGATCCACTAATTTTATCCATTTAAATAATAAGGCGATGATTGATAATTCTTTATATTAATAATACTAAAGATAATCCTATTTGGAACGACGAAACTACATCATTTTATTTACTTTATATCATTAAACGAAAGAAGAAGGCTTTTATAATGGAATAATATATAATAGTTTAAATAATTATCCTTGGTTTATGAATTTTCATGTGGATAAAACATATATGTTAACCTAAAAACAATATTTTTATTATTTTATCTATAATTGTTATTAATCAATAATGTCCAATAACATTTTCACTATGTTTAAGAAAACTCATAAATAAGTTGTGCATAAAATTTAACAGTGGGTTTGTTTATTCTTATCCAATGAAAAATAATATACACTTATTATTCATCATCTAATTTAAAAGAAATATGGTAGTTTATGATTACAACTTAAGTATATCATAGGTAAGTAGTTTATGTTTTACAATTTAAAAAATGAATGTTGAGGATTTACCTATATTTTTAAAAAACATAGGATTTGTACTAGGTTTACTAGTCCCTTAAAAAGTGAGGTTATAATGCATTTCCATATATTTATATATTATAGAGTGTATATAGTGAGGTAGGGATTAATCTAAACCACTATTAAATTATTATTATACTTTTTTATATTTATTCATATATTTTTATACCGAATTTAAAAACCTATTTCATATTCAAATTATTCATTTAATTTCTAAATCAATTAAACTATTATATTATTCTTATTATATTTACTTCGATGTGTATATATATTATAAATTATTACTGAGACTAACAATTATTCCCCCTATTGTCTATTTCCCTAACACCTCATGGGATCAAAAAATTAGCATCATATCTTCACCTATGTTATGTTTTTTAATATTGAATTTTCTATAATATTAACCATCATTATCTATCTATTGAATTAACTATACTCTAAAATATTATAATTCATGAAGGATAAGATCATTCATTATGTAAAATCATAAGATAATGGAATGTGGAAATCTATTAAGACCACAAAAAATTAGTATAAATGATTATAGCTAGTAAAAATATAGGATCTATGTAGTAGTAAAAAATAAACATTTATAGTGGAATATATTGTTGAAACCATATATGTTACTTGAATGTGATCTTGACACCATGGTTCATAATGATTCTTCTAAATATGTTCTAAATTATGAGGTTATAAATACTATTTATTATTCGATTATTGGAAAAGATGATATTCAAATCTCCACTTGTTAGTTTTCTTTAGATATATGGATGAATATATAATTCATCCATCAAGGCATTTAAATATTATAAAAACAAAACCTACATACTCCTAGATGATTATCCAGACATTTGAATGTTGTTAAATGAGTATATTTTTTATACACACCAAAATTTTATGAATATTGTGAAAAAATAAATAAACTTTGAAAAATAATGAGGAATGAATACTTGGTATAATGAATCACGTCATCCCTTCCCATGATGTGCCATCCCAATAAAATAAAGAGTCAAGAAATAAAAAATTTATTGATTACTATTTGAATGATATTAATAGTTCACTTTTAAATCATACAATAGAATTTAAAATTATATAAATTTGGAATAATTATAAGAATAAAAGTCTTAATTTTTGATTTTATGTTATCTCACCAAGTTCATCGTATGATAATATAGGTTCTTTGACTAATGATGAAAATTAGATATAAAATTTTATCCTGATGTTTTTGAAGATCTATAAAAAAAAAGAGAACAAGAATATGAGGAGATTTTTTAAAGGGCTGTGTGTCATGCCATCTTTATTAAAAGAAAAAAAGAATCACCTTTTAACATGAATGGATGAATATGGAACCCAAGGAATTAAATTTTACAAACCATTATAAAATTTAAAAATAGTCCATATAAGGTCCCGAGTTATGAATGGGTCGAAAACGTCATGGAAAGCATTGGTGAAAGCCTCGTCGTCCCTCCCCACATGACGATGAAAGGACACGAATAATAAGTTCTCACATAAGGATAAGAAGAAGAAAGAATCCGAAATGGATAAAAATAATTAATCTAGTTCTATATGACACAATACAAATGATGAATCAAAAAAGTATATATTATATGGAAGAAGAGCAAAAAGGAAATTTATGCTCGATAGATCTATTATTATGTAATCCTCTCCCTCTTTCATATCGATTAAATATTGTAGAGTTTCTAATTATTCATTAAATAATCAAAAATTACCTGTAATATGTGTTTATTTTTATAATGAAATTATGAAACAAGTTAATAATAATACGAACCATAAAGATACTCAAAAACATCTTACAATTGACCTATAAAAAGTTATTTCATATATTAAAAACCTAACTAATACATATATATATATAGTAATGAAAATGTAGAGAGGAGTTTTAAATTTCTTATAATGGAAATTTAAGAGTTAAAAAATTCCTTGTAAATGTTCATAAATGGAAAGGAAAACATGGAGGTGCTTGTTTATTTTAAAAAATCATCAAAATATAATGTTGGAAACTATTTCAAAAAATTAAATGAAAACGATTCTATGAATAATTATAAGATTTATGTTGTAAGTGGATGATAGGTTTTCTTATTGAATTCAATTTTTTTTGATAGATGATAAATTTGGTCCTTACACATATTTTTTTTCTATGAGATTTACATTTTTTATTGGTTTCCAAATTTATTTTAATTCTTAAATATACTTTTTATTTTAATATTCCTAAAACTTTACGTAACACCCTGAAACCTGTAACATAGATTTTGTGGTTATTTTATTAAAATTTTATATAATATGTTGGAAACTATTCACAAGATCCATTTATTTAAATATCTTAGGAATATTTATGCATAAATTAATGACACATTACCTTGAAAACATATGGTGGATCATCATGATACCAGAAAATTTATTATTTAACCTTGAAAATACATAATTCACAAGTAGTAATCTTCATGGATTACTAGGGAAATGAGAGAAAATATAAGTAAGTGAGTTATGATTTAGTGTATATCATCAACATCTATCATACATATTTATATAATCAAAAATATGATAAGAATAAAAAAATTATATACAAAATATCATTGAAAAGATAATATATGTTTTCATTATGTAAACATACATACATTTAGGGATATGAATAACTTATCTCAAAATCCTTGAAAACATAATTTCAGAATTCATAAAAATACTATTAAGGAAAATTACCAAGACATCATATATATATTAGTAAGGATAATAGGGAAAACACAAATATTTTGTCTCATGAGACCAACTAATTCATTCTGGATATATATAATCAAGGTCCCTGCTCATCAAATAAAATGTCCAATGCATCCATCCTATGATATGAATATATAAAAAAAACATTCTAATGTTCCCTATATAACCTCTTAAGTAATGATGGCTATGTTATCAACATGTATCCTTACAAAAATAATGGACACATATAATGTAAATGTATCAAAATTTAATAGAATAATATTACAATATAGGTGAATATCCTATAATCTCCTTAGAAAATATAACAAATAACAATATAAGGGAATGTACACATATAAATGATACAAAAATTAAATAATGGTTTAGGGTACTTTATTGGTTTATGGAAATCAATATCTATCACACATTAATAATATATTTAAATCATTTACTATTGTATGTAAACATCATGTGAATCATCCATATAATAAACATTAGGAGAATCAAACCAAGTGGGATGTTAATCCCGTTTGTTTTTTACCAAATGAAGGTCAAGTTAAAACCCTAACCACTATTTATATGGTTATTCCCCTAGGTGAATCTAAGAAAGAGTCTGTATCCACATGTATTATCTAGAAATGTATTTTCTTTCTAGGAATCCAAACACTCTTTTCATTGCCAAAATATTAGGATTTATTAGATTTATTTCTTTAGGTTCCACTATTTTTTTATCGTTATAATAGATTAAAAATGTAGTAAAATGAGGGATAATGAAAATCTATCATTGATAATATGATAATAAATTAATAATAATGAAGAATAATATAATTTAATATGGATATAAAAATTAAATGGGGATTATTACAAAAATAAGGACAATAAGGGAGTAGAGACCATTATGTCAACGTAATAATGTCATAGGAAAAGGATATAATATTAGGGAATAATAAACATATAATTAAAATTAAATCAAAATAACAAAAATTACTTGGATTTAGAAGAATTTAAATGTGTGAAATAGAACATAAAATTATATTATAATAAAAGTATTGAAATTGAAAAGGAAAATATGAAGATTGAGAACCCTTACATTGAATGATAGCTTCAGAAATATGGGGAAGATAACCTTAGAACATTATAAAATACTTAGAATGAATACTATGGTAGAAAATTAGAGGAAAACTATGATCCCCAATTTCAAATTGAAGATTAATGAGAGGATGTGTGGGTATTTAGGGTGAATGAGGGGGATTGTTTTATAAATTTTAAGGAATGGGACTTTAGTTTTATGTTAATAAAAATGAACCTATTGGACTTATCATGTTTTTATCCCATGTAATATGAAATTAAAAGGCATATTTTTTTAATTTTAATTATTTAAGAACTCAAATACTTTAAATATATATTAGTTTCATATAACAAATATTCTTATTAATCAATATTTTCTTAAATATTTGATATATACAATATGATTTTGAATATTATTTATATGGGAGGAATCTTGGTTTTATTAATTTAAAATAATTTCTTTAATGAATAAACCATTTTTTTATAATTATATAATATTTATTCTTTCAACATTTTAAAGTCATTATGATGTCATAATACATATCAAATATTCATTCTATATTTTACTTTGTACCCAAAATTTGATAGTCTCCAATTTTTTAAAAAAATTCACTATTAACTAATTTTGACATACTGATTCCAAATTTAATTTCCTTTTTAGGAAAATTATTCTCTATTTATTTTTCATTTAGTTATTAAATTAATATACTTTTTTATTTTAAAATTATACATTTTGTTCCCAAAATTCAAAGCCTATTTTTATTTTGAGATGCATGTGGGATACTATATTATGAATCAATAATATATAAATATATTATCAAGTATTCTATATATTATTAAAAAAATATTTTATAGTAATAATTTTGACATTTATTATAAATTTAATTTCTTATTTTTTCATTATATTATATTATTTTTACCATTATGGGAAGAAAATAGAGTTTTCATTATGCCATAATTTTTGTGATCAAATGTTTTGAAATAAAGTAGAACCTTAGGTATTATATTAGTTTCCATTAAATAATTATGTATTAAAATTTTTTTGATGTACAAAAATATATTAAATAATGTGAGTAATATTTTCTTCATTTATTACTTATGCTATCATTTTATTTTTTCTAACTTTTGATTGCTCAAAAAATATTCACCAGTTGGGTTTTCCAATTCGGTAACACTTTCTATCTAGTGTTAAGAATTTTTTTAGCTCTTTAATATATGTTAGAACAATTTCTAACTATATTTAATCATTGATAACTTTATACATACAATCTAGAATGTATGATAATATCATAAAAACATGGAAGTCAACATGCACTTTAGATAAGTTTGGTGTAAAATATAAACAATAAGACAGAACTCCAACTCTATATAATATATAAAGTCCCAATATACCTCCAAATAGATTCCACATCATACGAAACCTTATAAAATTCCTTCCTAGAGATACTTTGAATAATATATGATATCATAATAATGGTACACATATTCTCTTTTCAATATTTGACGCACCATCATTATAGATGAAGTCTATCAGTCTCCCATTTTTCATATATTTTATTTTCTTTTGTAATCCATTTTCATCGTGTTAATACCTCTCAATATTCTCTAGAAAATATAGATGGGTATTTTTTATAAATGGAATTATTCTCCCCTTTCCTTAATAATTTTCATATCCAACTTTAATAAATATATTCATATAAGATCCTTTTCCATTTTCATCATGGATAGATCTCCTTGATCCTTCTTGAGTAACGAGTCAGTTAATGTTTTCACCTTCTCAAGGTGGGAGTGTATTGAACAATCATTGTCCATGAGCTTTTCCATTTATATAATTTGCCTCAAATTTATCTCTTTCTGAGTGAATATATACTTAATGATTTTATTAATTTTATATAAATCATGTATTTCCTCAACAAAATAATGCCCCCATATTATCATCACAAAGATTAAAATTTCTAAATCAAGATCATGAGTCAGATAGTTTTGTTCAGGGGTTTTTAATTTCCTCGATATATAAGAAATGAATCTTACATTTTTCATATGGAAACACCTTAGTCCATTCATTGATGAATCAAAATATATAAAAATTTCTTCCTTTATAGTTAGTATGGTCAGTACCAATGTATTGATGAATCTTTTCTTGAATTCCGCAATACATCCTTTCCATTCCATAGGACATGTAAATTTTAACACTTTTTGTGTCAACTTGGTTAACATATTAGTTAATTTGGAAACAATTTAAATAAATAACCAATCATAACCTCTTAAAAAAGGAAACTACATACATTAGTTATATTTTTTAGTGTGGTACATTATTTAAAAACCAATTACTTTATTAGGTTAATTAATATTCCATCATTAGGGACAATATGGCTATGAAAAGAAACATAATAGAGGCATAATTACTACTCATTGAATTCCCTATATCACTCCTTCTCCCATAGAGACCCAAAGAAAATATATAAGTGGGTTTTTATGCTCATCATAGAAATTAGATTATATCATGATATAATCAATATACACCACAAAAAATCTATGATGAAAATCCTTTAATACTCTATTGAGTACATAAACAAACAATGAGGATGTGTTTTTTGACCAGAATGGCATTATTGTGAAATCGTGATTCCCATAGATTGAATGGAAAGCCATATTTGGTATATTATAAATCATGAATTTTAATTGATGATAATGAAAAATGATATCAGTATATGAGAATGATTGAGACCATATAGGTGACTAAATCTATCATCAATATGATGTTCATGTTCTTTATAGTAATGGAATTAATTTTTCTATAATCTATGCACAACCTCGTAGACCCATCCTTCTTATTAAATAAAAAAGATAGGTGATCTCACATGATAAATAGTAGGGAATATGAATCCTTTATCACACAATTGTTCTGTAGTTTCATAAATCACCTTAATTATACTAGATCCTTTATATAAGGAGGAATAGATACGTGTTTTATTAAGGATAAGGGAAAAATATAATTAATATTTACATAGAGGGGGGGTATCTTAGTAGTTTCTAGAGAAACACATCAATATAATCCTTCACAATAGATATATCATCAATTATTAGAATACAATTCTCATTAATTTGTTTATCTTCACTAATAATTTCATTAATATGATCCACTCGAGTTAGATCTAAATAAGATTTAGGAAATAAACTCTTTACTCTAAAAAGGTATTTTATTCCATCATCATAAATTGTAATATGTTTCTCACATTATTATTTCAGAGTATATACACCCCAATAACTTTATAAAAGTTTTCCATTTGTATGACCCCAATGATTTTAGCTGAAGAGACTCCATGAATTTAAATGGAGACATAAAAACATACTTTTATTGCTATAATATTTCTATCGGGTGTATTGACAATAAACTATTTATTTAATGTATCATGGGTAGATTCAATGTTCCTAGAAAACATTCCATATATAAAAAGTGCATAGATCAAGATTCAAATAATGTATTAGATAACATGGAGTTTATGATCAATGTACCCACATTAGCATCATTTGAGACCACAAATTTTTCTATTGTTATCGTATTATCTGGACCTAGATCACTTAGAAATTTCTATTATATATTCCTATATAAAATAGATTCTATATTTGAATATTTTCCTTCCTCCTTACAATTGAATAATTGGACATGATTGGCTTCTTTTTTACCTTTAATAGCTTAGCATGGAAGAATTTATATCTACAGTTATGTAAAACTACCATTCAATTCAAAATATGCTTGAGGTGTTTCTCCACAAAGTTATATCATGATTGGAATTCAACCCATCCTTTCATTTTTTTAACAAAATTATTTTAGCAGGGAGCTAAAAATCCCCTTCTTCTATTTATTTCCATTGAATGTGAGAGAATATGTTTATTCCATCATGTTCTCAACAGAACATATCACAATATCTTCGTATGAGGAAAATTATTGACAGACTAATTCCCTATGAAGGAATGGATTCAACGCATCAAATAAGTGATTGATCTTTCTTTCAAGATTTCATATATAATTTTTATCATTTATTTATAGGCATGTAATTCTTTCCTTCTAATAAAGAAAATATTCCTCATAATTTTGTCTTAAATTGATGAATTTCCATCCCACGATAGATCATTTCTCATTGGGAAGGTACTTTTAAAAAAAATATCAACATAAAATAACTCCATTCCATATTCTATATATCATCTTCTTTTATGGTGTATTGAATCAAAGGACACCATTAATCAATATCTCTTCTTAGATAACATACTAACATGATAACCTTATCCACTTTTCTATATATAAAGTAATGAAATACGTTCTATTGGGACTTGATCTAATATTCAGCTAGTAATGGATTTATGTTTCCATTGACATATAAGAGTTTTCTACCTCATGACGTGGTCAAACATTATTGAAACATGTTATGGAGAAACATGTTGTTCCATAGGAAATGTTTATTGACCAAAACATGAATTAAATGGCCTAATATAGTTATAATCAGCTCCACTCCAAGACCAACCTCAAGGAAATGATCTAGAGGGAAATACCTACATTGATTACTGGTGATTACATGGTTTTAGTTCCATATATTAGGTTACATTTCTAAATAATTTTAATATAATAATTTAGTTCTAGAATAAAACTATAAATAATAAACCACTATACGTAATTCCAATGACTTTATATTATGAATTAATAACTTGTAATAAATAAATATTTCTAGAATATCATCATGATTTGTTAGTGATTATACTCTCTATAAATGTTCATCTTAATATAGTTTCAATTGTTTTTGATAAACCTTAATCTAATACTAACTATTACACCTATAATCTTTTAATCCAAATGAGGTGGTTATTTTATTACAATGGTACAAAATAAAAAGATCACAATACAAAATATCTTGTTGTTTTACAGTCTTATAAAATTATATACATAAGTAAACATTAAATTATACTTAAAAATTAACATATATCAACTGGATACATTAAATTGTTTTATTTTCTTTGAAAATCCATAATTCAAACTCAACAATCATTATTGTTTCCTAGGGAAAGGAGAGGAAATGTAAACGAGTTATCTTAGATACTCAATAAGGGGTATTTGAAAACAAAATATTTGACATGTAAGCATAAAATCAATAATATGATAAGAATAAATAAATTTCATAACAAATGGACTTGTGAGAATAATATATCCACAGATTAAAAAACAATAAATAAATTATTTTTTAAGAATAACTAATCGCATATTGATAAATTTATGATATATAATATCATAAACATACCTTTAAGGACACGTTCCAAGGAAGCATACATAAAATGGTATAAATTAGACCATGTATCCAACTAGTTTGTCTCATGAGACCAACTGATGGATTAAAGGGAAATATAATAATTGGCCCCATAATCACATAGATATCCCAATACATCTAACAGATGATATGAATGGATAAAAATATAATTTTCCCTAAGGAAACTCATACATACTCATGGATAAGTAATCAATAATTTTTCATATAGAAATAAAGTATGGAAAAAATATCAATATCACCCCAGGAAATTGAATAATATGACTTTCTAGGTGAATATCCAAAAATCAACATTGAAATTATATGATATTATGAATTTAAGGAAAATTTCACTTATAATTGGTATTTTAATGAAATAATGTTTTATGGTAATTTTATGGTTCAATTTTTTCGAAATAAATTAGTCAGTAGTAGTATATTCAAAACTTTTAGTATGGTTCATAATTATCTTGTGAATCATACAAATAATAACATTTAGGATTATATAAATAGATGTGGAGTTAGGTCTTTTTGTTGCGAAATTATTGAAGATTGTTTTAATAGCCTACTAATGTTTTTAGGGTTATTACCTCTAATTGAATATGATCCAGAGTGCAATTCCACTTATACTATCCAAAAAATTATTTCATTCATATGAATATGCACACTCTTATTTTAGAAACATTTTAAGTTGTTTTGTATTTTACTCATTGGTTTTCGCAAGTGTTTGAGCATTATAATGTCTTATGGGGATAGTATATAGATAGGGAATGGTTATCAATCATTTAAAATATAGTTATAAATTCATAGAAATGAATCATAAAAAAATTTAATATTGAAATGAAAATAAATTGGAGAGTATTGCACTAATAAGGATTAGAAGGGATTAAGGACCATTATTTCGGTATAATAATGACATAAGAAAATTATACAACGACTAGGAATAAGTAACCCACAATTAAAATTATATCAAATAGATGAAAATTACATTGGATTAAAAGTATGTAAATTTAGGAAAAAAATCATAAATGATATTTAACAAAAGGATTACCATTGAAAAGGAAAATAGGAGGATTGTGAACCATTACCTTGAGTGGAAAATTATTAATGATGAAAATGGAACCGTAGAACCTCATAGACTCCATAGAGACAGTATTTGAGATAAAATGAGAATATAACCAAGATCACAAATTTTAGAGTGAAGTGGAATGGGTGTATTGGTCCATATTTGTAGTGAATGAGGGGGATTTGTTAACTAATTTAAAATATTGAGCCTTTGAACCAAGGTTAATAAAAAATTAGAACATTTATCTTAACATGGTTTTCATCAATGTTATCTGACATGAAGGGTCTTTTTTTTTTGTTTTTTATGAACACAAATACATTAAAATCTATTATTTTAGATGTGTACACGAGTCTTACATATAAGAAAGTATTTTGAAAATAATTTTAATACACTTTAGGTATTTTATAGTATTTTATAGGTTTAAAGAATTAATTTTTTTAATATTAAATATATTATTTTAATGAATAAACCAATATTGTTTCAATAAATAATTAATGTTACTCATTAAATCATTTTTATGTCATTATAATATCCTAATAATTATCATATATTCCTATCAAAATGTTCATTTTACCCAAAAAATATCCTATCTTAAAAAATTATGAAAAATTATACAATAGATAATTTTTACTTGTTTATTTCAAATTTAAGTTTGTCATAAAACAAATCATTAACTTTTTGAAATTTTTCTAATAAATAAAAACACTTTTTCATTCCAAAATCTTGTAAATGGCACCTAAAATTCAAAAACTGTTTTTATTATAGGATTCATGTGTGTAATTATATAATAATTCACACAGACATAAATATATATATATATACATATATATATATATATATATTAAAAACTATTAATTAAGATATTATAAAATGAATTTAGGGTTCTGGTTTTATATTATACTATAAACACAAGTTACTATTTTTTTTAATTGTATTGTAATTTGTTCTACTATCACGATGAAATTATAGAAATCTCATTTTCCAATAATTTTTAGGATGAAATTTTTATTTACTATAAAATTGTTCATAGGTATGAAATATTATAATGTTTGGATCGTTAATGATTTGTTCTAAATTTCATTTATTCAATGATTTTCTAAATTTTCCTAAGAAGAGAGTCTGTGTGTTTAGTGAGAATGTGCTCAAAATTTCATTCATTAGGTTGACGCGATGAAACTCTCAGGGGTTATCTGCAATATTTTTTGTTTTCATCATTTAGATTACTATAATTTGACAATATGTTATTTTTTATTTCTAATTAATCAATTAAATATCTATTAAAAATACAACTAATATCATTGAACTATTAAAAAATACTTCATTAAGTTGTTTTCATTAAGGGATGATTACTTGTGAGGAGCATCACTATTATATTCCATAATATATTTCTATATTATTCATTAAAATTTATTTTAATGTAATTTTAATATAAGGTTACATATTATGGGGGAATTATATTTAATTTTGAAAATTCAACTATTTTTTGTTTAATTCTTATTTTATTTGTTAAGGCTTATTAAAAACACTTTCATTTATTGGGATGCGATTTATTTATGAAATCATTTTTATCTCTATGATAATATGAGGTCTAGTTTTTATGTGACTTAATTTTTAATATTTTTAATTAATTATACATATGAATAGAGGTGTTTAGTTTATATTATAATTATAATAATGGGGATAATGATAATTTCTTTCCTAGAACTTTGTGATCATTATTTTTACAGTTACGAAAAATAAGATATTTTATTTTATCTATAAATTGTTGCTACTATTTTAACAATTTTTATTTTAGTTGAGAATTTCTATGTATGAATAAAACTCTAGCTATGATATCCCAATTCATTATTTCTACTAATATTTCTTACATGGAAATCCAACACATCTTCAGACCATAACACCCTATAAAACCTGGAACTATATTTGTGGTGTTTTAAATTTGTATTAGGATATCTGATTTAATTTAGTTTAAATAAAATAATTGAATATATATAATTTTGGTAAGAATTGTTTTTATATTTTAGATAAATACATAATTTAGAAAACTAAATTATTTAATTTGTTTTGAATTACTTTAAAATATGACCAATAACTCAGAATAGATAGTGTTAGGAAATCAAGGAATTGAGAAGTAAACCAGAATGGAAATAGAACTAACATAGAAATCAATACACGGTTTTATCATTATTATATGATATAATCTTTGGATTAAAATCATATTACAATGAAACCCAACAACATATTGATATTTTCATCATATATTGAATTAACCTAGAAAAAATTGCACAAAATATTATGTTAATTGGTTAAAACATTTTTCAATCTGTTAAGAATCTAATAATGATCATTTATATGAATAAAAGCGTTATAAGTAAAAATACTACTTTTATGTAATACATTGAATCCTTTTTATGTCTTTTATCTTAATAAAGAACAAAAACAACATTAAATAGGTTTCATCATACTAATAAGACATGCCAAACAATGTTATTATTATGTCTCAACCATAAATTAAAATACCACACATCATGATTGAAATTATAAACTTGAAACACTAAATTAAAATATTTCTTTATACTAACTATTTTTAATACAATCTATTATATGAGAAAATAAGAAAGCATTATCATTAGAGTGAATCATTCATAAAAATAGAATATTTTTTTATAGATCGTTGTATTTCTACCAGTCATAATATGATTAATTGATAATTTCAAATTTCTTATAAGTATCAAATAAAATATACTATTTATATTATTTATAGAACACAATTTATTTAATTAGTTGTTTCCATTCTAATAAATAAAAATATTTTGTTACTTGTACAATACATATTGGATTAGTGAATTATTTCTGGATTAAGATTTATCATGCTGATAAAAAATCAATACAAAATTATGTGGAACACTTGGATTCGATTGGTAACCCTTCTCATTATGTATTTTATGTATTTTATGGTTTTGGGTGATGCTTGGAAGATTTTGGAGGACTTTCAAAATTTTTTTGGGGAGTTTTGGTGGTGCATGGTTTGATCACTGTTAGAAAAAATCATAAAAATCCTATAGATAACTATGAATAGAGTTGCAGTGGAATATAGGTAAGAACATGGTTAGGTTCATAGTTTGTACAAACCATGTGGACACCTAGTAGTAACCATGAATTTGGGGATAAAGGCATGTTCATAGCTACCACAATATTTTCTTAACAGCGCATCCTAACTCTGTATGATAAAAAATTAGAGCAGAAAATTGTAGATCTGAATTTGGTTTTCTCCATAGAGGATATTTTTTCTCTATTATGATCTTAAATCTATTTCTAACCATCCCAATGTCTATTTATACAAGTCATCTAGATCCAAGAACAATATATTTTCAAATATTGGTGCATTGAATCCCATATTCCCTATTAAGTCTCCATTTTTTTGTTTTTCCATTGATTTATCGTCACCCATATCTTTTAATGATAGATCCAATCCATTAGATAAGTATCTAGGTTGTGTGATAACCATATTTTTGAGATATTTTTGTGTTGATATTTGGAAACAATATCTAAGGTGAGTTTTTTAATATTTAACCCAATTTGGATGAATAATTTATGCCGTTCTTCATTTCACCATAGTTTTTGAGGTAAGTGGAATCACTCTCGACTCTTATTTTTAGAAATTAGAGGCTTATCGTAAAAATATATTAAATTTTTTAAAATTTTTATGAATTTTGGTAACATTCATGTTATAAAACATCTAGAGTGATAGTTTGTGGATTTTCGGAAATTGGTTGTCAAAAGTTATTTTCGAGTGGAATTTATAATGATGTTTTTAAAAGAGGAACATTTTTTATTCCTGAAAACGATTTTATGTTGATGTTTTCAATAAGAGAAATTTATTATTGAAATTGATTGAAATAGTTATTTGTAATTGTTTTTTTGTAATAACGGCTCTGATGTGTTCATATGAATTTGGGATGGATAAGGGTATTATGTTTCTACATTAAAAAGTGTGATGGATATATGTATTATTTTTCCTCCATAAAAATGGTCCAAAATGTGATGAAATGGGAAGATAATGACTCATCAATCGTAATTATAGGGGTATACATGGTTTCATGCATGGTTGGATGCGTGGATTTGTGGAATGGAATGAATTATGAAGAGATGGGATTTGGGAATTAGTTTTAAATATTAGTTTGGTTTATTTCCTTGGAAATGGTTTTGGTTTGGAAAACTATTTTGGTATGAGAATTATTTTGATTATAAATGGTTTTTCATTTATATAAATTTTTAATGTGATAGATAAATTGGTTTATATAAATTTTTTAACATGATATATCATAGTGGCATGAGTAGGGGATTCCTTTGGAGAAATCCTACTACTTTTCATTACACACCCCGTACTTTGGAATTTTGGTGAATTTATAGAAATCGTTATCAGGACACAACTAAAATGAAATTATCTCATTTATTTAGTGATGCTTCATGATAATTTAAGAATTGATTGTGGATTTGGAGATTGGATCCTATTGGGTGTTGATGAGTTAGTATCTTTGGAGTCTTTTAGCACTGTTGGTTTTGTCTTCTACATTATAATTTGATAATGGTTTTGGTTTTAATTTTATACTTTTTTATGGTATGTTGTTGATTTTGTTACTTTTGAGTAGTATACATTATGTTCTTACTTCATTTAGTGGTTGTTTGTTTACTTTATACCTTGTTTCAATTTTTTATTTTCAAATGGAAAATCATCCAAAACTGTTTATGAAACCCTTGGAATTTATTTCCAGCCTTTGGTGTAATGGGGATATCACCTAATTCAGAGTAGAAATTCCTCCTCATATCAAGCCAATAAGTTGGGGAGGTATGCTAAAAATGGTATCAGTCTTGTCTGTTCCTTCTTTTGTTTTGGTAAAAATAGCATTGGTTTGTTGGTCATAGAGTTGAAAATCATTCTTGTTTAATCCTAGAGTTTTTATGGTAGAAATTATTGGTATTGTTGGAACATGAAATGAAGAGCATAAAGTTGTGTATCTAACCTATTTAAGAAGAACATCATGTTACATGGGAGTTTTCATACATAAGTTCTTTTGGATACGTTTATATGAGTGTTGTCTCATTTTCGTAAATTTATCCAATGATAAGAGTGTGACATGAATTCATAGAAATTACTTCAAACAATGAGTTTATATTTCATTTTGAGTTATTAATTATGATTTTTTGCAAAAATTATGACTTTTTAAAAGTGTTGAAACCATTTCCAAATGAGAAATTTTTAAAAGGATTGGTAGTGATATTTTGAAAATGGCTATATTTTCAAAGGCCTGGTGGAATATTCAAAAAAATTTTAAAAATGGAGAAATGTTGAATTTTGGGAAAGAAATAATATTATAGTTGTGATATGGTAAATTTTAAAATATTGAGCCTTAATTTCCTTGAGATTGATACCTGTGGAATTTTTTTCTTAAATAAAATGGATCATGGTAGGTATTGTAGAAACTAAATGGAAGTGCCTGCTAATAATTTAATTTCACTTAATCCACAAATGAACCACCAGTTGGTACAAAATATTGTACATGGTTTTTAGTCCATGTATATATGGAAGTGAAGGGATTATCCAAGACAAGTGATTCATTTGGTCCAATTCTAGAAGCAGAATTCACCCATAATTCAGGGTAATTCAAAACCATAGAAGGTAGAGGTGTAGATGAATAAGATGAATTGAATCTTCAATTTCCTTTTAACACCAGTAGAGATTAATGTAAATTTGGAAATATATATGATAGAAGATCAATCATGATATTGGATGGATTTAGTGGTTCTGGCTATACTATAACAAGGCATTTCCTGGGAGGATTTTATAGAATTGGTCTACATAAAATTCTATGCTCTTATGTTCATGATTACATGAATGAATTTTTTTATGATTGATATAGGGGAACCTTATAATGACTATATTTGTGATTAATTTTTTGTTTTTAGTCCACTTTTCCCCCAAATAAGATGATTGTGCATCACTAGAGGCAAGAATTTTTTAATCGAGGTTGTGGCCATAGATTCGATCAAAGATTTCATTTCTTTTTTATAGATTATACAAAGATAATAAACAGGGAAATGGTGGAAGAAAAGGATATCTCAGGAACAATTGGTGAAAGAAGCATGTCGGTACCTATGGGAAATGGTGTAACTCTAATATTGGGAATAATTAAAAGGGGGACGCCTATTTAAAAGGAAGTGGAATGAATGAGATAAAGATGACTGGATCCATGAAACATCATCCAAAACCAAAGAGAAATATTAAAGGTTTTTAGTGTGGTTATTTTGAACATATGAATATAGATTTTAGGGAACCACCTATATCTTGGCACAATTTTAACTAGATGTGGAATCTCCAACAACATGGTCATAATTCTACAAGGTTGGGTATTTGGGACACATATCATGTTTCAATGAGGTCGAATGCTTTGATGGGATGAGGGAAAAAGAATACGTATTTTCAATATAATCAAGTTTTCCATGGAGATCCCAGGAATACCATGACTCATAAGAAATGTAAATCTTAATAGGGCAATAAAGACCAAGGTGTAGTAAGTAAGCAGTTGTATGGCGTTGAGAACATGATTAGAGATGATTAATCTGGTACACCAATAGGGAGAGGTATGATTATTTTAAAGTCTACTATTTTTCATGATTTTATTGATAATTGTGTATCAAATTCATTTATTACTTCTAATGATATTGATTTTCTGTTTTTTTAATGTTGAGATGATGTGTTCTATTTTTTAAATTTCAATCTTCTTTTGGTTGAAGAGAATGAAAAGTCATTATTCTTAGATCATGTTCTATAACTTTTGATGGAGATTTTTTGATATGGATTTCTATTTTCATGAGATAGATATCTGTGAAATAATACTTGGTATGTATTTGAAGACAATTTTCATAGATCACCATAACTATTACACATGAAGGGTTAGTTTTATGACTAATGATGGCATTGTGAATCTCTTTATAAGAGACCAGAATATAAATGTAGGTACAATGAGATTGTTGGAACTAGATATTGGAACAATATCATACCATTTGGATGTTTTTATCTTTTCATTTGTGGAATATTTCATGAATAGGAGTTTTCCAATGGTTCATGATCAGTTTTTCAGATACTTTTTTTGAAATTTTTCCATGGTTTCCTCCCACAAGATAAGTAGATTATAAACTTTATCCTCTCCCAAGGAATATTCCTATTTCCCATCCATATTATAATCTATCACCCACAAAATTAATTTAATTGAATGTATTTTTTGACGATATTTAATAAAAGGGTTCATTTGGCTGGCAACATCTATGTGGGAACATCAACCTAATTTGTGAAACGGGGGGATAGAAATCTTCATCTTTGTAAAGATTATCTCATGATTAACAATGTTACGATAAAAATCAGTGTCCACCACCACACATTAATGATCTATTTTATCAATTGAGGTCATCCCAGTGGTTCTATTAAATTGAAATGTGTTCAAGATATCACCACTTATGGGTTCAGAAGGAGGAAATTCCAAAAACTTATTTTAGGATTAGATATCAATATTACGAGTATGTGGTTATGCCTTTTGATAATACTAATTCAAATAATGTATTTATAGAATTTATGAATCATATATTTAAAAGTTATTTACATTATTTTGTGGTGCTGTTTTTGGATTGCATATTTGTGTATTCATGGACAAGGTTTGAGCATGTGAAACACTTAATGAAAGTTTTGGGAATCATTGTAGAACATTGTCTATATTCCAAATTTTAAAATAGTTATTTTCTGATAAAACTGGTATGTTTACTTGTATATGTTATTTAAGAAAGAAGTGTTTCTATGGATCTAGAAAAGAAATAGGTTGTAATCATTAGAAACATCCAAATAATGTCTTCGAGATACATAGTTTCTATGGTTTTATTGTTATTACCATTGTTTTGTTCATAATGTTCCATGACCAATTTCACTAATGAAAATTTTGAGAGGAATAATGTTCCATTCCAATGGTGTGAGTAATATAGGAATTACTATCATGTGATTTAAGATCACCTTACATAAACCCTAATCTTGATTTTACTAAAATCATGACAATGGTACATGGTGTATTGAGATGCTTCGGACTCCAGGTTGGGATGTGTTCTCGTCCAGGGAGATCATTTTGATGCTTATATATCAACAAAGTCTGTGTTTCATGATATGATCTACATAACACATGATTTCAATTAGTTATGTAGTCTATGATTTGATGAACTAGTTTCAATGCCTCATTTTTGAGTAATTTATAGTTTTTACGGATCATAATAGTTTGAAATATATTTTCTCACAATGTGATTTCAATATAACGGAAAGAAGTTGGATGAAGTATCTTAATATTTTTGAATTTGAATTGATTTATACATTGGGTAATGGAAATTCGGTGGTGTATTCCTTAAGTAAAAATTCATATGGTCCATGGTAAAAAGAGGACTTAGATAAATGGCAGTTGATTCTCGTGATAACTGACATGCGACTAGATTGTGAAGAATGAGGTAGTGTTGTAGATTTTGTTTTGGTTTCTTTTGTTATTTTTTTGGTTGAGATAGTTAAATTGGCACAAACATATGATTCAAAATGTGTTTCTATGAGGTCAAAACTCAATGGTGGTAAAACCATTAAGGGATGGAAGCTATATGGGATTTCAGTTGTGTGGTTTCATAATCTAATGGTCATAAATATGGATTTTCGATAAAAACTGCTTTATTATTACCATAATTTGAGATGGTATATTCATCATGTAATATAGGAGATGCATAAGGAGTTAAAATAATATTTTTTGAGGTTTTTAATGAAATGAAGAGCGGTTGAGTTTGTTTTGAGATGCATAACTTGTCAGCAGGTTAAGGCAGAGCATTATCAACCCACATGTATATTTTATTCTTTTAAAATTCCTATTTGAAAATGGGAAAAGATAGCCATGTATTTTAAGATAGGTCTTCCAAATATGGTTCAAAAATAAGATTCCATATGGCTGATAGTGGATCAGTTCATAAAGGAGGCTGATTTCATCCTTATTAATGAATCTCAAATATTGAAAGAGTTTTTAAAAATTAATATATGAGAATTTTTAAATAGATATAGTGTGAAAATTTAGATAGTATGAGATCAATATAATAGGTTTATTTCATGTTTCTAGAAATCATTACATAAATACATTGGGTCACATTTGATTATGAGTGCATCCTATTATCCTCAAATGGATGGACAATCCAAAAGGATGAAAAAAATTAGAATACATGCTTTGGGATAGTGTAATAGATTTTGGTGGATCTTGGGAGGAGGAAATACTGTTAGTGGAGTTCACATATAAAAACAGTTCTCCAGACTCGATAAATATGGATCCTTTTGAAGAATGGAATGGGAATCATATTCATTATCCACTTTGTTAAGTGGAAATAGGTGATTCTTTACGGGTTGGGCCGATCCTTGTGGAAGTGAAAACATAGTATATTTAGTGGATTAGGAAAAGTATGGATATGCCTTAGAGTCTTTAGAAATAAAATTCAGATCATTGTAGATGAATGTTGTCCTTAAAGGTGAGTGATAATATATTTTTTATAATATCTAGAATGATTGGGTATTCTTGTTTTGGAAAGCATGGAAATTTATCTCATTGATAAATATGCCATTTTGAAATATGTTGATGGGTTTGTGAGGTATCATATATGTTGGATTTCCCACCACAGTTTAGTGTAGTGAATAATGTGTTTCATGTTTCTTAGATGAAAAATATCATCATAATCCCGACAATGTGATTTGATTTTATAAAGTTATCCTAGATCCAGATGCTTCATTGGTTCAGGTACTAATATGGATTTTGGGTTAGAAAGAGAATGTATTTCATGGTAGAAGAATAAGTCTTGTGGAGGTTTCATGGAAACATGGTTATAATCAGAATGAAACTTAGTAATGGGGGAATGAAACTATCAACATATTGCCCGAACTCTTCCAGGACATTGGTGGGTTTATACATTCTATGGTTGGACAGTATAATTGTGTAGATAACAGAGGACCCCCAGTTTCATGTAAGCATCAATTTAATAATTTTATGTCTGTAAATAATTTGGGAAATGTTTTGGTGAGTTTGGAAGACTTTTGGATTATTTTGGGGATTTTCTAAAGGTTCACTGTTTGAGCATTGTTAGGACAACTATGAAACTTGTAGAGAAAACCATGAAAAGTGAGTTAGTGGATTATGGGTAGGAACAAAGTTATGAAAATAGTTTTTTCAAACCTTTTTTCCCAAAAAGAGTATCCTTGCATTTTTGTATAGAGGAATGTGCATGGTTACCACACAGTCTTCCTAACCGTGCACCCTAACAATTCATAGAAACAAATTAGATTATAAAATTGTAGATAAAATTTAGTTTTTATCATTAATGTATTTTTTTACCGTATTATGATCCTAACTAAATTTTCTCTCTTCCCAAAGGTTGTGGTGACCATTACACTTTATTTATGAGTGATCTAATAGAAAATCATGTTTTGTTAAAGGCCAAATTACTTGGAAAGTCTACGTTATTCATTTTTTACTTTGATTGTTCTTATTACATCTCTTTATATGATAGATACAATCCATTGAAGATGGATATAGGTTTTTTATGCCAATATTTATGATATTGGATATTTTTATATGAGGTAACAAAAACACCGGTGGGTTTTTGTGGTTTTAACCTGGTTTTATTGAAGAATTTTGGATGTTCTTTATTTTAACCATATTGTTTGAGGTATGTGGCTTCACTATCCACTCATATTTTTATAAATTGATGAATTAGTTTAAAATTGTTTGAATTTCATAAAATATTTCCAAAAATTGATGTTTAAATCATGTAAGAAACCCTATTTAGTGATGGTTTATGGATTTTGTTTTTAAAAATTGTTTGGAAAAGTTCATTGTTTATTTATTTTGAAATGTTGATTTTGAATTGTGAATTTTTTTATTCATTGAAATTGTATGATGATGATATTTTTAATAAAATATCTATTTATTAAAATGGATTGAAATGGTTGATTTGGAATTTTTTTCCTAACAGTTGGTGTGTGTTCATGTGAAATTGGGATTGATAAGGGTATGGATCTTCCCCCATCAAAATTGGGACAAATAATGGTAATATCCTTCCCCCAACAAAATGGTTAACCAAGTGATGAAATGGAGAAATTTTGACTCACCATTGGCATGTAAAGTTAGGTACCTTGTTTCATTCATTTCTGTATGTTTGGATATATAGAATGGAATGGATTATGAAAAAATGGGATTTTATAATTATCTTTAAAGAGTAGTTTGTTTGGTTTCCTTGGAATGTTTTTGACTATTTTAGAATGAAAAATATTTTTCATAGAAGTGTATTTTGCTTGATATTTTTAATGTTTGTTATTTATTTTGATTTATATAAATCTGTTAATAAGTTATAACCTAGTTTCATGAGTAGGGATGTTATTTGGAGAAAACCTACTAATTTTCATTACTCACCCACAACTTGGGAACTTTAGAGAATTTTCAGATGTTGTTCATTAAGTCACATGAAAAGGCCACGAATATCATTTATTTTGGGATGATTCATGATAATTTGGTCATGGATTATGGAGTGGGATCATGGAGCTTGTTTGAAGTTTCTGATATGGTGTCTTTGGTGCCTTTGAGAATTTTTTGTTTTGTCCTTTTATTTAAACTCTGATTTGGCATTGATTTATACATTGTACTGTGGTATAGTCTTTTGATGGTTGGTTACTTTTGAGTTGAATACATTAAGATCATGCACTATTTATTGGTTTTTTATCATATTCCTGGTTTGGTTACATTAGTTTCAAATATAAAATCATCCCCCAATAGTTTATGAAGCCCTTGGAATTTATTACTAGCCTTAGTGTCTTAGGGATTTCATCTAAGACCAAGATGAAATTCCACCTTGTTTCAAGTCAATAAGGATGGGTGGGATTTTAAGAATTACATCCTATATGATTTATTATTATATCTATTCTATTAAATAAAATTTTAATTGGGTTCATTTTTAATTGAGTTATAAATAATCATACATTGGTTATGTCTCCAATCGAAATTCATGGATAGTTATGCTTAAATATTAAAAAATGTACATTAGTTGTGTCTCAACTAATTTAAAATATAAATTATGGTTTATTATTTCCACCATAATGAATAGTGTGGGAAGTGGTTTATTCATGAATATTTTAAAAAATTATGTTCTTGTTGGCCTCTAGATTTGAAAATGAAATAATTTTAATTGATTATTTACTCGCTTAAAATGCGGTGCTACTGTAAATATTCCTACATATCCTTTTCTAAAAAAATATTAGTGATTTTACCAATACACTATAAATTTTTAAATCCTCCTTGATAATATTAATTAATTAATGGTTATACATACTTAATAAAACTAAATTTATATACAAAAGTTTCAATAAATATTTATATCTCTTGAACCAACATATTTTGATGTCCATTTTTTTCTCTCCTTTGTATTTATTTTATGTAGTTTTTTTAGAATGAAAATTTACCTTTCTATCATTAATCCTTTTATCACTCCATGTGGCTCCTTACTATCCAAAATACTCGTGTATAAATTTTCAACCACTCTTCTTCTTCTTAACAAAAATCATTTGTTTTAAAAAAGTTAGTTACCCATCAGATGAAAAATGGAATTTTATTTGAAAACTGAAAGAGGTCATTTTAAAATTATTTTAGGAATCTAATATAATCATCTTCTCATTCTTATTTATAACAATATTTTGGCTCACATCATCTATTAGTTTATATGAGTCTTTTAGGGATCTTGATAATTTATATTGAGAATATTTTATGGACTACTTCGAATTATGGATTGATTACTCCAATTTTCTATAAAGATTTTTTCTATAATAGTCTAAGAGTTATTGGTTTATATTGTTATTATCTTGAAGATCTTGAATTAAATTTATTCATTGTTCATAAATATTTATTATGGAAAAACATTTCATTCTTCCAAAAAATTTAAATATAGAAAAATTTTTAACTGATTGTGCTAAGGTGGATTACCCACTAAAATAATGAAGAATATTTTCATTAATCCCTTTGAGATCATTTCCAAAAAAGTGGTTATGGAAAATATTTATTTTATGTCAAAAGTGGTAGCAAATTTGAAGACGAGAAATGTTATACACATATATTAAATAGGTTTAAAGAAACCCTCATTTAATGGGGCATAGAAATATCATACCCATTAAGGGGGGCTTACTGAGGAAAAAATTGTAAAATATTCTTCCCTATTCTTGACTTGATATTTTTCATTCAGAGGTAGAGAAAAGTGTTGGGAATGGGGTATGAAATGGAAGCTGATGTGCTAGGGATTTATTTATTATTCACTACTATAGTGATCAAACATCGTCGTATCATGTTATCCAACTCATAGTACATTTATAAGGATCTTATCTGAATATTTCAAAGAAGTAGAATTAAATAAATGTGTACCTCATTCAAATTGGTACCACGTTCGACTATAGCTTATCACTGATGATCATTGCATGATGGATATTTTTTAGAACCACTCTAGATTTTCTGTAGTCACTTTTAGAATCTATTAGAATATTGATCGTCAAATTATATGTTCTACCATTGAGATCCAATGATTTTTTCAGCATCATTATAATAACCTAGACTCCATCCCTCCGATCAAAGAATAAATCCTTGGATCAATTTCTCAAACAACTACTATCTCTCTCTAGGATTTGATTGGAGAGAGAGGCTCTCTCAATTTCATTGGAATAAAAATCCCTGAAATGTTAGTCTCTCTACTTATATATTGGGAGGCTCAAATACCCAAAAGCTTTCCCTGACCCCGTAGAAATTCAATGCCCACTAATTAAGAAATATATGAAATTGTATAATGAACTAACTGTTGCATAGTGTAATTAATATTTTTTCCACATAGTAGAAATATATAATAAATATATTTCATGATGAATCATTGTCATTTAACTTGGCCCTCTATCCCTAAAATATTAAATGAATATTGAATATTAAAATAATATTCGTTCGTATAATAATTTTCCACATATTCACATAATACCATGTTAATTAGTTTCATTAATAAATTCCACCCAATTATTCTATACTCAAATAATAATTGATTAATTTTTTAATTTGCGGGCATTAATAATTTGATAACTCTTTGACACCATGGTGGGGCCCACAATGTCTTACATACCTATTCACCATAGTAGGGAATACTTTTGAATACTCTATTGTGTTTGACTATCTACATCATTTTATTTATTATAGTGAATACTATTTATAGAATAAGAGTGCATTCGAGCAACCCATAATGTCCCCAAAGAGATAAGGAACTTTGATTTCTATGAAAACCATCCTAACTACCAAAAATTTGTAATATAATATCATTGTATTATGATATCTTATAATGAAAGAAATAAAAAAATGTCAATGTCCCTTATTTCATTATTAATTTTTGATCTAACCGGACAAAGTAACTTTTTACTACATTGTTAAAGGTTTTGTGAAGGTACTACCATCCAGATCAAATAAGCCTGAGATATCACTTCCTAAACTCAAATGTGAAATATTCTCTCTTGATAATTCATCTAATGTCATACAACCAATGACACATGCAACACAAGAAACCACACCAGGAGTTCAAGGAATTTTTTTTCTTTCATCAGTTTATGAAATGAAATAGTATATAATGAGAATGATATGAACTTAGGAGAGAAATACACGTTTTCATTGATAGAAAAAACCAATGAAAAATGAAACATGTGGTGTTCTTATTTTAGAGTATGTCCCCATGATCTCTCATAACAAAGACCACCATGTGTGAACTTCATGAGAGGATTTCTTAAGGATATTCAGTCCCCAGAACATGATAGTTAGACAAAAACTACATCTAGTCAGTATGAGGTATCATGGACATATTACATTTGTTTATGAATAATGTCATAGTATATTGATATTCATAATATAGCATGGGAACTGCTATGAACTTTTGATAAAATAATTATTCTATAGAAATTTCCATATAACTATTTGATGTAGAAATATCAAAATAATTATTGTTAATCTACATCATGTATAACTAACTCTATTCATGATTTGAGAATAAAAAATTATTGTTAATATTGGGTCTAGGGAACCCACTATTAAACCACTCCCACTTGAACTAGATTCATATTTCTAACTAATCTTGTTAGGTATCGAATGATTAAATCATTTATCTACTATATTATGGAATTTTAACTTTGGCCTTCCATGTTTCCACTATGTAGCTATTTTTCTATCTTCAACTTTACCTCTATGAGTAAGTCTTATTAAGAGATTATATCATTGATTATGTCCCATTTATACACTGTTAAATCATGAAATCTTGGTTATCAGTTGTTTTAGAATTACCATAATTTATATTATAATAACAAATTTCATACAATGTCTAATTCCAAGAATTAGAACAAGTCATTTCATATTTTAGAATACTTTTTTTGATGCGTTGGGAGAAACAACGAACTCAATATTTTTAGGCAAGGATAGTATAAACTTGAATGATTTTGTCTTTATCATTACCTTAGAATAATTATGATATTAGATCATATTTATCCAAATGATGAATAGTTTGAGTACCCTAAAAATGAGTATCCTTTCCTCTCTTAGTATCAGGTACATATCTTTTATACTTCCTCAAGTATTATAGTTCTGACTACATCCCATACAGTTCTCCAATATATAACTGATATGTACCTACAATTATATATATGTTTTAAATACCATATATAGTATATATCATTGTTTGTGTGACTGATCCAACTCAAAAGAAGTTGGAATATTATTCAACTCTTTAATCTTCTCCTATGTTGCATGGATGTTTTATTGGATAGATTTATTTCATGTGACATTATTAAAACTTATCCCTCTAATATTTCCAAGATGTATTTGTCAATAACATTCTAGTGTTGGTACTATTGTCTAGATCAACAATACCATTAGATCTACCTAAATATATATTTTCCCCTAAAATTTAGGTTTCTTCTTTATGTCAATGTATAGAGTGTAAAATTAATTTGGTCTTAAATAAATTCAAGACCAATATGTTAGAAAACATATTTCAATATAAATATAGTGGTTCTCTATCTGACTTCTTATAGGAATATGAAATCAATTCATTCAATATGAATATTCTATGATTAATTTCTTACAGTAATCCAAATATTTTTTTGAGTACTATTCACCCCATATTGGATTTATATAGTGTCAACAACCCTTTTTGGTTGCATCTTATATATTACTTCCATGATTAATGGTCTTGATATCTAATGTACAATCTTAATGATCATAGTGTGTAGCTATGACATGTAGAATTCTAACGGATTTAGTTATAATGAATTGTAAAAGCTATCGAGTATTATTGGTACCACACTTGTACCATCCACGTTTAGCTCAACTTGAATACCGATTGCAATTTTGAAAAATAATAATCCGCTGCACTTTAATACATGGAATCCATTATTAAACTTTAATTTTTCTGGTAAATATTAATTAATTATTATATATTGCTTACTTTTATTATTTATTATTCTCAATGAATAATTTATCACCAGTCATAGTGAATGTAAAACCATTACCATTATTATATCCTTCCTATGTAGTTTGTGTCTCTGGACCTTTACGTTTCCAGATCTCTTGTGGAAAATGTTCTTATGAAAACAACTTGTGAATTTATATCACTGAATAAATGAAAAGACCCGAAAATTTCAAGGAAATTTTTTTCTTAATTTCTTTGGAATTTTACGAGTATGCATTTTCTGACGGCGCCTGATTCCGAGGCTCGGTGTGCTCGGAATAAATTTCTGAAGTTTAGCGTGGGTACGTTCAGTGAACGAACAAACGGGTTTTTCTAAATTTTGAACCGGTTCTTGGAATTGAAATCTGAGGGCACTGATGAACTCGCAGCACCGGTATTTTATAAAGTGGACTTTTACTGTAGGTGCGTTTTCATGGGAGAATAAGTAAAATTTTGTGGTTTAAGGATGAAATAAATAAAATTGTGTACAATTGTATTTTTGTGTTAAATTCTACCATGAGTAGTTTTTGTTGGGCCACAACCACCCAACTTCCCATGTGTGGATATGTGGCAGGCGTGGCCCACACGAGACCCTACCCCCCTTGACCATCCCATCACTTTCATAACTTTTCCACCTCACTAATTTGTAACTCTCAAAAACCCCTCTCTAAACTCTTTCCAACATACACTAATTGATTAATTGAACCTACTCAATTAATTAATTAATTGTTTTGAGTTTTGAATTTCAAATGGCATGTGATTATAAAATAATTGGTTGAGCCCATTTTATTTTATTTTGGGGTACACACTATGTGTTGGGGAATTTGGAGAGAGAGAGCCTTGTGAGAAGAAGTATAAGAAGAAAGAATAGAAGAGAATTTTTCCCCATTGAAGATTGACGCCTCTTCAATGAAGAACGACGCTTCATTATCGAAGAACACCAGATCCACGAAGAACAAATTCCTTCCTCGATGAAGAATGGTCGACGTGCATCTTATTCTTTCCTCCACGGCAAGAGGGAAGGGCCCACGTCTTCAGATTCAATCCAACGTCACCAACGAATCTTTTTCCCGCAACACCGTCTACCACGACGCCTGATGTGCGGCATTAATTATTCGAGGTAGGGGTATAATCTTCGTTCAAGTTTTATTTAACAAACTTAATTGATAATCATTGGCCTCTTGCTATCATTATAATGGGAGGAGGTCAGACCACACAAACATGGCCGACCCTCCTCCTCCTTTGCTGCCATACTCGTTGTGGCTCGAACGAAGGTGACTCGGTGTCGTTGCACTGGGCGGAAATGATGGAACCGCGGCCGGTGAGGGTCGCGGCGAAGGAGGGTGGCGCCGTCGCACCATGCCGTTGAGACCGGAAGAGCCCGCGGCCGGAGTTGGGACATGGTGGAGAGGTGCGGCGCCGTCGCGCCACACCAGAGCTTCAAGAAGAGTCGCGGATGGGATGGGCCACGGCAGTTCAGGTAAGCGGCCGGCAGAGCCGGCCGCCAGCACACCCTTGAGGCGGGACCCCCGCGGGTCCCGCATGGCCAACCGGCCGGCCATAATGGCCGACCCTTACTCAAGAGAACCTAGGGGTTGAAACCCCCGACCAGCCAGCAGGGGCGGGCGCTTTGGGTCCGCCGTTTCAAGATAAGGGGGGCAGCGCCCCTGCCCCTTCCGCATGCGCTCCGCTTGCTGGAGTCATACCGTGCAGACCACCCAGCCGAGCCGGGCCACTCATGCTGGGCTAGGGCGCCCAGCCGCTGGGATGGGCCACCGGTCGGGCTGGACCGCGCCCATTTGGGCCGGACCCTGACCCGGGTCGGGTCGACCCGGTTCGGGCCGACCCAGGGGTATCAGGTCGGGTCGGACCGGGCCCGAACCCCCTATTTTCGGGCAGTTTCGTTCAAACTTCCATAACATGGGATATGGACCTCCGATCGACACACCGCCAATTGCATAGTGATCATTGGATCGAGACGGTCATTTTGGTATATTACAATCAAGGTTTTAGAGAATTTTGAATACGGTCGGGTTGGTTCGAACACGAAACAAACCGCGCCCTCATAGCGGAAACGCCTATAACATGAGCTCCGGACGTCCGATTGACGTGCCGTCGACTTTGTTGGATTCCTATTAGCGAGGCGGACCTTTTTACTTACTCCACTTAAGTTTTGGACGTAGTTGGACTATGGACGGGTTGGATTGTACCTGAAATCCAACTGGGCCCCTAGAACGGAAAAGCCGATAACATTCAAACCAGACCTCCTTTTGACGAACCGTCAGCGGTGTTGTTGATCACGTTGACAAGATACCCCTATGAGTATACCCTATGAGATTTCGGGGTACTGTTGAGATGTGTCTGGGTTTTTTCATACACAAAACCAACCAGGCACCTTGAACGAAAAGGCTAATAACTCACAGACGGGGTGTCCGATTGACGCGTCGTCTGTTGCGTTGAGACCCCTGTGACTAGGCGGTCCTTTGAGATAATTATTCATGGGACTTTGTGATACTTAGAGTATTGACATGTAGCTCGTGGAGAAGACCCTCCCGGAGATGAGAGTACGGAGTACGGAGACCGTGTAGTCGGCTGAGACCTAACGACTACTTCACCGACTCGACTTGGAGTGAGTCGATTAGACCAGTGGACAGAGCACTACTGTGTTTGGGTGCAGACCCATGGAGGTGGGAGCACTGCTGTGATTGGGTGCAGACCCGCGGTACTCAAAAGAAGGAGTACCTCTACAGGCTATTAGGGGGGGTGCACTACTGTGTTTGGGTGGCAGACCCCAGCGGGAAGCACTACTGTGTTTGGGTGTCTGACCTACGGTACTCAACAGTAGAAGTACCTCACCGGTATTTGGTTAGTGAGCAGTACCTCAGAGACGTGACATGATCACTGTACTCGTCAGAGATGGAGCTCTTCAGCAGTTACAGTTTCGATAATGAAAATCCTGGTTTGAGCTGAGTCTATGACCTTTGGGTTTACCTCATGATTGAGATGGGTCACTTGATAACTTAGGTATATGTACGAGTATATACCTATGTTGTGTTTTTCCATTGATTTCATGACGTTTGTGCTTACCTCATGATTTAAATGGGTTACTTGATAACTTAGGTATAAGTACGGGCTTATACCTAAGTAAGGGTTTTCTGTTGAGATATTTATTTGTTGTTATCCTTGTTGGATTTAGTGAGACCTTGAGGGTCTCGGGGTCCCTACTGAGTATCGTATACTCACCCCTGCACAGGATATGCCCGCACCTCGTTGTGTTGGTTGCAGACGACGGGCAACGCTGACAGAGGCCGATTGTTTGAGGACTAGATGGTACCCGGAGGTGGAACTCACGACGAGTCAGTATCCTGAGGTGGACTTCACGACGAGACAATACTCGGAAGAGGTTGGAGGGCGATAGCGTTGTGGAAGCTATATGTATCTACCCTTCAGGTAGGATCCTTGGTGGACGATCCAGGAGCTACACTATCTGTACCTACCCTTCAGGTAGGATCTGAGGTGGACGACCTAGGAGTTGCATCTATTCTTCTAGCTGCTTGCCTTTTCTGTTGTAATTTAGTTCATTTTTAGCCATACATTAAGTTTGGTTTGTATTCTGGCCCATTTACATTTCAGAACTTTCTTTTTTTACTTAGTGTATTACTTCTGCTTGTACTTTGTGGTGTTTTGTTTACTTTTAGAAAGGCAATGCCTTCCCAGTTATCGGGAATTACGCCTTTGGTGCTAGTCGCCAGCCCCTGGCCTATGGAAGGTGGGCTTGGAGAAGCCACGACACAGTCCCCGAGGATGGTTCATGACAAATTGGTATCAGAGGAGTCAGTTCTACCGCAGAACTTATAACTATGATATTTTCATTCTGTGAAGCAATAGTGTTAAGGGTACCGAGTGTGGTTTTCAGATCACGGAGTCCAGTGTTGGTGCGGGAGACCGGAATATCCATACGCTAGAACCCTGACAACTGATTTATGACTTTGTGCACGAAAACACTAATTGGGTGTGTGTTTCCAAAAGTTTTTAAAAGTAATCTAAAACCAGGTCAGCTCACCAGGTATATATCGTTTGACCGTGTAACGTTTGTTTATTTTAGGATGCCTCCCCGCGGACGACCAGCTAGAGCCCCGAGAGTTGTACGTACTGACAGCCCACCGAGCGACGAGGCCTCAGTATGTGGCCCTCTTCCAGTTGAGGCACCAGTGGAGGCACCAGCGGTACTACCACCTGTTGAGCCACCGATGCCACCAGCCCTAGTAGCAGAGAGTTCACGTCGCTTGAACGTGCTGCATGAGTTCCAGCGCCAGAGGCCACCCAGGATCAGGGGAGAGATGGACCCATAGGCGGCTGAGGATTGGATGGTGGTTGTGGTGAGAGTCTTCAGGCTAGTAGGGATGCTAGCATACTTTATGGTGATCCTTGATGCTAGCCTCCTTCAGGAAGTAGAAGGCAGATGGTGGAGCCTGAAGCTCCAGATGCATGAGGAGGCGACACTTCTGTGTGCAGACTTCGAGAGCCTATTCCGGGCAGATTTTGTACTAGCCAACCTTCGAGCGGTGTGTATACAAGAGATACTACATCTACAGCAGGGTAGCATGATGGTGGAGCAGTACTCAGCGAGGTTCACAGACCTCTCACGCTACTCCACAGATATGGTACGAGACCCATTCTTCAGGGCCCGAACCTTTGAGCAAGGGCTCAGGTGAGAGATTAGAGCTTCTGTTGTTTCTCACAGCATCCCGACATGGACAAGGGTGTTAGAGAGATCCCTATTAGTGGAGTGATTCCTTTCTGAGCAGTCTCCAGTAGCAGGACCCACCACTAGCTGGCATACAGCAGAGTCTTCTGCAGCAGGCAGTAGACAGATGACGCAGAGGTCCAAGAGAACCAGACCTACAGGTGGTTGACCGCATGACATAGGATCATGTGTGAGAGGCACCCAAGGTGGAGAGCGACTTACCAAGAGCGGACACTATTACTCCTACGGAGGGGTTGGTAACATGGAATGTGACTGTCCGACCCGCCATACAGATGACCAGCAGTTAAACGAAGGACCTCCCAGGCAGAGGCAGAGGTTCGTTCGAAGCGGACCGCAAGGAACTGGAGACCAAGGAAGGGGAGATGGCCATGCATCTAGAGTTGGATGACACTTTGAGGTGTTGCCACCACCACCACCAGGAGGTCCACCCCGACTGCGAGGAACAGGTGGAAATGGGAGAGATCAGCTTCAGGAAGCATAAGCATATGACTACGGAGCTCCGGAAGCTGGCAGACAAGAGCGGGACTAGTTCCAGGAATGGTACCTTTGATCTTGGTGCTTCTAGTTTCCTTGTTGTCATTGTTGTGTGTCTTTGTACTTCGATATGCAGTAATAAAACACACTTGTCCTTGTGACGTTTGCTTCTTTCATTTTTGTGTGCTATGTGTTTTTGGTTTAAATCTGTTGACTTGACCCTCACTTTCGAGATTCCTACTAGAGGAGACCCAGTTACCTCACGCTGATGCCGACAGTGTGACTCGACCCTTAGAGGCAAGAGTGACGGTTGGATATCTTGGTAGTAATTTTGAGGCCTTACGACGTCGTCCATGGCATGAATGCACCATTCATGTCCAGATTGACTGTATTAGGCAAATAATGTGATTCATCGAGGGGATGAGATCGAATTTCTTTTATCGGAAACAAAGAAATCTTAGCAGCTCTTGTGGGACCAGAGATGGTCCAGGCGAAGACAGCGAAGGACCAGGTCATCTAGGAGTGGATGAGGATAGCTCAGAGCTAACAGATGTCTTATGCTGACAGGAGGCAAAGACCACTAGAATTCGAGGATGGCGACCACGTTTTCTTATGGGTCTCACCTCGACGTGGAATTATAGAGATTTGGCTGAGGCAAAAAGTTATCTCCGCACTTCTTCGGACCCATGAAGGTCCTCAGTAGGGTAGGTGAGGTGGGTTACCACTTGTCCCATCCACCGCAGTTGCACCAGGTGCACGACGACTTCCATGTATCTCAGATGAGGAGATATGAGCGTGACCCTTCACATATCATCGACCATGGGGAGCTGGACTTTGGCGATGGAGTGACTTTTGCAGGGATCCAATAAAGGATGAGGATCGACAGGAGCAGATCCTACAAGGACAGTCGATTCCTCTTGCGCACTTTCATTGGCAGAACAGGAACCACTAGGAGAGCACATGGGTGTGGAAGACTCAGATGCATGCTCAGTACCACTTTTTGATCCCTAGTTTGTGTGAAAGCTTTACATGGACGTAATTCCCTGAGGTGGGAGTAATGTAAAGACCCGAAAATTTCAAGGAATTTTTTTTCTAAATTTCTTTGGAATTTTACGAGTACGCAGTTTCCGACGGCGCAGGATTCCGAGGCCCAGTGTGCCCGGAATCAATTTCTGAAGTTTAGCTCGGGTATGTTAAGTGAACGAATGAGCGGGTTTTTCTATATTTTGAAGCGTTGCTCGGAATTGAAATCTGAGGGCACCGATGAACTCATAGCGCCGATATTTTCTTAGGAGGACTTTTACCGAAGGTGCGTTTGAATGTGAGAAGATGTAAAATTTTGGGGTTTAAGGAAGAAATAAATAAAATTGACTACAATTTTTGTGTGTTAAATTCTACCATGAGAAGTTGTTGGTTGGCCACAACCACCCAACATCCCATGTGTGGATATGTGGGAGGCGGGGCCCACATGAGACCCTAACCCCTTGAACATCCCATAACATTCATAACTTTTTCCCCTCATTAATTTTTAACTCTCAAAAACCCCTCTCTTAACTCTTGCCAACTTACACTAATTGATTAATTGAACCTACTCAATTAATTAATTAAGTGTTATGAGTTTTGAATTTAAAATGGAATGTGATAATAAAATAATTGGTTGAGGCCCTTTTATTTTATTTTGGGGGATAGACATTGTGGTGGGGAATTTGGATAGAGAGAGCCTTGTGAGAAGAAGAAGATGAAGAAGGAAGAGAAGAGAATTTCTCCTCGTTGAAGAACGACGCCTCTTCAACGAAGAAGGGCGCTTCTTTATCGAAGAACACCGGATCCATGAAGAAAGAATTACTTCCTCGATGAATAACGGTCGATGTGCTTCTTCTTCTTTCCTCTTTGACAAGAGGGAAGGCCCCCCATCTTTGGATTCACTCCAACGTCGCCAACGAATCTTTTTCCCGCAACACCGTCTACCACGGCGCCCGACGTGCGGCGTTAATTATTCGAGGTAGAGGTATAATCTTTGTTCATGTTTTATTTAACAAACTTCATTAATAATCATTGTCCGCTTTCTATCATTATAACGGGAGGAGGTCAGACCGTAGAAACTCGGCCAACCCTCCTCCCCCTTTACTGTCATACTCGTTGTGGCTCGAATGATGGTGGCACGGTACCGTCGCACTGTGCGGAAACAAAGGAACCGCGGCCGGTGCGGGCCGTGACGAAGGAGCGCGGCACCGCCGCACCCCGCCGTTGTGACCGGAAGAGCCCACGACTGGAGTTGGGGAGTGGCAGAGAGGCATGGCGTAGGAGCTTCAAGAAGGGCCACGGCCGTGGCGGAGGGGCGCGGCGCCGTCGCCGTCGCACTGCGGTGGTTCAGGTAAGTGGCTGGTTGAGCCGGCCGCCGGCTCACCCTGGAGGCGGGACCCCCCTTGGGTCCCGCATGGCCTACCGGCCGGCCATAATGGTCAGCCGTTACTCAAGAGAACCGGGGGTTTGAAACCCCCGACCAGCCAGCAGGGGTGGACCCTTTGGGTCCCCTGTTTCGAGACCATGGGGGAAGCGCCCCCCCCCCCTTCCCCGTGCGCTCCGCACGCGGGCGCCGCACCGCGTGGACCACCCAGCTGAGCCGGGCCTCTCGCGCTGGGCCAGGGCGCCCAGCCACTGGGCTGGGCCGCGCCCATCTGTGCCGGACCTGGACCCGGGTTGGGTCGTCCCGGTTCGGGCAGACCCAGGGGTTATCGGGCCGGGTCGGACCGGGCTCGAACCCCTTATTTTCGGGAAGTTTCGTTCAATCTCCCATAACATGGACTACGAACCTCCGATTGATGCACCGTCAGTTGCGTAGTGATCCTTGGATCGAGACGGTCGTTTCATTTTATTACAGTCAAGGTTTTGGAAAACTTTGAGTATGGCCGGGTTGGTTCGAACTCGAAACCAACCGGGCCCTCGGAGCGGAAACGCCTATAACTTGAGCTCTAGACGTCCGATTGAAGTGCCGTTGACTTTTTTGGATTCCTCATAGTGAGAGAGACCTTTTGAATTACTCTGCTCGAGGTTTGGACACAGTTGGAGTATGGCCATGTTGGATTGTACCCGAAATCCAACCGGGCCCCTAGAACGGAAAAGCCGATAACTTTCAGACCAGACGTCCATTTGACTAACCGTCAGCGGCGTTGGTGATCACGTGGAGAAACGTTCCCTATGAGTATAACCTTTGAGAGTTCTTGGTATAGTTTAGATTCCGCCATGTTGGTTTGTACACGAAACCAACCGGGCCTCTAGGACGAAAAGGCTAATAACTCACAGACCGGGCCTCCGATTGACACGCCGTCTGTTGCGTTGAGACCCCTATGATGAGGCAGTCCTATGAGATATTTCTTCATGGGACTTTGTGATACTTAGAGTATCGACCTGTAGCTCATGGAGCAGACCCTCATGGAGACGAGCGTACGGAGTACGGAGACCGTGTAGCCGGCTGAGACCTGACGACTGCTTGACCGACTCGACTTAGACTGAGTCGACTAGCCCAGTGCAAAGTGCACTACTGTGTTTCGGTGCAGACCCATGGCGGATGGAGCACTGGTGTGGTTGGGGGCATTCCCGCAATACTGAACAGAAGGAGTACCTCTTCAGGCTATTAGGGGGGGTGCACTATTGTGTTTGGTTGGAAGACCCCAGTGGGAAGCACTACGGTGTTTGGGTGGCTGACCTATGGTACTCGATAGGAGCAGTACCTCAGCATTCTTACGTTTGTGAGAAGTACCTCAAAGACATGACATGATCACTGTACTCGTCAGAGATGGATCTCTTCTGCAGTTACGATTTCGATAATGAAAATCTTGGTTTGAGATGAGTTTATGACTTTTTTGTTTACCTCATGATTGAGATGGGTCACTTGATAACTTAGGTATATGCATGGGCATATACCTAAGTATTGGTTATCCATTGATTTCATGAACTTTGTGTTTACCTCATGATTGATATGGGTTACTTGATAACTTAGGTATAAGTATGGGCTTATACCTATGTAAGGGTTTTCTGTTGAGATCATTCTTTGTCATTATCCTTGTTGGATTTAGTGAGACCTTTAGGGTCTCGGGGTCCCTACTGAGTATCGTATACTCACCCCTACACGGGCTTTGCCTGCACCTCGTTGTGTTGGTTGCAGATGACGGGAAGCGCTGACAGAGGCCGAGTGTTTGAGGACTGGAAGGTACCCAGAGGTGGACCTCACGATGAGTCAGTATCCGGAGGTGGACTTCATGACGAGATGATACTCGGAGGAGGTTGATGGGCGAGAGCGTTGTGGAGGCTATCTGTACCTACCCTTCAGGTAGTGTCCGCGGTGGACGATCTAGGAGCTACTTTCTTTTGTACTTAGTGTGTTACTTCCGCTTGTACTCTGTGGTGTTTTCTTTACTTTTATAAAGGAAATTCCTTCCTAGTTATCAGGATTTACGCCTTTGGTGCTAGTTGCCAGCCCCTGGCCTATGGAAGGTGGGCTTGGGGTAGTCACGACACGGGCCCCGAGGACAGGTCGTGACAATAAACCCAAGTCCACCTTTCTTACAATATCTCAAAAATAGATATCCACCCATTTACAGTAATGTAGTCTATAACATGAATACATCTTTTATATCATACATATTTAAGTAAAATCCTAGGAAAAATATAGTATAACCACTTTAAATGTACATTGTGTTTCACATGGTTCATGTTTGTTAATATATTATGAAAATATTTTCTTCAAAATATATGTTTGTATGTAATAATGGATTTATTTCATACCATTACTTATATGATATCAATTTTTCAATATAGCTGGCATGCTGTGATGGGATAAAGCCATTATTTTGAAGTGCACATCTTGAAAAATATTGGATATTTCTACAATAGATATATGGCCCACCATTGATTCTACTTTTACTTACATCAGGTATATAATCAAATGTGTGTTTAATAATTTTTCCACATTAAATTTTTTGATTAATTTTTTCATCTATGACTCGTTACCGTTCATCCTTATTAACATCATATCATTGATTTGGAAAGGTATTGTGTGTTTTGAAGTTATTACATGCTACATTATATTGACTAAAAAATTCTTGGTGAAGTTATTCTTTAGCTTGTGGGTCCAAAGAAACATAAATATTTTATGACAATGAATATTTTACACTTCGCTTTCATATTTCATAAAAAAACATAACTGAATCTTATGGAGTATATTTAACTATAGCTTAACCTTGGAATTGTTCACACACTCTTGATTAATGAATTTCGAAAGCATTATGACTTACCATTATTTATAAAGGATTCACTATCATAAGAAAATTGTATATGCATGGTGATAATAACTAATTTCATTAAATCCAAGGATTATAAAACCAAACTATGTATATCAATGAAATATACATAGTTTCTATCTACAAATTATTGTCTTTCCACAACTAGGTATATAAGTCTTAAACTTTATCATCATCAAGTATTTTCAATGATTCAAGCATTATCGAACTATTTATTGATTATTAAACACCACAAATAGAATTAATTCCAAAACTGTAATAATATCTCCTTTGTGTCTAATGGTTACGTGACACTAATGTTTTGACAATACTAAAAAAGATTACATCTAGTACTTTTTCCTTAGAAATTACATGTCTTCTGCTTATCACCAATGAATTAGGAATCACCCTTTCCTAGCCACTTGGATATCACACGTTACTTATTGTAATGTTTCTTTAATTTCTTCTTTACTGTATTAAATAAATAAATGTGATAAGAATATTTTATTAAATTCCAAATTATTAAAACCATTATACTAAATAATGAATATTCCTGTTGAAGAATAGGCTGATTTATTTATAAATTCTATTTAAACCACTATATATTTAATTTGTGACATGTGATGAAAAAAACTCTTGTTTAAAACCACTTTTCAATGAAGAACATTTCAAATGCGTCCTTGGGGTCAGTCTTTCCATTATAATCTTCACCATATATTTAAATTTTTTTAAAATATGCACTACAGACTAATATTTATTTTATGTTCTTATCATCTTGGTGAACATTTCCCAAAACTCGTAAATTTATTTCTCCATTTATTATTTGTTTTCTAATTTTAAATGAACTTGGTGTAATTAGGTGTAAAATATATAATAATGTGATTTATTGATATGTATTGATAAAAATTTTAATTTTACAAATGTGAAGTGTAAACATCACCTTATTTATATCTTGCTTCACATTTTTCTTACAAGATTTATTGAGATGATACAACATGTGAAATCATCCATGGAATTATTTTGTATCCAAAACTCACATAGGATGTTGATTATATCATTATTAAATAACCATCATATACGTTATACATGAGTCTCTTATAAGAGTTTTTTTCACCCTCACTTCTTGAGGAGGCATAGAAGGTTTTAGAGACACTAGCACCTTGAATTTATGATATTATTGTACGTCATGAAAGGGAATATATTACATGTTGGAAACTCATGAGAGTTTAGAAATTTTATTTTTCCAATATTATTATAGTATATTTGTGGTATGAATTTAAATTTTCTATACAAATATATAAGATCAGTACTTTTTCCTCGATTACGGATTTAACATTACTGATTAATTTATTCACCAAACATATCCTACTATTTTATCAAACTCTTGAAGCCCTTTGTTCAATAAACATAATACTCTATATATTGAGTATTTGAGTGTAATGATACTAAAAACCTCTACTCATAGTCTAAAAACTATTTCCACACCAGTACTTAGAGTGTTCATGGTTTGTTTTTGATGAGCCAACCACATTAAATCATGCTTCTAGGATCTGTTGAATGAGGTCTCAGCTTCAAAACTCACAACCAAGATTTAATAAATGCTTATCTCTAATGTTTCAAAACGATATAATTTTATAAATAATTCACATTAAATTAAGTTTTTTAAAATGATCACACTCAAATGAACTCCTCGGTAGCAGGAGTAACCCTCAAAATTGGATGACCATAAACCTGTAAACCCATTTTTATTCAAATTTAAGAAATATAAGGTGGTCACAATATGATATCACATTGAGGGATTTTAATATTTCTCAATGAATTTAATGAATTAATTTTTTTTTCATATTATGTTTTCTCAATTACAACTAAACATTAATGGAATATATTCTTCCCTTCATTATTCATTTTTTTCTTTTTATTAGTTTTTGTGTTTCCTTAGTAAACATGCACATACAAAAAATAATAAATAATTTATAAGGGAAATTAATTTCTTGACTAGTGTTGAGAATATAATGTTAGCTTTTACTTTTAAATTTATTAAATCAACCATGACCCTTTGGTATCAAACATATGTCCAATCATGAATCCTAATATAGCTCAACCATGTTCTTTTTTTTCACTTCCCTTATGGATTTCACCTCGACATGGCATGTTTCGTGACTTACAATGTTATTATCAATAGTACATAAAATAAGTGCATGTAGGTGAGAGGTTCTTAGGAATCAAAATTAACATATAGATAATGATGGATGCATAGGTCTTGTTACAAATTGAATAAATGAGGATGATACATAGACCATTAAAAAATAATCTAATTATTACAAACAACACATGAAATTATAAGAAATAAATAAATAAAACCATACATGTATAATTGTTTCTCAAGACATGTCTATGGGTAAATTAAAAGAGTGATAAAAATTTAAAATAAAAAATATAAGTATGATGGAATTTCAAAAAATTTAATGAATTATTTTATTGAAAATAATTATTTTTTGGTTGGTCTTGCAATTGAATAAATTTTATACCAAAAAATTAAATTATTCAACTAATTTTGTTTTCAAGACAAAATTAATGTACTTTTATGCAAATTAAAATTATTATTATGTTATCCAAAAATGAAACTAAATAAGTATTTCATTATATTAAAAAATCACTGGACCCAAAAACCCCACATAGGCCCATTGTAGGCTAGGAAGAGCCCGTAGAGGACCATTCCAGTAATAGAAGACCTGATGCATGGATATTTTGGGCCAATCTTACCTGACTTGTTATGGGTTGGTAGGAACCTAGTTTATCTACAGGTCACCCAAACGAGGAATGTATAAAATATGGTAGGGGTATAAAGATAAATTTTTGGGGCAGAATTAGAAGATAGATGGAAGGCAACAAAACCAAGTGAACTGGATGGTAGTAGAAACACTAGACGATGGGATGGTGTCACAAGGGTATGAGAAAGACATGGAAAGGAGTGTATCAAAGGCATCCTATAATACAATGTGAGGTATCCTAAGGTTTTGTACCTGGAATCCAAATTTATACAAGGATCTATTTCTTGGTACATCTCAACAAAAGAATGTTGAATCCTTTAATTCAGAATGGGGTCCTCGAGAGCTCAAGGCATGCCCTTGGGAATCCATGGAAATCTTGAGTCTTGAAATTTCTATTTTTATAATTAATTAATTTAAAATATTATTTGTTTCATGCCTTTAATTATTGTGATAAGGGAAAGTAGAATGAAACTGTTTAATCCAATAATAATTTATCAATAAGTCCATTTAATTCATGCCTTGCCGTTCATTATTTTGATAGGGCCAGGTAGAATGAAACCATTCATTTAATATATTTAAGAATACTCAATAATCATGGTTCATTCCACTACCTTCCATTAACATGGTAATGTGTGATACATATATGAAACCTATTAATAATTAACATTAAATCTGATCAAGTCATGTACTTATTATAATTTCCAATTTCCCTTTCACATTAATTTATCAATATTAAGAACTTACCATAGGTTGGTCAAGTGGAATTCAAATGGTAAATTTCATTCACAATTACATGATACAACAAAAATTAATGATATGTAGGCCTACCATTAGTGTGTTCAAGCTCTACCACACCCGTACAATGCCTAAAAAGTGTTAAAACACTAAAAATTCAGATATGAAATAACACCCTACATGGGTTGTTAAAATTTTTGAGCCTAAACACCAATAAATAATAAAATATTTGGAAATAGAAAAAAGATATGATTATAATGAATATAATCATGGAATATAATTTCTAAAAAAGGATACAGCTGACATCGAAGGGCCCCACACAAAACATCCAAAATCCAAAAACTTGATGGATGAGTTTTAGACCACCAACATTAGGCTGCTAAAACTCTACAAATATGGAATTATTCATTTATTTGTCTTATATTGGAGTAGATATAAGTAAGTAAGAAGAAAACGCACACATTGATAACTAGTTTTAGAGAAAAGAGGAGAATAATGACTAAATAAGACATGAGTACTTACCATTGTGCAACCAACGTGATGAAGAGAAGCTTGATCAGATCCTGTATGAAGGATATCATTCAATCCCTATATTGGTCCATAAAAAATCTATATAATAAATGGAAAATAGGATAATACTATAGGTTCGTTGGTTATGAGAATGTGGGGATCTAATTAGATCCTTTAGAGGAAAATAGACATTTTACCCAGAATTTTGCAAGTTCAGGATTTGGCGGCACAAAAGGCCAAACCGTGCACCATCCCAGATTATGTACCTGGGAATAATGGGCACTTGCATGGATAGTCTACATAGCCATGAACCAGCTGTGAAATATGGATCAACCTGAAAATAGACAATCTGCACAGTTAGTCTAATTGTGTGTCAATCGTGCACCAACCGTGCGACATTACTAGTTTTCCCCATAAGATGTGTTTTTGGATAAAAACTAGCATATGAACCCCCCTGACATTTTTTAACACAATAGACATCCAAAAAATGTCCTCGATAAGGAATTAGAAAAAAAATTTAAGGATCCATTCCTCTGTGAAAAACCAGGTTCATACAGTCTTCCCCCCTTAAAAGAACTCTTCCCTGAGGTAAACATACATGGGTTTTGAAACACAATCTGAGAACAAATCTGACCATTAGTCATGTACATCAGCTTCCCTATCCCAACTCTAGTTCTGTACCCAACCGTACTGCCATAGCACCCATAATAGTGGGAGAAAGCAGCCCTAGTGAGCCTTTGTGATCTGATGAATGATGCATACTGGATACTCTTCAAAGGTATCCTCAGGATCTAAATCAACTTCCTTAGTATCAAATGTTTGAGATGGATCATCATGATATTGTAAAAGATATGAAACGTGGAATATTTCATGCATAGAATGGTACCTATGAGGTAATAAAATCCAATGAGCTAATGACCTGAATCACTCTAGAATTTAATGTTTCCCTACATAATGAGGTGAAAACATTCCATGTATCTGTAACTATCCATGACCTAGCTTGGGAGATACCCAAAGGAAAACAAGATCCCCAACCTCAAACTCTGGAGGTCATCGATTCCGATCAACTTATTATTTCAATCTAGACCGAGCGGTAGTTATACACTTCCTGATCATCTGAAGCTACTCCAAACTCTCTTGAATAATAATAGTACCTAGTAGGGCTTCCTCTCCTACCTCTAGTCAGCATAGGGGTGTACAGAATGAACTACCATATATGACTTTAAAAGGATACATCTGAATTGTGACCTAAAAGATGTTTATATATAATAACTTAAAGATAGGGATCTGATTCTCCCAAAAACCACTGAAATCAAGCCCACAAGATTGGATTATGTCCTCTAGGAAATGTAATCTCCATTATGATTGTCCATCATTATTAGGGTGAAAATATTTTCAAAGAATTACATATATTCCCATAGTCTTTTACAAAACCATCCAGAACCGTGATGTGAAATGAGCATCCCAACATGAAATTATTGTATGTGGGACTACATGTAGTCACATGATCTAAGGGAAATATTGTTATGCTAACTCATCAACATAGAATGTATCCTATATGGGTACGTGGTGAGACACTTTTGTTATTATGTCAATGAAAACTCATACAGTGTCACAGCCTCTCAGAGACCTAAGAAAACCGACTAAAAAACCCATGGAAACCTATTCCCATTTCAATTGTAGGACAAGAAATGGATTTAACAAGATTTTAGATATTGAGTTCTTTTCCTGCACCCACTAACAGGTGGAACACCATGTGACAAGGCATCCCATCTAGTGCTTCACTCCTGGACGCCAACTCTAGCATCAGATATTTCAATATATTATGGACATGCTTGGATGAAATACCCATTTAGATGTATGAGACTCAAAAATTAACCCCTATCTCATATATATAGGATCCCAAACATGTCCATGAACATTCAAGATTTCGTATCTCTCTACATACGAATCTGGAGGAGGGTTATCTCCTGATATACTCTCAATAAGAATAAAGCCTTAAAAATCCAAAAATTGTATACCCATCACCTTCTCAAGGAGGGAATACAAAATTTCCAAGTACGAGAGGTAAAAATAATTGTGAATATCATGAAACTCTATATGTTTCACTAAGAAAAGGTCTATTAACTTCCATTCATCACTGGCATCCTGTATGTCTTGTGTTTTAGTTTTCTACTCAGCGCATCTGCAACCACATTACACATCCCAGGCATGTAGTAAAGGTCAGAATGAAAATATTGAAGATATTCAACGCATATATACTATTTGAGGTTCATGTCACACTATAAAAATATATATTTATGGTTGTTTTGGTCCATGTAGATCACAAAGGTCTCACCGAATAGATAATGTCCCCAACAACGTAAGGAATGGACACTTACTGCTAGCTCAACGTTGTTCATCGTGTAGTTTCTCTCATGAGGTCTCAAATGTGGAGATCCATAGACAATGAATCTATCCTCCTATACAATAAATTCTACTAGGATGATGGTTGGTGCATCATATAAGACAGTGTGACATATGAATATCGCTAGAGGACTCAGAATAGGTGCTGACACAAGCATCCATTTCACCTCCTGAAAGGATTTCTCACATTCTTCTGACCATAGGATCCTCACAAAAGTCATTGTAGGAAACATTAGAGATGATGCAAGGAAGGAAAATTCCTATATGAAATGTTTTTAGTATCCACAAATCCCTTAGAGAAACCAAATATCAAACATGTTCATAGGATTCTCCTAAGAAACCACAACACTAACCTATTATTGGTCAAAAGTGACTCTTGATTATGAGATAATGTGGCCCATGAAGTGAAAATTTTCAATCCATATGTGGAACATAGAAATCTTGATATAAATCTGATGATCTCTCAGTGTACTCAGAGAAATATCAAGATATTTCGAATGGTCTATAAACGTGTGATAATACACTGAGATTTCATCCACAAAGACCACGATCAAAGAATCCAAATAGAGGTGTAAAACCCTATTCATCAGATCCATGAAAACAGTGGGTTCTTTTATAATATAAAATGGCATAACAAGGTACTAAGATAGACCATACGTACTATATAAATTTGTATGAGGCCTATCTAATAGCCTGACTCATACATGATGATAACATAATATCAGTTCGATCATGGAGAAGACCGTTTCTCCTTATAGGTGGTCAAAGAGAACATATATTCAAGGAAGTGTGTGCTGATTCATGACTGTAAGATGGTTCAAAAATTTATATTCGACACAAATATATAAGTTTTGACCCACATTCTTGTAGAATAGCATGGTCAAACCCCAAGAGGATATATTGGGCCATATAAAAACATTTTCCTCTAAATCCTCTAACTTCTTCTTGAGATCCTTGAGTTCAGTAGGTTCCATCCTTTATAGAGGAATGGACATTAGGGCTTCTTCTGGAAGAAGATTGATCATAATAACCATCTCTCTCTCAGGAGGTAATATAGAAAAGTAATTGGGAATGGAATCCCTGAAATGATCCACTACTGGAGGGAAATCAGGTTCACGTAAACCCTAATCTTCCGTGTAGTGATTTACGATTTGTGCAATCACCCCACCAAGCCTATGATACCTTTTTCTAGCTCTTCCAGAGTTGATATCCCACCTACCATTATGTATATATCCTCTACCCTCTGGTGTTTTAAATGATAGCTTGCAGTGATTGCAGTCTACAAAATCATGATCGTTAAGTAACCAATCCATCTTGAGTATGAAATCAAAAATCATCATATCCAAAACAAAGGGTTCCATAAGAATGGGTAAGTACCTACTTCAAGGGGACAGTCCTTATACTGGTGTATTCCTTCTCTACATACAACTAATGGTGTATCTACATTCCTTACACCAAAGTAATACTATATCTAAACTCTGAGACATTAAATGATAGATACATTGATAAAAGAGTTTGAATCATATATACCAAATATATCAGATATTATTGTAGATGCCGAAATAATAGTTCCAAATAATATTGAAGTTCCCACATCTTGATCCTTGGGGATCAGTTGTAGTGCACACAATAGGTATAATCCATGACCCTATGAAACATATGTATTCTTATGATCATAGCTGATCTACTATCACTCCTAGGGGTTAGGGGTTTTTATACCATGAGCATGACCACCTCCCCATCCCGACCTGCTGGGGCTATTCCAATACCCCACCTGGCCTGGCCTAAACTAACTCGATCCTGCCAGTAGAGCTTGAATGGATCTATTTCTACATGTGGCTGGTGGAAAGGTCCTATAGAAATGTTGATGATACCCCATATGTCTTGAAGCATGGCAATACACAGGGCCTATATCACAATTGGGCTTTAGGTTCCCCCATCATTCAAACTATTGAAAAACTTTAGAGCTATCAAAACATTCACTCTGGTTGTCACTCCACTAACGATAAGCCTCGGGGGAAGATTTCCTTCCACTGGACGAACTACTGGTCTACCATGGCCCTGATCTTCTATACCCAAAACTATTTCAATCTCTCAGGATGATGTTAGTGATAAGATCCTGATTGAATATCTCAGAAAATTTAGGTGGGTGAAAGACATTAACCTACATACAGATGACGTACTAGATCCCATTTTCAAACTGTCAAGCAAGAGAAATATCATCACCAACTAGAAGTAGTCAAAAATTCTTTAACTGAGAGAAACACACAAAATATTTCATAACTGACATAGAAAAATTCTCAATATTCATGAAATTTCTGATTCTATCTGCTCCCAATATTTTATGAAAGAAATAACCAATGAAGCCAGTTTGGAAATCAACCCATAATCTACCATGTTGATGACCGGCCTGGGAAATCACATCCCAAAAATACTTCGATGAATCCTGAAGTATGCATTAGAAATGTTTTCCACTCCACTCTAGAGGTGTCTCCAGATTCTCAAATATATATAGGGTAGACTATAGCCAAATATCAACATCATGTAGACCACCATCCCCTGAGAAAGTAGGATGCTGCTGCTGGAACTCACAAGTCAGATCAACAATCATAACTGAAACTCATGGAGACCCATGAATCAACAATATTAGACATTTAAAACTGTAATGAATGTGGGAATAAATTTATTCATCAGTTACAATACGAGGTGACTCAAGTGGCACTCATGGAGTTATGATGTGGGGATCAGGGCCCACTATGTCCGGAGCAGGGTCGTCACCACCATCCTGGCATACGATATGAGGAAATCATAGCGATAATGATCTATAGTTTCCAATAATACATGTCATATCGAGATTAAAAATTGGTAGATAGAAACACATATGGTCTCTAAACAAGGGAAATCTCACTACACAAGGTATAATACCCAAACTACCCACTTATATGGCAATGTATCAATAAGTGATCATGTTTATGTTTCATTTCATTCTACGTTTTATTATCAGGTTCACTCCATTAACTTTTTTAAACATGATAAGGAGGGATAAGGATACGTAAACATTTAATTCTAGGATTCATGTTTTACTTTATAATGGATTTTTGTTCCCATTGAATCAGTTCCCATACACCATATCAATGAAAATGAAACCAAATTATTAGTAGCATAATGGATCAAATCGGTAGTTTACTCTTAACAACAGATGATGGCCTAAATACCTCATTAATTGAGATAGAAAATCACTCAATCACAACCAATATTATTACAAGTAGAAGCTAACTATCACATCATCACTCAAAAATCACAAGCGTATCAGTTAATGATAGTAGTGAAACTCACCTATATGACATATCATTATAGATGAAATGTGAATTCTAACTTTCAATATTGATGCATGTAACAATGGTAAATTCCCCCGTATCACTGGGAAAAGGATGAATGGAACATTCAATTAGAGTAATCATCAACAACTCCACACATCATGTGTGTCACTCGATGGTGAAATGATATCCACTATAACAGTAAAAATAAAACAACAATTATATTTCAGGTAACTTGGATTTTACCCCGACCATTTGTTTGTGATGCCCTTGCATGACATATGACCAATTTCCAAGAATTACTAATAAAATGAATATTGTCTCTAAAAATTGAATCATGAAAGGAACCCCTTTTATACCATGTTGTCATGTCTTGGACCCAGATCCCACTTAGTGAGTCCCCTGAGGCTGGTGGGCCACAAGGCCTCAAGCGCATATCCCCAAATTCCAAAGGCTATCGAATAGTAGTAAGGGACTGGGGTGTTTCTATGGGAAGATTATTCTCTCATTATCAAATTTTTGAAAAATGGATTAATATGAACAGAGGTAAAGAGGTGAAGAAATATATGTAAAAAAGTAAAAACTAAAAAAGGAATAAATCATCAAGGATAACAATAATTGAATCAACAAGGATAAATAATGATGTTATGTCATGTCACTAGAAAACTGGATAACAGGGATACATGACATCATGCATAAAATTTTCCAAAAATGCATAATGAAAATAAAAAGACTATCCCATCCATCTGAGGCTCCGACTTGGACCTCTCTATAAAACATCATCCAAAATAGCAAGTAATCAATTGATCCAATCCATATGCTTCCCTTTGTTATCATGTTCATTCATGTAATCTGCCTTGGGTACCTAATGGTTCCTGGATGAGATTAGAGATAAATATTAGTGGGTCACCACCAATGTTGCCTATAACATCTGGCCTGTGTAATGGAAATTCAATAGTGTGAAAGAATACATATATAATTTAAAGTAGTAAAATGTATCTAAACACCCATGTTTCTGCTTCATCCCTCATATAGTGCCTGAACGTATAACCAAATCATTATTTGATTATTATATATATATAATTATGTCATATATTAACAAAAGAGAAGGTTCCATGATGTTACAAGGCAGCCTATAATGAATTAAATAATTAAGATCCAAGGTAATAACCAAGGCAACATATACCTCAAGGTTTTCCAATGTAGTAATAACTATATCATGGAAAGGTGTAAGAGTGTAATCCAAGGAGCATAGTTCATGGCATTCCACAATGAGGCACCTACTGAGTCCATGGATCTTTTCCAATGTAAAACAAGGCTATGCAGTGACTGGACTGGATGTGAATTAACAATGGAACCAACTAATCAATGCTAGATCAAAAGAGTGAATCTCGGGAATTCTATAATACTATGTGAGAGATCCTATGGTGTCTTACCTAGCATCCAATGTTAGAAAACAATCGGGTTCTTGGTGGTTCTGAACCTAAGTATGTTGAATCATTGAAATGGTAATGGGGACCTCAAGTGCTCATGAAATTCCCATAGGAATCTATGGTGTGCTCAAGTAAGGACATTCCAATTTTGATAATTAATTCATATAATATATCATCTAGTTTAACCCTCTTCATTCATTAGTGTGATAAGACCATGTATCTTGCAACGATTCAATCAAATCATAATTTATCAATAAGTCTATTTGGTTCAATCCCTGACTTTTATTAGTCTGACAATGACATGTAGCATGAATCCATTAATTTAATAATTTTAATCATACCCAATAGTTATGGTTCATTATTCTACCTTACATTAAAATTGTAAGGGGTTCGACGGACGTGAAACCTATTATTAATTCCCATTTTATCTGGTCAAGTCATATACTTAGTATATTTGCCAATTTACCATTCACATTTATTTATCTAATTGATGCACTTACCTTAGGCGGGTCAAGTGTACGTGACATGGTAAATTACATTCCCCATTACATGATAAAACAAGCATTCATGATAATAGAGGCCTTCCATTAGTTTGTTCAAGCTCGATCACATCTGAATGATGGATCAAAAGTGTTATAACACTATAAACTCATGTCCGACATAACACCCTACATTGGGTGTTAGAAGATGTGGGTGTAACCACTGAAAAATAATATCATATTTGGAAATAGCATACTGATATGGTTTTGATGAATATAATCATGGAATATAATTTCTAAAAAGGCAACTAATGGGATTGGCGGGCTCTACATGAAAAATCCATAATCAACAAACATTAAGGATGAGTTATAAATCAACTTTCATAGGATTTTATGACTCTCATTCTCCGATATTGGCCCCATTATTTGTCTTAGATCAAATTAGATCAAAATAAATAGGAAAAATACTCACACCTAGATTACTGGGTTGAGATTAAGAGAGGAGAAGAATGGATAACACGGAATTGAGTACATACTGTTGGGCATCCAACATGACAAACAAAAGATTGATTGGATTCGAGATAGAGGAGATAATTCAATCCCTAGATTTACCCTTCCAAAATCCCTAAAATGATAGGTAAATTGGATAATCCTTTGGGATCATAGATTTCGATGAAGTGGGGGTATTTAATAAGACCATTAAGGGAAAACATACATTTTTCACAAAAAATAGCATGTGCACTATTTGGCCGCATGGTTTTATAGGAATCTTGTCAACCATGCATGGGTTCATGGGGATAAAGGGCACTAGAATGGTGAGACTGCATGATTGTGCACTAACCTTGTGATATGGATCTTCCAAAAATTATACCATCTAAACAGTTAGGCTAACCGTGTGCCAACAGTGCAACATGACTAGTATTCCCCAAACTATTTTTTGGGCTCCGAACTATACCTTGACACCCCTAAGACCTTTTATACCACAAAATAATTCCAAAAAATATCCAAGATAATGAATTAGACCAAAATTTAAAGGATCCCACCTGGGTGAAAACCCGGGTTCGTACATCCCATAACATGATAGTAGTGAATAATATTCATCAGAAAAGAGTGGAGTCTAGAAACCCATCAAGGACTCAAAATAGATAATGAATGGTCATAGAATGGAAAACAATTTTGCGAATGGACATGGTGTAATATAATCTCTTTATCTCACTGTATGTAATAAAGATGGATAAAATCATATGTCATCATCCTTTTGGGATTTATTATAATTTGATATAATTAGAAAAACATAAATTCTACTACCTTGGAGTTGTATTTATGAAGGTACTCCCATCAATATTAACTAGTACTAAAATACAAATTCCTCAAATTAATAATATACTAACTCTAGCTTGATCATTCAACTAATGTCAAACCACTAATTATGAACCCAACACAAGCTACCTCTACATGACTTCAATGTCATGGTTTCTTCTTTTCATCAAAGTATGTGATGAACTGGTATAAATTCATAATGAAATCAAATTAGGAGACCAATAAACATGTTTGTCGATTGCAATATCCAATTAAACCTGAAATATGAAATGTTACTATTGGAATTTTGGTTCTAACGATCTTACATACCAGAGGTCACGATGTGAAAAATTAGTTAGAAGATGTGATCTATAATATATATTTTTTACAATTTATTTCATAGTATATTGAGGTTTTCATTATATCCTGGGAATATATATAACCTTTTGATATGAAAAATAATCAATAAAGATTACAATATAACTTTTGGATGATGAAATATGAACTGTATTATAGTAAGCCTACATCATGTATACCTCACTATGTCCATGATGTGTTAATAAAAAAAGTACCATTTATATGAGGTATTGGGATCCCACTATTATGTAAAATATTCATATAAACCGAAAGATGAATTTTCTACAAATAAATTAATGTTTTTTTTAAATTTCGATGAAAATCGGATATTTAATACATAATGTTAAAAATTATGTTTCTTGTGTTTTAATAGTGTTTCATGGAGATTGGTTTTTTCCCCTCAATGCAGTTTAATGAGAATTTGTATGTTTCAATTCATATGATTTATGATGGATATTTTTTTACATACTTACGAAATCATGAGTCTAGATAATGTTATTTTAACTATTGAATGTGATTCATTGTGTTTAACTTGTTGGAAACATAATTGAAATGATCTTAGGTAAAGACGAATAATGATAATGATTGTTTAATATACCTATCATGATAAGAATATATGCTTTTTGGATGAAAATGATGGAATATCCATCATGAAACATCAAATGAAAAAAAGAAGAGTGACAGATATGAACTAGGTATAATATAAAATAATACAAGATATTAATGTAGTTAGAGTCTCTAGCTCATATATATTAGTCTATCGAAGATGTGGGGGATTACATTATTCCCTCTTGTGTCATGTAGAAAAAAAATCCCTAAATGAGTTTGAGAAGATTTACTTAGAGTCTGAAGATCATGATGAATAGTTTGACTCCTTATGGTATGGAAAAGAGTTTTCATTGGACCTAGAATTTCACATTTACCTAGGAATTAAAAAATGATATCATATTTTATGGTGTGAAGGATCAAACATATTAATGGATTTTTCTATTTTTTCATTCTATAATTATGATTTCTGGACAAACTAGTTTATATCATATACATATATATTTTCATCATGAAATTTTGGAAATATAAGGAATTCATCTTAGTGGCATGAATTGGAATGTATTACATTATATGAATGTTTCACTATAATTATGATTAGGAGATTTGAGTAATTTGGATCAAATTTAATGGTGATTATAATAATATAAAAATGAATAATGTTAAGGATCAACCATCATTTGGATGCAAGAGATGAAAAAATAAGGTGTGAAGACATGAACATAAGGGAAAATCAGGATAACACATATAGAATAAACTGGTCTATGATAAATCACCCATCATATTGTTGTTATATTCTATAGAGAACTTGTATTGTTTTATAACTATGTAAATTTAATAATCAATCCTATATGGGAACCATATTTTGGGGTATTCCATCCATGTTTTTCGTTGATTTTGGAAAATTTTTCCTATAAAGGAGTTATGGAGAGAATAGTCAGATTGACCATTGAGAGGGAAGAGAATTAGTTTTTTAATTTTCATTTAAGATAACTTATTAAAATATTAATGGTTTTCTATCCACTTAATAATAGCCCACATGCTGACCTTTTAAATAGAAATAATAAGAGTGAAAACAACACAAGATATTTATAATGTTTGATACTAATAACTTCTATTTTCCATGTTGGTTAAACTCCCAATCATGGGTTCTCCACTAAATCCAAAAGTAATTACAATAGTATATGGTTATAATACCAAACTACCATACCCTAGAAATTTATTATACATGAAAAAATATCTTCATTAGTGACTTATTAGACACCATATTTATAAACCCCTTTATCATATTATAATCCGATTACAAAAAATTGATTTCTTCTTATGTTTGATTTAACACCACTTGATGTAGATATTCCTCCATGATCTCTCTGGATCAAGTGGATTTCTTCTGTACACCTATTAAATAACCTTAATGGATAGTAATAAATGATTTTAGTCATGATCAACAACTTCTGATCTTCATAAAATGATCAATCCTTCCACATTCATCCCAATTATTGAGAAAGAATGTTATTCCATCAATTAAAAAAGTCCCAGTCTCAAATTATATTCCTTGTGTTATTATTTAGTTTAAGAGTAAAACTTCAAAAACTAAACTCAAGTGTTTTTTTAATTCATAACTTATTCGAATGCACTTAATTCCTAAATATCAATCATAGTATGGATTTAGACAATTTCTACATCTGTGCATATGAATTGCATCAAACTTTCAAAATATTCTCCATATAGAAAAGTATTCCCCCATTTAAAGAATATTGGAAATCTTATTTATGAAAAATCAAATTGATTCACAATGTTACACATCACATTATATTATTTTTCAGAAATTTGTTCTTATTTATAGTTAAAACCATATGGATTCATTACTTCAAAAACCTCATCATCATAGAATCTATTCTTGCTGTTCATGTTTCAAAATGTGCAGATCCCACACAATACACAGTCTTATTATTCATGAAAGCATGTGTGTTCACACATTCAGTTTCTTCATGATATAATAAATCACTTCATGTAACTTCATATGATTCTCTATTACCTAAGTAGAATAGGTAAAAACTCAATAATTATTCACATTTTTATGAATCAAATGACTTCTCACACAATTGTCTCAGTTCCATATTCTTCATGAATGATAGACAACATGAATTTTGAAAAAGAGCATGAACCCCATTCTACCTCACACAAAAAAGGATGGTGTTCTTCTCTTCATTATGTGAGTTCTCAAACAATATATTTTTAATGCAAGTGAATTACATATAATCTCTATATTCATTTAAGAAAACAAGACCTATGAAAATCAATCTCTTTAGAAACTCTAAAATCACTATGCTTCTCGAAATTTATAGAGGTGTCCATCACCTCTGTTCTATTCTTCATGCCACCTCAAATCTCCATTTTAAATTCCGGATCAATTAATGTCATTCAACACATGTAGGTGATAGTGAATTAAAATCTGGTGATGATTAAAATCAAAGTGTGAAGGAGTTACATACATCGGTTCCTTTTTGTATAATATTTCACTGGAAAATGTTCTTGTTATCTAACTAAATCTTCAACCTGAACTCATTCATTCATTCAGATGAACAGTAAATCAATTGTTTCTTCAATAGTATCATATTATTTGAATAGATATATGCATGGCTCCAAGATGATTTATAATACCTCACATCATTCACATAATCACTAAAGATGGCCAATATTTTTTATATTTTTTTATAAATGAACATCTATTATATTGAGATAACGTGCTTGTATGACGAAGAATATAATGTTGTGGAATTTTTGGATTCACTCATTGTAAAATATAAACATACTTATAGACAGATCAATAGTAACCCACAATGATCAATTCTCATACCACATTTTTAGTCCTTCTGACACTCCATAGTAGTACACGTTTCACTTTACACCACTTGAGATGGCACCGGAGTTAACACTAATATACACTAAACACACCAACATGGAGAGAATGTATCCAATGAGAACTAAAATCCAACTGTTCTTGCATGTAGGATTGGAATTTACTATGATATGATACTATGGATGGACTTCCTATCCTATCTCGCACATGAATGATTTGGCCTCTCACATGTTTTGTTAACCGAGATTGAATTACTTGGCTATGGAGGGATAATTTATTTAGTAAATTTCATATAATATCACTTAGACAAATACTATGTTTACAAATCAAACACTCAATAAATTCATCCAATATACTAAAACATAATTTCATTATTTTAACTCTCAATAAAAAAATCCTATCATTTTAACACATATTCAATATTTAAAACATATTGACATATTTATTGGTTGAAAATTGTGTGAAATAATTGTAACAAATCTTGGGTATTTTAAAATTTCTATAATAATCAAAATAAAACATGGATGTCTTATCAAGCATGCCATCCAATGAAACAATATTCATGAATGATCCAAATATGGACACTTCATCCTAGTGGCATAAATGTTTTCTAGTTTCATGACATCTAACTTAGGGACCTACATTAATACCAAAAAAATCCTCCAAGAATCATCAGATCCTCATTTAAGAAAACCTAACACATTGACTTTGTGATACTTTGAAAACAAATACAATAATCATTCTACTTTTTACTTGGGGGCTCTTTAATCTCCCCGTTTTATTTTTTTCCAAACTAATTCACAATATAATGTAAATCTTTGTCTCCCCAAAATTTTCCACAAATGGAATGTTACAATATGTGTCTTTTCATATAATAAATCTTCTTTACTTGTTATCATGACATTACCTTGTCCTTAATTTATTTAAATCCTTAACCTTATCCACATGTGAGGGAAGGATAACGTCACATGATTTGATTTACCAAAGTTCCTTTAAAATGAAAAATATATGCATACATGGGAAATCCATTATAGAAATGAAGAATTTATTACCAAGATAATCAATGATATCCATAAATTATGCTTCATGAGATACCAAACATTGAGAAAGTATTCATGTTTTTTGTGCTTCTTAAAAAATCAAATCTGTAAATATATTCATGATTCAATAATCTTAATAAATACATCAAGAATGGTTTATTTAAAAACACATATATCCCCCTATTTATGTCAATAAAAACTCTCACATGATAATAATTATCAAATTATTTATAATATGTCTATGTGAGTGATGTTCATACCTCATTGTTAATTATAACAAAAATATTCATGAATTACATATTCCATAGATAGTGAATGATTTGTAGCTTCATCTTATCTTATAATCCCCATCATTGGATGATTTTATATTCTATAATTCCATTCATGTCTGTACAAAATCATTTAAATATGGGAATAAGGGGAGACCTCGTAGAATCCTTAGAATTAGTATTGAGGTTGAGTGTTTTATCTCATCTTATACATATCATTTCATGGAGTCACCTTAGTTCTTTTCCTATAAATAGACTCAATAGGTTCCCTACACATATAATCCCATATATTTTCCAATTTTTGTGATTTTATATTCTTTAACTTCATAACTACGTAAATTTCATTGTTTTTTTCTTGCATAATTATTTTAATACTCTCTCTTCGAATAGAGTTTATATACACATTATATATATACATATTGTTTTGAATCTTTTTGTCACAAATTATTTAATAGTCTTTTTTATTCAATTTTCTCTAGCGTCTATCTCTTCAATCACCATTTTCATGGCCACCTACAACTAATTTGGATTGATTTCCATGAATTCTTCCTTTACCTAGTACACTACATTAAGATTTTAATATTTACTTATGAAACTATTTATATTTCAGCAATCTATGATCATATGTTTCTGAATTTTATTTCATTTCACAACATAAATAATTTATACTATAATTCCATTCATGAATTCATTGATTTTTTACACTATTTGTCACGAACCGAATCTGGACGCTGCAAAAACCACCACAATCCCGCCCACGACATGGCCTGAAGGGCATTCCCGATCCCCATGGGATAGCACAAGTTCCCGGGTATCATAAAATTAGAATTGGGAACTATTTTCCCGAGTTTATAAACATAAAACAACAAAATAATCCAATAAAACAAATCTGCATTTTTAAACCAAAAAATATTTTACAAAATTCAGAACTGAATTAAATATTTTAAAACAACCCAAAAATACTATAAAAATGTATAAAATCAAAAGGAAACTACCCAAGAACCCTCATTTCATGGGGCACCACCCTCAAGCCATCTACACAAGACTTCACCACCAAGGACCTGCTAGAAACCCAAACCACTGGAACTAAAAACTGTACCCACCCCACAACAACAAAAATAACCATATCAACTCACACCCAATGGTTTAAGTAGGGTGTGAGCCAATTCCCAGTAGGATACCACCACTATGATATTCCATGCGATAAACATTCAAAGATGAAAATCAAGCAAGTCTTCAAAAACACATAATTTCTTGTTACAATTTCTAAAAGATGCAACTTAAGAAAATCAGTTTTCAAGTGGTCTAATTTAAAGAATCTAAAATTTTAAAATAAATTCCAAAGCCACTAAATTTTTCAGCCAAATATACCATATTCCGATAGTATGTATAAAGGATCTAATGAGCACAAGCAATTGGAAATAACCCCTAGGAACTAGCTCTTTGTGTGTCCCAGGTACCTTGTATCTCAGTGAGAGTAACCGTCGTAAATAGCGGTTCCCGTGCACAAGAAACTAGTAGGTAACATACACGTAACCTATTTTTACCAAATAATCATCATAATAGATTAGTTAGAGTTGTAAGATTCAATCTTGATATGTGAAATTGAGGCCAAACCCCATATATTCACTAGCCTACTAGTACATGTCCACCAACCTTGATACTAGGGTTTTCCCATTTGTGCTCAAATGAGTTCAACAAGTCACAAAATATAATTTGTACATGAAAATATCATTTCCTCATAAAAAATTCACCAAAAATCCCACATGTATACCACACAAGTCACAAAATTCAACTTTTCATTCAAATTGATTTGTAATCCGACTCACACCAAAATAGCCCACAACACTTTTCACATTTCTTTAACACTTCCACAAATTGATTAAAAATTACTATAACACCATTACAATATATTAAAACTCAACTAATATCCTACTCACATGTTACATAAGACCCTTTTCATAACCAAAATGCATTTTTCACATCACACTCACACAAAACATCCAACAACACTTTCATATCTCTTACACACTCTAGTATATCATTCAAATATTTTTATAAAACATTTCAAAGATATAACACATCAAAAAACAACCCCTTTCACATTTGAAATGTACCATATCAAAATATACACACTCTGAAATAGTTTCCCAACATGTTTTCCCCTCTCACATAAATCATTTAATCATTTATATCGTTGGTAAAAAAATTATAAAGAGTATACCCAGACTTTTCTCATAAAAACCAATTCAAAACCATATTTCAAGGGAAAAAACACACCAAAACACTACCAATGTAGAATTTTCATCCCTATAAATATTTATAAATCCACTTTCACGTGTTATAAAATCACCTTGAATAATACCACGAAAGATACAAATGAATACATCCATTTTCATAAATTGCTCCAAAGAGGTATAACAATGTTTTACACATAAAACCTATTCAAAAAACTTCTTTTTTAGGCCCACATGAATCTAATACATTACCTAACCAGAAGTTTTAGGTCAAAACTATATACTAAACCAATTCCATAAGTTATAAAATAGACCCAAATAATACCCCATGAGTTACACATGAAAAGGCCCAATTTCAAGTTAAATGGAAATAATAAAATTAACACCTAACCAAATCAATAATAAATAGTTTTCTCACCACACAAAACATATGATTAATATGAAAAATGATTAAATACACAAGCTAACTCATCAATTATTGTTTAAACATGGAACCACCTACCTTTTGAGTCAAACCCATTGAATCTTGGTGTGAATCCTCAACCGCACCTCCGCCACACCACAAGGTAGTGAAAACGATTCCTAAACGATAGTATATCACAAAAACTACCCAAAATCACACCCTAGGTATGATCCCTAACTTCTGTACACTCAATAAATTTATGAAAGAGGGAGGAATCGTTAAAAAGAAGGAAGGAATTGAATAGAGAAACACATACCCAAAACAATCTTGAAGAAAACGACCCAAAATACACTAGTAAATGAATTTTAAAACAGATAAAAATTTAATGGAGGTTTTAAAGAGGATGAGGAGATCATGTAGGAACTAGAATGGGGGAAAAGAGTACATATAGAAAGAGTTATTAAAGGATTAATTTACCTCTCCAAATTGAGGAGATCTATGATATCCAAAAACATTTCAACCACTTTAGCGATTCTATTTAGTTCCAAATTTGTGGAGGACAGAATGGGTGTGAGACGTAGGTATGTGGTCTTGGGTGAGAGCTGGAATCACCAAAACAGACTAAAAATAGAATGATTTATTAAATAATTATAAAATATATTTAGTGCAGGAAATGGGCTTTCAAGTAGGCCCAATAACATAAATAAAAAACCATATCCACCATGGTTATGGATTCCAAAATGGTCCAAATTAATTTGGTGGTGTTAGTAGGTTAGGAAGTGACTTGTTTGAATTAAAATGGATGAAAAAGGGGAAAAAATTAAGGAGTTATAAAGGAATCAAAATTTATTTTCAAATCTGGAATTCGGCTCACGGTTTGGCCCACTTCCTGAAAACTCATGCATTCCTTCATAAAAGATTGGGAAACCCCCAAAACAAAGAATGAATGTAAATTCAATGAAATTTAACTTTAAAATATGTCTTCTATGTGGAATTTCTCCCCACCATGAAAACTTTCCATCCCCAGAAACCCACAGCAAGGCCAGATACCAAAACCAAACCCAACCGATAAACACAGATGTACTTCTTTGTCATGCTTCACCCCCAAAGGGCCAAAAAACCAGCAGTGATCAATTAAGATAGGATTAATCTCACAAAATATACTTACACCTCTTTCCGGAAATGATCAATCGCATTAATAATTTATCCAAAAAGAAAACTCCTCAAACACTATCCGAACAAGACTTAAGAAATTCACCCAAATGAATGATAACTTCAAACAAGGATACACTTATCTTACTTTAACTAAACCATTGGGCACTCTCCAATCCCAAATTTTACGCAAGGAATATGTAGGTAGCTAGATAGTTCCAAACATGGCTACCTGCATCCATGCCAAGACCATGGATAAATCTAAGATATTGGTACAGGGGGACACAAATAGGCACCCCACCATAAGAGACAACCAATATTTTTCTGAGAAAGAATCAGGACACTAATAAGGGGAGGCCTGAATGGACTCCCTAGTAAAAATGGTAGAATTTTATTCAATGTTTACGAAGGAACAAACATAAGAATCTTAGTGGGTCTCCCCATCACAAGAACCAACCATCTTAACTGGCCAACTTGGGATGGCATAGAAAGACCCAAATATTTAATGATATGGGAAGGTCGCATGGTTAGTACACACGTATTGGGAATCCATGCACTATCTTTGAAGATAATTTTTTCTACATGGATTCCGAGCACACGGTCACTAATAATCGTGAACAAACCATGTACTCAGCCTATCTATCCAAATTTCCCACCATTCTCTAAAGAGTAAATAGAAACAAAAGGGGGAGGGAATGACATTTGGTGATGACATGGGTACAAGGACCTCCCCCTATTTCCACCGAATGGAAAAAACAGAGGAAATATGGTGACACCAGAGGTTTAAACTCTTCCTATATTTAATGTTGTGGATAGGAAATTGTACCAGGGTTTAAACGAACCTGTGATTTCCCCTAACTATGAGCCAGATTCTCTCTGAGACCTGTGGCTAGAGATCAAATGATCGAAGCATCTTTGACCTCATAGTTAGGCTTTGGAAACCACCTAAATTAGAATTCTTCTTTCAGTGCCCTAAAAAACTACAATACAATCCCCGATATGATTTCCAAGACATAAAACATTCCAAACCCACTTTACCCTAACCTGAAATTTCACTGAAACAAGGGCTTAGAAGATACACTCACATCACACCTTGTTTCTTCGGGTGAGAAACAATATAAGTAAAGAACACCTATACTCACCTTCCACTAAAATGAAAGATTTTAATGTTTTTACAAGGGAGTCATTTTCCCAACATAACAGAGACTCTTATAGGATTTCATGACATTCACCTTTACAGTCAATCAAGCGCATGACATCACAAGGTGTCACTGAACATGACCTTTGAGACTGATATAAAAAATTCATGGAGAGGGTCCTTATACAACATCCCCAAACAACACAAAATTCTTGAAAGTGGCCACAATATTCTCTCATGAGAATATTTCCCACACTGGTAGTTTGACATGAATTCCCTTTTCGAAGAGACTATGAAGGACCAAGAGGACCTCTTAGACACCATCAAGATACTCATCCATGCAAACAACCCCAGGCCACTACCACCTTTGGAAAATCAGGATACATAAGAGGATAAATATTCTTTCAACCATCCATGATCACACTCCCACTTCCAGAGGATACACAAACCAAGAAAAGAAATGTTTTAGACTTAATCTAAAAATCTCTAGAAAAATATTCCTTATATTGAACAACAGGTGGATCTTCCAATGGTGAAACGACCCGGGAAATACTTCAGTTGTGCACTAACCCTTAATGGGGTGTACCTAATCCAATGAGATAACCCAAGGACCCAACCCAACTGGTCCATTGGTGAAGGAATACCTCAACTAGATCCAAACATATGAGGGGAAACACCATAAATTATTCCCAAAATATTGTCAGAGGAGACCACTAATCAGCCCTTCAACCCGTCTTACCGACCAAACACAAAACCAAAACCCACTTCAAATAAGAGGGGTTAATGGACTCAAAAAATTCCACAACATCAACATTTTCAAAAACACATAATACACACCATCCAAAAACACTCTTCATGACATCATTTTTTTCTTTTAAAAACATATCTTTGAAAACAAACAGTTCAACGATTAGTGTATCCCCCAATGGTACCCCATGGGCCCCACATGTGCTTGTTTCCATGCCACACTGGGAACCCTCCTCATATCTATCCTAACACTCATCCAGTCATTCCATTAACCATCCATCATCCCATATAATCCCATGGATGATGTCGCTCAAAAAAATACCAAAGGTTAAAATAAAAACTCATTCCACTTTTCGAAACCAAAACAATATACCAATACTTGTTTTTTCTCATGACCACTAACCACAAAATCAAACTCAAATTATCTCATCATTTTTTTTTCAGAAAGGCACAATCATTCCAATAAAAACTCAATTTCATGTTATTCAAATAAATTTCAAAACATCTCATCACATTAAATGACCTTTCAATATTTTAGAAAACCCTATTGGAAACACTTTTTTAAAACCAACCTTGACATAGTTCATGCTATCAAAAGAGGTGCAAACTAACCATTTTAAATTCCAAAAAAACTCTGAAAATTTAGTTCTCCATTTTCAAAAATCTAAAAACTCCCACTTATTTAGATAATAATTTCATAAAAACATTATTCTTATTAAAACCATGTCACTTTAAAACCAATGTTCTAAGATTTCAAAAATAAAGATCACAAGACATTGCGAGGGAAACTGGATTCAGTGGGTGACTTGGTCATATGGTTGGTGGCCATATTACATTCACATCACTATCATAGATAGTGATCTAGGTAAATATCCTTGGCTCCACATGGCTTGCCAGACCCTGCGAGCTCACTGAGACCATTAACCCAACATTATTTTCATTTCCACTAATCATCATCAAACAGAGAAAACCAAAGTACTAAGAAATGTATGGAATTCTCCTAGTGACTTGAATCCCTTCATGAGGTGTGGTGATCAGCCACACTACTCCTAAATAGAATTCAATGTCCTGAAAATCCAATATCCAGACTATCCTGACTGTTCTCAAAATAATATGACCCAAAGAGAGTGAACCTCCCTCTGATACCATTTTGTCACGAACTGAATCTAGTCGCCACCAAAACCGACACCAAACCCAGCCTGAGACATGGCCCGAAGGGCGTTCCCTATCCCCACAGGGAGACACAAGTGCCCAAGTGTCATAAAATGAGAATTGGGAACAATTTACCCGACTTTATAAACTTAAAACAACAAAAGAATCCAATAAAATGAATCTGGATTTTTCAAACCAAACAATCTTTTACAAAACTTCAGAACTGAATTAAATATTTTAAAACAACCATACAAGACTATAAAAAAGGTAAAAAATCAAAATGAAACAACCCATGAACCCTCATGGAAAGAGGCAGCACCCTCAAGCCATCTATACAAGACTTCAGCACTAAGGACCTTCTAGAAACCCAATCCTCTAGAACATAAAATTGTACCAAACCTGCGACAAAAGAAAAACAAGTCTACATACACCCAAGGGTGTAAGTATGGAGTGATAAAATTACTATTAGGATTCCACCACTAAGATATTTCTTGCGATAAACATTCAAAGATGAAAATAATGCAAGGTTTCAAAAGCATGTAATTTGTTGTTATAATTTATAAAAGTTGCAACTTAAAAAATCAATTTTCAAGTGGACTAATTTAAAGAATAAATACTTTTAAATTAAATTCCAATGCTACATAATTTTCCTACCAAATATACATTATGAAGATGTTAAGTATAAATGATCTAATGAGCACAATCAATAAGAAATAACCCCTAGGGACTACCTTGTTGTGGGTCCCAGGTACCTCGTATCTCAGTGAGAGTAACCATAGTAAATATCTTTCTCATGCACAAGTCACTAGTAGGGAATATTCCCATAACCTAGTGCTCCACAATAATCATAATCATAGTTTAGTTAGAGTTTTAAGCATCAATCATGCTAATTGAAACTGAGGCCAAACACCACAGATTCACTAGCATACTAGTACACGTCCACCCACCAAGATACCCGTGTTTTCTCCTTTGTGCTCAAACAAGTTCAAAAAGTCAAGAAATATAATTTGTACATGAAAATATCACTTCCTCATAAAAAATTCCCCAAACAGCCCATATGTATACCACACAAGTCACAAAAGTCCTCTTTACATTCAAAATGATTTGAAATCTGATTCAAAACAAAATAGCCCACAACATTTTTCACATTTATTGAACACTTCCATAAATTTATTAAACGATTCTATAAAACCATTCCAATATATTAACTCTCTCATAAAATCCCACTCAAATGTTACATAATACCTTAATCATAACCAAAATTCATTTTTCACATCACAATCACACAAAACATCCCACATCACTTTCATATCTCTTACACACTTTAGTAAATCCTTCAAATATTTTTATAAAACATTTCCCAAATGGAACACATAAAAAATTAGCCCCTTTCACATTTAAAATGTACCATTTCAAAATATAAACACTCAAAAACTATTTCTCAATATAGTTTCACCTCGTACATAAATAATTAAATCTTTCAAATCATTAGTAAAAAAATTCTAATGAGTATATCCAAACATTTCACATAAAACCCATTTAGAAACCATATTTCAAGGACCAAAACACACCAAAACACTACCAATGTAGAATTGGAAGCCCTATATAAATTTATATATCCACTTTCAAGTGTTATTGAATCTCTTTGTATAATACCACGAAAGATACAAATGAAAACACTGATTTTCATAAAATGCTCTAAAGAGGTATAACATAGTTATACACATCAAACCTATTAAAAAACATTTTTTAGGCCCACATGACACTAATATATTACCTATACAGAATTTGTAGTCCAAACAAAATTTATTAAACCAATTCCATAAGTTATTAAATACACCCAAACAATAGCCCATGACTTACACATGAAAACACCAAATTTAAAGTTAAAAAGAAAATATAAAATATAACACTTAACCAAATCAATCATAAATAGTTTCCACACCACACCCAACATATGAGTAATATAAAAAATGATTTAATACAGCAAGCTAACTCATCAATAATTGTTTACACATGGAACCACCTATCTTTTGAGTCAAAACCCTTGAATCATGGTGTGAAACCTCAACCACACCGCCGCTGCACCACAAGGAAGTGAACACGAACCCTATAACATAATATTTCACCAAAAATACCCAAAATCACCCATAGGTATAAACCCTAACTTCTGGAAACTCTATATATTTATGAATGAGTGAGGAAACCCTAAGGAGAAGGAAAGAATTGAAGAGAGAAACACTTACCCAAAATAATATTGAAGAAACCGACCCAAAATCCACATGAATCTGAATTTTGAAATAGTTTAAAATTTAATGGAGGATAGAAAAAGGTTGAGGAGATAATGAAGGAACTGAAATGGGGGAGAAGAGTATAAATTGAAGGAGTTATGAAAGGATCAATTTACCTCTTCAAATATGGGTGATTTTGGAAATCCAAATAATTTTCTCCCAGTTGTACAATTCTATTGAGATCCAAATTGTGGGAGGAGAGAATGGGGGCGCACCATAGGTATGTAGGATCGAGGGAGATTTGGAATCACCAAAAAAAACATAAAAATCGAATGGGTTATTTAATTAATTAAAAAATATATTTAATGCTGGAAATGGGATTTAGAGTAGGCCCAATCACTTAAATTAAAACCCATATTTACCATGATTATGGATTCCTAAATGGTCCAAATTAATTTAGTGGTGTTAATAGGTCAGGGGAAGAAATGTAGAAATTGTAATGGCTGAAACATGTTAAAAAATGAATGATTTATATAGAAATAAAAATTTATTTTTAAATCTTGAATTAGGATCACGGTTTGGCCCAATTCCAGAAAACTCACGCATTCCTCCATAAAAGTTTGGGAAACCCCCAAAACAAAGAATGAATGGAAAATAAATGAAATTTAACTTTAAAATATGTCATGTATATGGAAATTCTCCCCACCATAAAAACATTTCATCCCTGGAAAGCCACATCAATTCCAAATACCAAAACCAAACCCAACCAAAAAACCAAGATGTACTTCATTTCCATGATTCACCCCAAGGGACAAAACACCTCCAGTGAACAATTAAGGAAGGATTAATCTCACAAACCTGACTTAAAACACTTTCCTAAATTGATAATTCACATTCATACTTTTTCCCAAAAGAAAAGTCCGCAAACACTATCTGAACAGGAATCAAGAAATTCAACCAAACGAACGACAACATCGAACAAGGTTACACTTACCTTACTCTAACTAAACCATTGGGTGCTCTCCAATCCCAATGTTTACTCTAGGAAGATGTTGGTAGCTAGATAGTTACAAATAAGACTTCCAACCACCGTGACAAAACCATGGATAAATCTAATCTATTTGTACGGAGGGACACCAATAGACACCCCACCATAAAAGACAACTTATATTTTTCTGAGACAGAATCAGGAAACTAAGTGGGGAGGCCTGAACGGACTCCCTAGTACAATGGGTAGAATCCCATTCGATGTTTACGAAGGAACATACATGAGAATCATAGTGGTTTTTCCCACTATAAGAACCAACCATCTTAACCAACAAACAAGGGATGGAAGAGAAAGAACAAAAATTTTAATGATTTGGGAAGGCCACATGGTCAGTCCACACGGTTTGTGAAACCGTGCACTAACTGTGATGATCATTCTTTCCACATGGCTTCCTAGCACACGGTCACTACTAATCATGCACAAACCAAGTGCTCGGCCTGTCTATCCAAATTTCCCACCATTATCCAAGGAATCAATGGAGACCAAAGGGGGAGGGAATGACATTATGTGGTGACCTGGGAACAAGGCCCTCCACCTATTTCCACTGAACGGGAAAAACATAAAAAATATGGTGACACCAAAGTTTTAAACTCTTCCTATATTTAATGATTAGGATAGGACATTGTAGAAGAGTTTAAACGTCCTTGGTATTTCCCTAACTATAAGCCAGCTTCTCTCAAGGCCAATGGCCAAAGATCAAATGATTGAAGAATCTTCAGCCTCACAGTTAGGCTTTGGAAACCCCCTAAATGAGAATTATTCTTTTGGTGCCACCAACAACTAAACTGCAATCCCCAATATTATTTCCAAGACATAACACATTCCAAACTCACTTTACCTTAACCCAATATTTCACTGAAACAAGGGCTTAGAAGATGCGCACACATCACACCGTGTTTCCTCGAGTGAGAAAAAATAGAAGTAAAGAGCAGTGATTCTCACATTACACTAAAATGGAATATTTTAAATTCTTTACATTGGAGAAATCATCGCATCATAATGGAGACTCTCAGAGGATTTCATGACTTTCACCTTTATAGTCAATCGAGCGCATGACATCACAAGGCATCACTGATCATGACCATTGCAACTGATATAAACAATTCATGGAGATGGTCCTTATACAACATCCCCAAACAACACATAATTCATGAAAGTGGCCACAATATCCTCTCATAACCATATTTCCCACATTGGTTGTTTAACGTGAAATCCTTTTTCAAAGAGATTACGAATGACCAAGAGGACCTCTTAGACATCGTCCAGATATTCATCCATGTTAATAACCCCAGGCCACTTCCACCTTTGGGATATCAGGAAACTTAAGAGGCTAAGGTCTCTTTCATCCTTCCATGTTCACTTTCCCACTATAATAGGATACAAAAAAACCAAGAAAGGAATGGGTGTAGATTCAATCTAAAAATCTCAAGAAAAAGATTCTTTACATTGATCAATTGGAGGATCATCCAACAACGAAACAACCTGGGATGCACTTCAGTTGTGCACTAACCCTTAATGGGGCGTACCTAATCCAACGAGGGAACCCAAGGACCTAACCAAACTGGTCCATTGGTAATGAAATACCTCATCCATATCCAAATAGATGAGGAGAAACACCATTATTGTCACAAACCAACCCAGATCGACCCTGAACCGGTCACCCGAGCTGGCCCACGATATGTTTTGAGGGGCATTCCCGATCCCCCCCTGGAGGACAACCAGTGCTGGGCATCAAAACCAAAAAAGAGGGAATGATTTGGCCTCGTGAAAAAAATAAAGCAACAGAAAAAGTATAATAACACAAGGAGAAAAAAAATAATACTTAAAAAAGGAGGAAAACCCAACAAAAACCAACTAACCTGACCATGACCAAAACTCCTCATGACTCCGAGAGTCGCTCACCAGTCAACAACCAACTCTCACCCACGACGAGCAATCTCATGTCAAACCTGCATCAAATCTAAAAACGGGAAAACACTATAAGAGTGCGTATTAAAATTAGTAGGCTAGCCTGATATCTATTCCCATTGCACTACCATTATAATAATAGAAGCACCATTTCAAGGTTGTACTATAATTTATAAAAGTTCAGTTTTCTACATGTTACTCAAAAATAAAGTACGAGTCATTTCACCTATTCATTTCTCAAAAACCCAAGTCATTTTTTAGAGACATTATGATTTTCAAATGGGAAGTGATGTTTACATTTTCAATTTGCAAAAAAAGTATAAGACACCATTCATTGAAAAAAGTTTTCATAAACCACATTAAAACCACACATCACTTTCTAGTAAAAACACTACACATGAAAACGCTACAGAAGTTACACAGTAAGGGAAATGAATATAAAATATATACACGTACCATATTCATCACTGCAAGTAACGGAAAATCAATAGGCAAGGGTGAACCTAGAAGATCAAGAGTAAACCATAAGACACCAATACATGAGAAATAATTCTCGTTGACATGTCACACATGATGAAATCAAAATGCACAATACACTCGACCATCCTTTCTCTGGCAGGCCGAGGGAAAATCCTATAGTAATAAACCCAATATATCCACCTAATATGGGCCACTTGTCAGTACCATAACCTGCCAGTGCAGCCACCATTCATTGAATATTCTCTCAATATACCAGATGCCCATGTATCATGTGTTTGAAAAGGGGGTGATCTAACCGATGCCAACTGAGCATCCAATCATATATATATATATAAATATATATATATAAAGAACAATGGCATCACCCCGAGCCACTCCATGGGACTAACTCTTTCCATTAAATTACTCAGGTACCCGAGAGCCTCTAAGCGCAGCCTCCCAAACAATCAATTGCAACCAAGGAAAGAGAGTTATCCTAGGAGGGGTTTTATCAAAACATTTTTATTGTTTTCCAGAAAGTTCCAAATGGGAATTAATTACATTTCACAATCACCACTTTAAAAAGAACCAAAATGCTTGTTCAAGCTTCAGAATAAATCATTTATCATTAAAACCAGAACTATAATTGAAATTCTATGAATTTTGATTAAAATCCAAACTGGTGTTCTTTCACTACCAGGTGTCCGTTCATCAAGAAATTATTTCAAGTGTCCGGTATAAAATAAACGACAATTTTTACACCAAATAATCATTTAAAAATTAATTGTCTTATATTATCTCCATTTATTAAAATTAATAAAATATTAAATCTAAACCATTAGTGGCATGAAATAATGTAACTTAAATTTTAATAAGCAATGCAATGGGAACCTACCTCAACTCACAGCTCGAATGCGACAACGCGACAATGCGACACGCCTCGCACAAGCGCACAAGCATGCACAAGCTGATGATCGCATGAGCGTGGAAAAACCATGCCAATGAACTACAACCAAAAAGAAAACTAAAAACCGTAATCACAGACTTAATCAATCCAAACGAAAATATAGCACAAAATAACCACCTCGACATACTTTCAAATCATAACTCGGATTGTTTGCAGTATATAATAACTGACTTTAAAATTTGTAAAACAGTTTCTAAAGAGTGACCCCCCAACTTTAGACACTCAAAACTGCATTTAAAACCAATACACAACATAAAACCAATTTTCAACAACTTCTTAATTGAATAATTTATTCAAACTTATAAAATACTCATAGGAGACACAGATAAATAATTTGTACACACAATATATCAAATTTGACATGGAAAACTCATATCCAACCAGAACCAGTGTGGTAACAACATAATAAACCCAAAAAATTATTTTTCATGACGCAAATAAATACTATAATTTCAAAAAAAAAAATCGTACACACATAGCATTCAAAACCCAACCATAAAACTATTCTCACAATGGGAGTGCACTATTTAACAAAACTTCACCACTCATCAAGAAATGAGGAATCAATTTCCATGTTCCACGCAAAATAATCTAACAAATAATTTAAATAAAACACTTAGCATAAATATATTTTGCGAATACGAAGAAAAATATGAAACAAAAATTAAAAATGGGGTTGCATATGGATGCCTACCTCAATCGACAAAGAACAACCAGATATCGGTGCAAAATGTAGTTCACACCCCAAATGCACATGTAGAATTCTAAAAAAAACTTAAACCACAAAATTTGAGCATCAATTTTAGGATCACACCGAAAAAATATTGAATCCCTACATCTAGGGTTTGTGAAAAACAAAGACACTAAATCAAGAAGCAATTAACAAGGGAAAAAAATAAAAACATCACCAGAAGAAGAAGAAGGGAGACTGCCACTAGGGTGGTGTGCGCCCGTGACGTGGCTAGCTGCAGGGCAAGGGTGCGGGAGGCAAGCATGTGTCAGGGTGTAGTGTAGGAGGAAACCTAGTAGGAGGGTATTGTGCATGCAGTGAATCAGCAAGGGGGAAGAAGAGTTGGCAGAAGTTGGGGAAGGCTGGTTGGGCGAGCTATAGGGGAGAGGTCGAGGGAAGGGGGAAAGTGAGGTGGTTTTGGAGCCGGTTTGTGGTAGAGAGAGGCGGACGACCTGAGGCGTGGCATGGCCAGAGCTGTACAGGGCTATCACGGGGCATGGGAGCCACATCGTAGCGGGACAGCGGTGTTTGGGTGCGAGCAGGATGGCAGTGTCAGGGATCGTTCAAGAGGGAACAGAGGAGGGAAGTGGGGCTCGTAAAGGATGGTCAGGGAAGGGAGGGGATGCGTCCCGAAGCGTAGAACATGGAGAAATGAAGGGGGGGGGGGGGGGGGGGGGGTTCGCTACGCAGAAAGGGGGGTGGGGGCAGGTAGAGTTATGGTTTTGTTTATCTTTCTCATTTTATTATATCAATAAAAATAATATTAATAATTATAACAATAATAATAATAATTAATACCAGAATAATTATTACAATAATAATATTACAAATAATAATAATAATAATAATAAAACTAATAATAATAATAATAATAAAATTAACTATAATAAGGATAATATTAATAAAATTTATTAAGATAAAAATAATAATAATGAAAATAACAAATATGGTTAAAATAATAATAATAATAATTGAAATAATAATAATAATAATAATAAAAATAATACTAATAATAACACCTCATTAAAAATAATTTTATTAATTACATAATTACATTATTATTATTTCAAATTAGACATTCACCTCACTTTATTTAGATAAAAATTTATGTATTTCAATAGTTATACATTTGCGCAGGAAACGAGCTAATGACATGGCAACCGCCCACAATGTGGTGACCGTACACGGTTCTGAAACCAACTAAAAATATTAAACAACAAAATTTTAAGTCGGGACCCAACCCAGACCTTTGCGCGATGACCCGGAGGCCAAGATTTAAATAAATTAAAATGAATTAATGGTCGGGGTGTGACAATTCTCCCCCCCCCACAGACATTTTCTACCCCTAGAATGTCACAAAGCCGTACGTTGGTAAATAAATAAGTCCTTTCCCAAAAAGAACTAGAAGAACCAAGGAAAACTGAGAATCTCAGAATGACCTTACTCTACATAGGTCACATCCGACCGATTCAAGCGAAAACTAAAGCCTGAGGTTGAGGGGAGAACATGAAGGGTTTATCCCTTCCACAATAATTCAACTAATCCATAATTTTAACACTTAAACATACCACCCCAGGAATGGGGGCAACGTCGGAACTCCCAAACAATCCAAACTATCTTCTATAGCACGACAGAACACCCCCAATGAACCTCGAAACTCACAACCTGGACCAAAACTCCAAATTCTGGAGAAAAACCCCTACCCAGAACTTATCTCAGATAGTAAACCCATATATAACTATAAGATTTAACTCCTTCACAGGCACTTACATCCTCAAAAGATCGCCACCATACAAATACCAACATGTACAAGGGTCAAACACACTTCTATGAAAACACACGATTCAGAAAACCATAATCCGACAAACAAAACTAATTGATTACAACAAAACATGCCGATTATAACTCCACGACGAAGTAATGAACATACAATGACGTCAAAACTTTAACAGAAGAAAAATAAAGGGTGACAAGACTTTCAATGTTCCATCGCCAACATGGAACATGAAAACCATACCAAGGCTTTACACCCTTGGAAAATCCTGACTGCGCATGAGCTTCACCCCAAGACTTGTGGCTAGGGCTCCGATGGCTGAAGCATCTCCTGTTTCACTATCAGGCACTGAAATCCCTCAGTCAAAGCATCTTCTTCAGGAAACTCTTTCTGCAAAACTCCTCTAGATGACCCAGACATCCAAAACAATGACATGTCTTCATAGGGATATGACATGAAGGCTTCACATGCCCAAACCAGCCATACTGGTGGCACACCCCAGAACGTTCTTCCAAACTAGAAGTTAGGACCACTGCAAATGACTCTATAGGAATAGGTCCCTCTGGCACACCCTGCTCGACAGATGGGTAACCTTCATGTGTAATAGGATATAGTGTATTTCCAAGAACATGCGCTCTAGAGACAAGATCTGCTAAGAAAACCTCATCCACAATCTTCCAGAAACGATGGTATTAAGAATAGAGGACCCTCTCCTTGATCTCTGGGTGAAGACCCCAATGAAAATAGATGTCTTCATCAATTCTTGTGATGATACCTCCAGTGTAAAGGACACAAGTTCCTAGAAATGGTCAACATATTCCTTAACCGTCTGTTGGCCTTGTTGAAAGCACATAAGTTCTTTTCTTTTCTTCGTATTCACCTTTTCTGGTATAAACCATCAGATGAAGAAAGATTTGAAGACATCCCACATCATCCCAACATGCATTTTTGGTGGGGAGAGAAATTCACACACATCCAATGATGGACCTTCAAAAAGTCTCAAAACAACACGCACTCTGATATCTCCAGGAGTTCCCAAAAACCTGAAGAAACGCTCAACCCCATTAAGCCATTCTGCTGCTTCAAACGGACCCCAATCACCGTGAAGGATAGGCAATGTCCGAGAAGGACCAAAAACTGAGCATGACTTATCATAAAATTTGGGGAACATTCTGGGAGGAATTTTCTTGAACAACATAAAAAACAAAAAACCAAAACCAATATCAAGCTAAAGAAACATCAAAGAAAGTTCCTTCGTCCAAAACAACCAGCTCAAAATAAACAAGAAAATTTAAACATAGTCAAAATCCCCCTTTTCAATTTAGATATCAAAACCTCCTTTATTCAAGACCACATGACATGCCAAATTCAATTTTACATAAATCAATTTTTTTAAAATCACATTATAAAAACAACGTCAAGACTTTAATTCCAAGTGCACACCTCGGTAATCCCATGAACAGTTGCACATGACTTTATCTTCTTTCATCCATATGCACCAACACACACTTCCCATGAATTCCCTCGCATGTGAAAACATTCATAAAAAGTACCCAAGGTTTCACCCAAGCCATATATCTACCAGTTTCAAACAACCATCGTATTTTTAGTACAAGAGCTTTCAGTTTTGAAAATCCCTTTCGCAAATTTAAAGCCATTTAAAAGAAAATGTTCTCATTTCAAAAACCCTTTTTCATTTCCAAAAGTGCACATTCACCCACAATAACCAAGACAATACACAACTTACATCAAATCACTGAAGAGAGGGACTAATAGTATTTTTTAACCCAGCAACATGGTAGTGGGGCATGCCCCAAGTAAGTGTTAATGACTAGGAAGAACTTAAACTGTGTACATAGACTCCAAATGGGTTACTAATCCATGTAAAATCACAATGTAACATTGGTTTTCCTACATTGTCATACCTAAATCCCAAACAAATTAGAACAAGACAATAACTAAATTCCCAGACTACTCCTGGCGACTCGAGGTTCAGAACGGGTGAGGGTTCATGACGACCTTCCCGTACCTACCTCTCTAGTCCCGACAGTCCTAATCTCCTTCTACAGGACACCCCAAATAACAAGGGCCCCTCTAATACCTTTTTTTCACGAACAAACAAGAATAGAAACTGAACCGGTCATTCGAGTAGGCACGCGACATGTCCCGAGGGGTGTTCCTGATCCCCCCGGGATGGAAACCAGTGTCGGGCATCAAAAACAAACAAGAGGGAACGATTTGGCCCAGTGAAAAAAAATAAATCAACCGAAAATGTAGAATAACACAAGGTGAAGAAAAGAAAACCCGAAAAGGAAGAACAACCAACAACAACCAACTAACCTGAACATGACCAAAACTCTTCGCGACTCCGAGAGTCTCCCACCAGTCCACAACCAACTCTCACCCGTAGTGAGCAAGATCAAGTCAAACCTGCAACAAAACTAAAAACGGGGAAAACATTATAGGCATGAGTATTAAACTCTGTAGGCTACCCCAATATCTTTTCCCAATGCACTACCTTTAATATAAAGGAATCACCATTTCACGTTGTAACTACAGTTTATAAAAGTAAGGTTTTGTACATGTTACTCAAAAACAAAGTATGAATCATTTCCCCTATTCATTTCTCAAAAACACAAGTTATTTTTTTGAGACATTATCAAATTTCAATGGGGATGTGATATTTACATTTTCAATTTTCACAAAAAGTATAAAACACCTTTCTGTGAAAACAGTTTTCATAAACCACTTTAAAACAACTCATCACATTCTAGTAAAAACAATACACATGAAAAAGCTACTTTAGTTACAAAGTAAGCGAAATGAAAAGAAAATATATACAAGTACCATATTCATCACAGAAAGTAACTGAAAATCAACAAACAAGGGTGAACCATGGAGATCAAGAATAAACCAGAAGACACCAATACATGAAAAATCATCCTCGTTGACATGTCACACACGATGAAATAACAATTCCCAATTCACTCGAACATCCTTTCTCAGGCAGGATGAGGGAAAATTACATAGTAATAAACCCAATATATCCAACTAATATGGGCCACTGGTCAGTACCATAACCTACCAGTGCAGCAATCATTCATAGAATATTCTCTCAATATGCCAAATTCCCATGTCTCAAGTGTTTATAAAGGGGGTGAGATAACCGATGCCAACTGAGCATCCAATTATATATATATATATATATATATAAATCACAATAGACATCACCCCGAGCCACTCCATGGGACGACCTCTTGCCTTTAAACTACTTAGGTACCCGGGAGCCTCTAAGCGCGGCCTCCCAAACAATCAATTACAACCAAGACATGAGAGTTATCCTATGAGGGTTTTTATCAAAACATTTTTATCGTTTTTCATAAAGTGCCAAATGGGAATTAATTACATTTCATAGTCACCATTTTAAAAAGAAACGAAACGCTTTTTCAAGCTTCAGAAGAAATCATTTATCATTAAAACCAGAACTATAATTGAAATTCTGTAAATTTTGTTTAAAATAAAAACTGGCATTCTTCACTACCAGGTGTCTGTTCATCAAGAAAATATTTTAAGTGTCATGTATAAAATAAACGGCTCTTTTTACACCAAATAATCATTTAAAAATTAATTGTCATATATTATTTGACATTTATTAAAATTAATAAAATACTAAATCTAAACAAATAGTGTGCGCAAAAAGCAAGAAATAATGTAACTTAAATTTTAATAAGCAATGTAATGGAAACCTACCTCAACTCGCAGCTCAAATGTGACAACGGGACAACACGACCCGCTTCGCAAATGCTCATAAGCACGAATAAGCTAATGATCGCAAGAGAGTGGAAAAAACATACCAATGCACTGCAACCACAAAGATAACTAAAATACATAAACACGGACATAAAAAAATCCAAAAGAACAAATAGAACAAAAGAACCACCTCAACATACTTTCAAAACATAACTTGCATTGTTTTCACTATTTAATAACCCACTTTAAAATTTATAAAATAGTTTCCAAAGAGCGACCCATGACTTTAGACACCCAAAACCCCTTTTAAAACCAACGGATGACATAATGCCAATTTTCAACAAGTTCTTAATTTAATAATTTATTGAAACTTATAAACTACTCATAGGAGACACAAATAAAAACATTTCACACAAAATATATCAAAATTGACATGAAAATATCATCTCCAACCAGAACCAGTGCGGTAACAACATAATAAAACCAAAAAAATGCTTTTGCACACTGAAAATAAATTCTTTAATTTCAAAAAAAACTTTTCATATAGACATAGCATTCAAAATGTAACTATAATACTATTCTCACAATGGGAGTGCACTATTTAACAAAACATCACCACTCAACAAGAAATGAGGAATCAATTTCCATGTTCCACGCAAAAAAATCTAACCAATTATTTAAATACAACACTTAGCATAAATAGAAATTCCAAATAACAAGAAAAATATGCAATGAAAATTAAAAAGGGGGATGCATATGGAAGCCTACCTCAACCAAAAAAGAACAGCCGGATGTCGATGTGAAATGTATTTCTCACCCCAATTGCACACGCAAAATTCTAAAAAAAAACTTAAACAATAACATTAGACCATCAATTATAGGATCAAATCGAAAATATATTGAAACTGAACATATGGGGATTGTGAAAAACAAAGCCACTAAATAATGAATCAATTAACAAGGGGAAAAAGGAAACCATCATTAGATGGGGAGGACGGGATACTACCACCAGAGTGGGGTGTGCCGACAAGGTGGATAGATGTAGGGCAAGGGAACGGGAGGCCAGCAGGTGTCAGGGTGTGGTGCAGGAGGCAGCCCAGAAGGAGGGTATCTCGCATGAGGTGAAGAAGCAAGGGAGAAGAAGAGTTGGCCGAAGTTGGGGAAGGGTTCTTGGGTGAGTCGTAGGGGCGAGGCCAGGGGCATGGGGGAAAGTGAGGTGGCTTGGGGGACAGTTTGCGGCAGGGAGAGGCATCCAGCCTATGCCACGACATGGAAGGTGCAGTATAGGGCTGGAGCGGGGCACATGAGCCAGAACACGGCGGGACAACGGTGCTCGGCTGAAAGCGGGACGACGGTGCGTGGGCGCGTTCATGAGGGAAGGCAGGAGGGAAGCTGGGCTCGTGAAGGATAGTCGAGGAATGGAGGGGATGCGGCATGCTGTGCAGAACATGGAGAAATGGGGGGGGGGCTATTTCGCTACGGGGAATGGAGGGTAGAGTTATAGTTTTGTTTATTCATTATTTTTTTCATTTTATTATATCAATAATAATAGTATTAATAATATTAATATTAATAATTATAATAATAATAATAATAATTAATACAATAATAATAATAATAATACCAATAATAATAATAATAATATAACCAATAATAATAATAATAATAAAATTAAATATAGTAAGGACAATATTAGTAAAAGTTATTAATATAAAAAAATAATAATGAAAATAACAATTATGATAATAATTATTATAACAATTGAAGTAATAAAAATAATAATAATAATAAACATAATACTAATAATAAAACCTCATTAATAATAATTTTATTAATTACATAGTAACATTATTAGTAATACAAATTCGACATTCACCTCACTTTATTTAAATAAAAATTTATTTATTTCAATAGTTAGACATTTGCACGGGCAATGGTCTAATGATGCGGTTACTGCCCATGATGCGGTGACTGCACACGGTGCCAAAAGCAACTAAAAATATTAAAGTACGACAATTTTATGTCGGGAACCAGCCCCGACCATGGCGCGATGACCTAGAGGCCAAGATTTAAATAAATTAAAATGAATTAATGGTCAGGGTGTGACAAAATGGATTCCCAAAATATTCTTAGAGGAGCCAACTAATCATCCCTTCAACCCATCTTACTGACCAAACAAAAAACAAAAACACTGTTTAAATAAGAGGGGTTCTTGGATTCAAAACATTCCACAACATCAACATTTTCAAAAACACATAAAACACACCATACCAAACCACTCTTCAAGGCATTATTTTTTCCTTTTATAAACATATCTTTGAAAAAAAACGGTTCAGTAGTTAGCATATCCCCCAATGGTACCTCGTGGGCCCCACACATGCATGTTTTCGTGCCACACTGCGCACCCTCCTCATATCCACCCAGACACACATCTTGTCATACCATTAACCATCCATTATGAAATATAACCCCTTGCATGTGGTCACTCAAGAAAATACCAAAGGTAATTATAATAACCCATTCCAGTTTTCAAAACCAAAACAATCAACCAATGCTTCCTTTTTATCATGATCACTAACCACGAAATCGAACCCAAATTACCGCATAATTTTTTTCATAAAGGTACAATAATTCCAATGAAAAAACACTTTCAAGTTATTTAAATCAACTTCAAAACATCTAATCCCATTAAATCACATTTCAATAGTTTAGAAAATTCTATTGGAAAAACTTTTTTAAAACAACCTTGACATAGTTCATGCCTTCAAAAGTGTTGAAAACACAACTTTTTCCATTCCAAAAAAATTATGAAAATTTAGTTCTACTTTCTAAAAAATCTAACCATTACCTCTTTACTAGATAAAAATTTCACAACAACTTTACGCTTCTTAAAACCATGTCACATTAAAACCAAAGATCCAAGATTTCAAAACTAAAGAACACATGAAAATACGAGAGGAAACTAGTTTCAGTGGGTGACTTGGACATAAGGTTGGCGGACATAATCCAATCACTTCACCATCACAAAGAGTGTTCTACGTAAATATCTCTGGCTCCCCATGGCTTTCCAGACCCTGTGAGATCATTGAGACCATTAAGAAAACTCTCTTTTCATTTCCACTAATCATCATCAAACCCAGAAATCCAAAGGACTCAGAAAAGTATTGACAACCCCTAGTGACTTGAATCCCATCATGAGGTGTCGTGATCATCCACAATACTCCTAACCAGAATTCCAAGTCCGGATAATCCTAACTCCAGACTATCCTGACTGTGCCCCAAATAATATGACCCAAAGAGAGTGAACCTCGCTCTGATACCATTTTGTTAAGAACTGAATCTGGTTGCCACCAAAAACAGCAACAAACCCGGCCCATGACATGGATCAAAGGGCGTTCCCAATTCCCATTGGCTAGAAATAGTTCCCGAGTATCATAAAATTATAATTGAAAATGATTTACCCCGAGGTAATAAAATAAAAACTAGAAAAGAATCCAATAAAACGAATCTAGATTTTTCAAACAAAAAAATCTTTTACAGAAATTCAGAAAAGATTTAAATAATTTAAAACAACCCAAAAATACTATAACAAAGAAACAAAATCAAAATGAAATAGGCCAAGAACCCTCATGGAAAGGGGAACCACCCTCAATCCATCTCCACAAGACTTCACCACCTAGGACCTGTTAGAAACCTAGACCACTAGAACTAACAACTGTACGAAACCCATGACATCAAAAATAACATATTATACTTACACCCAAGGTCATAAATGGTGTGTGATTTAATACCTAGTAGGATACCGCTAGTTAGAGATTCCATGCGATACACATTCAAGGATAAAAATCATGCAAGTTTTCAGAAACATTTAATTTCTAGTTACAATTTCTAAAAGATGAAAGTTAAAAAAATTAGTTTTCATGTGGGCTAATTTAAAGAATCAACACTTTTAAAATAAGTTCCAATTCTACTGAATTTTCCCTTCAAAAATAACATATATTGATGGTAAGTATAAAGGATATAATGAGCACAAGCAATAAGAAATAACCCCTAAGCACTAACTCATTGTGGTTCCTAGGTACCTCGTATCTCGGTGAGAGTAACAATCATAAATATATTTCTTCGTGCAGAAGCCACTAGTAGGGAACATACCCATAACCTAGTGGTCCCAAATCATCATGATAATAGTTTTTTTAGAGTTTTAGCATCAATACTGCTAAGTGAAACTGAGGCCAAACCCCAAGGATTCACTAGAATAGTAGTACACATCCACCCACCTAGATATGCGGGTTTTACCCTTTGTGGTGAAACAAGTTAAACAAGTAAAGAAATATAATTTGTACATGAAAATATCATTTCCTCATCAAACATTCACCAAACAGACCACATGTATACCACCGAAATAAAAAAATTACACTTTTCATTCAAATTGATTTGAAATCCGACTCATACAAAAATAGCCCACAACACTTTTCACATTTCATCAACACTTCCAAAAATAGATTAAATAATTTTATAAATCCATTAAAACATATTAAAACTAACATAAAAACACACTCACATGTTACATAATAACCTTTTCATAACCAAAATTCATTTTTCACGTCACACTAACACAAAACATCCCACATCACTTTCACATCTCTTACACAGCATAGTAAATCTTTAAAATAATTTTATAAAACATGTCCAAGCTGGAACAAATCACAAAAAAAAACCCCTATCACATTTAAAAAGTTTAATTTCAAAATATAAACATTCTTTAATAGTTTACCAATATGGTTTCACCTCTTACATTAATTATTAAATCATTCCAATCTTTTGTAAAACAATTCTAATGAGTATACCCAAACTTTTCTCATAAAACCCATTTCAAAACCATATTTCAATGACCAAAACACACAAAAACACTACAAATGTAGAATTGGAAGCCCTATATACATTTGGAAAACCACTTTAAAGTGTTATAAAATCTCCTTGAATAATACCACGAAAGATAAAAATGAAAACACCCATTTTCATAAAATGATCTAAAAATGATAACAATGTTTTACAAATCAAACCTATTAAAAAAAGTTCTTTTTATGCCCACATGACACTAATACATTACCTAAACATAATTTACAGGAAAAATATGATTTAGTAAACCATTTCCATAAGTTATAAAATACACCCAAATAATACCCCATGAGTTACACATGAAAACACCAAATTTCAAGTTAAAAAACAACTATAAAATTTAACACTTAACCAAATAAATCATAAATAGTGTCACACCATGACCAACCTATGAGAAATATGAAAAATGATTAAATACAACAAGCTAACTCATCAAAAAAAATTAACTCAAGGAAGTGAAAACGAACCCTAAACCATAATATTTCACCAACAATACCCAAAATCAAACCCTAGGTATGAACCCTAACTTATGGAAACAATAAATTTATAAAAGAGGGAGGAAAACCTGTGGAGATGGAAGGAATTGAAGAGAGGAACACTTACTCAAAACAATCTTGAAGAAAACGACCCAAACATCACTAGTACCTGAATTTTAAAATAGTAAAAAATTTAATGGAGGTTTGAACAAAGATGAAGATATCAGGTAGGAAATGCAATGGGGAAAAGAGTACAAATTGAATGAGTTATGAAAGGATTAATTTACCTATTCAAATCAAGGCAATTTGTAAAATCTAGAGATGTTTCTCCAAATTTAGTGAATCTATTGAGCTCCAAATTGGGGGAGGAGAAAATGGGGGCGCGCCATTGGTATGTGGTCTTGGGTGAGAGTTGGAATCACCGAAGAAGCATAAATATCAAATGGGTTATTAAATAATTAAAAAATATATTTAATGCAGGAAATGGGATTTCGGTCAGGCCCAATCCCATAAATAAAAACCCTTATCTACCATTATTATGGATTCCTAAATGGTCCAAATTAATTTGGTGTTGTTAATAGGTCAATGGATGACCTGTAGGAATAAAAATGGTTGAAAAATGTTGAAAAATGAAGGGGCTATAAAAGAATCACAATTAATTTTTAAATCTAGAATTGGGCTCATGGTTTGGCCCCATTCCGGAAAACTAACCCATTCCTCCATAAAATCTTGGGAAACCCCCAAAATAAATAATGAATGAAAATTAAATTAAATTTGACATTAAAATATGTCATGTATGTGACAGTCCTTCTCACATCAACCATTACCATCCTTCAAGTAATTATACAAGTTTTTTTGGAAGTATTTGTTAATATTTGGTCACAATATTATCTCTCCATGAATTTTTTCTTATATATTATCCATAACTTACCATTGATTCATTTCCATTTTCTTGGTAACAAAAATTTTAGACCACTATGTGTAGGCTTTTTTCCCATACCTTCCACAGCACTTTTAAAATTATGTCTCACCAAATTCTTCTTCCCTTGATTCGAACTTCACCTTATGATATCTAAAAATATTTCCTTATTTATATTCTTTAAGCTTAAAATTCTTTATTTAATCAACTTAATCCTTTTATTTCATTGTAAATTTCTCAATTTCATTGTCAATCATATTCATCTCCTTTATCAATGACTCATTTTCATTTTTTTGCTTTCTAATCTCCTCAAAACATACTTCTAACTCACCATTCAACTTCAACCCCAACACTGTCCATTATTAACAATCACAATCATTTCTTAATGAATTATATTCTTCTTCAAATTTTGCATGAAATTTAACCACATCATCTAAAGAGATACTTGATGGTGAGTCATCTATCTTACCATTGAATCCTAAATTGTTGTCGACTATCTCATTCACTCTTGTTATATTGTTATCAATATTATATTCATCAATCATTTTGATTTTCGTAAACTTGTTCCTCCAAACATATTTTATAGCTTACTTGAATTTTACATTACATTCACCAATGCTTATCAATTTTTTATAGATTTCTATGGAACTATAGAGACCCATGTCCTTCTTGTAATCCTTCTCTAATAGATTCATTATGATGGAATTTTTATGTTTTGAAAATAACATTATATTTCACTTATAAACATATATAGTTGAATATTCTTCAAATATTGTTGGAAAATCCACAGTTTCAATATCTCTCACTTTTAGGCCACATAGTAATATGTAGGGTTGTATCAATTTCCTCCAACCAGAACAACTTTTCACATTTAATGAGAGAACACCTCATTATTGATTGAGTTAAGCTTATTCATTTCTTATAACAATTCTTTTATCTTTAAAGGTGAACTATCCTCTGATACCATTTTTAGGGTCATTAGTTTGATAGACCACTAAGAGCGGGGGGGGGGGGGGGGTGAATAAGTGGTTTAAATTTTCCTGGAAAAAAATTTATCTTGTTAATGTTTTTGATCATCTCATTAATATCTCATAGGATCACCGTATATATATAAATAATAATATGTAGCACAATACACCATATTTACATGGTTTGGTTCTAAGATAGTCACCTTTTCAAGTAATTTATACCCTCGAATAAGGATTATACACTATATCCATAGGTTATTACAATAGTATTTGGTTATACACCCAAAATACAATTGTACAACGACTGGTTATAATCACCCACACTAATATTGTCCTTAGTGACTAGTTAGAAACCAACATCCCAAACTCCTTTAACATCTTTTGATCCAATTATAGGGAGATATATGTCTCCTCCATGTTTCTTATTCACTAATTGAAGTTGATATTCCTCTATGAGATTTATAGATAAATTGTTCTGATATATTATACATATTCAATAAATCTAATAGCTAATAGTCATGGATTTTTGATTTTATCAGTACCTTATATTCTTAAATGAATGAGTAGGCCCTAAATTGTTAGTCAAAATATCCAGAAAAAAATTTCTTCTCTCTATTAATCAAGTCTCAACTTCTACTTATTTTCCATGTGTTATTATTTTATAAAATATTAATAGTGAACAAAATAAACTCATGTGATTTTGTAATTCAGAAGTTATTCAAATGCAATTGATACATGAATATCAAACTCAGTATCACTTCATGCATGTTCACCATGTATCCATTTGAATTACATCACACATGTAGACTGTTATCCAAATAGATTAGTCTTCCAATGCTTCATGCATAGTTAAAATAATCTTCTTGAAAACACAAATTGCTATATGACTTCACTCAACACAGCCTATTCTTATTCACCTACTTGTTTGAACCACTTCACTAAATATAGATGAATTTGTTAATATCTGAATTTAATCATTATAGAAATCGGTATTATTTTTCATGTTTGTAAAAGACAAATCCATCAAATAACTCAATATTTTTATTCATGAAACAATGTGTGTTCACAAAATCAATATCCCCATGAGATCATAAAGAACATCCCAAAAAAATCCTAGTATTCTCCACCAAATAAATATAAAATTAAGTGACTCAATATGTCTTCTTGTAGTTGTGAATCATTTAGAATCGCTCACTTATTTATTAGGTATTTCTGAATAACCAATGTTTCATCAAAAGGGTTACGAACAAGAGAATTATACTACCTCAACCCAATGAAAATAGGAATATATGTATTCTCACCTTCACATGAGTGCCCAGGGGGGATCTTCTTCATGCATGGGGTTAAAAAAAAATATCTATTATTGTTTATAAAAACAATATCAATCAAAAATAATCTCTCAAGATACTCAAAAATTATCCTGATTCTATGTTTTTATAGAAGTGTCCACCATATCTGTTTTTATATTCTTACCACCTCAAAAATTTGATTTAAATGTTGAGTCAATGTATATCTATAAATATTCAATGTTCAAGGTGCTTTAAACATCATGTGACCCAAAAAACATTGTTTTGAGGATTTTCAGAATGAGGTTCAATAATGTAAAATATTTTACATGAAAATTTTCATGTTCTCCACCCCATTCTTCATCCAAAACTCATGTTTCCATTCGAGCACCGAATTTCTTTTATAATCAATTGTATCATATTCTTGAAGTAGATTTATGCATGGATTCTGGATAATCTAACATGGATCACATCATCGAAATAAGAACCAGTGACTGTAAGGATCCCAGATATTAGTGGTACCTCAATGTCAGTTGTCTTGAGCTAACCAACATGTATGATAATGAAATATTCACATCAATTCATCTTTTAATTAACTTATTGTATTATGTTTGTACATAACATGAAAGAAAAACATTATCCAAATTTTTCCCCACTTCACCTTTTAAATACTTAATGAATGGATTAATAATACATGTCTTTCTTTTCACTGCTCGATCTATAACTATGGTATCCACACAGATACAATTCATTCACCCACATTGTGTGAGAAATCCTACTATCCCACCACTCATGCACGTCCCATGGGGACTATTTTCCCACCATGTCTACATATAGGCTTGGACATCATATAATAAATCATTATGGATGGACTTGTTAGGCCATATCCCATGTGATTACTCTACACTCTCATATATATGGTTTTGAATGATTGACATATTAGGATATAGATAGACCATATTTTATTATATCCCTTATCATATAACATAGTATAATACTAACCATACAAATTAAATACTCAATAAATTCTTCCATCCTCCTTAAATTGAATTCATCAATTTTATTCATTTTCACTCAAAATAAGTAAATATATTCATTTCTTAACATATATTCAATATTTAAATGATATTCACCTCATTTTTTTGATGAAAAAATGTTCATTTATTGGCACATATATTTGGAATTAAGAAAGTTTCAATAATTATCATAGTAAAACATGGGATTTCTTAAAAATCATTGCATCCAATTATATATTGTTATTGAATGTTATAAAGAAGAACACATCAAGTTTGTAATCTCAAGATTTTCCGATGACATGAAATGAATCTTATGAAATTTTATGAATTGATAAAAATCCTACAAGAATCATACACTATTCACTTAATATTTCTTTATGAATTAATTTTCAAATATACTGAAAAGATCAGAAAATTCATTATTCTATTCACATGGAGTATTTTTAGAAGATAATGGATAATTGTTTTAGTTTTATGACAATAGAGAGAAAAAATTTATTTTCTATATCAAGGAAGAAATCTATGTGTTATTCCTAGAAAATCATTTAGGTCCATCCAAAATTACCGTTGAATATTTTCAAGGTGATATGAAGTAGTTACTATAACTTTTGAAGAAAATGGTTAAGAAAAATACTAGTATTTTGAGAAAATACATATTGGTTTAGAAAACAAGTGTCCATGTATTAATTAAATACATTGTAGTTAAAAAAGAAAAATGATAACAGCATTGAGCATCATTTTTGAAGAAGCCTTGGAGATGTCACTACCACCAACATGAATATACCATGTCTTTTTTCTATACATTGGGTAATATTTTGTCAAAAAAAATTTAACATTATGAGATCATGGGTTTAGAAGAATATTTTTTAATTTTGAAAGAGAAATCAATTAAAGGCATAAAGTAGAACACATATTGGATTTTTTAAAGACATTAATTAAGAGGATGATAATAACTTCTAGATTTTATATTGTTTCTTGGATTCATATATGCATTTTGGATATTTATTTTTCTAAGAACACCAATCCATTTTCTAGGATATAATTCAATGGATCTATGAATTTTAGGAAAAGATTATGGATTATAATATCTTGAGTGTTTAAAAGAATTTATGGATTTTAATGTTATATATTCTATATAAGTCCATAAAACATTTAAAATGCATTATCCTGACATTATATGTAGAAAAAAATAAGTCCATCTTGGAATAAAAGAGGTAATATTATCCATTAATGTAAATTTGAGGATATGAAATATTTTTTAAAATAATGATGTTTTGAATGTGTTATATTGATATGATAACTATAAAAATGGTTCATGTTTTGGAGAAGCACATGGTGAACACATCACCCATGGAGAAAAGGTACTTAAGGATAGAGGGAGATGATAATTCATGTTTTATATACTCATTATTGACAATTTGTCAATATATTTTATCTTGTGTACTTATTCATATTTAAAAACTATCTTAATACTCTATAAAATTCATTCATTGTTAATAATATCAACGAAAACATGTTATTTGGGATAACAACCACTAGTTACCATCGTGTAGCTACCCATAATGTTTTTATAAAATGAGTAAAATTACCTTTTGTAAATGTCTTTTTCTATCCAGTTTTACTCTCCCCTATCATCATTTGTGTGGTTGATCGAGGATATGTAAACTAATTAATAATTATTGAATTTTATTTTAATAAATAAGAAATGTTTTTATTGTATATCGACAACTAATTTACACCCCACCTTACTGTTTAATGACTCTTCTGTGTTGGGTCTATTAGTAATGTTATATTAAGCCCTTACTTATTTAATTTTTTAGGAATAGAAATTAATTTTCTAGAAAAATAAAAAAAATTTGGGCTCTTAAAATAAATTTTTTTTTGTAGAATGAACGACATTTTTTGAGAAAAACATTGATAATATTTTATATTATTTCACTAAAAAATATCCAATAATTTTAAATTTTTTTTCTAGACATTTATACCCTCTTATAATATTTTTTATTCTTTGTAAAGTATTCCCATTGACTATTAGGTAACATCAAACATTCAATAATCACACATATCACTTTATGAAAAATAGCTAATAAGATCATATTTATTAAATCTAAACCCATATGAGATAAACTCAATGTATGGACAAATGGCAAGAAAACAGTTTCAATAATATCATTTGAAGCACCACCCCTTACAAAATGTTGATCCCTAATAGTTTTTAATCATCACACATATACAAAGATACATTTATTTTTTCACCCCCTCACTTGGTATCCCCATAAATTAATAATTTATTTTCATTCCCTTTACCTATGATCTAGATTCAACCTTTGAGTATTTCAATGTTATCCACATCTTTGCAACAAATTTATTGATAAACCAAGAGGATAAAATATTCTATAGGATAATATTTTTTAACTCAAAATAAATATGTGAAAAAATAGATTAAACTTCAGAGAGTGAGGGTTTTTATGTCAACTAGGGTATTTGTAAGGGTGTATCATATTTTATTTTTATTAATAATAATGTTATGAACACAAAAAATATTTATTTCACAATGTGTACATACATATATATAATTCACGTCATAAAACACATTATAAAATATAATTATTTACTCATTATACATTTACCATTACAATTTTTAATGTACGATAAAAAATATTTTTTATGTGAAGGTAAAATATAATTTATTAAAATAATTTATTATTGCGATCTATTTAGATAATTTTTTAATCTGTATATAGTTTATTATTGGATATTTATTAAACTATACATTGTTATGTTGATATTTAATATTATTATAATATGATAAATCATTCTATCAGGTATGAAATAATAATCTCACAACTCCTTGAGAATTTTTGAAATATTTTTTTGATTAAATTTAATCTTTTCTGATATTATGAATTACATGAATCACCGGATAAAACTTGTTTTATATGAAATAAAATTGTTTTTGTTCCATTGAATGATTCAAAAAGTTAATTTTTCGCTTAATTCTACACTTATATACATATATATATAATATTTTGTTACACTCTACATCGACATTGCGTGCGTTACACACAACATTGTGTTCCTACGAAACAACATTTTCTTATTATTGTTATTTAACAAATAAAATTATAAAATCACCATTAAATGTAGTAATTTCAATAGGAATAATGAAATTTTAACTATAAATTATAATGGATTTATAAAAATAAGTCATATTGAGAATAAAATATATAATTTTGGTTAGTGCCATTATATATTTGAAAATACTATTTTCCCAAATGAATTTCATTTTTATTTTCTTCTATGAACAATATTAAAATTAATTTTAGACACTGTTATAACTTTAATTTGATAAAATAAAATTCATTTTTTAAATCAAGATTTTAATAATATATTATTTTTTGTATTTTTTATTTTTCTGAAAACATCATTTTTTGGATGAATATTGAAAAATACTAAATTTTAATTCAAAACTGCTTTTTCACCTAAAATATTTATATTTTTAAATTGTAATTTAATTTTGTTTTAATGTGTAATTATATAAATATTAAATAAAAAATTCTAATTTAGGTCATTGTAAAAAAATTTCACATTGAAATTATATATAAAAACATTTCTAAATTTTAAACATTTTTATTGGAAAAACCATGTTGTCGTGACACATCTATGGGATTAATTTTAAATTATTTTCATTCAATTATGTTACTATAATTTATAAAATGGATTAAATATTTTTAATACTCATATTTTATAATTTATAATAATTTAAAATTAGTTTTTACCATAATAATTAGTGAATGTAATTAATATTAATTAAATCGTTTAAAGTAAAAATAAGATTACGTAGTGGTTAAACATTAATTAAAGGGTAAAATAACCAAGAAACGTGTCTAAAAAGAATATTGACGCAGAAATTTCGACTAAAAACATTATTGAATCAGTAAATAATAATTATTTGAGACACATTATGTAAGGAGGGTATCTAAATAGTGTATAACCATTTATATTTAAATTAATGTCACTCCTCCATTATAAAACGACACACACCCCCACACCTAATTTCACCACACCAATCGAGAAATATTTTCTCCTAAAAACCTGCCAAAATGAGCTCCCAAAATCCATCCATTCTTTTCATAACCCTCACTTTTGAATGAATTATGACCAAATAATCCCTTCGGTGAAAAACAAAAAGAGTTACTCAAAGAAGGGGCAACATCATACGATAATAACATTGTGTTTATATATTTCTCTTCTATAACACCCCAAGATTTCATAGTGTGTTATTTATTCAAAATAATTCAATAACTTGCACTACACGCAACACCGAGTTCAAGTGCACCATGACTTACCAAACAAGCCGTTCAAAAGAGGTTATGAATAATATTAACTAATTTTTAAACTTTATATAATCCTTATAATTTTAGAATCCATATTATGAGTTTCTTAGACATAATGTAAGAACAAATTCATTTTTAGTATTGCACTTTTACCAACTTTTAATAGTGAACCCTTTTTAAATACAATATTTTAAACTTTTTGACTAAATGGGGACATAAAAAATTTAAAATGAAACATCCCAAGCTTCCACGGTACGCTTTCCTTTGAATGATACAGTAGCGTGTGTTGTACGCAACTTCGAGTTCTAACACACACCACAACCAATCAAACTATTCGTTATGAATAATAATACCTACTTTTTGGAATTATATATATTTTATTTTTTAAAATGGACTTCATTTTTGGATTCGTAATATCGAATTTAGCCTAAGGTGAAATTTTGGTACTTTTCGGATAACTTTAATATTTTGATGAATAGTGAAAATTACTAAATTTTAATTAATTTTTTTTTAATAAACATAATTAATACTGATAAATTATGAATTTGAGTGGTTTTAAAGTGTATTTAGAATATATTTTTACCATTTAATATAATTTTGGTAATTTTACATAATTTTACAATTAAACCGGACATAAACAAGTGTCAATCTTTTGATAGTTATTATTTCTTAAAAACACGCTTTTTGTTTTAACAACAAGAATTAATTTTAAATTAATTTCTGCTACTTCTGTGTTTTGAATTTGGAAAAATGGATTCCATATTTGGAATCATGATGTTCAAATTGTGTAAATAGTTAACTTTTAGTTTTAGACATTTTGAATAATTATTGCGGTAAATATTTTTTTTACCATGGTTAAGGGTAAATCCGGTAAATAAGGGTTAAAAATTAATATTATAATAATACTAAATTACCCTAAAACGTGTCCTAGCCTTATAGGTTGATACATGTTCGTCCATAGGAATCTTTTGGTCTATTTTGGTACCCCATGGAGCCAGTTGTAAGTGATAGGGACACTTTATTTTAATCAAGTTAATATAAGTACAAAAATGACATATGTATATATATTTTAGAAAAACAATTTTTAAATAGGGTTATATATGCTGGATTTTCGACTATAAATATTAATAAGAAAGATAAAAATATTTCATACATGATTATATTTTATTTTAAATTTTTAGAGATTAAATAATTTAATTTATTTATGACACAATGATGATGCAGTAATTACCATAATAGTGAAAAATTAAAATAATTGATATTAAAAATACCCAAATAAATATAAGTTGAGACTTTTAATGAATTAAAAAAATTTAATAGGATAATATGACATATTAGGATTTATTTAATTAACTTTTTTCGAATTAATAATTCTGTTATGAGTTTCTCAAAAATCAACTATTGAATAGTGTCAAAATTGACATAAAAGAGTTTTTAAACAAAATATTATATTATGAATTGATATTAAATTCCTAAAAATCTAAGGTTCGGAAAAGAGACTTATATCATGATATTTATATCATTAATGGACCACTTGGGGGTCTCTTAGATGTATATGGTATGTTTATTAACTATATAATATAAAAATACAAAGAGACATTGTAAAATTGAAACTAATTAACTTAGAGTTAATACTTAAAGATAAGGTTAATATAAGTGCTCAAACCTGTCTAAATTCTATTGGTTGAATTGTTTTCGACCTATCCCCACCTCAAACCTTGAATAATAAACTTTGGAGCCATTATAAACCGAATATGAATTTATTATAAATTAATATTTCTATCTTTTCCAAAGGTTCACCTCACCCCTCTTATAAAAGGGCACTACTCCTTCCCATTTATTCACACCATAAAAGCCTTTTGGTTCGGCCAAACTCTGCCCAAATACTCTCCCAACTTCCCTCACTACAACCTAGAGGCCTTAGTTTGATCAGAAAGTCACCCTACGGAGCCCTTTTGATCAAATCAAAAGGAAGAACCCAAAGAAGAGGTAATGATTTCACCAACCTTTTCCAAGTTCCTTTCTTCTTCCACTTCTTCTTCCTTTGTTGTTACCATTCTAAAATAATAACTCCAGTATCATATATATATTGTGATGTTATTATAAATATGGTACAACTATATTCAGTATTCTATCCACCCTTTGAATAACATGTCACCATACGTGCGTACGTACGGCTTACCGTCTCCACGTCGTGGTGTAATTGTTACTCAATATATTATTATTTGTATGGGTATAATAATAATATTTAACTCATGTAAATAATAAATATAACATTTTAATGATTCTGTATATATCATATAACAACCATTTATATATTATTTTAATATCAAAATAATGATATTGTCTCCCGTGCGTACGTACGGACTATCGTCTCCACGAACGCGATGAGATTTATTCTCCATCGTATCCATTCAAGTATAATTATCATTTGATGTTTTAAAAATGATGTTTAGGGACTTGATATAATTATGGATATGAATAATATACAACCTATCAATTACAAACATGGCTTACGTAACAAAACATATAAAAGAAAACGAGTAAGTTAACACCCGAAACAACGATAATACTAAGATATTATTATCAAATCAATGTTAAAAGATAATATATAATATCATATTAATGCATATGATTCTTGTATAATTTAATAACAATTATTTCACCATTATATAGGAGGTTAACCTACCCCAACCAATGAAAAGTACAAGGTAAGGGTTATTTCACAATCTCTTCATTATATGTGGTTGTTTATACGTAATAATCTACTGGTATCTCTTTATCATCCACATCCATGTTTCTTAAAAATGTATTTCAAAACATTTTTTACTATTTACAAAGAATATGGGTTAATTTCATTTATACCCATATGTGTTTTTAAAGAAATCTTTCTGTCGTTTTCCAAACAAGGCACTTTTTACCTTTTGACAAATTTAAGGTAAGTGTGTTTTTTTAACTTATACGGCGGGTGTGGCTATTTACTGCCGTTATAAAATTGTAAAGCTTACCATAAAATCTTACAAGGTTATTTTCAAATTAAATGTTTTATTTTATAATTATGTGACTTTTAAATGATTTTAAAATGAATATTCTAAGAATTTCGGAAAGGTACTCTTTATCAAAATCATAATTTTAAATGTTTTAAAGATTTATCATTATAAATCTTTTTAATTAATGTCCATGTATTCAAAATGGGTTTTAAGGATTTATTTAAATGGACATGAATGTTTTTAAAATGTTAATTCCTTTCAAAAGTGTCAAAGTGGTATGGGACACTTTGATTCAAAAATCTCTTTTTAATTACTTCCTTTATAAATGTGTGACTTTTAAATGATTTTAAAAAAAGAGATATTTCTCTAAAAAGTGTTTTTATTTCATCTATGTCAACATCCATTGATGGATTTTATTCTTATTTGAAGTTGATTTATTATGATACAAAACTTTTATATTGTATTGAAGGTTTTGTGATATGTTTGACTATGGATGTGCTATTTTTATGCCATTCATAGTTTATGGTGAAAGTATTGACATTTCGTATTCTAGTTTTAATATGAATGTTTATGTTATGTTTAAACCTTTTCATATGGGAATGCATTGGACATAATATGTTATGGGTGGATCCCGCTATAGATCTTTGATGCATCGGTAGTTCTCATGAGACAAACTAGTGTCTTGGCACATGGCCTTGGAAAAATCTTATTTGTAGTCTTGGCACGAGGCCTTGGATATGTGGTTATGATAGTCTGGCATTATGAATTCCATAATTATGAAAGTGGTTATTGATATTGCATGTGATTATTCGATTAGTAGAATATCCATGTGAATAAGTAAATGGAATTATTTCATTTTACTTTTTCCATACTATGTTGAAGTTCAAGTTTAAAAGGATTTTGTTTTAGTTATACATTGCCTTAAATGTTTATTCTTATTTATGAATGTTTCCGCTATATTTTTATCCTTACTGGGCATTTGAGCTCACCCCTATTCTATGTTTTATTTTTTCTCAGGATGTGAAGAAGTAAGTTATGAATGGCCTGTAGGGATAGTATGTGGGGATATGAGTGTGGAATATGGAGACTATGTTGTTGTGGTAGTTTTTCACTTTATGATGTAATGTAAAACTTTATTAAAATATCTACTGTTTCCAAGGATACTAAACCAATCGGTCTTTCTAGATTTGATCTTTCTTGTGATCATGCCAATGTTATGTAATAATGCACCGACTCTGGGTAACTGGGGTCGAGGCGTTACAGTTGGTATCAGAGGTAGTTTAGTACAAACCGTGGAAATTAGATTTAGGTAAACTCTGATTAGAGAACATATACCTAAGATGAACTTTGAGGATTAGTATAGAAGAACTTCCTAGAATTTTGGTATTGTAGAGATTTTGTGAGTTTTCCGGGAAATACATCCCTGTCTGGATACGAGCAGGTAGAGGCGGCTCTGGCACATATATACCTAGGGGTAAAACCCAAAAACACCGCTTTGAGCTAGACTCGAACGGGAACTGGCGCACGACAACGAGCCTTGCTGCACTCTTGGTTACGACACTCCTGGGGGATATGCTTAGGATAATTCTCATTTTCTTTACAAACCATTATTAAGGGTTTATGAGTATATACATCTTCAAAGGAGACATTTTTATGATTATGGATTATATTCATAAACTATTTAATTTATGTTATGTGTTTTACAAGTTTGGGATTAGGTATTGTTATTCATAAACTAATCTAGTGTATGTCATTGTTTAGATATGGCACCCAGTAGAAGGAATGATAACTCCAGCAATGCACATAATCCAAAGAGAAAGAAGGATCATATCTTTCATAGTCTTAAGATAGAATTTATAAGAGAAATAGTCTCCCATGTATTATAATCATATGAATAAATAATATCATGTGTTTATAAGATAAGTAAAGTTTTTACTGAGTCCTATGGCTTTGAAGGGAAGAAAGAGAAGAAAAGGATGGAAGAGAAAAAGATGGATAAAGGGAAGAGGGAAAAGAAGAATTTTCCCATATGTGAAAACTGTGGGAAGAAACACCCTGGAACTTTTCTGAAAGGAATGGGAGTTTGTTATAAGTGTGGAGGAAAAGGGCACAAAGTACGTGACTGCAAGGGTAAGAAAATGGTTTCAAATGTACAATGCTTCATTTGCAAGGAGTTTGGACACTATGCGAACCTATGTCCCAGTCATCAAACCATGCCGTAAATGATGCTATTGGATAATAATCAAGTTATGATACTACCACAGATGAAGAGGAATGATTAGAGTTCTTATGTTGATTATTTCAATTTAGTGTTGTATCAACAATGTACTTGTTATAATAATTATGGAGTATATAAGGATTGTAATGCAGTACTATTTCATTAAGGACTTGAGATTGTGTGGAACAATGAAAAGTGACTCAATAGCAGGATAAATTTTTGTATAATATATGGTTGAGAGAATGATAAACCATAATATAGATCTGATACCGAGGTAGTGATTTTGGTGTAATACATGATTTATTTGGATAAATTATATTGGATATTCTTGACTACCTTGAAATTGATTAATGATTTGTATATTCCATCATTGTTGGGGTTTAATATTTTTTTTGATTGATGAAGTATATCCAGCATTCTATATGGAATAAGGGAGCATGAATGTAATCAATAAGGAATATGGTAATTCAGGATGTTTCAGTGTATTAAAAGAATACATGATGAAGGTATTCATATGCTATTACGTGGTAAAAAGGATCTACATTATGTTTAACTTCCTTATAAATTTTGGACTGTGAGTTTGGACAGATGTATTTCGGATAGTTCTAGTTTGGATTATTTTGGATTGCCATAAAAGGACAGCCCAGAGGTCGGGCGGCAACCTGTCACGTCCGGAAAGGCCGCGAGACGTGAACCGACAACCGAAGGGCGACAAGTGTGTATCACCTACCACTGGCCCACGAGATGTCCTGGATTAAATAATGCAGTTTTTTTAAAAGATCTGGTAGATGAATTATAAATTCGTTTATTTTGGAAACCTGTATGAATAGTATAAATAGAATTTTTTTACGTTCTATTATCTTTTAGAGTGAAAGACGAGTTTGTGGATAAAACTCTAATTATAAAGTAAGTATATCTCCTTTTTATATTATCCAATCTCATAAATAAATTCCTCAACATTAAGAAAAGGAACTTAGAACAAAAATGTTGTCCTAGATGGTGCCTTAAATCATCACTAATTTATGGCTTTGGGATTGTTGGCCTTTTCATAGCCATGTTCTCTACCACTCTCCATCAGATAATTAATGGTTAGATTTCTCTTCCATATCCATATTTTTCTACATGGAACCTCAGTATGTGTTATTTTCGGTAATCTTCATACATTCCACTCTTTATTTTAAATAGACGCCTCATTAATACATTTTTCGATGTGGGATTTCAACTAAGATATTTTGAAACGTCAAAAATGTGTTATCCTAATACCTTATGTTTTGTTGAATCGATGTTATTTTAAATTATCATAGATTGATGAATTTAAGGACCTCAATTTTAAACTTTTTTGTGATTGATGACCTCAATATCGACCTATAAATATTTACGTTTTTCCTCCAATTATATGTCTCTAATTGCCACCAATGTTCTCCTAATCGAGATCATAATTTGGTGGTGACCCTTTCATTTCTCTTTTCCTCATTTTAAGGATAAATTTTAGTAACCCAATTTCCGATGTGGGTTTTCCCACAAAGATTTTTTTTATTTTCAACCATTTATTTTCGAAGAACAATTTCAAATTGCGAGGAAGCAATTTATTTAAGGAGAGGAGAATGTAACACCCCAAGATTTCATAGTGTGTTATTTCTTCAAAATAATTCAATAACTAGCACTACACGCAACACCGAGTTCAAGCGCACCATGAATTACCAAACAAGCCGTTCAAAAGAGTTTATTAATAGTATTAACTAAATTTTAAACTTTATATAATCCTTATAATTTTAGAATCCATATTATGAGTTTCTTAGACATAATGTAAGAACAAATTCATTTTCAGTATTGCACTTTTACCAAATTTTAATAGTGAACCCTTTTTAAATACAATATTTTAAAATTTTTTACTAAATGGGGACATCAAAAATTGAAAATGAAACATCCCAAGCTTCCACGGTATGATTTCCTTTGAATGATACAGTAGCATGTGTTGTACGCAACTTCGAGTTCTAATACACACCACAACCAATCAAACTAGCCGTTATGAATAGTAATACCTAATTTTTGGAATTATATATATTTTATTTTATAATATGGATATAATTTTTGGATTCTTAATATTGAATTTAGCCTAAGGTGAAATTTTGGTACTTTTCGGATAACTTTAATATTTTGATGAATAGTGAAAATTACAAAATTTTAAATAAAAACAGCTTTTTTAATCAAAATAATTAATAGTGATAAATTATGAATTTGAGTGTCTTTAAAGTATATTTAGAAAATATTTTTACCATTTAATATAATTTTGGTCATTGGACATAATTTTACAATTAAACCGGACATAAACAAGTGTCAATCTTTTGATAGTTATTATCTCTTAAAAACACGCTTTTTGTTTTAACAACGGGAATTAATATTAAATTAATTTCTGCCACTTCTGTGTTTTGAATTTGGAAAAATGGATTACATATTTGGAATCAGGATGTTAAAATTGTGTAAATAGGTAACTTTTATTTTTAGACATTTTGAATAATTACTGCAGTAAATATTTTATTTACCATGGTTAAGGGTAAATCCAGTAAATAAGGGTTAAAAAATAATATTATAATAATACTAAATTACCCTAAAACGTGTTCTAGCCTTATTGGTTGATATAGTTTCGGCCATAGGCATCTTTGGGTAGATTTTTGGACCCCATGGAGCCACTTGTAGGTGATAGGGACAATTTATTTTAATTAAGTTAAAATAAGTACAAAAATGACATAAGTATATATCTTTTAGAAAAACAATTTTTACATAGGGTTATATATGTTTAATTTTCGACTATAAATATTAATTTGAAATATAAAAAGATTTAATACATGATGATATTTTTTTTCAATTTTTATATATTAAATAATTTAATTTATTTATGACACAATGATGATGCAATAATTACCATAATAGTGAAAAATTAAAACAATTGATATTATAAATACCCAAATAAATATAATTTGAGACTTCTAATGAATTAAAATAATTTCATAGGATAATATGACATATTAGTATTGGTTTAATTAACCTTTTTTAGAAGTAATAATTCTGTTATGAGTTTCACAAAAATCAACTATTGAATACTATCAAAATTGACATAAAAGAGTTTTTAAACAAAATATTATATTATTAATTGATATTAAATTCCTAAAAATCTAAGGATTGGCCAAGAGACTTATATCATGATAGTTGTATCATTAATGTACCACTTGGGGGTCTCATGGATGTATATGGTATGTTTATTAACCATATAATATAAAAATACAAAGAGACATTGTAAAAGTGAAACTAATTAACTTAGAGTTAATACTTAAAGATAAGGTTAATATAAGCGCCCAAACCTTTCTAAATTCTATTGGTTGAGTTTTTTTAGACCTATCCACACCTTAAACTCTGAATAATAAACTTTGGAGCCATTAGAAACCGAATATGAATTTATTATAAATTAATATTTCTAGGTTTTCCAAAGGTGCCCCTCACCCCTCTTATAAAAGGGAACTCCTTCTTCTCATTTCTTCACACCTTAAAAGCCTTTTGGTTCGGCCAAAAATTTCCCAAATACTCTCCCAACTTCCCCCACAACAACATAGAGGCATTAGTTTGATCATAAAGCCAACCTAAGGAGCCCTTTTGATCAAATCAAAAGGAAGAACCCGAAGAAGAGGTAATGATTTCACCACCATTTTCCAAGTTCCTTTCATCTTCCACTTCTTCTTCCTTTGTTGTTACCATTATAAAATAATAACTCCAGTATCATATATATACTTTGATGTTATTATAAATATGGTACAACCATATTCATTATTCTATCCACCCTTTGAATAACATGTCTCCATACGTGCGTACGTACAGCTTATCGTCTCCACGTCGTGGTGTAATTGTTATACAATATATAATTATTTTTGATGGGTATAATAATGATATGTAACTCATGTAAATAATAAATATATCATGTTAATTATTCTGTATATATGATATAACAACCATTTATATATTATTTTAATATCAAAAGATTGATATTGTCGCTCGTGCGTACGTACGGACTACCGTCTCCATGAACGCGATGAGATTCATTCTCCATCGTATCCATTAAAGTATAATTACCATTTGATGATTTAAAAAGGATGTTTAAGGACTTGATATAATTCTGGATATGAATAATATACAACCTGTCCATTACAAAATGGCTTACGTAACAAAACATATAAAAGAAAACGAGTAAGTTAACACCCGAAACAACGATAATAATAAGATATTATTAACAAATCAATGTTAAAAGATCATATATAATATCATATTAATGTATATGATTCTTGTATAATTTAATAACAATTATTTCACCATTATACAGGAGGTTAACCTACCCCAACCAAGGAAAAGTACAAGGTAAGGCTTATTTCACAATCTCTTCATTATCCGAGGTTGTTTATACGTAATAATCTACTGGGATCTCTTTATCATCCACATCCATGTTTCTTAAAAATTTATTTCAAAACATTTTTTACTATTTTCAAACAATATGGGTTAAAGTCATTTATACCCATATGTGTTTTTAATGAAATATTTCTTTCGTTTTCCAAACAAGGCACTTTTTACCTTTTGACAAATTTAAGGTAAGAATGTTTTTTAACTTATACGGCGAGTGTGGATATTTACCACCATTATAAAATTGTCAAGCTTACCATACAAGCTTACAAGGTTATTTTCAAATTAAATGTTTAATTTTATAATTATGTGACTTTTAAATGATTTCAAAATGAATATTCTAAGAATTTCGGAAAGGTACTCTTTATCAAAATCATAATTTAAAATGTTTTAATGATTTATCATTCTAAATCTTTTTAATTAATGTACATGTCTTCAAAATGGGTTTTAAGGATTTATTTATATAGACATGAATGTTTTTAAAATGTTAATTCCTTTCAAAAGTTTCAAAGTGGTATGGGACACTTTGATTCAAAAATCTCTTTTTAATTACTTCCTTTATAAATGTGTGACTTTTAAATGATTAAAAAAAAGAGATATTTCTCTAAAAAGTGTTTTGATTTTATCTATTTCAACATACTTTGATGGATTTTAATCATATTTTAAGTTGATTTATTATGATACAAAACTTCTATATTGTATTGAAGGTTTTGTCATATCTTTGAATGTGGATGTGCTATTTTTATACCATTCATAGTTTATGGTGAAAGTATTTACATTTCGTATTCTAGTTTTAATATGAATGTTTATTTTATGTTTCAACCTTTTCATATGGGAATGAATTGGACTTAATATGTGACGGGTGGAGCCCTCTATAGCTCCTCGATGCATCGGTATGTCTCATGTGACAAACTAGTGTCTTGGCACAAGGCCTTGACAAAATCTTATTTGTAGTCTTGGAACTAGACCATGGATATGTGGTTATGATAGTCTGGAATTATGCATTCCATCATTATGAAAGTGGTTATTGATATTGCATGTGATTATTCGATTAGTAGAATATCCATGTGAATAAGTAAATGACATTATTTCATTTTACTTTTTCCATACTATGTTGAAGTTCAAGTTTAAAAGGATTTTGTTTTAGTTATACATTGCCTTAAATGTTTATTCTTATTTATGAATGTTTCCACTATATTGTTATCCTTACTGGGCATTTGAGCTCACCCCTTTTCTATGTTTTATTTTTTCCCAGGATGTGAAGAAGTAAGTTATGAATGAACTGCAGGGATATTATGTGGGGATATGAGTGTGGAATATGGACACTATGTTGTTGTAGTAGTTTTTCACTTTATGATGAAATGTAAATCTTTTTGAATATATCTAGTGTTTCCAAGTCTACTAAACCAATCGGTCTTTTGATATTTGATCTTTCTTGTGATCATGTCAAAGTTATGTAATAATACACCGACTCTGGGTAACTGGGGTCGGGGTGTTACATTCACACTTAAAGTATTCTTATTTAATGATTATATAATAATATATGTATCATAAATAAATTGATATTTTTTTAGTTTATGGGTTCTACCTACACTCACACACACTTCCATAATATGGGATATACAATCATCATTCATGTGTATGACAAACTACCACCTTGCAAACCGATACCGCTCATTCTTCCATTTCCACCTTTCAAGGTTGGAATTAATGATGGAGTTAATATATTTATTTGATATATAGGATATAAATTATTTAATTATTATTCTAAAATTATAATATTAAACATACCTTCATGCTTTCCATATCTTATAAATATGATAACTTCATTTGTGGATGTGTATACTCCCGCCTCATCAATGTGATGTGATTCATTTACACTTTACATGGAATGTGTTAAGTATTTCTTAAGTAAATTTATATTTTATATATGAAATAATAATTCTACTATAATTATATTATATATATACATATATTTCCTTTACATTATAACTTTCAATACAATAATAATTTGAAAACAACGTTCATTCATACGAACGAACAACTGTGCCCATGAACGGTGTATTCCATTTCATATTAATAGAATTTATAGATTATTATTAATATTTATTTTAATTTTACATTTAAATTGTTTTTTAAATTAAAATATTATTTAAATAATTATCTAAGTATGAGTATTAAGAATAACAAGTCAAAATATATATAAAAAGCAAATCTGATATTACCAGAAAGCAATATTAATAGAAAATTATTAATAAACAAGAAATATAAAGCCATAAAAAATAATATATGGTATGATATATAATAATAATGTTCTTTGGTATATGTATAATATATTTATACATATTATACAGTAGTTTTACCATATATAAACAATGTCAAGACTTAAGGTAAGGGTTTTATCATCTCATTTTTGTTTCTGTGACATATACACTATATTCACCACTTATTCATGTTGTGTGGTGAATATACATATCTATAAAATGTTATATCATGAATTTAACTTATTTAATGATATTAAAATATTCAATTGATGTTGTTTTTTTCTTGTGGTTGATGATTCAAAAGTCACTCAAGTGGAAATGGGATATCTAGTCTCACTATTATTTATGCGAGACCTATGCTTTATTCCCCACTAATTTATTTTGTGTTTTGTATGTACTACACATGAATTTATTATATTATAATTATATTTATATTTATGGTTATTTACATATTCATTTTTTTATATCACTTTCATGGGGTATGTGGCTGAAAAATCCCCATGTTGGTAATGTAATGTTGTCTCAACTTTCCTTCATTGAGAAAAATGCCATGTCATACACTTATATTCTTTTATGAGGTGTATATAATTCCCTTTGACATGTTATATCATTAATATATAGCTTTTCATGTTATATTACGATTTATTTAATGTTATTAATTTATGGGGAGTATGATTCAACGTTTCCAAAGTGGTAACAATTTATTGCTACATTGTCATCATTTATTGAGATTGTTTATGATTACGCTTCCATTGAGGAAATATTAAGACCCATATCTCAATAAATAGAGTTAATATTATTCAACACTAGTTATTAATGATATATTAACATAATGTTGTAGTTTTTACTATCATTGGTACTTAAGATGATTAATTTCTTTTTATGAAAATGGTAAAATATTTTCCTCTTTTGTCAGAAATATTATTTATTAAAAAACTATGTTTTCAAAAAAATGGTTTCAATTTTTTTTAAAATTTATATTAAGTGGCTTTTTAATGAAAGTTATATTAATGAAATTTTTATGTCATATTTTGTTTAAAATATTTTTAAAAGCATCCTTTATAAGTCTTCAAGGTTACTTTCAAATACAAATGTTTTCAAAATATCATATCTTTCAAAATTCAATTCTTAATGTTGAAAGAAATATTTCTCAAGAATTATTTAAACACTTTTTAATGATTAATTCATAATTTTTTAATGAGGTTTTTAGGGAAGAGGATTCTAAAATTTTTATATTATTACTTTCATTATGAACCAATCCATGTGATCTTATAATGTCCTTCTCCTTCTAATATGTCATCTTTTGATATAGTTATACTTTAATAGGGATATAGTCCATACATACCAATCATATCCTTTCTATGAATGTTCTATGTTTTTATAGCCTATTGTTTATTGATGTCTTTTTTTCATGGTTAAATCATGTTTCAATGATATTTACTTGAAACCCATTTCTCTTCTATAGGTTATAACATGATAAATGATTATGAAAACTGCTAAGATACATGGTTTATTCTAGGATTAAATTATTATGAATCCTATATTTTTTTCCACAGGCTATGATATGATGTCTCTAAAACCCATATCTTTTTCTGGTTCTATATATGATGAATGTTTTTTTATCTTTTGGAACCAGTATTTATTATTTCATTATGTAAATACTGGGACCCACATATCTATCGAATGTGTGGGGTAATGTTAATTGTTATATAATCTCATAGTTTATATGAGTTATTTCCCATGATCAAAACAATAGGGTTCTCAGGAGGTTATCTCAAGCCTAAAAGATGAGGGTACAAGGTAGGAATCTTAATCTTCAAATAATAGGGTACAAGGGAGGGAATACCAAGCATGAAACTAGAGTTTATATGGGGTGACATCCCATGCTCAAATCAATGGGGTACACAAGAGGACATCCCATGTTGGAAAAAAGAGGATATATGGGAGGCATACTAATCATGAAACAAGAGGGTAAATGGTAAGGTATCACAATGCTGAAATAACAGGGAACATAAGAGGGCATCCATGCTCAAAACAAGAGTGTAAATAAGAGGGTATTCGAATCCCAAAGAAGGTAAATAGGTGATTATCCAAAGGAAAACATTTGATTAAGGTATTGGTGGATATCCTAGACATTTAATTTTTATACTTATGTGTATTCCATAGATTCTATGACTTATTCCTATGTTAGTATCTCATGGATTATGGTCTATATTACCTTATGATTCCTAACTTATGAATTTCCAATATTTATTCAATAAATTATGTATACGATCTCTAATATGTTTTAACTGTCTTCAATTGTTAATATAATGTTCTCATACACTTATGCTCACGTTATCATTATATATCCAATTTATTTACCTTTTTTATGCATATGAGCTTAGCATTTATTATCTTTACTTCCCCAGGTTATGAGAAAAGTTTATAAGTAGAAGTACTAATTGAGAAGATCTTTGTGGGAAACAATGTTGATGTTTAATGAAGTTAAAATATTTTGTTCCATGTCTCCAAAACTCCAGACTATTATAGTTCTCGTGCATGTATTATTGTAATTTGATAAATATTCATCTAAATTTATTTAATATCTATGTTTTTTAAGACTGGGTTACTATAAATCTAGTTTAAAAAACAAATATTAGTTTTTCAAAAAAATATAACATTAATATAAAATGTATTTTTATTTTAAAATTTATTCTATTGTAATTTTATATTCAGCTTAACCAAATTAATAATTTAGTTTTTATCTTCTTGTGAAAATAATGTGGAATTTTTTTTAAGAAAATATATAAAAAAATAAGATATTATATCATATAGTAAATCTAACATATAATGACTTTTATTAATTAAAAGTAATTGTAGAAAAATATAAATGAAATTTTTATATCAATTAAATTCTTCTTAAAGATTTACAATATTTATCTTGGAACTAAATATTTCAATTTATTGTTGTTATATATTGAGTGATATGTTTTTATTTTAATTTATTTTAAAATAATAGTTTAAATTAATGTTGGGTTTTAAATCATATTATTATATTTTTATCTAACTTGAAATATGATACAATATAAAAATATATAACATATATTAAATTATAATATATTAAAAATATCATATATTTTCTATTTTAGATCAATTTTTCATTTTGAAATTAAATTCTTGATCATTAAAGACTGAATATCTCTAAAAACACCATTGTATTTTTCGTATGAATGGGTAATCATTATAATATATCCAGAAAATATGTGAAGGATTATTTTATTTTTTTCTTATACATATATCATTATATAAATATTTATTTCCATGTTCATAAGTACTTCTTATAGCTAAAATTGTCTTCTCTGAAGGCTTAACACTCAACCCGAAAGAGGTTACTCAAAGAGCAAGGTTAGGGTTACAGACATAACAATTATATTCTTATTTAAATATATCCCTTTCTAAATCTATTTTTGTAAATCTATTTTTTTATTTTATGATATTATTCATATTTTAGTAACTAAATTTTGGTCCGTTATTAATAATGTATCACTATATCCTTCAAAATGATCCTATTTCCCTAGTTTTTGCAACGTCAAAATACTAATTTTTCAAAAACAATTTCCTTTCAATTCAATTATCACTTTAATAATTTCAAAAATGTATGTTTTAATTAATAATATACCTAAATATTTAGTTTATTTATAATTTAATGTTTTATAATACATAAATATTATTTGTGTGTTCACTTATTTTAAACTCTTTTAAAAAAGTAGTCCCCATGGGGGATTTAACCAATCTAAGTGAATTATGATGATGCAATGAAATTAATTATTTCATGTATATTATTTAGAAATATTTTTATTATTTAATATAAAAATAACATTCAAATAATTTTATGATAACAATTCTAAAATGGTAATGTATCCATCATAAGAATGAATTTAAAATTAAGTAATCATTGTTATTTTTAACTTTAATAATCATGAATATTGAGAACGATTCATTAAATGACAACTATCTCAAGACCTATTGAAATATTTACCTTATATAATGACATAAAAAAACAAAGATATTTATGTAGATAATGGTACAAATTTAATATATCTTTTACTGTTACCATTGTACTAAAACTATTTTGTAACTATGGACAAGTCATCCTAAACATGTTTACATAAGAAACATTATTCTAATAAATAAATAATACATGATAAAAAATAAATTAAATGGAATAAAAAGAGAGTTATAAACAATGTAAATAATTAATAAAATTCAATTATTCAAGAATATAGAAGATCTATGAATCATTAAGGTATATAAGGAAATGGATTTTTATTCGTTTACATTAAATGTTTTGAAGACATTATCTCAACTATCAATCTATATAAGGTTTTAAGAATATTATTTCTCATATTCTTATTGAACTTTTCCAATAACCTATATTTCAATTTCATTTTCCCCTCAATTTTTAATTGGATATCCTCATCTTCTAAATTCATTTTATTTTTATAGGTTAACTGAAATTCTTCTTCTTATGTGTCAAAATACAAATTTTTATGAGTTTTATTAATGAAATGCTTAAATAAATTATACTATGTGACTTATTAATGATTTGTTTCATGGAATTTATAGAAAAATATGTATGGTCAATGGATGTATCCCCCAATGAATGAATTACTGATTTATAGTCAAGATAAATGATGTACCAATTATTTTAATACAATTTATTACTTTACGAGTTATTGTATGTACTTGGTTAAATGTTATTCCATTGAAAAGATGATTCGAAAGGGAGATAATGAATATGATATCTCAATATGGGTTCAATATTACTCTAATATTTCTATAAGATTTATGGTTAATATTTGAATGTCATGGAAAAATAATTTGATCTAATAAATGATAGGAAAAATATTGGATTTTGTTGATTTTGTAGAACTCTAAACCGAAAATCACTGTGAATTCATGTCATAAAATATTTTATAAAATTCATATAAATAAGAGATGGTTATGTTTTTGTATTTATAGTTGTTATAAAATAAGGGAATAAATATCATTAAATGTTAGGATTTTATCAGTATTTTATAATTAAATATTTTTAGAAACCTTGATGGTTTTATATGTTTGGTTTTGATCATAAATTAAAATGTATAGATACCATTTCAATATGTAATATGACATGATTTTATGTTGTCAAATGACATTTTGTGATTAATTTACAAGGATTTTTGAAGAATATTTTATTTTTGTGTAGATAAACAGTATGGCTACTATATGATTTGAAATCAAGTAAATTATGGTCATTTTATCAAGAATAATTAGTTATTTGGGGAAAATAAATTTAAAAACATAGATTACTTTAGGGGTTGAAAATTGATTTGATGACAGGGTGATTAACATTTTTTAAAGATGTTTGTTGTATTTTTATGAGAATACACGAATAAGGTATACTTGAATAATTTAAGTTTTATAATGTGAATTTTAGTTAAAATGATTAATATCATATATGGGATAAATATTTAGTTAATTTTTGGGATAATAAAGAATATAATGGTCATCAGTTTTGGGTTCAGGAATTTAGTATGAATGTTTTACAAGATTAATGAAATCAAATAACTTTCAGGGGAAATTTCATGTTTATCTTTATAGAATGCATGTGATCTAGTTTTTCATGACTTCTGTATTTTGAATTTTATGTGTAGAATTTTTTATAATTTGTAGAGTTTATTTTTTATGGGGTTTTGGTTATGATGAATAAAGAGATAAAAGATATGGAAACCTAGGTTCTCTCAAAAGATATATAAATTTAACTGAATGTTTCATATGACAAAGTTGTGGTATTATTTATTAAATTTAATGTTTGAATATCATAGGATTAATTATTATTATGATCCTATATTGGAATTTTATTGGATGATGTCATTAGTCATAATGACCATTTCGGTTTTAGTAAAATGTTGGAATGTAAGAGGAATAGTTTACCATAAATTCCATTATTTAATTTATACCACTACCCCTTAGTTGATATCATGATCCATTAATGGATGGTTATTGAATATCAGGAAATAAAAATTTATCTTTGGAATTCAATATTTGTAATATGAAGTGATTATATTGTTCAAACTCATCAAAATAGAAAACGAAAGGATAAAATTAAACCTAGGGAATGGAAATAATTCAAGAAAAATCCTTTATTTCATACTATGTAACTCAATGGAATAATAAATCCAAAAAATCATGATGTGGAGGAATAATCTAATAATTTTTTATATAAAACCTCATAATAATTTGAAGGTATGGATTTAGAAACACATTCACATGATTTAGTTATATTATATTAGAGAGAAACATAAATGTTTTAGATTATATATTATATGAGATGAATTCACTAATCATTATTGGTGAGAAAAATTTAAAAAAACATTGGTGATGAAATAGATATCATGAGCCTCATGATTAATAATATTTAACCCATGAAAAATGTTTCACATGTGTGAATCAAGTTGTGTCCAAAGAGGAATAATTTTATATAGGGTTTTTAATATTGAGTGTAGGTTCCGTTTCAATTTGAAAATAAAGATCAATTGTGATTCTATTTTAATATAATTAAAATGGTGTTGTAATTATTTTTTGAAAATAATTTTATACCGTTAGATATTCCAACACCTTACCTATTAAATCATGATTAATTTAATTTTAATTATCCTACACCCCCACTAACTCATTGAAACAAGAATTATTTTTTTTCTAATATTATTTCATTTAAATAAAAATATGAAATATTCACTACAATACCGTCTCTCACATATAAATGTAATTAGAAAAATTTTATTACATCTAAATCAACCAAATAAACTCCCATATATGGGAAATGAAGAAAATCTATGAGTCCAGTGTGTGAATCCTTAGAATAAGAGATGGTAGTATTGAATAAAATAAAATTGAATATATTTCCTACTATTTGTAATAAATAAAAAATTATAACAAGACCAAATATAAGTTAATTGGTCAATTAAGAATAATAATTAATTGACATGGGCTGGGGGAAATATCATTTTCATTACCAATATGGTTTTGTGATCTATAACTAGAGGAATTATGAAAATACAAGGAAAATATTTCCATCCAATAGTTATTCAATATCACAAATACCATCGTCCCCATTAATAGTGAAGATCCCATAATTTTTATATAGTAAGGGAAATTTTTTTATAATATCTCTAACTAAATAAGATTAATATTAGAATTTCACTAGAAGCATGATCAAACATGTTTATGGAATGAAAACCATTTTTATTCTAGAATGAGTGACATCGCCCCTTGATGCTTTTGTGATCATCAAGTCATTTAGTTCCAATAAATTCACCTTCTTTGATTGAATATATGTGTAAAAATTTATAAGTTTACATACCCAAAAGTTTATTTTCCTAAATATTCCCTTTATTTCCCATTATCTTCATCACCATCAATTATTCTATGAGCACTTCATAGAATCATGGGATAATTTTATGTGATTTTGGAATACTTGATGAATTAAATTTGTTTCAAGTCACTCCTTATTTATTTATAAAATTATATATTTTAATTCATATTGGCATTTTAAATCATGAAATTTCACTATGTACAAAAAGTTACAAATTATTGTTTTGGAATATATGATCTTATGTGTCATTTTCCTTAGAGAAAAATTTTCTAATGTATCATTATTTACTATTATCACAATATATACAATATTACATATCTATATTCTCCTGAGAAATAATGGTATGTATCATTCCAAACATTAATAAATATTTACATATGATCTTCCCTAGGAAAATATCTAATATAGTAACTCTATTAGGTAAAATATCATCTGGAGGCCACGTTTTATCTAAAAAATATATCACCTTTGATCCTTTCAAGGAAAAATATGTTACGTATTAGCTTCATAAAATTTGAAAATGGAAGGATGTTATTCATGGTCAATGTCCATTAAAAAACCACATTTATAATCATCTCTTAAATCACTATAGGAAAAGACTTTATGTATCACCCAATGAGCATAAAAAATGCAACATATCTCTTAAATAATGAAAAAATGTAACATATAACTTCAATTATTCAAAATATATTTCATATGAACGCTCCATATGGAAAATATTCAAATTACACGTAATCCTCAAAATTATGAAACGTATGAATATCAAGGAAGGTAGTATTCTATTTTTTGGCTTTAATATGTAATTTCTAGGTGTTATTACATATAATGCTTCAAAAAATATCTTGACCAGTTGATTTATGATAAAAATGAACAAAACTAAATTAACATTGGATTTATTCACATAAATTAAAAAATTAATTAATCAATGAAAAAATATATGATTATGACAATTTTTTATTTAAAATTTTAACCAAAAAAACATTGTAATATTGAATCAAAATATTATTAAGTAGTTGAATTTTTTTTTGAAAAATACATAATCATAATATAAAATTTTAAAAGTTCTATCATGACCACTCACACTCACATAAAAAATGTTTTCCCTCATGTTTATAAGTCTTCCACTTATAATTAATTAAAATTCATATTTCCAGGTTTGAAAATATAATGAATTCACGTGTAATTATGATTTTAGAAAGTGACAAACTAATAAATTCCTTTTCCTTTAGCTCTCTATTCTAAATTTACCATTCAAAATAAATTTATACATCCTATATTTCATCTATATATATCATCCATAACTTCTTCATCGTTGTTAAATATTCCCCAAACCATTCCACCCCGTTTTCCAATTAGTATATTGTTTATTTTTCCAAGACATTTGTGTAAAAAGAATATATTTTATTTGTGATACTAAACCAATTACTAAACCATCCCAAAAAACTATTATACCTAATAAATACATTTAATAGTTAGGGAATTATAAAAATTTGGATTAATTTAAATCTTTCATTTTCATTATATTTTATAGGAAAAAATGATTTAAAAAATTAGGAAGATGAAATAATCCATTTTTATGTTAATAAATGTTGTCTTCTCCCCCAAAATTATCTTAGAAAATTTTTTTAATTAATTTTCCCTTGTAACATTCAACAAAATAAAAATTTATGATGAGAATGTCTAGAATAATTTAAAGGGAATAGACACTTAATTGTTTTTCTTCTTATAACAAAAGGAGGAGTATGGAATCCTAAATTAGTTCATTTAAAAAATAATCATGTAATTTATTAAATTGTCACCCACTAAAATTGATGATTTTCTATAATTCATCTCTGATGATCCATATTACACTATATTAAAATGTATTAGAAACCATTAATGGATCATTCCACTTGTAAAAAATCTTACCAGGCTTGAGTTTTATCCTAGAGTAGAATAGAATAATATTATCACTCACTACCAAGTAATTATTTGAAATTAGTGTATGATATACACATATATCATTTCCATTGTACAATAATGTGTTATCATGATATTCCCTTCTCTAATCCTCTAGTTAAATCAATTGGAACATTCTCTACTCAGTAAAATTACTAAATTACAGGATCAATTATTTCATATCCATGAAGACCTTTTGTTTTAGTTCAATATAAAAGATAAATCTCTTACTATTGCTTATTATACAAGGAGACATACCAATAAGTGTTTTAATATAGTTCTGTTAATCAAAATTGTATCTTTTAATTTTTTCTCTAGTAATTTATAATGGGATTTAGTACCCTTTATAGGATATTTTTTATTTATATGTTGGAAACAATTCTTTTTCATTTTCAATGGGTGGTAGGAAGTATAGGTATTATTTTTAACATTATATCTCATCCCGAGGGATTCAATTATTTTATTGTAGATGTTTGTGCCCTGATCACCAATGATTTTTTAAGGAATAAAAAAAATTCAAATTTTATATGATCTTAGAAATTCATTAACAACTTTGGAATCATCACTTAATGATTATTGAGATTCAATCCATTTATAAAAATAATATACTAAAAATATATTATATGTGAATGTAATAAATAACATGAAATAGAATCATGAATTCTATACCCCATATATGAAGCATATCGTAAAAAATCAATGGTTATTGTGAAACTTTCAGTCTTTTGGAAATATCCTACTGAATTTATATTTGTTGAATACATTATTAAAGTTATGGGAATCCATACAAACTATCGGAAAAAATACCATATTATAAAACATCTCTAACTTTTTTTGAGTTCGAACGTGGCCTCATAATTCAAGTATGTGAAATAATTTAACAAAAGAAGTTACCCATTACATTGGTACATATATTTTATCACTGTATCATTATAGATTTTTCAAAAATATGTATCCTCCCAAAAATTATATTATGATTCAGATTTTAGATTAAAAAACTTATGCTTAGAAAACAGGTACAATTGATGTAACCAAATAGTTTACCAAGTTAGCATATCATGGTACATTAGTGATATCATAATGTTTTCTACAATGTAGATAAGAATAAAAGTTTTTTTCTGGGTATTTTATCCTTTTCAACATTGGAAGATATTCTCATTTAGTTTTTAACTTCATTATTTTAGACCTTCATGTCTATGATTTTTAGGTTGAATTTTTAAAGAATATATATCCAAATTAACAATCATGGGTTTGAATTAGATTTAAATATCATATTTCTGAGTGATTCTGAATTAAAATAAATTTTTATATCACTCCCTATAAAATACAGAAGAACTTTTACCAATGTAACTATCATAGAAAAAATTCATTCTCTAATGGTGTAAAATTGAAAACGGTTCTGTTCAAGGATTCTGAAGTATCATGTGGGAGGTTCTATTGATCTTCTATGAATGCATAACTCCGAGTTCTTAATTAGAGGAATCAAACAAACTTGAAATGGATTTTCACATGTTGGGGGTTTTATTATAGGGGATATGGTAATTCTCTCATTGTTAATTTTAAAATCTGTCCTTAATGATTCATCTAATAAAAAATCAATATCATTTTTAACATGGTCATTTATATGTAAATAATTCTAAAAAAACATTTTTAAAACATATTTAAAATTCAAAATTTTCTAGAAATTACATCATCAATTTTATAGTGGTGTTTATGTTAGTGTAGAAATGATATCAAACTTATACATGATGACATCAATTCTCCCATAGAAATTATATGAATAAGAAAATTATTTTTATATTCAATAAATTGAAAACATTCAAAGTTTATAAACATATTTTCATTAACTATTCCATTTATATTACATTCAAATTTTGAAGAAAAATTTGAATATAATTTCAATACGTTATAAATTCATCAAGGAATACCATGAATCATATTTCAAACAAACCGGAAAAGATATATAGCATCTAGTATTGGAATTAAGACAAGGAATTTCATAATAAAAATTATATGAATATATATATATATATATGTAAATATACAACTGGGATATGTAAATTTAGTTTTTTCTTGGTAATCTTATTCTAAAGAGTGTTAAAGTTTACTAAAAAATCCATCAAGTTGGAAATAATGACCCTTATGAGCCTATCACTCTAATATTTGATCTATAAAATTAATAATAATGTTGTATTTTTTAGTCACATGGTTGTATATTATATAATCAATACAAAATCTGGAAATATTTTGAATCATAATGGATATTAGTTTATTAGTCTAATTTAGGAAAATGGTGATTCTAGTTTGTTGTACAATAATATAAATGGGACTCTGCCTCTACGAGTCTGAAGTGGATTATTTTATAAGGTATTCTAACATTATTTCAATTTATTTTTTGAAAAATCCAATAATGGTTGGTCTAGGTTTTATTTAAGGCTATATCATAGATCATTATCTACCCTATTAGTGGTTTTGATGTACATAATCTATGGGGATAATCTAATAAATCACTCTTAATGTCCATCTTAAAGCGTTAACATTTTGTTTCATAATGGTTAATCACTGTTTTTATGATTAGGTGCCAATTTTTTTGAAATAATCTCTTGTAGTATTTCATTTCATTCAATATATGCATATTTTAGGTTAGATGGACATAGTTTTAACACTATTTGAGGTGGTTTTCAGGTGATAGTGTTAAATCAATTTCAATGAAATTTTCAACTTATATGTTTAATGTAGACGAATTAGTATTAGATTGAATAAAATAATTAATGTAATATATAATTTTTTTAAAATTGTTCACTACATAATTTTGGTTTAGATTTAGTTCATTTTCAATGATAGAATTAACTTAAAGGTTTGGTGATTCTAAGGTTAATATTATGTTTATTATTTCATAAAATATTTGAATTTATTTATCTGAGATGAAATGGTGTTTTAGAATGAAAAAGTGTTAAATTTTTTTCTTCGTGTAGTTATTTACTAGAATCTATAATACTTGAAATGATATTATCTTCTCTAGAAAATTGGATGGGTTCTACTTAAACATTTATTATGGGATTTGATGTTTTAAAAAAATTCATAACTAAAATGATTGGGGAATATTTTATAAATATATAGTGTTATATTTCCTATATCTAATATCTATTAATGAATAAGATTAATTTTACCCTTTCGAGAATACTTTTTTAGAACGGCACAGGGTAGGTAGTAGTTTAGTTTAATATTAGAATAACAACTCTAGTTGGTTTAATTTATCCTATATTCTATGATGAATAAACTTAATAAGGCATGATATTTTATATTATACCAAATCACTTAATTCATTAGTGAATATAATAATTCCAATAGTTAATGTTTAATTAAATGTATTGATATATTTCAATATTCTAGGAAATTGAGGAGTTATCAGTAATGAAGTTGTTTTACTCATAGTTTCATTTTATCCTCATTATTTTTTATTTTTAATTGAATTTTTGTTTAGGAATTTTTCTTACCTTGAGATCAAGCTCATTGATTACAATGATGGTATATTCATTTCCACCATCACAAATGTGTCAATAACATATTATTTTAAATAATCTTTACAATTTTTCTTATATGGAATCATTTTGGAGGGGATGAATGGTTGGGGTTGAGTCAATTCATCCATCATATATTTTTTCTTTTATCCTTTTTCTTATTTACCATGGCTATTTCTTGAGACACCTCATTATATTTCTCCATATAGACTAGTTATTATTCGCTTAGATTTTCACTTGTATGTTCATCCTCATAGAGTGAATATTCAATTATAATTATCACCCTTCCACTTATTAATGGAATGGAATTCACATTTACCATAGGCATGTTCATTGATTATGATTTATTCTTACCTGAGAATGTATTGGACAATTTATTTAATGTGATGATAATATTTCCATAATAAAATTTTAAATCCGTAAATTTAGATCGTTGTGTTACAAGTGTGGATTTTTGGTTACATGGATTCTCCACCAACTACCTCAACATGTACATCATGTAATTCCTATGACATTTTCATTGATGATGCTATATTGATGAATATAGTGAATTATTTCATTGAAATTGTGGGGGTGGATAAGGTTTCTTATAGTTTTATTGGATTAGTGTCCTTTGAGGCTGTAAACATCTATATCCTTATTGATTTATTGAGAACTCTTAAATCCATTTGTTGTTGGTTATTTTCTATGATTTTTGTTTGGCCTAAAATCATAGTTTTTATTCTCATTCACTTTATAAATACAATATCTAATGTGATTTATGGATTAACATAGTTATAAAAACAAAGTGGTGTATAAGGGGGTTCCTGAAGTACTTTGTTCAAGGATATCTATCTCAAAAGAGAACATGGATCTTAAATATTTGTTTCATGTAATGAAGAGTCATGAAATCTATACATTGTATAGACGTCTAGTAGTAGAAATTGTAAAAATTTGTGGGGGGATTTTGAGATATTCTCTACAAACTCTATATATTTAGTTAGATATTTTCTATCAGTTCCTCCAATGGATGCTTCCAAAATAGTGCCTTCATTGTCGAACAAGGCTGTATAAAATAATACCTAAAAGTGACGGTCTTCAAATGGTATATGTGTATAGGATGCAGTATGAATCCTGAACCTATCTGAAAACTAATATGGTGTTTCTACACTGGCGTACATAACTCCATAAATATTTTTACATAGCTGGGTATTTCATTAAGTAGAAAAAAATATAGAGAAATGATATTTTATGTTAATCATAGTTGGTTGATTCTCCGGGTTTAAAATTGTAAATCCATTCTTGGGTGATACTTCTTGGTAGAATATGATGAACTTATAACTCATAAGTGTTTCTGGAAGTCCTATGAGATTTATGTTTCTGTATATTGTTAAAAAACTTTTAGATGCCTATTCAATTATTCTCCTTATAACCCATATAGCTTACATAGTAGTTGTATTAGTCCTATATTATGATTAAAACTGTATTTATTATTTGGTGGTGATAACCAATTTATATTATTATGAAAATAAGGTACATAAGTTCTATAAGTGTTATATTTAATTGAATCATATTTTTTCCATGTTTTATATTCTTAAAGTAGAACTTTTAGATGTTGTGTTGGAGGATAGAGATAATATCTATGGGACCATGAAAAACTCATTATCTACTAATTAAATAATATAATGATTCCAAAATATTTCCACAAAATTTCTCCCATCTTATAGATCAAAGATAACGTTTTGATCAAAACTAGACCTGGTTAAGTATAAAAACATATTAAATCCTATAAAAACGCAAAAACAAAAAAAACAAATATCTTACATACCTAGAGACTATTATAGGTTGATGTATTGGCTATTATAAGATTCAAATCTAATAATTTTAAACGTATTTAAAATTTATTTAAATTTTGATTCCTATTTTTTCAAGGGAGGTTTAATTTTATGTGTTCTTTGTTTTATTTTATGTTGGTTCAGTTTGAAATTGAACAAATTAATCAATTATGTTTTTATTTCAATACTATTAAAAGGGTAACTAAATTATTTATTTAAAAGGAGTAGTATAACCTAATTTTTCTCCACACAATACATATTAAATAATTATTTATTTAATTTGAATACTCCTACTCTATAACTAACAAGCTGAGACGTTCAATATTTTATTTCACTTATTATTTTTGGTGTATATATGGATGTTTAATAATTACCGCACTTAATTTGTTCACCTAGAATAGTAATTAGAGGATTTTTATTACTGTTTGATCAAACCACTTTTCTCTAATGTATGGTAAATATAGATAATCCAAGGGGCCTATTGTGAAACCTATGATGATAAGAAAGAAGTAATGAATACAATAAAATAGTAGATACCTTCAAAATTCTGTATCAAATAAAAAAACTCCTATAAGATCAAACAATGATAATCGATAAATTATATATAAGGTGAATCAATTAGTCTAGTGTTCCATCACTAGAGGGATTGTAGTAGTAAAAATAAAAAGAAAAATTCCATCCAATAATAGTTCAACATTCCCCCACCCAATTGAACCTTTTATAGTATATATTTTCAATTTTTAAACAGGTTAAAAGAATTTTCTATACTCGCTCTTCAATCTAATATTATTATCACAAAATTTTAGGAACATCAATATCCCATGTCGAAGGAAAAAAACATTATTCTCATTCTTGATTAAGTTTCACGTTCTTTTCATACCATTTGGATCCTCATATTTTTCATTGTCAAGAGATCATCTATCTTTGATGGATTATATGTGTATAACTCCAAGGGGTAAATCCTACCCAGAATAATTTTATAAACCTTAAAATTATTTCCCTTGTTCTTCACATATAATTTATATTAGATGATCTATATGTGTAATCTTGTGTGAATTTTCCCCAATTTAGGAAAACTAATGTACTAAAAATGTTTTTAAGTCATTCCATATTGATTTTTGGAATTTTAGATTTTAATTCTCACATGCCATCTCAGTATTTAAATTTATCTACGTTCAAAATATTACACATCATAGTAATAGATGATAAGATAGTATCTATCATTTTCCTCAGGTAATAATTTTATTACATATCATTATTCTATATCCTTACAATCTAAAACATTATATACATTAGTCTCCTCCTAATAAATGTTATGTATTATCTTGATCCTATATAAATATATTTTGTATGATCATACCATGGGAAAATCTCTTATAAAATAACTTTAATGGGTAAAATGTCTTACACATATCACTTGTATTCCCAAAAATATGTTATATAAAATCATTTGAAGGACAAATTTGTAACATATCACCTTCCGAAAATTTGAAAAAGGGGAGCACTGTTCGTATTGGAAGTTCATCTTTAAAAACATCACATTTCTTATTCTATTCACTCCGCAAAGGCATATATCATATGTATCCCACACAACACCTCAAATAGGACACATATCTTATTCAATAGTGAAAAAATGTTATGTAACCCTTTAATTTTTCCGAATATATTACATATAATGTCTCTGTATAAGAGTTTCTCAAATTCAATGACCTCCACAATATTATCATATATATAAAGCTGTTGGTGGGTAAATTTCTAGGCTTCCTTAGTAATTTTCAACTTACAAGAGTCACTAATTTTAATTCATCTAAAAGTCATCAGATTAGGTACTTCTAAAAATTAGTTTGAACAACAAAATTAGGGATGGCTTGATCCACCTAAATTCTAATAAACATTTAATTACTTTAAAAATATGAATATTAGATTTTTTTTATTATTTAATTCTATATTCACAAACTGTTAATGATTTATGATATTTATTCTGAAAAAAAAATAATTATGATAATTATTTATATTTTCAATTTTTCGAACATTTTCTTGATATTGGGGACATAATTTCTTTAATGGGGGAGAGCGTGACATCCTGGGTATTTATAATAGTATATTAGATTTATTTTTTTAAATACTCATTTTATGAATTCAAATTTTTTTTATAGATTATATATATATAATTCATGCGATATAATATTTTATGTGATAAAATTTTATACTCATTATATATTTAAAATTATAAAGATTTCTTTATGAAAGAAAATATGTTTTATTTAAATTTTAAATGTTTATTATTAAAATTATTTCTTATCAAGATCCATTTATATAATTACTTAAGTAATTATTTTTTATTAATTGATATTTATTTTATAATGTTTATTATATTACTATTAAATATTATGATAATATTAGAAATAATTTATTGAATCTATGAACAAGAATATATATTTTTAAATGGAAAATATAATGTTAGGAAATATATATATATTTTTTAAATAAAATGAGTTCTTATTTCAGAATTTATTCATAAACATTAAAGATTTATTTTAATAATATGAATTATATAATTTTCATAATGTTTTGAAAATTAGTTGGATAGTATTTTGTTAAATATTTATAAAAATAATATATTTTTGTATATAGTAATATTGATGTATAATAATTTTTTTTGATTGAAAAAATGATATCAAATATTATAAATTATATTCTTAGTTCAATTTATATATTATAATTTTTTAATTGATTTATTTTTAACTTTAGTGTTGTAATTTAATGTGATTATATACTGAGTGACACAATTGAATTAAAATTCCTTTTTAAATTCAAGAGGAATTTTACTTCATAATTTTATATTTTTATATAAAATTATATATAAAATTATAGAAATTATGGAATTTTCAATAAATAATATACTAAAAATATCAAATATTATCAATTTTAGATCCACTTTCATTTTATAAAATACATTCTTAACACAGAAAGACATTGTGCTAGTGAAAACACTATAAAATTCTTCATATAATAGTTGACTCATAATAACCATTCCAAAAAATAAAAAGTTTAGTTTTATCTTTATATTAGAAGAAATTCCATCTAGAATCATTCATTTTTACATTCATAAGGATCATTTATTTCTAAAATCCCCTTATCAAAAGGCTTAATACTGAATCTGAACGAGGAGATTCAAAGATAATTGAAAGGGATCAAAACCCAATATTCGCACCTTTATTTGAAACTATTCCAACAAACAATATTGGAAAATTTTATTATATTGATTTCATAAGTATATTAAAATGATTTTAAAGTCGTTTTTTCAAATAATTGAGAATATAATACACATTCCTTCTTAATTATCTATTTGGATACACTATTACTACATCCTAAAATAGCTTATTAAAAAACCATGTCTTTTTCATTTAAACTATACTCTTAATATTTTAAATAATTTTACAATCATTAAATTTTATAAAATTAAAATTGTATATTTATAACATATTTTTTCAATAAAACTCCAAAATTTATTTGTTTTTAGATTCTTGTAAACTCTTTTGAAAATAATCACTTAATGTTTTGGTTTAATTATATCAAAGTGAATGATCATGTTGACATTAACTTATGTTATTCATGAATATTCCAAAAAAAAATAATGATTAAAATAACATTAATATTCAAGTATTTTTACTAATATGAATCATTAATTTTCTTTTTTACATCATAATCATGAAAATAAATTAAATAATCATCTTCATTATTAACCAAGAAGAAAATATTATTGAGTATAATTATATTAATGGAATCAACATAGTAACCTTTTGAACTCATTATCTATTGGAATGAAATCAAACTTGTCACACCTGGGTATTTGTTATCATCCTTGGTTCTAGTTCATATTTGGGTCTTCGATTTTCTCTCAATATCTGGGTGTGAATGGTTTGAATTTTTTGGGTATTCATCTATTTTGTTTTGATCATTCTTTATTCCATTGGTTTCTCTATGTTCTTTTAGAGAGAAATTATAAATTCAAGCTTAGTAGTAGGTGGCACATAGTTTACACATGGTTAGGGGAAACCATGAACCTTGCCCAGGAAACCATGGAACCACGATGTGTTTCTGGGTAGTAGGAAATCACATAGTTTCCACATGGTTTCTCAAACCGTAAAGGCGATTTTGAAACTTACTACTCTTGGAATGTATGGTTGCACATTTTCTGCATTGTTTGGTAAACCATGCGGGATACAAGTGTAGCCAGTCTATGTCATTAAAAATTAGAAAATTTCCTTTGTGACGTCTCATAAGATAACCCTACTTCCTCATCCATTTAATCCATTATGTATTTTCATCCATGGGGGCCTTTCCCTAGGTCCCCATAGATCCATTGTGCACCATTCCGTGGAAATTATTTATATATATACTTCAAGGGATCATTAAGTAAGTCCCTTTATTCTTTATTTATTTCTATTTCAAGGGATTTATTTCACTGTTTTTTATTTCCTTTTATATAATTGTTAGTGTGACCTAATTATGGTCCAATATTGTTTAATTTTGAGATATATTGAAATTTTTATTAAATAATGCCTTGTTGGGGTCCTGTAGTGGTACAATAGGGGTTTTTCCTAATTTTCTCAATTTTTCCTAGTGAAATGTAGGTGGTTCCATGCCCGAATATTTTTTTATTATTTTAATATGATTTCTTGATTAATTATATGTTCTCCATGATTTTTATTTGTGGTGAGAATAATGTTTTGGAAGTGTTTGACAAGATTACGTGATAAAAAAGATTTTTTAAAAATGGAAATGGTTATTTTTGTGTGTGTTCCATATGGTGGTGTTTCATGAATGTGTTTACGATATTTTAAGGGTGTGAAATGTGTTTTCAAAGTCACATAAGGTTTAAAAGAGTTTGATGGTTGGTTTTTAAAGTAAAATGGATTAATTTTCTCTATTGGATTTTATTTTTCACTATCTATAGGAATGATAAATTGTTTAAATGATGGGAAGGATGTTTTAAAAATGAGCTTTGTTTATGTGTGTATTTAAAAGGATCTTGGCCCATGGTATAAGATGATTTATTGTGTTATTTTCTTATGATTTTCCAAATGGGGGTTTATGAATTGCGTAAGTGATGGTTAATGTATTTGAAATTTGATTTGGTGTGTGTAAATGGGGAAAGTGGTTCGGGTTATTGAAAATGGTGACTACAAAGTGTATTTACAATTTATCAAATGTCTATGTAAAAGTGTTGATATGCATGGCATGTGAACAATATTTTGAGCATGAAAGGGAATCCTGAGTATCTTGGTAGGAAAACTAGATATTTTAATCTAGTGATATAGAAGTGGATAATACTGATTTCACTTTTCTTGATTTACTATTACAACACCAAATAATCATGTATGTTTATTAGATACCTCAAGGCCATTGGGGTGTCCCCTAATAGTCGATTATGCCCGAGTAAGAAGATGGTTGTTGAAACTATACCACCTTTCTCTCAGGTATGAGGTTCTCGTGTCTCACTCAATATATATTACACTAGGGATATAACTGTGACGATCTCTTAAGATTTTTGTAGTGTGGTACCATCTATTTGTATATGGTGGAACGTTAGTGAATTTCATTTTAAAGAAATTTTATTTTAATAAATAATTTCGTTTGAAATGTTACCTTTTTAAGGTGCCATTCTAAAAATATTACTTTGAAGAAATGGTATTATTTGAAAGTGTTCCCTAGAAAATGGTTTCCATTTTAAATTTTCTCTTGAAAATGTTTCATATGATTTGGAGTAAATCTGGATGTTAATTTGTCAACTAATGATATAATATAGATCCTTCTATTTTTTTGGCATCCCACAGTGATTTATTTTACACACATCATTCACCAATGGGTGTGTGTATACCTTTTTATGCATGACCAAGGTAGAGGTAAGACATGTAATGTTGATGATTGTGGATCTGATTTTTATTGTACATATTGTGAAGGGTTGTCGGTGGGGGATTGAGGTAGATGAAGAACCTATCATATGATGGTTTTGGGTTAATTTTTTCCCTTCTATTTTCATACTTTTAGTTTGGGATTAAATTTGTAAAACACTGAATCAGAAAATTTTTTGTACAGTGTTGGGATTTGGATTTTCAGTTATATCATATTATTTTATGTTTCCTTTTTATGGTAATGTAAATTGCTAAAATCATTCCCAAATATTTTTGTTGATACGATGAACTATTTTTCAACTCGTGGGGATCAGAAAGACCATTCAGGACATGCTGTAGTCTAGGTCAGGTGTTAGGTTAAATTTAACTTTGGAATGGTTTATGGGAAAATGGGAATCGAGGAGGTCACCCTCTTTTGGGTCATGTTTTTTTGGGGAAGACCGTAGCTATATTGGAGTTAGGAATACTAGAATTTGATGTTTTAGTCACGGGTAGGGTGCCTGGCTAGCACACATCATGACTGGATTTGAGTTACCATGGGTTGTAATGTTTCTTTTGGTTCCATCAGTTCTTGTGGATTATTTTGTGTTTGTAAATGAAAAGAGGATTGGGATTATGGTCTCAATGAGATATTAGGGCCTTGAAGGCCTTCTATAGTTGGGGACATGGTCCTATAATACTCTTCATGAATGTGGTGCGACTGGCATATGACCACAAACCATATTGTCGAATCATCCAACCAATCTTGTTTCCTCATAATAATTGATTTGTATCTTCTTGGGTTATAAAATTTGTTTTGAAAACCATAGTTTTTTGAATTGTGAAAAATAGATTTTAAAGTGGAAACAATTTTCTTTCAATAACATGGAAAATTAGTTCTTGAATAATCATGAATGATGAATTAGAAAATTTTATTTCATTTAAATGATTTTTTAGTATATAGGGATGAGTTCAACGAGAATTAGATTTTCATAATTAAAAATTATTGTTTTTTGAAATTGATTGTTTGGAGAAGATTAACTATTTGAAGGTAGGTTTTGGGAAATCTGTTTTATGAGTGGTTTTTCGAGTAATCAACAGTGTTTTCAGGGGGTTAAATGTTTTAAATTTACATGTGGAGTTCGAAAATATTTTTTTTTTTAGTGGCTAGTGGAATTTAGGAAGGTTTTAAGAATATATGAAATATGAATGTGGATTAAAATGTTTAAATAATGTGTTGAATGTTTTGGAGGGAAAGTGTAAGTGTTTTTTTTAACATTGGTGTTTCCATGAGTAACAAAATGAATTGACATATGAAATAATGCGAGTGGAAGATTACTTGAGGTGATGGGTTTGAAGCATGGAATGAGAGTATGGATGTTCAAGGAAACATATAATACCATTGGTGAGTGTGCAACCTACCAAGCTTGTTTTCTTTTCAAAAGTACATTTAAGAAAGGTGTGATATTTTGATAACTATTGGTCGTGTGGTGTGTCTCTATGATAATTGTGAATTTCACCCACAAGGTGTTTAGATTTTAGTAAGTCTTCATGTTTTAATGGTGTTTCTAGATTGAGTTATCATCTAAAATGGTTTTTGAGATAATGGCCAGTGGGTTATTTTGAAGAATGTTTGGGGAATCCTATGAGTTGATACCATCTTGAGTGTTGGGAGTTTGTTTTTAGTGATTTATTTTCAGATGTATTGGTTTGATTATTTCCTTAGATTCTATGCATGATAGTGTATAACCCCATAAAGAACCAGTTCATATTTAAAGAGGGGCCAAAAGTGGTTCACCATCTAAAGACCCTATAGTTGATCAAGGAAAGGTCTATATTCATGTCTTTCTGAATTCAATCCATATTTATTTCATAGTTAATCAGATCCTATAGAATTATAAGAGTTTATGTAGAGAGAATTTAAAGAAACCATAGTTTTCATTAGTTTCCTATGTTTTCAAAGGTGATGTTTTCCACAATATGGTAGAGTTTCCACCCTAGAAGCAGAAAAGGAAATTAAAGAAATGGAAGTTGGACTAATGCTGTGGGTAATGACCAAAATACTAAAAGGAACTAAAGATATTTCATCATTTTATCTCAAGTATGTGATTATATTGTTCTATTGAGTGTGCCATGTCTAGTCATAAGAGGTCGTCATCTCCATTTTCAAAAACTATGTGTTTTTTGGGGCACCGTTTAAAGTCCCATTAATTATAAGGATTATTTATTGGTAATGGTCATGTTCGGTGGCATTTCCTAGTGTAATGTTTTCTTTAAAAATCAAAATATGATGTGGTGTATTATTTTCAATAACTTGAAATTAAATAGAAGTTGATTTTTCTTTTGAAAAATATGAATTAATATGTATTAAATGGATGTTTATTTCATGTGTTCTTTTTTCATTTTTTCTCATTTGAGCTGAAAAGGAATGATGGGTATGCATCTTATAAGACCTTATCTCAGTGAAGTACCATGATGAGGTGAAGTGAGTTCCATGGTTTTTTGTGTTTTGATTGTTCTCTATGGATTTCTATTTTACAACTTATGGTACCAAAGAAAGAGTTTTGTCTGGGAATCGTTACCACCTAATTGTGAGTGAGGAGTTTCTACAAACATCAGGGAACTAACCATAAGCCCCAGAGTAATGCTGGAATGTAGTAAGGAATCACTTGGGGTGTAAGGGACCTTAGTCCATCTTGATCTCCAGTGTTGTATGGGGATAGATAAAGCTTCTCCATTGTAGTAACATTATTTTGGAAAGGTCATGTTTTGTTGGAAGTGGCATAAAGGCCTCATTCTTTGTTGTGACCCATGTGGGTGGAAGGTTTAATCATTATTTATATAGAGGTGTGGTTGTCTCATTTTTTTGAAACCCCTATTGTTATGTCTAATTGGGATTGAATTTCCATTAGGGTGTCTCTATGTGGTCGGCCTAGTAAATATGCTTCGGTTTTATTTATACTCATCTGGAAGTGGTTGCATCCCATGGGAATGGTTAATAGCATTGTTATTTTTTATTGTGTAGTGTTTCTCTTTTATAATACATTGTTGAGTGTTTTGTTGGTTTATTATATTTGACCCATTTTAGGATTCATGTATCAGTCTATGTTAGTTAGTTAAGCTAATTCATCTTCACTGTGGGTAGACCCACCATGGGTCCCACCGAAATTCCATCTAGAGTGAATCAGTGCGATTTTGTTTCAAATGGGGGGAGTCGATTTGGAACTCCCTATGTTTATAATATGGTTTAATTTTTGATATTTTCTATGAGTTAAATTCTAAGTAAACGTAAGGATTTTGGAGAGTACACTATGGTTTGGTCTGAGATGAGTGTTGTAAAAGTTTTTGGTTGAGTTTTTACAACATTTCATTAAAATTGGTTTAGGTCATTTATTCATTAAAGAAAGAGTAATTAGTTTAATTTGGTGATTTATAAAGTTTTTTTGATTCAAATATTTGATTATGATGTTGTGAGAATTTTATTATTCTGATCAATCAATAGGAGGTGTTGTGACTTTTTGGTGTAGAGGGTGTAGGCTGGGGAGTCCATTCTGGACTCCTACGTTAAATCTTGGAAATATGTATTTTATGATCATAGTGATCTTGATTTATCCTCATTTTATGTCTGTGAGGGATTTACATGAGTTTTAGATGATTGTTAGTTTTTTTCGATTGGGGACTGCATTTGGATTTCATGGGACAAAAAGTGTTACGGTTGGGAGAATTTTCACACTCGGGTTTTTGTTCTCATCCATGCTTCTAGTTATTTTTTGGGACTCCGTTTTTTTATCTAGGACCAAGTGAAATGGGTTTGATATTTCAGGGTATTCTCTTTTTTATTTTTGATCTTATATTCATACATTGGGTTCTTCATGTGCTTTTGGAGAAAAATGAGAAATTTGGCCTTGGCAGTAGGTGGCACACATTTTTTGCATTATTATTGGAAACTGTGTGCCTATCCCATGAAACTAAGTGGCCAAGTGGTGTTTTTTGGGTAATGGGAAGTCATGGGGTTGTTTCATGGTTTTTCAAACCATGCGAGTAACTTTGCGGCTTACTCCTCTTGGACAGTAATGGGAGCATAGTATCCAGACAGTTTGGTAAACCGTGTGGGAAAATTGTGCAGCTTGTCTAGGACGTAAAAAATTAGAAAAATACCTTTGGGTCCTCTCAAGATGCAACCCTACTTCATCCCCCATAAACCCCATAAAGGATTTTCCTCCATCAAATCCTTCACAATACATCCCGAGACAACTTAGGCACCATTCCTTGGGAGATTATGGTGTGGAAACATCAAGGGATCATCATGTGAGTCCCTTTCCTCTTAATTTCTTCCTCATTCTTGGGTTTTCATTCCCTCTATCATGAACATCCTTTTCTATAGTGTGTTGAGTGACCTAATAATTTTATAATATTGTGTTATTGAGTGAGATATAAGCACTTGATGTCAAATATATTATTTTTAGGGTCTCGTGGTGGTGCAGTTGAGGTTTCACATCATTTTCGAAAAAGTTCGAAGTTAGTGGTAGGTTGTTCCATTCCCTATCATTTTTGGATGACTTTAATATTATTTTTTGGGTAATTTTACACGATATATGATTTATTTGTGTGGTGAAAAAATAATTTCGATGGGTTTGACATGTTTATGTGATGGAAAGGAATTTTTATAAAGATTAACGGTTATTTTATTATGTAAGCCTTATAGTGGTGCTTCTTGAATGTTATTATGATTTATTTGAAGGGTGAAAAATGTGTCTTCAAAGGCACTTATGGTGCGAATGAGTTTGAAGGTAGGTTTTTAAAGGAAAAATGATTACTTTTCCATATTGTATTTTTTTGGAACTTATGATATGATTGAAAAATTATTTAAATGATTGGATGAGTGTTTTAAAAAGAACATGTTTTATGTTTGGAATTAAAAGTGGCTTCGCCAGTGGGATTGGTTCATCATTTTTGTGATAATCTTATGCTTTACCAAATCATGATTTATGAATTTTTTAAGTGATAGTAAATGAATTTGAAAATAGTTTAGGTTCATATAAAAGGGTAAAGTTGTTTTGTTTATGAAAAATGGTGACTACCTGGTGTATTTATACTATTTGACATGTTCATGTGAAAGTGGTGATATGCGTGGAATGTTAACATGATTTTTTTTCACAAAAGTTAATCAGGTGTACCTAGGTGGTTTGAATTTATCTAGTACGCTAGTGATATGGAAATGGATAGTCTCATATCTTCTTACCTAGATTGAAGATTTTAACACTAACTAAACATGAATGATGATCGTAGACCACTATGCAATAGGGGTTTCCACTCCATGTGGATCATGCATGAGAAAGATGATGTTTGTTCTTACAAAACAACCTTTAACTAAGGTACGAGGTTCTAGGGTCTCACATGAGCTAGATTACCCCTAATGATTTACCCAAAGTTACCAATTGAGACATATGTAATGTGGTTCCACCCATCGACATATATCGGACATTTTGGGCATTTTATTTTAAAACATATTTTTCATAATAAATTTTTCCTTTGATATATTTCCTTTAAAAGTGTATTTCTGAAAATATTTATTTGAAGAAATGGTTTTCTTTGAAATTTTTCTCATTAAAATGTATTCTTGATAAAGTTTCAATGGATTTAGTATAAAATTTCATGTTCTACTAATCTTGTAGCATGAATCATTATCTTTTGGGTGGCATCCTACTAGGCTTTGGATCACACCCCACATTCATCTTTTGGTGTTTCTGGACCTTGTTATATATGACCCAGGTAAAGGAAAGACATGTTATGGTGATATTATGGGATGTACCTGCTAGTGTTCCTCTCTTTTGGGGTCATTAGTGGTGGATTGAGGGAGATTTCACTTTTTTATCATGGAGGTTATTAGGTTATTCCATGGCTTCCAAATATATTACATTTTTTTTGGTTTCCTATTTTAATAAATTGAATCTTAATATTTTTATACCATTTTTTCCATTGGGTTATCTGTTATTTATTGTGTATTTTTTTGTTGTTGTTTATGATTATGAAAATGGGTGAAATCATTCCCAAATTATTTTGTTGATACCCAAAAACTAGTTTCCAACCCATGGGGATTGGGAGCGCACTTTGGACTATGCCACTAACCAAATCAGATGTTGAGTTAAATGGAACTCCAGCTTGGTTCGTGACAAAATATATTAGTTGATGGCTTTGTAAATTATTGAACCATTGGATTATGATCACTGGCCTTTACAATTATACAAAAACTATTATTAGGATTTGTAATAGAAAAACTCAAAACGACCGATGTATGAATAATTAGTCCAATAAATAAATAATAAATGATAATAAATGAATAAAAAGGAATAATTTTATTTAAAAATGTTTTAATGAAGGTAAATAATTAATATAATTTTTCTGTTTATTATATTAGTATATTTACAAAAAAATACTAGAATCAAGGTAAAGTGATATTTTAAACCATTACATTAAATTTTTTGATGTTTTTCTCTCAACTAACCCTTATTATTTTTAATGATTTTATTTCAAATATTATTATTCATATTTATCAATATTCTATGTTTATATTTCATTTTATTGTCAACATATAATTTCTGAAGCCATTATTTGAAAATCATTTTATTTATTTGGGTTCAATTAAATTATTTTACTCATGGGTAGGAAATTTATTTTTATTAATTCAGTGCATAAAATAATGAGTGAAAATCTCATATGTTTTAATTTATGTTATGTTATTTGAAATTATATATGAATATAGGTGTGACTGATATACATCCCCCTAATATATTTATCTTTACTTATTCTCTAGATACACGTTGTCCCATTTATTGGAAAAATTATATTACATTATGGGTTATTGAAAATAAATGGTTTTATTTTATTCCATGGATATAGTGATTTGAATGGGTGATAATAAAAATGATGTATTACAGAATCTTTAATGTTTTTCAAATATCAATATTTTTTTTATGGAAGTATTTGAATTTTAGGAATGGGGATGTTTATATAATGACTTATGGAATGTTTGTGATCTTTCAATGTTAAAAGGATGTATTTATGATGTTTTATGTGTTACAAGTTGTTATATAATGTTATAAATTTTACATTAAACCTCATTATTTTAAAAAGAACCATTATTATTATTATATTTCATTACAAAGTTATTTTTTCTATATCCATTTGATAAAATAATTTTATTCATGTCTGAATGTATGATTTATATGTGATCAGTGTTCATTATTTAAAATAATTATTTTTATGGTTTTCAAGTATTTCGATGACCTAGTGTATTTTTTTCATTCTTTTAAACCCATTATTAACATTATGTGATCATATTAAGATTTTATATTCTAGTCATAAGAATTAAGGATTAGTAGAATTTATTATGATATCAATGTTCTTGATATGTAGTTCATCCTTGAATAATTATGCGTATTATTCAAAGAGTTGTGTTTTTTTGAATACAATCTATTTTGTAAGAAATGTTTGGTTTTTTTAATTAAGAGGTTTTATAAATTATCTAAAAATATAAACCTAAATAGTCCAATGATTGTATGTGATTTAACAGGTATTGAATCATATTGGGTCTTTATTGTTTTAATCTAATCCACCATGTAGAATTAGATGTTTCAACACCAAGATTCAAAATATGATTCTCAAATAAATATATTCAGATTGATATAATTATTAAATATATCTTTTTATATATTGTGGACAAGATATAGAAATATATAATTACATTTTCCCCCACTTCAGTATTATAATGGTAATGGATCTCAGTTGATGTAAATAACTGGATTCATATGAGTTAAAAAAATCAGAGGAAATTTGAATTTGGGTCAGTAAGTAGGGGAAATTTCTATAATTTTGATTAATATCAGAATTATTATGATTAGACTATCATAGGAAGATTTTGGATATGGTTATAGTCCTTGTGTGCTATTTATGTATTTGGGTGAGAATTGGATAATGATCTGTTGGATAAAAACTAAAATTTTATCTCTACATAAGAAAATATGATGTGATAGCTAGAGGATCCTCCGTTAGGGTTGGGGGATCATTATGTATAGTTTGGGAAATTGGATTTCATGGATGAGGTATTTTGAGGGTGGTTCTTCCTAGGAGTGCACCACTCAATGATCCTAGACGTCCATGTAGTGATTGGGGTTGGCCCATATGCCTATTGATGTTGTGCTTTGAGAAGAACAAGGTGTAGGTTGTTTCAACATGAAGGACAAAATTCTCTCGTGTGAGGCTTTACCGAAGGGATAGTAATTCCATTACCTATAAGATCTTAAAGATACATTTTCAATATTGTGGGTTTGTTTATCCATGAATGGTTCCTTGGTGTTATTTTAATCTTAGAAAATTATATATTTTTTCCATCAGGGAGTTTGAGTTTTGTGGACTATAGTAAATGTTAGGAGGCCATTTCATATATAATATCATCTCCTCCTTCCCCACTTAATTCCACATGTCATGGGTGGTTTTAGATGAATTTTAACAACTATATAAGGCATAATATTCTAGTTTTGACTCTTTTATTCTTCCCTATGGCACCCCTCTTATTTTGGGTGATTTAGATTAGGGATCTTGATGTTATTCTATAAGATCATTATAGGATCATCCTGATAAAATGTGATTTTTTCTCTGTTTGTCTTGTAGACATCCCATGAGGTGGATCACATGATTCTGTTCACCATTTGGGTTGAGGTACATCTCATGATGAATTTATTTATGGTTTCTTTTTAAATTATTTTAAATTAGTAATTCTATATGGCAAGTGAATTCGGTATTTTTCATGGATTATGTTCTAGATCACAACGGGAGTGAAAAATACATTGATTCCTATGGTTTCAACACCCTTATCCCATTAGGGGATTTTTAATTTAATTATTCCAGTTTAAATTAAACAGAGAAATAATTTTTAATTTATTATAATTAATTAAATTTGATGATATAAATTTAGATGGGGGATCAATGATGATATGATTTTAGAGGGGGATTGGATTGGATTTCATAAATGTATTGCCCCCATATGAGGTAAGTGGTCCCAAAACTTATCCCTTTGGTAAATGAATTTTTTTCTCTGTCTTGGGAATTCTGATCTCACCACTATGTGTGATCAAACCGTTTAATTTTGTAAATTCATTTCTTGAATAAAACCCCACATGAATTCATGACTTTCTAATGGCCATGGTGACCATTGTACCATAGATTCTTCCCTTGGCCATTGATGGATGAGGGATTAATTATAATAATGGGATACGAGATATATGGGACCTAGAATGGTTAATGTGAAATGAAATTATTGAGGCATATTAGACACTATGATGAGTTCCCTTAGTGAATTTTGGGTATAGGAACATGATGATTTTAGGATGGATAGCTGGTTAAGAAATGTTAGAACATTTAGATGCCTTAAATCATTTAGACTAGTTGATGTAAGAGTGGAGAGTGTTTTAATCAAAATTACTATATGAGTACCTAGGTTGGTAGACCCTAGAAATATTTATAATATATTTGGTTAGAATAATGACCAATGATGGATTCCTGAGTAATATAGAAATTTTATGATCTCCCCAGAGTAATGTTTGCATGTCCTTTCATAGAGGGCTAATGAGGCCTTGAAATGATTAGGCCAACTCTAAATGATTCCATGCCCTCTGAGTGATAGTCTTTGATCAAGAAATCATAATGTGATAGAGAAGCCTTTAATGGCTGTATGGATTGTAGTATAGTATATGAACCCTTGGTGGGTTCCCTGATGTTATGTTAACCCTTGAAAGAATAATTCTTGGAATGCAGGTATTATTGATCTTGGGTGTCACCATAGAACATGAAGATCGATGGTGTGAGGACATTGTTTTATACAATGAAGAATTCTTTTTACACATATTAATTGATGATATTATGCATTACTATCACTTAAATACACACATTGGATCATAAACTCGTTTGTCTTTGGAAGATTAGGTTCATAAAACAGAAAACATGTTACCAAATTTAAAACATATTTTATTTAATATTAATAAAGTGCTCCTAACTACCATTGATAGCTTACATTTATAATGGATAAACTAGGAAAAAAAAGAAAAAATGGATTGACTAAATATACCATTAACATAATAAGCATAAGAATAAATCATATAGAATTATTTTTAAAGTCATAAAGGATGACAGAAAACGACATGGAACATGAATAAACAATAGAATAATAACATATTCATCATGGGATCATATAATCATGGAATCATATAAATGTGGAAAATATTTAAAACATCACATAAGCATGATTCAAGGCTAACTTCCAAGAACATTGCACAAGGTGGATCATGATTCAAGTCTAACCACCAGGACCATTGCACAGAGAGGAGAATGAGTCATGGCTAGCCAACAACACAATTACACATGATGTATGCTATGAAAAAATAGTACCCAATCCATTAGAGAGATAACTGAGTGTATTTATCATTATATTTTCATGAATATATTTCCCACATTAAAAATAAAATTGAATCATATGGGTTACAAATGAAAAGAAATGGGTATCGTAATCATTTCATAGTGCATGAAAAATGATAGTATCATAAAAGTTTACATGAAATAATGGATTTAAATAATACATGGAAATTAATAAGGTAATATTGTAATAGATCATGATAAATTTTCTCTAATTTAATATAAAACATGGGAATGTGTTTTTATGAAACATTATAAATGACTTACTTTAGTGTCGTGGACGCGAAAATTTTAATGATTATTTAAAACTGAAAAAGAAGCTTTTGTTTCATAAAACTAGAAGTAAACAAAAATAGTATTTTTGGGTCAAATAAGTTATTTTAGTCATACAATGCTTAATTAAAACATATAATGGAGTGCAATTGATAATGGTTAAAAAATTAGGACACTTTTGTGATTTGGTCTTGCATATCTAGAAGATTTGAGTAGGGATCCATTTTAAAACAAGTATATCCCCGTAATGGAAAGGTGAAATTATCTAGATAAATAATATTGTAACATATAAACATAATTTATAATAATTACATAAAAAAAACTAAGAATTACATTATGTTAGAGAGTGAGCAATCGTAACCCAAAGGGAAAAATCGATGTTTAGAAAGAATCCATTATCATATGTCTGAAAGTGTTTTGGAGTAGAAAATAATGTTATTGATAATAAAATTAGATTAACTAATAATTTAATTAAGAACCTTTTAAACATTTATTTTATTTATTATAATTTTATTATGTCCATTTATGGTATTTTTGATGAGTTATGATATTCAATTTCATAGTTTTGGGACCGTTCCTTTCCTTGGTCTTCATATTCGATTAACTTCTATACTTGTATGGGAAATCATGTAAAATGAGAATTGTTTTCAATAATTGAAAATTTATGTTATTAATGAAATTAAAAAATATTAAATGTCATATATATCATTTTTTCAAGATATTTGGATGTTTAATTAGATTATGTTAATGATAACCGTTTATATTATTTTGGTGTTTTTTGATCATCACCTAATTGTTTTGTTTTAGTAGTTAATATTATGTATATATTATGGTTATAGATCATTAAATAATATATAATACATATATTATAATCAATTTTATCCATAAAAATGGATTTATGACCTGCCTTGAGGGAGGTAATAAAAATTCAAAAATCATCATCATTGAATGTGATAAATCAACACATCCTAGACAATGTTTTAATTTTTACAAAAAAAAAGATAGGGGAAGAGAAATGATGTTGGGTTATTCAATTAAAATAACTAAATTAAAGTATATAAAATATAATAGAGTTAAAATTTCACTTGGATAAGTGTAGGTTAGGAGGGAAAAATAAATTAAATTGAAGTGAAGTGAAATTAAAAGAAAAGAAAAAGGTTTTTGCGTCTTGATTGATTCTCCCTGAGAACTTCCTTGAGGCACCTGAGTTTGGAATATTTTTGAGAGAAAAATATTCTGAAAATTTGGTATATAATTAATAATATTATTGGGGATAATTTGAAAATTATTTAGTTTTTTAGGTGTGAGGAGACGTGAGGGTATTTATAGTAGAGAAGAGGGGGGTTTTAATTATTTTATTCATTTTTTTATTACTTTAGCTCAAGAATATGAATATATATTATTCTTGTCACTAAATATATTTACTAGTGCATTTCAGATTACCAAAGGTTATTACATCAACTATACATCATCCTTGAATCAATAATTCAAGTATTAACTTATATCATAAATTACAATATTTCACTATTCCCAAAAATTCATCTATTTTAGGGAAATTCCAAAAATTCAACAAAACGATTTTTAGAAATTTAGATTTAAAAAGTGAGCACAATTTTATTCAACTAATTTTCTAAATATGAGAAATTTAATTTTTAATTAAAATAAACATTTACAATATGAATTTAGATTTTAAAATTGAAACTGAATATATAACACTTTGAACATTTAATATCTCATAAAATTATCTTATAATAATAAGATAAAATATATTAATTTTTGAATTTATTTTAGAAAATATGTTATTTAGGTGATTATATTAATTATAATATTTTAAATAAACACTTGTGTTTCAAAAAAAACCCAACACTTAATTAATCATTTTTAAAACATTTATTTACTTATTTTGTGATAGAAATATTTTATATTTCCATTTATATTATTCCTAAATATTATATATAATTTCATAAGTGATGTTACTATTCTATTGGATGAATTAATATTCCTAAGGGTTTGATTACTATTCCAAATGATACATTACTATTAAATAAGTTTAGGTTCCGTAATTTCTAAAAATTCACTTTATTTCATTAATTATTCATTTATTAATTTTTTATTGGGTTCAAGAAGGGATTTTATGTGATATATTCTATGTGACATAATTATTAGAAGTGAATTTTAATTGATATAACTCTAGTTAGTTAAATTCTTCTACCTTACAAAATTTCCACTTCAAATTTTCATTTTATAGACTATGGTAAAAAATGGTGAGGGTACATCTATTTCATTGCTTTCTATTTTTCGAATATTTCCTCTTTGTACTTATGGTTCCTCCACAATAAAATTACCATTTGAGTTGTCTTGTTTTTAAAAAATTATCTCTATGGTCCAAAATAATCATCGGTTTCTCCTCATAAGATACATCATTTTCCAACTGTACCGCCTCTGAACTCATTAAATGTGAGGGATTTAGTATGTACTGACACCATAGAGATACATGAAATAAATAGTGTGCTTGAGACATGGTTGGTGGAAGTTATAGTAAATAGTCCACATCTATGACATTATCAATAATCTCATAGGGGCTGATGAATTAGAACATAGATTTCCCTTCTTCCCAAATCTCATGTTCCTTATCAATGGAGTTATATAGATTAATAAAATATATCCAACCTCAATCTCAAGTTCTCATCAAGGATTATCCACATAGAGCTTCTATCAACATTGGAATTCCTTGATTTTCTACTGAATGGTTTTATACTTTTATTCTATTTCATTTTCCATTTTAGGTCTATACAACTTACATTAATTATCATCATCCCAACATGCCAGTGTTCAATAAATTTTCCCTTAATATGATTCATATAGAGTTATTTGGATGCTCGAGTGGAAGCTGTTGTTGATGGAGAACTAGAATAGAGGTAGGTGTTGGTCGCATCCTCCCATGAAGCCCATATAGCACCCTCTAAACAAGTCATATAGTGTCTATGTAGCTTCATATATTGGACAAAATTTTAAGGATAATTGGCCATACTGAAGCTTAAATCAATGTGTTGAGAATATTGGAGAAGTTTCATGAACCAGTAGGTAAATCTTGGATCTTAATAGGATATAATTGAAAGTGTTACTCCATACCACTATACCACTTCTATGATGTATATATGTTCATTTATTTCAAGTGAGAAGTCCTCTAGAATTGTGGTAATGGGAGATGCCTTTGTAAGATTATCCACAACAACCACAATAGCTTTATTTCATCTATATTTTTTTAGAAGTCCAATGAAAAAGTCCATGATGATGTTTTCCCATTTCCATGTTGGTATGGGTATTGGATGGATCTTCCCATTACACTTCTACCTTTCAACCTCCATTTTTTGACACACTAGACACTTTGATGTATATTTAGTAATCTGCTTCTTCATATTGTCCCACCAATAGGGCTCTTTGCAATCTAGATACATCTTTTTGATCCTAGAGTGAATATATATGGTTGAGATATGTGTGTCGTTCATAAGATTTTTCATTATCATTGTATTGGATGGTATAAAAAGTCATGACCCAAACATCATGAATACTTCTTCATCCATTTTCAACTATAATTATTTTCCACTTATGCTTTCTTCCACCTTTTTCGGAATTTCCAAATCATTTTTTGAGAATCCTTTATTTTTCCATAAGGTATGGTTGAGAAATATTTTGAAAACAAATTAATGATGTCCATTCATTAATGATTCTTATGTCTATACATTTTAGGTTTAATAATATTAGATCATTCTAAATTCTCATCTTAGATAATGAAGCATGATCCTCTCTACTTAGTACATCATCCACATTATTTTTTGTACCAATATGGAAGTGGATTGAAAAGTCATAATCCTTAATGAGATCTAATAATATTTTTTTGGAACATATTAATAACATTTTATGTGAATATATACTTTAGTATTTTATGATAAATATATATCACACACATTTCCCCATAGAGATAATGAATCTAGATTTTCAATAAAAATATCACAAATGCCAAATCCATATCATGTGTGTGATAGTATTTCTCATGAATTTTCAACTAACATAAGGAATAGGCTATAAATTTTTCACTTTACATCATTACACAAGCTATTACCTTGTTTTACAAATCACCTTACACCAAAACGAGTTCCCCACCTATCAGTAGTGTGAGAACTAGTGTAGTGATAACCCTCTTTTTCAACTCATTGAATCAATCATCACAATCAGTGGTGGAAAAATAACATCAATCCCTTTTGAGTCATCATAGATATTTTTTAATATTATGATACCATCTTCAAAAATCATTGGTAATACTAATCTAGAAAAAGGAAACTACAGATCGTTGTTATGGTTGTTAGCCTGAGCCACTCATCGATTGCCTTTATCAGGGAATGGTCCAATATATGATTTTTCCAGTGATAACGTGACCCATGAATGATAATTAGTCCATAAATAGCTCAAATTTACATTACATTGATTATATTTTCACCCTTATCAAATTCATTAGCAAAGTATTTAAATTCTCCTAATGTTCCTCCTTACTCTTGGAGTATATCTGTATATCATTAATAAAGACTACCCGATGCATTTTGAGGAAATATCTACATACTGTAGTCATCATGTCCATGAGAGTTGTGTGATAATTATTGATTCCAAGGGGATTAACTATGAACTCTAGTTTACATACCTTGTTTGAAAGGAAGACTTTAAATTATCTTCCATCCTCACAATTAATTTGTGATATCTTGACCAAAGATCCAACATAGAGAAATTCATAGCCCCAGATAGTTGATCAAAAAATTCATCTATCCATGGTTGTGGATACTTGTTCTTTATAATTATTTTATTAATCTAATGATAATAAATACATAGGTACATTTGTCTATCCATCTTCTTGAAAAATTGGACTTGGGCACACCATGGTAAATCAGTAGGGTGTGTAGAACCCTTGTTCAGATTCACTTATAACTGCTTCTTCAGTTCTTCCAAATCAATCATGGACATTATATTAGTTTTCTTTCATATAGGTAGAGATCAAAGAATATGTTTAGCTGGTAAGTCAACTTCATTGTTAGGAGGAAGACCATTAAATTCATCAAAGGAAAAATCCGTGTAGTCCCTCACAATGGGAATTCCTGCAAGCATAATCTTCTCATTTGTCTCTATCATTTGGGCTAGATATGATTTCTCATAAGTCAACCATATCCACAATTGAGATTATGATTATTAAGGAGATTAATTATTCTCATTACACTTGTATATAATTTGATGATGCCTTGTGATTTGATGTGTGATTTATCTTTCCTGAAATTTGATGGTGAATTTGATTTAACATAGCCAATCCATGCCCAATATAGAATCAAGCCCTACCAAAGGCGATAATAAAAGATTTTCAATGAGGTTAAATCCAAAAACATTAACTTGGGTGGAGTTATATGCTTTTGATTTCAACAATTTCTTGATTATCTACTACCATATATAACACATCATTCATAATTTGGGGTGTTGTTTGAATAATTCTACTAAAATTGAAATATATAAAATAATGAGTAGAATTGAAATCAAATAGTGTGTTTGATATTCATTAATTTATAACCAGTGTACCATTAACCACATCATTTTCAGGAACACCCACATAAAGTAGTGATAACATATACCTTTCCCTGCTTCCGTGGAGGGGTTTGTTAATGATTTTCCCATCACCCCATGGATTAGTTAAATGGTTCAAATAATAAAAATGTTCCTTGCAGTTGTAAAACCTCACTAAAGGCTAATTGTTGACATGAATCTTCCATTATTCGTCCACATTACTATGATTCTTCATAACCCTTCACTAGTAATTAGCTAGATGCCCCATTTTTCAACATTTTGAGAATCTCTTGGGTCCCTTTAGATAGTTCCTAGGATACATCATCCTACTACTTTGACATATGGGATGTTAGGATTTATTTCAATCATAGGATTTATCTATTGATCGTAAAATATTAAACACAATTTTCCACTCTTTATCTCCGAGACCACATAAGATCATATAGTCTTTGATAATCATTTGAAACATAAGGCCACAACATATAATTTCCTCATATCTATCAAGGTCTCGAATCTCGAACGATTTTCATATACCTGGATTTATTCCTCTAAATAAGTGATCCACCTTACATTATGTGTATATTATATCACTGGAGGTGTATCTTTCTATCCTTGTAATATTTTTATCGAACAACCTGGTTGAATCATCTTCCTTTTGATTCATTCCAACAAACTCCAATTCCATCATAAGATGAAGGGTTCAAATAAATATTTAATGAAAAATATTTTCATGAAATACTCCCCTTCAATTGAATCAGTTCCTTCATTGGACATTGTGTTCACGTTCAGTTTCCACCACAAATTATCTTCCACCCCAAAATGATATATTGAGAGGAAAATTTCTCCTCTTCTAAGCACTAGAGGATAATGAATATCTTCTCAATATAATGGATTCAACCAAAACATTCTATTTCTTTGGATAAGTAGGGATTTCTATGTACTTAATGTTATTATTCATAACTTGAACCAGTTGATAAAGTACCATCATACTGTTTTGAGCTCCCATTCCCCTCATATTTGGAATTTCCTTCGAGAAATCCCCACATTGCAAATCACATTGATTGTTGGAATGGGTTCTCCTATATACAACCGTTAACAATGAAAATAAATTAAAATTATAGGGGATTAAATACATATCTAATAGGAATACAAGAAGAAAATTTTTAATATAAAATGATTAAATTTTAAATATGAATTATATGATAACTTGTGATTCTCTATATTTTCATACATGTTTTCAATTATGGTATAATTATCCATAGGGATCATACTAACGTTCTCTACTCATAATATAAAAAATAACTAGAGAATCCTGGCATAAAAAATATAGAAAACCAATAATTTTACAGAATTTATTACATTATTTTAAGCATCAATAACCTTTAAATATAGACTATAGATTGTATAATCTACTGCCTATGGAAGTTTAGCTACATAAAACATAAATCATGGAACCAAAATAAAAACATATTTTATTTAATCATTATAATGAGGTATTAACTTCCTTTGATACCTTATATCTTCATAGGATAACGTAGGGAATACATGAAAAAAGATGATCTAAAAAGACACTAAGGGAATAAGAATATAAATAAATCATAGCACATGGGTTAGAAAACATAACATGATGAAATTTTAAGAAATTGAACATGAATACCCATATTGAAGAATACAATATAGAAAATGGGATCATTTAATAATTGAATAATAGAAATGTTGAAACAACATACAACATTACATAAGAAGGATTAATGGATAACCTCTAAGACCATTGCACATAGAGGATCATGAGTCAATGATAACCATGATCACCATTGCATATAGAAGAGAACGATTCAAGGGTAAGCACCAAGACCATTACATATGACGTCTCTTGAAAATAAAAATCACCAAAATAATTTTAGTACTATTTTGGACACCTCTTCATTTTATTTTCATGAATATGTGTGACGAATGAAGAAAACAAACAAAAACTAAGAATTACCCAGGGAACGAAAAGGGTATCATAACCATGTTATATAGCATAACAAATGGGTGTATCATAAAATTTTCCCTCAGGGAATGGATTTAAATAACACATGTACATTAATAAGGTAAAATAGGAACATATATTGATAAATGATGTCCAAATTAATTTAAAACCTGTAAGATAATGTTTGTGAAACTTTAGAAATGAGACACTTTAGTGCGATGTTTGGAATTTTTGAATGATTCTTTGAAACATAAAGGGTAATATTTTTAGTATAAATCTAGAAGTGAAACGAAATAGTTTTTTAGGGATAAATAAGTGACTTCAAAAATATATTTTTTTAAAAAAATTTGGGACTGCATTTGAAAATGGGAAAGAATTTGAAATGTTCCCCTGAATTAGGATTACATATCTGGAAGATTTGAGATGGGAACCTTTTAAAAATATAATTTTCCCCCTAAAAGATAAATGATGTGATATAGATATAGGATTTTGGATCATATAAATATAATTTAGAAGACTTTTATTAAAATAATTATGGATTACATTGATGTAAAGAAAAATAATACATAACCTGAAAGAAAAATGGAGGTTCAGAAAGAATCCGTCACCTTATGTCTGAAAGTGTTCTGCACTTGAACTTAATGTCATGTATAATATAATTATATTGAATAATAATAATATATATATAACTATTAAAAATTTATTTCATTTATTATAATTTTATTACATTCGTTAGTGGTCTTTAGGAAGATTTGCGAGATTTAATTTCATCGTTCTGGGAGCATTTTTTCATTGGTTTTCATGTTCGGTTTATTGTATAAATTTATGTAAAATCATGTAAAATGAGAATACTTGTACAATATTGAAATTATATGTTATTAATAAAATTAACTAATATTAAAATGTTTGATATATCTACTTTTTTCAGAGGTGTAGATGATTTATTAGATAAAATGTTAATGATATCCATTTACATTATTTTGCCATTGTTTTTGATCATCATGAACTAGCATTGTTATATTAATTAATACTATGTATATATACTACTTATATAATATTAAATAACATGGAATTAACATATTATTGTATTTTTTTCCATTAAGATGGTTTTATGACCATCATTGAAGTAGGTAATGAAAACTAAAATCTCAGCATCCTAGAATGTGACAAATCGACACATCACAAAAAAATATTTCATTTATAGAGTATAAGGGAAGGGGAAAAGAAATTATGTTTGGTTTTTCTATTAAACTAGTAAAATTAAATTATATATAATATAATATAGTTATCATGTCACTTTGATAAGGGGAGGTTAATATAAGAAATGAAAATAAATGAAATTGAAGTGAAATTAAAATTAAAATAAATTAGTTTTTACCTCTTGAATTATTACCCTTTAGGTCCTCCTTGAGGCACTTGAGTTTGGTATTTTATTGAGACCAAAGGATTGTATACATATTGAAGAGAATTGGGAGGATTATTCAATATAATTTAGAAATGCATAACGCCTTTTGAGGTGTGAGTAGAAGAGGTGGTGAGTGGTGGTATTTATAGTTGAGGAGAGGGGTTTTTTTATTATTTAATTCATTTGGCTATTGTCATGGGACAAGATTATGAATAATGATGATTATTTTGATTAAATAATAATTCTAGTGAATTTTAGTTTGAAATAATGGCACTTACAACAACCATACATCATCCATGTCAAAATAAATCATGAATTTATATCATACCTAAAATTACCATATTTCACTGTTCTGCAAAAATTCTAAAATTTTAGAAAAATCCAAATCTTTCACCCTAAACATTTTACAATGTAAATATTTAAAAAATGAAAAATATTTTATGAAAATATTTTTCTAAATATGATAAATCAAATTTCTAAATAAAAACCTCATTCACTCAAATAATACAAATTTTAAAATTATAATTTATTTTTTAAGACATTGAATAATCAATTACTGTCTCATAAAATTACCTTACAATCATTTGAAAAAAAATATTAATTTACGAATCCATTTAATGAAAAATGAATTTTCCCATATGTAATTATATTAATTAGAAAATATTAAATGAACATTTTTGTTTCTCAAAATACTAATATATAATTTTAAAATTTTAAAACATTTATTTTCTTATTCCATGATATAATTATATAATCCTTTCATGTACAAGATGAAATAATTTTATTTATATTTTATTAGTTGATGATTCTGTTATATTTTCTAATTTACTATCCCTATAAGTTATATTACAAATCGAATGGTCATGTAACTATTTGATTGAATTAGGTTCCCTAAATTATAAAAAATACATTTATTTTAGCCATTATTCATTTATTTTTTTATTGTCTTCTATAAGTTATATTATTTTATTTATACTAAATGAAAAAATTCTATAAAGATAAATTTCATTGATAAAATTCTAGTTCATTATAGTTTATGGTGAAAATGATAGGTTGTGTGTCTCAAAGTCCAAATTTTGATAAATGTTGATGTTTTAGGCAGATAGTGCTTCCAAGATATCCCTAAATGAAATATTATTGAAGGGATTCACTTATATTTAATTTAATTTAATGAGATTCCTAAGATAAATTTTTCAATTAAGTGGTTACACCTCATACTACATCTAATGCCTAAGATATTACCAAGTATACAATTATTATACTTATATGGAATTCATATGATGTTGTTCAGGATTGAGTGATTACACATATATTGTATAAATTGTATACCTCCAGGGATCTGGTTCATAATCCTGATACGTTATATGGGATTCTTAAGATGCATACTAGGATCTAGTTATTTCACCAAATACTTTCTATTAGACTCCTTGGATTCTTTTCATGGATATGTTATTTACACAATATATAGACATAATATATAATGATATGATCTATGTGGTATGATCTAACAGCCAAGTAATCGTACAAAATTATGATGATATTATTTGTGAGTGTTTACCTAAACTTTTTTATGAATATTCTATAATCCCTGGAACACTCCAAAATTAGATGAAATTGGTTCGATCAATCGTGGTTTTCACATTAGATTGAAATTATCGACGATGGTTTATATTGTTACATCTCATGACTTTATTTTTTATTCAATGAATATCACAATTTTTTGAAAAAAATTCACTGGTTATGTTGGGAACCCATTAGGTGGTTCCTTAGAAATTTTACTAATAAGGTGACCCTGACCCTTGGGGACCATCTAAGACCTCATTTATCGTAGGATATAGTAGGTTATAGTCCTTTGGATGGATCATTAAACATAATATATTAGATGGGTATTTGGAGGAAAAGTTGGGGAAAATATCATTGATGGTAATAGAACCTCCTTGTGCATTATTTTAATTTATAATATTATATATGTGACCAGTCTAATGGATGATCTGTTAGAATGTATGATTACATACATCTTTCTTACATTTTATATATCATTGATGTATATTTATTATGAGTTATCTAATTATTTATTATGGACAATTATTGTTTATTTTTTAGTATTTTCTACTATAATATGATGGTATAGTCTCCCCATAGGTACACTTAGGTCCCTCATTTCTATTGGATGGGATCTTCTATATTTAGAGGCACACATATGGATACATTGCATAACTATTATAGGAACTGTGGCGTGGTCTTAGTCATGGATAATAATTTTTTTTGAGTGCCGATTTATTTATATTTTTAATTAAGTAAATGTTTTATAGGTATTAGGGACATCTCAGAGCCTGTCATAAGCCTCAAAATACTGTATCATGAACACCATTCCATGTGGAAATTCTAGTTACTAGGGATATATTATTTACTAATTTTTTACTTTTTTTATTATTTTAATATTTATTCAAATATGATGTCTGTATTTGAGAAGGATTTGTTTTTAGTTTTTAATACTTTTACTATTGGAAAGAAGCAATTGTACATAAATAATTCCTAGAACATATGACACAAAACATATTTGTGTGCTTCTGTGAGGGTGATATCACTAATGGAAGGGGACCCATTTGAGTATGGTTTTGAGATCTTATCTGAAATATTCTTATATAACATTTTGGGGAAATTCTACTCTGTAGAACCATTATATATTTTTCTTTGATGATAGGTTATGTGGATCCTATGAAGGTATTCATCTTGATGAATTATATAGAATCCCTTTATGAAAGGTATGTGTAGTGGTCTCTAGTGGTCTAGTAAAACAATTGAATTCGTTTGAGATTAAGCGATTGTGGGTGAATATGATACTAGTTATGAAAAATATAATAGGATTTATTATATAATGTGTGAACACCAATCTACATGGTGTTTTCTCATGTTGATTCATGGCGCCATTATACTTAACTAAACAATGTGAATATGGAATATATGACCCAAATTATCATGGGATAATGCTATTATATATATTTGGATGAAATCATTATCTACAATGGGTTAGTCTATTTTTAAGATTCCTAATTGGGATCAGTACCTGGGTGCAGGCTGATGACTTAGCATGGGATGCCTAATATGAAAATATATATGATAACCCTAGAATAATTGATTTGGAACATGAGTTTCCTTGTGATATTAGATGTGTGAGCAGGGAGGTAGCTTAATTATTTGTGACCACAATGAGATGTCATTTATGGGATCAGTGGGGGGCTTTGTGAACTTGAGATGTGACTTAGTATATTGATGATTCAAGTGCTATGACTAGATCACATGGAATTTTCCATCTTCTATTAAGATGAATTATGATATTCAATGGTAAATAATGAGTGGGGTATCCTAGATATGTGAGTACCATTTGAAATAGAAAGCATGGGTAGATTATTTTGGGTTTTTTGATTTAATCACATGATGATATATTAGATATTTGCAATAGATATGAATATTCCTTAGTCTTTTGAGGTGTAAAGTACTTTTGGTACATTGGAATTAATGATGTTTTCATATGGAATCATTGATAAGATGTATATCCTTTTGGATTCTATATTTTATATTAGTTTCATGTTGATGGTGTGTATAGATTATTGTGATTTGTTTAATGATTCTCAAGTGGTGGGTGATTAGGTAGTCACTCTCAACATGAGAGACATGTCAGGTTTGTAGGAAGATATCATCAAGGATGAATCTGTCTATATTATATTGACATATCATTAGAGTATAGTTATTGGTTATTCATGTGAGAATATATTTGATAACATGTGGATAATGAATGTATTATATATTTTCTACAATCAGATGGTATGAGGGCATACACACCTCATGATTTGGTTGGATAGAGGTAGTGTGTGTTAGTTCTAAATGATTCATATTGAGTTGTGGAATGATGAATGTATATATATGGACTAAGGACTAATAGATTCGATGAGGCACATACAATCATGGAATAATAGGTTGTTGGATGATATTGAGAGGTATTAATCCTATAGTTTATAATAACATTGTTGATAGATGGTGTCATGGGTTGATTGAATAGAATGACCATGGATTAAGAGGATAAAAAGACAGGTGATATTGAAACATTAAAAATACGACCAAGGTGCATCATAAAGGTAACAATAAAATTGGGTGTGCAAGATAGGATGGTAGAGTGTGTGACCCTCATTATAGATGGAAGTTTGGAAGATTTGGTTTGTCAGGGAATGAACTGTGGAATTACACTGATATTATGGTTAGACTTTGGTGTGGGTGTTTTGATGATATTGTAATGCCTTTCAAAAATTAAGAATCATGGTCATGTAACCCAATAAAGAATTGGTGGGAGTGATTGATCATTTTTCGGAGTCTTCTACTAGTGGTGGTCCCACTAGTGAAGCTTTATGTGATTGTGGGAAGTGAGGTGGAAAATATATCAGGCATGTTAGGGATTACTAATATGAGTTTTCAGTAGGTGATTACTATTAAGGGGAGAACCATATCACCTAATATTCCCTTATGTTATATTTCTTATGGTGGGGATCACCCCGATCATATGGATGGATTATTAGATGACCCCATAGTGTCTTAAGATAGATGAGTTTTCTTGAGAGTCATCTCATCATGTGGTGATCTAGTGGTTCATATATTTATGAATAACGTCATTTTTGTTTGTAACAGAGAAACATTATATTGCTCGACCGTTCTAGGTATAAATCATTGATTTAGTGATGTTATGACAACCAAGTAAGGATGAGAATTATAATTTAGAGATGATTAAGTATTCATAGGGATTATAATTGTAATAGAGGGGATGTTTTAAAGAACTATGTTGTTTTGAATTTTTAAAATAAGTAGAAATAGTAATTTTGGTCCTCAGGTAGGGGATTGTTTGAAATTTTTTTTATTGGAATTTAAAGGATTGGAACATATCAAGGATTTGTTTTTTATGTTGTGTTAGGCTCATTGAGTGTGTTGGGTACTTCAGTGAGTGTTGTAGAAGGGAAGGGATGCGATAGTATAAAATTGAACTGTGCACAATAGGTTGTACCCTAATGGGTGGAGGTCACATTGAATATCCATATAGTTAAATGAGTAACTATTTTGTTATAGGAAAATTATCATTAAGTAGAAGGAAACATCTTGGTTTTTATTCATTGGATCATATCACACCATAATCACGGAGGGTCATGGCATGACAAGGATCGGCTGAGCGTTTGACCACTTTATCTAGTGGTGTCATGCCACAGGAGGCTAGGGGAATTGGTGGTCTTGTCATTAAAGAAAAGAATGAATCAGTGCGTGCCTCTATATGAGGGGTAGACATATAATGACATTTTAAGGAATGGACACCCATTACACTATGACCCCTATGGCCATACCATGACCGACACTTGATAGTGTTTATGGGAAGTTTATTTGTATTTTTTTACCTTATAGTCCTTTCGTTTTGTGTGAAAATGGAGATATAGGTAGGAAATTTAATGTATGATTTCCTCTACCCTTTCCCTCTTAAATTCACCATGGTGTTTGGTAGTTCTTGTTCAATTTTAAGATGATCTAATATATGATCATATATTTTTTTCCATTGTTAATCTTCCTGGTAGTATTTGGATATTGGGAAATTTAGATTAGGGTTTTTGAGATGATTCCAATGAATAATTGTTTTATCATCATGAATTTATGGATATTTTTCACTTTTAGGTGTTAAGATATTCTGAGAGTAGGAACACACGTTCATTCTCACTATTTTGGTTGATTTATTATAATCAATGATTTTATTTTGTGGTTCTGCACAAATTTTATGAGATTCGATGTTGTATTGTACAATTGAATTGATGATTTTTCATGAATTATTTATGGGTGGATTTAGGAACTATACAAAACACCATTTATTATTGTTTTGGTCCTTTTATTCATGAGGTTAGTTTCTGTTAAATTATACTAATATAAATTGACTTGATATATTATTTATAATTGATAATAATTACACAAATAGATGTTAGTTATTGATATAAGGGTTATGTGAAGATACAATATTAGAGGAGGATTGGGTGAGCTTAGCTGGATGTGGAGATTTTCAATGAGAATGAAACAATATAACTTAGGAAATCCCTAAATATCTCACTTTGGAAAATGCGTTTTATTTATGCTGCATATGATATCTAGTCTCCCTAACACCGGTGTCCGACTTTTTAAATTGAATATATTTTTATTAATGTGAAATACATGTGGATAAATCAAATTCCAAGGGAAACAATAGACACTTGAAACTGATCTTGGTCCCATTGATACTTATGGTAAAGGGATTGATTATAGTAATGGAGTAAAAGATAGATGGTATCTAGAGGGATAAAAATTAGTGAAATGAATGATATATATTTGACATGGTGATGGGTCCCCTTTGTTATATTAATGAATATGAGCATGATATATTGGAGATGGTTGGTCAGGTAGGCCATGGTAGAACCTTTTTATCCCACACATCCATCAGGCTCATTGATCAGAGAGTATAGAGGGTATCATTGAAAACTAGTATGTGATTACGTGGGCAGTATACACTAGGTAGTCTTATGATAGGTTGGGTGAGATGATTGATATTTTTTTCTTTATGTACTATGATATTCATTATTCTTTCTCGGTAGAGTGATGCTCATATTTCCTTTACCAGGAGGCCAATGAGGATGCTTCATGATTATGGAAATGTTTAGGGATGAAACAACCTTGAAATAAAGAATTTATCATGAGATATGAGAATGGGATATAGAATCCCATGTAGGGTCTTCAGGTTTAGTTATGGAATAGGAGACCTTGTTGGGTATCTAGGTATTTCATTAACGCTTTATAGGCTTAGTGTGGGAGAGATGGTTCCATTGATCTTGAGTGTCACCTTAGAATATGAATATTGAAGGTGTGAGACTAATGTTCCTAGGGTGATGGTGATAGGTTGTGTGACTTAAATTATATGTTTGGTCATATTTGGATGGTTCTGGAGGATTCTATACCTTGACCATTATTACATGAGACATTACAAGAGGTATTGTTTTTTTAAAGGTTGGGGACAAAGCCTTATTTTATTATTTAAAGAATATACCTCTTTTGACTAGGTAGAGGGAGACCCATAACATAGCCCGAAGGCCCAAGTTCAAATGGCCTGAATACTAGGCTTGAAAGTCCATTTTTTGGCTTAAAGTGCCTCTCGGTGAATAGTACTGCTACAGTACCCAGACTGCAACAGTACCGCTGCCTCTACAGTGCATGCTACAATGCCTCCGCCACTACAGTGTCGCAACTGCTACAGTTCCACCACAACTACAGTACTACTACATTTCCCCTGCTACAGTACCCCCAGAAATTAATCCATACACGGATTTGATCCTAGGTCTTTTGGATGCCAAGAAAGAGCATGTACCAATAGGGTACATGCTCATTGGTGTTACAAGAGGTATTCTGTTCCTTTGAGTTGTTATGAATGAGATTCTGATGATATTCCATAGGATTCATTAATTTTTTCCTATATGTAATTCCAAGGATATTTCAGGGGATTATTTGATTTTAGCTATATGGGATATGTAGGCTACATCAAAAGATCAAGTTTTTTCACATGATCAATTATATGAGATGCCTTAACTGTTTCTTAGTATCTGGTACTTTCAGATGGTACTTCCTTTGAGATGCCTATGATACTTAACGGGATCAGATGTTTTCTCCTAACATGAACCCAATATATTATGAGATGATCTAGGTGGTATACTCTATAATCTACGTGGTTGTATACAGTTATGATGATATTATGGTATTGAGTTTAGTTAACCCATGAATTTATTATTCTAGGGGCCTAGAGATGCTCTGACACGAGTTGAAGAAGGTATGGTTGATCCTAGGTGTCACGTTAGAACCTAGTGATCAATGGAGGGTTATATTATTTTTTCCCACACTTATTTTATTATTCTAATCACAAGACATGTTCATAATCAATGTTCTCTAATTATTTTAGGAACCCTATTGGTGGTTCCATACAAAGTTATAGTCACACCCTTTTTGGGCATACATGGAACATAGGTACCCAAAAAACCTCATTTATCACAGTTTTATGTAGGAAATATGCTTAGGGATAGATTATTTAGAAGGATTTCGTAGATGGGGATTTTGAGACTAAAATGTGTTAAGGCCAATGGATTTTATATGAGTATCCTTTTACTTTATTTTATGTTGTAATAATTCATATGGGATTTTCCCAGTGTGATATTAATTAGAATAATTGATTATATGCTTCCAAATTTAATTTATATAGTTTGGATGTTTATTTATGTAGTGTTATTTGTTTATTTATTATTAGTTATATTTGGTTATTTTTCTACTATTGTGATACTATGATATTAATGTATAATCTCTACACAGTAACACCTGATCCCCTTGTTCTTTTTGAAAACCTATAGTGTATAGGGAGGAATTTCTAATGTGATGTTGCATCACCAGTATAATCATTGAAGAGTGATTTTGGGGCAAGTATATTATAATTTTCTTTGATCTTAAATATTAAATTATATTTTAAAGATGATTAAAATTAATAATATTATCACATGTAATCATGATATGTAAGAAATGTTTTAATATCATCCATTATGTGTAGATTTATAAAACAAATTGGATATATTCTTGTGATGTAACTCTTCATTTTTTTACTACCATGATCAATGAAATACAATCTTGTTTATCGATAAGATAAAAATTACTTGACTCAGAGATATAAAGAAACATTATATGCGGAATTATGTTCATATATTAAACCATGACAAACTATATTGAAAATTACTATAAATTTTATATCCTCTATTTCTCTATTGAAAATAAATAATCTTTTGTAACATTAATGTTAAAAAGTATTATTTTGAACTTGGACCTCCATAAATCTAAATGATACATTGAAATTTAAAATCTATAAAACATATTACTTGGTTATGTATATACCCAACTAAGTATTCCTTTAATATTTTTTTATAATTTTTTACATTCATCTTCTTTCTTATTTCATCCTTTTCTAAATTCATCATTGTTGAAATGGGTGTTTATATAAGTTTTTCATCACAAATGAAAAAAAAAATTAATACCTACTTGGAATATTTGTATTCAAGAAATAGATATTTAACCATATTTTTTATTAAAATAATTTCTGAAAAATATAAATTTATTATGATCATAGGAATTTCAATTTCATTCATGATATTTTCAATAAAATCCAATAAAATTTCTTCCTATTATTATTAAAAATAAAATACATAAATATAGATTATTGCATTTTTCAACATTTATTTCTCATCCTTATGTTACTTATAGGATAAAATATTAGAAATTTGTACTGTAATATCATGAAGAGAACAATCCATTAATACAATGATATTAATACATATTTTAACACATAGAATGTCTTTATGGGTGTGAAATATTATCATGTTACTTTAACATAGTTTTTTTTAGTTTTTCTAGGGAAATTAGATAATATGTGGAAAGGTACTTGAGATCCAATATAATGAACTTGATAATTTACTAAATATGTTTATGTAGGATTATAAAAAATTCAATTTAAAATAATATATGAAGAATGTGGATAATTATTGATTTCAATTATAATTGAAATTATAATTCTGTATGTGATACAGTTATTAGAATTTATTATATTGTTTATATTGATATTGATTCTATATATTTTTGTGTGTATATATTTTCATTATGTTTATATTTTTTGTAAGGAATGTGATGAATGGTGTTAACTTCAAACCCTAAGTGTTATTCATTATAATTAATAATATATGGTTTTATAAATTCTAATAGTTAGTACAATTAACCAGATATTATCAAAGAATAATAAATGATGGTTTTCTAAAATTATATGATCATGTGATTAAAATTAATATCTTTTGGGGAATGATGACATGTTTGTCTATTGAGAGTCCTTGATACATAAGAAAATATATTTCAGGGGAATGTTCTCGATTAAATTAACAATTGAAGTTTTTTTTTGCTTTGTGATATATTGATTTTTTAAATGATTTGAAACTATAATGCTTGTTTAGACTTTAGAAATATAAAAGGTTGTTAATTATATTATTTTAAAAATATATTTTAAAATATATTTTAAACCACATGACATTTAATATTATTATTATTTTATTATATTATATATTAATGTTTCATGATACATTTCTAAAAATGATACATTATATTATTAATGGTAGATGAAAAAATGATTTTGAAAGTTGATAACTTCTATAACGATATGTAAAAAATAATAAATTGTATCACCTCAATAATATTTATATATAATAATTTATTTTGTGAAATATTTTAGTTATGACCATGATAAAATGCACTATAAAACAATATCACATGTTTAATTAAAATATTTATCTATTATAAATTTTATGAATAATTAAAAACATTGATAAGTTGTTTCATATTATGTATACTAACATGTAAATCATCCAATACATAATATGATATATTTATAGAAAAATTATAATATATATTAAAAAATAGATATGTGATTATGAATTCATATAATAAATAGTTGTTAGTTTGACATGTTATCCTTGAATAAAAGAAATAAACTATGGGATGAAAATATTTAGATCAAAATATGGATCTTATATTTTTTTCATTTTGTAATTATATTTGTATATTATTTATTTCTACTTGGTTATGTTTAAATTATTGATATTAATGTTATAAAATTCACTGAACAGTTTGTTCTCCTTATGAAAATATTTAAAACTATAAAATTTTATAAATAAAAAAGGTGTGTCTTTCTTTTAATGTTCTATGATATTTTTTTTTTGAAGAATTGATTTTGAATGTAACCTTTTAGAATGGTTTTTATGGTGTACGAATTTTATATAATGAAATTTACAATAAATTTAAAATCATAGATTTTATTGGATTCTAAATAATTTCATGGTTATTTAAATGATAATTTATTAGGGATTATGGTGTTACATGAATAAAAAATTATAATTATATGGATTTTATGTTTGTGAAGATATTTATTTCATGTTGATTTAGTGTTAAATTAGATTATTATTTACATATAAAATTATTATTATTAATCTTTTATAACTAATTATGCTATGTTAAAATTGCATGAATTTGTGAGCAATATTATGGATATAAAGGAAATGGTGTAGTTTTATCGATGTTATAAAATACATTTTTGATATTTTGTTTTGAGGTGATTATGTATAAATGTGGTGGAAATAAATTTTTGAAATGTAAGATCATTAGGGGTGGAATATATTATTTTTATTGGTATGGTACATGGTATATAGATGTTATTTTTATATTATAAATGACTATTTGGGGTGATATATTGTGGTAAATAATTTTATAATGATGTTTTAGTGTTTTATATTTGAGTTTGGGAAATTATTCAAAAATATTTTTAGAATTATGGGAATGAGAAAATTAATAAGAAATCAAGGGACAATGTGTTATTGAGTTTTCAAGGGAAATTAGTATTGAAGATCATTTGGGGACTATCTAGTTATGAGGATGAGAAATGGATTCAGGTGGTTCTAGTTTCCCTAAAAATTTGTATAAACTACATATCCGTTCTAAATTACCTTACAAGTAAACTTTCTTCAGGATATGGAGTTACTATTGTTGGTAATAGAATAGGTTATCCCATATGGGAAATCATTAGCGGATCATTAGAGGATATTCATATGTTATTTAAGGAGGATTTTATTTATTTTATTCAAGATTAAGAATGTATTAAAGTGATCCACATGATTAAATAATGATGATCTAGTATATGAAACCTCAAAATATCAGTTATAGATATTGGTTAGTAATTTTAAATTTTTTTCTAGATATTAGATATGAGAGATAATGATATTTTGAGTTTCCATTAAATTTGTGGGTCTAAAAAAAATATACACTATATTAAATTAATTGGGTGAATGTGAGTGACCAAATAGAATTTGACAGAATGTGACGTATCTTGGGTGATGTGTTTTTATGGGATTCTTTTTTTTTGATGTCATGAGATGTTTGGTGAATGATATTGTTTTGGGTACTAATGTTTATGAATGTAGAGGTTATATGATCCTTTATGATCGAATATAAAATTGATCATTATGTATGCATGGTTTGAGATTCAATGTGATGGATGTGTTTATTTTATTACTATATATATTAGTGAAACATCAATAGAACATTTTTTTATGTTTTATAATTATCTTAAATCATATGTGTGTAAATTTTTATCTAGTTTTTTAGTGATAACTCAGTGAGTGGCTTGTTGTGGTATCATTTATTAAATCATGTTATATATTAGTGTCCTAATTACATTTATGAGAGATGCTAGGAAATAATTGTAATTTATAATTTAAGGGAGAAATATTTTTCTTTTTGTGCGATTCTTTAGAGTCATTATGGTTGGATAATTTGGAAAATATAAAATATATAATAATGATTAATGGTTGTAAAGAATATTTTTATATTATAATATATTTTAACTTTTATCATATAATTTTAAAATAAAATGGATGGTTACTGGAATTGAAATTTAATTCTAAATGGTAGTAGACTTAATTTTTTTTATTAACTTATATCTTGGATGAATTATTTTATTAACATAATTTCATGGATTATAGAAATTTTTTATGTAATATTAATATATAGATTTTAAAATAGGTGATTCCTTGTTTTATTTAGTTTTGAAATCTATAAATCATTATTTTCATATTTAGAATGCTGCAATAAAAGGAGAAATATATAGTGTGGCGTTAAGTTGTGGGTTTCTACAAATAATTTTACCCACACATTCTACATTAGAGTAAGGATGTGGTATAGTGTGAATCTTTCACTAAGGTTTTTGGTTACATTAACATGGTTTCTTCTCTTGATTGTGTTTTATTCACGAGTATGTGATTTTATTACCAGGGTATGATCATTCTTTTAAATAGTTTAATTTTGTGGTTATTGTGGTCATATAATTGGATTTAGAATATTGTACAAATAGATAATTTATTTTTTGGATAAAATAATTGTTTATATGTGGGGGATGTGCGTGCGATGTGTATATAATGATTGTTTTAGATTAGTATTTGTGAGAAATGATTCTAGGTAAGGGTCATAATTTGGTGAATATATATCATTTTACTTTATATGATGTGAGGACAAATAATTTTGATTTTAAGACCTACAATGATGGAGTATGTTTTGGTGATTCGATGGAAAATGTTCTTTTTGAGTGGTATCATACATGGTAAATAAGTTTTTGTACCTCTACATTGTTCAAATTTTGTAATATTTGAATTCTATAGACTAATAATTATTTGAGAGGCATCATTATTTAAGGTTTGTATTTTTTTCCATCATTGTTTAATAATGGAGGTGTTGGGAGTTTGAGATCAATATTTGAATAGAATGTATGGAATATAAATTTTAAATAAAACCATGTCTTGGTTTTCGTATCAACCTTTCATGGTTCAATTTACTACAATGTGGTTTTAAGAGTAGTTACTTTTTTGAATTTCTATATTAAAGGAGGAGATTTAAGGCACTTATGATAATAAATCTTAATGTTACGATATCAATATTTTTGGCTGAAATAAATGGTTTTTATAAAATAATCCTAGTTTTTCGGTGTACTAGATATATATTTTAGTGGAACAATGGATCAAAATTGGACTATACCATGGTTTGAAACATGATATTATTTATATGAGGAGAAAATATTTTCTCTCTTATGTTAAAAGGGATATGAGAAATACACACCTGGGTTAGTTTTTAAACATCATGGTTTTTGTTAGATGGGTATAATTAAGAAATAAATGACTAATTTTTTTATTAAAATCATGATTTTAGTTTCTTAGTTTGTTTATTTTGGTTAACCAGTCAAAAAATAATAATAATTTACATAAGTATCTCATGGTATATCCCATATAAATTTAATTATAAATGTAAATGGATCAATCATTTTCTATTCAATTACTCTTTCTTTTCAGAATCTATTGGTGTAAAATAGATTCTTCTATGTGATTTGGGATAAACCTAGGTGGATTATGTTTTCCTTCACATGGAAAATTTAATCAATATGAGAAAAGGTTTGTAAATAGTTCTTTGAATGAACTTGGGATTTTTTGTATCATGATTTTTATTAAAAACTTTATTGAGTAAATAGATTAATACATAGATTTTATTCATGGTTTTAGGATTCATATAGTTTTAATGATGTGATGATGGATAAGAGATATAGATTATGTGGAATTAGTTATATATATATTAAATAATAAAATAAATATAGGGAAAATGGAATTTAATATTTTCTTATGATGGACTCATTGGTGAATAGGTGAAGTATAAATTCCATGATACAAATTATGAGTCATGAATTGGAGTCTTAAGTGATTTTACATAGCTTAATGAATGCATTTTGTAAGGAAGAATGGAATATTGGTTCTTTGGAAAAGGGTAATAATATTGAATGGGTGGGAAAAAGAATGTGACAAGGTTATGTAATGAAGAATACATTATTATGTTTGTGTGAATGGATTTGGGTGACATAGTTGGTAAGGAATATATATTTTTAGTATAAAGGGGTTGGTATATATGTGCGACTTTGGATTTTTTATTGAACCTTGTGGGTTGTGAATGTATTGAATGGTAAATCGTATGAAAAAATGATGAACATGAGGGACATTTGTTTTTTGGAAAATGAATAGAATTAGTGGGATGTTTGATGTTCATGATTATGTGGATTTACTATAGATATTAAAATGGATTCATCATAAACATAAAAATCTTTTATGACATCTATATTGTAGTTTTTTTTTGTGTTGTGGTTTGGGGTCTCTTTGTGATGCTTCATGTTGTAATTTATGTTCTCCCACTCAATAATTTTTAATTTTATATTTTTAAGACTAATTATAAGGGTTAATGTGAGAACAAATAAACTTCCAAGACTATGATTTTTCAATATGTATGAAGTTACACATGGAAGATTCAAAATATAAAAAACCCTATAACCAAAAATCCAATAAAAATATTAATGTAATTTGGGTAGAAATAAATCCAAATTCTATCCAGAAAACTCCCATTCCCAACATGATCATCCATTAATATACATCATAAACCATATAACATCATCACAATTGAAAATTGTGCCTACCTATATCAATGAGGCACATTTGGTAGTATTTACTAACGTGATATAATACTATCTCAAGAATTCATGGAACTAGGAAAATCCACCATCGACCACTATTTTCAACCACTAACATTATCCATGGAATCACCGAACACATAAATGAAAACAATAAAAACTGATCTTCCACAAAAAACAAAATCATGAAACATTTTAATCCACAAATATACCATATATTCAAAAAAAATCAACATATAATGACATAGAACACCAAGTCATATTTATCTATCAGAATGGATACATCTCTAAAATAAAAACCCATAGTTCCATCCGGAATAAAGGTTTTCACTATAATGTATCATGGAACTAATGGTAAAGAAGTCCCATTTGGAAAAAATGACCGAGCAGTCACCCTGAGAATAGATAAAGAATGCATGACTAATGAAGCTGTTATAAGGACGCTATGTTCCAACAACAACATTTATGGGGGAATAAGACCTCTAAGGCTAACACGAGTCGATCAAGATTTAAAGATTAAGTCATTAAATATCACAATCAAGACACTAGAAAATAGAATTGGAATAAAAACAATACCCATAAAAACTAGGATACCAATACAAAATGAAATGAATAAGGGAAATAATGGAATAGAATGTTGGACCCACCATTATGAAATTCCACAAAAAATATCCAAATACACCATTAACACCACTACAACAGAATGAAGTTGGTATCATTTATGATGATTCTTGTTGAATGTTTAGAGATGGAGAATAGGAATACAATATTTTCTAGAAGAAGGGAATGCCACCGAGTATATGGATGAGAAACCAATTGTGTCAGAGGGATTCATGGCCAAAATATTTAACTATGTCTATCCCAAATAAAACAAAAGAACCATTACCCCTAACTAAGAATCATTATAAGACTGATAGGTTATGTTGAAAAGGAAAAAAGGGATGATCAATTAATATTATGAATAAAATAGAAAAATTCCATATTTTAACACCTATAACGTAGGCAACAGAACTCAAAACCCTACGAAAATGAGACAAAAAAACGAAATTATAGGAATAAATGAAAATAAACATGCATGATGATGATGTAAATAGAATCTAGGTATAAAATCCAAAAGTGGATACTAATCATGGAGAAACACTAATAATGGCGATTATATTAGGAGAAACACTCAAAATAACCATTATTACTACTACATATGATTTTAGTGAGAGTTTGTAGACACCAAGGGAATTGGGAGAGATTAGGGGGAGATGGATATAGGAAGGGAAGATAGTAATAGAGGGAGGGGATGTGGAGAGGGATACTGAGGGGATATTGGGAGAGAGGGAGAGAGGTAGAGAGAGGGATATTCTGAGTGAGAGATAAATAAAGGGAGTGATAGGGGTGGTGGGAGAGTGATATTGGGGGAGGGTGGGAGAGAGAGGGGGATAAATTGATATAAAGGGATGGATAGGGAGGTAGAGAGTGGGGGGATAGGGAGAGAGAGGGGGGATAGGGAGAGATAACGGGATATAGAGAAGTAGGGAGAGGGAGGGAGGGATAAAATGAGTTTGAGAGAGAATTTTCAAAATTGATGTTCTTGTCCGATTATATGATGTTGATTGTTATTTTATTGAAAAGTTATAATCTCATTTATAATGTTACTAATGGGTTAATTTTAAGATGTGTTATTCGATTTTATTAATTTGATGTGGGGGATATTTGTTTCCCTAGAAGTGATGTCAATATTGGAATATTAAATTACTTGAGGTTGGTACAAAGGAAGGTTGGGGTATTTCCATTCCAGATAAAATTGTTTTTACAGTAGTTATATCATTATATAGATATTTGTACCTATATGTTCCTCATTTTTTTGTTTTTATCATTAATATAATCGATGGAAGATATTAGGTTTATTTATTAATCATCATTGGAGGTGTGTACAATAATATGTGGATGTTGACATTATTACATGGTTGCGATAATATTGATGCAGTTATGAATGACTTGTGTTGGAGGATTACATGATTTTTTAATTTTTTATTAATATTATGATTAAAGGATTAATATTTTTTATATCTCATTTAGTAATTATTTATTACGACTATCTATTAGACACATGAATGTTAAGAGGAAAAACTTATTAGGTGTAGTTCTATTCAAAATCCATTATTCTGGATAAGTTTTCATACATATTAGATCGTGTTAATGTAGGTATTAGATTATTTTTTATTATGAATAGGGTGATATCGATAATATTAAAAGGATTCTTGTGTAAATTTTCAACCTATTTTGTAATATATTTATATGAATATCTAGGATGACATTATATATATATTTATTTATTTGATTTTACATTATTAGTTGTTATGATTTATGGTTGAGGTATTTTTTTATAATATTAAATAAGTATAATTCATCTCATATTTTTATTCACACTCACGTTGTACAAGTTTCCACCCTTTGGCCTATTAGAATTGGGCTTCGAGGGTTACACTCAATTTCTTTTAACATAGGAAGAGTAATGGTGGGTTATTGTTATCAAAAGGACTATTTATTTAATAATATAATTTTTATGTTTTTAATGAATAAATATTTTTTTATTTATATTCTACTTATGTATTTTATGGTTATATATGTGTAATTATTTATTTATATATTATTATTATTAAAAACTCAGTTTATATAAAAATGACTAGAAAATTGATGGTTAATAATTTTGTTGATAAAATCATTTGACTTTGATTTATACGACACATATAAGACTCTTGTATGAGAAAAATATTAAATGATATATTTTTTGAAATACGAAAATGGACAAGGGTCTGTTAAAACTATTACATACTAATGTATGCATTTTAATTGTTACAAAATCATGTAATTTCCTCTACTATTTGATAATATTTAATGTTAAATTTTTTAGGTATGGTTATATGATACATAGGGGATAAATTTTATTGTTTTTAAATATTACATGACATATAAATTAATTATACATCCAACTTGGTAAAACTATTCATTTAATGTATTGTGGTTAATGGGAGAAATACTAAATATAATAATTAAGTAAATATATATGAGAGTGTGATATTATATCACTACTCCATCACCATGATATTTTAGAAGAGGAAAATTATATAAAATACAATAAATAAAACAAAACTATGAGTTTATATTTTATTAAATTCAACACTTAGTTTATATTTCATTTCATATAAGCCCTGTTATTTTTATGTTCAATAGCTTATTTAACACACAACACCAAACATAAATTGCCGATGATATATATAAATATTATAAAATAGTAATTAAATTTGTGGGTATGAATAAAAACAACTAGATATTAAAAATTAAATAGTTTACACATAAATAAAATGGGTATCTACTAACTATAAATATAATAATAATTGTAAAAAACTTAATTTTTTCTAAAAAATAATATTTTTCTAATAAGATAGTGAAATCACGCTTTTCTAAAAAAATTTAAAAATAATTTTTAATAAATTTTTAGAATTTATTTGAAAAACCTTAATTCATTTTTGAGATCATAATATGAAAATTATATAATAGTGAATTTTTTGTAATTTATGAAATTTTTCTTTTTTTGATGAATAATGAAATCTATTGAATTTTAATTAAAAAATGAATTTTTTTAAATAAATTATAAAGTTATATTTTATTTTAAATTGGTTTCAAAGTATAATTAGTTCAGTAATACATTTATTAATCATATTTTGGTAATTGGAATAAATTTCATGTTGAAATTGAATATCAAATCACTGTAAACTTTTGATCAATATTCAATTTAAAAATCCACTTTCTCATCATGTATGCGTGATTAATATTAAATAAAAATTTTATTCATATGTTAATGAAATATATAAAAATGGATTGAATATTTTTAATATTAATAATTTATTATCACTGATAGGTCCAAAATAATTTTCCCCCATAATGATTCTTAAGAACGGTTAAAATTATAAAGAACGATTAATGTAAAAACAAGTTTACTGAGGGATTAAGAATTAAAAATTCGGGGAAATATGACATAGAAAAAAACCCATTTTATATACTTATTTGAACCCTTATGACCCTAATATATATTTGTATCAGTTTTGGGACGCTTTTCTAGGATTTTGACATATATAACAAGTTATGTAATGAAAAATACCAAAAGAACATTTTTCCCTTTTTAATTTATATAAATATTTCAGATAGGGATAAAAAATAGGTTCAATTATCAATATTTCATTGAAACATAAATTATTTGTTTACATATTGAAAATTTATTTCATTTTTTTGAGAGATAAATTATTAACATTAAATAGTTATGAAATGTGAGCACAATAATTATTTTGCTAATAATCAACTAAAATAAATGATATTAGAAATATTAATTGTTTAGTAAAATAAATGAATTGTTTTATTACATTAAATTTTTTAATGAAAATATCATGTATTATAGGTTTGAGGAAAATAGATTTTAATTCCATAATTTTCATGATATTTTTTAAATTCAAATTAAATTAATAACATCAAAATTTACATTAATTCTATTTTATAATAAATGATATTTTGTTAAATGATTTTAAATTACTAAAAATAATATATTATTCCAGGTGATTTATATATTTTAAAAAATATCCAATACGTTGTATTCACCAACCATTTTTTATTTTATAATGAATATATTGAATTTTGAACAGTAAAAAATTCAGTTAGTGTGGTTAAGGTCAAAAGATAATTTTTTCATGTTACATGTGCTTGTGATAAAATTAATTTCAAAGAGGCGTAAGAATTTTAATTGATAAATTTAATATATTAATTATAATTAGAGGTTCAAAAGTTTCCAATAATTCACATTTTAATTTATTCTATAGGTATAAATTACATATGATAATAAACTAGTTACAATAATGAAAAACTAAAATGAAAAAATAAAGAAAAATAGGAATCAAGGAAAAATTATTTAAAACATGTTTTTATTTGTGGGGTTTAGGTTTTAATCTTTAATATAATCCAAAAAACGTTTATTTATCAATTTTGGGTTCAAATTAGGTAATATTTTCCTCCCAATAGTTAATATATTTGAGTATTTACAATAATGACACTCCTCCTCTGCTTTAAAAGTTCATTGACTCCCATAACTTCATCAAGCCTCTAATTATATTTGGATCATAAAATAACAATAAATATCAGTTCACTAATTACTTACCATTATCATAAAACCAACATTTTTTTTCTGATATCCAACCTAGGTAGGCCTTTGGTGGAATCCTATGAGGATACCCGAAGAAGATGTAACATTCCTCAGTGAGTGTTTATATTTTATTTCTTTCACCACATACCACAATTATTATTATAACATGATCATATAGAATCAAAATTATATTAAATATAATCACATTTTGTAATGTTAAGAGTATGACCAAAAACCATAAACACTTCCATTAAATTGGTTACATAATCCTTATTTCTATGTATAGAGGACCACTCTGTCGCGTAACAATGTCGTTTCACTCATTACCACCATTTGGGGTTGGGTGTGATGATGTATATAATGTCTATATTTTATATTTATAACTTTATTATACCTACTAAGTCATGATATAATATATACAATTTTACATTTAATTCTGTAAGGGATATGATAATGTCACTCATGCATACAACAAAATAACGCATCACAAAGCAATGTGATTTGTTTTTCAAAGTTTCATTATGTAGAAGGTAATAAGGGAAAATGTAATAAATATATGTCATATAAATGAATTATTTATGATATTAATGACATCTTTATAATTATTTAAATATAGTATATCATTTTATTTTTAACTTTTTGCTCACTATATAAATGATAACGACATTCATATACATGTAGACTCCCGCCTTCTCAAATCAATGAGATTCATTTTTTAATTATCACATTAAAATAATTAAATATATAAGTATATATTGTAAAATAATATAGATGTATTATTATTCTATAAAGATAAAATTTACTTTCCTTTTTTTATAATGATCATTGAAAATAGAAACGGTACTAAGGCGTACATAGCTCCTACTGTCTCCATGACCGTAACATTTTTCTGTTTTTCAAAACCATCATTCTTGATTGGTTTTAAAATTACAATTGATGTATAAATAATAAAAATATGACATGATTATTATTATTTATATGTTTAAATAATTACCTATTTGACCATAGAGAACCTACCAAATTTATTTTTAACGCATAAGCCAAATATAGTAAAACATCTGACATAAACATAACAGATTAAATAATTATATAAAACATGTCAATAAGATAAATAAAAGTAAAAAAACGTTAAATTTTTTATTAATAAATTAAAAATTTTAACATATATTTATTATTCATGAATATAATGAAAATATGTGATGAATCAGACTCGAGGTAAGGTTTTTCCCATCTCTCATTCATTTCTATGAGATATATTTCAGATTCCCCACTTATTTTTATAGTGTGGTATATATAATTCCCATGGATTTATTTTATGATAATTATAAAAAAATTACGGGGATTTACATATTAATTGGGGGATCTCTATTTCATGAGGTTTAGGATTTCAATGTTACCAAATCCGTAATGGATTGTTGTCATAATCATCCCTCTTTGGGACTCATGTGGTGTTATTCACCTATCATATTTTATGAGGTGTATGTAAATCCTAGATAAAATTTAATATAATGAATTAATTTATTATTAGGTTATTAAACATTTGAATTAATTTAATCCTTTCATGGTTCTTATGATTCGAAGATACCAAACTGGTAAGAGTTTTATGTTATAATCTCACCTGTTGTCTGAATTGATTATGATTATGCTTATAGTGATGAGATCTTGTGATGCATCTCTCATGAAGCTATTTATTTTCTTATTCCGTAGTTATTAATTATATTTTAATTATATATTATCATTTTAGTCTTTTTGGTACATAATAGTTTTGGTAAAAATATTTTTATGAAACTCTGAATTTATTTCTCTCTTCAATCGAAAAACTATTTTCTTCATGAAACATGTTTTTTAAATTTTTTCTCAAAAATATTTTTACCCCACTTAAAAATTATTTATTAAATAAAAGTTTACTCATTATTTTATTTTATAAAATTATTTAAGGGGAATATTTTTTCCCTATCCAAGAATGTCCCTTCACGGATATTTTTACAATGTGAAAGGAATGATCTTTACGGCATGTACAGAATTACCCACCGACATGGACATCATTTATTTGAATATTATTTTATTATTCATAAGTATATTTGTAATAATTTGTTTCATTAATATTTTATATATGATTGTTTTTTGAAAACACTTTTCATGGAAAATGATTTTCATAATATTTTATGTTCTTTAATGAAAATTTTGAAATGAAAAGGTCATTTTCCCCAAGAATTTTTATTGACCTTTTAATTGTATTTACATTCATAAATATCAAAAACCCTTTTTTGTTAGTTATACTTCATCACTGGTATTTTGAGTTGATAATATACTCATCCATTCTATGGAAGGATATATAATGTTTCAAAATGATTTATATGGAACTGGTTTTTTTACATGGGTTAATGATGTTACAAATAGATTGTTATAGAATCTATTTATTTTCCATTGTTTAATAATGTTTAAAATTGATTGGAATAAATCCCATTTATTTTACATGGTTTAATTGGTTAATATAATAATAATTGTATGTATGAGTTAATTGATTAAATATCTAATTACTTTAATAATGATGTTGTTCTTGAACATTATATAAAATGGGTGCTCCCATATAGTGTCAGGTAATCTCGTTATAGCTTATAAAATGGGTGTGCCTAGATAGTTCTCCATTGATTTATGTAATGATTATGTTCTCCATTAAATTATTTTGGAATTTTTCCATCTGTTTATTCAAATTATAAGTGTTTTCTAAGGGTTATTTAAGTGTTCATTGAAGATGATGTTACATGATACCAACATATTTTTTATTCTTATTATGGGTTTATAACATTTATTATGATTGAGATTGATATCATATGGATCATGATTATTGATTCTGATAAATACTTCCTTTTCCATGTTTTCATATTTTATGATCCAGGTATTGACGGGTATGATTTATTTTTTGATTCATTCATGCACTCTGAATACGTCTTCATATACTTATGAACTTCTTATAGTTGTTGATGACATTCAATTGATAATGGTTAGGTCAACCGTTGTTGAGAATTTGAGATCACACACATTATATTTTATATTCAAATTGTTATAAGGAATGAGGTTGAATGAATTATATATTGAATATATTTTATATAGATGATGATGATGACCTAACATTAAAGAAGAAAATATGGGGTAAGTAAGAGAAATATGCTTTTGACGACATGAGTATTATTGATGTGAGAGTTAGTTCTAATTACCTATGAGTCTAATCCTAAAAGGTCCATGAGAATGTATGCTATACAAATTTTCCTTTTTATTATTTTTATGGGTTTTATTGAAAATATGGTTCACAATTATCGGCATCAATGGAAGAAATGTAAAATTTATGATTTAAGAACCTTATCCAGGAGTGTGGGTCCAAGACTTTTATTTTTGGTATCAATGGATGGTCCATATTACTTTTGAGATCATTATGCTCTCACATGATGTCATATTAAGAGTTAGGGACACTATAATTAGTCTATAATATTAAGGTCAATTTTATTTTCAATGAAATAGACTCATAATTTATGGGGTTTATATATAAAATATTCATAGGGTTATTAATGAACTTTTTAGAGAAATTTTATTGGGTTGAGTAAATTGTAACCCCTAGGATCAACATAAAGTATTATTTTGGGAGTAATTATTTTCCATTTCTAAATAAAAATGTAAAACATATAAACTAGGTGACAACCCATCACACCCATCAAGGCGGTGGGTCCTAAACCCATGATTATGGGATGATAAGGTATTTATGCATTCCATAGACCTATATACTATCATAAATAGTTTGAAATTTTTGGGGGTAAATATTATGTTTATTTTGAAAACATATGGGATAATATTTAAGTAATAATGGTTGATTTATCTTGGATGAAAATATAATCAAATTATTATAATAAATGTGTTGAAAAATTAGTCAGGAAATCATTAAGGAATTTTAAGGATAGTTATTTATAGAATTATTTGGGTTGAACACTTGTAATTACTGTCCAATTATTAACTTGGTTTATCAATATATTCTCTATTCATTTATATAATTTTATTAACATTTAGTAACTATTTTGGGTTTGGTTAATGTGTGATGATATGATGAATATCTTAATATACATTTTCTGGTTATGTGGTATTTTAAATTTTATTTTAGTTCTTCTTGGGTGAAATAGTCATCTCGAATACACATATTTAATAGAAAATTACAAGATTATATGGTAAATTGGCTAAAGGTTGAAATTATACTAGATAAGTAAGTAAATTGAACTATATTTTTTAGTCTAGATGGTTCAATAATTCCTCTACTCAAGGAAATGGATCTTGAAAAAATAATATTTCCTTGTACCATCAATTATGTTGAAATGATTTTCCTTTTTATTGTCACATATTTATGGGGGTTTCCCTTAACATTCCATTGAGAATTAACTCTCTTGTGATAAATTACCAAAATTAGACAATAAAATTATTCAAACTTTTCCAATATTCCCACCTATGTTATACTATTTGGAAACCATGTTATGTGTTATTCCAAATGGCCTTTAAAATTCCATTTATCTCTATTTAATAAGTTGTTTTATTAACTACTTTTAAAATATGGGTTTATAAAAAATGTATTTTCCAATTTCCAACCTTAGATTGAGGATATAATGTTCAAATTGAGAGAACATAATTTTTTAAAGCGCATGAAGATGTAACACCATGAGATTTTTAAAGAAGAAAATTATATTTGATGGAATAAAGGATAAATGAAATAGACTTTATATTTCATTACATGAAACAATTAGTTTAGTTTTAGTTTCACTGAACCCCTTTATTTTTAAGTTCCATAGCTTATTCAACACACAACACCAAAATTAATTAACCCATGATATATATATATATATAAGTTATGACCTAACCATTAAATTAGAATGTATGAGTAGTACCAAATAAATTATGAAAATTATATGCGTTACACATAAATAAAATGGATACTTATTGATTAAAATAAAATATTGATTATAAAAAAAATTATGAAAAATAGTATATTTAAAAAATATTCTTTAATTGAAATGTTTGTATATAATATAAAATTAAAATTAATGAATTTTAAATTATTTATTTGGAAAAATAAAATTAATATTTTAAATAAAAATAATAAAATTATCTTAAGGTGATGTGTATTTTTTTATGTAAAGTATAATTTTCTGATGAATAGTCAAAATATTAAATTTTAATCAAAAAAATTTATTTTGATTAAATTAATTATAGTGTTAAATTATATTTTAAATTGATTTTAAAGTAAAATTACTTAAATTATACATATATTAATCCAATTTAGGCCATTGGAAACAATTTTTTATTGAAATTAGATATTAAAACAATGTATACTTTTGAATCTTTTTTCATTTTAAACCCACACTTTCTCATCATATCTAAGGGATTAATATTAAATTAATTTTCTCTAATTATGTGAATGGAATTTGTAAAATTGGATTCCAAATTTCTAATAAAAATACAATATAATGTATAATAATTCATTCCTAATCTTTGACAATAATGATTAGCAAAAATAGTTAAAATTAATCACAGTGAATAAGGTAAAAATGAGTTCACCAAGGGAATGAACTTTCTAGTTAACAGAAAAATAACTTTAAAAATTGTTCAAAACAATAATTTGGGATGTATTTAAACCCTTATGGCCGTATGATAAATTTTTCTTAGTTTTCAGGAATCTTTTTCATGAATCTTTCCAATATAATTAGTTATGCAATTTAAAATACAAACATTACTTTTTACCTTTTAGTTTTAATAAACCAATGTGATAGGGAGAAAGAAATATAGGTTTTTCATAAATAATATTCTGAGAGATAACTGTTTTTGTATATATTATTACATTATTTTAAATTTTCTATATAGGAATTAATTAATTTAAAGTCTTACTAAATGCCAACACAATAATTATATTATTAATAATCAACTAATATAAATGATACTAAACAAATTATTGTTAAATGAATTTAATTTTTTAATGTGATCTATTAATTTTCTAGATGTTAGTATCACGTTTCATAGTTTTGAGAATAATATATTCAAATTTCATGATTATAATGATATTTTTTAAATTCAAATTAAATATCTAATGTCAAAATTTACATTATTGATTTTTATAATAAATGATATATTATTAAATGATTCAAAATTTGAAAAAATAATTTTCCCCCCATGTTAACATAAAATTATAATATATTTAAAATATGATCTTTTCATGGGCCAATTATTATTTTTTATTGACTATATATAACACAAAATAGTAAAATACTCTTTTAGCATGGTTAGGGTTAAAAGGGTGTTTTTTCACATCACAGTGTTTGTGTTAAAATTAAATTGAAACAAATATATTTTTTATTAGATAATTTTAATTTAATAATTAAAATCATTGGTTAAATATTATCCAATAATTATAAATTTAATTTATTCTTAATGGATAAATTACATCAAATAGAAAACTATTGATCATAACAAAGAACTAAAATTAATAAATAGGGAAACATAGTAGTTAAAGACCAAAATGAATAAAACATATTTAGAGTTTTGTGGTGGATGTTTTTGATTACCCTATAATAAAAAAAATACATTTATTTATTAATGTTTTACCACCTTAGGTAATATTAACCTCTAAATAGTAAATACTTTATAGTATTTAACAGAATTCCACTCTCATCAACTATATAAGTCACTCACTCCCCTCACTTCTTCACACCACTGATGCCTTTTTAATCGTCCAATACCTATCCATTTCACTTACAAAATTTTATTCAATCAAAAAAAATTCCTTAGTTTGGAAAAATTCAACATTGTAAGGCCTTTGGTGGAAATATAAGGAGGATACCTGAAAAAGAGATAATGTTCCTCAATGAACTTTTTTATTCTATTTCATTCTCCACATTCTCCAATACTTATTATATCATGATTATATAACAAAATATATGTATTATATATTATATGATTTTGTTATGCTAATGATATGATCTAAAACCACACTCATTTCCCTTAAATGGGTTATGAAATCATCATTCGCGTGTATGACATAGTACCAACTCATGAAGTGATATCATTTTTTCATTACCATATCTTAGGATTGGGTATGATGATGGTTAAAAAGTTTATATACAATATTAAAAACGTAATTATACCTATATATTAATTATATCACATAATCCATTTTACGTTTCTTTCTATACGGGATATGATAACGTCGTTGGTTTGTACGATGGACTACCGCATCACGAAGTGATACGATTTATTTTTCACTAACATGTTACATAGAAGGTAATAAGGGAAAACATAATAAATATATGTCATATATGAGAGTAATTTATGATATTAATGACATATATATCAATAATTAAATATAATATATCATTGTATATTTACATTTATACTCACTGAAAAAAAATGATAACGTCATTAGTGGATGTGGGAACTACCACCTACTCGAAGTGATGTGATTCCTTTTTTGACCACCAAAATAAATTAATGATATATAGAAGTATATGTAGTAAATTAATATGGTATTATGATCATTTTTTAAATATATATTTTATTTAAATTTCATCTATAAAGGCCATTTAAAAATGGAAATGTTCCTCATACGTGCTCATGAGCTACCATCTCCAGTATCTTAACATTAGTTAATTTTTCATAACCATCACTCATGATTGGTTTTAAGGTTATAATTTTTTAATAAATATGAAAATTATTTCATGATTATTTTTATTGGTTGGTTTAAATAACAAACTCCTTTCCCATAGTTTACCAACCAAGGTCATGTTGACACATAAAACAAATATGGTATAATCATCCGACTTGAACTTAATTGATGAAGTAATTATATATAAATTTTTAATAAGTGAAATAAAATTAAAATTAAACATTAAAATGGTTCTCAATAAATTAAATATTTAACACAATCTTCTTTATTCATGAACATAAATGATAAGCCTAAAGAACTGAAGTCATGTTAAGGGTTTTCACATCTCCTATTTATTTATGTCAGATATAGGCCATATTCCACACTTATATTCTTATCTAGATTATATAATATACATGGATGTATTTTATGATTATTAAAAAAAAATATTCAATGGGATTTTGATATCAATTTTTCGATCTTTTTCCTTTGGGGTTTAATATTTCAATGTTATCAAAGTTGTAATGTATTTTGGTCAAAAGTTTCCTTCTTTGAAAATTTTGTCATGCTATGAACCTGTATTCTTTCCTCATTTATCAAGATTGTTTATGATTATACTTCCAATTAATGGATATTATAATCCATATCAAATTAATCTCATTAAGTTCATTATATTATTGTTATTCATGATATTTAAAATAAATAACACCATTTTCCCACTCGTTGGTATATAAAATTGATGAGAAACAATTTTTAAGAAAGTCAAACTAATTTTTTTCTTGGGTCAAAAATATTTTTTCTTCCAAAAACATTTTATTAATATTTTTTTCAAATTTTTTTACCCCTTTTAAAATGACTTATTGAAGAATTTTTTGCAAGATTCATATTTTTATTTAATCTCATCCATGTAATCTTATTTTCACTTTCTGAGTAAGGCGCTTCTCTAACCTTTTTACCAGGAAAAAAATATTCATTATTGAATGTATGGAATTAACTGATGAAAATAAATTAATATATTTGAATATTGAATTTTAAATTTTTAAGGGGTTTTAATTAATTTTCACTTAAAATTTATGAAAATTATTATTTTTTAAAAATTATTTCCAAATAAATGTGTTTTCACAATGTTTTATGTTTTAAAAAGTTATTGTTTTAATAAAAGGATATTTTTTCTAGAATTATTTTAATGTTATTTTAATGGTATTATTATTCATAAACATAAATATCCCTTGTTGATACATAAACTCCATTATCCATTTCCCGTATTTATACCATCCTGATCCATTTTATAAGTGAATTTACATTATTTCAAAGAGATTGTTATTAAACTCATTTATTTTCCAGGATTTAATAATGTTTCAATGAGATTGTTATGGAAAACATTTCTTGTCAAGGGGATAATAATGGTTCAAAGAGATTAAAAAAATCCCATTTATTTTGCACAGGTAAATTGAGTTGTAGATGAATAATGAGTATTTATATGATTTTTTGAGGAAATATCTATGAACATTATTCATGTTATGGTTCATGAAAATTAAATATGATGGGTGTGTCCTAATAGTAATGGGTAATCCCATTATATATTTTAAGATGCATTGAATATGATTAAAATAAAATTAATCGAGTTATTCTTAGCTTATCCATATAATTATTTTATAAGTTGGACATATGGTTATCTAAATTACAAGGGTTATGTATGTAATCTATTAGGACAAAGTTATAAGATACTAACAAGTTTTTTTTCATCCTATGAGTTTATAATTTTTCATATAATAAATATTTATATAACATGGTTCATGATAATTGATTCAATATAATATTTCCTTTTCCATTTTTTATATTTGACTGTAATTTTATTGCTCTTTATGAGTTATTTTACGATTCACTCATGCACTCTGATTATGTCATCAAACCCTTATCTACGTATTATGGTTGGTTTTGAAATTAAATTTTTAATGCTTATGTTTACCCTTTATGAGAATTTGAGATCACCCTTATTTTGTTTTCTTTTCCCCACTTTATTAATAAATAGGTTTAGTGAATTATTTGTAGAAGGGATTTCAACTGGATGATGATGATGATGATGATGATGATGACCTGATTTGAAATAAGTAAAGTTGGTTTAAGTGGGGGTAAATGGTCATTTGATGACATGGGTGTTGTTTATTTAAGAGTTCTCCTTAATTTTCCAAAAATATAAATCTAAAAAGTAATAAATAATTTATGTGAAACAATTTTTTCCTTTGATTTTGTAAGGTTTGTAAGGAAAATGAGTGAGAATTATCTACATAATATCAAGAAATTTAAACTTTATTATTTCAACCCTGGCTCAAGGAGTGTGGGTTCTAGGATGTTATAATAACTCATACATCCTTGAACACAATAGCATAATAGTGTTTCCAAAGTTAAAATTAATGTTATTAAACACAGTTTAATCTATGATGTGATTGTTAGTAAACTAAATTCCATTTATGTTAAATCTCATGAAATAATGAACTTCACACAAAATTATATTCTATTCTTGGATACAAACAAAACATTATATTATATATATAATAATATGTAAAATATATATAATAATATTATTTTTTATGGTTTTAGTGAATATATGAATTTTTTAATGTCACATTATTTTCTCCGTCCATCTAAAACATTCATATATTTTTTCAATATTCAAAGGGAATGAAGGTATATTATTTTTATCACCCTTATGAGAATTATGTGTTTCTATTTTTTTCTAGTTATTTCATGAGAAAGATTTTATTTTCTAGAAAACATGTGGTAGGAAATTTGATCTTAGGGAAATTAAATAATAGAAAATAAAAAATATTTTTAAATGGGAAAAAAATATATTTATAAATGAACATGCAATAAATTTTCACTCTCATGTTATATAATTACTTCATATATTGGGGTTTATCTTGAGATACAAATTTATACAATTCACATTAAAAATAAGATAATGTAATATCAATAGAGAATAAAACTATTGTATTCCAATATCATGATGTGAGTAAAAGCTCTAATAAATGGTTAATGATAAAGATACCCTATGTTGATTTATGAGTACTAAGTTTGAATAAACAACTTATGAAGTGAATTATAAAAGGTGGGATATGTGATTTCTTATCTAATAAGACATGTTCAATACAACATTTTTCATTATACTGAGAGGATGTAGAGTACTAAAAAATATATTCTATTCTATCGTGTGGCATTTATATAACCTTCCCAATAAAATCCATGATATAAAATTTTTCATGAGGCAATTCATTCATGACTTGAGAAGGAGATTTTGTGTTGCATTTATTAACAACATGCTCCTGGATTAATTTCAAGGTGACTTGAGCTATGAAATATGTATGTGAATAATGAAAATTATAAGGATGCCTTTAATATTCTACGGTGACTTTCCGGAAAGGTGGATGTTTAATTAACCAAAAAAACATTTAAATTATTAATTTGAAAACATAAATTTTAATGGATATAGTTTCATTGTGGTCTACTGATAACCCATGACATGAACCATAATTAGTATTTCAAATTAGCAATATGTAACATCCTGATTTTTTGAAAATAAATACTATGTTTGACAGTGTACAACATATTCCACATCGAGCTAAAAAAAACTGATTATTATTATTTAAATGTTACTATTTTAACCTATATGTTACAATTATTGGTATAAACATGATTAAATAAATTTTGAAAATATTTTTTACACATGTATATATAATTTGTTACATCCCAGCCCCAGAAGCAACTAAACAGTTACTCTACTTGAGTCGCCACATGACCTCAAGCGCCACACCCCATATGAGAGAGGTTGCTGAATATCAGTGTGGTTCTTGATGAGTCATGTGTGGAGAATATAAAAACTTTAATATAGTATGAAATAATAGATAACAATAATAAATAGCATAAAAATGTTAAATGGATAATAAAAATTCATATCTAACATCTCCCAAATTGGGTACAAACCACAACCGATGAAAAAAAATGTTATGTCATGCTAAACAGTGTTAAAGTGAACAAAAAACAAAATAAATACAAACATCATAATCCCCAAAATGGTCTTAAATCCATGTCTGGAACATCATCCAAGAATTTATCATTACCAACTCTACTCCCTACAATAGGGGCTTTTCCCCTGTTCTGACCTCAAAGCATGAAGTTTTCTTAGGTACTCCAAAGAAGCCCGAGAAGGGTGCGAGTATAACTTCGTAGGACACCATCAATGGTGTTTAAAAAATATCAATTCTATATATAGTGAATTATTATGCTAAGTACAGAAAATTTAATAAATACATATTGGGTTCAATTAGTTAACAAGGTTCACTTACTGATAAGTTGTATTTTTCCTAACTCCTATTCTTATATTGAATTCATTACATACTTCATCATTATCACACCATCAAAGGGTATAAAATTTTCATCAACTCAATGTATAGGGGAGAAATATATCATGTTCCTTATCTCACTAGGGAGAATCACATTATCACATATACAACTAACTCACCATGATTCCTTATTCCAGGTTGTCTCATAAAATTCAACAAATAAGGGAATATAAATGCATCCACTTTCATAATCTGTGCATTTTGGGGTGATGTTTAGAGCCACAGTCTAACTTCACCCATGGGTTTAGATCTTAGTTTTAATACCCCATTATTCCAAGCCATGTGCACATGTTTATTGCCCATTCAAAAAACATAAACCATAACACAAACATACATTAATAATTCCATAAGCGGTCACAAACCATAACAACCAACAAGGGAATTAACATTACGCCAAAAAACGTACACATATTTAGCATTTACATCACCTTTCCCTTTTCCCAATTTTATTTTCTTATTCCTAGATCAATAGAAAAAATTAACTAATTTCCCTTGAATTATCACAAATAACATATCAAAACTTTCCATATGTTAATTTATTTAATCTATTTAGCATTTCCCATGTATTAGACTAGTTATGCATTTCATGTTCAAATCACACTTCATTTGGTACCTTATAGTTTTCCCCATTTAACAACCTTCATGGAAATCCAAAAAACCCCTTCGAAATTACACACATCTACAAAAAAATACAATTTCCCCTATTATTCATCACAAATAAATTTTACATGTTTACCTAAGCCTCTACTAAATCAGAAGTCTATTTCACCCTTAAAATCTATATTAACCTTGTTTGTAACGGTTGGTAGACCCCATTGGTGACCGTAAATTTTTTATGTTATCCCCCAAGAATCCCATAGGATTATATGTGGTTATATTTTTCATTTGTACACCCATTATTTAATGTCCCAAAAATGGTACAAAAAATAGAATACAAGGAAAAGTAGAACTCAACCTTACATGAAAAAATCCATACAAAAACCGTGTGATATAATTTTTGGACCCCCTACCTCAAATCCATTAACTAACTCACTCACAATGAATGGATTAGATCCTAATTGAACTAAACATTGATGTATTAAGCTATATATCACCAGAAAAGAATGATATAGTGCTTCAGATGGAGAGAAGAGGAAGTTGTAAACAATAAACCAAAAAGGGAAGCAAAAGTGGGATTATACTCACCAGGAGCTTCAATCCGCAACTGACAATGCTCTAATTTTAATTGGATTTAAGGAGAACCACCAAATGGATGTTTTGGGATTCTAGGGTTCCTTCTTAGGGTTTCAAGAGGTGAAATATAAGTGCATCCTATGTTAGAATAGAAATTCATGAGGTGGGTTTTGTGTAAATATTCACAAATTTTATAGACTTATAGTTTACCGGCACAATTTTCCAATCCATGAAAAAACCATGCTCAAGACACTATCTAAGGGGAGTTGGGTAGAACAATAACTTTGGGATACCCGCACGGTTTACAAACATTGCAATATGAAATTTTCTAAAATTGCACAAATTGCTCCCCACCTCGAACAATTCATGTAGCCATGCACTAGTTATGTGCTCACTGCGTATCATTTATAGTTTGTGACATGTTCCTCCCCCTTTTGAATTTAAATATATCAAAACACCCCCGAGGCCACTCATACTCCCATTAAAACGTTCATTAACCAAATTAGGGGATTTAATCCAAAATTAAACAAGGAAAATCCTTCATGATGTTCATGATCTTACAATATCACCACCTTATAATGGATCACCCTTGGGCCACATTACCATTAAATATCAAGCATTCAAAGTCATTATATTGAGCCACTATGAACAAATATCAGACTCCCTCACCCATGTTACTTTATATAAATTTTCATGTTTCCACATAACTTGAACCAATGGCACAAACATGCCCCAAGACTTTCTCACTATGATCCACAATATAAATTGGATTCTCCTCAAAGGACACATCAACCTAAACCACAAAATCCACAGCATTAATTACATGGGATGAATTATGGTGATATTTACAATTTTCAAAACCTCAAAATATCATGAATTCCAATATACCATTGTGGAAGATCCAATCAGTAAGACACTGATCAGATCCTCTCCACATTCTCAAATTACAACACATAACTGGATGCCAAATTACCCAACTTCTGAATTCGATTGTAATACAACCCTATTGACACCCGAAGGAACACTCTATCTCCCAACACAAGCTCTGGATGTCATCGACGTTGATCTATATTTTACTTGTTCCTACCATGATCAATTTGAACATTTTCCTGAATAAAATGAACCTATTCTAACATATCCTAAATGATACTTGGTCCTAGTAGCTCAGACTTCCCTACTTATAACCAATAAATTTGAGATTTACATATCCTCTCATAGAGCACCTCAAATGGTTCCATCATAATTATAGCTTGAAAACAAATATTGTAGGAAAACACAACAAGTTGCAAGTGTTTCTCTCATGAGCCACTGAAATCATGGTCACAAGAAATCAACATGTTCTATAACACTTTAATAATATGCTTTGAATTCCAATCCATCTGTGGGTGAAAATGCATATTCAAAAACCCCTGGATAACATGTGACTTTATTAATACCTACTAAAATAATGACATGAATCATGGATCCTGATCTAACACTATAGTCTTAAGTACTCTATGATACTACACTAAATCCCAAAGATTCAACTCACCCAACCGAACAATGATGATAGTTTCATGGATCAGAAAAAATGATCCATTTTCGTTAGCCGATCCTAAATCACCCAGACTAAATCATTATTTTTAGACATCCTCAGAAAAACGACTAAAAATCAATAATTAAATCATCCCACTTCCATTATAGAATGGGAAAATATTGTAACAAACCACCAGGGAACTGATGGTCAAACTTTACCTGCTAATAAGTGAGTCATTTCACAATGAAACATGTAACCTCTTTCTTCATTCTTGGCTAGAAAAAATGTCTAAAACTACCATGATTCATCATATTAAAACCAAATTACACTACCCACATTGAATCATGAGACTAATTTATCAAATATTCTCACATTCCCATTGTTACCACAACACGAACATAGACATGAAGAACCTTATCAGCACTGAAACACCAATGAGATGGTAACTACCTTTATGAATTTACATCATAGGAAAACACTCAAGTTCTTTCAGTTAACAATCCTTAACATGGTTAAAAAGGATCGACTCAACTACTATGGGTGCAAGGGTCATATTCCCATGCCCAATATTCAACTCCAGGTGCATCTCAGCAAACAAGTCCATCATTCTCCACTCTATGTTGGATTACTTCATAACCTGATTCTGAGTCTTCTGACTGATGGAATCCATAACACTATTCCATTTTCGTAGTGTTTAATCCAACTAAATGTCAATAGAATAAATGTACATGAACAACCTTCACAGATGAAGATTCAAGTCACACTGGGAGAATATTTACAAAAAACATTTATGATTGGAATATAGGGTAAACCTCTCTCCCAACAAGTCGTGCCTCCAACACTTCAAATAATAGATCACTGTGGCCAAATCAATGTCCTGATGGGGGTAATTTATTTCATGAGGCCTCAACTAGAATGATATATATGATACAACCTATTCATCTTGTATCAACATAAACCAAATCCCAACACCGAACACATCACAAAAGAAGGTGTACTTCTTACATAGATCGACTATGATCACGATCAGTACAGTCATAAACTGCCTCTTTAACAAGTGAAAATAAATTTCTCATGCCTTAGAAAACTCATACATACCTCCCTTGTTGGTTAATTTCTTATGTGGTGGTACTAAACAAGAGAACTATTTAATGAACATTTGGTAATACCCAACCAATCCCAGAAAACTCCAAACATCATAAAATTTCCTAGGTTGATCCCAAGACACATCAATCATAAAATTCTCTAGATCCACTGACAAACTTTCCTAAGAGATGATGTGACCCATCAAATGAACTTTATATATCATGAATGGACAATTTGAGATCCATGGATAAATCCTATTCTCTCTTAGTGTAACCAAGAAAATAATAGGATTCTTGGCATAATAATCAAGAGTATTAGAGTACAACATGATGTCATCAATGAATAACACATTGAACTGATCCAAATATTGGTAAAAGATTTGATTCAGTGAATCCATGAACACAATTAGTGCATTTTTTAACCTGAAAATCATCACCAAAAACTCGTAGAACCCATACCTACTCCAAAAATATGGTTGGGGTATGTTATAAGGTTTATCATCCAGCTGATGATACCCCGAACTCAAAATAATTTTTGAAAACACTGATGAACCTTTCAGCTGGTCAAACAGATCATTAATCTAGAGAATTGGGTATTTGTTCATCACTATCATCTGATTAAAAATTTGTATGTTGAAAAAAATATAATAATCCATCGTATTTATTGGAAAATAACATTGGACATACATATGGTGACATACTTGGGTTGATTAACCAATTATGATCCATCTCCACTTACTGATCCTTATGTTCCTAGAGTTCATCCAGTGACATTTGGTATTGGTGAATTAGAACTGGTTCCTCCTTAAGAAAAAACTATATCGTGAACTCCATATCCCTATTCGGTGTTATTATTGATAAATCATGACGAAAAACATCTTCTAACTGATCCACAATAGGTGGAAAGGCATGCTACTCCACCCTTGCATCAAAAAGTTTGTGGAAATCCATTTAGGCTATTAGTTCACCCAACCACTGAAAAAAAATCCTTGCACATCCTACTTGAACATCCCATTCACCAAAAAGGACATAAGAGCCGCCAAAAAGATACATTAATGTTACCCTACAATAAAAAAACAATGTGGGACTGATATGTCACCAACCAATGCATTCCAAAAATTAGGTCAAAACTAAAATCTCAAGGATGTACAATTTCCACTAAAAATAGTACCAACGAAATTCTAGAGCACTAAATTTACATTCGCTTTTATTCTCTACTCGTACCCCCAATAGACTACCCATCGATATAATAACACACACATGCTCCACTAGTAAACCTAAAACAGTAACAAAGTGTTCATAAGTGAATGAGTGTGTGGCACCTTGGAAAAATAACACACTAGTAGTGGTTGAAGCTACAATAATCATACCTTGAACCATAGATGGTCAAGCCTCACCACCTCCAAGTATAGTCTAGACCATGTGGAGCTGACCTTCCCCTCTTCGTTGAGATATGACCTGAGTTCTTGGCACTACTCTACCCTACTAGTATAGACACTCTTGTCCCAGAGTACTTCCTCCTCCTCCTCGACATGTACGACCCATAAAAATAAAACTACCTTCCAACTACATGGTGGATGACCCCATGCTTGCACTTGGTAACTACCTCTATCCTTCATCCATGACCAATAGTAAAGGGTTTGTATAGAACCTTTATATGATCCCCATTTAGTTACATGCTCATAACTCATTGGGTGATCGGGGAAAATGATTACGCATGCGCCCTAACCATCCACATTAGTAACAGAACACCTGATCTCTACCCTAAGTGTCTAACCATTTTTTCTCACTAACTTGTGCTCTTATGTCCTTATGGAAACTCCAAAAATGACACTTTCTTCCCCAAGAAGCTGCACTACATTCCTAAAAAACTGGCACCACAAGTCCACTACTCGAATCCCCCTTCAAAATCCCTTCCGATATAATCACATTGTCAATATACTCTTTAAATATTTTCATATTGATGATATTCATCTAAGAGCTGATTTCATGTCTCAACCCATCTAGGAAATGTTTCTCCCCAGCCGTCTCATCTCCTACCAATGCTGGAATGAAGAATCACAAATTAGTTAAACGACTGGTATAATATATTATCTATATCTCCCCTTACATTAGACTCATGAAATTTTTATCCTTCTTCTACTTCAAGTTATCATGATCGAAATACTCTTGAATCTTTTCCTCAAAGTATTTCCATAACATACCTTCAACTTGTTCAGTCTGAACCATGATTCCCCACCATTGATTTTCCAGAACTCTCAACATGTATGTAGAAAACTGAGACCACTTCTTCGACGAAGTCTCTAAATGGTCATGAATCTTTTGTATGGACTCTATATAGATCATGGATTCCACTAGCCCACGCTATCTACTAAATTTCATAGGGTTCTACAACTAAAACTCCTTGGTCAGCTTAAACATGGTCGGCATGACCAACCCAGGGCCATTTTCCATAATTTGAATAAAGTGTGCAAGATTCTCATGGAACTGACCATATCTTCCTTCCTGGATCAACACATTCCATTTCTCTACTAATAGAGTATCATTCTGAGAAACAACACCTTATCGCCCAACTAGTACATGACATTGTGGTGGAATTTCTCTATAAAAACATGATCTTTAGAAAAAATAACATATAACATGCATAAATATATAAGGATAGATCTTTATAATCCATAGGAAACCATTATACATATACTATCCAAACAGAACTTATCACATTCAAATCACTATCCCCAGATAACCCTTGAATGGGTCATGGATAACAGGGGATAACTAACTCGCATTGTAACAAGTGCTAAATTAGGCACCATTCATTAATATAATATTTCATTTTTATCATTTGCACCATTTTTTTGGAAAATATTTTGTCTAAATTTTAATTAAATTTTATATATTCTACCTTTCATTTCCCACACACCCATCCATTGCGTGCCTATCATGATTAATTACACATAAATTCATATGTGACTACAATGATACATGAATGCACATCCTCGTTCCATTGTAGTCATGCGTAAAATATCATAAACTACTCTCATCACACAAAATTTCATCACCAAAGGGTGAAATATCATTGAATTTAATAACACGCAACAAGAACAATAATTCCCACCATAGAGAACTTGGGTTTTCCTTTATACATGGTCTTGCAACTCCCATGAAAAACCTCATTACCAAGGGAAGACACATTCATAATTTCATATCTACCATCTTGAAATAGTATGTCATTGAAAATTTATCCTTTGATTCTAATTTGTATCATACCCTCCCTAAAAGCAACTAAACGGTGCCCCGAGCCAAATCACCACATGAACTCAAGTGCTTCTCCTTGTATGCTAGATGTTTCCTACTACCAGTCGGGGTCTAGATAAGTTTCATGGGGAGACTATAACCTACTAACCATATTAATCCACAACATATAACCAACATAAATTGTAGAAACAAGGTGAAATGACCAGTAAAATTGCATAACTAACTTCTCCCAAAATTGGTAAGAACCAGAGTTGAAAATAAACATGGTATAACATTCTAAATAGTGATAAATTGAAAAAAAATACAAAGTAAATGAAAACATTGGAATCCCCAAAAAGGTCTTGACTCTAGGTTTGGAACCTCATCCATGCATGTCCCATTCCCAACTCAAATCTCGTGCGTAAGGCCTTTTCCCTTAGCTTGACTTGCAAGCGTGAAGTATACTCGGCTACACAACTGAGGCCCAAGCAATGTGCAAGTACAAATCAATAGATCACCACCAATAATGTCTTAAAAATATATGATAAAAATATAGTTCCTGATTGTGCTATGTAAAGAGAATTTAATAAATACAAGTTGGGTTCTATTATTTTACAATGTTCAGTTAAGTCTTTCTTATAATTATTCAAAATTCAAATTTTTATACCAACATCATTACATAGTTCACCATTATCACATCATCAATGGGTTTTGCATTTTCATCAACTCAATTCATATGAGGGAAATAAATCAAGTTCTATATCGCACTAGGGAGAATAACATCATCACATATACAACTAACTCACCTTGAAGCCTCTGCCTAGGTGTTATCATCGAATGTGACCATTAGGGGAATATAAATTTATCCCCTTCCATAATCTGTGAATTTTGGGGGTGGATTTCAGAGCCTTTGTCTAAATCGACCCATGGGCGCAGATCCTCATGTCAATACCCCACTCTACTAATCCATGTACACTTGAATATTTATTATTCACCACACATATACAATTATGCAACCAAACATAACCAATTCCAAAAGAAATCACAAATCATAACAACCAAAATGGGAATTAACTTTATGCCACAACTTATTAACACATTTACCATTTACATTACCTACCATTAAGGCCAATTTCCATTTCTTATGCCTAGATCACTAAGAATATTCACTAATTTACCATACTTTATCCCAATTAACATATATAACCCTTCCGTGTGGTAATTAATTTAATAAATTTAACATTACCCTTGTATATTCCCAATTATACATTTCATTATCACATCACACTTTTTTTGGTCCCTTACCATAATCCCCATTAAACCATTTTCATGCCAATCCAAGCAACCCATGGTCTATTACCCACCTCTAGGTACAACTAGCCATTTTACCTTATTATTAATCAAAATTAAATTTTACAGGTTTACCTTGGCCTCTAAATAACCATAATCTTATTTTAACATTTTTTGAAGAGGTCGGATCCCCCATTGCTCGTCCTAAATTGGTCAAGTAATCTTCTATTCATTCAATGGGGATAATGAGGGGTTAAATTAATCATTTGGACACTCATTATATCAAGAACCATAAATTATAACAGGAACACAACTAATAGAGAATAAGAACTCATCTTTACATGAAAAAATACATATAAATACCATGGGATATAACTTTTGGACCACATACCTAGAATTCATTGAAAGAAGGACTCCCAATTGAGGACATGAATCCTAGTTCAACAACCCTTAGAATCCATAACCAAGATCTCATCAGAAAATAATATTTTTGAGCATTAGAAGGAGAGGAGAGGAAGATGTTAACTTGAAACCAAAAAGAAAAGAAATAGATGTATTAGACTCCCTCAGAGCTTCGATCCACAACTGATAGTTCTCAAAATGGATTAAGATTGAAGTAGAACCACACCTTGGTTTCATGGGTCGCTAGTTATTGTCCCTAGGGTTGTAGGAGGTGAATTAGAGGATAATCCTGGGTTAGAACATAAAAACCCAAGGTGGAAATTTGGAATGTTTTTCAAAAATTACTATTCTGTATGGTTTACACATTGAATTTTACGAAATATGTGAAAAAAATGCTCATTACACTATATAAGGGGTGTTGGGTCACACAGTTACTAGGGGAGACCCCCACAGTTTACAAAGAGTGAGCCAATCGTGTAATTTTACACTGTACAAAATTTAACAGATTTTCCTCCATCTAGCATGGTTTATTTAGCCATATACCAACCATACACTAAACATATACCCTAGATAGGTTGACTAGATTTCTTCCTCATTTTTGGTTCTGAACCCCAAGAACACCCAAAGGCCTCTCAAACTCCTAATAAAACCTTATTTATAAAAATCAATAGATATAAAACAAAATTTATACCAGGAAATACCTTCACAATGTTTGGGATACTACATAATTCTTTGAACAATTAATTATAAATGAATATAAAACACATTTTAAAATAAAAAGAAATATTTTTTTTGAAGATATATTTAAATGTACACAATTATTGGGATACTACATAATTCTTTGAAAAATTAATTATAAATGACTATAAAACCCTTTTTAAAATAAAATAAGGTTTTTTTTCTGAAAATTTATTTAAATGTTCACAAGTGTGTTTTATACAAATAAGTACTAAAGTCAGCCTTCTTGGATTATTTGAATGAAATATATATATATATATATATGTGTGTGTGTGTTTAATATTTCAAATATAATATTAATTATTCATATTTTGAGTTTTCAATACATGATATAAGAACAAATCAAAAATTAAATATTAAAGCTGTTTTTTTCTAAGAAAACATATTTACCTCCTTTAGATGGCTCACTTGTTTTAAATCAAGTTTTGGAAACTTTTGTAAATTATATTTAAAAAAATAAAAATTATCCTTGAAATCATAGTATCGCAATTTAAATTGGATTAATTTTTGGTATTTTTCAAATAAGATTCATTTTTTGGATGAAAATTGAAAAAATATTACATTTTTAATTGAAATAATTATTTCATTGAAATAATTTATAGTGTAAAACTATATATTTGATTATTTTTAAAGTATAATTTGATCGATTTTTTACTATTTAATCCAATGACTCTAAATGGAATCAATTTCACATTTAAATTGGACATTAAAGCGTTGTGAACTTTTGAATGTTTTTCTTTAAAAACCTATTTTCTCATTCTATCAATGGGATTAATTTTTTATTAATATATGAAATTTATGATTTTTGAATTTTGAAAAAAGGATTTAGTATTTTTAGTCATAAGGTCTAAATTATTTTAATAGGTCCCTTTTATTTTTGGAAATTATTAATAGAATCTTTAGTAAATTTTTAACATGATTAAAGGTTATTCAGGTAATTAAGGGTAAAAATAATATTATAAATATTATAAAATTACCCTAAAATATCTTGTAATTTCATTTTATGAGTGTTTGTTGACCTAAAATCATCTTTCAGCCTGTGTATAAACATTGGAAGCCACTTGTCTGTGGGGATGACGTTAATAATATTCTATTAAAATAATTTAATGTCACACTTGTTTTTAACAAGTTAAATATTTTAAATATGGTGTAATATTAGTGATATGATCGACTATTAACTGTATTTTGAAAGATATAACATTTAAATTTACAATTTAAATTTATTATTTATTTTTAGTGAAAAATAATTAAATTAAATGCTTGCATAATGATGATGTAATAATTGTTTAATTAAATGAAATATTTAATAAATGATATTAAAAATACTAAAACAAATATAATATTAGATGATTATTGTCATCCATGAATTTTTTAGATGAGAATGAAATTTTAGTCTTATTCTATTTGTATTGGTTTGAATTTATATTTCTGTTATGATATTTATAAAAAGTCAAGAAATGAATAGTGTAAATATTGAAACTAATGATATTTTAAAATATAAAATAATTTATTAAATGATATAAAATTTCTAAAAATATAAGGTTTAGAAAAATAATAGGGATATGTCCTAAAATGTCATAATTGGCTCATTTATTGTTCTTTTTTCATGTTATAGAAATTATATAAACCCTCAATGTTTATATTACATGATATGACGGTAAGAGTTAAAAGGGTAAAATAAGGGTTCAAATAAATGTAAGGATTAAAAAATTAATAAAAAAATGTCAAACATTAATTTGGTGAATGGATTGAGACCCATCCACATACTATATTTTAAATATATCAATTTTCAACCATTTTGAATAAGAATATAATTTATATTAATTAAATATAAAATAGAATTCCAAGAGTTCCCCTCCCCTCTCAGTAAAAGGGAACCCAATATTCCAATTTCAAAATAATAAAAAACCAATTTTTCTTATCCAATATCAAACTCTATCCCATCTCATAATCCCTCAAAAAATTCTAGATTCCTTATTTTTGGCATAAATCCTCCTTAGAGGTGATATGTTGATAATCAATGGAGATTGTCTGAAGATAAGGTACCATTTTTAATTAAGTATTTCTAATTTAATTCTTGTTACACTTCATTAATATATTCTTCATTCACGATGATATAACAAATATAGTATCCTAAATATAATCAAATTTTATTAGGTTAGTATCATCACCTAAATTTGTATCCACTTTCAACAAATTGGTATAGAATTAGTCTTTTGTGCATACATGTGAACTGTTACCTCAACGAACCGATATAATTAATTTCCCATTTACATTTACTAAGACATGTTATAATGATGGAATTAAATTTTATATGTTATATTAATGGCATATAGATCATTATAAGAGAGTAAAATAATAGTTACATTTTTAATTTCCATTCACATAAAATAGATAACTTCATTCGTGCAGAAGTGTGAACTATCACCTCAACGAAATGATGTCATTCATTTTTTATCACCGTGTCACATGAATAATATATTTATGTAAATTTAAATTATTTAAATTAAATTAATGATATTATGGTCATTATTTAAATATAAAACAATATATAACATCTTTCCATAATGTTCATTGAAAAATGGATACATTACTCCTACGTACGCACTGCTTACCGCTTCCATGACTCAATTATTGTTAATTTTCATATCCATATATAATAGATGTATTTAAAACAAAAAATAATGTTTAAATGTGATTATCATGTCATGAATATTATGATAGTGATTATGTACTAATGATAATATTTGACTATAGATTTCAAACCAAATTCATTTTTGACGCAAGTACTGAATATCATCGAAACTTCCAACGTGAAGTTAAATGATTAATTAATTGTTATAAAAGGCTTATAGGTTATATAAAAGGAATAATAAACACGAAAAAAGTCACCAATAAAGTAAATATGTAACCTACGTTTATCATTCTGAAAGATAAAGATCATATATGATGAGACAAACTCATGGTAAAGGAGTTTCAATTTCTTGTTATTAATTTTAATGATTTTATTTGATAAAATGTATATTTTTCATTCAATCTATTGTTTTTGGTTCATTAAATCAAATGAAACTTAATTATTTTTTATTTTTCCCTAGAATAATGGGTTTCATCATTATCATTACCCTTACAATGATTTTATTGCTCATCCAATGTTTTAAAAAAAATTCATAGGGTTAAAGGATTTGTAGTGACAAGGATGAGGTCAAGATGATAATTATGATGTTATAGATAAAAACCATGTTTTATTTTAAAATGTTTCCTTCGGTGGAAAAAATAAATAATGTGTATAAATTTCCACATATATTTAATGGGTTTACTTTATTATAGTTTATCCTAATTCTATAAAACTCTAAATTGAAACAATTATTGAATTTGAATTGTAGTTCAAACAACACTAGAATATGTAATGATTATGTTTGGGGCGTTGCATTTGGTATCTGAGGATGTATTAGAAATTTTTTGGTTATGAAATTATTAATAGAATTCCCTTAAAAGATTTTACATTATGTTTATGTTTAATTGATGTACCATTTTAATATTATCTTGTTGCTTCATCTACGATATGTCTTGTCAGAATGGTTTTCCAAAGAGGCTATAAAGAAGATGTAGTGGGAATGAACTGAGATGAGGATATAATTTTAAACAAACATCATAAAATGTTTTGAACCTGAAACGAACCGTTTTTTTTAATTATGGATTTGTTTAATTAATTGATTAATATTGGTGGTATCCATCATAGAGAGAAATCCAACCTAATATAATGGAATGTGTATGTTGTGGAGTATTTTCGGAGGAAATATCCCCCATATTTTTGTGGATCATATGAACTGGTGGTTGCCAAAGGATGGATCAATTCTGTGGAGAATATATTTGACATCATGGGATGTTTAGAACAACTAAAGGTAACTTTTTCAATCTATCATTTTTATGGAAAAGATGAAAAGGTGGTCCCTGGGTAAGAATACTAGAGGTAAAATCGATCATGAAGACATGGAATGGGAAATATTTAGTGATATTTACCTTGAAAAATATTTCCCTATGTTTTTTTGAATTAGAATGGAGAAAAAATTCTTGTAATTAAGGAAAATGATCACGATTCAGTTACCATTTATGATGAAAACATTATAATATTGGCCAGGTAAGTTCTTGATAATATTTGAGACATTGATAAAAAATTAATGGATTTTAATTTGGATTGAAACCAATTCTACAATAATATTTGGCCTATCGAGAATTTAATTGTTATGACAAAATGGGTTGTTATACTGAGATGTTGAAATGGGTTTTGTCGACCCATACATGCCATGAGAAGATAAGAGTATGAAATAGTCAATATGGAAGGAAATAAAGTATAAAACAAATATTAATTCTATAGGTATGTATAAAATTGTTCAAATTGCATTAAAATATTTTTTTAGGAATATATATTAGGATCTGGAATGTGATACCTGTGAGGTATGTTTGGTCACAAGGTTTGTTACTACATGAAAAAGAGTCCTGAAAATTCAAAAAATGAGATAATAGATAGCAAGTCTATAGTAATATTATTTAGCTGTAATGAGTTGGGACATTATGCGAATAGGTTTTAGAAGAAAGTTACTCAGGTCGAAAATCATCATAATAAAATAAAAAAAGGTGCTAGAAATTTTTTTTCTGTTATTTCAGTTGATGATTCGACATCTAATCAAGTGATGAATGCTCCGTTAACCTCGGAATTGTTGTTGGTTAACCATATGTTCAAGGTTTTAGACAATATTTCTGAGGATTTATGTGATATTATCATAAGTTATTATGGATTTTTTGGGAGATATTTGGTTAGTTTTATGTTTATGTTTGTATTATTTTAATAAGAAGTATGCATTTAATTTTGGACATTATTTTTAAGGTATTGATAAAAATTATTTTTTATATGATCATTGGTGATTTTGGTTATTTTTAGGTATGTACATCAGAAATATAGTAATGTTAAGAAGATGAAAATTTTCATATAAAAAATATATATATATATCTAATATATTTCATTATGTTATTATATATTAATGTAATTCCTCAATACTATGAATATAATCTAGAGGAAAAATTGTTCTCCATTTACTTTTCTTACTGGTAATTAAATTTCTCTTTTAAAACTTCACTTATTTATGGTTTTGTGATTGTTAACTTTTTCATGAGAATTTTATCTATCACTCTGCATCATTAATTGATTGTTTTTTTCTCTTCTATGTGCATGTATTCCTATATATAACCCTAGTATTTGTTCTCTCAAGTGACAATCATACTTCCATTTCTTTATTTTACCGTTTCTGTCATATTAATTCTTTTTTCGATTTGGGATTTTTTTAAAGTTATTTTCAAATGTTAAACCATAGTTACCAATTGAAAATTCAAAATAGAGAGGACAGAATTTCCAAATAGGGTGTATAATTTAACATCCTGAGTTTAATAAAAATAAATACAATGTTTTATAGCATACATGATATGCCACATTGTGCTTAAACAAACAACTAAATATTATTATATAAATGTAACACTTATAAGATATCTATTAGAATTACATGTAACAAAACGATTAACTACATTATAAATATATGTTTTATACATGAATATATAATTATTTTACCAATTAATTATAATTGAATGTTAATCCATTTTCAAATTAAAAAAATGTTTTTTATGAAGATCTCTTTAAATTTTGAAAAGTGTATTTTATTCCAATAAAAAATAATATCAGTTTGTTTTGTTATATGAATGATATATATATATATATATATATATATATATATATATTATTCAATATAATTTTTAGAATTCATATTTTTAGTTTTCATGACATTATATATTATAAAAAATCAAATTTTAGTTATAAAAAAGGTATTTTTCAAAAAAAAAGAATTTTTACCACCTTTTGAGATATACTTAGTTCAAATATATTTTTTGACACAATTATGTATTATATATGAAAAAATAAACTTCTTATTTGAAATCAGAGTATCAAAATTAACTTTTGTTTTTTTTGGTAATTTTCAAATAAGCTTTATTTTTTTATGAATAGTGAAAAAATATGTCATTTATAATTAAAATTATCATTTTCATTAAAATATATTTTAGTGTTAAATTACATATTCAAATAGGTGAAAATTTTAATGAGAACAAATTATATCTTTTAATCCAATTTAGGTCATTGTAATAAATTTATCATAGAAATTAAATATAAAAACATTGTGGAATTTTGAACGTTTTTGCATTAAAACCCCATTTTTGCATTCCACCGAAAAGATAAATTTTTAATGAATATTTTTAATTAAATTGTTTTGAATTTTGAAATAGGGATTCCAAATTTGGAATCATAATTTCGAAATTATTTAAATAGTTCTCTTTTATTTTTCGACATAATTAATAATAACTTAAGTAATTTTTTATTAACACAGTTAAAGAGAATCAATTAATTAATGGTAAAAATAATATATAAAATATTATAAAATTTCCCCCAAAACATTTTTTATTTTAATTGTAGGAGTGTTTTAATACCTTAAATCATCATTGTGTTTAGGTATAACCTTTTAATCCATTTTGGTGAGGGTATTAAATTTATTATAATATATTCAATGAATAGTCAAATTTTTCACACTTTTGTTTTTATCAAAAGAAATATTTATAATGTAGTGTAAAAGAATGGATATGATAGAATATAAACGGTATTCTGAAATATAATACTTTTTTATTTATCATTAAAATTTATTTTTAATTTTTAGGGAATAAATAATTAAATTAAATACCTTTCCAATGATGATGTAATAATTTTTTAATCAATTGAAATATAAAATAAATTATATTAAAAATACATAATTAAATATAATTAGAGATGATTAATGTCATAAATGAATTTCATAGATCAAGGATACATGATGTTATGTTTTTTATGTTTTGGTTCTAATTTATATTACAATTATGATATTTTTGAACACTCATTAAATGAATAGTGTCTGAATTGACACCAATGGTATATTAAAATATTGAATAATTTACTAAACAATATAATATTTCTAAAAAACTAATATTAAAAAAAATATTCGGTATTTGAAATTAAACATCATAAATGAATCATTTATTGGTCTTTTGCGATGTTATAGTAATAATAGTAACTCTGAAATTGTAAATTAAATGATAACTTTATTAGAGTTAAACGGGTAAAATAAGGGCCAAACCCGATGACAATGATTAATAAGATATAAAAAAACCTGTATATATTTCATTGGATGAATTTATATAGACCCCATACTAATCATATATTTTATTAAACTGAATTTGGAACCATTTGGAAGAGAAAAGTAATTTATATTAATTTAATATTTTATAGAATTCCTAGAGTGCCCCTCCACTCTCATATACATGGGTTCCTATTCATGACAATTAAAAAACCTCAAAACCATTTTTTTAGTCCAATATCTTCTCAAATACATTCTAATACTCCCTCCAAAAATAATAGATGCCTTATTTTTGTTATAACACCCTCATTAGAGGTGTTAAGGTGATAATCAAAGGAGATTGTCTAAAGAATAGTTATCTTTTTTAGATATGTATTTCAATTTTATTTCATCATCTAAAACAATATAAAATTATTAATACATTATGATATAATAAATCTCGCATCCTTAATATACTCAGATTTTATTATGTTAATATCACCACTAAAAGCCATACCCCCTTCCTTGAAATGGGAATAAAATAAAATGTATGTGCATACATGTGAACTATCACATCCACCAACTAAAAAAATCCAGTTTCCATTTAAAACTCTCATTAATGGTTATAATGATGTAATTAATTATTATATATGATACTAATGACATTTCAATCATTATAGTATAATAATAGATCAATTATGTTCTAACTTTCCATGCATATAAAAATGATAACGACGTTCATGTGTACGTGTATACTATCACCTCCATGATGTGATGTGATTTTGTCTCAGTCACATCAAATGAATAATATATATCACTATATTTAAATGATTAATATTATATTAATTATATTATGAACAATATCTAAAGATAAAATAACACATTCTTTCTTTCAATAATGACCATTGAAAAATTGAAACATTACTCATGCGTATGCATGGCTTAACATCTCCATGATGGTAACATATTTCATTTTTAATATCCATAGGAAATGGAAGGATTTAAAATTATAATTATTATATATAATATATAATTTTTTTTCATGAATATTATTCTGGAAATGATTTACTAATGCAAAAACATTACTATAGATATTATAACAATGTCATTTTAGACACAAGTACCGAATATCATCAATACGTCTTATGTGAACTTAAATAATTATGTAATTGTTATAACATAATAATAAGGGATATAAAAGTATTAATAAACTTTAAAAATGTCCTCAATAATGTAAATAAATATCTATGTTTATAATTTGGAAAGATAAATACTGTATGTGATGAGTCAGACTCAAGTTAAGGGACTTTATCAAAATCTTGTTTTATTGAGGCATATATTGAAGTTATATACCCTCTACTTTTAATATGTTTATAGACACCAGATATTACTTATCATGTCATAAATTTTATAATTATCTTGATATTTACTATTTTTTAAAGTGTTATTTTTTTATGGGGATTAATATTTCAATGTTCAATGCGTTATGGGAAACCCTAAATGTTATAATAGTTAATTATCACATCCTTTTATCCAAGTAAATATTGTTGATATTATATAAAATATTTATTTATTTGTATATAAAAGTATTATAGATTACAATTTATGTTTATTTTTTATTTAATTTAGGACTTTTCATAAGGAATAATTTCTATTTGTTTTATACGGAATGTTTTCAGAAACGACAAAAATAAATTTTCTATTCTTAATATAAAAGATAAAAGTGACTTTACTGTTTCCATAATTAGCTTCCATTTCTAGATTAAATGTGTTCTTAAATGAATATAATTATTTTAATTTTTGGGTATTTTTGAATTGAAAATGGATTGTTAAAAGAAATTGTGTTTTCTTAGGATGGGGTTTTTGATTTGTTATTAAATGTGTTTTCCAAAAGGGTTTTGTGAAGAATGTGATTTATTCATGAAATGGAACCTCAAAATTATTTGAAATGTTTTATACCTACATATCATATATGAAGGTATTATCCCCATTATAACTCATGGGTGATACCAATATTTCATATAGGAATTGGTGAACCCCATTATAGCTATTGTGTAAGCCCGATATAGCTTTTATGAAGAGATTTTCCGCATTATAGCTCTTAGGTGATCCTCATATATCTTATTTGAATGGTGATCCCCATTATAAATCTACAATTATTTTTGTAATAATAATATTGGATGTTGGTCGTATGGATATTCCAATTGAATGGGTTTTGAAAGGGTTTTATGTATATGATGCTCTAATTTCCCTAAAAGAGTTTTAATTGTATGCTATTGGTTTTGATGATTTTATTTGAAAATATTGTATGTTATTTATTCATGTGATTTTTTTTCATTTACATAATGTAAATTAAATTTATTTTCATGTTATTCACTAGAATAATGGTTTTCTTAATTTTTTATATCCCTTACTGAGATTTTTATACTCAGTAGAAATTTTTTTTAAAATAATTCACAAGATTAAAGGATGAGTAGAGATAAAGAGAAAGACAAGAGGATAACGTTGATGTAATAGAATTAGAAAATTTCCAATTTTAAAATGTTTTCTTTGGTGGATAAAAATAGATTATGATTATAAGTTTCCACTTCTAATGTGTACGTTTATTTTTTTTAATAATTTTCTTAATTCTATAAAACTCTAAACTGAAATGATCCTTGAATGTGAATTCTATTTTAGATAACTCTATAATTTATAATTATCAAAGCTAATGTCTTATAGTTGGCATCAAAGGATGGTTTAAAAAAATTTAGAGGTTAGGATAGTGTTAATAAAGTTTTCTTATAAAATTTTACTCTATGGTTAAGTGGAAATGATGTTGAATTTTATTATTACCATGTTGATTTTCTAAAATATGTCCAATTAGAATGGTTTTCAAAATATTACACAAGAAATCTTTAGTGGGAAGGAATTAAGAGATGGATACCCTTCTAAATTAGCATCTTGAGATGGTCAGAATCAGAACAGAATCTTTTTTTGCAGTTATGGATTAGCTGAATCAGGTGATAAATGGTAGTGGTTTCCATGATTGAGAGGAAACTGATCTACAAAAAAGAAACAATTCTATTGGGGAGAATTTCATGGGGAAACATATTCCATCTTTTAGTGGTTCATATGACCCGGTGGTCACTGAAGGATGTATCAATTCCTTTGAGAGGATATTTGATACCATGGGATGCATGAAACATCAAAAGGTAACAATTTATATCTATCATTTTGAAGGTGAAACTGATCGATTGTGGTCATTTCTTAGGAAAAGTAGAGAGAGTTACTCAGGGCGCATATCATCATTAAAAAAACGGCGCCTAAAAATATTTCTCTACAATATAAATTTATGTTGAGAAATATTGTGAAGTGGTGGTTCCTTCTGAGAACCCATTATTTTTCAATGGATGACCATAAGTTCAAGGTTTTAGAGACTCCTTATAAAGAGTTTCGTGATTTTATCATAAGTGACTATTTAATTTTTGTGAGGTTTTTTTAGCCTTATGTTTAAGTAAGGCACCTATTTAATAATAAGTAGGCATTTACTTTTAGACACGAGTTTTAAGGTATTGATAACCATTACATTTTAAATAATATTTAAGGATCAATGTTATTTTTAGGGAATTAAACCATGTTATTTTTAATCTTATAATGATAAAATTATTAATATAAAGTCGAAATATATCATGTATTTTTTATTATGTTCATATATTGGAGAGGAATTCATCAACTATATGAAAATAATCTAGAAACAAATATGTTATCTGTTTACTTTTCTTATTGATAAATAGGGGAAGATTTTAACGCATCACAAATAAATGGTTTGGTGATTGTTAATTTTATCATTAGCATATTCTCTATCACTCTCCATCAAAACCATGTAGTTTTTTAATCATCCAACTCCATGTTTTCCTACATGGAACCCTAGTATACATTATTTTAGGAGAACTTCATATTTCCCTTTATTTTAAAATGTAAGTATCATTAATCCTTTTTTTAGATATGTGATTTCAATAATGTTATAATGAACTATAAAAATTTAGTTACAGATGATGAACTCAAAATTATGAGGAAACAATTTTCAAAATGGTGGATAAAATATCCAAAGTGTTTTAAAAAATAAATAATATGTTTGATAGCGTACATGATACCCACATCGAGCTTAAATAAACAAATAAATATTATTATTTAAATGTCACTATTATAAACTATTAGTTATAATTTTTTGGATCCATAAAATTAACTGAAATATGAAAATATGGTTTACACATGTATTTATTATTCTTTTAAAATTAATTAAAAATAAATGTAAATGCTTTTTAAAAATTAAAAAAAAATTATTTCTGAAGATTTATTTAATTTTCACAAGTGTGTTTTATACCAATTAATAATAAAATAACACCTTTGGGATTATATGAATGAAATATATATATTTAAATAATATTCAATCTAATATTTAACATTCATATTTTGAGATTTGATGTCATTATATAAGAACAAATCAAATTTTAAATATGAAAGACATATTTCGATAGAAAAATGGTTTTTCCACATCTTGATGGAGAACATATTTTAAATCTATTTTTTGACACTTTTATAAATTATATTTAACAAAATAAAATTCATATTTTAAATAATAGTATAAAAATATACTTTGGATTATTTTTTGGTATTTTTATGAGAAAATTCTTTTTTAATGACAAGTGAAATTTTTTTGGATTTTTAATTGGAATTTTTTTCATTGAGATAATATATAGTGTTAAATTATATATTCTATTAGTTTTAAAGTATAATAAGATAATTATTATATTAGTTAATACAATTTAGTTCATTTTAATAAATTTCACATTGAAATTGGAAAAGAACCTTGTGATCATTTGAAACATTTTTTCTTTAAGAACATGTTTTCTCATTCAACCAATGAGATTATCTTTTAATTGATTTATAAAATATCTATGTTTTGAATTTTGAAATATTATTCCGTATTTGGAAGAATAGTATAAAAAATATCTAAATAATTCCCTTTAATTTTTTGGAAATTTTGAACATTAAATTTAGTAATTTTTTTATTATCACAGTTAAAGGTAAATATGGTATTTAAGGGTAAAAATAATATTTTAAATATAATAAAATTACCATAAAAAATATCCTAATTTCATGGGATGATTGTTTTTAGAACTAAAATCCCCCTTGGAATGAATTATAATCATTCTAAGCCACTTGGTTGAGGGTGTTTAAATTATAATATTATATTCAAAGAAAAGTGAATTTTATCACTCTTTTGTTTTTAACATGTGAATTTTTTTTAATATGGGGTTACTTGAGTGATATGATCAACCATAAATAGTATTTGGAAATAAAATTAGTTTTTTATTTTCCAGGATTTTTTTAATTTTTAGGGAACAAATAATTAAATTAAATGCTTTCATAATGATGATGAAGTAATTGTTTAATTAAAGGAAATATCAAATAAATTATTTTAAAAGTATAACAATTATTATAATTTGATATGATTAATGTCATCTATTAATTATTTATCCAAATGAGATATATTATTGATTTTTCATAAGTATTTTTTTCTTATTTATCATCATAATATGATATTTTTAAAAAGTCAATGATTTAATAGAGTAATCATTGACACAAATGGTGTTTTTAAATATAAAATATTTTATTAAATAATTAAATTTTCAAAAAAACTATGATTTAGCAAAATAAATAGGATAAGTCTTAATATTTCATACATTACCCATTTATTTTCTGTTTGGAAAAATATTGTAATTATATTAACCATCAATGTGTAAAGTATATGTTAACACATTAGTAGTTAAAAGTGTAAAAAAGGATTAAAACAAGAAGATATGGATTTAGAAAACACTAAAAATTCATATAATTCCCATTGGATGAATTAATTTTGACCCATAATCATAATATATTTTAAATATATCAATTTTCATCTATTTATAATAGAAAAGTAATTTATATTTATTTAATAATTTATAGAATTCCAAGAGTGTACCTCCCCTCTCCTATAAAAGGGCACCCATTAATCTCATTTAAAAATGATTCGAAACCATTTTGGTTCATTTAATATCTTACAAAATCCGTCCCTATAATCCCTCAACACATTATAGATTCCTTATTTTAGGTATAACAACCTCTTTAGAGGTGTTAAGGTGATATTCGAAGGATATCGTCTGAAGAAGAGGTAAAATTTTAATTTTGTATTTCTATTTTACTTCTTCTTCCATGTCCTTCTAATATTTTTCATCAATGAGGATATAAAAAATTAAGTATCATCAACATACTAATATTTAATTATGTTAACATCAACACCTAAATACATCTCCACTTCCATCAAATTGAAAAATAGTTTATCGTTTCTGCATACGTGTGAACTATCTACGCCACGAACCGTTATAATTCGTTTTCTATTCTTGTGTATCAGGACTGGTTATAATGACAGAATTAATTTTTATAAATTATATTCATGAAATATTTATCATTAAAAGATATTAATATATCAATTATGTTTTTTATTTCCCTGAACATAAAAATGAAAACATTGTTCATGCTTATGTGTGAACTATCACATCCATGAAGTGATATGGTTAATTTTTAATCACCACCACACATGAATAATATATATAAGTTTATTTAAATTATTTATATAATATTAATGATATTATGATCATTCTATAATGAAAAAATTAGAGATACCTTATTTCCATAATGTTCATTGAAAATGGAAATGTCACTCAAGCGTAGGTATGGATTAATGTCTCCATGATTGTAACATAGTTCATCTTTCATATCAATATATAATGGATAGATTTAAAAATAAAACAAATCTATAAAATTGTTTTTTATTTCAAGAATATTATTTTTGAGACGATGAACTAATGAAAAACATTGACAATAGATATCATTCCAATTTCATTTGTGACATAAGTATCGAATATTATCAAAACATAAGATGTGAAATTATATAATTAAGTAATTGTTATAAAACAATAATAAGTGATATAAAAGGAATAATAAACTCAGAAAAACACCTCAATAAATTAAATAAATAAAATATGTTTATATTTTGGTAGAAACATATTGTACATGATTAGTCAGACTCAATGTAAGTGACTTCACCTCAATCTCCTTTCATTGAGTCATAATTTGACTTTTTATACCCTCATTATTTTATTAGGTGTATATACATCCCATTTTAATTATAATTTCAAACTTTTATTTATTATGATGTTATTTATTTTATTGTGATTTTTTTGTGGTAATTTATATTTAAATGTTCAAAGTGGTATGTGACACCTTGAATATTTAAATATTTAATTATCACATATTTTTCTCCATATCAATATTCATGATATTTTTTTTACATATTTATTTATATGGATATTAAAGGATTATAATGGAATTTTTTTTGAGTATTTTTAATTTCATTTAGTGGTTTTCAAAAGTAATATTTTTACTAGTATTATATAGAATAATTTGACAAATGAAAAAAAGAATGTTTTATTCGTAATGTACATGGTGACAATGACTTTTTCGTCATTGCAGCTATCTTATTTTTCAAGCATAACAGTTTTATTAATTAAAAATAATTATTTTCATTTTTGTGTATTTTAAAATTAAAAAAAGGTTGTTAAAATATAATTTTATTTTCATAATAAGGTGTTTCTAATATGGGATTAATTTTTTTTTTCAAAAGGGAGTTGTGATAAAAGTGTTTTATTTATGAAATTGTACTTGAGAAAAATATGAAACTGGTGTGCCTGGTATATCTTACATGAAGGGATGAGCCACATTATAACTCATGTGTGATCATGATATATCTTATATGAATGGTTAAGCCACATAATATATCATGGGTGTTCCCAATATAGATTATTGGAAGGGATAAACCCCATTATAGATCATGGGAGGACCTAAGATAACTTATCCAAAGGGTGATCCCCATTACAAATCTCCAATGAATTAGGTAATAATAATATAGGAAGTCACCCATACGATTATTCTAATTTCAAGGGTTTGGTGTGGTTTTATGTATATGGTTGTTTATGTCACCTAATGACATTTTAATTGCATGAAATTTGTTTTACTGATTTTATTTGAGAAAAATGTATTATTTTTATAATCATGTGATTTTTTTATTTCATTTAGTTAAAATACATTAAATGGGTTTTCAAGTTTTTCACAAGAGTAATGGGTTTCTTCATTTTAATGTCCCTTCCTAATCTTTTTCTACTCATCCCATGTTTTGAATTATTTTCATAGTGTTAATGGATGAGTGGGGACAAGGATGACGACAACATGGGAATTGTAATGTTATAGAAAGAAACTATGTGTTATTTTAAAATTTTTACTTCGTGAAAAAATATATGCTTAGTATGAGTTTCCAATTTTAATAGATATGTTTACACTATAAGTGTTTTTATTAATTCTCAAAAACTCCAAACATAATAGATATGTGAATGTGAATTCTAGTTCAAACAACACTTGAATATGTATTGTTTAGGGTCCGGACCATATAGTTTGGATAAATGTATGGTTTAGAAAACAATAGAGGTTAGGATATTTTTAATTGTACACCATTAGAAGATTTTACTTTATGGTTAAGTTCAAACGATGTAGCATTTTAAGATTACCTTGTTGCTTCATCTAAAATATGTCTGTTCAAAATTGTTTTATATAAAGGGAATAAAGAATCTGTACTGGGAAGGAACCTAAAGGAATTTTTCCTTAAAAATTATAATCCTGGAAAGTTTAGAATTTGAATAAAATAGTTTGTTGAAGTGATGTATCTGTTCACTCCAATGATAAATGGTGGGTGTATCAATGACAGAGATGAATCCGATCTACCACAAAGGAACATGTCTGTAGTGGAGCATTTTATGAGGAAAAATCTATCATGTTTTAGTGGATCTTCTAACATGATGGTTTCCATAGGGTGGATAAGATCTCTAGGGAAGATATTTGATGTCATGGGTTGTTTGGAACTTCAAAGGGAATCTCTTTAAATCTATAATTTATAAGGTGAATCTGTTTGATGGTGTTTATTTGACAAGAATATTATATAGAAAAATGTTCAAAATTCCTTGAAATAATAACCATTTAAGAATATTTTCATTGAAAAATATTTCACTATTATAGTTCAGTATAGGAAGAGGAAAAATAATGGGAATTAAAGAAAAATGATGATTATTTAGTTACCACATTTGAAGAAAAATTTACAATATCGGCCATGTATGTTAAATATTTTCTTCAAGACAATGTTAGTAAAATTAATATATTTTATACAGGATTGAAATAACGTATATGAAAATATTGGTACTATTGAGAATTTAATAGTTTTTATAAATTTTTACATTAGGATGAGAATGTTGAAATGGAGTTTTTGGACAGTTACGTTCCACTAGATGATAAGAGTAAGAAACCGTCAATGTGGAAGGAAATAGAGAATCAACCAGCTAAGAATGGTGGTTGTAAGCCTAATTAAATTTCCCAGTGTGTTAAAATACATTTTTGGGAATTTATTTTGCGATCAAGAATAGTGTTACCTGTGTGGTAGTTTGGTCCCGTGGTTTTTAACTACAAGGAAAAGAGGCATGAATTTTAAAAAAATGAGATAATATACAGTGAGTCTATAATATGATTCTTTAGAAGAAATTAGTTGGGAAATTATATGAATTCGTGTCTGAAAAAAGTTACTATGTGTGGAAATTATAATGAAAAAAAATGTGTCAAAAAATCTTTTTTTACTATTTTAGTTTATGTTGAGACATTCTGTGAGGTGATGGAATCTCTCGAGTGCTCGATAATTTTCAATGGCTAACCATAAGTTCATGGTTTTAGACACTCAATCTAACATTGTGAGTATTATAATTATTAGTTATTAAGGAATTTTTCAGTGATGTTTCTTGGGTTTATGTTTATATAAGTATTTTTTATTAATAAGTATAAATTTACATTTTACATGAGTTTTAAGCTATAGGGAATGATTAGGTTTTATATGATCTTTGATCATAAAGGTTATTTTTAAGGATGTACATAATAATTTTGATAATGTTATGAGGATAAAATTGTGCTTATAAACATGAAATATATCATATATGTTTCCTTATGTTCATATATAGTAAATTAGTTCCTCAACTCTATAAAAATAATATTGAAAAAAAATTATCCATTTTTTTTTCTTACAGAGAAATCAATGAGCTTTTTATCCCATCACATATTTATGGTTTTTTGATTGTAATATTTTTCATGAGCATGTTCTCAATCACTATCCATTAGAATGTGATAGTTGTTTTCTCTTACAGGTGCATATTTTCCTATATGTCACCCTAATATGTGTTATCCCATGAGACCATTGTAGTTCCATTTTTTATTTCAATGTAGAAGTCCCATTAATATTAATTTTCTGATGCGGTATTTTAATAAAGGTGTTTTGAAAAGTAAAACCACAATATTTGATCCTAAATTCAAAATTTTGAGGACACAATTTCTATAATTGGTTGAGAATTTAACATCATGTGTTTTAAAAAAATACTACTTTTGATATCATACATGATACGCCACGTCGAGCTTAAAAACAACTAAATAATATTATTTAAATGTTACTCATAAAACCAATCTGTTAGAATTATGGGGTAGAATATGAATAACTGAATTATAGAAATATCTTTTATACATGTCTATATTATTATTTTACTAATTAATTATAAATGAATGTACAAAATAATAAAAATTAAAGGAAGTGTTTTTCTAAAATTATTTAATAATGCACAAGTGAGTGTTATGAAAATAAAAAATATAATGGATTAGATTTTCACTAGTTTGTTTTATAAATTAAATTGGTAAATTATGATTATAGGAGAGAAAAATACATGAGATTTCGAGGTCCAGTGTTCCCAAAACATTTTTTTGAAAAATATTATGATTTTAATAATGTGAACATGAATTTTTTTAAACTATATTGACACTTAAATTGGTGTTCAGATAAAAAATATGAGGGCATCATTACCATCAAAATAGTAAATTTACATTACATAGGGACAAACCTCGACCATCATAGGTGATGGTTAATGTTAGTTTTTGGACATTAATGTGAGTAAAATATTTAATAAAAAACATTTGATTTCATACTACATTGGTTTCATTTAACTATGGCATATTTTCAGGTATCCAGGGTTATGACAAAACCCTACAAATCCTCAAAGGCAAGGAGATAGAGCATCATCCAATGAACACCGGTGGATTGGGGAATGAGGATCTGAACTTGGACCAAAGAATGATGGATTGACGAACATCAAAGACACAACTCCAATATTCATCATCAATCTATAAAAACATCAGATAGGATGTTGATCTCTTTGTTATTTACACTTCCCATGTTAATTTCAAAGATGAACATGGGCCAAGAAACAAATAGGTTGATCCATGGATTGAACATTCTTGTAGGATGGTTAATTTATCGTGGGGTTCTTTAGGTGATAGATATTAGTTGTTATCCTCCCCCTTTTTCCCATATAACAAGGACATATTATGGCTAACATGAACAAGGTCAATACCCCATCTTAGGGTGTTCTATGTGTTCTTCATATCCCTCTTCTTTGTGTTCATTTCAATCAGACCCTTGTAGTCATGATAAAATTTTTCTAGGAGGCTCCAAACATGATCAGACCAACAGAGTACTAACAGGATGGATCAAAGCCCAAGGTAGTGAAGGTTGCGACCTAAGGATCGAGGATGCGACCCTGTTTTAAAAAATGGTGAAATAGAGAAACAATGGAGACCTGTGGAACCGGGGTCACTGGAGTCACTATATGACATGTTGTAGAAGTGATAGGTGGCATTTAGTGGAGGCTGCCTGTAGGTACAACAAAAGATGGAGGCCACAAGAAGGAGTAAGTAGTGACAACCGAACCACACAGGTGGGGCAACCACAATGTGTGGAGCCGCTATGGTATGGACTACTGAGGGGACCAGCGATGCATCATCCAATAACATTAAATGTGGTTGTGTTGTGTTGACTAGGGGAAATCGGTGGGAGCCACGTGGTCTGGGAAGACCGTGTGGACTAGCAGGTGAAGACAGTGCGAGCAGTGTTCATTGGAGAAAACTACCCACATGTAAAAGGCCAGACAAAGGTGGTTGAGCAGCTCTGGCGGTAAAAACTGCTGGAATGAGCGGACTAGTAACCCAATAGGTGGGACCAGTTTAGGCCGAACAAGACTATTCAGGTTGGGGTTGCCTAATTGGGTCAGGTCAGTTTACAGTTTGGGTCTGATCCAGACATTACTTGAGTCTTTTAGTTTTATAAAAAATAGTCATAAATTTCAAACCATGAATACATTTGAAGAGCCATTTACAAAGTTAGGACCCTTAGGATGATCCTTTGTTTTAGAGATAATATAAATGAGTTTTTGTGTATGTTTCTATTCAACCTAATTGAATTAATAGTAGGTTCTCCTTGTACAAGCGCACTATATGTGGAATCATGTGGTTGGCTGTGACTTGGTGACTACAATGACTTGGTGACAATGTGACTTGGGGGCTACTTGACATGGGGTTTGTAGGAAATAGCAAAACCCCCTGTTTTAATGAAACATTGTGTGTTACTGACACTTTGTGTGTTACTAACACTCTGTGCGATATCAATACTCTGTGTTCTATGAACTATGTCGGATAGTACTATTATTCATTCAATAAACTAATACCATTGTGAGATGAATATATTTATTTTGTTTCCATTATTGTGTACTTTGTGTGTTTCCTATGTGGAACACTTCATATATTTCTTTAGTGGTTTTCCTTTGTGGGTTTGGGGAATCCTAATGAGTATTGTTTTACTCACCCCTACATGTGATCTGTCTGTATGTGTTGTGTCTTATGTAGACGATCGAGGCTATGACTGCGTTCTAGGAGGACCAAGACCAGGTGGTTCTTAGAGTGATCAGATAGATGACGTATGCTTCTGTAGCTTTAGATTGCTATACCACCTATACCCTTATGGTAGGCTTCTCTATGGATGATTTTCACGAACATGTATATTCAAATTTAATGATTCTTTGTATTGTTTGGATTTTTTTCTAGTCATGTTTACATTCCATTTTTCTACTATCATACTCCATGGATGGTATCACAGTGTATGCATGTATAGTTTACATAGTGTTTTGACATTTCAATATTTTTGGATTGGATATGGGTGAGTGTGTAAATTCACATAGAAAAATGCCTCCCATTTGTGGGATATTCCTTCTTGGGGGTAGTCACTAGCCCCTAGCCTATATGAGATGATCTTTGGTTAGTCACTAAAAGCTACCCTATGCAGTGGGTCAAGACAAGGTGGTATTAGAGGGATCAGTTGTACTTAAGGATTGGGAGTCTGTGAGGTCGGTTTGGGGAAATAGTGTCGACTGATTTGAGTTTGGATATTAGGCTAGGGAATCCAGTGTTGGTGTGAAGAATTACGTATCCATACTCCAGGACTCAGGAAACCTTCTTTTCAACATTTTACATGAAAAAATTGTTATGAAGGGAAAAATGGTACATTAATCAAAAATGTTATGGGTATCTCCCCCATGTCCTTTCTTTGTCAACACACCAGGTATACACTATTGATTGTGGTACATATTGATTTCTTTTAGGATGCCTCTACATAGATATCCAACCGGGATTCTATTGTGTGATATCAAGGATGATCCACCTAGAAATGAGTCATCGATATAGGGGCATGTACTGGACATAATCGATGCACCATAGATATCACCTTCGAAAGGTTTACTAGTGGTGCCACTACCCGTTGATAAATAGTTACTGCTAGTGATATTTTTTGAGGATTCACATAGAATTATGTTCATTGAATGAGTTATATAGGTATAGAACTCCTCGGCTTTAGGGTGAGAAAGACCCAAATATAGTTCAGGATTGAATAGAGGAAATTATACCTGTCTTCTACCATGTGAGTACACCATCCAACTAGATGGTTGTCCAAGTCACGAGTCTTCTTCAGGGATCAGTGCTACAATGGGGAGATTAGTAACCTAGAGACATGATGAGGTGAAACTTTATTAGGAATATTGTGAGTTAATATTTAGAGAAGAGTTCTTTATATCTATGTTACACTTATTTCACATATAAGAGTTCAAACATCTATAGTTGGGTAGTGAGTCTATGGCGGGGAATTTGCTGAGGTTTTCTGAACTTTCTCGCTACTCCAAAAATATACTCTAAGACCCATTATTCATGGCTCAGAAATTTGAGAAGGGGATATTATGGGATATCATGTAATCCATGATATCCCGTAGCATCCAAACATATTATGGGGCACTAGATCAATATCTTATAAGGCATATCTTCCTATAGGATCAAACACTAGTAGTGGGAGAAACCAGTAGGCACCATGTTTCTAAGTGTTCCACAGTGGGCAGTTGATTGCAGAGAGAGGGAACCATGTGGGTTACACACTCTAGGGGATTACCCAAGGACATATGATCAGTGTTGCAGGGATCCAATGGTAGAGAGAGTCTGCTGAAGGAGATACTATGTTACTCATGTGGAGGTTGGGGATATCAGGCTTGAGATTTCCTGGATCATCGTACGGATGATCATGTGACGGTCGAGGGACCACTAAGGAAGAGGAAAAGGCATGAAAAGGGTGGTATGTATGGTCACATACATGTAAGGGGAGATGGTAGAGAAGCATGTGGTGGCAGAGGTTTGATTTATTACCACCACCACCCACAAGTGGTCCATACCAAGATCATGGAGTTGGTGGATTAGGATGAGGATAGCTATAGGATATAAAGTCCTATAACCACAGTGCTACATGGATGATTAGAGGTATGATTTGTTTCTTTTAAACCTTATATATAGTTTTGATAGACATATATTTCAGCCATTCTTTTCTTTCCTTGACCCTTTTTCGAGACACGATGATTCCATTGGAATTGTTGACTCGATCCCTATTATTATAGACTCATACAGTGGAGATTTGATGATCACACACTGGTGCAGATTGTGTGTCCATACTCTTGTGGGTGAGAGTTACAGTTGGGATCTCTTGGTAGAGGTGTTGAGGAATTACGATGTCATTCTCGGTATGGACTGGCTATCTAAAGTCCATGCTCAAATTGACTATTTTAGGTGCAGAGTGTGTTGTGTCCAAGGTGACAGGACTAGGTTTTCCATTATTGGAAAAAAGGAAATTCATGTAGTGTCGGATTGAAAGACACGTAGGATAGTTCAACTGATTACTCATCATTTGGAAATTCTCACTCTTGGTCCAGTTGATGGTGGGAGTTCGTAGTTTCCTATAGTAGTGGTGGAGTATGATGATGTATTTCCTAAGGAATCCTTCAGATTACCTCCCCATAGGGAAGTTGAATTAAACATTGATCAGTACCCCTGGATGACACTAATATCTACACCTACATATTGGAATGCTCTCTTGGAGCTTTATGAGTTGAGGGTATAACTGGAGGTCTTTCAAAGGAAGGGTTTCATGAGATCTAGTGTTTCACCATAGGTAACTCCAGTTTTTTTTCGTGAAGGTAGAAATGAGCAAGAGGTTATGTGTGGACTTCCAACACCGGAATTTTGTGATCTTGAAGAACATGTATCCAATACTGAGGATCAATGACCTCTTCAATTATCTGAAGGAAGCGAGGTGGTTCTCATAGAATGACCTCAGGTCAGGCTATCACTAGTTCCGTGTACGAGATGAGGATGTACTGCAGAAAGCCTTCAAATGTCTCTATGACCACTATGAGTACATATTGATGTCGTTTGGCATGAAAAATTCCCCAATTGTGATCATGGGAGTCATGAACATGATTTTCCAACCTTACTTGGACAGTTTTGGTGTGGCCGTCATTGATAAAATCCTGGTGTACTCGACATCTGAGGAGGAGAACACCATTTACTTGATTGTTGTACTGGACACACTCCAAGATCACCATATTTATTGGAATATATTGAACTATCAATTCTAGATTTAGGTTTTCCACTTTTGAGGACACATAATTTTAGAGGTTGGAGTTGTAGTGAATCCTGTGAAGATTGAGGTTGTGCTTTATTTGAAGCCACCCAATAGTGTTACTGAGATACATAGTTTCATAGGTATGGTTGGGTACTATTGGAGGATTTTTTCCAAATTTTCCAAATTAGTAGCACACATGATAGCATTGAAATGGAATGGGCATCCCTTTGCATAGATAGATAAGTTCCAATAGTGCTTTCAGGAGCTGAGGGAGGGGTTCATGAGGACTCTCATCTTTAGATTACCAGAGGAGGGAATTGGGTATATAATGTTCCTCCTTGTATTAGGTATCAATATTTTTTGTGCCCTGATTTAGGGGAAACCATTTACTACCTATGGTTCATTCCACTTTAGACGACATGAGTTGAACTACATGACCCGTGATCTTGGGTAGTGACATTAGTCTTTTCATTGATGATGTGGGACACTACCTAATAGGTGAGAAGTTTATCATATACCCTTACCAATTGAGTATCATGTGTATCCTATCTCATAAGGATATGAAGATGAGATAGATTTGATGGCCATATTACCTCTAGGAATATATCTTTGAGATTTCCAATAATCTTGTGAAGGGGAACGTAGTGGAAGACGCTAAAAGATGGAGATCTAGCATGTTGTTGCTGAGTGGGGTATCAGAGTAGTTGGATACATTGTAGATATCCCATGGGGATGGAGAAAGATTATATTATCTATAGTCAATGGTTTCCACACTATAATATTATAGAGTGTTAGGGAGGAACAACACATGGATATCGATTTTGAGACATCACGAACATAGTTGTCTACAAGGCATGCCCATGATGGATATTCGATAGGTGGCGAGTAAATTATTTATTTCAAAGGGAACAAAATTTTATCAGTGATGTTGTGGGAGGAGGTTATGATGGAGTTCCACACATCCCCATTGGTGGAAAATTTGGGTGTGATCAAGTTGTACTAGGATCTTTGCCATCAATTCTAGATACTAGGGATGATGAAGGTAGTGGTAGAGTTCTTTTATCAATGCCTCACTTTCCTCTATGTGAAGGCTCAACACCATGTTCTAGTGGGCTTGACAAAACCACTTGAGGTACCAATGTGGATTTGGGATGTGATATAGATTGATTTATTTATGGGATTACCACACACATCTAGTGTAAATGATACAATTTGGGTGATTGTTGACTAACTCACCAAGTCCGCCTACTTGCTACAAATATAGGAAGATTGTTTAGTAAAGATAACGAGACACGTTTAGGTAAAATTGATAGTTTGACTCTATGGATCCCCATCAATGATAGTCTCATACTGTGATTCTCTCTTTAAATCCAAGTTTTGGATGGAATTTTTGATGGCGTTTGAGACTCAATTACACATGAGAATGACGTTTTTATCCCCTAATTGATGTCCCAATGGAGTAGACCATTCAGGTTGGTGAGGACATACAACGTTCTTTCATCCAATAAATTGGACTCATTGGGAGGATAATGTAACTCTAGTGGATTTTGTGTAAAAAATCAACTATGAATCTAACAATGGTATAGAACTATATGTGGCCTTGTACATGCAACCATACAGGCCACCACTTTGATGGACCGACCTAGGAGAGTCAGCAATCATGGTTCTAGAGTTGGTGTGAGCTACCATAGAAATGGTGCAGATCATATATTAGTAGATGAGGGATTTAAAAATCCAGAATAAGTTGTATATTGATTGGAAATGGAGACACATGGAGTTTGAGTAGGGAGACCACTTTTTACTTCATGTCGCACCTCAATGGAGATTGCAAAGATTTGGCTGGGGTGATAGGTTTTCACTAAGATACATGATCCATTTTTAGATTTTGGGTAGAGTTGGTGAGGTGGTGTACTACCTAGAGATACCCTTGCAGTTGCATCAGGTGCATGATGTCTTCCACTTGTCATAGATGAAGAGGTAAGTGAATAAACATTCAAACATCATTGACTGGGTTGAGCTCGACATTGAATATGAGGTAACTTTTAAGGATTCCCAAGTATAGATCTGGGATCGATAGGAGAAGATCCTTAATGGGTGTTCTATACCAATATTCCACATTTGGTTGTTTCACATGAATCTCCAGCAGTGCAATTGGGAGTTGGTGGCTCATATTATTGATTAATACCCTTTCCTATTTGTTGAGTATCCCTTGGATTGGCATTCGGGGTTGTAAAGACCTACGTTTGGATAATGTAATGAGTAGGATTTTCTATAGATTTATTTTAAAAAATTAATTGGGAAAATTTTGGGACCAGGAATTTATACAGCATGAGATTTCAAGGCCTAGTTCCCCCAGAAAAATTTGTTAAAAAATATAATGTTTTTTAAAAAGCGGACTAATAGTTTTTCCTTAAACAGTAATAACTCTTAAATGAGATTCCATATCAAAAATATGAGGGCAATACTACATTCATAAAAATTAATTTAATTTTGGTGGGGCCTAACATTGAACAGTGTGGGTCGAGGTTGAATTTTAGTTTATGGACGTAAATTCCATTAAAATATATAATAAAAATATTTTATATTACATTGTGTTGGTTTCTATTAGGAGTGGCCTATTTCTTGGAATATAGGGTTATGAAATAATCCTAGAAATATTCTAAGTCAAGTGGATGGAGATTCCACTAATGAACTCTATTGGATTGGGGAATCAAGACTGTAAATTTTATAGGAGAATGATGGATTGAAGAACAACAAAAGACACAACTTCTCCCTTCATCATCAATCGATCAAAACTCTAGGTTGGATGTTGATATTTTTGTGATTTCCTCTTCCCCTATTATATTTAATGATGAATGAAAAACAATCAATGAATAGGATCATCCACAGGTTCAATCATTCTTATAGGATGATTTTTTTTTCATGGGGTTTTCCAGTTGATAGATCTTGGTGATTATCTTCCCCATTTCTCCCTTATAACATGGGCAAATCAAGTCCAACATAATTAAGGCCATGATCTATTCTTTGCGCCTTATTTGTGTGATATATTCCCCAATTCATGGAAATTTTTACCATTGGACCCTAGTGGTCATGGTGTAATTTTTTCAGGAGGTTCCAAATGCGATCAAACCCCTGGAGTACAATCAAGATGGATCAAATCCCAGGAATTGAAGGTCACGACCGAAGGATCATTAATGTCACACTATTTTGAAAAAAGGAGCTTTGATTAAATATGGGAGACCTGTGGAACCAAGGATGATGGAAGAATCACATAATAGCGGCATGTGGCATGTGGTAGGGGCTGTAGTTGGGATTGGGGAAACATTGGATGACCACTTTAAACATGACGTAGCTATATTTACCAAGACACATAGGAGGATCCACATAGTCGGGGAAGACTGCAAGAAGTAAGGGGAATGACCAGGCATGCCTCGTCTATTGGAGATAATTAGCCTGCATGCAGTGGGCCAGACTAAGGTTGACAAGCCTCTCCAGGAGTCCAGCTGGTGAGACCACACAACCCAATGGGCAAGAACGGTTAAGGACAGTCCAAACCGACTAGGACGAGTTGGGTCGGGTCAGGTGAACCTAGTATGGTTAGCTTTCATATTCATTCAGACCCATACCAGACCTATGTCAGACATTTTTACAAAAGAGAGACATAACTTTCCAAACATGTGGCCGTTTGACATGACGTTTGCGGTGCTGGGACCATTGCTATTAGATGACCATTTAGAGATAATATATCGTAGTTTTTTAGGTGTTGAAATATGACATAATGGATTGAGGAGTAGGTTCTCCAGGAACAATAATGCTTTGAGAAGAATCCTATGGATGGTTGTGACATGGTTACTACTATAACAAGTTGACTAAGTGGCTTGGTGACTATGTGACTTGGGGGTCGCATGACTGACCAAAAATCTATGTGTTATCGACACTCAATGTGTTACTGACACTCCATGTGTTACCGGCACTCCATGTTTTACCAACACTCCATGTGTTACTGATACTGGGTGTTCTATAGACTACGCCAAATAATTCTTCTTTTATTCTATAAACACATACTAGTGTGAGCAGACTGTACTTTGTATGTTTTCATTTTTGTGTACTTTGTCTATTTCCTTTGCTGTATACATAATTTATTTCCTTAATGGTATTCTTCTGGGGTTTCATGGTGTTATAATGAGTATTGTTTTACTCACCCATAAACGAGATTTTCCCACATGTGTCGTGTCTTGTGTAGATGATCAATTCTTTGACAAAGTTCTTTCTGGACTAGGACCAACTGGGTCATAGAGTGATTAAATAGATAAGGTTTTCTTCTGTGACATCAGAAAATTGTTCTCCACCTATTATTCAGGTATGAATTTCTATGTATGAGTTTTAGGAACTTGCGCAATCACAACGATATACTTATTGTTTTGGTGGGATTGTATTCTGGACAAATTTACTTTCCTGTTTCCTTTATTCGCACTCTTAGGTTGGTATCCTAGTGTATCCATGAATTTTTTAGTTAGTGTTTTTTAATTTTATCAATATGGGATTGGAGATGGGTGAATGTCTATGGGTAGAATGAAAAATTCCTCCCATTTGTGGGATATGCCAACTTGGTGCTCGTCACTAGCCCCTGGACTATTAGAGGCGGGCTGGGGTAGTCACAACATGTGCCCCTCTGGGATGTCTCATGAAAAAAATTCAATATTTTTGGAATATATTAATGAAATATATATACATAATATTAAATATAATATTTAAGATTTATCTTTAGTGTTGTCATGACATGATATAAAAAAATCTCAATTTAAATATAAATGAATTATTTTTCAAAAAAATGTTTTACAGCCTTTTTATTAAATAATTAATTTTGACATTATATTTGAAAATATTATAAATTCTATTTGAAAAAATAATCTTCTTATTTTAAATAGGAGTATCAAAATTTATAGTGGTTTATTGTTCAGTATTTTTCTGGTAAGAATCATTTTTTTGATGAATAGTAAAATAATATTGCTTTTTTAATTTGAAATTTCTTTTTCATCGAAAAAACATACAGTGAAAAATTATATATCTAATTAGTTTTAAAGTATAATTTGAGAAATATTTTCTAATTTAATCCAATTTTGGTCATTGGAATGAATTTCACATTGAAATTGTATATAAAATCATTGTGAACTATTGAAAACTTTTACATTAAAAACCCATTTTCACATTCCGACAAGGAGATTAATTTTTAATTAATTTATGAAATTTATATGTTTTGAATTTTAAAAAATTAATTCCATATTTTGAATAATAATTTCCAAATTATTTATGTAGGTCCATTTTATTTTTGGACATTATGAATTTAAACATTAGTAATTTTTTTAGCACTGGCAAAGGTAAAGCATGTAAATTTGGGTAAAAAATATTATAAATACTATACAATTACCTTAAAATGTGTCATATTTTCATTGGATGCGTTTTTAGACCTAAAATAATACTTTGTATGATTTATAACCTTTGTAAGCCAGTTTTTATTTTTTCTGACATTTATAATATTATATTCAATGAAAAATCAAAATTTTCAAAATTTAGTTTTTATTAAGTGAATTATTTTTAATATGGGGTTATATAAAGGACATGATTGACTATAAATATTATATTTATGTTTAGAACATAAATAATTATTATGATAATTTATTTTTAATTTTTATGGTACAAAGGATTAAATTAAATTATTTCACATTGGAAAAGTAATAATTGTTTAATTAAATTAAATATAAAATAATGGATATTAAAAATAAGAAAATATATATAATTTGAGATGATTAACATAATACATGATTTTAAGGTGAATGTGACATTTTTTTAGATTTTATATGTATTCTTTCGAATTTATATATTTTTATGACATTTTTAAAAATTCAATTATATATTACTATCAAAATTGATACTAATTGATTTTAAAAAAAATGTTTTAGTAAATGATATAAAATTTATAAAATTATAATCATCCTCAAAATAATTGGTATAATTTTTAAAATTTAATAAATGACTCATTTATTAGTCTTTTTTCATGTAATAATTATTATATTAACCCTCAATGTGTAGATTACTTGATAACCCGATAAGTGTTAAAAGGGTAAAATAAGGGTTAAAAGAAAAGGATATGGACTAAAAAAGTTGCCAAATACTATATAATTTTATTAGATGAATCTATTTGGACCCATCTTTACCCTATCTATTAAATAACCAAATTTGGATCCATTTTTAATGGGATATTAATTTATATTAATTTTATATTTTATAAAATTCAATGGGTGCCCTTCCCCTCTCCTGTAAAGGGGCACCCATTCTTCTCATTTCATAATTATTAAAATATATATATTTATTCACCAATTTTGTAACAAAATACATTCCAAGAATAACTCCACATTTTATCGATGCCTTATTTTAGGCAGAACATCCTCTTTATAGGTGTTAAGGTGATAATCAAATGAGATCATCCAAAAAAGAGGTATCAATTTTAAATAATGATTTTCATTTTATTAATTATTCTACATCCTTAAAATATTCTTCATACATTAATATATAACAACTATAGAATCCTCAATAGATTTATATGTTAATATTTTAATATCATCACCTTAATCCATCTCAACTACCATTAAATTTGAAGAGAATTAATCGTTTGTGTATACATGTGAACTATCACATCCACAAACCGATACAATTCATTATTCATTGGCATCTCTAAAAAATAGTAATATTGATGTAATTAATTTTCATATTTGATTTTAAGGACATATTTATCATTATAATATAATAATATATCAATTATATTCTTAAATTCCATGCACAAAAAAATGTTAACGTCGTTCATGAGTATGTTTGAACTATCACCTCTACAAAGTGATGTAGTGAATTTTTAATCACCACATCACATGAGAAATGTAAATAAGAATATTTAAATGATTAGTATGACATTAATTATATTATAATCAATCTATAAATATAAAACAATACATTCCTTCTATACATACTGAAAATTGAAAAATTCAAATGTTACTCACGCAAATGCACAACTCACTATCACCATGATAGTAACGTCGTTCATTTTTCATATTCATATGTAATTAATGGAATTAAAAAAATAACTATTTTAAAAATTTTATTATGATATCATGAATATTATTCTTGATATTATTGAATAATGGATAACATTGACTAAAGACATCATACCAAAGTCATTTTGGGCTGATGTACTGAATATCATCATGACATCTGACATGAGATTAAATAATTATGTAATTATTATAACATTTTAATAAGTGAAATAAAAGTAATAATAAGAATGAAAACAATTATTCATGAGATTAAATAATACACCTATGTTTGTTATTCAGGATGATAATGATAGTACGTGAGGATTCATATTCAAGGTAAGGGACTGCATCTGAATATCCTTATATTGAAGCATAATTTGATGTTATATACCCACTTTATTTGATTAATATTATATCTGGATCCTTTTACATATCATGCCATAAATTAATTTATTATAATGTTTTTTAATTTTTATAAAATATTATTCTTTTATATGGATTAATATTTAAATGTTCAATGTGGTATTAGACACCTTGAATGTTTAAATATTTAATTATCATATTGTTTTTTCCATGTCAGTATTATTGATATTATTTTAAATATTCATTTATAAAGATGATTAAGGATTATGAGGTAAATTTTATTTCTATTTTTTATTTGTTTAAGAGGTTTTATAATGAATTATTTTACTTATTTTATATGGAACATTTTGAAAATTATAAAAAAGAATGTTCAATCCTTAATGTACATGGGGATAATGAGTTTCTTGCACTATAAATAGATTCCTTTTCAAGAATAAATGTTTTATTAAATTAAAATACTTATTTTCCTTTTTTGGTACATTGGAATTGAAAAATGGTTGTTAAAATGTAATTTTATTTCTATTCAATGTTGTTTTTCATATGGGATTAAAATAATTTTTCAGAGGCTTTTTTGAGGAACCTGTTTTATTCATGAAATGGTAAATGAGAATTATATGGAATAGGTGAGGATGATATATCTTATATTAGTGTATGATTCCCATTGTAGCTCAAGATTTATCTTGATATATCTTATAAAAAAGTGTTGAGCCCCATTATAGCTCACAGGAGAGCCTGATATAGATTATATGATGGGATGAGCCCCATTATTGCTCAGAGGTCAGCATAATACAGCTTATATGAAGGGTGTTCTCAATTATAAATCTCATATTCATTGGGTAATAATATTGGAAGCCTGATGTATGGTTATTCAAATTGATAAGGGTTTTAAATGGTTTTATGGGTATTATGCTCTAAGTCATCAAAAGTAGTTTTAATTCCATCTTATTAGTTTTAATGATTTTTTTGAGAAAAATGTGTTATTTTTATTCTTAGGAAAATTATTTTTTTGATTTGATCAAAGGAGTTTAAATGGAGTTCCATGTTTTTCAGTAGACTAATAATTTGTTCATTTTTTATGTCCCTTACAGAGTTTTTGGTTCTCATCTTGTTTTTTAAAATGTATTTCACATGATTGAAGGATGAGTAGAGACATAGATGAAGAAAATATGATAATTGTGATGTCATATAATGAAACAATGTTTTATTTTAAATTTTTTTCTTTGGTGAAAAAATTGGATACATAGTATATGTGTCCACTTGTAATGCATGAGATTAAATAGTAAGAGATTTTCCTAATTCTCTAAAACTCTAAACAAAAAAAGATCCTTAAATGTGAATTTGATTTCCAAAAAACAACAATATTTAATTTTTATGGCCATGTACTTAAACTATATGTCATGGAAAAACATAATTCATTATAGTATCTTTGTATATTGCACATGATATACAGCTAGATAACTATAATGAAGAGTTGGGATGTCACCACAGGGGGTTCATGTCAAAATGGGTGTTGTGGATCCTATTATGTGATCAAAGTCAATATTTCCCGTAATTGGAAGGAATACAGTGATAGGATATGGTCATTTTTATCTATGATGTGAAATATGATTTTTCTTTTCTTATCACGAAAATCGGTTTTTCTATATCCTCCATGTGTTGGTTATACTTTGCATATAAATAAATTAAACGTTTTTCTCAACCAAGCGAGATGAAATTTGACATGAATATATGGGATAAGAGGTCACCAATTTGTCAAAACACTATATGAGAATTTTTTGTATTAGGGAAAATAATAATTGTTCAAATTTTATCTATGTTCTTGACGAACATTATCACGGGAAGTGAATATTGAACAACTTATCAATTGTTTTATATATTTTTTATAATAATATTTTTGGACAAACTTATTCTTCCATGCCATGTTCTTATTGATAACAAGATAATAATGTTCATAGTGGGATCACTGAAATAAACCAACTTAAGTCAATGTGATGCATCACTATGTTCAATAATCCATTGGGCCTAAGGTGCATTCATGATCTCTATGGGCAAAAAAATAGTTCTTGGTAATCAACCTCAACCAAAATAGTATGTATTTTTCTTGATAAAGCATAAATTTAAAAGATCCTCCTCCAATATTATTAGAGCAACAATTCTTGATGATGGAACATTACATATACTAAATGTGTAGTTTAGGAAATATAAAAAACCATATATGGGATAAAAATATAAAATATAATCTTATAATAAACTTAATCAATAATTACAAATGACATCCAAACATTAATGAAACAACCAATCAATTTAATGACAAAATAAAAGGATAGAATGCAGTGAAGAAATATAAAAGGGGAGATGAATAAAAAAAATAATCATAACTAAAAAATTAAATATAAAAAAATAACCATACACCATGTAACAAGTGAACATACATCACCTTCCACCACAATCATAACTGAACCAATATTCCATTAATAATCAACATAAAAAAAACCTATCAATTACTACCTAGGATAAATAAAAGAATACATATACGCATAGAGTTTTTATTTAGGATTTGAAATAACAAATACTAGTAGGATCCTAACGTGAATCCTTTTTATTTAATTTTCACAATAATTACTTGTATATACATTGAAAAAGAATATACTAAAGTATTCCATATTTATTAGTAATCTAGAAATAAGAGATTTATTATTACATTCACTTAATAAAAACCAAGTTGATTCAAATAATATGAAGATTAAATAACAAATCATTGTGTATAAACATTTAATCAATACGAGTAAATTAATTTGGAATGAATGATTCTATGTTAAATTGGAAATGACACATTATATTTTTTTTATGAAAAACCCTTTTAAAACACAAATTTTTAAGAAAACACAACAAAACCATGCTTTGGATATCTCAAAATTCGTTTTCCATAAAATAATATTTTTCTAAGGAAGATATTTTTAAATTTAAATCATTTTATATTTTTTTTCAAAATCAAACCCATGTTTTAGGATTATATATGAGCATGGAAAATGATAAACAATACCAAAGGTAATATCGATAATCATAAAAATGGAATAATTAAACTTATGAAATAAAAATCTATATCACAGTATAATGTGTCGAAAAATAATACAAAAAATATTTAAAAATCATAAAAAGATTAAATATAACAAAAATATACAAGTATCAAATAATAGGAATTATACAACATTACTCTAGGTACCATGGAGACATTCATTGACACAACTAAATAGTGAATTATCATATGGAATTATAATCATCATAAAACACACTTACACTTTGTATTGTTTTCCTTATCCTATATAAGTGGTCATAAAATGATATTGGTATCAAAACAACACACTAAGGACTCAATAAAATTCATAATAAGGACTACTGTATTGATTTTTCTTTAAAGTCTAATTTTTCTACCCCATATTTCCCATGACATAAACTCATGGTTATCCATTAATAAAATATAGAGCATGATTATATCAAAATAAACATTAATAACCATTTCATACCCTCCAAAGAAAACCAACTTTCAAAATATATTAACATTCCAACAAGGATTCAATTCACACACTATGAGTTACCACTTTATAGCAAAATAAAAACTAATTGGAATTTCAATGAGGGTAGAGAAATATAATTAATTCATTCATTTCATTTTCTAAATTTTCATTAAATCATTAGAAAATAATATTAAACTAAATTTAAGATAAATATAATACACTATAAATAATTTCAAAAATATGACGTAAATTATAAAGTAATGAAATTTTCAAAATTATATTCATACATAAAATTTTTAAGTAAATATATTTATAATAAACTTCTTGCATGAAACAACCATTTCCCTAGAATTCGTGCTGCCAAACCAGATCAGAACATCTTTAAAACTCATTAAGGTATTGTAAATAAATTATATTTTATGTATTTCAAGGAAAACCCACTCTATACATTACATCAAACACCTAGAGTTCATCAATTTATATATAACAATACTCAACACCTTAGATATAAAATAAAACCTTTATTTCTTATGAGGATTTAGAATAAAGGATTAAAAATCAATGGATTGGAATCATAGTCACTGAATATAGGTTATTATAATAAGTAAAACATCATTTTTAGGAGTAATCAATAATGGGCTTTATAATGAAATTAATTTAAAGAGTCACTTATCTGTAATTGATTAATCCGATTTGAAGATGAGTAATTCCATTAATAGAGAATGGAATGACACCATAAAAGGAAATTATAATACCAAACATAAGAAAACATCAACCAATTCCATTAAATAAAAAAATCCTATGTTTCTATGAACATTCTTGGTATGTAAAATGCTTGGGGATGTAAGAAATTGAGGAGACGAGAATATGTTGAATAATAAATCTTGAATTACCAGTTACAATTATTGAGAATATCCATGAAATGGGCCAATGATGAGGGAGATTGAATTTGGGAATACCATTAGTTGATATAGAATGGAATGGGGGTTGTAATTGAGGTAGAATTACTTAAAAACATGTTTTATAAAAAAGATATATTGTTTTTAGTTGTCTATTTTATATAGATGAATCTTTTAGTAAACTAGCAATAACCCATGTAGATCTTACTAAAAACAAATATTCAGTATAAAAGTTATAGTTTCATAGTTTTATAATAATATGGTCATATTTTGTATATTTAAAACATTAAAAATAATATTAAACTCATCCCAATCCCCTAGGAAATCCTTCCAATGATTTGAATGGGAAAATAATTCATGTAGTGACACTATGGAGGTAAAGATTCTTCCGAATATGCCACCTTATACCAGAAAAATGGCCTTAAAATATGATAAATCAAGATATGAATATGAGAATTCAACTTATTATCAATATATATATATATATACCCAAGCTCATCATAAATTTATGATTGTTACATATTATAGGAAAAATATATATAAACCCAATAAATATCTTGGGTGATGGTTTACAGGGAAAATTAAAGTACATGAAAATATAGAGACCCACTACGAAGAGAAAATGACATTCATTAGGGGTCTCAACAATATTTATAATTCCCATACCACATTTCATGATTCATAATTATAAATACAAAAAAATAGAATATGGTAATAAAGGCATCATGATCCCATCAAATTTCCATAATATGGAAAATATGTTGCTCACAAAACCCATTCACTAATAACACCATTCACCATGAGAAAATTTAATAAATAGTGGAAATTCCACCATAATTTGAATTTAAAAATATTATAGATAATTGTAGTGATTGTTCACTATGAAATATCCAAAGGTAAAACACCACATGTACTGTGACCTCCAGAGTAGTGAAAAAATAAGAGCCATAAGTTCAAAAGAGTACATCAAACATACACTTATCCATGATTCTTTTGAAAACCATTATTAAATTACTAGATATGAATTGGCTAAAAAAACCATCAAAATAACTCAAAACAACCTAACATGTTGTTTTCTTATACCCCAACATTCCAAACTCATAGTACACTATGGGTTCAGTCCTGATGATTAATATTGAAGAAATCAATTTTGGTCTCTTTATACCCGGTGCACCTACTTAACCATGGATGAACTACTACCTCTCACCAACTCTCATCCCTCCCGAATTTCTTCAAGGAATAGATCATACTATATCACCCCATGAGATTCCAATCCAACGGGGCACTATCCCTATGGACTGATATACCCTTTCTATATAAGAGTGTTGATCATACATGGTAAAATTCAATTGGATTCTTGAATTATGACCCTTTAGGAGTTTATTTCCAATAAATTATCATCCAAGAATATTTTAGGTAGATACAACACAAAGTTATAGAAACACTCCACATATTTAATACTATCTAATCACCCTTCTAGATATAATGTAACTCCATAATGTTCACCACATTTATGGGTTTATGTTAAGACTATTGAATTAATGATTCTATGAAATTGTCACATGTCTTGTCTTTCAGTGGAAAATCATAGATGAATATATTTTACCATATCCAACTAGGACCATCTTGTAAGAACATTGTTATTATAATCATTAAACACTTCAGTATCTTAATAATGTGGCCAATTTTGTCAATCTTATTCATCCTTTCCTTTTACACGAAGAAATCGACTCTCCAATGAACATAGGTGGATTATGTTCTAGAAATTATCACGTCAAATCTAAAATTTGAGGTGGAATCAGACCGAAAATACTTTCCATAACCCAAAAAACATGGATAGATGAAGTAACAAAATATGGATAAATTATTTGATTAAGTAGTATTAAATAATGCACTCTATCTTCTAAAGGACTTATATAACCTTTATTGGAGGAATAAAATTATATAATAACAACAACATAAAATTAAATCCACAAATAACCCAATATTCAAACATGTATTATCAAATTGGTATTTTTGAAATAACACATTCATAACACCAAAACCCAATGATAATATACAAACATTGTGATGGAAACCACCCATAAAGGAAAAATTCATGGTTAATATGATGAATTTGTTTAAAACCCATGACATTTGATTAGAGACTTTGAAATAAAAATTTCATGAAAATTAAAAGGACCATTTTTATACATAATTTTATATTTTAAAAATGAAAACACCAAAAAATCTAACAGTTTGAGTGAAAAAAATATTTAGAGAATCCACAAAAATCCTAAAACCACTTTTCATCCATAAGACACAACATAAATAAAATTTTATAGTCCAACATAATATCAGGCACCCTAAATGGAAATGTAATTTAAACATCATTATATAAAACACATTCATCGAATGACTCACCCATAGACATACACATCAGTTTTAAATTTTAAAAATTGGTAAAAATTTATCAAAACAAAATTTATTTCGAAAATACCATGAATGTATCTTTTACCACTTTTAAAACCATATAATCTGAAAAATTTAGAATCAAAACAAATATAATCCCTTCCAAATCCCATTAAAATTTACCCAAATTGATCATAAATTATAAAAGATGTCAATTCACAACTAGAAAATAAAAAAAATTTAAAATATGGATGATCTTTAAATTGATAAAATAAAACATTTTTTTACTGTAAACATTCTTCTAAAAACAATATGAATATGTATGGATTTAAAATATTGAAATAATATAAAATATCATAATTACTATTACATATTTTTTGACAAACATTCACCATTAGTGCATGTTTTACTATATGGATATGATTAGTTTCATTATTTGACTAGATAGTTTTAGAAATCATGTGCCGATCAAATAGGTGGTTAGATTGCATGATATCATCGCATGGATTGTAACCCCTGAAAAATAACTATGTTCCCTATAAAATCCATCGAACCATCCTTTATTCAACCCCAAATTACTATAATCAATAATTAATTTTTTTTTCAAATTCGCTTTTCATGACATTCCATGAAAACAGAAGTCTTGTTAACATAAATTTTAGCTAGATACTCACTCATAACCTACCCCTCAAGTATCAATGTTCTTAAATAATTTCTTCTATGAATTCACAATTATTATAAACCAAAACTAGGGTATAATACAATTTCATAATGAATAAAAATATGTCAACCTGAAAATTCACCAACATCTATGCACCACATCACTCAACGTTTATTTATATTCACCATGATTTAAAAACTAATTCTAGGTAATAAAACTCAGTCAACAAATGAAAAAATTTCATGTAGAAAATATTTTATTTAAAAGAACAACTACCTAAATGTTTGGAATGACCATTTTAGATGATTAGACATCATAGAAAATAAATAAGTTATACTGAAAATATAAACTGCCAAATATTGAATAAAAAAAAAATCTCATAATAGATATAATCGATAATTAAAATTACAAATGAAAAATTAATGCAATAATTAATCAATACAATGACATCAAAAATTTATAGAAGTTGATAAGGAATGATTCAAGATGAATCATAGAAAAAAAGATCCAAAACCAATATAAAAGGAATAAAATAAGAATATTTACCATCTATTTTTTAAAATAAAATACACTTCACTTTATACAAATATCATACCATAACCAGAATCCCATTCACTCTGAAGATCAAAAAAAATTTCAATGACTGTAGAAGACTAATATAGGACTACACAGACACAGATAGTGTGTATGTATGGTGTGAGCTACAAATGCCCAATAAGATCCCATCTAATCATCATTATATTTTCTTTTGAAAATAATACTGTGTATAAGAGATTCAAACAAAATATACTATGGAATCCCATTTTTTTAGTATTCCAATAATAATAAATGATTTATCACAAACACATTGTAAAAAATTTATTTTTTTTTAAAAAAAAATGGGATGATGAAATCAGAAACCCTTTTTGGTAAACCTTTCATCAGAAGTAATAAAAAAATTGGTATGAAAATTTACATGTGTAATTTGAAACAAAACCTTACATTTAATTTATTATGACTATTAATGAAACCATATTTTTAATATATAACAACAAATGTATAATTTGTTTATCCAAAAATTAGTTTAACAAGAAATAATTATCTTTTAAGGAAAATAAATTTGGATTTATATCACATTGCATTTTTTCTCATAACCATAGATGTTTTATGAGTAAATAAGAACAATAAAAATGAAAAACAACAGTAAAGGTATAGTTAGTAATAATAAAAATGGAATAATGTATCTTATTTAATTATAATTCATATAATTGTAAAACATGTCATCAAATAATATATAAAATGGGAAAAAAATAATAAAAGGAAGAACTATACTGGATATATACAAGTATAAAATATTAAAAATTATGTATCAACACCATAACACCTATGTTTCTATTCTGAGACATAACTAAATGATAAATCATTATGGCTTTCTAATGACCATATACTATACTTTTACTCAATCTTCACTGCCCTAGTCTCCATGTGTAGCAAAAAATATATACTATGAGAAAAATCATACTCTAAATAAAATTCTCAGTGTATGATCTAAACTAGAGTAGAAATCATCCATGAAACTCCCACTGAACTACATACAGTTTCCAATGACATAAAATTACTTCTATAATTCAATTAAACATCGTACAAGATAATATCATAATAATAATATCATAAACTCATGACACAATTATGAATAAGAATAAAAGAAATAGGCCCTTAATAATATTCTAACTATCCAACCATTGTTCAATTATCACATTATACCATATCTTGTTATAGTAAGACTAGAAATGAGGGTATAGAGAAAAAGGATATAAACACATAATGAAAACATTAATTTCATTTTCCAAATGTGCATGTGCACAAAATAAGAATCTTTTAATCTAAACATTGGATCAATATAAACTATTAAAAATCATTTAAATCTAAAATAACATTTATAATATAATGAAATAATAAATTCCCATTCGCACATTAAAATAAACAAAAATCATGTAATATATTCTTAAAGTGAGAATGAACCCACATTCCCCTATAAATAATGATTCCAAACTAATACATAACCTATTTAAAAAACGTGAATACATTATCTATAAATTAATTTTTGTGTATTTGAGCAAAAAAATACTCTAGAAATTTGATTGAAAACCTAGAATGAAAAAATATAGATAGAGTAGAATTATACACCATAAAAGTTGAATAAAACCTTTTTTTACAATGAATTAATAAAAAAATGACTAGAAATAAACATACAACAATCATATTCAATTAATATTGGCCTTGTAACAAGGAAACCATCCTTAAAAATTGGAAATAGTCTATGTATTCATAAATAAAAATATTTGTAGAGAGTTGGATATCGATAATTGGTTTTCATTTTTTCGAGAGGAACTATGACACAAATAATATGGGAATAAACCATATAAATTCATGAGAATCTCATTTATACGAAAAAAATTACATTTCATGGAAATGAAAATAAAAGGACCCCACACCATTCTATGATAAGAGAATGGGAGGAGAGAAGAAAAGAAGATAATTGGAGAAGATTTTGATGTTGAAATACCGTTGAATATCTATCCTTTTGGGATAAATCACAATAAAAGTAGACAATAGGGAATGATAAATAAGGGTGGATTCCCACTAGTATATATATACAATAATAAGGAATAAAATGGTGATGGAATCAATTGAAAATATTTATTATTAAAAAAAATGTAGTTTCTAATTTTTTTTTAATTTAGCCTCATGGTGTAGTAAATAATTTTAAAATAATGACTATGCTACGGAAAACATAATTTTAACATTCATGTGATAGTTTCATAGTTTTGGAAAACCATTCTCAAAATGTGAAATTTTGATACATTCCAAAAAAAAGGTAAAAAATTCCACTCTATTCACCAAGAAAATCCTCCGAATGATTAATAAATGAAATATATATCAGGTAGTGAATCTATATGTGTTATAATCACAACAATTGTTCATTTAGGATTGGAAAATTGATAAAAAAAGAGTGATTGGGAATCATAAAGTAACTTGGGTCATGCATACTCTCTCTCTATATATCACTTATCATCACACTATCACACTAATGACCCACCTATAGTAATCGATGATGGGATGATAATATTAATAGTGGTTTTTTGGTATGCATTGATTATCCCTCCCTCTTTTAGTGGTAGTAAAATACCACATTATTCTTACACTTGTTATAAAAGTATTTTTGATGTAGTCCCTAATATTATTCCATTGTATTTTATATTTTACTTTATTTGTAGTATATTTTAATTGATGATATCTATTTTAAATAACCAAAATTTTCACAAACAAGTATTACATATTTTTTTGATGATTATTCATTTCATTACATGAAGACATGCCTGAAGATCAAAATAGTATATCTTTTTTAGTAATATGGTAAAATAAGAACTCATTCACAGAAGTTCTACATTTTCTCCCACTATTTTCCCCATTAAAATAACCCATCATTGAGATATCACAATTAATACCTATCATCATAACATGGGGAAGGGAAACATAATAATGCGTGAGCGTCGATACTTAGTAATGGTAACCAAGGGAAATACAAATAAATTACATGGGAATAAATATGTTAGAACTTGAGAATAACATTTTAAAACCATAACCTTTATATCAAATATCTAAATATTATGCTAGGGTACCAATATTGGCAGTTCAGAAGACATAAATCAGACGAAAATTAATGAATATGAGCCATGAGAGCATAAAATTGAAAAAACACATGGATTTTTAGAATAATCATAATCGTACAAAATCATTTACTTAGTATTAAAGGTTCAAACCCAAAACTAACCTTTTGGAATGGTTCACTCCAAACCCATAATATTAGTAATGGATCACTTTGAAGACTATCATAGTTGAAAGAGTACCATACTGAACATGGTCCAATCAAAATTATAGTCATACTTTTCTCATGAGATATAAATAATTACTCAATGAATTGGTGGGAGATATTGGTTACACATATCAAAAATGAAAATAATATATATGTGTTCGAAAATTTCATAAAACTTTTATCATATCAAAACTCATGAAAATAAATTATCTTCATAAAATAATCATAATATTAGAACCCATTAAATGAAATGGGTTTCCTAAATATTTCATCATATAATAACCCATGGAAAAGAAATAGATTTCATAATCATTTAATAAATATTTCATCATATTATAATCTATAGAAAATAAAATGTTTTCATAAGCATTCTATAATTGTATAACCTATGATATAGGAATGATTTTTGAAAAAATATATTCATCATTAACATTAACCATTCATAAAATGAATAAGAATTTTATCCTTAGATCATATCATTAGTAAAACATATGTTACATTAAAATACGTAATGATAAATAGAAAACTATTTTCAAATATTAGTTATAAAATTTTAGTAATAAAATAACCTTTCTACCAAGAAAATCACTATTTAAAATATAAAACATATTCAAAATACACTTCTTCAAAAATATGATTTGAAACATAAAGTTTGACTATAAAAATTATTAAAAAAATTCTTGCATATAATAACATCAAATTATTGTAATTTTTTTAAAAATGAAACATTTTCAAAGAAAATTTCATTAAATATATCCTTGGAAACATTTAAACTATTATTTAATGATAAATTCAAACATATGTTGAGAAAATATCCCTTCTGTTTTGAAAAACTGTGTTTTAAAAATAAAAAACTAATAAAAAATTATGGTATTATTTTTCATTGAAAATAAACTACATAACATATAAAGGAATCATAAAAGAAAAAAATTATCAGGATAATAGGAAATTTATTTTCATACTATACACATCAATACATATTTATTTCACATTTCTAGAAAGATTTAAATGATAATTGTTTAGGAAACAACATGAATATTTTATTAAAATGATTAAAAAAAATAACTTGGAAAAACATGTGTTTATTTAATTATTTCGATTTTTTTAAGCATATTTTTTAATTTTATTTATAAAACATGGTTTTGGAAGAAAAAGTACTTTTCGACCAAAGAGAGAAATAAAGACCATTTTTAGAAAAAAATTAATTTGATCTCATTAGTAAATAAAGAGTGTAAAATGAATGGGTAACATTTTTCCTCTATATGTAAACACAAGATATGAAAATACATTAGTTTTTTGAGAGGGTGATATTATTATTTCATCATTTAAATCATAATCTAGAGAAATCCCGATAAAAGATGAGATGGTAACATAAAACCCTTACTATGATGGTAACATTGAATCATAAGCCTCATGAAAGAATAATGTTAATTGAAATGTATAATATCATGAATGTAATGAAATTTTTTATATTACATGTGAAATTTGGTGTATATACACCTTTTAAAATGTAAAGGTGAATAAAATAATTCATGTCTCAATGTATGTAAATTGAGACAAAATTCCCTTACTGTTTTGGAAACATTCGAACTATAAAAACTATGAAATTGAGATTGTAAAATGGGTTTATAAATCAAAATAATATTCAAGGGAAGAATAATAAAATACATTCTTTGGTAGTATATACACTATATGAATCAATAATTATCTAACCACACACACACACACACACACATATATATATATAACCATATATTATTTAATTAAGATCTTTTATTAAAAATTCTATTTTAAAATAATGTTTTGGTTAATAACCATTTTTTAAAAAAGTTTGGATTTTTTATTTTTGGTCCTATAAAATTGATCAAGGTTATATAATATTAAGAATGAAAACCATGATATTAATATCATATATAAATCATATATATATTTTTTAGAATAATAAATAAATTTTACTGATATAAAATGAAATAAATCGTTCATGGAGAAGGTAGGCCGTACAAATGCATGAATGATGTATCCATTTTCTTAAAGGGATAAATTAAATAAGGTTATATAATATATTACCATTAATGAATATTTCTTATTTTGAATATATAACATCTGTTTTTTATTCATGTCCTAATAACCATCCATGTAATTCTTATGGTAAGAACAAATCACATCATTTCTCTAGGGGGTCATCCACCGTACATACGAACGATGATATCATATTCCCCAAAAATGGATTATAAGAAGTAATATGTGATATAATGATTATATGAACATTATATCTTCATAAGTATCATATTTAATTAATAAATATATCATTATATCCATCCTTTATAGTTCGTGATTGAAAACGAATAACATCAGTATGCTAGGCCGTAGTCCACCGTACACATAAATGATGATTTTGTAACCCATTTGATGGAACATGAGAATGATTTTGGTTATGAAAATAAGATAATAAAATCTCAATATATGGAATATACAGATAATATTATATAATAATGGTTTAATAAGAGTTAAAAAATGGGGAGTATGAATAAAATTGAAATGCTCAGCTAGGTGTGGTACCACTTCTTCGAACAACTTCTATTAGTTTATACCGGAATGCATATTAGGATAGATTTATAACAAAAAACGTCTTGTAGTATTAGATTAGTAATGTGAGGAACTTATTTGATCAATTTTAGTCCAAAAATATGTTTTAGGAGGCGTGATGAAGAGAGGAGATATTGTGGCCTTTTATAAGTGAGTTGAGTGGCACATTATTAATTTTTGAAATGAAAATGTACTACCCACATTGTTTCATGCAAAATATATAAAAAATGGGATATTGATGTACCATATTTTTTTGTGGCCTACATATTTCCATAAAATTTAAATTTGACAATTTTTAGGGGATTGTATCTCTTATATTTTTAGGTTAACACCCTATAAACCCAATCTCTGTTTAACTGTAGTAGTTAATTTTTACTATTTTTACTATTTATTATGTTAACATATTTAGGTAAAGTTATTAAATCATATAATTTACTATAATATCTTATATTTAATCCCATTTAATTAATTATGTTAATAAAATGGGGATAATATAATCTAATATTAATCTAGAAGATGTGATGAGAAAGCAGGATTTCAAATAGAAATTTTTTAAAATATTAAAAAGGTATTAAATCAAAATTCAATATGATATTTATTGATAATAAATAAATTGTATTAATAGATTAAAAATATAACAAATTTTAGTTTTAGAACCATCTTAAAAATATTTTATATTTTTTAAATCATTAAATGAAATGAGAATTCATAATAAAAACAAGTAATTTTTTATCAATTCATCATAAGTGTTATATTCTTTGAAATTTTTCAATAATTCAACCATAGATTATTTTTAAATGGCTATTTCATAAATTCAGTTAATTGTTTCAAATAAATATTGAAATAGTTTTAGAATGCAATTTTAAAATAATTTTGAAAAAGTAACAAAATGGTTTTTTAGAAAAATAATTTTGAAGAGTAAAATTGGATTTATTATTTTCATCTATATAATAAAAATATATGATGAATTTTAAAAATTTTATAAAATATATAATATATATATTTCATTAAAATAATTCATCAAATGTTTTTTTCTAATTTATTGATCAAAATCAAATTGGTGTACATAAAAATAGATTTTCAGAAAAGTATTTCCATTTTTTACAAATAGTTCTATTTTAAATTATAATTAATTGGCCCCAAATGAAATAAATATATATACATGTGTAAAAAATATACATTCATAATTTTGTTAATCATACTCATAACTTTCGTTCCAATGGATATGTGATAATAAATGTATTAAATAATAATATTTTAATTTTTTATCAAGTTTCATTTAAACTCGGTGATGCATGTAATGTAAGAGACACACAATGTTGAATGTATGTAATGCTAAACATAGTGAGGAATATAATAAAAAAAATTCAAAAATATTAAATTTATATGGAAAAAATAAATTCACATAATCTCAATGTGTAACATTCTACCACCCTTAAATAAATTGTATCATCACAATTTAAACACGTTATCAGTAAAAAGAGGTTTAACAATTAAAAATCCCATTGCGTGAAACCATCATTATAAAACTTGATAGAAATCCTCTAGAAAAGAGATAATGTGATGTGTGATTATAATTTTTAATAAATCATAACAGGTTTCCAAATTAATAATCTAGGTGGGAAGTGAAAACATTGATATAGAAGTGAAAAATTACACACAAATACTAATGGAGAGTGATATGGAATATGGATATGATAAATTTAACTACTATAAAACCATAATTATTTGATAGGAAAAAATACCATTCATTCATAAAGAATAAAGTAAAATGCTTAAAAAATTATTGCAAGATCATTTCCTTATAGTAGAATAATTTTCATGAGAATATTGACTTTCTAAATTTCATTCCATTTTATAAGTGAATCTCATCCCCTGGTTATGGCTTGATAAATTTTCACTTCACCATATAATCAAAGTGAAGAAATTTTTATGTAAAAATCATTGATGTATAATAATATCTTTAAAATAATGATAATTTATTCTTTGTATGTCATTTTATGTAACTTCTAAACCCGGTTTCCTCAAACCGGTTCGCCCAGCCAGTCGGTCAAAAGTCCTCATGTACACCTCCTCATATGCCAGAGGCTACCGACTAGCAGTGAGGGTCTAATGATGGTAGTGGGGAGACTATAACCTCATTATCAATTTAGATCAAATGAAAAAATAAATAATAATATTCAACAGATAGATCATAACCATAAAAATAAAACTATCACAAGATGACCAAAATAGGAAATGCAATAACAAAAATGAATAGTAGAAGTGCCTTGATAAATTATGTTCCAAGATTCAAAACTCTATCCAAAAAGTAAAGAAACTCTCGACTCCCAAGAGGGTATTGAACCACGTCTGGTTCCCTCATTATTAGTATATCGAAAATCATCCCTCTAACATATGGCCTTTTATATTATCTTGTGCTGCAAATATGAAGAATATTTAGGTACTGAGCAGAAATCCCATGTAGGGTGTGAGTACAAATTAGTAGGCTACCAACATTAGTGTCTAAAACAATATCCATTCTATAGAAGTGTATGAAGTTTTATAAGTAAAAAAATACAATAAATAAAGTAAATAGTTTAAATTTATTCAATTACTCTTAATTTAAACACATAAAACCCATAGCGTCCCTAGGATAACCAAACCATAATACCGCTTCAGCCGTTGCTGGAGTTTATACTATCCCAAAGGAATATCATATATATGAATTCCATTTTTACTATTCATCATCTCATTTAACATGATTAAAAATTGGAAATATAGTCCAATGCCAACTCATTGGTGTAGAACATCATTACTAACACCTTGTTGGAGCCGGTGTCATTTTCCCACACCTAAATGTCACATGGTTTTTTGGAGCCTCTGTTCCCTATCTTATAATCAAAATTACATATGGGTACTTAGATCCTCAATCCATATCCCCCAAAAATTTGACACATATGGGTATTTAGATCCTCAGTCCCAATCCCATTCACATTTACCAAATATGGGTATATCGATCCCTATTACTTGTCTCAAACTTGTTTAACATGTATATCATAATTTCACAATTTCACATGTGTCACAATATCGAAATAATTAATTCAGAAATTAATTAATAAAATATAAAAAATTCATAATCACATCAATCCATTAATTAATTCATTGGTTAAATAATCAAATCAATTCCACTAATTAATTCAATAATTAATTAATCACAACAATGCATTCACTATATTCAATAATTAATTGATAACATCCACTGCATTAATTAATTTGGAAACTAACAAATCAGTTCAATAAATTTCCCAATATCAACAATATCTCTTAATTAATTCAATATTAAACTAACTAATTTTAACAATCTCAATAAATCTATAATTAGATCAACTATAATTTATTTCAATTCAAATTCCCAATATTCCAATATTCCATAATTCCCGAAAATTAATTAATTCAGTAATCTAATTAATTAAATAGGAGAAAATAAATTTCTAATCATTTAATAGAAATTATACAATTATAAACACATAATTGAAATAAATTATTTCAGATATGAATTATATACCACCTACCTTAGGATTGAAAATAAATGCTCAGCAATGGAAATCCCTAATTCTAGCGGAATAAAGACATAGAACGAGATCTTGATCTGAAACCCCAATTCAAGATCGAAATATCAAGATTCCAAAATAATAGATATACATCTAAAAATCCTAGATCTATATTGACCATGAAAGATGATTCATTCCCTCTAAAAAAATAGAGATATATAGGAATGAAAAAGGAAACCACACATGATTATATCCTCTTAAAGGGAGGGGTTTAGATCCTAAATCCACACTTCAATTCTCTATGAAAGGAGGGTGAGAGACCAGTGAATGCATCTTGGAATCTCTAAAAACTAGTGAAAATGAGTTGTTTGATGTTAGGATCAAAATTGGGGAGTTTCGGTGGTTTGGGTGATTTATAAACTAATTTTTGGATTAATTAAAAAATTACATACCAATTTCAAAACAATGAACCTTTACAATGTCCCTCTTATGGGGGGGACTATTTCTCGTAATTGGGTGTATATCTAAAAAACCGTGCACCGACAAAGAAAACCCTCTCTCTATGTTTTCATTGATTGTTGGGCCATGGAACACAGTTAGTGAAAACTGTGCACCAATCATGGACTACGTTTTTTCTTCAATTATCTCATTTTTACCCAAAACATTCCAATATAGAACCTAAACAAAAATTAATCAACATATGGTAAAAGGGTGCCTATAAATGCGAATGATACATGTCCAACAAAGGTTGTGGTATTTCAATCTCCCCAACATATAACACCTCTTCCTCGAGATCTACTCCCAATAGTCTCAAAGATTCTATATAAAAATGATCGGGCATCTGAGCCCACATATCCACATCTATCTCCCATGTTTCCTCCTCAACACGACCATGATTCCATAATACAAAAACTATGGACATAGTCTTTCCCAATAACACATTCTTTCTATAATCTAACACATGAATGAGATTCTGCTCAAAGGATGCATCTATCTCAAGCTCAAAATCATCAACACCGATGACATGAGAATGGTTGGGGTGATACCGTAATGTTGTGACACATATAAAACTTCACGTATAATACTGTATCTATATGGAAGATCCAAATCATATTCCACCAGTGTGATTCTATAAATAATATCAAATGGTCCAATGAACCTGGGTGTGAGCTTGACCTTCCTCCATATCCAGTGGTGACATAATCTTGGAGACCAGTAGTGGATTACATGATCACCCTATAAAAACTATAGGTCTAGTCAACATCTATCCGCATATTAATTATATCTACACTAATACATAACCATCTTAATTCAAATCATATATAACTTCTATAATGTCTCATACTTATGACTTGATCCCAACAACTCTATATTTACTGCATCCATCTAGTATAGTGGTGATCTCTATAGCCTACAATAAAGTGCCTCACATGGTTCCATTTGAATAGACTTTTAATAACTGTTGTTATAATAAAACTCCCCTATAGACATTTTCTTCTCCCAAGACCCACAAATGTCTAGAAAACATGATCATAACATATCCTCAAGCACCTTTATACTACATTCAAACTTCCCATCTATCTATTGGTGGAATTCCATACTTAGTAAAATATGTGTATGAAGATCCTTCTTTAAGACCATCTAGAAGAATGATGTAAAACAAGAATAATTGATTGAAAATATAGTCCAGGGATCCTCTTATAGATATAATATCTCCTAAACATGAAATTATCCCAACTGATCATCTTTGGAAGTATCCCACATTAGTAAGAAATGTGCCACAATTTTCAAATATTCCACAGTCACAAAAATATTTTCATTATTCTAAGGATTCCTAATGAGACCCACTAAAAAGTCTATAGTATGTTCATCCCTCTTCCATTCTAAAATGGGAAATGGAGTTAGTGAAAAAAGAGGTCATTGATCCTCACCCTTCAGCTACTGACAATTGGATAATCATTTCATGAACCCCACTATCTCAATTTTTATTTCTGGAAACAAAATCTATTTTCATAGATAATGGTACATTTTTGACACACATGGATGCACTGCCTACTTCAACGTATGAAAATCATGCATAAGCTCCTCCTACATGATCATAGTCACAAAAAACCTATTCAGACATAGATGATTTCATCCTCATCTACGATCCTATTGGAAGGTGAATACCCACCTTCAAGGATTTCCCTGAAGGTCAAACAATCATGATATTTATAGTATCTATCCCTGATCCCTCTCAAAAGTGTATAATCATCTCAAACTGATACAAGATTCATTTTCTCCTAACTCTTATAAACTACAACATGCAACTCATTATGCAATTTCATCATCTTCTACATAGCACTAGACTCTTAAATAACCAGAGTCTGAGTTTTAATACTACAAACGTTAGACATTATATTCCTTTCACATGAATATATTCTAGTTCAAAATCAAATGAATCTGTTTTCAAAAACCATCTACACTACTAGATATTAAAATATATCTAAATTATATATATATATATATTAAGTTCTTGTGATCCATATACACATTAATCTTTTCTCCCAATAGATAATTCAACCAACACATCAATGTATATACCAATACTTCCTACTCTAGGTCATGTGTAGGGTAGTTCCAATCATGTGTCCTCGTATACTAATACCCATATGCCATAAATAACTCTCCATGAAATAACTATACTCTATGTATGATACCATTGGAATAGAAAAACCATATACTCCTCACATGACTCTGGTATGATCATTATTGGTACACATGTCAAACTCTTCATCAGCTCTTAGAAGGAATTCTTGCATTATTTTATATATTCAAACATTATCCACTTCTTTTTCATGCACGATAGTGGTCCTTCCCATTGGGTAAAGTCTTGTACAAATGTCGGATCATATCCTACTAACCATATATAGATAAAGATACGAAAAACAATCTTGGGATACTCCCACTATACAACTTCATGAACCTTCAATGAGGCTACTAACACACATTTTCCCTAGATGAGGTCACCAATGAAAAGTTCCTAACAAATCAAAAACTGACACTTTGATAGCATAGAATATATCCAATTATCTCTCAGTGTACTTAGGACGATGTAAAGATGTCGGTCGTGATCGTTACGTGTCTTGATTTACATGTTGATTTCATCCCCAAATAGCACCACAAACTGATCCATGTATAGATAGAATACGATGTCCATAATTTCCATAAACACTGAAGGTGTAGTTATCAACCCAAAATGGAATTACGATGAACAAATATATGCCATACCATCTTCTAATATAAATCCTCAGTATATCATGAGGGAGAAATGTCAACTGAGAATACCCTGATCTCTAACCGATAATGGATAAATCAAAATCTCCTATCAAATAGTCAAATAGACTGATGATACGTGAAAGAAGAGACATGTTACTTTAATCTGATTAAACATTCGGTAATCAGCACACAAGAATAGAGTTTGGTCATATTTCATTGAAAACAACACTAGTGGACCCCTAGGAGACATACTTAGATAGATAAATACCCTATCCTCAAAATCATCGAGATGCATCTTGAGCTATTGATCCATTATAGGTTACATTCTATATGGTGGAATAGAAAGTAGCACAACCCTTAACATGAGATTAATAAAAAATTATACATCTCTCTCATGTGGAAACCCTAGGAAATCTTCCCAAAAGACATTTTGAAATATATCCCCTACAACAGAAAAGGCAGCATTCCTTATACCTCAATAATTCAACAGAAGACTAGAAACCTAGGTAGTTTGCTCCCCCAGTTGCTGGTGAACTACCACTGGATGACCCTCCTTGATATCCCACTCTCCACGGTGAATATACTTTTTTATTCATAAGAGATGTAAACATCACTGTCCTTTTGTAAAATCTATGAGTACTAGGAATTATACAAACCTATCCATACCCATAATTAGTTTGAAGCCTTAAATTTCAAGGATGTAAAGATCCGATAGAAAATGATACTCACCAGCATTGAGAGAACATACCTTGCACAAGCATATGACCCTAAACAATACTCCCAATTTGGTATCTATCATCAAAACACACTAAAAAATTCTACCACCAAAATCATTCCATTCACAAGTTGTGCATAAATAATAAAATGAAAGGAACCATTATCAAATAAGGAACTTGATAGTGTAGAAGCTACATGAATATTACATCTTACAATTGATTGTCCAACCTCTCTATCCATAAAAACTGGTCAGATGGCATTTAAATTTCCATCCCAAATTCCCGGTGATGTAGACCAAATCCCCTAAACTCCACCACCCTGTTGATATAAGAAATATTTACTAAAATTAACATTCCCAATTCCTATACCACCTCGACCTATAAAACAACAGATGCTAGACTGATATATTGTAGAAGAGTATCTCCCCACACCATGGTATTCTCTAGCTCCTCCATCACCACCAATCTATCATGGGTTCATAAAGATCCCTTTAGATGTCCTATCATGTCGCATTCTCAAAAATCTAATATTGGCCAGTAAAAATGTTCATGAAGTTGTCCAATCCTAATGTAATTATAGAAATGAACTAAGGTAATATCCTATATAACTGATCCTCCCAATAGACATGCTTCCCACTATCAACCTAGTTAACATTCTCATAGCTACACTTACTACCCTTAGAAAAAGTGCCTCTAGTTTATCCAACATAAACCATCTATCTTGATCATGAATCCTCCTTTAGGTTCCCCTCAACTGTGATGGACTAATCCACCACCCCAAAAAACTTCTTTAACCGAAAGAGGTTAACTTGGGACTTAATCTCACAATGAATCCCATCGCAAAAATTCCATTCCATAGATGTCTCATCCCCTATTAGCACTAATGAAAAGTGATGTTTGTATGTAAAGAGACCATCATAGTCTATAAAAGACATTCTCCCCCGATTTAACTACATGAATACGACTTCTCTCTCATTTCTTAGTGTCTCTAGATAAATGTGTTCCAAGAACTTCTTAAAAAGGTCCTTCCAATCCATCCCATCTTCCTACCCTATCTAGGCATGAACATTCCACCCACGTTTCACTAATCATCAGAACATATATGCATAAAACGTGACCATCTTCTCAGTAAGAGTCTGTGAATGGTCATGTATAGTCTGGATACACTCATTCCAGAATTCTACCACCTCAGGTCAACCCTCTATAGTAAAATTTTATGGGTTCTATAAACTGAAGTCCTTCATGAGGCCATAAATTATTTTCACAACCCACTCTAGGTCTCTATCTATAAACAACATGATGTATGAAATTTTCCCACATTACATCTGTCCAACATCCTCACTCGGCACCATCAGTGCCTCAAGATCCACTGTTGGTAGATCATCTCCATCCATAACCTTTTATCATCCTATTATCATGAATCATCTGTGAGGGATATTTCATCAGTCCATAACATGAACCTTAGGACATATAACATAAAAGTAACACATTTACAGGGAATTATAATAACCAATAACATTTTATTTCCCCTTCCTCCTGACACTGTATAAACCGAGGCATTATGACTTCCCTTAACCATCCTACATCGAGGATGAGATTTAGAAAGGTAAAATTATTCTCATTATTCAGGTTTCATGTTAAAAACCATTTTATTTTCCTTTATTAATCATTTGAAAACATCCAAGTCCATATTACACCCCATTTGTAGTTCAATTTCACTAGAAAGGAAAAATAGTTCATGTTCATCAAATAATCCAAAACCCTTTTTTCTACGTGCCTAAGATGATGCTTGTCAAAAAATAATCTAGAGAGACAAGAATGTTTCATGAAAACATTCCTCTCATGTCGTACTAGGCCACATTTCAAATCTTAAAAAATTGTATAAATAATAATCACATCAAATAACATGGGAATCACTTAAAGTAAAATAGAATCAATACTAACAACACATATCAATAATATAAATACCACCCAAGAATTTTGGATTTTACCCTCAAATATGGGGTATCTACATCCATGCAAGATCTCTTTATCATGACCCAACTCATCATATTCTCTTTTTGACATATCCCAAATAGTAATCAAAAAGAAAAAAGAAATGTAAATCCCTCTAATACCACTTGGTAATGACCTGCCCAGGGTTCCACACACTGGTACACTGAGCCATTTGTTCGCATGAATTCAAGCACACCTCCCTATATGTCAGAGGCTTCTAAATAGTATCAAGGGTCGAATGTTGATTTTGGGGATATTATACCCTCTATATCAAAGTATATCAGTAGTTAAAATGAATAATAATAACCAAATGATACAATAAAACTAGAAAAATACCATTATTATAAGATGACCAAAACTAGAAATATAATTTATAATCTAAATTTTTGAAATGCCATTAAAAAATACGTGTGAAGTGTTGCAATAAAAACTCAGATGTAAAAACACTTTCAACAACCAATATGGTCCCAAACCACTTTTCCCCTCCTTTATCCTCTATCAAAAATCATCCATCTAAGAGAGGGAATTTTCCCGAATCTTATCTTGAAAATATGGATTACATTTGGGGACCGATCAGGAATCTCCAATAGGATGTGAGTAGAAAATATTACGCCACCACCAATGGTATCTTAAAAAATATACATTCTATATAATTTTTTTTAGTTCTATAAAGAATAAAATAAAAGAAAAATGTTAAATATTCACATTTATTCAATTACCATTAATTGGACCACATAATCCCCTTCAGTTCCCTCGGACACCCATTCCTCAAAACAACATCAGCCCAGGAAAGAGTCAATAATATACCCAAGGAATATGATATATCTTAAATCAATTATTACCATTAATCACCTAATTTCACATGCAGGACAATTGTAATCATAGTCTAATACCAACTCAAGGTCATAGAACATCTTTCTAACACCCCGTGGGTATTTAGAGCCTTAGTACCTATCCCCCAAAAATTTAAAACATATTATAAATAGATCCTCAGTCCCTTCCCCACACACATTAAAAAAATGTATATTTGGATCCTTAGTCCCTGTCCCACACATTGTAAACACATATATCACAATTTCACAATTTCACATGTGTTATAATATCACATTAATTAATTCATAACATAATTAAAAAAATTCAACTATTTCATTATAACATCAATCCATTAATTAATTATTTAGTTTATTAATCATCTCAATTCCAATAATTAATTTAACAATAAATTAATCATGATAATCCCATCAATTAATAAAATCATTAATTGATTACATCTATTACATTAATTAATTTAAAAATTCATATACCTGTTCAAAAAATTTCTAGAAAATAAAAATACAACATAGTTAGATAAAAAATTAATTAATCAACTTCAATAGTCTCAATAACTCTATAATTAATTTAATAATTTATTATTTGAATTAATAGTCACAATATTCCATAATTTCACAATTCCAATCAAATAATTAATTCAGAAAATTAATTATTATGGTATATGGAACTCAATTTCTAATAATATAATATAAATTATACAATTATATTCAAATAATTTAAATCAACTCTTTGGGATTTGTATTATATACCACCTACCTCAGGATTGATGATTAATGCTCACCAATAGAAATCCCAAATTTGATCTGAATAATGGCGTAGAACAGAATCTGAATACGAAACCCCAATTCAATATTGAACAAAAAAGATATATAAAATTATTAATCTAGATCCGAAAAATCCCATATCTCGATCTAATAATATATAGGATATCATCCCTCTAAAATTTTAGGTATAGGTGGAGAGAAGAAAAGAAATAGATGGTTTTAGATCCTCTTACTACATGGTGTGTTAATCATCAATCATCCCATTGATTCACAAAGTAAAGAGATTGGGAGCCCTTGGAATACATATAGAAACTAAAAAAATATAGAAAATAATTTCTTCCTACTTGGGGTCAATTTGGGTGAGTATAAGGGGTTTAGGTGAATAAAAAATAAATATTCGGATTAAAATTGCACACACAGATTTCTAGGAAGGGGTACATGGTTTTAAAAACCATAATCCTTAACCATTATCATCATTTTCTGGGTGGGGGTGTGTGGTTTACACTAATAAGGAATATAGTTTTAAAATCGTTTTTCCATCTATGAAAACCCTCTATATCAAGGGTTTCAATGTATTTTGGGCTCAGACCACCATTAAGGAAAACTGTGTGCCAATCATGCGCTACCCAATTTCTTTAATTTTTTATCAAATTATCTCCCAAAAACACCCCAAGGTAAAACCCAAACAAAGAGTACTCAATATAAGGAAGAAGGGTACCTATAAATTGGCTAGAAACATCTCTCAAAATGTTTATGAATTTTCAATCTATTATTAAATAAAAAATGGATAAAAGAGGTTATCCAATGTGCATAAATCATCATTTAGTTAAATAATAAATTAATTTATAAATAAAAATCTAATTTTAATATTAAACCATTCCATAAATGGTTAACCTTATATCCCTTCAAAATTTCATAATTAATAATGAAGGTCACAAAAATTATTAAAATAAACCTAATATTAATCCCCCAAATATCACAAGTCACCTCTTAATTATCACAAACAAAATATGTGAATACATTAGTCATACAATTTATTGAAACATGTTAATAAACATAATTATAATAAAACCTTATCAAAAACACATATAGTTCTTTATTCCTTGAATAATACAACATATTGTTGAATATATTACAAAATCCAATAATTCTATAAACATCAGGATTGATAATATAATCAAATTTCTCCAAAATTAATTAATCTTCTTTAAGGTCATCGATACTTTCCAATTTACATTATATTTATCAATAAAATAATTATCGACTAAAAATACCATTTCCCCAAAAATAAAGAATATATTAATGGTTACCTTCCCATAATCATGTGTTTTCATAAAATATAAGCTCTCTATTAAATTTATTTTCCAAGTCATCAATACCATTGAATATATTCTTCAAATTACTTAATGATGAACTTATACTGAAATATAATTATATAATTAATAAATATTGAATTCCAATATATAAAGACTTCAGTCATTCGACTTCATTCATACACCATTAACTAGTATTCATCAACTTATACCTCAATACCTAATTCCTTTTAAATGTCACTTGTGGTCTCTTCATCATCAATCATATATCCATTACACATTCAACATTGCTGAATCTATTCTCTAGCATTCCCATATGGACAGATATTATTATAATTTCCAAACTTTCCACATTTAAAATATTCAACCATTGATGATTCTAGAGGGAACCCATTATTAGCATCAATTTTGTTAATTGAACTTTTCATCATTCCTCTGAAATAAATTATTATGTTACATTTTTCTCAAAATGTAAAACATCATTTCATAACATTGTGACATTACCTATAGGGCTTCTTTCAACTTTCATGAAATATAAAAAATTTATTCTTATTTCATCCATGGTCACTGAAAACAATACTTTCAATGAACTCAATCCTTCTCTTTTTTGGCGAGTCCAAGAGTTTTTAAGGTACATGTTGTTAATCATATATCATGATAAATAATTAAGTATAATCCTAATATCATTCACTCTAGTCATAAACCCATTTGGTTACTCATAAAAATATTATCTATCATGTTAAATATAAATGCAGTTCCATCTAGTTTCTGGAAGTGACTTTAACCAAAAAGAATAATGTTCACAAAAACAATCATATTATGAAACCAAGTAACCATGAAAATCTCTTATAGGATGTCAAAATCATGAAACATTGATTAAATTATATAAAACAAAAGGATTATCATATTCTATTCATTTTTATATTATATTAAATATTTAGATATGGTTTATAAATAATTTTGTGAATTTCTAAGGTATATTAACTAGGAGTGTCAAAATTAGTGTGAAAAAAGGCACATTTTCTTGCACAAGGTGATGATTGTGTCCACCTCAATGTACCCTTTTCAGATTTATTACCACTAGGTATCTTTATTCCTTATCTATATCCACTTACTGTATCCAGATAGTGATTTAATTTCCTAGAAACCACTTGATCTATCCTATTCCAATTTTTTTTTAAATTTTTCTCTACATTGACTCATTCTTAAAGTTATCCTTAAACATAACACAAGACATATCATTAAACATATCCCTATTGATTTAAATAAATAATTATCATAGTATATAAAAATTTTAACTAAACCATTCCTTTTAGACCAACTGTAAAGACCATATCTTATCATACATATATATTTTAATTTTAAGACTAATATTAATTACATTACCCAAACACATGCATGAGGATAATAAATGTATAATTCTTTAAAAACATGGAATCATAAAAAACTACTTAATAAGAGTTATATATCATATCCTACTTATTATATCAAAATTAGAACACTTTATAGACATATCACATGTAATATCTATCAATATAACACGGGGAAATGAAACATAAGAAAGGGAGAGATCAGATTCTTAGTATGTAAGATCCCCAGTTTTTATGAACCTTTTTCATATAATTTAATTTAATTTTATGTATTTTGTTTCATGATACACCATGTTATGTTTATATTATAAACTAAACTAAGATAATATTTCTATATATACAACTGAGACTCAGATTTCATTACACACAACACTCAGTTTCTATGAAACATCTTTTTATTATAATAATTATTTAAACAAGATAGTTATAACATATATGTTAAACATAGTAATATGAAAATTAATAGCTAATTTTTAAATTTGATATATAATGGTTTTAGATAAATTAAACATATTGATAATAAAACATATAACTTTTTGTTGAAGTCTGTATATCATTTTAATTACTATTTTCTTAAAAGAGTGTTTTTTATGTCCTTCTATGAACAATAATAAAAATAATTTCAAAAAAAAATTTAACAGATGATTTTTATAAAATAAAATTAATTTTTAATTTAGGATTTAAAAACAAACATTGGAAGAATGTTTTTGATTATTCTTAAAAATCATTTTGGGATGAATAATGAAAAATACTGAATTTAAATTAAAAAAAATTCATCTGATTTATTTATAGAATTAATTTATATATTAAATTTTTTTTAAATTATAATTAGATCCATTATAAATAATTAAATTAAATTTTCTTCATCGGGACTAATTTCATATCTAATGTGGAAAAAAATCCATCCAAAATTTTAGACATTTTCACTTTTAGAACACGTTGTCTCATCCCTTATTCGATATTAAATATCAATTTATTTCTTCCAATTATGTGATTAGAATGAGGAAATATGGATTACAAATTATTGAAATTTATAATTTATAATTTATTGTAAGGTATACTATTTTTTGAATAAAAATAATAGTGAAATTAATTTAAATTAATTATAGTGATAAAGGTTAGAAAAATAACACTTAGTTGTTAGACATTAATTTATGGGGCACAATACCCTAAATACATTTAAAAAAGTCATTGGATGTTAATATTTCGACCATGTACCATCTTGGATTAAAACTATTAAATTTTTTGTTTCACATGATGTAAGGGAGTCTTCTCCGTACAGTTTATCTTTTTATATTTATAAGAATGCCAGTCCCCCTCCACAATAACAAGGGCACTCACCCCCTCACTTCATAAAACCTCTCAGGAACATTAGCCCAAAAAATACCTTCCCAATCTTCTATCTATATTCCATCACATAATCTTATAATCCACCCATGGGGTTTAAATGCTACCATGAAATCCTTTTATTGGAAACAAAAATGAAGATACCCAAAGAAGACATAGCATCCTTCCATATTCTCTTTTGTTTTATTTTCATTCTCCACCCACTAAAATATTATTATTAAATGATTAAATAATAATCTCAGAATAATCAATGTAATTTATATTTTTTTATATTACAGTTCTAACTACACTCACACACACTTCTATCAAATTTGATACACACTCATCTTTCGTGTGTATGTTGGACTACTACCTCGTGAACCGATGTCATTCATTATTCCATTTACACCATTAAATTTTAGGAAAAATGATTGAATTTTGTATTTATTTGATATATAAAATATTTATTAGGTATTAATGGAAATTTAATTATTATTTAACATATAACATCATTCATTACATTTGTTGTAAATATGATAACTTTGTTGGTTGACATGTGGACTATTACCCTATCAAAGCAATTTGATTCGTTCACACATTACCTAGAATGTATTAAGGATGGTGTTTTTGAGATTATATAATATATATGACATAATAATACTACTATAATGAAATTATATATATATATTTTTCATCTAATTTCATTATTAAAATATGACAATAAAATGGAAACATTGTTCATGCATAAGTACGACACACCATCTCCATGATCGGTGTATTTCTTTTTATATTTAAATATATTATTTGTTATGATAAATACATATATAATGAATATATATGATATCTATATCAATTTTACACTTATATATATGATTAAACAATGATATAATTAAAATTAAAAAATATGACAAATCAAAACTAATGTGAAAAATAAAGCAGTTATTACCTGAAACGTAACATTAAAAAGAAATCATTACTAAATAGGAAATATATGGTCATAAGTATATCATAAATGGTATGATATGGTTTAATAAGGTTATTTTTATAGATGTATTGTAATAATATATTTATTATACATGAGGTCTAAATGAGTACGACGAGAGTTAATACATAAGGTAAGGGGATTTCTAGTCTCACTGTTATTTCTACGAGACTTAATCCACATTCGGTGCCCTTTTATTTTGTGTTCTGTATATAAAGACTATGAATTTATTCTATGATTGTAATCCTTAAATTTAAATATATTTGAATATTAATTTTATTATTTCCATTACATTGGGATTTATGGTTTAAAAGTTACCAAATTGGTAATTTAATTTTGTCTCAATTGTTCTTCATTGAGAAACATATTTTTCTATGAACCTGTATTATTTTTCATGGTGTATATACTTTAATTTGACATTTCCTATCCAGAATATATTTATTTTCAGGATATTTTATGAATAATTTAATGGTTTTCTCTCATGGTTATTACGATTTAATGGTACAAAAATGATGAGAGATTGTTTCTAAAATATCATTGTTTAAGATGACTGTTCATGATTATGATTCTATTGATGAAATATTATAATTCATATCCCAGGAAATCTCAATAATTTTCATCACATATGTTTATCCATGATATATTCATATATTGGCACCATCATTCCACTCTTTGGTACTTAATATAATTAAGAATTGTTTTAAGAAAATCTAATATTATCTATATATTTTGTTAGAAATATGATTTTTTGAAAACCCATGTTTTGAAAAAAATGGATTTTAAAATTATTCTAAAAATGGTCCTTTATGTTATTTTACAAAGGAAAAGGATTTAATTTTTTTTATGTTTTGAAAAACGTTTTTCAAAATAGAACTAATATTTTTATCAAGAATTATTTTTTAGAGATCACTAAAAAATTATTTCCCATCAAACATTAAATCCTTTGGTGTTACTCATACCATTATGAGAATATAATCGAAAGGTACCATTCAAATTTGTTCTCAGAATGATTTATGTTTTGATTGAATGTTTTTAATGAAACATGATTCACTTTTATGGGTTATATGTTTATGAAACCCACTTTTTTATGGGTTATGAATTGATGAAATGATTATGAAAGCTATCTCCTTCCATGGGTTATGATATGATGACATGTTAATGACACTTTTTTCATTTCATGGGTTGTGATATAATTTCTTATGATCTTTTGGCACACATACGAATGATTTCATTATGTGAAGGGTGAGACCTATATATCTTTCTAATGAATTGGTTAATGATTTATATCTAATGAGAGAATTATGGGAAATAAATAGAAGGGATTGTTCCAATTTCGGATGATGGTGAAACATAATCCACTACTGGAAGAAGGGGAAACATGATTCACTATGGGAAGAAGGGGAAACCCTATTGCTTATAAGGAAATCACTTTGAATGGGGATGGTGGTGTGTCTTGCCTAGTATATATTATCCCCATTATGTTACCTAATATGTGTTTTCAATGTTACATGACGTTAAGAGAATAATATTACATGTTAATGTGTGCGAGAATATTTTTTGACTTATTCCTCTTTTATTATTTCATGGATTATGCAATTAATTCCCTCATAATTATTTTCTAAATAACTTCAAATATTTATTCCATGAATCATCACAACTAAAAAAATATTCATTAACTTTGCTAACATTTATGAGTGGTAGAAAAATTCATTGAGAAAGTCAATTTTTATCAGCGCTCAAATAGGTGCTGATGACGGGGGACCTTTATCTAGTCTAAAAAATCACTGATAAAGGGAACCCTTTATCAACATATTTTTTAGCACTGATAAAATTGAACCTTAATAAAAATGCTATTTTAGAATTGCTAAAGGTTACCCTTTATCAATGATTTATTTTTAGCTCTTATTCAATTTACACATTATGCGTGCTATCAATAAAGTGCTAATAAATGGTAACCATTATGAGTGCTCTATAAGCACTGATAATGGTTCCAAAAATAAATTTAATATTTTGTTAACAATTTAATTAAATAAATAATTATTGTTAAAAATGAATAAATATATATATATAATTTAAAAATTATTAAATAGTATATATTAAAAATATAGATATGAAAAATTAATCAAATGAAATAATCAATCAAATAAAAATTTAAAATGAGTGAAGAATGAAAAATATTAAATATTATGTAAATTGAATAATTATTGACAGAAATGGATAAATTTAAAAAATATATATATATAATAAATATTTTTAAATAGTATATATCAAATGGAGATGTATAAATGAATATATATCAAAAAATAAAATAAAATTATTTAGTTGAATTTTTTTTATTTTTTTGACAAATTGCAAAATTATTTAAAAATTTATTAAAGATACAATTATCAATAAAAATGAGTAAGTATTGTGTATATATATATATATATTAATTATAATTAATAATAAATTATATATATGAAATATAAATAAATAAAAAATGAATAAATCGTTAATTAAAAACACATTAATGACTGATTCATTTTAAATATTATATAATTTATAAATTTAACATATATCGAACACTGTGTGTTACATTGATTTCATGTACTTATATATGTAATTCATGGATTTTATATGAAAAAACGCACACAAATATATTTATGTAATATATAGAAATACATATATATAATATTTATGTATTTTATTCAACTTTCAGTATATTTAATAATTTCATTATTAACATGATACATTTTCTAAATTATGTTTTTAATCAGTCATTTTTATTAATTTATTTATAATATTATCATAGTCAGGGCATTCATTTTTAATTTTATATTATTTTATTTTTGAATCGGATAATTTTTTATTATTTATTATTATATATTTATTTATTATGTTTTAGTATTTTCATTTAGTAATCATCATTACTTGTATATAAATATATCTTTATTTTTTTTAATGATTTATATTTGACTCATAAAATTTATCTATTTTTTCAATATTTTTGAATTTCACTAATTTTGAATTATTCAATTTCCCTTATCTTTAAAATGTATATATTCAATATTATATATTCACTAATAATGTTAAAAATATATTTATAAACAAATATTTTTTAATTTATATTTAGTATATTTTTAAATTTTTATATTTATAATTATTATAAATATATAATAATAATTTTTTAATTAGTATTTATATAATTGTTAATAAATAATTATATATATATATTTAATTATTATAAAATTTTAATAAATTTATTATCATCGCTGAAATTTTAGCACTGGTAAAGGTCTGTAATTATTAGTTCAAAAAGCATTGTTAAAAATAATTTTTATCATCACTTTGTAAGCGTTGATAAAGTATGTTTCACGAGTGCTAATAAATTAAGAACTGAAAAAACGGATCTTTATCAGCTCTTTTCCAAAATCACGGTTAAATGTTTTCCTAATCTATTTGAAAAACCTAACTGGTACTCACTCATCATGATTCTGAACCTCTCAATGAACTCCTCTAATATCGGTGGGACTCCACTGCGATTCATAGATGGAATCATAGATAGAATCCTATATATACTTGTTTCTATATTACCTGTATATTATTTTGGTCTTTTGGGTTCTGCGTTTTTCATTTTTACATTGTTCTTAACCTTTAAGAAACCAATATCTCTTCTCCTCCATACTATCGGCGTGACTCCTCTATGAATTTTAATGGATTACTGACACGATGATTATCTATAGTTTCTGTTCTTGAAACCATAATTGGAGAAGCTGTGAAATTTAACATCATAATACCAGGATGAATTTGTGTAGTTTAATATCATGAAACCAAAACAGGAGCTTCAGCGATGTCTAACATCATTCACAAAGAATTTATTTGTGTAGTTTAACATCATTTAACTATGATGAGATACAATGTGTAGTTTGACAACTTACTTTGAGGATCAATTTATGTAGTCTAACATAGTTAAAATGGGTCGAGAGACAATACATAGTTTAACATGTTTCTCATAAGATGATTTTTTGTAGTTTAACATCGTGTAAACAGGATGAGAGATGATTGATCACCTCTATGAAATGTATTTTGTGAGGTATATTTTATTAGATGTGGTTTTGACTCATTATTCATCCATTGTGGTAAATTTTCTAGCTTTACTTTGTGGATCACCATGGATTTCTTTTTCGAAATGGTTTTTGGAAAGGAGAAAAATGATTTTTGGAATTATTTTTCTTTAAAAATATGGTTAATTATGGTTTCAAAAAAAACCTTAGAAGAATATTGTTTGAAAATAAAAATTAAATATTTGTTTCTGAAGAGATAATTCTTGTTTTGTTTTGACATTTGTCTTGTGAGATGTTTTTTATCTCGAGATGTTTCTTTATGTTGTGTTTCGGATTGATTCTCAAACAGGTTTTATGATTTTGGTGTTATTTAAGTTATGATACATAGAAAGTTCCCCATTGTTTCTAGTGGGAATCACCCTATTTCTAGTTCCCCTTAGTTTCTACCCATCTTCCGTGGTAGTCAATGTTCGTTATTGGTAGTGAAGGGGCTTGATGTTGTTGAGAAATTCATGAAAGTGTTGGAACCCAAAAATATATTAGAGTTCGTGTTGTTCTGGGTCTACTTGAGGGTCCATCTTTGGATAAAGGGGAGTTGTTTACCCCACCAATGATGGAAAGTGGGATGATAAGGGAAGATTAATTCTCTCTTTTCGTGATGGTTTTTACCAGAGGAGGTGATGATTAGAAAAGGGAAGAGTTTATGATTACCAAGTAAGGCAAGACGATAGTGAACGCCTATATTGGACACTTCAAAGAGATGGTTTCCTTTTTTCTAGAGGTGGTCTCATGTGATCTATTGAAAGCATCACATTTTATTATAGTTATTTATCCAAAGATTAAGGAGAGATACCTATTTTCCAAGGTTCTCCATATTGAGAAGTTAGTGGAGGATGAAGTTATGGATGATTTGTTGTGAAATAATCATAAATACATTAGCTAAGTTGTTGTCTCCTGTGTTTGGGTGAAGATGTTCGGAGTTTCCTAATTTTTTATTATTTTTCTACTTATGTTCATATTTCATTATAAATTTCTTATGAAATTATCCTTTCGTAGCTCAAATAATTTTTTTAATGTGAACCTTGAAATGGTTATCCATTCAAGAATTAGATCCCATCTCCATATTAAGCTTTTTTGGAGATGTCTATTTTTAGGAAATTTCTCTTTGTGCCATATGTGTGGGTTCATTTATATTCTGTATTTTTATCACTACTACTATTGTTTCTACTGATGTAGTGTACTAGAAGGTTATTTATGTCTAATTAGATCCATTGATCAATGAATCCAAAACACCGATTGACATTTCATCTCTCACAAATTTAATAACAAAAATAAGGATTCCCTTTAAACTTAACTACTATTGGTTAACTACCTCGTAGTCTAGAATCTAACATGAGCATCCTACCTATAATCCAGGAAATTCACTCATCTAACTCATGATCCCCACCATATCTATCATACCACAATTCATTATTCAATTTTCCTTCTCTTCCTGCACCCATTTACTATATTCATGCAACAATATCCATTATGCACCCTTAAAAATAGTAAATGGGTGGAGGAAGAGAAGGAGAAGTGAATTGAAAATGGTGATATTATAGATATGGTGGTGAGTGTGTGTGTTAAGAGAGCATCATGAGGACACCATGTTGGAAGTTAAGGTTAGATTCTATGCTATGTTGCAATTAACCACATATAGTAAAGTACAAGGAGAATATTTATTTTTGTTATTATCTTATATCTAGAATAATGAAACCCTTTCAAAATTTGTAATTGTAATTTTATAACATACATTCTCTATGTAACCAATAAAATGTATAATAAAATATTGATTTTTTATTATTATTTTTAGAGTTCATTTATTTTAGATGTTTTCCATCCTTGTGTCATGCCTTAATATAAGGAGTAATTATGTTGTCTCTTCTCAATCATGGGTGTAATATTAATGTTTTCATAGTAAATTCATTATCCATTGAGTTAGTGCATTATTTCATATTTATGTTTAATTTCATTCTTTCTATTATCACTCATGTAATAATTGTTTTCTTATAAAGGTGGATTATTTTTTTTGAGTTGGCATGCTCTATCTAACATTCATGATTCATCTTCCTAAGAGCCTTTTCACCCCTATAGTGTTGCATTAATCATTTTCGTTCATGTTTTATCCATTTGATTTGTAGGAAAAAAACGAGTTACCTCTACTCAATTATAAAGGTAATATAGATATTTTCACAGTGAGATAATTCTGCATTTAATTAATATATTATATCATATTTATGATTAATTTATTTATTTTTAGTATTACTCTTAAAATTTTTTCTTATACTAGTGGATTAATTTTTTTAGTTGATGTCGTTTGTTTGATGCTTCTCATGTACAGATGGTAGTTCAACAAATGAAGCTAATGGAAATCATGGTAACATTGATTTTTAAGATTATTTTTGAATGTATGTTATAAATTTTATTTATGTAATTTAATAAAATAATGTTAAAAGCTTCTATAATATAGTGTTTTTATAATATTTTTCCATTAAATTTCATTTCATTTAAATTATATATGGGACTTTTTTTTATATATGGTTTGTATCTAATGTGTTTTTGGTGTGTTTTTGGTGTTATGGTATGCTATTAAAACACATAGTAGTATTTCCCTTTATCAGTGCTTTTAAGAAACTGATAAAGAACACATTTATCTATACATTTTAAAAGAACTAATAAAGGACACATTTATCATCTCTTCTAAGGGCACTGATAATTGTTTTTTTGGTACCGCTAACAAAAGTGTTGATAATGAATTAATTAAATGTGATAAATAAAAGCACTGATTAATGGGACCACTATCACTACTTTTAAAAGTGCTAATATAGGGCCCATCTATCTACATTTTCATAGCACTGATAAATTTCCCCTTTATCAGCCCCTTTTCAAGAACCACAATAGTCCGTGTATTTTAACATCGCTCACTTTGTCAGCATGTTTCTATCGCTAAAATGGAAATTTATAGCGCTTTTAAAGTCTCGTTTTTAGCAGTAAATTTATAAGATCATTGATATGAATGGTATGATCTTCTAATGTTATTATCTTGTTCTCATACCCTTATTCTCTTGTTTATGCTTACATATCTCCCTTGTTTACACATACTGAGTATCTTATCTCACCACATTTATATTTATTTTCCCTAGGTAATGAAGACATTTATTTTGAACAATGATTCTTAAAATTGTACAATCCAAGATGATCCTAGCGGGAGATAATGTTTCCCAATTATATACATGTTTATATGATTATATAATTCAAAAGGCACTAAACTAATATAGTATTGGAGCATATTTCTCTATAATGTATTAATCTATTTGAAAAAATGATTTATTGTTATTTTATGTCATGTGAGGGTTTCTATAGTTAGTATATGAGGAAACTATTAGTTAACATTTGGAATGTAGAATGAAAAAACCATAGTGGGTACTATAAGGACATGTATAAGTATAATTATAGGATAATGTCCTATATTTTTTTGTAAAATATAGATAGATTTGTTTCATTATTATACACCCCAATATATATATGTATATAGGGGTAACAACCTTGATAGCATTGTACTAATATATAGTCAATTAGGAACAATTGTATGAAAATAATCCTTTCAAAAAAAATTGTTCAAAACTCCCATGGGATATTATTTGGGAATTAAAATACTCTTTAAAACCCATCAAGAAGGACATAAATATACATTGGCTGTGAATAAGCTAAGATAAACCTACAGTGTCATATCTTAAAGAATGTGTCATAATTTAGACATCCAATAAAAAACTTTCTTGATTATTTGGGTCCTCACTATGATAGTTATAACATAATATATGTTTTTTTGGTTTTAATAAATGGTTATAAACTAAAGGAACCACATTAATGGTCATTGAGAAAGATAATAAAATCATTTTCTTCTTAACCCATCAAATTGAATGGGAGGCAGAATAAAAAATATTGTTTCTATGCTCACCAAATTTTCATAATCTATGAATCATGGACATAAATATGAGCTAGGGAGGGAATAATTTTTTGTTGAGTCCTTAATGAGGAAACATCCACCTTGTTTCAGTGGGTCTTCTAATTCACTTATGGCTGAAAATGGACCACTACCACTGAAAATATATTTTTCGTCCTCTAGTATTTAGAACATGAAAATTAATTCTATCTTTTTATTGTTTATAAGATGATACAGACTAATGGAGGACTCTAATCAAGATTATGAGGACTCAATATGAAATTTAATCCCTAGATTGGGATGAGTTCTAGAACTTATTCATTATTAAGTATTTTTTCATGTTTTTTACACAATGATAGAGAAAGAGTTGATTGAGTTAATGGAAAATAATGATAAATCCATCTAAACATAAGAGGATAATTTTACAAGAAATTGAAAATACACTTATGGTATTTTCATCCAACCAAAAAGTAAGTTTAAATAATTATTCAGTGTTATATATCCATGAATCAGAAGGTCATTTCCTATAATAGATATTAGTATTTATGTAGATATTGTGTGTTGTGTGTTGAAGTTTACAATGTAAGTTGTAGTTATGTATCAATCTTGTGGTTTTAGCATGAAAAGAATGGAGTTCAATGGAAAATAAAAAACCACAGAGAGAACATGATGAGACTCCTTTTCTGCTCTATCTGTTGAATGAATCATGAGAGAAATTAACATATAGGGTCTAATAAATGTTTTAATTATGTAATGAAAGAACATTGGGAAATTGAATACCAAAATTAAGGAATGAAGTTGGATAATTAACTAAATATATGTAATTATATGAAAAATTCACCTCGCACTATGTTGTTATTGTTGTATATGGATAATCGTAATTATACTAACAATTTCCAAAACATAGGGGTCAGTGATGAAAATCAGCATAAATAACCTCTTATGTCACGGGACAAGGACAAATCATAGACACTAACTATTTTGGACGAGAGATTGAATAATGAAGAAATGAATGCTACAGTTTCAATCCACTCTACATTCAAAAATTTCTTATATAATTATGCATCTACTGACTCATTCATACCAAAATATTTTTCTATGGGTATTAAGATTCCACCCAAATGACTATATTTGGAATTAGCAGTTCAAACCCCTAATGATATGATGATTACATCTCATGTATATCATTCATCTCTGGTTGATGTTTTTTGAAATTCACCTCTTACAAATATTTTCATTCTTCCAATGGTTGAATCTTATTTAAACATAGTCATAAATTGGATATCACTACATAAATCCCACTTATGTTGTTGAGAAAGTGAATTTACTTATGATATTTCAAAATAAACTTATGATTTTCTATAATGGTGACTATATGTATGAAATTACTATTGAGATTACATCTACTGTATGGGTGTCAAATCCTATTCAGAATTCTTTTTTTTTCAAATAGTTTGTGAGAAACTCAACATTGATGATATTCCTATTGTTTGGGAAATTTTTGTTGTTCTCCCAGAAGTGTTTCCAAGACATCCACCAGAACGTGAAGTTGAGTTCTCAATAGAGTTCATACCTGGTGCCAAACCAATTTCAAATTCATTCAATAGAATGGACAGAATTGATTTTTAGGATTTGGAGAAGAAACAAAATAAAACCTTGATAATGGATTTATTTTTACATGTGTGGTACGTGGGGGAACACTTGATCTTTTTGGAAAAATGAAATATGGATCAATGTAACATTGCATTGATTATAGTTGACCATGATCATGATGAAGAAAAAGTATCCAGTTTCCATATTGATGAATTATTTAGTCAACTACATAGAGTTTAATACTTTCCAAGATTGACCTTTATTATGGATATCATCCATTGATGGTTATGATAGAGGATATACACAATAAGGAATTCTATATATGACAAGGGGACTATGAATATACAATGATTCCATTTTATCCTACTAATTCCCTTTCTATAATCATGTATTTGATGAATATTTTCTTTAGAGAATACCTCATTCAGTTTGTGGATGTCTTTATAGATGAAATTATGATCTACTAAAGTATATAGGTAGACCATGAAGACCACATAATAATTGTACTAGAGAACCTATGTGACCAGAATATTTCTGAAAATTTAAAAATTTATAGTTTTTTCTAAAAAATAGTTCATTTTGGTTCACATAATCTTAAGAGGTTATCTAATAGCAGATTCATCTAATACAAAGGATGATAAAAGTTGTACTAGTCTAACCATGGTGACTAATATACATAGATTTCAGGGATTACCAAGATATTTTTCTAATGTTTGGGATAATTTATCATGATTATCTAATAATTTCAGTATGTAAACTCAAAAATGATTCTACGTCATCTAGATAGACGAATATGAGGAAAATATGAAGTAAATGAAGAGAATGTTGATCATCAAAATCGTGCATTCATTTCCCTATAGTAGAGAACGGTTTTTATTCTATACAGATGTGTTAAATATGGTATTTTACTATCTTTTAATAATTAACAAAATAGTTATAACCAATTAAAAATTAAAATTAATGATTCATGATAAAAATTTCATACCTCGTGATTTGGAGTTAGCTATAGTAATTATTACATTAATGATATGAAGGAATTATCTTTATGGAGAAAATTATGATATATATATATATTCTGATCCTAAAATATTGAAGTATATATTCACACTAAATTAGTTGAACATGCTCTAGAGAACATGGTTTAAGATGATAAAGAACTATAACATGAAAATTCATTAACAACCTTTGAAGGAGAACAAGGTGGATAATGCTATGACATGAAAAGATCATGCTAGATTATACATGACGATGATCATTACAGATCCATATTTTTAAGAAATGAAAAGGATTGATATGGAAATCAAAATGGATGTGGAAAAATATTATCTTTCAAAAATTGAATGTTCAACCATATATCATGGTGAAGATTAAAGTGGTGTAGAATGAATATATTGTACTATAAAAGAAGGTTAGAATTTTATTGCGTTTAACCTTGATATTGATGGAATGACAAGGTTTTGGAACTATATATTTGGTCCATTCCTAGAGGTATAAAAGCGGAAGATATTTGAGGAAGCTCATAGTTCTTAATTATCCATTTATCATAGACTCATGAATAAGTATATTGATTTTAGAGAATAAATATAGTGGGATGGAATGAAGAGAGATATTTTACATTTTGTATATCAGTGTTCAGTATTACAGATAGTTAAAACTAAAAGGAAAAACTATTAGGGGATGTTTCATCATTTACAAATAACAGAATAGAAATGGGAGAAATCACTACTGAATTTTTAATTGGATTCCCCAAAACAACTAAATGGTCTAATTATATATGGGTGTTAATAGATCTCTTTACAAATTTTTCATACATAATCGCTAACAGAGAATGCATCTCTTTTGATCATATTTCCAAGATATTCAATAAAGAAGTGGTATAGTTACATGAAGTACCACATTTTTTGTATCAATTTGGGATTTGAGGTTTCTCACATTATTTTAATGAAGTATTCACTATGAATAAGATAAGGAATTGAGTTTCGACACTTCTTATCATCCTCAGACATATGGTCTATCTAAATGAACAATCCAAACTCTAGAGGATATGTTGAGATATTTTTATATTGATTTCAAAGGAGGATGGGATCAACACGTTCCTATAGTTGAGTTTTCAAAGAAAAATATATTTCAATCAATCATTCATATATTCCCTTATGAAGAACTTTTGTGTATGAAATGTAGATCTCCAACGTGATGGGATGATTTTGGAAAAATAAAGATATTGGGACCTGAGATTGCCAATGAAATACTAGAGAAGGATATAACTATTTTACAAAATATTAGGGGAGATCGAAGTTGGTAGAAAAGGTATACATAAAGATGAGGGCATGATCTATAATTTGAAGTTAGCGAGTAAATGCTTCCATGAATCTCTCCCTGTACGAAGGTTATTTGATTCATGAAGATAGATAAACAAATCCCAATGGTATATCAGTCCCCTTGAAAATTTTGATCATATCGGGATAATATCAATCGCCTATAAATTCCACCAAAAATTTTCCAATTCCATGATATGTTCCATTTATTTCTCCTAAGGATGTACGTACCTAACAATTCACATGAACTGAACTCAGAGGTCATTTCACAAGACCATGAGAATTCTTATGAGGAAGAATAAGTTAAATTTATGGTTATGCAGAGAATGTTCTATAAAACAAGACCAATCACTTGATCAATGTTTTTTTGTAAAAACCAATAGTTATATGATTCAATTTGGGAACTTGAGGATATGATGAGTTAGAAGTATCTTAAATTTTTTATTTGAATGATTAATTTTGAGGGTAAAATTAATTTAATGTGGGGTAGAATGTAACAACATGAGTTTTTATGAAACATTTTTTCAAATAATTTTTTTTCCTTTTGTTTCATTATAAAACAATTTAAGCTTTCATTATAATATATACCCTGATAAACATGTTATACCTGCAACACTGAATCAGCATGGGTTATAAGCAACACGGAGTTTCTACAAAACAACATTTTATTATGAAAATCTTTTAAACAAGATAGTCATAACATATATGTTAAACATAGTAATTTGAAAACTAATAAAAAATTATAAATATGAATTATAATGGTTTTTTTAAATGAAACATACTTTTTATAAAACATATAATGTTTTTGTAAAATTCTTAATATTATTGAAAATACTATTTTCCTAAATGAACAGATTTTTAGGTCATTCTCTTAGAAAAAAATTTAATATAAACACATTTAGAAATTTGATTTTATAAAATAAACAGAATTTTTAAATTCATAGTCAAAAATATATATTAGGGTTAATATTTGGGATTTTATGAAAAACTTCATTTTTGGATATATAATGGAAAATACTAAATTTTAATTCAAAACATCATTTTTCATAGAATTGAATCATAAAGTAAATATATATTAATTTATATATATAATTTTATCCATTATTAGTAAATTAAAACAATTTAGGTCATTATAACACATTACGAATTGAAGTTTTACAAAAAAACATTTCAAACATTAGACTTTTTTAACATTAAAAACATGCCATCTCATCCCGTCTACAATATTAATATTAAATTAATTTCTACCAATTATATGTTTAGAATTTAGAAAAATGGATTCAATATTTCTAATCATAATAATTTATAATGTCTAATAAGGTAAAAATAAATTTTAACAAAAATAATAGTAAATATAATTTAAATAACTTACAAAGGTTAAGGTAACAACAAGATTACTTAGTGGTTAAACATTATTCCAAGGCTCCAAAAAACCTAGAAACATGTTCAATATAAATTGTAAGTAAATATTTCTACCGGGTCACAAATCTAATCTAAAATGTAAAATTATTGGAGACACATGTTGTAAGGGAGTCATCTCTATAGTGTTTATATTTTTATATTTAAAACAATTCAACTCCTCCTCAACTCTTAAAAGGGCTCTCACACACCTACACTTCATCACACCACTGAAGACCTATGTTGCAGACTGGACCTACCAAAATATCATCCCAAATTTCTTCCCTTCATCCTATAATCATACCTTATGGCATAAACCCACCACAGAATATATTAGTTGTAAACTAGAAGGTCTTACACAAAGTAGAGGTAACATCCTTATATATGATCTTTTGTTTTATTTTCATTCACCTCCCCCAAAAATATTATTATTACATGCTTAATAACAACGTGTGTATCCTAAATATATATTGATTTTATTATATTAATGGTTCATCCTACACACACACACACATCCATCAAATGAGATACACAGTCATCGTTTGTGTGTACAGAAGAGTACCACCTCGCGAACAGGTGTCATCTATTATTCAATTTAAAACATTAATGGTTGGTAATAATGATGGAATTACAAATTTTAAATTATTTTTAAGATATATTATTATATATTTACCATTATGATATTAATATACGACACATACCTTCATGATTTCTATTTTTTTTAAATGAAAACATTGTTTGTGGTCATGTGGACTACCGCCACCTCAAAGTGATGCGATTCAATAAAAAATTACATGGAATATATTGAGAATGGATTTAGTAAATATATATTATATATAAATAATAATAATGATTCTATAATGATATTATGTAAACATATATTTCATTTACTTACTTTCTTTCAATACGAAATGAAAATGGAAACATCTTTCATGCATATGTACGCCCTACTGTCTCTTTGAATAATGTATTTAATTTTCTATTTATATATTTTATATATTATTATAAATATTTATATACAGAATATAAATGATATTTAAATATTTTAATCATTTTGGGGATGATAAAATAATGATATAATTAATCCGAAAAAATATGACTATTTAAAACTCATTTGAAAAACTATGTTGTCATTACCCAAAAGAAAACATTAACATGGAATCATTACATAATGATTAATATAATGTCATAATTAAATAATATATGGAATTATATGATTTAATTAGGTTCTATATTTGATTTTTGGTAAACTTTTATTTGTTATAGAGAAGGTTTTAATGAGTGCGACAAGAGTCAAGACATAAGGTAAGGGTATTTCAAGACTCACTTTTATTTCAACGAGACTTATGCTATATTCACTACTAAGTTGGTTTATGTGGTATGTATAATATCAATGAATTTTTTTATGATTAATATCATTAAATTAAATGGTTTTTATATATCTATTTTAAGATCTCTATTTGAAGGTGGTTTTTTGGCACAAAAATTATAAAATTTGTAATGTAATTTTGCCTCAATTTTCCTTCTTCGAGACACATGTTTTTATATACACCTATATTATTTTTCAAGATGTATAAATTACCATTTGACATGTTATATCATTAGTATACTTATTTTAATGATATTTCATACTTCATGTAATCTTATTCTCCCAGTTTGATTATGATTTAAATTTACCAATGTGGTAATTGTTTTTTCTACAATCTCATCATTTATCGAGATTGCTTACGATTTTTTCACCCATTGAGGAAATATAGTGATACATATATCATTAAATCTCATTAATTTTAATCTGCAATGTTTATCCATGATATATTCATTTATTGGTACCATTTTTGAACTCTTTCATACTTATTTTATTTAAGATTTTTATTTTATGAAAATATGACCTTATTTCTCTCTTAGGTCAGAAATCTGCTTTTTATTCAAAGAAAATGTTTTAAAAAAAAGTAAATAATTTATTTAGAATAATATTTAATGATAATTTTCAAATAAAAATATTTTAAATGTTTTTATATTTTTGAAATCATTTTGGAAAATAGAATAGATATTTCACTCAAATTTTTTTTTCAAATATATTTCAAAATTATTTCTCATCTAGGATGATATATTTTGGTGATACTAATAATGTTATAGGGATATTATCCAATGATACTGGTAATATTATTTCCCTTAATATTTTATTTTTTTAAAGAATTATTTTTATGAAACATATTTCTCTTTCATGGGTTGTTTGTTTATGAATCATGATTATCTTAAGAGTTTATTCATTGATGAAATTATTATCAAATTTGTCTCTTTCCATAGGTTATGATATGATGACATGTTTATGATATCCATTTAATTTTATGGGATATGATATAAATTTTTATTATCATGGGTTATAGTTATGTATGATTTCATTAGGTGATAGGTGGGACCTATATGTTAACGACCCGAAATTTTGAATAAATCTTGTTTTCTGATTTTGTGTGTTATTTTTTTATCCTCAACAAAACTATTTCATTTGATAACATGAGTATAATTAAAATGAGACCATTGGGTTTTGACTGTTATATGACCATTGGTCAATATGACCGCTGGAAACTAAACGTTTAGATTATTGTCTCTAAATACAAGTGATCTTTGTTAATTAATATAGAAAGAAGATTCGATGGCCTCACTCATAGTTTTGGACCGATCAAAGCCCATCTAACAGAACTTGGGAAGGAAGTAGCACCACTGGGCTTTGCTCTAGACCAAACCCAAGCCGAACATCATCGTGTGAAGCTAAAACAGAATATCATTCATGAGAAGTTCAAACTGATAGAAATTACTACTCATTTTATGTTGGCCGAGCCTACCTCAGATTCTCTCACCTTAGAAAACCTTACACTTAGGTCCTATGCTGGTGTGATAAGGGGCTATGTAAGGAGACCGTAATTGTCATGTGTAATCATTTGTTTTAAATAAAAATTTTGATTTCTTCTTATGATGAAGTTTATGAATTTTCAAATGTCTGGATAAATATAGTATGCATATTTTTTGCTGAATTTTAGATAAATGATAATTTAAAAATGTTTATTTAAATCTTAAATAATTAAAAATGTGTAATGATTTTCAAAAAATGGTCTTCTACAATTATGTTCAGTAAGAAATTTAGAGCCTAATAAGATCAAATTAATTTTTGATGAATAGTAAATTATGAATAGTGATTTTATACTTAGGATTAGTAATGTGACCAAATGTATTAGTAATATCACTTAAAGAATGTATTAATATAATCTACAGACCATGATTATGTAATGTGATTCAATAAAATGGTTAAAAACGGTTTCATAAATTATTATTCATGTATTAGTTTTTTAGATGAATAGTATTATTTAATTAAAAATTAAACAAAAATTATTTAGAAAATTATTTTTATAAAATGCATTTCATTTTTGAACTCAGAGCATCGATATTATGTTATGATAATTTTTGATGATTTTTATGAAAAAATGAATTTTCGGTGAATAGTGTATTTATTTAAAAAATAAATTAAAAATTTTTAGAAAATTATTTTTACAAAATGGAGTTCATTTTTGAAATCAGCGCATTGATATTTGGTTAAGGTGAAATTTTGGGATTTTTCTGAAAAAGTTGAATTTTCGATGAATAGTGAAAATACTGTTTTTGGGTTTCAGTATGTTTAATGACATCATAACTGTTTCATGATGCATTCATGATATATTTTAAGGTTTGGACGACCAAAGGTGATGAATTATTGAATGGGGGACCCATGTGGCCAATACCATGGGAAATACCATGGGCAAGCCCATGGTTTTGTGAAAACCACCAATGAGGTATCCGTTGGCCCTTAATGCCTTGTCCCCCACTTTCCCTATAAATGCCAAGCCATCCTCTCATACATTCGACTTACAACTCTCCCCCAACAAATCTCCGACCTTATTAATTCCCAATTAGTCCTCCCAAGGTTCCCCCAAGCCCTCAAGGTCCCAAACATTGAGTTTTAAGAGTTACGTTTAAGGTAAGGGATCCGACCTCTCTATTTCTTTTCAAGTAATCTCTTTTATGTCATTTCTTTTATGCTCCATGTTCTTATGTTGGAGGATGTTATTTTATATTAATATTAATTCCCTTTTCATTTTCATATGATTATAGACCCCTTATTTATCTCATCATTTCGTTTTAAGAATGTTTAAGTGGCGTCGTTAGGCTGCCGAATTTTTAAGGGATTCGTTCACCTTTCTCATTTTTCAAAGTTCTAATTTCATGTCAAGTCTTTCAAGTTACTTTTTATTTTTTGGGGTATTATCTCTATATATATCATACTAATCTTTTATTTTCATATTATGAGAGACCCTATTTGATCTCATCAATTCATTTTTGTTGAAGTTTGGGTGACGCTGTTAGGCTGCTGAATTTTTAAGGGATTTGTTCACCTTCTTCATTTTTCATATATCTACTTTCATGTCATGTATTTAAAGATTCTTTTTTATTATGTTGGGGAATGATATCTTTATCTATCATACTGATCTTTTATTTTCATATGATTAGAGACCCTATTTTATCTCGTCAATTTATTTTTGTTGAAGTTTAAGTGGCGCCGTTAGGCTGCTGAATTTTTAAGGGATTCTTTCACGCTTCTTATTTTTTTTAAAAGTTCTAATTTCATGTAAAGTCTTTAAAGTTAATTTTTATTATGTTGGGGTATGATCTCTATATGTATCATACTAATATTTTATGTTCATATGATTAGAGACCCTATTTTATCTTGTCAATTCATTTTGATGAAGTTTAAGTGACGCCGTTAGGCTACCGAATTTTCATAAGAGAAATCTTATTTTTTCCTCCTTTCATGTTCTTCATTTCATATGGTATATAATTCAAAATTCATTACCATGTGCTTAAATAATTTTTATTCTATCCCTATACTATGTTATAGGTCATCTATGAATGTTTGACCCATTTCCCCTCTCTTTTCAATGGTTTCTAGAACCCCGAAACATAATCGTTATGCTACAGAATTTCAGTCTCAAAATGTCCCTCTATTTTTCTAAAGTTCTTTTATTTTATTAAGTGAATACTCAAAGCCCTATCTTCTATAGGGTTATTCACATATATTCCATGTTGTTCTATTTTAAATTCTGGTATTTACATACATGAGACCCGCTCCCCCTTTCTGTGGGTTTACCGTGACACAAAGATCATGTTAATAAAGCAGTTTTTAAACGTTATGATTATGAAATGAAACCCATTAATTTTTGGCTATATGGGTTGTTTATGAAATGATTGATGATGATATATGTGGATTACATGATAATAAAGACATGTTAAGGGTGCTCCCTGATAGTGCTCCAATGAATTGGGTAAAGACTTAATCTCTAGAGATGACTATTTTTAACGACGCCTTGGTAAATAACCTTGGTAATTTTTAATGACACCTTGGGGATGGACCTTGGTGAAACAGAAATGATTGTCAATATTATATGTTGTATCCACATCTTCATGTTATGAAAAATGTTATTTTTATTATTATATGCCTCATGATTTCATTCTCATTACTTAATGTTCTTTTCATGACTTTATTGATGTATCTCAAGGTCACATGTTAAATATTTCCCTTGTTTCCCTTACTGTCCTTCTGCTCACCCTTTCTTTTGATGTATTTCCCCAGGTTATGAGATACAGTAATGAAACTAGGATGAACATGAGGAGAATACATTCAAGTGTTTAAGAATAATTTTTTATGTTTTCATGTTTTATGTTCCTGGTTTCCAAGACACTAAACCTTAAATATCCTCGGTTTTGTAAAATGCAATGAAAGTTTATGTGATAAAAAGGTGGGATCATATAGTTGGTATCAAATGATGGTTTAGTTATTTGTGGAAATTAGGATATGAAATCATTAGGAAGAACCCTATAGAAAAGTATAAATATAGAAAATCTTCCTGGTATTTTGGTGAGTATTGAGTAAGGGGTTTCCAAGAAAATACATCCTTGTCTGGATACGAGCAGGTAGAGGTGGCTCTAGCACAGATGTACATTGGGGTAAAACCTGAAAACACCTCTTTGATCTAGACTCGAACGGGAACTGGTACTAGACAACGGGCCTTGCTACACTCTTGGTTACGACACTCCCGGGGGATATTCTTTGGTAAATTCATAATCTTAGTATAAACCATTATTAAAGGAAGAAAGATAAAATAAAATAAAGATTCACATAAGAATATATGATCATGGATAACCTAGATTGGGACCTAGGGGATCACACGTTTGGGTATACTTTTCTTCTACAAGTTATCCATATATGATTGAAGTTCTTTTTCATGATTATTGGCTAAGTAATTAAGCCCCTAATTATAATTTCTATTCTTAGTTAATGGTGGGAAATGGAAGAACATGTCCCAACAACCAATGTGATAGGAAATGCGACGATTTCCATACTAATATGACAGAGATGATTAGGGGATTAAAAGACGATTATTATTTTGGAAGATGTTCACTATTTTAGGGACCCTATATGATCTAGGTAAATATATTACTATGGTATATTCATGGAGGAGTATGGTTGACTTATATTTTGAAGAATCGATGAATTTAAGGTGGACTTATAGTAATTTAGGTCACTTATGGAAATGATTATCCTATCATGGTTAAAATATGTTTAGGTTAGCTAATTTTTTTATAAGATGTTAGTAGTGGTTGTTGTTGTTTGGAGATGAACAATGATGTTTATTTTGGAAGACTATGTTATCAAATCCTTCTTGTATTTGGGTTTCAATCATAGTTTGGTTTATTTTGTGGAATTTTGAGGACCGTTATTTATGGAATGGTATATGATGAACTTTGGGTAGTACCATGGAACATTGAAGATTTAAAAGTAGTTTCCATTCGTATGGGATTGTTTCTTTTTGAATAGATGTTTTACATTACCCTTTCTATTTTTGGGATAATGTTTAAAGATAGAAGAAATAGATAGTTAATCTTTTGTGGATTATGTGATTCTCTAGAAGATGATTCTTGTGTTTTTGATGAGACCAAGTGTTTTTGAATTCTCATCGTTTGGGGAAAATATTAGTTTTGGTAGAGACTTATTAATGGATGAAACTCTACATGAAGTTAGGTATATTCCCTAATGTTTTTGTTCTATGTAGTAAATGAATTCCACAAAATTATGAAAATGAACGTAAAACAAAAATTTTGTTGGATTACATTTCCAACTAGGTAATCAAAGTCCGTTTAAACACATCATAAGTTTGGGATTTTCTCCTAGTTAAATTTCTACTAATAATGTTTTCTATCACTCTCCCTCAGAACATGACCCTTTGTTTTCTCCACCATGTCCATGTTTTCCTACATGGAATCCTAGTGTGGGTTAACTCGGGTGACCTTTGTACTTCCCATTCTTTTTTTAAAGTAATAGTTTTACTGACTCCTTTTCCAATGTGGGACTTTCAATGAAATTTCAAAACCCAATTTTAAAAATTGTGAGGATGAAATTTCTTAAGGGGGGAAGATTGTAACGACCCAAAATTTTGAATAAATCTTGTTTCCTGATTTTGTGTGTTATTTTATTTTATTTTTTTATACTCAACAAAACTATTTCATTTGATAACATGAGTATAATTAAAATGAGACTGTTGGGTTTTGACTGTTATATGACCATTGGTCAATATGACCGCTAGAAACTAAACATTTCAATTATTGTCTCAAAATACAAGTGATCTTGGTTAATTAATATAGAAAGAAGATTTGATGGCCTCACCCAGTAGTCTTGGACCGATCGAAGCCCATCTAACAGAACTTGGGAAGGAGGTAGCACCACTGGGCTTTGCTCTGGACCAAACCCAAGCCCAACATCATCGTGTGAAGCTAGAACAAAATCTCCTTAGCAAGAAGTTCAAACTGATAGAAATTACTACTCGTGCGATGTTGGCAAAGCCTCCCTCAGATTCTCTCACCTTATCACACCTTACACTTAGGTCCTGTACTGGTGTGATAAGGGGCTATGTATGGAGACTGTAATTGTCTTGTGTAATCCTTTTTTTTAAATAAAAAATTTGATTTCTTCTTATGATGATTTTTATGAATTTTCAAATGTTTGGATAAATATAGATGCATATTTTTGATGAATTTCAGAGAAAGTATATTTTAAAAATGTTGATGTAAACATTTAATAATTACAAATGTGTAATGATTTTCAAAAAATGGTCTTCTACAATTATGTTGAGTACGAAATTTAGAGTCTAATAAGATCAACATAATTTTTGATGAATAGTAAATTATGAATAGTGATTTTATGCTTAGGATTAGTAATGTGACCAAATGGATTAGCAATCTCACTTAAATAAAGCATTAATATAATCTAGGAACCTAGATTAAGTAATGTGATTCAATAAAATGGTTAAAAACGGTTTCATAAATTATTATTCAAGTATTAGTTTTTTCAGATGAATAGTGTGTTTTAATTAAAAATTAAATTAAAAATATATAGAAAATTATTTTTATAAAATGGATTTCATTTTTGAACTCAGAGAATTGATATTATGTTATGGTAATTTTTGGGGATTTTTCAGAAAAAAATGAATTTTCTGTTAATAGTGTATTTATTGAAAAAATAAATTAAAAATTTTGAGAAAATTATTTTTACAAAATGGAGTTCATTTTTGAAATCAGAGCATTGATATTTGGTTAAGGTTAAATTTTGGGATTGTTCTGATCAAGTTGAATTTTCGATGAATAGTGAAAATACATTTTTAGGGTTTCGGTATGTTTAATGACATCATAACTATGTCATGATGATGTCATGAGATATTTTAAGTGTTGGCTGACCGAAGGTGATAAATTATAGTATGGGGGACGCATGTGGACAATACCATGGGCAAATACCATGGGCAAGCCCATGGTTTTTCCAAAACACCAATGAGGTGTCCCTTGGCCATTAATGCCTTGTCCCCTCACTTTCCCTATAAATACCAAGCCATCCTCTCATCCATTAGACTCCCAACTCTCCCCCAACGAATCTATGGTCTCATTACCACCCAAGTATTCTTTCCAAGGTGCCTACAAGCCCTCAAGGTCCTAACCATTGATTTTTAAGAGTTACGTTAATGGTAAGGGATCCGACCTCTCTCTTTCTTTTCAAGTAATCTATTTTCTGTCATTTCTTTTATGATCCATGTTATTATGATGTAGGATGTTCTTTTATATTAATATTAATTCCCTTTTCATGCTAATATTATGAGATACCCCCTCTTTCTCTCATAATTTCTTTTTAAGAATGTTTAAGTGGCGCCGTTAGGCTGCCGAATTTTTAAGGGATTCGTTCACCTTTCTCATTTTTGAAAGTTCTACTTTCATGTCAAGTCATTCAAGTTCCTTTTTATTTTTTTGGGGTATTATCTCTATATAGATCATACTTATCTTTTATGTTCATCTTATGAGAGACCCTATTTGATCTCGTCAATTCATTTTTGTTGAAGTTTGGGTGACGCCGTTAGGCTGCAAAATTTTTAAGGGATTCGTTCACCTTCCTCATTTTTCAAAGATCTACTTTCATGGCAAGTATTTAAAGATAATTTTTTATTATTTTGGTGTATTATCTCTATATATATCATACTGATCTTTTATGTTCATATGATGAAAGACCCTATTTGATCACGTTAATTCATTTTTGTTGAAGTTTAAGTGGCGCCATTAGACTGCCGAATTTTTAAGGTATTCTTTCACCCTTCTCATTTTTTTCAATGTTCTACTTTCAGGTCAATTATTTAATGTTCACTTTTATTATGTTGGGGTATGATATCTATATCTATCATACTGATCTTTTATGTTCATATGATGATAGACCCAATTTTATCTCGTCAATTCGTTTTGTTGAAGTTTATGTGACGCCGTTAGGCTGCCGAATTTTCATAAGACATATCTTATTTTTGTCCTCCTTTCATGTTCTTAATTTCATATGTTATATCATTAAAAATTCATTAACATGTGATTAAATCCTTTTTATTCTGTCCCTACACTGTTTTATGGGTCATTTACGAATGTTTGACCTATGTCCCCTCTCTTTTCAATGTTCTCTAGAACCCTGAAACATAGCCGTTACGCTGCGGAATTTCCCTCTCAAAATGTCTCTCTCTTTTTCTGAAGATTTTTTATTTTATTAATTTAATACTAAAATCCCCCTCTTATATAGGGGTATTCACATATATACCATGTTTTTCTATTTTATATTCTGGGATTTACATACATGAGACCCGCTCTCGCTTTCTGTGGGTTTAAAGTGACACAAAGATCATGTCTTTAACAAAGATTTTAAACGTTATGATTATGTAATGAATCCCATTATATTTTTTCTATATGGGTTGTTTATGAAATGATTGATGATGACATATGGGGCTCACATGATAATAAAGACATGTCAAGGGTGTGACCTGATAGCGCTCTAATGTATTGGGTAAAGACTTAATCTCTAGAGATGACTATTTTTAACGACGCCTTGGTGAATAACCTTGTTAATTTTTAATGAAACCTTGGGGATGGACCTTGGTGAAACAGAAATGATTGTCAATATTAAATTTTGTAGCCACATCTTCAAGTTATGAAAAATTTTAGTTTTATTGTGATATGCCTCATGATTTTATTCTGATGGCTTAATTTTTTTTCATGACGTTATTGATGTATCTCAAGTTCACAGGTTAAATGTTTCCCTTGTTTCCCTTATCGGGTCTTCTGCTCACCATTTCTTTTGATGTATGTCCCCAGGTTATGAGATGCAGTAATGAACCTTGGATGAACATGAGGAGAAGCCTTTCAAGTGTTTAAGAAGAATGTTTTATGGTTTCATGTTTTAAGTTCCTGGTTTCTAGGACACTAAACCTTAAAGATCCTCAGTTTTGTAAAATGTAATGAAAGTTTATGTGATAAAAAGGCGGGATGCTATATATATTTCCCTCCAATTCAATGGTAATGGTATATTTCTCATGATATATTGATGGGAAACAAGTCTATGGTCTTGATCTACTAGGGGTATATGGTGAATCCAAATCCATTATTGGATGAATGTGAAACCCAATCCACAATGGGGAGATGGGGAAATATGATCCCTTATTAAGAAAGGAATGTGACTAGGGAGTGTGGTGTATCCCAACGAGTAAGTGTAGTCCCCATAAAGTGAACTGATATGTTTTGGCAATGCATAATGAAATATAGGGAAAGACATTAAATTTTAATTTTTACTCCACAACTCCATTTCATATTCCTATGTTATTATCACATGGATTATCCTCTTTATTCCCTCAAAATTACTATCTTATGAACTATCAATATTTGTGCCCCGAATCATGTAAATGATCTTTTATATGTAGGGTATGATATTATAATTTTATTATCATGTTAACATACCCTTATTCCCGATATTATGGATTAATATATCCCTTATTTATCTATACTATTTATCTCATCTCACCCATTTTTTATGTTTTATTTCCCCGGTTAATGAATATATGTATTTTGTACAATGTTTCTAAGAAGGTTTCTAGTGATGGGGATCCTAGTGGTATATAACGTGGCTCAAATATGAACTGATGTTTATGTTTCCATGTTTCTTAATTCACTAAACTAATATAGTATTTTGAAATCTATTTGTGTGAGGTACTATGTATTACTAAAAAATTATGCAATGTTATTCTATGTTAAGAGAGGGTCACTATATAGTAAGAGAAAAAAAGGGAAATATGTATTCATAACACATGAATAAGGGTATGCGAATTTTATAATAACAAATAAAAATCATACCATACATATCAAAGATCAAAATCCTGAGTCATGGTTTAATGAGGGGTATTTCGGAAGACACAAATCATGGGGAAGTTATAGATAATGATCTTTGCGGGCATAAAATTGACATAATACTTGGATTTTTTTGAATGTACATCTCTGTAGAAAATAATTTCGTTAGTAATCAAGGATAATTTCCAAAATTATCATTGTGAGATGAGATCACTCCCCAAACCATCATATTATAAATGGATCACTCCAATGACTATCATAGTCAAAAGAGACACTTATATAACTAGGTTCACTCCCCATTATATCACTATTTATATCATGAGATATCAATATTTTCCAAATTAATTTTATGGAGATATTGGTTCCATATTTTGCATAATTAAAATTATATAAATGTGTGAAAAAATATCATAAACATTAATTAAATAAAAACTAATTAATATAAATATGCTTCATAAACGTTTCCCCATATAATAACCAATGAAAATAAATATATTTATTAAAAATATCAAAATATCATAACATGTTGAAAAGAAATTGGTTTCATAATAATTTAATAAAAAAAATTTCATAGCATAACCAATGTAAATGAAACCAATTTAGTATGAATTTTATCTGGGTATAACCTATGAAAGAGAAATAGGTCTTTTAGCCCTACAATGATCATAAATATAAACCTTTCAGAGAAACAATATTAATGGTGTCCTGGGATCGTATACCAAATAAATTATAATTTAAATTAATTTATTTCATCTTATATAGAAAATTATTTTGAAAGATTATATAAAATATTTCATTTTGAAAATATAAATTCCACCATGAAATCCAACATTTAAAACATAAAACATTTTCGAAATAAAATTTATTGAAAATAACAATATAAATATTTAAAGGTGGATTTAATAATTATTTAAAATATTTATTGTGGAAAGTGTATTTTTTTTGGAAAACACATTTCAATATATAAATCATTTTCATAATCATATTATTTTAAAATAAAATGTTAACATTCTTCAGCAAAAATTCATCAATGCTTCCCCTTGGTATGTTTTGGGTGTGATTGTGTTTGTTGAAAAATCCAAATGATCACGAATGAAATTGGTTGGTGTATGTTGAAGACATTTTTTAAAGTGAATTTGTTTCCTATTGTTTTCCAAATTTTGAGGCATCAAAATCGAGAGTTTGATGTTCAAAAAGAGAGGATTTATTCATAGGATTGAATGGTATGAAGAACACTAATGTATATTGTAAAAGGATGAGAACCACAAAAAATAATTTAGGGGTTGTGTACCATGTTCCAGTAATGGTACACATAGAGGTGGTAAAGGTACATCAGAGTGGTTCACGATACCACACATGGTTCACGGTTGAAGCTGATGTGGTTAAAAGATGTTGTGTACTGTTATAGTAGATTGACCCTGCATGAGGAAAGGTAGAACACAGACTGTGTATGAAAAATGGTTCATGGGTGGATTACGGTTTTTGGAAAAAAAATATTCGGTTTGCTGTAGAGGCTGGATTGAAGGTGATGCAGTTCGCGGGTGGCTTGCAGTTTACGTGTAAGATAATCCATCAAATGTTTTTGCAGATAACAATATCAAACAAAGGACGCTTTATAAGGAATAAGAACAATAGGTTCACAATAGTAGTTCATGGATAGAGGGTTTTTCACCAAGGAGGTATGTGGAGTCGGTACACAGAGGTGGTACACAACAGCGAAGGAAGAGGTAGTTTGCAGATAGATGTGGTTCACTGAAGAGGTATGAGTACATAGAGCAAATGGTTCACATACATTTCCAGGTACAATGTACGTGGATGAGGCATGTGGTTTTCAAATCACACAAGGAATCTTATGAATGCTTTAAATATGTTGGTGAAAGTATTTTTTGCTATCAAAAAGTACCCAGGAAGGTGGAATTCATCTATGGGTGAAAAATGAACTTCAACAGAGAATCTACCTATAGTTTAGGATATATAAATTCATAAAAATGAAGGGACCTACATGTTAGTAAACTATGATTGACCTACAAAGCCATAAAATGTTGGTGTATTTTTTTTTCAAGAGTCGTGAGCGAAGGAAGAAGAAGACAATGAACCTTTCCCCCAATATTGATCCAGGGAAAGAGGCATAGAGAGTGACACTTGGGGATGCTATGAGCCAACCTCAAACCTTGTAAAAGTAGTGGGCCTGGGAAAATATGATCAAGATAAAACATTGTAGTAATTATTGGTCAGGAGCCTTAGTGAATTTGGTGCATCATCACATTATCATTGTATTCTTTTTAGGCATTTCTGAATGAGGGTGAACAAAGTAAAAAATCATTGTTTCATGTGCATGATTCCATATCTATTCATATATTTCTATAGGAGGAAGAAAGAATTATGTTTTTTTCTAACAACAAAACAATATACCAATAGTAGAATGTTTTAATCTTTTATACCATGATTCACTCCCACTCTAAGGGTATTCGACCTATTTGAACCAACAAAACATATAATAAAATGTTTAAATGTCATTTAAAACATTTCATGATTAAAATATCGATTCTATATTAGAAACAATTATTTTAAAAATTATAAATTCATAAATTGTTGTGAAACTATTTTTTTTAAAATATTATTATAAAAAATATAATGGAATCTTTGTTGAAAATAATTTTCAATAAATTAATAAATTTCCATTCGTGTTGTAAAAGATAACATAATGATTCCCTACAAATGTTCAAAAACTGCCAAACCGGAATTGTCTTGAAAATCGAATGGATTTTATTTCAAATAAATTATATAAATTAAAACATGAAAAAAAGTCCTTAAAAAATAATTTGGTGAATGGTAAAAATATTTTTTTAAAACAATTTTATAATAAAATTGTTTTCCAAAAAAATGTTTTTTTCGATCGAAGATAGAAATAAAGTTAATTTTTCTTTAATAAGTTTTTTTAAATCTTGGGTACATAAAAAGGAAAATGATGATAATAAATTTACTATATAGAAATAAATATATGAGAATATGTGACATGAGTTAATTGTTAGTTAAAACATATGATTTCATCATTGGAAGAAAAATCCGGAGAAATACCATCAAACGATGATATTGTAACATAAAACCATTCTCACCTCCATAACATTGAATCATAGTCCTTCTGAAATAATAAATTTAAAAAAACAAAAAAATACATTTATAATAAATATATTCATGATATTACATGTTAAAAATGTTGTATATACATCTAATAAATGAAAACAGGTTCATAACATAATTTATGTCTCCAAGAAAGAAAATTGAGACCAAATTCATTTATAGTTTTGGCTAATTTTGAACCATAAACCACATGAAATCAAGATCAAAAGATGGATTTCTAAATCTCATTAAAATTTAGTGGAACAATCAGAAAATAAATTTATCTCAGGTATATACACCGCATCAAATAAATTGGTTGTTAATATGCCATGTTTCACATAGATTTAAAATGTGACATAGAAATCCCTTATCATATGTCTTGACATCCATCGTACATGTTATAAATTTTTATATAATAACATTAATATTATTATAAATGTATTAAATAACAAGACTTATATATATTTACCATAATATATACTATTTTATTATGACATTTTATACTCATTTGTTAATAATTTCAAGTTAAAGATGTGTTTTGGGTAATAAGAGCCTTGTTATTTCTCATTTTTTTATTTTTTATTTTTGGTAATATAACATTGATCGTGGTTAAATCATATCCATAATGTCCTAAATATTATATATTTTTAGTATATATGTATTTATATTAATCTATAAAAGTTAGAGATATAAAATGATATACATTATTCATAGAGACGATAGGTATTAATTACGAATGAATGTTGTTTGCATTTTATAAATTGGAGAAATGAAATAAAGGTAAATAATATATTGAATTTATAGAATCATTGTTATTTTAATATATATAACACGTTTTTGGCACTAGAAAACACATCCATGTAATTCACCTAATATGGATGAAAATTATATCGTAGCGTACTTTGTTTCGGAAGGTTCAATTTTACTAGTTGTGGAGCAATAATGATGTTATGGATTAGATGTTATGGTTGTTCGATGTCAAGCTACTAGAAATGGCCATCCATGAATGTTTCAGGGAAAACTATTGGTTTTCATGAAAAAATGGAATCTTTCATGTAAAAATGGAATCTTCCATGAAAAATATATTTTCACACAAAAGTGGAACATAATTTTATTGGAACCGAAATTCAAGGTTTCCCCTATAAATACAAGTGCACTCCCTTCTTCCAGAGGGCCTCGAGAGGTTTTCCACTGCTCTAATGTGATTAAGTCCACATCATACATTCCTGTGTGTAAAACCTCACAATTTGTGCGAAAAACATCACTTTTGCACATAAAGTTTCCAACATGACCAATTTTATGTGCAAAACATCATTTTTGCACACAATAGTGCCATTGTGCCCAATTTTATGGGCACTAGTGTTGCACCTGTTAAATTGAACACACACCTCCCCTGTTAGGCGCAATCATTCCCTATTGCATAAAATCCTTCCCTATTGCACACAAAACATTCATATTGCATGCAATAGTGCCACAATGCCCTATCTAACGCACACCTATGCCGCATATTGATATCATGCATGTAGCGCATCCCTCATGTGGTGCATCTAATGTGACAGGAATATTTCAAGCTGGGATGTCAAGATTTTCCATTTTGCCCTTAGGCACACCTACCTTCCACCTGTGGAATACCATGATATGAGATACTCCTCTCCGCTCCTTGAAATACATTGTGTCGATATATTCCTCTTGGTTTGATCCTCATGTCACATGTTGAGATTATCTTCATCAATTCCTCGACTACATTGAGTCGAACCATTCCTCAAGAAACTCATCCAAACCCCCATCACTTGAATCCTATGTGTGGCTGAACCAGATAGGGCCACTCTTGCGTATGTTCCAAAACCAGCGATTACTCAGTGCCTTATTCATAATAGTCCTTTCTAGATGACTATAAACTGTAGTACACACTATTCACCAAAAATAGGAAGCCTCTTACTCCAAACAAGTGATGCCTTATGCGCCATGCATAGGATTCCAATATTCATCTCTACCTGACTATAAACTGCAGTACACCCTGTGTTCTAAACATAGGATGCCACTTTCTCTAAACAAGAGATGCCTTATTCACCAAGAATAAGATGGAAATAGTCCTATATAAATGACTATAAACGGTATTATTCCCAATCATTCACTAATAGGGTGCCTCTTGTTCCAAATAAGAGAAGACGTATGTGACAATTTTATGATACCTCTTCCCATGATTATAGTGATATAATTTCAAGAGCACCAGAATCCATTCAAACATTACATAAATCCACCTCATTCTTAGTGTGTCCCAAATTCAGATCTTCATTCACTTTCATGTTTTAAGGGATTTCCTAATGCTCTAGTCCCATGCCAACTCATCTCACCTACCATCCTAGGCCGACGCGCCTGAAGACTTTGGATGACAATCTGAGTCTTGTCCGGTGTTTCGAACATGGACAATAGTTGAACCTCATTAGTTAGTCCCTATTTAAGGATAACTCTATGTTGATGCTTTATTTGGAACACTGTCAATAGTTATCCTCCATCATCACACCACCTGCACCACGTTCCAAATGTGAGGCATGTGATTCCCACTTGTCAATTATATTTGTTTAGACAGGTTCCAATTCCCATTGAGTTATCCCACTTCATCACTAGCGCATTGGTGTAGGATCCAATTATATGCCTCGACCCACTACTGGGTTGGGATGCCCTTATGGCTAGACATGATGAAGACACCTGTGTATCATCCATGTGTAATCCCCATTCACTATTTCTGCTCCTTAGAAGCAATTGGATAGCTTCATTTCATAATCCCCATTCACCATTGTTTCTATATAGAAGCACCTAAGAAGCACCTATGCTTAAACCCCAACTTCAATTTCCGCTCCTTAGTAGCACCCACGCACGCTATGGTCTATTGATTCTTCTCATATCCATGCTAACATGGACCCCTCAGCAGTTCACTCCACAACACCCCAACACGATGGCATTACTGATGCCTTCCCTTCCGCAAGGGTGGGCAGGTATCAGTAATGTATATCCTAAGGGGTTCCATGTGAACTCAGCTCGTCTGAGTTGCTGGCTATTAAACTGCCAAGCGCCATCGTCCTCAGCACAAGATGTTAAATTGTGGTCTCAGCCCATCCATCGCACTTGGGGTGTCCCACCTCCGACATTCTCCTTGATCGCTCGTCTCCACAAGGGTGAAATCTTCCTCACATGGAATGATATACACTTTGTCAGCATGCCATTTGTCCATGGGGAAAGGGAAACCATCTTTTTCTAAGACTCGTATCCTTTCTTGTGGGAGGTAGTAGCCATACTCCTTCTTTTTTCTTCTCTGCTAAAGTCCAAGAGGTGAGAGGGGTATATGGGGACTATGTTACCACATCCCTCTCCTGCTATGCTTTTCCATCACTTGGGCCTCCATCATGGAGTAAGTCCCAATCTCCATCTCCTTGGGCTACTAGCCACGTGTAAGCCCATCTTCCCTCTTTGGGCCATTATTCACCTATAAGCCCCATTCCACTTCCCACAGATACACCATTCAGGACATGGTCATCAGTTCATTGCTAGATCTTGTTTCTCAAACCGATCATGAATCACATGGGCTTAGAGTAAGCATCAACCATGACATCCCCTCTGTGAATCCTAGAGTGTATGCCCCCAAACCTCATTCCAAACAATGATGACTTCGATCCTTACCACGAAAGGGTTCGTAGGATGCATCCCTGAGTTTTAAGCCCAACAACCTGGGGTTCTGAACCCCTTCACATCGGTTCACCAAAAACCATCCCAAACAATGTGGACTTTGATCCATGCCAAGGCAGGGTATGTACGACGCCTCCCTGAGGTTCAATCCCAACAACAATTGGTTCTGACCCCCCCTTCACGTCGATTCACCAAACACCATCCCAATCTATCTGGAAGTTGATCCTTTCCATGTCAGGGTACGTAGGAAGCCTTCTTGAGGTGAAATCCCATAAACAATCAGTCCCAACCGCTTCATGTTGGTTCACCAAAACCACCCCGCACTATATAGACGTTAATCCTTACCAAGGAAAGGTACGTTGAAATCCTCTCTGAGGTTCAAGCCCATCACTCAGTTATTCTAACCCCCTTCATGCTGGTTCACCAAACACCGTCCTGAAGTACGTGGACTTTAACCCTTACTAAGGCAAGGTACATACAACACCTCCCTGAGGTTCATGCCCAACAAGCATTGGCCCTAACCACATCACGTTAGTTCACCAACAACCATTCCCAACTACATGGGACTTGATCCCTGTCTCCTAAAAAAGGGTATGTAGGAAGCCACCATGAGGTTCAACCCTGTCCACCAATAATCCATTGTGAACCCATCCAATTGTATTCCGTTTTAATCCTATCCTTTGGTAAGCTATTGTGCCCCCCACTCAACAGTAAGCCATTGAAGTCCCCAATTGACTGTAATCCGTCATCATATGAACTACATAGGTTTGATCCCTATCTCCTAAGAGGGGTACCTAAGAAGCCTCCCTCATATTCAACTCCAAACAGTGGTAAATGTTGGTGTTCCCCCGGTTGGGACCCACATCTATGGTTCATCCCTGGAGTGTCAGAACAACTCAGTATAGTAATCATGAAGAAGCCCCAACATGTCGTTAGATCATTTAACTATGTACACACCCAAATTTCATGTCCCAACCTAGTGGTTCAACTACCATCGGGTTCCATTCATATGGGTCCCCTCTTTAGGTGTCCCATTTCCCCGCAATACTACGTGGACCATGATTCACCGCTACAAGGATACATGGGAAGTCTCTTCAAGTCTCAAGACAAAATTTTTTGTCATCCTCACGTCGGTTCCATCACATTCTTCATCCAATATCAATCCTCTATCACCCATCATGATTCTCACACATCCACCACATCCCTATGGGATCATCTCGCCTCATTTTATCACTTCTCATGGAAGAAATCAGGTAACTAACCACACGTTAGCCCTAGTATCAGTATTCCCTCTTTGGATTGAACCCTCATGTTCAACATTAATAAATGTTCTGATCTATCTGATCCAACTATGCTAGCCGTTATACTCGTCGCGTACCCTGTATTAACCATGGGAAGCACTAGAAAACCTCAGTGACATGCCTAAGGAATGTAATTCCCCACATTCGATGTGGGACGCATCGGGATTCTGTATCCTCGAGAAGCCCTAAAATAAGGGGATGAAACCTATATAGGATATTGATCCAGTTTCTAGACATGCCAGTGATGTCCAACGTGAATACTCCCCTAACCCAAGGTTGCTGCCTTGGTCAGACCCCTTGGAATGTCCCAAAAGAAGCAGTGTAATTAAACGACATCCATGAAGACATTGCACATAGAAGAGATCCATGAACAACATCTTTGAATAGGAGGGATACCCAGACTAGGTGATGAGTTTCGTAGAGTAATCAAGGATAGGAGGAACCGAAATCCTATCATTCTGTTTCGATCAAGGTGAAAACATCCCTGAATAAGCGACGGATGCCTCCAACCTTTGGAATGCTGGAATGCAGGGCAACCATCAACACATCCTTAAAAGACAGAAGCATGTCCCATGGATAAAGTGTCAGAATCACATGTGTTTATTTATATATGTCTTTTTTAACATCATTGTAAGGCGTATGTGAAGAATGAATCATATCACTATGAGAGTCGGTAGTACTCCATACATAAGAACACTGCTATCATTTTACCAAATAATGGAATGTAAGAAGATATATGTTATATATTTATTCTATAATCATGATAATATCACAAATACATTATATTAACATTAAACACATCAATATATCTAGCTCTGGGAGCTATTGTTGGAAAAAAATATCGGTTCTGGACGTGGTAGTCCACCATACACATTAATATTGACTTCATAACAAATTTTCTGTAATAAAAAAATGATTTAGGTTACTAACCAAACAAAATATGTAATAACCTGAGTTTTTAAAAGACAAAACTATATTCAATAGCTTATGAAATTTAAAAAATGATTGTTTGGATATGAACATTTTAAACATTCTATTAATTTTGTTGATATAATTTGGCATAACTACATTATGATATATATATATATATTTCCTAATTATATTGATAAATTATTATTAATAATCTGTCTATATTGGAAATTCTTTTCTATTCTTGACAATATGATTTCTTCAAGAATTATTTTCTATCATTAAAAAAAGAATATCATAATTGTTTTCAAGAAACATTAGTAAGTTAATTTGATAAAATGACAACCATTTCTGATATCATCATATTAAGATTATCAAATAGTGAATTTTTGGGATTTTTGGATAATAACGATTATTTAGTGAATAGTAAAAAACCATTTTTTGTAAACCTTCCATTTATTTGAAAATAAAATTAATACAAAAGTATAATTATTCTGTTAATTTGATTAAAATGTATAATAAATATTCATTTTTTATATTAATTACAATTAAATCATGAGTATACTATATTTTTTTATAAGTATATTTTTTGGATTAAAAATGTTATTTTCTGAAAACAATTTAAAAATAGATAATTTTATAATTCATTAAAATAAACCCAAATTAGAAATGGTGTAATTGATTATTTTAAATTATATATCAGTATATAGGAATTTAAAATCATATAAAAATTACTTTTAGGTAGAGAGTTGAAGTAAAATAATCTTTTCCTTAAAAATATATATTTTTTGAATACCACCTTCTATCATGCTTGAGTGTTTTATATTTCATTAAATTATCCCCCTATGAAAATTGATTACTATAAAATTTATTAAATGTTTAGAGTCATCATAATTCATATTTAGTAATAATTAATTTTTGAGCCATTTTAATAGTAACTGTAGTAAATATTTATTTTCCAGGTGAAAATATATATATTGATTAAATGTGAAAATAATTTAACAAAGACTAGAGACAAAGTGAATCTAATATAATGACTATTTTTATTAAATTTTTTTGAATTGAATATTATATTTATTCCTTATTTATTTTATTTTATAAGTTATTAAGTAATCATTTTGAGAAAAATTATAATTTGATACAATACAAATTAAATATTATATTGTGTAAATATTATAATTTAATTAAGGTATTTATTTTATACAAATAAATAATTTTTGAATTAAATAATATTTTAAAAAAATAATACTAATAAATAATATTTATCAAATAAAAATGATCAAATGATTTTGATGATGTCAAAGGTAATTTTTATAACGGTTCGAGAATTGTTATTACTAAAAAACCAATTAATTTTTTTTAAAAATGTATATTTTATTTTAAAATTAAAAATTCACATATTCAGAAAATTATTTACATAAATTGAATATTAATTTTTGAATAAGAATGTCGAAATTATCCTACAATATATTTTTAATTTTTTTTTGAGATAATCAATTTTTTGGGAAACAGTTAAATATCGTATAAATTGACATTAGGTTTTATAAAATCATAATAAACATTGGTGATGAAATAATTAGAATAAATTTCATAAAAGACCAAATAAATATTTCAACCATTAAATAATTATATTTTTATTTAATTTTTTTTTATTTTTTAAATCCATTATGAATCCTCCAAAACCAATAATATATTTTAATTTTTTAAAATTATTTCTTTAAGAGTGCGACTCACCTCCACATAAGAAAGGGAATTATTTTAAAAATTACGGCCATTCGAATTATAAAATAATAAAATCCACACCCATTTGGTAGAATGAATAGGAAAAATGAGTTGGTTTGTGTATTTTGGATATTTTATTATGTATAGTCCAAAACCTAAATAATAAAGAAATCCCCCACATTTCCTATATAAACACAAACAATATCCCATTTATATTCACAATAACTCCATGGAGAACGTCCATAATATTCCCTCTACTGTCTAGAGTCATCTCAAGGATCCCCAAAGCTCTAAAAATTCCACTCATAAGCTTTGTAAATCACACAATCGTGTAAGGGATCTTCACGTTCCTCTTCTCTTATCAAATTCAAGAAGATTCATGGAAATTAGTTCTTTTAATTTCAATTGCTTATATTTTCATTCATTTATAATAATTATTGTAGTAACCAATTGATATCATTTGAATTGGGTGTCATTTATCTGCTCCCATTTGGACACATAAATAAGTACTTACTAAGCTGAAAGTTCACATGGAATCCTAACCTTCCTCTACTTCTATAAAATTGAAGCACCTTCTTCAAAATTAGTTCTTTTAATTTTGATTGGTTATATTGTCATTATTTTATAATAATTACCATATTATCCAATTGATGTTATTTTAATGGTGTATTATTTATCCTCCATCATTTGGACCCTTACTTGTGTCGTCACTATGACGAAATTCTATAAGGGATCCTCGCATTCTCTTCTTTATTCTAGTTTCATTATGAATATATGAATTCTATTTACATTTAACATATTTTATACTAGTAATTAAATATTCCTATTACTTCCCATTTGATATCCAAATGATGGGTGACTCTTTTCCCTATCATCGACCATTTTTATGATTTTTCAGTAATGCCATTATGATTCCAAAGTTTCAATTTGAATTTTCATGATAAAAACATAGTGTAGTGAATTAAAAGTCCATTTTTTATATCACAGGTATACACCATTAGTAATAAATTAATATTTATTTTGGGCTTAAATGTACAAATTACACATTAATTAATTGTGAAGAAAAGCTATGATGATGATAAAATTCTTTTTTTATTATCTATGTGGAACATTTTAGCATGAGAATGAAATGAATATGATCAGTGTTCCTAGATATAATTATAATGCATCGGTTAATTTTTAGAATCATTCTACATCATATTGGAACATGGAGTGATTCTAATTACTTTATGGTACATTTTCCACCATGATGTCTTGGTGGGTTTAGCCATGACCTTTGTTTATGATTCTATGTTTTAAGTTGTTTCTACCCTTCCCATGTTATTATTATCATGTTAAATCATGCCCTATTATTCATGTTCCCTTTATTTACCTTTGATATGACTATTGAATAAAATTTACAGCCTTCTTCATGTAATTACTTATTTATTTCCTTACTAGAATTTCTATGTCACCCCTCTATAATGATTTTTTCCAGGATATCCAATTCAATTTTAAAAGACATTGAATTTTAAAAGCATGTTAAGGAAGCTTTAATAATGATGATGTATCCCATGTTTAAGATGTTATTCAACATACCTAATTCTTAAATTTATTATAAATCTATATCTTTTCGGTTTTAAGTGTAACTATATGATACAAATATATTATTAATGTGAAATAAAGTGAAGGTTAGTTATAGTTGGTATCAGAGTGAACATTTAGTTAATTTTGGGATTAGGCTTAGAGAACTATAGAGAATGTCTTAGGGATAAGGCTAAGGTTAAGAAAACATCCCTAAATTATGATAATTTTATATTAAATGGATTATGAATAAAATACATCCCCCTCTGGATGCTACAAGTTGATGTGGTTCTGGAACATATATACATAGGGGTAATAAATCTGATAAGGTGTCTCAGTCCTAACTCAGGGTTACCAAGTAAATGACAATGGGCCATATTACGATCCTAGTATGACACACCTGGGAAAAAATGCATTCGTTAATTAATAATCCTATTATAAACCACCAATGAAGTAAAAAAAATTCCCATATATGTCTATGTTTTCAAATAGATAACGAATAAGATAGATTTAATCCTAGAAATTCTTAATTTAGGGTATAAATTTCATTTAGAAGTTATTCCTTTAATGTTATTGGTTTGCCATTTATGTTTTTAATAGTTTATAATTAATGATCCCTAATTTTCATTTTATTTTATATAATGGAGGGAAATATATAGAACCCATTTAAAAACCAATATGATGGGAAATCGGTTGACTGTCCCAATGCGATGCTTAACATGGTGGGAGATCATGTAGGACGTCATGTGGTTTTTTCCAAACCAGCTATCATAAAATAACAATTAATAACGAGTACTTTGTTGAATTCCCAAATACCTCAAGTAAGAAGAATATTATATGTAAAGGAATTTCAATTGGTAAGAAATATAAGGGAATGAAAAATCAATTTAATTTTTACAATAAGTGTGGAAAGGGGATCAAAGGGAAATTCCCCAAAGGAACTCTATGTTTTTTTCTATGTGTGAAGATAGGGTATAATTCTTCCAAGTTCCATGAGAAAGTGGATAATGTGATGTATGGAAATAATGCTCAATCTAATGTACCTTATACTATTATATGTTACAAATTTGATGAAGTTTGTCATTTTCCACAAAAATGCTCTATTCTAAAGTTCTATACGCATTATGGGCATAAAAAATCTCCTAGATCAAGGGAACAAGGAATTTCCTATGCTAAGATGGATCATGATGACTAAAGTACATGTAGTGTATTAGATTTTATAATTCAATTCATTCCTTATTTATATTGTTTGACATTTTAAAAGAAAATAATGACACCACCCAAGATGATTTGACCAAAGAACATATAATATTATTTATAAGATATTAATGTTTAAGGGAATGTTCTTATTTAAAATATTATGTATTCTATTTTGGTATAATTTTATGTTAACCTAGTTTTATAATGGATTGAATTTTGTAATGAAAATAAAAATTATCAAAAAAAGGAACTCACCCTATATACCAAGAGTCATCAATTGATTATATAAAAGTCCAAGGAAGAGGATTATAAAACATTATTAAAGACATTACTGCACTATAAAGAAGTGTATCAATATTAATTTTTTTCGACTAAAGAAGGGCGTATTATATAAAAATCATTGAACTGTAATGATTAATGTGTTTTTGTAGGGGTACTTGGAGTAATTCTATAGATGGATTATATTAAAAAAATTCTAGATATAAGAATCATTAAAAATATATAGATTATTCCATAGTTTTTCTTTTTCATAAGTGACTTGAAATTTACATTTTATGGTATATATAATATATAAAATTGATGCACTGATAAAGTGATATTTCAAATGAAAAAATATTGGGGGATTGAAAACCCTTTAAAATTGATTGATTTTGGAAATAACATAAAGAGTCTTGGGTTAGTATGTCTATGGATAATATTACATTTAAAATTATTGATACTACATTTTACGATTTATATGATTTATGTTTATATTAAATTTTTTAAATATATTACTAGATAAAAAAATTTTGATTTTGAGGTTATTAATTATAATCAAGGTGATTTTTTTTGTTAAGGTATATATATACCCATTAGATTTATCCTAGATGAATGATATTATGATTGTTGACGTCAAATATGAAGGGTATAAGACCAATATTGGGGATAAAATACTCTTATATTGAGGGGATTTGTGATAATTGTTGTTATTTATTTAAATAATGGTATCTATTAAACCATTGGGAATATTTTTTTTAAATTTTGGATATTTATATTTTAAGGTATTAGAATAAATTACACTAATAATATTGAATTTATTAAAATATAGAAATAATATATTTTAATTCCATTGTGTATTACGTGATTCATTATATGATTATAGTGTTGTAGGGTTTGAAAGAAATTCATCTCGAGTTCACATTGTTAGATGAAAATGATGAGATTGTAGTTGAAATTAATTATAGTTTTCATGAAGGTATATTTCTATATATACATAGTCTATATGATAACATAACTCCTAAACTGTATGAAAATAATATTGAAAAAACATATTTTCAAATTATGATTATTTCTGATAAATTGATTTTAATTTTATCTACCACATATTTATGGTATTGTGGTTATTGATATTCTCTCTAACATGATTTCCATCACCCACAACCCGTTCTATGTTGTTATTTTTCTCTTCAATTTTCATGTTTTCACATCCCACTAATGTTCTCCAACTTGGAAACCTAGTGATGTGATGAACTTCATATGTCCCTTTCTCACTATTCAAGGGGATTTTTTGTTAACCATTTTTACAATTTGGGTTTTAAATTAAAACATTTTAATGTGTAAAAACATTTATTACAGATTACAAGAATAAATTGTGAGTAATTATATTATTAAAGGGGGAATAATGTAAAATCCCATGTTTTTAAAATAGAAAACTATGTTCAAATGCGTATTCAATAAAAACATTGATTGTTTGAAAATGACCATTTTTGAACTTCTATTAATTTTTTGGATATCCGTAGTATTAAATAATTTATGAGATATATTTATGTCCTAAATATGTTGAAATTTTTTGAGTAAATAATCAATAAATTATGTAATGTATTTTTATTCATTAATTTATAATTTCATGAAAATTATTTTTGTGTATTTTTTAACATAATATTATAATTTTATACTAGAATATTTAGCGATTAAATTTAATAAAATGATCCCAATTTATGATATCATCATATCAATATTATCAAATAGTGAAATTTTGGGTTTTTTGGAAAATATTGCTTTTTTCAGTGAATAGAGAAAAGTAATGTTTTTTTGTAAAATTATCATTTCATAAGTAAATAAATTAACATTAAAGTATAATTATTATTCTAAATATATTTAAAGGTATAATAAATAATCATTATTTAAATTAATTACATTTAAATCATATTTATACTAGATTGTTTTATAAGTTTATTTTTTTGGGTTAAAAAAATTTGAATAATTTTTTAAAATGCATAATATTCATATTATTTAAAATAAACCTTAATTAAAAATGTTATAAATTATATATTAATATTATATATCAGTATTTATTAATTGATATTCATACATTAAATATTTCTAGTTATAGACTTATTGTAAAACCATAATTTCCATAAAAATGAATTTTTTGGAAAAATACTTTCCATCATGATTGAGGGTTTTATATTAAATAATATTCTTCCACCTATGAAAATTTATTAATATAAAGTATATTTCATATTTTTAATCATCATAATTAATATTAGGCAATAATGAATACTTAATTTTTCATCAACAGGAACAATAATAGTAATAAAAATTTATTTCCAGAGTGAAAGAAAACTGTATTGATTATGGGTAAGAATAATTTTACAAGGACTAGAAACAAAATAACCCTCATATTGTTAATATTTATATTTAATTTTCATTTCAATGATTATTAAATTTAATTTTTTTTCTTCTTTTAATTTTTAAATGATAATGTAATGAGTTTTATTAAAATAATATTTTGATACAATAAAACCCAAAGATTACTTTTTTTAAAATTATAATTCAATTAAGAAAAATACTTTGAAGAATTAATTAATTTTTGAATTAAATAAAATTTTCATTAAATATATTCATTAGATATTTTTTATCAAATATAAATGATCATATAAAATATATGATGTCAAATGTAATCTTTATATGATTTTGAAAACTATTATTGTCAAAATAATATGGCATTTCTCAATAAATGCCAAATTTATTTAAAAATTTAAAATTCATATATTTTGAACAATATTTAGATAAAATGAATATTAATTTTGGAATCATAATTTCAAAAATATACATTGGTGAGATTTTCCAAAAAAAATTATGACATAGGATTTTTGGGGTAAAATTAAATATCCTATAAATATATATTGTGTTTTATGACATCAGAATGACCCAAAAGTGCTGTAATAATTACTATAAATGGTATCCACGAAATAGATAAATTGGTCCCATTTAAAATAAAGAGATTTTAATTGTAATTTTTATATTTTTTAAATCCATTATGAATCCTCTAAAACCTTAGATATATATTTAGGTTTGAACATCATTTCATTAGGAGTGTAACTCACATCCACATAAGAAAGGGAATTATTTTAATAATTTTGTCCCTCATAAATATAAAATAATAACAACAATTCCCATTTTTCATAAATAATTGGGAAAACATTGGAATGGTTTGTGGTTTTGGATATTTTATTTTGCAGAGAACAAAAGAAAAATAATAAATAAACCACCCTCATTTCCTATATAAACCCACAAAAGTTAACATTTATCATCAGTAAAAATCCTTAGATCATGTAAATAATCTTCCCTACACTCTCTAGAGTCCATTAATGTATCCCAAATCACTCTAAAATCCCTTCCCATGATGTGCGAGTCACACACTCAAGTTAGGGATCCTCACATTCCTCTCCTCCTTTCAAATTCAAGAACGTTTGTTGAAATTAGTTCTTTTAATTAGAAATTATTATATTGTAATTAATTAATAAAAATTACCTTACTATAAAATATATTGTATTTAAATGGGGGATCATTTATAATCTCTCATTTATAACCTTACTTTTGTCATTATTATGCTGAAATTCCATATGATATCCTCACCTTCCTCTCCTCCTATCAAATTTAACCACCTTATTTGATATTAGTTTTTTCAAAATTGTAGTTTTTTATATTTTAATTCATTTAAAATCACAATCTTACTATAAAATATATGTTATATTAATGGGGTGTCAATTATACACCTTTATTTGTAACCTTAACTATGTTGTTACTATGCTGAAATTCCTCAAGGGATCCTCACCTTAGTCTCCTCATTTCAAATTCATGAACCTTCATCAAAATTATTTCATTTAATACATATAGGATATATTTTTATTAATTTATATTCAATAAAATAATTTCAAATTTATTTTATTTTAATGGTTGATTAATTATCCTCCCTCATTTTTACACTTACCCAAGCTATGACTAGGCCAAAATTATATAATGGATCCTCTCCTTCTCTTGTTTACTGTAATGTCTTTATGAACATATGAATTATATTTCCATTTCATTAAATTATAACATGTATTTACATGTAACTATTAATTCCCACATGATTTCAAAAATATGACATATACCTTGTCCTCTAATCAACAATTTTAATGAATTTTTATGTAATTTCGTTACGCTAGAGAATGTTCATTGTGGTTTTACATGCGAAAACAGGAGTGTTGTGAATACCGTACCCATTTTTTCAATAAAGGGTATTCACCCATTTGAAAATATAATTATTTATTATTGACATACATATATGTATTCCTCATTCCTTATCATGGAATAAATTTTCACAATAAATTAGTTCATTTTGTATGATATATGTGGAAAACATTAGAATGAGAATGAAATGAATATGATTAGTGCACCCCGATATTGCTCCATTTTGTTGGGAGTTTTTTAGTATCATGATACGACACATTAGGACATGAAGTGAGCATGAATCCTTTAGGGTACTTTGTCCACCATGATGTATTGGCGGGTTTAGCCTTGACCAATATATATTATTCAGTGTTTGATGTTATTTCCACGTATCCAATGTTATTATTATCATGATATATCATGACTTATTTTTAATTTTTATTTAATTCTCCATTAATATGATATTTTACTAAAATTTAATAACTTATTCATTTTTGGAATTTTTTATTCACTTACAAGTCTTTATTGCTCACATTTTCTAATGTTTTTCCCTAGAATACCTCATATAATTTAAAAAGCCATATAATTCTTGAAAATTTTAATGTTATTTTAAAAAATTTTATGTGTCCCATGTTTAATATGCTATTCCATGTATCTAATTCCCAATGACACTAGACTTATCGATCTTTTGGGTTTCATTAAGTGTACATTTAAGTTATAAATCAAGTATTAATTTGAAATAAATAACAGTTTTTTATACAATAACATCTCAGTAATTGTTATATAATGTGTATATTATATATGTATGATTTAACAATAATTTATGGATTTTATGGAAGAAATAAAATAACCAATTGGTCTAGGATGCTACCTCTTCTTTTGAAACCATCATTTTTTGTACTAAAAGGCCTCATAGATTGTATTTTGAAGTAAAATAAGGATTTCACAATGATGGTAGGGACATAATGAATTTATTTTGGTAGGTACTATCTTTTAAAAAGTGTTTTAGGTGTGGGGAAGAGAGAATAAGTGGTGTACATTTGTAGGTGAGGTGAGTGGCACCCTTGTAATTTATGAAAAGAAAAACATGTAACCAGGTTTTTCACATTCCTAAAGGATCGATAATGGGACATTATGAAGAATTATAGTTTATAACTTCTAAATATGGATATGAAATTGGATTTTAAAATGTTTCTATGTTATTTTACCTCTTATATTTTTAGTTAAAACCTTGGTGAACCTATTTCCACGTTATCCACAATAATTAATAATTACATTTATTACTATAAAATATTTTTTAAAAAATAAGTTGAAATTATTTTAAATTCTAAAATTTTATTATTAAAAAAATATAATCATTTTTCGAAAATCAATTAAAAAAACTGGCAATAATTAATTTAAAATTAATCCTGTAGACATGATGACAATGTGGGTTTTCAAAGAGAAATGTTAAAAATGTTGAAATAGTGGTTATATCAAAATTAAATATTAAATTGGATAAAAGGATAAAATTTTTATTAATAGTTATATTATTTAACTAATTTTACTTTTAATAACATCTTATAACATTTTTGATATTTTTAAAGGCTTTAAAAAATAACCATTCTTAATAAAAAGATGTATTTTTCAGTATTCATCCAAAAGTTTATGTTTCCAAGAACTTATCAAGACAAAAATGTAAAATAAAATTGAAATAATTATTTCAAAATCCATGTTAACATTTACAATTAAATATTATAATAGTTTCAAAATATTATTTTAATATAGGTGTGGAAAATCTGAAAAAAATATTTTTAGAAATTTTTTATTGATTATATTGGACTTATTCATATATATTATGTAAGAAAAAAACGTTATTGATGTTAATAATTTTATTAATTATATTATATATAAATTTAATTAAAATCATTCACCAAAACTAATTTTTTTAGTTTATTTAGGTAAAATGTGTTTGTACGCATGAAAAATAGTTTTTCAAAAAAAGATTTCCTTTATTTTAAAATATTATTTTTTTCATTTATAATTTTTTTCACCTTGTAAATATCATTATATACATGTTTAATCCATATATTTATATCAATTAGTTAATCCTATTCATACCCACTCTTCCAATTTCAAGGTGATAACTATCACATTAAATAATATTATTTCAATAGTATGCCACCTTTCATTCAAACTCAGCATCATGTGTAACATAAAATACACAAATTGTTTCATGAAATAGATTATAAAATCACAGTTGAGTGTAATTAAAATATAAAATATATATAATTATTTTGAAAAAAATATTTCACTAAATTTTGGGGTGATATATCTATGTAGTCTATTAATATCACCTACAGTAATGGATTTCATATATTCCATAGAAATTGATTTTATATATGGTTGGATGATTGGTTCCATATATTCTTTCAATTACCTTGGAAGTATGTGATATCTATATGAAGGGTTTTGATGAAACCCAAAGTGTTGTGTGGTATTATTTCAATTAGGAAAATAAATGTTAGAAATGAAAAGATAAACCAGGTGATGGATTAGAGTACCCACCAATTATGGAAGAAGTGATGATTCACATGGTTTGGGTGAATCTGTTGTTACGTACGTGAGTGATGGATATTTGGTAAATTTGATTGAAGAAACTAGTGCGTACAAATTGGGAAAATAGGAAAATTCATTTAGTTTCCCTTGAATAACATGCTTGAATGATTCAAGTTGTAATCCAATATATAAAACAATACTATTTATAACCAAAACTACAAAGACAATTCTAAAAAATATTATATTTAATGATTCCAACCATGTTTGTAAAAGTGTAAAATGTCGAAATAGATGGCCACAATAATCAACTTGAAGGAGCAACGGTTTTTAGTTTGAAAAACTATATGAATATGAGATTGATGTTCTATTACCATGGATAATCCATTCAAATATTATCATTAATGAAGGATGCAATAATTAGTGAATATAAAAACTTCGATGTAAGATGATTTAAATTAGTAGTGATGAAGTAAAAAAATTTATATTGGTTTAATAAAATTGGTGAGATTCATATTCTTTTAAACATCACGGGAATCATTTTGGAGTTTTTGATATGTTTCATAAATTCAAAATGTCGTTTGAAGTGTTTTTAGAGGATGAGATCAAATAGAGATGATCTTTAGGTTCCCTTAAATGAAATTAAACATGTTTAGATATTATAGGTTCAACATATGTGAATTCTAGAAACATAGAAAATTTAGACACCAAAATTCTAAACGTATGTGAATTTTTGCATACATGAATAGGAAAGTACGAGAGTTAAAGTCATCGCCAAATGAACCCTATATACGGTTTATATATCTAAACTATGCTACATATTATAATTTAGTAACCACATACCTAAATTAACTTCCACATATATGAATATAATGAACTAATGGAATACTGTGAATTTGACAAACAAATGAAAATATAGAAAATATAATTGAGTTTTATCCCTTTTAAGATAATTAGACATGTGGACAAGTCTACATATTTGAGGTTGAAATTTATGTAACTACATTTATCATACTTAATGGATGAAATATATAGAATATATGAGTTGATGATTGTAACATCCCTTCTATCCTGATTGTCTTGAGTCAAGGACGGATTGCTACTAATCCTTAAGAAACAACCTCAATTTACCAATGGATGGAAATAAATTCTAAGGGATTTAACACAATAGGGGGATGATTTTAACTTTGAAAAATAAAATAAACCCACATAAACTATTATAAGAAATAAAACCTAAATGATATATGAATTAAATGTAATAAAACTCAATGTAATACCATTCATATCAAAACAAATCTACAAAAAAGCACTACAATAGAATAAAACTGACATTAAAGAAAACAAACATAAAATAGAACAAAAAAATTCAAGGACTCCAAAAAAATAACTCCAAGATCCAACTCTAACTCTATTCTCCAGTATCATAAAGAACCACTAAATAAACGTGACACATTTCCTTTACCTATATCCTAATAGGAAATATATACAAAATAACCAACGTTCTAAAGTAGGGATGAGTAATGAAACTCAGTAGGCTTTCCCCAAATGACCTCCCTACTCATTCCACATAGATAGAAAAAGTTAACACATTTATATAAAATAATTTATATAAAAAAAATTATAAACTATTTATATCGAAATATAAAACAATTTCCTTACCAAAATAGTTTTCTCTAAAAAACCAATTACCATGCAAAAACAAACCATGTAATTTATCAATTTCTCAATCTTATCTTAGAATAAACCATTCTATTTCACATAACCCGCCACACACAAACTCAATCACATAATATTGGTGTTTACCATTGATGGTGGAACATCACATCTATAAGAATTCTCTTTGATGGTGGAAATTCACGACCATTGTCCATCCCATTCAACTAACACTTAACAATTTAATTTAACCATATTCCAAAACCATATTCTCAAAATGAATTTGTATAAAAATTATCCTATTAATGAAAACATTTTTCTATTAATTATAACCAAACAAACAAATTAAAATCAACAATTAAATTTAATGTTACCAAAATCAAAATTTCTAAAAATCCAAATTTTCACAATTCGATAAGTATATAACAATGATGGTTTCATTAAATAATTACCCAAAAAATTAATGATAAATTTCATGAAAAGAAATCAATTCCAATGTAACTTTTCATTTTCTAATAAGATTAGTCGAGAGTGAGCCAACTACCTCGAGAATTATGGTGAAAATAATGAATGACATGAATACACCCACAAAACCTGGTTGAATCCCCAAAAACATTCTTTAGATATCTACCCTTAACATCAAAATAGCCACATCTCATTATTATTGGAATGAATATATATATATATATATCCACATCATACTAGAAATAAGAATCTGAGAGAGTGGAGGAATGTATACCTAAGATAAACTACGAAAGAATACCATAAACAAAGTCATACAATGGGAATTGAGATTCAACGCATCAATAAAATCTTTTAGATCATTCCATGTTCAATTGGGAAGGATTAAAAATCAATTGTGAAGAATAAATCTTGAGTAAGGGCTGAAATGGGGGAAAATCCTATAGGTGAAAATGATTGAAATCCGTTTTTTAATATCTAACTTTTAGGTCAGGCATGATTAGTTTCACAGTCAAGAAAACTGTGGCAAACAATGAACCAACCTCTTCCCAAAGGATCAACTCAAATAGTTAAACCAAATTTTTAGATAAACCATATTATAATCTTGTAAAAACTATATATCCCACATTTGACGATTTTCCTAGGAGGTCACATAGTTTGGAAAAATCATGTCCCTAATCATGCACCTACCTAGATGCCTCTATTTCACCTATCAATATTTCATATATGATTTTTATGGTGTTCACTAACAATAAACCAAACGTAAAGCTTTAGAAAATCCCAAAACATTCAAAATATCTTTTAAACCCTCAGAAAATTCACCCAAACTTCTTATATAAGTAAAAATAATAAACAAAGGTTTATATTCATGAAACTGGGGGTGCTATATTATCCCCACCGTTAGTCATTCTATCCACAGAAACTAAAAAATAATCATTTCTTTGTATGAGTTCTGTCCATTGATGGATCCTTTCAATCCCCCATTCTAAATTATCTTCCTGAATCTAACCATATTTCCATAAAACATACACTATACTGGTGCTTTTCCGACATAATAATTTCTCCTGCATATCTAAAATCTATACTATGATGTGAACCAATGAATCATCCAACTCTGGGTAAACATGATCCCATCAAATCACATGGTCAATATTATGGTGATACCTTCTAAACTATGATATATCTACCACAATATACACCACGCTGAACCATTGTTGAAAAACTAACTGATATGCCTCCTCAAAAACCTGATAAAGTATCTCAAAAGGGACTATGTATATTGGATATAACATTCCATTCAACCCAAAAAATGATGTACAAGCCTTATAGAGATCCCAATAACACACAATCACTCATCTTGAATGAAAATGTCCATGTATTATTATCCTCAGTTGATTTCTATCAAATCTGATTTATCTAAATCCATTTATTCATCAGAGGAATCTCCTATGTTGTTTCTTGGAAAAGGCTCAGTTAAATGAATGAAGTCTCGCCTGTTTCCACCCAACAATGTATAGAATGAAAAGGACACCAATATAATGCTTCAAAATGATCCATACATAGCTGGTCCTAATAAACATTTTTATATCAGAACTCCACTAATAGTACGTGCTCTACCCAAGAGCCTCCAAAATCCATCACACAAGCCCATAGCATGTCTTGATATGTTTGTATAATCTGTTAGTATTATTTTTACATGGGTGATGATACAATGTACTCATGATTAACTTATTCTCAATGTATTTTTTTTAGATTTCCAGTAATGAGATGTAAACCTTGGATCCCTTTCTAATACTATCGAAATAGGTTTTCAATGGATCTATAACACTTTTCATATATATATTTTATAAAATTAATCCATTTTATTTGATTCACAAATATTGATTAAATGTGACATCATGGTGAGACTATCCACTACTATCCACATTACATCATGTTTCCAAAACCTTCTTTAGATACCAATCATGAAATCAAGGGAAATCTGATCCCATTTCAAAATCGGAATATTTAATGGTTGAAACAAACCATCTATTCACTAATTACCTAATTTATACTTATGAAAAGTTAGTTGTCAAGAAAATAACTGAACCTCCTTCATTTTCATACCAACCCACAAAAATTATGCTTTTATCTCCTTATAAATATTTTGTATTCCTAGTTGAAAACCCCATATTGAATCTTTGTAAGAATGAAGAAGATGTTCATAAAAAGCCATATGTACAAACACATGGCTTTAGAACCACGAATCTAAACACCCATACAGCCTCTGTCCCTCCATGGTCTCCCTACCATTGATTTTAAATCTCATTGAAAAAAATTCTATATCAGATTCTTCCCCCTATTTGACTATCTCAAAATAATTAAGAACAAACAAAAAGTAATAAATACCAAATCATCACCTTGGTATTTACATTTGATATGCATGTTATCTATCATAAACATCAATAACCATTGGTCTGAAGCCTTTTTTTCCAACTCAACAAGTGACTTTCTGCTTAATGCATCTTCCACCAAATTTCCTCTACCCGCTGTATACATCAAGTCAAAGTATAACATTTGGAGATACTCTATCTATATTATTTTTCATATGTTCAAATCTCTATTTAGTAAAATATTCATCACGATCTTATGATCTATAAACCCAATAAATTTATAACTAAATAGGTAATGATGACATGTCTTAAAGCATGGTTTACGGGGTCTAACTCTAAATCATTTATTGGGTAGTTATCCACATCCAACTATAACTATATTAATCCATAACCAAAACATGATATACCATCATGAGAATAAATCCAAACCCATGTACCCATGTCCTTATTGTAAAAAAATCATGATTCGTGCTGATGTAAGGTAAAATTTCAACACTTGAAAATATTCCATACAATATTCATTCTATTGTAAATGAAAATTAATTCTTTTAAAAGATTTTATTTGGTGAATATTGTCATGAAAAGTCATGGAAATGGAATTAGTGATAACCATAAATTCCTATAAAACTATGTATCTCAAATACATTGTTGGGACGTTTCCAAGAGATAAAAACACCTATATTTTCTCAATCTACAAAAAATGTTTTTCAGAGATTACATGGCCAAGGAAATATTCTTCATTTATCCAAAAATCACACTTTGATAATTTTTCCTACATAAGGTGATCCCTATAGGTCCCCAAAACTCTCTCCATGTTTTTCTATAACTCCTACATTATTCATGAATACCCCAATATGTCTTCCAGAAAAACAACAACAAAATAATCAAGATACCTGTGAGATATTTGATTAATCAATTCCATAATTATTTATTATATATTTGTAAGACCGAAAGACAATACCACATACTCATAATGGACATATCTACTCTTGAAATATGTATTTTGAATTTCCAAGTTGAGATCTCTAAATTGGTGATATTTTGATTGCAAGTTGATACTAGAGAACAACTAAGCTCCCCTCAATTGATCGAATTGATTACCAATCCATGGAAGTGGATAGTGGCACATTATTGTAAATTGGTTAATATTATGATAATCCACACATGAACAATGTTTATTATACTCTTTTTTGAAAAAGAAGACAATGCTTCCCATAGAGACATTCTAGGCTGATTGAACCATTTTCATTCCAGCTCTTCCAACTACAAATTCAGTTCCCATAATTATTCACGTTCCATATAATAATATAGAAGGGAAATAGGGTTGGTCCTCTGACGGAGGTAAATAATAAACTCCACATCTCTTGTGGGTGGAATCCTTTTGAATATCATGGGAAATACATCCTAAAATGAATCAGGAATTACAAAAAAAATGCTATTTTCAATCTCATTCATCGATTTAAAAGTCAACATTGTCAACTGGTAAGATAATGTTCCCACTTCTGGTGCAAATAATCCCATTACTCCTTCATTTACATTCTTCTCACATTTTGATGAGATTCCTGAAACCATCATCAGTCATAAAATAGACCCTTTGAGTTTAATAATCTATATGAGCCTTCAACGTAGTCAACCAATCTATATAATGGATTTTGTCACAGAAATCCATTTCCAGACTAGAAAAATACTAGATCAACTTAACTCTATCATCAATTATCAACCATGAAATACACAATAAGGATCTATATTCTCTTTTACCAAGCGGGATTCGTAGTTTCAAAATAGAATACATCAACTCAATAGAAAAACACAACTATTCAACAACACGAGAACCAAAAAACGAATGGGATCTAACTATATAAATAAATATTGCATAAGGTTAGAATTAAATATAATTGTACCTTTCACAGTTGATGGTCTAAATAGGTCATCCATAATTAATTTATCATCTCTATAAAATTTCTTTCTCTGGGCACATTGTTCACTATTTACCTTTTGAGATTTCCCTTATTGAGGAATGAAGATATTATGGGAATCATAATGGATATCTCTATTCTGTCGAAAATGATTATATTGATTCCCACATCTTTTCGAAGAATACGTTGTGTGTGATGCATGATATGTTTCCTAGACAACCAACCATAGAGCACTAGGACAATAATGTCATATATTCCCAATATGGTTTCAATGGTGATATGATCTTGGGGTTCCATGAAATATCCCTTCACATGATCATATGAACCACATTGGAAACATCTTAGATTTATCTTGGGTCTTGGGTGAATATTTACCAATCGGAACATTTGATTCTCTTTTATTCCACTACCATAGAAGTACATGCCTCTATTCATCATTCTACTAGTATTAGTGTTCCCAATATTTTTTTAGGTACCAACATGCTCCCTCCTCCTGTATATCTTGAGATATCCCATTCTTCCACGTCACTCTGTTGATCATCTCTATGAAATCAGTTATACAGAGCATGTCAATCCTCAATAGAGTCCCTTAACTTAGTCCCGATTCAAGGATGTGTGACTACAAGGGTTCATTTTCAGCAACATCATATGAAAATTATGCTGAATTCATAAATTTATCCACAACATGTATCACAACGAGCCTATCCAACATTAATTTGAAAAAGGTTTTATTTAATGCAATCTTGAATGTATGATGATAAAATTTTTGTAAAAAAACTCTTCAAAAATATTCATTGAAGGTCCTTGGGTTGATTTAACCAAAACATCCAAATCCAACCATTGGTGTGAAATATCCTCCATCATTTATGTTTCCAACATGACTTTTCGATCATCTGATGTGCCAAGGAACACAATGATATGATTCATCATATTCAACCACACCTCAGCCTTTTATGGTTCTGAATCACCCCAAATGATGGGTGGAATATATTTATATAATTGTAAATAATTATCAACTTTCGTAGTTCATCCCTCAAATTCCATTTATCCATACCATGAAAATCATGTACTATACTGTGAACCATTTTCATTGTCACATGTTTCTCAGGTGAAACCACGTTCTTAGAAGCTTCCATCTATTAAATAACATGATGCCTAAAAGGGTCAATTTTCCATAAACACAACACAATTCATAAGTATTAATCACTGGAAATTCATATCCTAAAAGTTTCAAATTTGAAAACATCACACATATCACAAAAGGGATTTCCAAAATCCATAACTTCATGTTTTCAATCCATTTTGGGATATCCACCATGACATTGAAAATCAATCAATTTTCAAAATACCATTATCCCGACTTTTAAAAAACGTCAATTTTAAAAAATCACCACTTTTCAAAACTATAAATTTTTGTATAAAATCATAAATAAGTGCTCAAAATAATATATGTACTCTTAGTGGGACGACTTTGCTAAAATTCATGTTATTCTCGTCTCATTGGATAACAGCTTGAAAATGAGCTTCCATTTCCTATAAGTATCTCCAAAAAAATAATGTACCCAACTCCCTGGTAATTTTATGTTCAACATAAAGATGTTAATTAAGTATTTTTATTCTCTACATCATATGTAAAGATATTCATACTCTTTTATACCATCCATTCTCAAGAATTAATCAAAATTATTTTCACCTCCATGACTGAAAAAATCCAAACATCTATCTAAAACGATAGTATGACTAAAAAAATACTTATTCAACATGACAAAACGAAATATTGACTGATCATGGATGATAAATTTTTTAATATCTCTCCCCTCCCAATTATCTAAAGTAGGGGAGGAATTTATACATGGACTTAAGCAATATCACCATGGTGACAAAGGCTATAAATAATCTTCAAGGGATTGAATACTATTGCATAATGATTTTCCCATTGAAAAACAAAAAAAACTACCAAAATCATTATAATAAATAACCATTAAATGATGTATGATAAAAATGTATGGCAATTACATGTAATACAATTAATATCAAAACAAAAATACAATACAGTACCAGAATGGAACATAACAAAATCAAAGTACACATTGGAAGAAAAAACCAAGAAAAATCAAGGAATAGAAGGAAATAACTCCAAGAACCAACTCCAACTCTATCCTCTAGTATCACACATCAACACTAAAGAAAAATTATACCTTACCTTTACCTGTATCATGATAGAAAATATATGAGAAATCACCAAGGTTCTAATGATTATGCGAGTAATGAAACAAAGTAGGCTTTACCAACTTGACTTCCCAACTCACAATATTAAGATAGAAAATTTTATAACATATATATATATATATAATGATTTAAAACAATTTATAGGATAATAAAAAACAATTTTCGTAGAAAAATATTTGTCTCAAACAAACCAATCAACAAGGAAAAAAATAAGTAAGTCATTTAGTAATTTTTAAATTTTATTTTTGTATAACCCAATCCATTTCACATAACCCCCACCCCCACACCTCCACTCTAACATACACTCGTCCACACAAGTATGTTGTTTACCATTGATGGTGGAACATCATGTACATATCTTGTCACTTTTATGGTGGTAGTTCATAATAATTATCAATCCCATTTAACTCATGCATAAACATTTTTGAAAAACATATGACAAAAAAATAATTTCGAAAACATTTCAATAAAAATTATGATTTTATTTAAAATAGTTTTCTATATAAAATAACCAAAAAATATTTTTAAAATTATCATTTTAAAATCATGTTACCAAATTAAATTTTACCAAAACACCCAATTTTCAAAAGTCTATAAACTATTAGAAAAGGAGGTTTCAATAAATAATTTCAAAAAAATACATTAAATTTGAATAAAAGAAATATTTTAGAAATAATTCCTTCATGTTATAAAAAGAGCAGTCAATAGTGAATCAAACTACCTTTTGAATTTTGGTGAAAACAAACAATGACATGAAATTTCCCACAAAACACAGTTGAATCTCAAAAAATACACCTTATATTTCTTCCATTAACATAAAAATACACATATCACATCATGATTGGAGTAAAAAAGCATAGAAGTATCCACAATAAACCAGATCTTGGAATCCAATAGAGGGAAGGAAAGTAGATCTATGAAAAACTATGAAAACTACCACGAATGATAACTTACCATGGGAATTGGGAAACAAAACACCACAAAAACCCTTTTGATCAAGCCATATTGATGGGAAATTCCAAGAAAAACCATTGGGAGGATAAAATATCTAGTTAGGGATGAAATGGATTAAAAAAATTCCATAAAATTAAAAATGATTGAGATCCATTTTTTAGGATCTCACTTTTAAACCGTGCAAGTTTAGTCACATAGTTAGTCAAATCATGCACTAGAATATACATCAAGGAGCAAATTTCATAGTTTTCCATCATGATTAGACAAAATGTGATCCAAACCTGAAAAATCCTTCTCTCTCACATTTCATGGTTTCTCTGGGGTGGACACATGGTTTGGAAAAACCATGTACCTAACCATGTAACAACATTGAATCCATTACATCACCTTTCATGGTTTCATGTAGAATTTGAATGGGTTACAATAACCATAAACCAAAAATTATCATTTATAAGAGTACAAAAATTATTATAAAAGTCTTCCAAATACTCCCAAACATTATCCAATCACTTTATATTATTAAAAATCGCAAATAATGTGTTACTTAATTGAAATTGAGGTTTCTAAAATAATTCTAATGAATAAATTCATTTAATAGGATCCTTATGATTTGATTTAAAGATATAAATATCATGAATCATGGTTTTTTCAATTATACATGGTTTTTAAGAATATTAATGATGTAAAATGATCTAAATATTCTAGTATGTTAAAAATTAAAGTATGAAATTTTCATGAATAATACTGATGTAATTTCATTAAAGCCCGATTGTTCATTGAAGATTAAAATAATTATGATTAATGTATTTTTTATGAGATTGAATATGATATGAGATCATACAAATATGTTATTAAATGAGGTTAAATGTTGTGCTATTTACATAGAATCTCTCACACTATAAAGAATATTTCATCACCACATCAGTTTTAAGTATGATTTATCCAAAACAATATTAAATATACATTGTTTATTTCTAGTGGATATATCTTGAGGAAGAAGAGGTCATTAATTTAAGTGATATTTTCTTAATATATTTTTATATGAGATAATAAAATTTATAATAATATAATGATGACTCCATGGATGATATTGTGATGAGGGATGATATCGAAAATGAAAAAGATGATCATGTGAAAAAGTGAGTATTTAATTATACTTTTTTTGTATGAGATTTAAAATGTCTATAAGCTATAGAATTTAATGCATGATGGAATGAATGAAAAAAAAATTAATTTTCATCTCTTGAACAAGAGTTGATACGAATATCAAGGGGGTAGATATATAAAATAAATTTTCAAGTGTGTCTAGTGGGTATGTTTTCTAATAGAGAGATGTTGATATTTGTTATACTTTGATGAATATATAGAAGATATATTTCTCATATAATAGGGAACAAGAATAAGTATCCACTGAATTTGTTATTTAAGAACATGAAGTTGAATAATAATAATTATTATAATAATATTAATAATATGGTGGACAACATTTTGAAGTTAGTTTGAGAGAGCAGTCGTAGTGAGATGTCAAATGATCTGGAAACATCATAGGTTATAGAAGCATAATAAGAAGAGTATGAGTGATGGTAAAATATTTTTTTTATATTCTTTTATATTTATTTATTATTACAAAAATGTATGGATCTTCTGAGGATATAATATCATATTATCTTATTAATTAAGGAAGTATGGTTAATTTATTGGACTGAATAACATTGAAGATGATTTGTAGGTGGAAATTTAATTCCATAAAATTTATCATGTAGACATGGTAATATTTAAATAATGTAATATTAATTTTAATAGAACCTATATATGTATTTAAATAAATCCTTATTCTAATCTTTTATCTTCTTATAAAGAATAGTTGGATTGAATCCATTTTATATATACGGTCTGAAGCCAAAGATACCAATGGGCACAGGTTATTAATGAAAACCATCATTCTACTTAGTGACTATAGTGATAAGATATTAAATAAGTCCAATGAAACTATATAATGAGAATTCTCGTGATGGGAATGGAAATTTGCTATTTTGACTCTAACTGAGATATGATTAGTGAGACAATGACATGGATAGGTTGTGTTATGCACCATAAACATGTAATTTATGAATATTGACCATGGGGCAGAATCCTTGATTGGCATGAATAAAAAATCAATTAAATAATTAGGTATTTGTATTAATAATTATTAAAACATTGTGTTTATTTTCAATAATTTATTTCATTATCGGATTGTGGCTATATGGCATAAGTTTAAGTTGATTAAGACTAAATAGGGAAATTATGTTGAATTGAACGTTAAATAAAGTAAAAAATGATTTATACCACCACTATTTCACTCCCTACTTAGTGGTGCATCAGTCCCCCAGGAACCTCATATCGAAAATGATAAGTCCATTGTTCCTCGTAAAAATATTTGTATGAAGTTCCAATTGGAGATGATTGAGGAATAACCTCATATCAATCATTATTTCCATACACCTACAAAAGGATATTGGAAAGTATCTACCAATACATTGAACACAAGAGGAACTAAATGTTAAAGAAGCTCAAAAAATATAAATGAATGTAGAGACAATACCATTATCTAAAGGTAATAAGAATGGAAATGATTAGTTGTTAAATATGATAACATTTATTCCTATACGGATACATGTTCAAAGTGTGTAGATCATTATGATATCAAATCTGTTACTTTTTTTACTCTGATTTCAAAGGAAATTTATATAATGACTCAGATGTTTTACTACTTATATACTAGCTTTCATCAAGTAACTATTTGATGAAATATCCTATCTAGTTAATGAATCTTATTTTATGTAAGATGCATTGGAAAAACAGATTATATGATGTAACACTCTCACAATGCCTAAAAATGATAGGGAATATTATTTCATAATTTAGAATAAAATATTTTCTTTAAATGATGAATAATTGAGAAGGATTTTTAAGGGACTGATGTTCAAAAGAGATAATGTTAATGAATTATAAAATATTTGAATTATGAGAATTAAATAATTATCATTATGTAACATGATTTGGAAGTCATGTTGAAAAAATGATGAAATGAAAAAATATGGACCTTCCTTAAAAACTGAGAAAAAATGTGTTTTCAACTAGACTATAGAAGTGATTCATATTTTAATTAATAAAAAATGGTGGTATAAATATCTTGAGATCGTGTAGATAAGCGTCCACCTTTAGGTCATAGAAAAAGGTAATAAAATGTTTAAGTAATGTTTATTGTAATTAATCTATAATTTTTTATTGTGATGTGAAAATGAAAAATTATATATAAACATGGAAGGGAAAACATTCCAAGACATAAACTATTATTTCTAGGAATGAAGTGGTTATGTATCCTTAAAACGATTCCAAAAATTAATTCTAACTGATTATTTTTGCATACCAAAAAACAAGGATATCATGTCGGAAAGCCTTCACATGATGGGAAAGGAATATGATTATGTGGAATGTGTGGGTTTTGATGGTGTTTTGGACATACATTCATTAATTTTTAGAACAAAATTTCACTATGAAAATGTTTTAGAAGTTATATAAATAATGTTATAAAATCATTTGAAAATATGAATCCTGCTTTAAAGAATCAAACCTCTCATAAAGGAAATGATTTTTATGTGATTTATATATTTCAATGATTAAATAATTATTATGGGTTTTTCACTATATGTGGTCACAACTATGGATGATGGTTCATGAATTCTAGGTAATATAAATCTTATATTGATAAAATTGAACAACCTCAGTCTGTGAACTCGATGAAGAATGAACATTAATCATAGATGGGTGGAAAATATTTTAATATTGTATCTAAATCAACTACTCCCTCTAATAAATAAAAGAAAATTGTGTAGGAGGTAAAACCCTTGATATTGTGATTATTCTTCTATGGAAAGTGAGCTCACAAACTAGAGACATGTCTTTGTTAGAGTAATTCAAGATAATATGGTTGAAAGTAATATTTATAGAAATAAAATATCTATTGGAAAACTATAGGATTGGATTAATTATCAACACTCTTTATGAAGATGTAGAGAGGCTACCTTTAAAGGGAAATTCCAAAATTGTTATATTGGTTTGATGAAGGTTAATATTTGGTAGAACATGACGTTGTCATCTATATGAATGTTATATATTGTGAAATAATATCTAATGGGTGATAACTAGTAGATTCATGTTTTAAAACAATTTAAAAGTATTCTAAACATTGGAAGTAGGTGAAAACCATAGTTCCAGTAGGTTAATATACCAAGAAACCAATAGGTGTATATAAGAATAGGACTGGAGCTAATGTCAATTTTTGGGAAATCTCTCCCAAACCTTCTTCTAAAGAAAAGAATCGACTGAGAGGTCCTCACTATTCCCTAATAAATATTTATTTCATTTAATGCTGAGGTATTTGAGGTGAATTTATATAGGAAGCCTTAATTAAGGGTGGTCGACTTGATGAATCCAATATACCAGAGATATATCCTCGATTACTAAATCTCGGATTTTAGACAGTTTTAAAGAAAATATATTTCTGAGATATGATTTTATCTCTACTGATTCGTGATTCAATTATATTGAATTATTTATCAATGATGAGTAACTATCAAACATTATGGAGAAGACTTGGAACTTCTAATTATTCAATCTATTTTTTCATGTGATCATATGTTTCTAAATTTAGATTCAAAATATTAATTTTTTAAACTAAAATAATAAAAAATGGTTTCATATGTCAAAATATGGATAACATTATTGCATTATCATTTTCATCATTTTTTGTAGCAAGTAAGGTTTTTCTATGTAAGAGTTATGAATATTTCTACAAAAATTTCTGAAACTAGGAACTATATCAATGCGGGTATTGGGGCCTGGAGAGCCTCAACATGGTGATATTAAAAATATTAGAAATATTTTTTCTTGTTCAAGTTGTTTCTTTGAAAACATGTATAAATTTAGATAGGAGATTTAGATAGTAAATATATTTCCATAGTTGAGTTCATAATATAGTGTTTACTCAGTCCGCGACATAAAATATTTCCATGTCGGGTGATGGGACATAGGAAAATCATTATTGGGGAGATAAATTAAGGATATTGATTTCATAAAACTAACCTAATATCAACACCCTCCTACCATAGGTGTGCACCAATGATATTATATGAACCCCTATACACTTGGATCTATTAATAAAATGAGGCAAAATGTATTGAAGAGGAACCACCAATCTACAATCTTGATGGAAATTACTTTGAGATGGTGATGCAGCATCTCCCAAGAGACATTTTGATCACAAATTATCAGTGTTTCACCATGAGGTATGAATATTGTATTTTTATGTTAAGAAATCCCTTTTGATGATCTTTTTTTGTTTTAGAGTCCTATTAAGACTGCAAGATATCCCTTGGGGTCGATCATTTGGTTTCGGGGGAATCAAGGGTGATTCAGGTGGCTCGTAGGGAGTTCCCATTCATAATTCCAAATCATGAAATGGGTAGTGAAGGGTCACAATCATTTGTCATTCCCATTCGAGGAAGATTACTTTTGGGGACAAGATGCCATGTACTAGGTTTATACACCATATACTGATTGTAGGTCATGTGACCATGGGACGTAGCTTGGGTAACTGTGTCAAGAGACCTGGAGTTGTGAACATACAAGACCAATGTAAACTGACACAGAATTCTAGACATGGGAACTAGAATATGGCATCACCAAGGGGATGTTTAGCCGATAAATGCCATGTATCCGGGGGTACACACAGTGCGCGAGATAAGGATGAGTGATCCATGTCGGGAAATAAATGATATAGGGTTGGGTGAGGTGAGACATGTCATGTAAGATCACATTTCTAGCCAATCCATGTTTCATAGAACCAATCCTGGTTTTCAAGTGGGATCACACATGATATTGACCCCAGTACACACTATGTACTCCTTGTTGTATTTTTCTTAATAGAATATCTACTTCATTGGGTATTGAATTTGGGACTATGAGTATGCTATACTGATTAGTTTTTTGTGTAAAACGTGATAGTGGACACCATTTTATCCTTTGAGATGAACTTTTAGGCGATGTTGTGGTCCACATAACTTAGTGATGTATGGACAAGAAGCTGTTGAGTGAGCCCCTAGTTCTATCATCATGAGGGTCAGAGTGGCATTCAATCATCATCAAAGTATCATGATCAATCGATCAGATGATCTTGGATAGAGTTATAGAATCCCCCTCGGAGGATGGGGTGTGATCCTTAATCATATCCTTTTCCCTAGATCAAGGATTTTATATAATCATTAAAAAAACTACATGGTAGGCGATCCCCTATCAAGTATTATAATCCAGTAGGGTTTGTGGAATTGTTGGTTATATGATCCCCTATGTAGAGGGTAGTGTTAGTAGGTTTGTCGAATAATCGAGTATACGATCCCCTATTATGAGACTATTAAATAGGGTTTGTCATATCATCAAGATTACGATCACATACATCAAAAGTTGCGCTAGGTGGGGTTTTTGGAATCATCGAGACCAACAATACTCGGGCTTCAATCCCCTATCTATGAAATAGGTTCTTTGATATGTGAGAATGGGATATTGGATTCCTCCATCGTCACTGGGTGTGATCCGAATTTTTTGTGATATTTAGGTTACATTATTAGGTATTTGGTGTCCCCTAGTGATCTTGGGAGTGATCGCATATCTGAGTATATGTGGTCTTTAGTATTCTATACTTTCTTAATTGTGATGCCCAGATGTCATGGGAGTGATCCCCCTTTTGATTGATGATAATTTGGATTCTTCTAGTAGGTTTATTAGCATCATCCATCATGGATTGGTGACATTTTTTATCTCTGTACTGAGATATTTTCGTTTTATAATTTATTTTAATATGGGAAGATATGAGGATCATGTTCTCTCGGATTTATTCAACCTAGGATGGATGGGATATGCCATTGGCTTAGATATACCTGATGAGTTGGTGTCTGTCAGATGTGCCTTATGGGATTTGAGGATTTTACCCAATGGAGTGTATCTCTTAAATGAGTTCCATCTGAGATATATTACCTAATGGAGTGTGTTCCCCTATGTGTCGGTCACTATAGAGTGTTGAGTAGAATATTTTAGCTAGCTATGAGGTCAGAACCTCCTGAGACTTGGGGATTAAGAAGAGTATGTCTAGGTGATTCTAGGATTCCCTATGGTGTTTTCACAAATCTTGGTTGACACCCCATGTGTACAAAGAATAATATTATTGTATAGCTAGTGATGGGTTTGAGAAGGTGTTAATCATTCATTTGGGTTTCCTCTAGATGGGCTGAGTGGACTGTTGGATTTTATTTTCACCCTTTTTTTTGTATTGGGATTCCTCTTGAATATTTTTATACACACTACTACAAAAGATTTTCCCACACATGTTGTGTCTTGTATAGAAGAAATGCATTTCGACGGAGTCCCAAGAGGACCTTAATAAGAAAAATTTTAGTGATATAGACCAACCTAGGGTTTTCTCAATGCTTGGATGATGATCTTTTAGGTAGTGTCATTTTAATACTCTCTTCCCCAAATGAGATGGTTGAACATTTTCATAGTTTTTGGTGGCCTTATATTTTTCCATTTTATGCGTTTATTACTCCTATTGTACTATATTTTAGGGACAGATTTATCCACACTTCTTTCAGTTTATATTACATCTACAATGTTCTATGGAGATATATGTGGGTCCTTGCATATAATTACCATTGGATAAGGCCTCTAATTTTTTTATATTCCTACTATATGTTAGATGTCAATTCCTGGCCTACTATAGATGGTCTTGGGGTGGTCTTGGTTCGAGCCCTATTGGGATAGCTCATGATAGAGTGGTATCATAGTGGGTTCCACATTTGGATTATAGTGTCATGTGTATTGTTTGGATTGCATAGATATAATGTTAATGTGTTTGAAGGATGGATTTTAGGATAGGAACTCCAATGTGGGTGTGGTGGCTGGGATATGCATTAACCAAGACTCTGATAACCTTCTTGTTGACTAAGTACATTAAGGCACTCGTTACATGGAAATTTTGGTACATTGATCATATATGACTGGGTTGTGGGTTCAATGTCCTTAACGGTCGTCTCCCAAGATATAATATTTTTCTATATTGTGTCTTGATTATGTTTTAATATACCAGAATGACTCTATCCATATATGGTTCCATGGTGGGATTGTTATGATGATCTACCCAGTGATGAGGCTTTCATGCAGGGCACTAGACCAAAGGCAGTACCTTAGGGTGGTTTTCCTATTGAGCCACCACTCCTTGAGCAGTAGGTTCTGTCGATAGTCCAAGACAAGGATGCAGGTTGGTTGAGTGCACTGCATGAGTTCCTGAGGCAATGACCATTGAGTTATTGGGGTGTGTGAGCTCCCCAAGTAGTTGATGTCTAGCTTGGGGTAGTCACACACATTTGTCTCTTTCTAAGGGAACCTATCAATCATATGGTGGTTCTAGAAGCGAGCCTTCATCATGGTTAAGTCGAGTTATGATTGATTCTAGTGATACAAAACCATGAGAAGGTGATTCTCACTTATAAAGAGATTTATTGAGTCACCTAAGAAGAGTTTTATCTAGAGATATTGAGATCAATGTGTATCTATGAGATTCCAGAGATTCATAAGTATAGAATTTCCATGGAAATTCTTTCGATGATGTTCAATGACGTGTCATGATACTCCAAAAATATGGTTTGTGATGCATTTTTCAGAGAATAATCCTTCATGTAGGGCTTATGTTGGGGATCATGACATCAGGGGTGTGGTTTTAAATTTCCACATATGATAGAGTTCTTGATTGGGTGTTTATTGTAGAGAGATTATTGGCTGAAGAGACTCTAACTGTTAGCACTGGTCACATAGGTTCTAATATAGCAGAATCTAGTAGTCAATGGATGGATAGTGGATTTGGGTGTTTGAGGCACATCCGGAGAAGATCCATTGACTGAGGGTATAATTCTTATGGCTTCTAGGATGGATCTGTTCAACCGTAGGAGAGGTTTTGTTATGGTTGTGATATTCAAGGACATCTTTCATTGGATTTTCCTGTCAACCATGTTGTTGAGAAGGAAATGGTCGATGGACCACCCTAGAAGAGGCATCTCTTGTAGCATGGATTTCATTATGATGGAGGATGTGGTGGGGAAGTGGGGATAGTAACAGAAGTGATATACGGTTTTAGGTGTTTCCAAAACCACCATGGTGGTCCACAATAGGCTTAGAGAGCTGAATGATGGGGTAATTGAATAATGCATGTCGTAGAGGCCTTTGACCCACACTCTCTGAAGATGATCAGTGATACACTATCATTAAATTCTGCATTCAACATTATTAATGATGGAAACTATGGTGATGTACTACTTTCATTCCAATTATAGCTTGAGGTTAGTGTTAAGGTGTTCTATATCGGTTCTGTTGACTTGTGTGTCTTGGGTAGGGTTGTGATTTGTAGCTTTTCCCAAAAGACATGGTAAGGCTCAGTGTGTACACATGGAAGGACCTATGTTGTTTGTTGGTACAATCATGTTCTCAAAATCATATTTTTATGTGAGAAAATGGAGGATGTTGTTGTTAATTTCATCAAGGGGTGGATGTGAACTACTGGGTTTCGTGAGTATCTATGTCAGGTTAGTAGGGTGGTGAACCGCTATAACCAATGACAGTGGATAAATCATGGTACATGTGGTTTTTTCACCTATCATATATAGGGGTAAATGTTTTGATAGTTTCACAATATTGACTTCGTTAGAGATGGATGTGGATTTGTTCTTCCATTTTTGGTTCCTCTATGTGTGTGCTTGTAAGTAGTACATGAACCATTGGTGAGCTCACTAGAATGTGAGTCCAAATTGAGAGCACCGATTTACTCATTATTCTGAGAATTTTTCATTTTGGGGAAAGAACATAAGGTGGGGAGGATGAAGTGTCTCAGTTTTTCCATATAATACATTGAAATATTTATGGGAATATATCTAAAGCTACGTGTTGAGTCGTTGCGGGATACGGGGGCCCAAAGAGCCACGTCGTAGTGATTTAAAAAAAATTATATATTTTTTATCACATGTGAATATTTTTTTAGAGAAATGACTTAACTATTGAGTGGATACATGGATTGGTAATATGATTAATTAGTTGAGTTTAGAATGTGGTGTTTACCAATGGTGAAACATAAAATGTTTCAGCGTTGGGTGCTAGGTTGGAGACAAGATGATGAAGGGGTGTAAAATGGTGGATATTAATTTTATAAAAATAAATAAATATCCCAAAAACCTATATTGTGTAAAAAACATATCAGAGATGAACCCTTCTACCATTTAGAGTGATGTATGAACCATGTAAAAACCACGGTGAAGAGGAGCTTGTGATCTCTCATCTTGATAGAAATCACTCCCACATCGCATTGCATGGCCTCCCTACTGTAGTTTTGAACCTAAAAGTTTGTCATTTTAGGACATGATAGGAGGATTTTTTTAAGTCTAGATCCCATTTTATACATTTTTTTATAATTTTATATCTCTATTATGATAGATAGATATAACTTGGGGTCCTATCATTAGGTTTTGTGGGAAACTGGTGTGATTTAGGAAAATCACAGGGAATTATCGTTCAAAATTCCCAATCACACAACATGTAGTGTTAGGTCAAACATTGTGAGTTCTTCTCAGTTGGGGAAGTTGATTTCCAAGTACTAAATGTTGTGTAATTTGGTTACACACCATGTTGTGAGCTCAGGTGATGTGGTCATGAGACATTGTCGTGTGAAAGTACAGTAGTATGGCACATAGAAACGGGGTACTAGACACTAGCATGGGTAGATTGAAAGAAAATTGGGCCATTTATACAAGGAATTACATTACTTAAATAGTACATGACATGTGTGACACACATATGGACTAGTTGTGAGTGGTATTACAAGAGAAATGGAAGATTGAGGAAATACACGCATTGTACAACCTGTACATGCAATGCATGTTCACATGGGAAAAAATCCATACATTATAGGATACTTTCGACTTTTCCAGTGGGGTCACATTCCATGTATACTTTAGTATGCACTATTTTATCCTATTTTAAAATTTATTAAAAGTGTATTTCTTTCTTTGGGGCTTGGATTCTTCCCTACGAGTAGCCTATCTGGATTAGCTTTTAGTGAATAATTCGATGGTGGTAACAGATTGGGCCATTAAGATGTGTTGTGATGTGATGTTTTGGTTCTCTTAGGTTAACATAATTTAGAATAGAAACGATTGAGTTAGTCCCTTGTTTAATACCTACGATTGATAGTGTGGCCTTATATCCTTAGTACAAGATTATGATCCCTTCAATATGATGACCGTTGATAATACTATATAATATCTCTAAGAAGAATGGTTGGTATAATCTATGTTATTATTTTCTCTAAATTAGGGGTTTGGTATCATCATTTCCAAAACTGCATGTGTGGTGATCCCCTATATAGCAGGATAGCCTAGTATGGTTTTTGGATCATTATTAATATGATCACCTATATAGAGGGATATATCAGTAGGGATTGAGGCATCATACAGTATATGATCTCCGAATCATAAGATATTTTGATTAGGGTTTTTGGTATTACTGGGTGTATGATCCCCTACATAGTGTGTTGTGCTTGGTAGATTTTGTGAAATCATAATGACCATTGCTACATGGCTGGTGATCCCCTACCCATGAGATATGATATACATAATGACTGATTGGTTTTTTGTTGTCCCCCTATGGTACTATGTGTGATCCATTTTATGAGATATCATTGAGTTAAAAAATTGTGTCTGTGTTGTCGCCCAATTGTCTTGGGAGTGATCCCCTCTCTGAGGAGATATGGTATTCAATATTCCCGAATGATTTCATCATGTCCGTTAGTGGTCATGGGGGTGATCACCTTTTAGACTGATGGGACCTTTCTTGTTTCCAATATGTTTAGTATCATAACTGATCATTGATGAGGGAGATCCCCTATAAAATTAATAAGATTTAATTGTTTTAGCATGAAACTCTTGTGATAAGATCCGAGGAGAATGTTTGATTAGAAATATTCTACCACGGTTGGTAGGGATGAGCCATCAGCTCATTGATACCCTATAGAGTGGTATCTCCAAGTTGTTTCATCATCGATGGAATTATTTTACTCACTGGATTTTGTCTCTTTGATGAGTAACATGTGGGATGAATGATCTCTTGGAGTGTGTTATCTCAGGAATATGTCACTTACGAAGCTGTGAGTGTAATCCTGTAGTTGGATATGGGGTCAGAACCTCATGAGACTTGGATTCTAAGATGAGTATATATGGGTGATTGTAGGATTTATTATGTGGTAGTTACATATCTTTATTTACATCGCATGTGGACTGATCCTACGAGTCATGTATATCCAAGGATGGATTCAATAGGTATTTTTTTCTCTCATTTGCTTTCCATTTAGAAGGGATTAACATGCTATTGTCTTTAAGTTTCTACCATTTCTTTTCGGGTTTTGGGTTCTCAATGTTTATTGTAATATCGTACCCTACAAAGGGTTTTACTGCACATGTTGGGTCTTGTAAAGATGAAATTACATTTAGCAGTGTCCATAGAGGATCCAAAATAGGTGGATCTTAGTGATCAAGACCTACCAGGGCTTTTTTGTTTGTTGGACAAAGAGCTTTATGAATGTTTCTACTGATAGTTGGCCCCCTATCTGAACAAGTTGTATATTTTTACCATTAAAGATGGGCTGGTATTTTAACCATTATTGTTGTTTTACTCCCATTTTAATGTAGTTCTTGGAAAGATTTATGCATGAATTTAATAAATATTATTATCTATATACTATTTTAAGGAGATACAAGTGGGTGCATTTATACAGGTAACAAAATCATACACAGCCCATTGGTGTGATATGCCTACATAGTGTTACAAGATATCCTATATCCAATTGGAGGTGGGATTGGGGTGGTCGAGGCTCGATCCCCTTTGAGTCAGGTCGTGAAATGTTTTTTCTACTATGGGTTAGACTAGGTAAACAATATTTAATTTTTTTTATGTAACATTTATAAGAGAAATATGATTTCAAGTTTTAATTATGATGGTATTATGTTGATCATCATTTGAGATTGTAACTTGGAACTGGAGGGCTATGAAAAATACTAAATTCCATATCTAATGAAATTACTGTATATATTGGATAACAAATAAATAGTATTCCCAATTATGTGATGTTTTCATATTTATTATTTTTATCATACCATATAGTGTTTAATTGGTATCTGAAAACTCCATTCATTACTCAAGAATATCTTTTTAGGAGACAAATGAAGAGAAAATGATGTAAAAACCTCATACTGGTATTATTAAAAAAAGTTTAATTTGTTGATGAGAGAAACCATGTATTTCTATATGTATCAGTTGATATGTCAACCGGTTTTTTTAAATTGTATTATTTTTCATGGGGTATCACTAAATAGTGGTATCAATCATTGGTTATGGAGAAGGAAATGAATGATGATAAAGTCCTCTAGATTAACAACATTTTTAATAAGGTGAGAGGAATTTTATCCTTACATTGAGGGGGAGATTAATTTCCTCACAAGTATATTCATTTTAAAATATGGAGAAAGTTACATTGAACATACAAGTTAATTTAGATTATTCCGAGTTGACAACAAACATAATGGGGGAGATTAAAGTTCTCAAAGGTGTTTGGTTGTGATTATTCTCAATAAGTATTCTCTATATAATAAATTCGAAGGTGATCAAGAAAATAGATTGTAGTTTCTAACCGTTATGGATGAAGTGATACTTCCAATGGTTTTCTGTAATGGTTTTTTTAGTACTATCATTATGTAAACATGGTATATTTGTTTGATGAAGTTGTTACCGTATATTGGGAAAAGAGGAAAGTGGAGTTGGATAACCATGATTAATTTTCAAGACAGATTAAAGTGGGAATACCATATAAAAAGCCTGTTGACTCATGAGATGAACTTCATTGAAAAATATGGATAGGTGCCCAAATAATTGTTCCATATTTTTTATCAATATTCTATAATGACAAGATAGCTAGATGAAGTGATCCACATGAAGGAACTGTGGTTTTTATTATAAAAACTGTGTTTAATGTGAGAGTGATTTACCTCATCCACATAGAATCCATCCCTATGATCATTTTAATGAAGGCTTCATAAATCAATGATGAAAACTGCATGGATAAATGTTTAATTAATGATACAGTGTGATGAACGACATTGAAAAACATAAATATATGAGTATTCATATGATTCTAATGTTATTTGGAATTATTGTAATATTCTTGAGATGTTTCAAAAACACTAGAATTTGGTTTGAGGGGTTATTGTGTGGTTTGGATCAGTAGAAGATAATGTATAGATGAATTTATTTCAAATTAAAGCAGTTCGAAAATCCTTTGTTTCAAGTATGTGATTCTAGTAATGTAGGAAAATCCACAAAACAAAATTAAACAAGTATGAAAAATTTTAATAAATGAAGTTCCACACATGATAGTTCAATTATTTTGTAAAATGACCCACTTATGCAATATAAATATCCAAAATCTACTACATAGAATAATTCTTGAACTATGTATGTGAATGAAGTACCACATATCTTAATAGAGAGATGTTACCAATTTATATGTTATTAACCCATGTATACAAATTAAAACATCATAATTCAATTCAAGACCATGTTATTTATTCTATTATATAACTGAGACTACATATCAAGAGATAAAATACATTTAACTGAATTATTGATATGTTTTAGATTAAATCTGTATAATACTATAACTAATGATTTTAAAGAATAAGAAAAGAAAATTATACGATGCTTAAATTGTTAATTAAGGTTCTAAAAACCACAAAGAATATTAAATACAAGACATGATTCTAGTTTTTATAAGATATAATGTTAAGAACAACTATTTATTTTTCATAATATTGAAAAATAAGGTGTCAAATTTTCTAGAATAGAAAAAATGTTAATTTGTGGTTGCTCAGTTGTTCATCGAAGCCTAAAATCAATAAATTACAAGGATATATAAACTATATTTATGTGAATATGAGATTCTACAACTATGTATATAATTTAAATTAAATTATTTATTTTCATAATACATCACAATGAATTAAATATTTCCATGACAGATCTATTTATTTTATGATTTATCTACCACAATGTAAAATATATGTTGTATATTTTTTGTAGTTTTTTCTTGAGGAAGAAGTGGCTGATCTTACTCATGATTTTATTTGATGATATTTTATTTTGAGCTATAAAAAATAAGGGGAATGTGAATATGATGGAAATTATATCATATTGATGAGGAAAACCATTGAAAAAGAAAAAATTCGATCATGGGAAACAAAATATGAGTGTAATTTCATACAATTGTTTTTGCTGGCATTGAAAAATTAAAAAATATATCAAATTCATCTTATTTTTGAATGAAAATAGATCATTTAATGTGTTATTATTGATCTTTAGTGGGATTTAATATCATATATGAATATATTAAAAAGGATATAACAAGTACTTCTCATGGGTATGCATTCCTGTTGAGAGAATCCCAGAGCAACTATTTTATGTTTTATATCAGTAATAACTACATAAAACAAGTAGAAAATATATTGAAATGTATAACATACATATTCTATTCATGAAGAAGAAAATTAAAAAAAAGCTAATGATCATTGTGAGATAAGTTATAGAGAATGAAAATAATGTGAAAAACAAGATCCTACGTTATCATTGGTTACAGAATCATGGGAAAACAATTATGATAGTTGAAAATATGTTATGTATATTATCATGTACTATTGTTTATAATTAATATATATGAGGAGCTGTTTGATATATTATATCATTGGATCTAAAATATAGAGTGAATGAATTAGGTAAAAAAATTGAATAACTAGGATGTTCAGCAATAAATGGTGACTGAGTTGCGTATAGTGTATCGTGATGACAGATTGGAATTAAAATAATTTAGTATGAATTGAAAAATCTATACTCTATAGATGTAGATACATCATTTTAGTGATCATAAATATAATTCTATGGTTGACTTGTAAATAAATTTGTGCATACACATGCTATAAACCCATCAATCCTGTGGGACTCGGGGAATGAAATAAAAAAAATGCGACTTAGTGACTAAAAATTGAAGATTTTGAAGTGTAGCAATAGGAAAATGGTATGAGATGTCTAATATGAGGTAGGTAAATGGATTACAAGACTCAAACTTAGAGAATATTTGTGAGACTCTATTATGGTTATGGTGTGTGAATTAGACTCAATTTTTAATGGAATGATATTGATTATAGTAGAGAATTTCTGATTGTGGAACGTAACAAATCAAGTCCTGGAGTATGTATTTGTAGTAAACAATTTAAAAGTAATTTTATTCTTGTGAAATTATTTTTTGTACTATTTGAGTAAGGATGTGTTACACAAGATTGACTAGATTGAGACAGAATTAGTCTTGGAGGATGAATTAAAAATTAAAATAAAACATTATTTTATATGTTACTTATGATTCACCCCTTCGCTCTCTGTGCTCCATCATTCCTCTATGAAACTCATGTGTAAATAAAAATGATGTTATGATGAACTATAATATACTAGATAAGAAGAATATTAAATTCATGTGATTGATCACAATGAATTACATTTATCTCTATTAGAGACTTATTTTTCATGACTTATGGGATTAAATATAATGAATGAGGTGTAGAAAAAACTATATGGTTTTCATTAGGGATATAAAAATTTAAGGGAGTTTTGATTATAATTTTTTTTCTAAATTTAATGATATTCAATTCAGATAAAATGGTTTTGTGGATTAATTCATCATGACAGTAAATAGAATTATAAGATTCATTCAATTCAATGAAGAAGTTATTATGGATTTCACATTAGTTATTAAATTAATAAGGATTATCCAGGATAAATTATATAAAAATATTTATACCATAGAAGAAAAAAGACAGCTATGAGTGGACAATTGATAAAGGAAAAAAAATATTAGTTTCCTATGAGATAAGAATAAGGAAATCCATAATGATAAAAGAAAAATATAATAATGAGATGGATTTCAATTATTTAAAAGTATCGAAATATATTGATAATAATAAGTCTTGTAAGGAGTCATGTAATAATAATGATGTTTCTATGGGTTTTTGATGTGTAGATATAATAATTTTTAAAAGAAATTAATTGCGTAAAGTATAAAAAGATATACATCCATTGAAATGTTTTAATTGGGGAATAATTTATCATTTCCTAGATATTTTCACTATAAAATAATAATAATGAAAGTGAACATAAATATCAATGGTAAATAAGTTGAAACAAGTAAGAAAGTGGACATAGTTGAGAGAAATTATTAAATGGAAAAATAAAATATAGGAAAATGAAGAAGTTTAATTATTCTTAATTTGGGATGATAAATATATTAATAATTATGTTTAATAATAGAAAGGGGACAATGAGGATGATTGAGTTTATGTTTTCTTGGAAAAAGTGAAATTATCCATGGAACCCAATTGAAATGAATAACAAAGTAGACAAGAGGGTTATAATAAAGAATAAATAAGTAATGATAAGGCAAAAAAAAATTTTCAATTATAAAATGAAATTTTGATGTACTATATGTAAATAGGAATCTTGAAAATGGGAAGATATATTTCATTATTATAATTATTTATATTAGAAAAACCACAATAAATTAAAATCCAAAAGAAATTGAGTATGTACAAGTAGAGTTTCCATAGAAGTTGGGGTATCTCAACATTATGCATGCATATAGGGATAATATTATTGATTGAATGATATAAAATATGATTTATAATAACAAGGCTTCAAATTTTATTGATTAAAACATAGTATAAGTTGAAAACACATTATACAAAGATCATGGTGTGGAGATAAATTTTTTTAATGGATTTAGTGAATTCTCTAAAATAGTTCCTAAAAATTAAAATACTACCACAAAACATTGATATTATCCTATAGTACCATTAAATATAACAATAAAAATTTAATTTATTTATGAAATTAGTATATGTAGCAGAAATATTGTAAATAAGGCTACCACATCATTATAAAAATAAAAAACACCAATTACTACTCTCTCAAGTGATACTAAAATTTATAAATGTTTTGAGGTGTGGATGAAAAAAAAATATAGATACAAAGACTAATTGAAGTGGGAGGAAAATAATAATTATACAAATCTTGATAAATTTGAATACAATCTATGGATTTTTTGTTGAATTAATCTACAATGATAATATTTGTAGAAATCTATCAATTATCTATGGATATTTCCATTTCAAGGAAGGTGTTTGTTTTGTCGAGTGTGTCGGTAAAAATATTATTTTCTTTCAAATTTTTTTCACTCTATCAATTGAGGAAACATAATGAATTAATGTTGATTCAATATAGGGTTCCAGGATCCAAATAAAACTTCTCATAAAGTGTTATTGATAAAACATGAAAGTGGACTTATCATACCAAAGACACTCCCAATAGGTATCTCAAAATACAATAAGATAAATCGATATGAAATGAGAAACCAAAATCTATCTATTATTGAATAATTAAGAGAAACTGATGGTGTTTATCATTTATCACAATGATATAAATAGATATTAACCATAGATTCTATATAGTTTTTTCTTATTAATTGTGTCCATAAGAATGATTTTGTCATAAGATATCCAAAATTATGAAAATTTATCTACTGATTTGAAAATAAATGGATCAATCAATGTGAAAGAAGTAAGATTCACTAATATTTATATGAATATGTCTATTGAGGGAACCCTTTTATGGTTTAAGGAATAATCCCTTGAGTATCTCTAATATTTTTAACAATTGTAATTAGGTGACATTTGGAATGAATTTTTATATCATTAAGATATTTAAGGAGACCATAATCATCATAAATATATAGAAAACAATGAGAAAATTATTCCATTCTACAAGGATCAAATTTCATGTTTCCAGAGCATAAAGGAAGATATAGATTTGGGTGAATAAAAAAAATTTCTATTTGGTAAAAAATAACGAGAATAAATTTTTAAAAAATGAATCAATGTAAAATATATTATATTATAATTATGAAATTTCTAAAATATACGACACTTGAAAAAAAAGAAAAATGATGAACAAGATTCATAAGGAATTTAAGATCTATAAAAATAAAACTCCTAAATTTTCACCAATAGATGTGTGTAGATTGATGATTTTAAAGCCAACTAATACAGATAATTAATTCACAATTTTTATTGATGAATTTACTCAAATCACATAAGTTTATTTCATGTCAAGTAAATCAAAAGCTACATATTGTTTTATATAATTTTATAGGTATGTTGAAATCCAAATATGATGAGTTACCCAAAGAATTATGTCTAATAATGGACTACAATACAAGAATAGTTAATTTTAGTGATATTTTGAAAGTCATGGAATATTGTAGGAATATTGATCTTCATACATTCCATAATAAGATGGAGTCATTGAACAGATAAATCTATGTTTAGTTTAAATGAGAATAACTATATTTTTATAGCATGGAACCATGAAGAAATTTTAGAGACAAGACACCAAAACGAAGGACTATATCATTTATCAAAACATACATTTCCCAAATTCCATATATTTTTATTATGATATTTGGTTTATAAAAAACCAATCATTAAATTTTTATTGGTATTTGGCGGTCCATTCTATATTAAGATCAAAGGTTGTTATTTGGAATGTGAATTTCCTATTTTGATTTGGATTAAATCCTATTCTACCATGTTACATATAATAATCTTGATATTTATATTTAAGAGTTCCTCCATTTTCACTTATAAATTTTATATTTTCCTTTTCCATGTAAATAACACATAGATAATGCGTAATATGCACTGTAGACTTTCATATGATTTATGTTTTTCTACTTAGAGAAATTTCAATTAATCAATCACATACGGTTTTTTACATTTCCTTGGTGAAGTGAAAAACATCATACTTTGGAGGATTTTTTTCCACTACAAAGAGATATCTAGATAAATATAGCTGGGGGTAACTATTCAGATACAACATCATGGCCAAAAAATCCACATCATGAGTTTATTATCTAGCTAAGATAATAATATAATTATGAATATTGTCATGACCATTTCAACTTAAATCCATGATGTATTTGGGATTATATAATGGGATGAGACCAAGGAAAACTTGATGGGATTAATGGTTATGATATTTAGAGTATTAACCTATATGTATCCACAATTTCCATTCAATGTTATATCATCCTCAAGTATAGCTTCCATTACCAAGTTCGTCTCAATATAAAATCAAATTATAAATGCATTGATGCATGCATCTTGATATACATAGTTAGAAAAGAATATTATATGATTTATTATTGACCATATTTGTTAATTCATGAGAGAATAAGGTAAAAATACTTCTAATAAGATGAGAATTGATGAAGAATTTAATGAAATGGTTTTTTAGACAACCAAAATTCTAGATGGAATAATTTGAAATCAAGTAGGGGAGATATCAGGAATTTGGGTACATGTGGAATCATCATTGAAAACTAACGAGTAAGGGATTAAAAAAGGAATTTTATAGATATGTAATGGGGGTTATATTTCATATTGATAGAAATGAGGAATCAAAGATGAAAATTATACTAGTGAGTAAGAGATGGAGTTTTTAGACTAATTATACATGTTGAGATAAATAAATTACAACATTGAGCTAGTGGAGAATTAAGGAACTACTTCCTTGTCCCGATTTCTATCGTCTCATATATGAATTATTTTCTAACTTTATCTCTTAAACTAAAACTATATTTTTAATATGGGAACACTAAAAAGTTTCGTATTTTTCATTAAATTATATTTTTTATCTATTATTGAGAATTATTTCATTTTGTTGTTATAAAATAAATAAATTTTTTTCATTACATTTAATTAATGTATTTTTTAAATATTCATATTTTTAAATCAATGTTTTGTTTCTAGTTGTGGTAAATTTTATTATTTTTTATTTCTTCTAATAAATATTTACTATTTAGATCACATTAATGGAAGACTAACATTAATTAAATGGTTTTTTCTTCGGTTACATGAATGATTAGATATTATTTATAGGGACATATATTGTACATTTAAGAATTCAAATTGGAAAATATTATACTTCCAAAAAAATGTGTTGTGTGTGTAGACTATAAAGAAATTAACATTGAGATTTGGAAGGATGACAGACCTCTTATATTCCAAAAATTAATTCATGAGAGACTTATAGGGAAGTCCCACCAATATTTTTTGATTTTTTTAGTATACCTACTTATTGTCATTTCACTTGAGGATAATAAGAAAACACATTTACCTAATGTTTTCCTTCCGTTTTTTATTGGATAATACAATTTTGTTTTTATGTTCTTTGAGAAACATTAAATAGTGGATGATTATAATTATTTAATTAATTTTTAAAAGAATATATAGGGGGTTTTATGGATGTTTTCACATGGTATGGATCCTATATAGGGAGTTTTTTAAAAGAGACACAATTTTATCCTACAGAAACGTTTTTAGAAAAAAATATGTTTTTCAACATTGATAAATTCATTTTTTGTTTGATATAGGTATTCAACTAGGAAATGAAGTATTTATGGATGGAATCACAATGATATGTTAAATTATGACCTTATTTCAACCTAGTAATAAACAAAAATAGTAAAAAATGTGATATCTTTCATTAAAAAATATCGGGTTCTCTAGTATGTTTGTAAAATATTAAAACAATATAGCCCTCCCCATATCCAGATTTATAAAAAGAGATTATCTCTTTTTTTTTTAATTTTTTATGGGGGACATTAAGTTGAAAAAATATAATTTATATTTTTCACCCATAATCCATCAACCAAGATGTGGCATACCTTTTCAACAAATGATTTATGAATTCAATTTTTCCCTCTGGGATATTTTGAGTGAAAGACTGTAGAGGAAATTTCATACCATACATTATACATCTAGGACTCAAGATTTAAAATAATCTAATTACAAAACCATTGAGATGTAGTTTCTTGACATTATCTCTTACATATAAAGGATTAGGTGTTACTTGTTTGTCTTTAAAGTGATCCTTTTTATTGCTCATTCTTCTATAATATTATTGAGGAGGAAACCATAAGTAAATCCTCAGACACTATCTTGGATTTATATTATTATTTAGTATTTTATGTATAAATTAAGGATATGAAGGTTAGTGATATGTTAATATCAGATTATATGAGTAGGCTAACCACTATTCTAGATAAAACAAACCAAATATATCCAATCTCTAGGGAAACCGTCCTTGATGATGTAATTTGATTTATTAGTGATTTTAGACCATGGTTTTCTATAGTTTTTACTTAAATTAAATCGAATGAATATAAAAAATGGTTTTTAAATAAAAAATCATACATGTTTTTTAGTTAATCTATAATGTATAATGTATAAATGTGATGTATCGTATTTGTGAAACATTATAAGTGAACATGTTATTTGGAGATGCACTCTAGGTTTCTAGATAAAATATGTGATGAAGTTATAAATGACTTGAGTTTTTGTGTCCTCTTTATCTTTAATGTACATCTAAGAAAATGATTTATCCAGGTTGTTTTTTCCCAACAACATTAAGGATTACATTGAAATCAACATATCTTGTAAACCAATTTATATTCAAGAAAAAATAACTACTAAAATGATATGCCATATTAGCCCTTATTTTTTTGTATTTAATGTTTGGGTTATAGTTTTGATATTCCAATTTATTAATTCATTTCGATATATTTTTAATTTAAATGCTATATACTATATACCTATGTGGGTAGATTCTATCCCTATTATAAATAAAGATTCTAAGAAATTTTTATTATATATAATAGAAAACATGTTTTATAGGTTTGGACTACATAGATTTATCATAACTGATTAGGAAACCATCTTTTTCTATAGTTCTTTAGTGACAGTTGTTCAAAAATATGGAGTTCATAATAATATTTATACTCTTTACCAAACTAAAAAAAATTTGGATGCTTAAAATATTTATGTTAAATAAATTATTTATAAATCTATGAATCGTGAAAAAAGAAATATTTTAGTTTGATGTTAGATGATATTCCTTAGACCTATAAGATTTCATATAAAACTCCAATTAAAATGGAACCATTTAGTATAGTGTATGAGAGAAGTTGTCACATATTAGTGGAATTATATCACAAATATTTTTTGGTTTTAATGTATTATAAAATGGATTAATTTGGCTATGGGAATGAAATGAAATTCTTGGTGAAATATTTGGATGAAAAAAGAAATTTTTCTTCAAAAAAATTAAGATTTACATGTAGAAGAGTATTATTTCTATGATGATTTATTTGTAGAAACGATTTCATAGAGGATGATAAAGTTCGACTATTTAATTATAGACTAAATATGTTTCCTAGTAAAAATTGTTCCAAATAATCTAGAACATTTATTTTTACTATTTTTTCTATTTGCTAGTAAATAGATTAGACACCTATATAAAAATGAACCATTAATGGCCAACAACCATAGATTAATGTTGTTCAATGATTTTTTTCATGATCATTTATGTAATGGATTAGACCCTTTTAGCACATTACATTGGGTGTTTCAGATTCCTTTAGTTCATGGATAAATATTGGGGTCATTTTAGGAGAAAAAATATCCAATCGGGAGGAATTCATATCATGAAGGGTTATTCAGGATTTGAGAGTGTAGTTCATCTAATGAATATAGGTTCAAAACATAAGTAATGATGGTTCATGAAGTTAAATTCACTACATGAACCACAAGTTCATGAAAGAAATTAATCACATATTATTAATTTAGGAAGATGGATTTTTTGGAATGATTTAACTCTGAACCATTCATGAAGTTATTAAATCATTCCAATTACAAATGTCGGTCAGCAAAACTACCTATAATTTTCATATCAGACACTTTTTTCTCAAAACACTTTAATTTTAATCTAAACTAGGGAAAATAAAGGTTCTACTTCAAATTGTTTCAATGTTGTTAAATTATTATATATATTTGATTACCATTTTTTTTGTTTTGTGGTGACCTGATGTCTGTTTTGACTCATTTTCTTGTGGTTGATTAACCATTAAATTGTTTCCCCATATAGTAACAACTCATTCTATGGATGTTTATCTCATTCATTATAAAAGCGTTAATTACATGTTTGGTGGCTTGTTAATATTGTGTAACCCATAAGGTCAATTGAATATTTAAAGGGGAGGTGATCAGAGTTCTATATTTTCTATCTCATTATCATTTTGAGCACTGAAATCCTTAAGATAGGGGATTTGTTTCTTCTCTATGTTTTTAGTTGAAATTATGAGTTTATAATGCTTAATCCCATTAGGTTGTGATTGAATAGACCATAATGAATATTATAATGGAAATAAAGAAAAAAAATTATTTTTTATTATAATGACCACATGTTATTTGGGTGTGTTATGTCTTTAATTAATTATTTTTCATAAAGTGTGATATCCATTGCTTAATATTTGGTTTGACAGGTTTATTATGTTTTTAAATTAAATATATAATGTAATTATGGTAATTCCTATTGGATAAAAATTAAAAATGAATGTTTAATTGTAATATTTCCTCAATATAATTAATGGGAATTGTATTTATACTCAAAAAATATTCAAATTTTTTAGAGTCATTGACTAGTAATATTTTATGATTCCAATGCTAAATGAATCTATTAATTTAATACGTTAAACAATTAGTTTTCCAATAATGATAAATTTTCTGGGGCTTAATGAGCATGTTTTCATGTAAAGGCTAGATGCAATGGTTCTAGGGTATAGATGACCTATTAAATGTTTATTTATTTTATTTTTCTTTGTGTGTTTTTTTTGGATGACTATAATTGCTATAAAAGTTTATATAGACAAGTTATGGATAATGGTTTGGTGATAAATAGATGGGATTCCTATTTTATCATTAGTAGTTGGTTCTAGTTATGGCATGAAGGATGGTGATATGCATAGTGGTGTGGAGAATGGGACTAGGATTTATAGAGTTGGCTGAAGTTTGGATTTACTATTGTTTATTGTGATGAAAGCCGGGATGATTTCTTATTAATGAATCTACATTACAGGATGTGTGTTTAGGTTTCTTTATTCTGAGATTCTTTTCCCACATTCATAAAGTACCAAGATGTGCATGGTTTATTCCCCTTTTGAGGTCGCTTATGATGACTCATAGAGTTCGTGAAATATATAGTTATAATGAATGTTATATTTTTTAACCCATAGGGATAATGCTAGAACCCAGACCTTCTTTTTCAGGTATGTTTTCCTTTTCAGCCTGTTTTTGAGAAAAAGAGGAGAATCTTGAAATTCTTTAATTACACACCGTGTACATTAAAAGTACATGCCGTGTACTTTTCTTCCACTCGAGGCTGTGTGCTGGCCGTGTCCGAGCCAGTCACACGGGCTGTAGCGATGAGGTGGATTCCGATTAATACGGAGTACGGAAATGGTGAGTACACACCCTGTACTCAAAAGGTACACGCCATGTACTTTTCGTTTTATTTCATTAATCGGATTGGGGTCACGCCTAATCTGTGTTTTCATATTCTTCTCCGCCTAATTACGTCCAGAGTCATCTAGAGGGACGATTCTAGTCCGAGCCACTGATCCTTCACCATTTTTACGAATCGAACGCCGTCGGGTGCAATAGAATCGCAGCGGTGAGTTCTCGGTTCTTCTTGGGCCATGTTTCCTGATTCCTCCTCTTGTGAGAGTTATCTGAGGTTGAATGTTTAGACATTTTTGCAGATTTACTCCGTTCTAGGCCCATTCACAGGACGAGGTTTAGGAATATCAATCTCCTATGATTTAGGTAGGTGGTTTGTTGCCCTACGTTGATTGTCCTTGAGTTTTTGGCGCAAATGTGTCAGATACCCATGTATCGGGTATCTCGGGTTAGGGTTTGATCCTATATCGTTATCTTCCTTCGGTTGATTGTATTCTTGAGGTTATTATATGATTAATAATTTCTTATCAGCATGTTTGAGGATCACCCCATGGGTGTTTCCCCTTGTTTTGGATTTTGATTTCCATTTTCCACGGTTTGCCTACGAGGCAACCCTATTACAAATTTCTAGAATGCATGTTGACTGCATGTATTGCATGATGTTTATATGCATGTGGATGCATTGTATATATTATCAAAGTAGTTGTTGAACTTAATTAGGCATCTAACAGTCGATTACGCATGACTAAACTGCTCAGGGATGAGTGAACCTGATGCGGTAGACTAAAGGTGGAATTGATAATTAGGGCTTCCCTAGATAGCCTGTTATAATTAGTATCGAACGCAGGACCTAAGGGAATGGGACTTTCTTCTTACTGATAGTGTCCTTAGTTTCATAGAGAGACTATAAGGGGAATTATATGTAATTACTTCCTCAGAGAGTATATATCGTTTGTAGCAAGACCGCAGGGGAATTGACGGTGAGAGCTTCCTAGAGTGTCTTTGCCTTTGTATGTCTACATGAATAGAAGGGTTTCCTAGTAGGATCCACCCAGAGAGTCAGTGCTTTATTTGTTGGTTGGTTGTGATGAGTCCACCAATCCAAAGAACAAGCTTGGGTTTGTACTGGTTGCTCTTTAGGTAGACTGCTGAGTTACCTGTTGTGATTACATGCTTGCCTTGGGAGTATAGAGTTGTTTCTAGGATCCATGGTTGATAGCTAAATGAATGTACATAACTAATAAATAAACGTGAATGATGTTTGGTAGGATTTCTTACTTTTGAGTACATTTGCTTATCTACTACATTTATTTCATTTACATTTTCAATATTACTCACTGAAATTAGGGCACAGATCTCGTGGTGATTGCCTACTACGATTAGTCTCACACCCTGTTTGGGTCCTGATTTTCGGCCCAAACTGGTTTTATGGTTGCAGGTGTAGATAGGGATTTTGGCCCTTCTACTTCAGGTACATGATTACTAGTTGGGGCTGGAGAGCATCAGACCGAGATTAGTCTTGCGATGCTGCTGGAGTTGATGTTTACTTTTGTACCTTGTTTTCAGTTGTGTTTCATCACGTTGTTGTGTTTGCAGCTTTCCTTCGATACTTTTACCTGCTATATCATTTTCATTATCATTATATGTTCATTACTTCCACTATTTAGTTTCAGTGTTTTCATTCTATTTACTACTTCTACTATTGATTGTTGTTTTCTTTCCTTGTATACTTTACAATATGAGGTCATAGTTTCCCTAATAACTTACCAAGTCCATCGCTGCTAGTCGGAAGCCTCTGGCATTTGAGAAAATGCGCTTGAGGTCATGTGGTGAACCGGGTACGGGGAACCAGTGGAAGGGCTTTGGATTTGGGTCATTACACAGTGGTATTAGAGGTGTTCTTTCCTTTTTCTATTAACTTACTATTTAGTGACATTAGATAGGGATAGGGAGGAATAGGTAAAATGGTAAATAGTTGTGCTCGAGCGTTATAGAACCCGTGTACAGGGAAAAAGCCATATTACCTCGAATATTGAAAATTTTGAGTTTTGCGAATGTTACATTTTAATTGATTTCATTGTTGGGTGATGCACCTGTTTTGTGCTATTATTGTTTATATGTTTTCGGTTCTATTTTGATGCAACCCGATGAGATGAGGGTATTCCATCTCATGCACCATATAGGAACATGATAGAAGATTACATGCCATGCATTTTTTCATGCCATCTAGGTTTCATTAAAGATTTCATGTTGTTCTGGTAGGATTTGTGATAGACAACACATACTGTTGTGATAGCTGCTACAATACAATACCTGTTATGTTGATAAGGATTCTTTGTTTGGTGATTTCTTATCACGAACTCCAAAATTTGATCTCAGAGGTGTTATGGGCCCTTAATGATCAGAATTTGGTGGGTCGTGAGTTCTTATAATCTGGCTTGTTCTATGCATATTTATGATGCCATGCTTTAATTCACGGGGAGTATGGCCCCCCACGGATTGGAATTTGGCACCGTAACCCTTATTTTTATGTGTTTTCTGGGCTCCGGTGCAATTCTGAGGCTTCTGTCCAGAAAAACCCAGAATACACGGTGTGTACTTTATAGATACATGCCCTATAGTTTTTGGCCATGTCACAGCGCGTGTGGATAAGGACACTGAGCTGTAAATGGTTTTCCGGAACACACCGTGTAAGGTAGGTAAACTCCGTATAGAGGTTGACTAAGAGCTCGGCCATGTAACTGACAACACGGTCTAGTTAATGCATGTTTAGTACAGGCTGTGTTCAGTATGCACACACCTTGTATCTTTTCCCAGGTACCCGGCCGTGTCTTGAAAAACACGGGTCGGTGTTATTTTCTCCTATACATGCCGTGTTTTTTTGGAACACGCCGTGTAAGGATCAGTCGAGTACCCAGACGTGTCACGAACAACACGGGCCAAGGTTTCCCTTTAAGTGCATGCCGTGTCTCTTAGGAATACGGCGTGTAGTGTCGACCGTGTTTCAGGCCGTATCGCTAACAACATGGGCCAGGTAAGGCATGTCCAGTACACTCTGTGTCTGCCTAAAAATGCCGTGTAGTCTTCGGCTGGGACAGTCCGTGTGACATAGTCGTGTAGGAGTAACCGGGCATGGAGAAAAGGGTCAGTACACGCCATGTAGTTTAAGAACACGCAGTGTATCTAGGTAGTTTACACAGCCAGGTGTGGCCAATGTACACGCCCTGGGTAAACTTTTAAGGAACACATCGTGTAGTGGTACTACACGTCGTGTAGTCATGTTTTTCCCAGTTTTAAAGGTTTTTTCCCATCCTGTTCCATTTTACTCTCCTATGTTTCAACTTTCTTCATCTTTAATGAAGGTGTGTTTTGGCCTTTTAGAGATATGGCACCGAGACGTCCTCCTGTTGCACACTAGGAACCAGGTAGTGATCGTACGCCTGATATGACTGATCAGGGACTGCCAGAAGTTCCGCCCATCATTCTGGACATGAAACCTGCAGTGATTCGAGATATTGGATCCAAAGCTCAATTCAGAGAGGGTTTTAGGAAATTAATGCAGACCTTCCAGGGAGTTCAGAATCCTGACCGGACTATGGCAGAGCTGAAGCGAGTCTTCCTGCAGTAGCATCCTCCTACTTTCACAGGGGATGGAGGACCTCAGGCTGAAAAGTCATGGCTGGAGGCCATGCTGTCCATCTTTGAGCATCTGGAGATGCCTCTAGAGAGGAGGGTGATGCTCGCGATATATATGCCACAAGATTCCTCCAATAGATGGCGGGACATAGTCTCTCAGACGGGGCACCAGCAGGCTATGGCTTGGGATGAGTTTCAGCATACGTTTTATGACTACTTCTACCCAGCGACGCTGAGTAATGACACAACCAGGGAGTTCATGAGCATGCAGAAGGGTACTCTCTCAGTTATGTAGTATTCCTCCCACTTCACTGAGTTACAGTGATTCACTCACATCCTGGGGAATGACGAGCTGTTTCTAGCGAGGAAGTTTGAGGACAGCCTCAGACCGGAGATCAGATCATAGATGAATGTCTTTCAGTTGACTTCTATTACTATAATAGTCAACCAAGAACTCATTGTAGAGAGGAACCTGAGGGAGACTGGAGCTGGGGACCAGGGCGGTACAACATCCAAGGCTGATTCCCTCCAGACAGACAATAGGAAGTGCCACCGAGAGTCTACCTGAGGCGACCCGAGGAAGCGAGCTATTCCTTCTGGTAGACAAGATGCCCCTTTTGGCACCCAAGTGGTGTGTTATTAGTGTGGGTGGAGTAGGCATAAGAATCCCCAGTGCCCGAGGGACCCATTGGAGTGCCAATCCTGCGGCAAGATGGGTCACCTGCAGCATTTCTGGAAGGTTTCCATTCTAGTGTCTAGTGAAGGAGGATCAGTTTCAACCCCGCGTACAGGAGCAAGTCCACCAGCTCTGTAGTAGAATGGGGGTAGAGTTCTGCAGGATGTTCAAGTCAAGGTAGAGGCCGTGTACACAGTGGTCAGGCTCAGGGAGAAGCAGCTCAGGGTTTTCAGGAGGCTACACAGGGCCGCAGTATAGGCCAGACTTTTTCTGTAGAGCAGATTAATCAGGACCAGGATCCCGGACCCTCTACAGTTCGAGGTACAATCTTAGTAGCCTCAGTTTTATCTTTAGCCATTTTTGATATGGGTGCTTCACATAGATTTATCTCTGCTGTTGTCGTGGAAAGCCTTGAGCTCTGTGTCTATTCATCTACTGACATGTTGACTCTCGACACGCCCTTGGGAACGAGGAAATCTAGCGTACGTCAGTGCAAGGGGTGCCCTCTCGAGGTTGCAGGGTATCATTTCTTATTGGACCTCTATGTCCTGGAGATGACGGGTTGTGACGTCATTATCGGTATGGACTGGGTGGTTCCCTTTTAGGAAGTCGTCGATTTCTTTTGTCGTAGGGTGAGTTTCGTATCACCAGAGGGTGAATCATTCTTTTATAAAGGCGAGTGGGATGCTCAGGAGAGTTGAGCCGGACTCGAGCATCATGGGCTAGGAGGAGTTACGGCCGAGAGTGCTAGTCATTATCTGGATGACCAGAGGACTTCTCAGTTAGATTTTCCTCCAGTGGATGATCGCTTTCCAGATGTCTTTCCAGAAGACTTTTCAGGTTTGCCTCCAGAGCGTGAAGTAGACTTATCGATTGATCTCATGACAGGAGTAGCACCGGTGTGCCGTCCTCCTTATAGGATTGCTACACCTGAACTGCAGGATCTCAAGAAGCCATTGGAAGAGTTGCAGGAAAAGGGTTTCATCCGACCAAGTACTTCTCCTTGGGGTTCTCCTGTCCTGTTCGTGAAAAAGGCATACGGTACCCTTGGGAATTGCAAGGATTATCGTAAGTTGAACCAGTTGACGGTCCAGAACCGATATCTCTTACTGAGGATTGATGATCTCTTCAATCAGCTTCGAGGAGCTCAGGTGTTCTTGAAGATCTATTTGAGGTCCTTTTATCATCAGCTACGTGTTAGACCTTTAGATATACCTCTAACAGCCTTCAAGAGCCGGTATGGCCTCTATGAGTGTACGGTTAGGCCGTTCGGTCTTACGAACGCGACAATAGTTCTCATGGCACTGATGAACTGAGTGTTCCATCCTTACATGGATTCCTTCATCGTGGTCTTGATGGATGATATCTTGGTGTACTCTCACACTCAACATGACCATGAAACCCATCTTGTGATCGTTTTGAGTGCACCAAGGGAGCATCACCTTTATGCTAAACTCTCAAAGTGACACTTTTGGATGAACGAGATTCTCTTCTTGGGTCATGTCATCTCAGATACAGGAGTATCAGTAGACCCAGAGAAGGTGAGAGAAGTAGTTACCTAGGAGCATCTGAAGAACGCCTTTGAGGTATGAAGGTTCTTGGGGCGGGATGGTTACTACATGGATTATATACAAGACTTCTCAAGAATAGCAGCACCGCTGACATGCTTGACTAAGAAGGGGGTGAGTTTGTTTGGTCAGAATCCTGTGACTCAGCTTTCCAGGAGCTGAAGGGGAGAATGACTTCAGCACCGATCCTAGTTTTGTCGGAGGCGGGCAAGAGCTATTCAATTTTCTGTGATTCATCTAGCATTGGGCTAGGAGCAGTTCTTATGCCGAAGGATCGAGTGGTTGCGTATGGATATCGAAAGTTGAGGCCTCATGAGAGGAATTTTCCTACACACGACCTGGAGTTGGCCGCAGTCGTTCATGCTTTACGCTGTTGGAGACATTAATATCTGGGAGATATTTTTTTGGTATACACTGACCACAAGAGTCTCAAGTACATATTAACACAGTGTGACTTGAATCTGAGATAGCGGAGGTGGGTTAAGTATCTCCAGTCCATCGATTTCGAGCATGCCTCTATACCTGGGAAAGGCAACACGGTGGCTGATGCACTGAGCAGGAGAACTCAGATACTGGTAGTTCAGGGGGCCATCAATGAGTGGAAACTAATGACTCTGTTCTCGGAGATGCATTTGGAGGAGAATGACAGGTAGGGGTAGACATTCCTATCTACTATGGTTGTTACCTCTGCACTTTTAGATCGAGTTCTAATGAGGCAGCTGGCAGATTCAGAAGGGATAGTCCTACGGGAAAGCATGTCAGGAGATGACCCTATTCCCGAGTGGACTGTTGGCGAGGATGAGATCTTGCGTTTCTAGGGACGGGTATCGGTGCCAGCAGATAAATGCAAGGTGATGATGAGAGAATTCCATTCCTCAGTTTGGGTAGTTCATCTTGGTGTCACTAAGATGTACCGTGATTTACACCGCCTGTACTGGTGTTCATGTATGAAGAGAGATGTGTCTTGTTTTGTCATGAGGTGTTCCACCTGTCAGCAGGTGAAGGTAGAGCACCAACGGCTAGCAGGGCATTATTAGCTGCTACCAATTCCAGAGTGGAAGTGGAACGATGTTGCGATGGACTTCGTGACAGGGTTACCGAGATTGTCGAGAGGAAACGAAGCGGTGTTTGTTATTGTTGACAGGCTTACGAAGTTTGTTCAATTATTTCTAATAAAGGAGACCTTCGGTGTCGATGATCATGGATGGTTGTACCTCCGTGAGATTGTGTGCATTCATGGGGTTTCGAGTACTATCATTTCAGATAGGGATGCCCGCTTTACTTCGCATTTCTGGAAGGGGATATAGAAGGATTAGGGTACAAAATTGCTTCTGAGTACAACTTATCATCCCCAGATAGATGTTCAGTCAGACCGCACAATCCAAGTGCTTGAGGAAATGCCTCGAGATTTCATTCTAGACATTGGTGGTTCTTGGGAAAAGCATATACCTCTCGTGTAGTTTTCCTATAACAATAGTTTCCAGGAAACTATTTAGATGGCACCTTATGAGGCTTTATACAGCAGGCCATGCCGATCACCTTTGTGTTGGCTGTAGGTAGGAGAGGAAGCTTTACTGGGACCTCATCTCATCTAGGAGACCTCAGAGCAGATAGAGTTGTTTCAGAAGAGGATGTCTACTGCACAGTCTCGTCATAAATATTATGCTAACTAGTGGAGGCAACCTATGCAGTTCGGGGTCAGAGACTAGGTTTTCCTATGTGTTACCCCAAGGTTGGGACACAAGAGGATCATGAGACAGGGTAAGCTTTCACTGAGATACGTAGGGTCATTCGAGGTTCTGGAAAGAGTCGGCTGGTTGCTTATAGGTTGCAGTTACCTCATAGATATTAGGCTATGCACGAATTCTTCCATGTTTCTCTGCTTCGATGCTATTTCTCAGAACTGTCCCATGTTTTTTGACCCGAGGAGGTTGAGATAGAGAAGGATGAATTGTTTGAGGAACATCATATTAGGATTGTTAATCATAGTGAAAAATTACTCCGTGGCCAGTCTGTTCCTCTGGTATGGGTGTTATGGCAGCACGACCGTGTGCAGGACGAGACTTGGGAGAGGGAGGCTGATATGCAATCACAGTGGCCAGAGTTGTTTGGGGATTCTTCTTCGCTACCTTTCTAGGGAATGTTTTGGAAGAATTTCTTTAAGGTGTGATGTTTGTAATAACCTGGACCTTCTTTTTCAGGTATGTTTTCCTTTTCTAGACGTTTTAGAGAAAAAGAGGAGAATCTGGAAATTCTGTATGTACATTCCATGTACCTTCCTTCTACTCGAGGCCGTGTGCTGGCCATGTCCAGGCCAGTCACATAGTGTGTAGCGATGAGGTGGAGTCTGATTAATACGGCGTACGGAAAAGGTGAGTACACTCCGTGTACTTTTCTTTCTTATTTCATTAATCTGACCAGGGTCGTGCCTAATCCTCATTTTCATCTTCTTCTCCACCTAATTATGTCCAGTGTGACCTAGAGGGCCAATTATTCTCCGAGCCACCGATCCTTCACTGGTTGTCCAAATCGAACGTCGTCGGGTGCAATAGAATTGCAGTGGTGAGTTCTCGGTTGTTCTTTGGCCATGTTTCCTGATTCCTCCTCTTGGGAGAGTTATCTGAGGTTGATCATTTTAGGTGTTTTTGCATATTTACTCTGTTCTAGGTCGATTCATAGGCTGAGGTTCATGTATATCAATCCTCTAGGATTGAGGTAGGTGGTTTGTTTCCCTACGTTGAATGTCCTTCATTTTTTGGTGCAAAAGTGTCGGATAACCATGTATTGGGTATCTCGGGTTAGGGTTTGATCATGTATCGTTATCTGTCTTAGATTGCTTATATTATTGATGTTATTATATGACTAATAATTGTATTTCAGCATGTTTGAGGATCACCCCATGGGTGTTTCCCCTTGTTTTGGCTGTTGATTTCCGTTTCGAACGGTTTACCTACGAGGAAACCCTACTGCACATTTCTAGTATGCCTGTTGACTTGATTACATGTATTTCCTATGGTTTATATGATTGTGGATGAATTGTAGCTATTAGCCAAGTAGTTTCTGAACTTACTTAGGATGCTAACAGTCGATTATGCATGACTAAACTGCTCAGGGATTAGTGAACCTGGTGCGGTAGACTAAAGGGGGAATTGACGATTAGGGATTTCATAGAGAGCTTGTTAAAATTAGTATCGATCGCAAGACCTAAGGGAATAGGACTTTGTGCTTCCTCAAAGTGTCGATAGTTACATAGCGAGACTATAGGGGGAATTAGATGTAACTGCTTCCTCAAAGAGTCTATATCATTCATCGCAAGACCGCAGGGGTATTGACGGTGAGAGCTTCCCAGAGTGTATGTGCCTCTGTACGTCTACATGACTAGAGGGGTTTTCTTCTTGGAGCCAACCAGAGAGTCAGTTCATTATTTGTTGGTTGGTTGTGATGAGTACACCAAGCCAAAGAAAAAGCTTGGGTTTGTACTGCTTGCTGCTTGGGAAGACTACTGAGTTACCTGTTGTGATTACTTGCTTGCCTTGGGAGTATAGAGCTGTTGCTAGGTTCCATGTTTGATAGATAAATGATTGTACTGAACTAATAAATAACATTGAATGGAGTTTGGTAGGATTTCGTACTTTAGTGTACATATTCTTCTCTGTTGCATTTATTTCCTTTACTTTTTCTAGATTACTCATTGACAGTAGGGCACAGATCTCATGGTGATTGCATACTGGGATTAGTCTCACACCCTGTTTGGGTCCTGCTTTTCGGCCCAAACAGGTTATATGCTTACAGGTGTAGATAGGGATTGTGGCTGTTATACTTCAGTTACATGATTTATGGTTGGAGATGGAGAGCATATGACCGATCTTAGGCTTGCAATGCTGCTGGAGTTTATGTTTACTTTTGTACCTTGTTCTCAGTTGTATTTCAGCACACTGTCGTGTTTGATTCTTTCCATAGATACTTGTAAATGCTGCATCATTATCATTATCATTATATGTTCATTCCTTCCGCTATTTAGTTTTAGCGTTTTCATGCTGTTTACTACTTCCTCCATTGAAAATAGTTTTATTTCCTTGTATACCTTACCATATGAGGGCATAGTTTCCCCAATAATTTACCAAGGCCCTCGCTGATAGTCGGCAGCCTTTGGCGTTTGGGGAAATGTGCTTGAGGTCATGTGGATAACCGAGTACGGGGCACTAGTGGAAGGGCTCCGGATTCGGGTCATTATAGATAATATCTAGATGTAATTCTGAGAAGATGACAATTCTTCCTAAATTTTTTAGGATGATAGATTATTCCTATAGGGAATTGAAATTAGTTGATCATTATGTGACCATTGAATGTTTAACTAAATTAATTTAATTAGTGGTTCTTGAAATGTTTCTGTTCATATAAGTTATATAGTCCTTAGAAATGGATTTCAAGTGTTATAGATGCAATAAATACTATAGAAGTTAGCCTATGATGTTTCACCTAAAGTGGTTGTGATATATATATATATATATTATTTATGTTATGTGATTTATTATGCCTCCCACCCATGTTGGTAGGGTGACCAGAACCCAGTGGAATATGACAGGTGTATTCCCCAATATCTATGATGGAAAATGAGGAATGAAAACTCCCCATCTCCTTCTCCCTATTATACAAGTAGTGCTACATACTGGTGTGCATAATGGTTATTTTTTCTTTTATATATCTATATAGGGATGCGATGTCTTGCGGTTAGTTCGCGTACATGTGCCTCCAAATATATCATAAAAGGGATTATTATTGGTATTTTGTGTATCGACATTGATGACAAGAGTTATAAGAAATGATATATGAGATGTGGCCACTCCCAGAAACTTCCCAGTTAATATCTATATATGGGGATATTGATGATGAGATAAAGAGACAAATGAGGTTTTTATTTTTATATTGTTAACCCTTAATCATGTGGATTATTTGGAGAGGGATAGCTCCTGATGTGTGATGTAGGGTCGGAGTGGAAAAACAATGGGGTAGTGGTATCAGTATACCATCACTTTTATATAATGATCAATGTTTTATTATTACATGAATATGATACTTGGTTAGAGATCCATAGTGAGGATGGGAGCATAACATATATGATTAGGTGACGAGGTTTCACTTGGTTATCCAATGATATTTATTATTACTTATTTATTATTTTCATGATAGTATACGAGGATGATATTATTGAGTATACCTATTGTGATCACCCTATGTATGTATATATAGTTCTTAGGTTCATAGGAACTGGTTAGTTATCGGGTTGGACATTACTAGCTCATGGAGTTATTTAGGGTCTTTTATAAATTCAGGGTACCGCCGAGGATTTCTTTTAGTAGTTGTAGATTCCTTTTTGTAGTTGTTACAATAGTTTGATATTAAATGTATTTTTTGGGATATTTCATTTATTTTATTATGATCATGGATTTTATGGATGTCTTATCCAATATCTCATTTCCCATGTTCATTAGAGGTTAATTCAACCCATTTATTTATATGATATACCCTATGAAGGATTTACCAATAAGTGAAATATTAGAGGTAGGAATTATGAATTATCATCCCTCAAACAACATTAATTGCTGGCTTGGGATGGGTTCCATTAGAGGGAGGGTCATGATACCATGATATTAATGGCTAAGATGTTGGATATAATGGTGTTACTTAGTAGGAACTGGTGAGGAACACATGGTTTTGTATAGTAATTTTTTTATATGTTCCTAGTAAGAAATGTAAGCCAGTGAGAACAGTTTTGAAAATGACATTTAGGCCCCCCTATATTCAGATTCTGGGAAAGACATGTTTACCGAGCATACTAATAAAATTGATACTTCTTGTGGTGTAGAGACCTATGATAGGATTATGCATCATTATGTTATCTGCATATGATTGAAATGGGAAAAGGTTGTTGTTTCTTTTTAATATTAAATAATTAATATTAAATATTCCATATTTTGTGTTTATATGTCTTGCTCTATTTGTAATTTTTTAGGTATGAATCTAGTTCGACATCCTTAATAGTTTCATTTTGATGTTGTTCATTATGATTTTAGAGTAGTTTGTTGTATGGATGAGGTCAACAGTGATGCCACTGGTGTATGGAAGTATATGTACCTTTATTCTATTTTTTAAATAAGTATGATTGATCAGTTTCATATCTAATGATAAAGGACCGGTCAATGGAGGAGTAGATAGCCTTTAGTTTTATCTATGATTAAAAGGAGAACTAGGTTTTACAGGCACTGATGATACTATCTAGAGAATGATAGTTTTTTTTCTTTAAGTATTTCTTTGGTTTACCTATTTCATAGGAGAGGATCCATGATTAATTTTGATCAACGTAAATTGTTTCAACCTCAATGGTGGATAAATTTTACAATACTTTTACACTTATATAGTGTATCTTCATCTTACAGTAATTTATGCTCTATTTCAATAACATTCACCGATATGCTTTGGGCCTACTTCCAGATCAAGAGTCCATTGGAAGGTATTTTTGAAAAAAAAATTGTATGGAGATCCAATTCTATATTTCTATATATATTCTAATGACATATCCTAATGTATTGTTGGTAGTAGAGGTTTTTGATAGGATCATAATTAGGAACAAATCATTATGAGATAATTGAATACATGATTCCATATGTTTCATGTTGTGGTATGGGGATCTCAGTTTTATAGAAAGAAAGGTTTTTAGATATCATATAGTAGGCCCCAGTCCTCTTGATCCATTTTAATCGGGGTTGATTAATATCTGGACCTAATAAATGGATCCACCATTTGTTTTTCTTATAGAGGTCATGGTCATCAATGGTATGAGTATCCCACCTTTCTGAGTAGACAATGTGTGACTAGTGGTCTGCATCAGGTTATTTTGTCATATCAATTTCAGCTAATGCAATAGTGTACAGGTGCTATAACCTTGTATTATAATAGGATACACGGAGAAATCACATGAAATCCCAATTATTGTCTTCACCCTTAGAGTGAAAAGCATGGTCCCAGAGTTGTTCTTCCTCGTGTTCGGAGAGACCATAGAACATGTCATGGTTAGTTTCATTCTCTAGGGTTATCAGCACCGAGTTTCACAGATGATGTTTGTGGAACACTTTTTTTTGCCTGAAACATGGTTTCATAAATTATTTGATCCCTGAGAAAGAAATAACTTTATTTCACCTACCATATTTCATACTTTTTGAATTGAGTAGGAGGTATTTATATATCCCTTATCATTGACGTTTATTGTTAGATGTTAAGAAAATCTATGTGATGTTTATAGATAACGTGTGATAGTTTTGTGTGAAAACATCATTGAGTATTATTATAATATTTTTACATGGAACCATATAGAATCATCCTTGAAATGGAATAATTGTATTCAGTGAGGGACTCCATTGATTTATTTAAGAATAATATTACATTCTATGAAGTTGATAGGGATTCTACAGCGTGTTATAGTGAATGAGACCCTCGGGAGGGTCATAGCCATGTCTAATCATTATATTTATTGATGTTTGATTAAATTAAATGTTCCTGGAAGGTTCAACCGATGATCTTTCCCAAGTCATCAAAGAGTAAACTAATGTATTTATTGAATATATTTTGGAATTATCACCTCGATGAAAGATTGTTTTATGAACAGAGCTGCAAACATGTGATTCCCTAATCTCAATTATTCTATATAGGAATAATCATCTTCTGTTTTGAGATATGTGGGTATAAATATATGATTTCATAATATTAGGATTTATATAGGTGACATTGTAACCTTGGGGTCCTTTAGTTTTGTTCTCAATAAAGGAAAATTTCAGTCTATGTCTATGTGTTGATTATCATCGCATAAATGACGTGGAATTGATGAATAATTATCCACATATATATATATATATTATTTATTTTATCATATAAAAGTATCTAGTTACCTTTCATGTATTTTTCTATATTTTTGGTATCATAAAATGTCTTTGAAGGACATATATATGTTTAATATTTCATTCTAATGTTATTATTTGAAATATTAGCTTGTTTTAATTTTTTTGGTGTGAAGAGTGATCTATATTTTTTCATGGGAATGATGAATGTAGTTATCAGAGAGTTTCTAGATTTTTTTGGGTGTTTTTTTCATTAATATCGTTTTTACTCCCTATATGAGGTTGAATACATAGAGCATCTATGAGACATTTTGGGAGTTTTTCATTGTTAGAAGCTGTTCGGAAAGTGAAAAAAATGTAATTTTTATGCATGTTAAGTTTGATTAATTAGTAATTTTATATCCAAGTGTGGTGTAGGGATGGATCCTTTGAATATCTACATGGTTGCTTCTTGGGAAACCCCCAAAATGTTAAAGAGATAATGAGATCCATCAATATTTTAGACAATTATTGGTGGTTCATACCGGTTTTATCGTGGATTAAAACTAAAATAATAGACAAAAAAATGACCATGAATTATTATGTAATTAACTATTATAAGATGATTTTGAGTATCTAAAGAAAAAATTAGAAAATGAAATAATTCGTTGTTTTCTAAAAGAGGGAGTTTAGTTTGAGGTGTTATGTGATGATTCACAACTTGGATTTGTAAGTGTCCTGATGCAGTAGAGAGAAATTAATTATTATGGATATTGTTAGACATGGACCCATGAATATAACAATTTCATACATGATCTCTAGTTATAAGAGGTTATATTTTATATGAAGTTGTGGTTATAATATACAATTTGGGAATACATTTTTGGTTTTCACAGATCCTATGTTATGTCATCTCCTAGTGTGAAATAAATTTGTTTCATTGATATTTAATGTAATTATTATCATAATGTGTCTTAGATATTTCTTATATCCCGAGAAATGGTAAGTATTTGGATGATTCACTAAGAAAGAAATTGAATAGTGATTCTATGTTTGAGTTTTAGGATCTTGGAGTGTTATGGGAGTTCTCTCCATGACTAAACATGATATGGGAGAGGTTGGTGTCATAAGGTTCCCATTTCAGATAATAGTATTGTTATATTTAGTGAAGCGGGGGGAGGAGTCCAATACTGGGGATTCAGATTTAGAAGTCTTGTGATATGATGTAATTTATGGTAATTTCCCTATGTTATAGATTGGGGATTATTTACACTGGGTTTTATTCTAGGGGAAGATTTAATGTTTCGTTTGTTTAACAAAAGATTCTTATTTATGAGTTCCACTAAATACCATTTCTAGTTACATACTATCATAAAATATATGCATAGTTATATAAGAGTTCATTTTTGGGTCATGGGTTTAACCATTCAGTTACAGTTTCCATGTCCCAATGTTTTTTCAAATATGTGATGAAGGATGAACACTATATTCTAAGTGGTTTCCTCCCAACATTTCAGGTTCCTTAATGTTAGTGGGGGAAAATAATATGGAATTTTAAACATGTTTAACTTGATGTCAATGAGTCTGTGATTTTATTTTTGTTATCATTATCCATTTAAATAATAATAACACATATTAGTGATCTAGGAGTGAAGCTTAGTTGAGGTTTTGTTGATGATGTATCTAGATGAGGTGGTGCGGATTTTTAAAGTCCCAAGGATTATCATATCTCATCATGATCCCCATTAAAAATAATGGGTCTATAAAGTTATTTAGAATAATTTTAGATCCTAGTTTTTCCATAACACTAATTTTTCATTCATATATATTATGTTAGAAGAGAGGACCATCCATACTCATTTGGACATGTTTCTATCTTATGTCATTGATTTTGGAGGTTTATGGGTGAGGCACCTACTATTTGTTGAGTATTTTTATAGAAATATTCATTACTCCTACTTTGGTATAAAACCATTTAAACCCATTTAGGGCCAACCATGTTTTCTCCATTATGATTGATAGGGGTGGGAGAGTCAGGATTATTATTATAAAATAAGTAAAGTCACAATAGAGATGATTAATTTGATTCAAGAGAGGTTGATGGAGAGGAAGGATCGGGACAATTCATATGATAACCATATGAGGATGCCTCTTGAGTTCAATATTCTAGATCATTTGTTCATTATGGTTACTCCTCATCATGGCCCGCAAGTATTTGGTCTTGGATGTAATATTTATCCTTAGGTTGTTGGTATTTTTGAGGTTTCAGTATCTAGAATATTTGTCCCATAACAGTTGTCACTTTCACCATATATTTTCTAGATTTATGATGATCTTCGCATGTGAAATATTTATCATTATATTTATGATGACACTCAAATAATAAATTTTGGAAAATTTTATTTTTATGATGATAACACATTCTAGGAGTAACTTGTGATGATATTGGACCCCTATGAGAAGGCGTTGAGGGGGAATAATATTACTGGTGTATGAATCCTATTATGACATAGTTTTGTAGAGGAGGGAAATTGAAAATATTTTTCTCATATAGGTGCTCACTACCCAAGTTGACTGGTTCTTGATTTTTTTTTTGGATTTTCTATTGACGTTGAACATATCTGGCTAAATAGATAGTTCCCTATTCAACAAGGCCTTGCCTATTGACTTTCTTAAATTTAAGTGTTATATCCCTTGAAAGTGTGTTTGGGATATTATTAAGAGTGTATCAATGTTTTTTCCCTTGAATCTCTTAATAACGTTCTTTTATTTCTAGCATTAAGATATTCCATATATGTATGATGCATGATGGTTATTAAGGTATCCCCTTTTCCTTACCTTCTTTTGAGGATTCTTTATAATATATTGAGGGTGTGAAGCAATTGAGATATTTCATATGTAATGGCACATAATCTTCTAGGCCACTCCCTTTTGTGTTTCTATAGTCTCTAGTGGATCGAGGAATCTTGGATTAGGTGTGGCGGTTTTTCCAAGATGAAATTCAGATGTTGGAGAAATTCTTAACATGAAGTATTATTCACAATCTGAGAGAGTAATTCATGGATAAAATTGAAATTCAAATCTTTGGAAAGGGTGGTTCATAGGATGCAATTAATGAAATAAACCATTGGTTAACAACATTAGTGGATGAGTTGTCATATATGGTGAAGCTTTATCCAAAAGTCCATGACCTAAACATGTGGTTCGTGACACAAATTAATATAGAGTTATTGGATTTGCGATGAATGTTTTTCAATGATATTTATAACTGCATCATCCATGATGTGAATGAACTATTCACATCAAGACTATAAATATAGATGTGTTACTATATGTCATATCACACCTGTGGTTACACTAAAAACCACTTATTTCTATCAATCTATAGGAATCTATACGTACCCCTTCAAGTTATTTAGTATCTTCCCCCATTGGTGTTGACCCATAATATCTTGTGTTTGATCCATGGTTATTCAAGATGAGTTTTCCATCATTTTCTGTTGGTTTCTTCTCCATGTTATTTTTTTCATCCATAATAAAATAAAATTCTATGGTGATTGATCTCTATCAATACCCTGGAGTATTTTAGGAAGTGTGGGGAATTTTCATGGTGCAGTGTTCAATGAGACCATCTAAGGATATTATCAGAGACCTATACGTATTGTTTCATTCTCAGTTAAAGAATATTGAAATTATTGAGGTAGTGGATTTGTTTCATCCCATTATTTTGAAGTAACATTTTTAAATAATCATTCTTTATATAATTTAGGAAATTTGGAATTGACCATCATGAATATTAAACCAAAAATAATGAATGAATTGGTTTTGGGTGTAATTATCACATGTGTTTCCACTATGCTAATGGTTTTCTTCTTAATTTTCAAGATAGTGTTCTATCTATTTTTTATTCTATGGTTTACCACGTTTTTTAGGAGTGTAAATTTGATAAATAAAATAATTTTGGAAATTCATATCGGCTAAATAATACAGTAAAATTTCTTAATTGTAATACTCTATCCTTATAATTGATAGAAATTTATTTAATACTAAAATATTGTTTAAAGAACATATAACTATTTATTCTTGATGCATTAGGTTTCTTTTGGGTATATCCAATGTTAAATGAATTATTGAATTACAAATAGTAAACAATTGGTTCTTTTAAATGTATGATTATTGGGGGAAGATAATGCTCATTGACTTATGAAGGTTGGATTCCCTGGTTATGGGACCTATATTACCTATTAACTATTTTATGTTTTATTTTTTCCTTGTATGATTTATACAGATGCTGAACCTTATTATGAAATGTGATGTGTTATTGGGGTGGATTAAGTATTAGTGATAAATGGGAGGTGATCCATGAGGTTTTGGTATCAGTTGGAACTTGTGATTGTGGGATGAATGGTGATTTTCATAGTGGTGGCGGGGATTGTAGTAGAACTATTAGAGTGGGTATAATCAAGGATTTATGACATTAAATTATTATAAAATCTAGGATGTTTTTTGTTGTTAATTAATCTTCATTAATGAATGAATTTCTGGGTAGTTTATATTTTCACTTATTTTCCCTAATTCTTAACACAACTGGGTATGAAGAGTTTATGAATTTATTGTTGTAGCTTAGGAATATTACTAGAGTACATGTAATTATCGAATAATGATGAATGTTCAATTTTTAAATCAAATGAAAAATATATTACCAAATTAATAAAAAGAAAATAATTCATTAGGATCCTTATTAAAGGATGGATTATTCCCAAAGGGCATTGAAATTGGTTGATAATTTTGTAAACATGGATGTTTAACTGAATGATTTATATGAAAGTATATGGAAATGTTTTCATACATTTTTTATATCTAATCCTTAGCATTGGTAGTCAGGTGACACAATGGTGATAACAATAGTTGTTATTAAGTATTGGTAGTTCCCCTAGTGTGGTTATGAGCTATATATATTCTTTGTGTTATGTGATTTCATATGGTACACACCCTTGTCTATAAGGATACTAACACCCAATGGACCCCTATTCATATTTTTTCTAACATCTTTGTTTGAGAGGAGGGATAGTTAACAAACCCACTTACCTACTCTCTTCTCCTAGTCATATTAAACACTAGTATTCATAATGGATATATTCCCCATATATGTGTTTAAATGGTTGTAATGCATTATTGTTATTTATAATAATTTTTTCTCTATATATAATATCCTATGGATTATTTTTTGGTGTAAGGGTTTGATGAATTGAGGTATAATATAGAATTTATGGTTTTTTATGGTTCCTAGAAACTACAAAATTACTATATAGATATGGGTATTTTGATGATGAGATTATGAGATTCATGAGTTGTGGGGTTTTATACAGTTTCCTTTGTTGCATATGGATTATTTGCATAGATATGGATCAAGATGTGCGATTTTAGGGTAAGAGTAAATAATCCATGTGGAAATGGAATCTAGGTACCATAATATAACTAGGAATGCATAGAGGAATAGTGCGGGTTTATTTGTACTCAAACACACCTTACTCGGAAGTCTGAGCCCTGAAGCACTGATTATATCATATTAATCAAGTACTATGAAAGATCGGTATGCCTCAATGAATACTTAGCTACATACATGTCATCCTACCGAAGCTATAGATGCACTAGAGAACTCTAAACCACCTCCTCAAGCCAATCCTCAGCCACCTATGAGTCAGGCTTGCCTCAGAACCTATGGGGTGTCTAATACTGAAACTCGTATAAGGCACTAAGCCTATATGTGTTCTTTACAAGTGCCACTAGTTGTAACCGTTGACCAACATGTAGAGATATAGATGAAACACTACCAAAAGGTAGTATCTTAGGTAATGTTCCCCGTACTGAGGCCTCATCACTATGTGGATCATCCTCATGGTCACTCACTGAAAAAGACTAGTTTCTAAGATCACCATATTCTCTAATGGTGTATCAACTAGGCCGAAAACTCTAGCAACCGCCTCTAGCCTTCCCTCAGCTGCATGGGAAACTGTCTCGCCTCGAAACCTCGGAGGCCTCTGCTGATGGAACTCATGCAAAGCGCTCAGTCATCGTGTATATTCTTCCAGTGCGGTTGGTGGTATCTTCTTCCCATTGGATGGTGGTTCTGCTGGTACACCGCCACAAGGTACCAACATAGTAAGAGGGCCCTGCACTGGAGCCTCGTCGCTCGGTGGGACATCATCATGTACTCTCTTGGGAATCCTAGCTGGCTATCTACGCAACAACATCTTGATAAGGAACAACATGCACCATAGTCATTTAGTGATACCTGGTGAGCTGACATAAGAATACATAAGAAAAATTTTCAAAACAAACACATAATCAATGTCTTCAGGCACAGAGTCAGAAATCAGATGCTAGGGTCCTCGTGTATGGATACGTTAGCCACCGCACCAACACCAAATTCCTTAAAATGATAAAAAAAAAGTTCTCTAAATTTAACACAATTGCCATTAAAAAGACCAGAGTCCAATGTTCTACAGTAGAACCAAATCCTATGTTAAAAATTGGTCATGACCAGTCCCCCGGGGCCCGTGCCGTGACTACCCCAAGCCTGCCTTTCGTAGGCTAGAGTTTGGCGACTATCACCGAAAAGTGTATTCCATAAAACTGGGAAGGCATTGAATTTAAAACCTGTAAACAAACTCAACCAATCACACAACAAGAAACAAATACATGTAAATTTTATAGGAAAAAGGGTGCGGAATGTAAGAGGGGATATAATACAAGACCAACAGTTATGATACAAATACAACTGAAATACAATACAACTGAAGAAAGAGAGAGACAGGTACTGGGTTATCCTCTGAGATTCCTACTTAAAGTGTAGGTCAATATCGCCTCCTTAGCACTCTACATCCACCCATATCCTCCGCATACCAACATGACATATACTCCACATCTTGGCACCATCCAGTCCTGGTACCCTTGACTTCATTCTGCATTGTCCATCGTCTGCACCAAACACAACAAGGTGCAAGCATAACCCGTGTAGGGGTGAGTATAATGATAATCAGTAGGGACCATTAGACCCTCAAGGACTCAAAAAATCCATAAAGGATAAACCACATAGCATGAAATCAACTGAAAACCCTACATAGGTATATGCTATTACATATACCTAAGTTATCATGTATGTCCATCTCAATCCTGAGAAAGCACAGAGTCCAACTCAAAATCCCAAGCTCAACTGTTCCAAAAAGGAAGGAATAGCACGAATGTAAGTACCACATAGGTATGCCACACAGATGAATACCACCAAGTTATTTCCACAAAAGAAAGAATACCATAAAGGTATGTACCAAAGAGGTCTTCCACAAAAAATATTACCACCAAGGTATTACCACAAAGGAAAGTACCTCACAAGTACCGACTCAGATCACACTAGGTATATCTTAGGTATAGTAGTAATGATCATTAGATGTAACAAATGAATCGTCTTAAACTATTATGAGAAAAACCCATGAAGGATCCTAAATCCTCATCAGACCCATAGTGGCTCATAGTTCATCATCAGGACCACACAGGATCCTAGTACCTTGTCAGACCCACACAGGATCCTAGTACATTGTCTATACATCGTTAGACCCACACAGGATCCTAGTACGTCATCAGTACGTCGTCATAACAACACATGATCCTAGTAATTCGTCAGTACGCCATCATACCCACATAGGATCCTAGTAAATCGTTAGTAAGTCGTCAGACCCACACAAGATCCTAGTACAATGTCAATACATCCTCTGACCAACACAAGATCCTTGTACATTGCCTATAAAGCGTTAGACCCACACAAGATCCTAGTACAATGTTAGTACATCGTTTGAACAACACTGTATCCTAGTACATCATCCATACCTCGTCAAACCCACACATGATCCTAGTAAATATTTCGTTCATCGTCATAACCACACATGATCCTAGTACATTGTCAGTAAGTCTTCAGAGCCGCACAGGATCCTAGTACATCGTCATTACATCGTCAGACCCGCACAAGATCCTAGGACATAATCAGTACATCATCACATCAATCTACATGATTCCCGCACTAAGATTGCTCATCTCCTGGAGGGTCTGCTCCTCAATCCATTGGTCAATACTACAACTGCCACGAAGTCCCACGAAGAAGTATCCCAAAGTAAAACCATGTCATAGGGGTCTCGACATAATAGATAGTGCATCAAACAGAAACCCATTATTTAGGTTATTAACCATTCAGTCCCAAGGGCCTGGTTGGATTCAGGTTCAATCCAACCTGACCATTCCCCAAATTTATCCAAATCTTAAGTGGGGTAAACCAATGGGACCATTTCTCTCCATGGTTTCCAGCGCCATAGACAGTTCATCAAACGGACGCTCAGTGCCCAAGATATGGAGAAAAGATCGAAAATGGGTCGAAGATGGTTCAAGTCCGGTCTCACCCGACCCAACCCGGCCTGGGCCGACCCACTAGGTCTGGCCCGGCCTCGCGGAGGGGCAGCTATAGTGGCTACAGGGCGGTGTAGGGGGTCACGGTGTGGCGGTCCACTGCGGCTGGCCGGATGACCAACCGTCCACTCTGTGTGGCATGGTCGCGCAGCGCTCCATCGCCGGAAGCCGGCTCGGCCAGCCTTACTCCATTCGGCGTTGCGTTTCAAGACACAATTCTCTTCCGTCGGGCAGTGCAGTTTCACCGACGCCTTCGTCGCGACTGGCCATGGTACCGACCACTGTTCTCGTGCCCCATCTATGTCGGTTTCCATCCTCCTCCGTTTCTAAGAACACAAAAAGTCATTACAAGGATTACAGAGAGGTCGACCATGTTTTTTTGGTCCCCAATATCAACATTTGAGTGGTAGCAAGCAGCTCAATTATTTCACGAATCAAAAAGAAATGTGAACAACGAGCAAGGGGGATAATCCGAAGAACAGTCCCTAAAATATATGGCAATAATTATTCCCAAACCTGCAAAATAAAATATTTTATGATCAACTAGTAAGAGAGTTGATCCACATTCATTGTTTAGAAGGGATGAAAAATGGAAGAAAATTAATCCCACATAAATAAACCCCTACCTCGATAGCTTTTTGACGGAGGTAGTGATATGGAAATGGAGAAGGAGAAGAGGATGCCAATGATTATCGCAACCACAATCATGCTTCTGAAGTCATTTCGAACATTGTCCCCATTCCTCAATTCTGGAGTGTGTTTTTCATTGAAGAATTTCTCCTTTTGGAGGCGTTCTTCAATGGAGAAGCGTAATGTTTCTCCTAGTGTTGGGCGTCGCGGCACTTTACCAGCACTTCGTCAATTAGTGAAGCCATCCCAAATCCTCCTCCCATGATCCATATCAGTAGGAGAGAGGGAGGTAAGTAACGATTGTGAAATTTATGACTATTCATTTTTAAGGAACAATCCTAAATTCCAATGAGGCTGTTACTTAGTATTTAAAAATGGTCAACGAAATAAATTTACAGAGGTGCAATTAATTGGGAGGCTTCCAAGGAACATACTCACATTTAAGAGGGGTTTGGGTGGTCCCCACCACCATGAATTCACAAATGGGGTTTTAGTTTTGGTGGTCCCCAACTATTTAACAACACGTGGGAGGTTTTAGTTCATGTATTCCCCACCTCTTTAACATTCAGTTGGGAGGATAAAAATAAAAGTTTATTTCATTTTTATTCCCATGAAAAAAGCACCAAATTGACATTCACCCTTGAACAACTGTTGTCTAAGTGAATGTCTTTTTAAGAGAATATTTTTACTGTGAGTTCAAAAATGTCCTCCGATTTCAATTCTGATTACCGGGTGAAATGTTACAAAACACCACTTGCGTGTTTACTAAACGTACCAGAAAAAATGTTTGGAAAATTATTAACAGACACCCTCGACCCATGCCAGTTATTTATTGACTTTTCACAAGTGAAACACACTGAAAAGTACCCAATGGTACTCTCAGATTTCTAATCCAAGTTACTATGTAAAAGTTATGTATTTTACAATAAAATAATTGTCACTTCATTATTTTATTTTCGGCCAAAAGGTAATATTCATTGATTGCCCACACGGGCCAAAATTATTATATACATAAATAAATCATGCCCTAATGAGTTTAAATGTGGTCTAATATTTTCAATCCGAGCGATCGTATGGGATTTATAAGCATTTAAAAAATAAAATAATTATTTTATTTATTTTATTTATTGTAATTCAATTTTTGGGTTTTCTCATAGGAGGCCCACGCCGAATAAAATTATGTTCTACCTATGGTAAACCCGCCATTCTGAATGCAATGGTTCCCTCTTATTTCTAATCAGAGTAACCAATTAAGTGTTATTCCACTTTTTTAGGAAAACTGCATACGTGAGATATTTAAGGATTAAAAAAACATCAACGAACCATTCTAGGCACTCCGGGCCTCAGAATGATGCAACTTAAGATTTTAATGTTTCGAAATAATTCCATATAATTAAAATAAATTATACAGAGTTTCTTGGACACTACATAATCAAACTGATTATGACCCGAAACGTGGCATTAACATGGATTTTTTAATAAACAAGTAATATAAACTCATATGTTAATCATAAATGGTACCAAATATTTGAATATGATTTAGTGGTCAAATTATAATAAAATTATATTTATTTTATTGTATGTTTTAACGTGTACACATAATGACCAAGATTTAGGTAAGGAAATTTAATATCACATTTTATTAGGGAGATACATGCCATATTCACCTAATACTTTTTTTCTAGTGTATATTCATCCATATGACATGTTATATTAATAATTTCACTTAATTAATGATATTAAATGATTTTATTTATTTTACATTCTCATGGGGTCAGGATTATAATGTTACTCATGTTGTAAGGGTTATCTAATCAAAATTTTAATAGCAGTGAGATACATTTATTATGTGTGGGGTATATACTTACCATGAATGTATAATATCAATATTGTAATTAAATTATTGGGTATTTACATATAAATTTTATAATCCTCATTTCATGGGGTTTACGGTTCAAAATAAACCAAATTGGTAACATAATTTTTGTCTCATATTTCCCTCACTGAGAATCATGTAATGTTATGCATCAATATTTTCTTATGGGGTGTCAATACTGATCATTTACAGGTTATATTATGAGAATATTTATTTCATGATATTTAATATCCATGTAATGTTATTCTCTCATGTATAGAATGACTCAAATTTTCCAAAGTGGTAATGGTTTATTGCTAGAATCTCATCATTTTTGAGGATTACTCACGATTTTGCTTCCATTAAAAACAGTTTGTTATCCGCCTCTCAAGAACAGTCATGAATTTTCTTATCATATGGTTATTGATGATATATTCATTTATTGGTACCATTTATCCACTCATTTGTAAAATTGATAATAAATAATATGTTTTTATTGAAAATTTGACAATATCTCTCTACTTGGTTGGAAATTGTTTTTCATTCAAAACCATGTTTTCCAAAAAATGTTTTCAAAAATGGTTTTACATTTAAAAAATATTTTAAATGTTTTCAATAACCTTTTATATTTTTTCATGGAAAAATGTTTTCAAAATGTTTTCAATATTTATTAATATGTTTCCAAACTATATTCATTGTAAAAAGAATTTTAATTTTTTCAAGATTTCTTTACATTTATCAATGATATTTTCAATGAAATTGTTTTTCAAAATGGATTATGTTTGAAAAAAAGTTTTCCAAATAAGAAAATGAATCATTCCTAGGAAATGTTTTAAATTATTTTATATTGTACTTTATATGCTTCCAAAGTGAATTTATATGGAAATGATTTGGAATATGTTCATTGTTTTAAAATTTGAATATTAATGTATAGTTATTTTCCTTATGAAGTACTCCAAGTGATCGTTAAAAATAATTCTACATCTAAGATGTAATACTTTGATATGGTTTAAACATATTGGGGACATGATCTAGTAATACCATTCATATTATTTAATTAATGGTTTATGTTTTTATTGGATGATGTTTAAGACACCCAATTCTCTTCCAGAGGTTATATGCTTTAGGAACCATCTACTTATCAAAGGTTATTATTTGATGAAATGATTAGTTAATATATCTATTTCATATAGGTTATGATGTGATGAAATGTTAATGATACCCATTTCATTTCTTGGATTATGATTGGATGTTTAAAGAATCCCTCTATTTCATTGGTCATGATATGATTAATGATTTGTTATCTTGTGGTAAATGCATGTATGATTTCAATATGTGATGGGTGGGACCTATATCTCTCTCCAATGAATTGGGTAATGATAAATTTTTAATGAGATCTAGGGAAAACGGGGGAGGGGAATCCCATGACTAAAACCATATGTCATCCTAATCCCATAACCAGAGGGTACATAATAGGGACTCAAAAGACCAGAACAAAAGGGTACAAAGGGGGGAACCCCATCCCCGAAAAAAGAGTAAATCCTAAGACTAAAAATAATGTACACGATTGGGAATCTGAATCCTGAAATAATATATTGCCCAGGAGTGAATCCAATGTTCGAAACAAGATGGTACACGGGAGGGGTTCCCAAGCCTAAAACAAGAAGATACAAGGGATAAAATCCTATCTCTAAAATAAGAGATTACATGGGAAGGAATCCCAAGTCTAAAATAGGAGGTTAAATGGATGGTCATCCCATGCCCGAAATAGGGATATGGATGATTAGCCCAAGCCTAAAATGTTCTGGAGATCTTGGTATATAGAAGTTACATAGTATTTTATATTCTCATATTTCTGCCACCAATTCCTTATATTATTCATATGTTGTTATTTAATATAATATTTTCTTTATTAGCATATTATTTATGTATTATAAACTATCAATAATTATGATATGGTTCTTTTTTATGATCTTTGACATACATTGTATGATTGTCTAATTTATATCACATTCTAAAACCCTTGTGCTCATGTTTATGCATACATGTATCCTTTTCTTACCCTAACTAATCATCTGAGATCACCCCTATCTTGTAATTCCTTTCCCCATGTTATGAATAATGGTTTTAGGAATATGTAATGAAGGGGGATATATTTTTGGTTAACATTGAATATCATTATCAATGTTATAATATTTTGTTCCACATTTCCAAATACACAATAATATTATGGTCCTTAGGAATGTACTTTTGTAATATGATGAATATTCATCTAAAAAATGTATTATCCATATATGTTAATCCTATGTTTCTATAGTAACTATCAAAGGAATGGTTTCTTCAACCATTGAAAAGAAGGATGATAAGAATTTTCTGCGATTCCTAGGATTATTTCGAAGGATATATCTAGGGATAACATTAAGGGTATGTCCAAGGATAAGTTAAGGTATTGGAAAATGTAAAAGAATTTTGTAAATTATATAGTGGGTGGATTCCTAGAAATAGATCCCTCTATCGATAATATAGGTGTATTTGAATCTAGGAAAGATGTACAGAGTGGTAACAACCCTAACAACACCGCATTGATATGGACTCAATCTTGAATTGGTGCATTAAAATAAGCCTTAAGCCAACCTAGTTTGACACTCTTGGGGGGGGGGTATGAAATAGAAAAATACAAACTCTTTAAGAACCATCCTAATTAATTTATGTAGAAAATGAATATGAATAACCTATGATATTAGTAAGGAATCATAGATTAAATAAGTATGTTTCAGGATTCAAACATTTTTTTAGTAAACTTTTTCATTATTATATGGTTTTCTTCTATGATATTTGTTTCTCACACTATGATTTCTCATGTTATAAAATATTAGGAACTAGAAGAAAACGTGTTAACATTGATTGTTTTAGATGTGGGTAGTATGCGAATTTTTCCAATAAATGTCCTATGTGCAGATCCAAGGAAGAGAATTTGGAACAAGGTATGAGTATTTGTTATAATTAGGAATATAAAGAAACCACAATTATCATGTGAAAGGTATGATATTTTCTATCATAATTATTAATATTGAATGTTAAATGAACTATTAGATTGAGGTTGAGAAACAGTAATAAATGATTCATATATCATATTGTAGTACAAGGTGTATTAATTAATAATATGATGATTCTAGAGTAATTGTTTAAGAATAATGTTGAATAACTGAAGTGTATATGTTTTTAAATTCAAATTCTATGTTATATGGATCATGAAATATATAATTATATTTAGTATGAGTTTTTTAATAAGGATTGAAATGGGTATATTGAATGTTTTTGAATACATAGAAAAATTATTTAATAGTTCAGTGATATGTTTAATTAAGGGAAGGTAACCGTTAATTTTTTTATGATGTTGAGTTAATTGTTTTTATCTTAGATAAAGAGATAAATGATTTAGATAAAGTATAATGGATATTATCGATAACCTTTGAACTTATAAAAGATTTTTTAAAAATGTTCATTATGTTATCATTGATGGAGATTAAATAATTTTTGGAATATATCCAATCATCATAGAAATATGAAATATTCATGTTTTAAATATAGATGTACTGTAATTGTGTGTGTTACCATATTTTAATAGAATACATGATACATATATTCACATGTTTGGAATGTGAAAACCATTAGCTAGTTTACGATATCTAGTGGATCAATGCAGTGATGCTTTTATGAAATTTAGTGAAATTGTTTATAATGTTTTGGATTTTAACATTATATAAGGTTTCAAGGTTAACCATTTATCGAATTGTTAAAGCTAAACATTAGATGAGGTTTTAGGGATTAAGGTATTCTTTCACCACATGAGGATTTTTTCATATTGGAGAACTGGTTCTGAAATTTCTACTACGATGATAACTAATGAAAAATGGAATGACTTATCATTCTACATATGGATATAATTATTTGTTAGTTCATCAATGATAAAAATCTCACAGTTATATTTTAGGATTAAGAAATTTAGTGGAAATTGGTCAAGTCACAACCAAAAGGAATGATTGTGAAAATAAAATGGATTGAAATCAAGTAAGCATGTATACATATATTCAGAGATAGTGAAATAATTCATCAAATATGGGGAAAGGATATTAAAATTGATTTATCCAAATACCTTTGTCTTTATTGAATTATACATCAATTAATCCAATTTAGTAATTTATATCCACCATTCCCATTTTGTAAATAATTTTTAGAATTCATTTTTATGATGTGGGTTTCTATGAAAAGAAATTTCATGTATGAAATCATGGATGAAATAGATTAATTCTAAGGGATAAATAAATTTTAATAGGTGTACAATATAACAATTGGAGATTTTGTGAATGTTTAATTAATTTAATCATTTTTATGTTTTTTATTTCACGTAACACTAAATATACCTTATGTTAAATGGAACCACCAAGTTATTAATTAATTGTTTGAAACACCATGTCAATATTATGATACATGCATCAAATAAAGTAGCTTACTGTGTGAACAAAACTATGCTTGGATTTTGTTACAAATAATACCGAGTCCCTTTTACATCTTGTATTATACGCAAGTAAGTGTTCTTCCTAACTAAAATATACTAATAATTTTATTTTTAAAATATTATTATAATTATCATCTAGTTGTTATAATGGACGACGTGATTTATATTTAATAAATTATTAAAATATGTTTTACACATGAATTTAAAATGAATCCTTGGGTTATCAATTAGTTATAAAATAATATAGGAACTATTTGAAAATAATAAAATTAAATTTCTAATAAACCAATATGGAAACACTAATTTATCTCAATAAATAGAAAAAACAATTAAAGAATGTTTTTATTATAATTTATATTTTATATATTAAATAATAGTATTCAATAGTTATCCTATATTTTCTATAGGAATAATATAAAAATAAATCTAATTTCATGAATAAAAATATGAATATATCTAAAAAGTTACATTACCACCATTTAATGTGTAACCAATTTTAAATATAATTTTTTACATGATTATAAATTTTATTTAAAGAACTGAATATTTGAAATATGGAATTCAAAAGTTACATTAGGCGAGTTTTTGGTATTTTTCAATGAAGTTTCATATTTTGATGAATATTGAAAAACAATGAATTTTAATTCAAAACTTCCTTTGCATAAAATAAATATAAAGAGGATAAATTATATTTTTAATTGTTTTCAATTTTTAATTAGATAAATTATACATCTACTAATCCAATTTAGTTCACTGGAATCAATTTGACATCGAAATTTGGTACAAAAACATTTGAAAATTTTGAAAATTTTACCTTTAAACCCTGCTTTGTCGTCCCATCTGTGATATTAAATTTAAAATATATTTAGAATCATATGTGATTGGAATTTGAAAAAAATTCATTCTTTATTTTGAATAAAAATAATTTAAATTTTATAATAAGGTAAAATTAGTCTTTTCCAAAATATTAGCGAACATGATAAAAATTTATTACAACGATTAAGAGAAACATTTTCTTAACTAAGGACTAAACCTTAAACTTAATGTTCAAAATAACATAGACACTTTTCCAAAAAAATATGTAAATATTTAGAACATATAATTCCTTTTATAATATTTGTACCTTTATTGGATCCACTTGACAAGGGAATATCATGGGTGGAATTTTTTTTCCAATTTTTAAAAGAATGCCACTCCTCCTCCAGTATGAAGAGTAACTAACCACTCCCACTTATTTAGAACTATCAAGTCCTTTTTCATATAAAAAATATAACAAAATAACCTCCAATAATCCGAAAATTTATACTATAATCATTCATTTGGGATTAAATCTAGACATTGAATCTGTTTGGTGTTAACCAAAAAGTGTTTCCCAAGGTAGTGGTAACAACTTTCCCTCAAGCTCTTTTGTTTTATTTTCATTATAAACTCCATTAAATATTACTATTCCATTATTATATAATAAAATTTTTCCTAAATATATTTATATGTTTCTATTATTATTTTTATACCTAAACATCACCGACATCCATGTAATGGGTAACAAACATTATGTTTATGTGTAAAATGATCTACCACCTCACGAAATGATGTTGTTCATTTTTCCTTTACCACCACTCATGGTAAAGAATTATGATGGAAAATATATTTTTATATTATATATATATATGATAAATATGATTATTTTATAATTATATAATATATAAATTCATTCTTTATGTTTTGTGTGAATATGATAACCACATTTGTGGACATGTGGACTACCGTCTTCTCAATGCGATGAGATTCATTCACACATTACATTGAATGTATTATGGATGGGTTTAATGAACATATTTTTAATATATGACAGAAAATTAATTCAAGAAATATATATATATATATATATTTCATGTACTTTTTCCTCAAAACAAAAAAAATGGAACCAACATTCTTCCTTACATACAACCTACTGTCTCTATGAACTGTGTATTCGATTCCATATATATACCCTTCATTGATTATTTTAAATATCTATATAATGAATATATATGATATATAATTCATGTTTTTAATTCATTAAAAATGTAAACCATGATCTATGTAAAAGTATCAATAATAAGAAGTCAAAACACATATGATACACAAATAGGTTTTTACCTAAGATATTGCTTTAACGTGGAATTATTAATAAACAAGTAATATAAAGTAATAAGTGATTCATATATGGTTTGATATATAAAGATATGATTATTTTTGTGATTTATAATAAAATTATATTTATTTTACATTAGTTTTAAACATGTACAAAAAATGTCTAGACTTAAGGTAAGAGAATTTCACCTCACATTCTATTTCTGTGAGATACAAAACATATTGACCACTTTATTTGTTATTGATGTCTATAAAATACAATATGAAATTATTTATCATTAATATTCATTATATAAATCTAATAAGCCTTAAATTGATGTCATTATTTATTTGGGATAATGATTCTAATGTAAATAAAGTAGTAAGGGGATTTTCATCTCACTTTTTTTATTTGTGGGATATATGCCTTATTCAGCACTCTTTTTTTGGTGTGGTATATTTTCTACTAATGAATTTATTATATTATAATATTAAATAATTTATTAGTATTTATATATCCATTTTATGATATTTATTTATGGTTCAAATATTAACAAATTTGTAATGTAATTTTTTTCTCATGTTTCCTTCTTTGAGATACATGCCATGTTATGCACCAATATTTCTAATTGTGGTGTATAAAATACCCTTTGACATGTTATATAATGAATATACATCTTTACTGATATCTTAATATTAATTTTATTTTAAAATATCATATATAGTATGATTCAATTTTACAGAAGTGGTAATGGTTTATTTCTACAACCACATCATTTATCTAGATTCTTAACGAGTATGATTCAATTAATGAATTCTTATGATACATTTATCTAGAAAACTCATGAATTTTATTCTCCTATATTTATTAATGATATATTAATTTATTGTTACAATTTTTAAACTATATTATAATTATGTTAAATAAGAAATTATTTCTAAAAAAATTAGACATTATATGTCTCTTTAGTCCAAAATTTTGTACTTTCCAAACAGTGTTTCCTAAAAATGTTTTCGAATAAAATAAATGTATGAGAAGTGTTTTAAAAGGTTTGAATCCTTTTATATGTTTTTAAGGATTTTATTTTCAATTTTTTTTATATTTTTCATTATATTTTATATTTTATTTTCTAATTAAAAGGAATTCTAAATGTTATGAAGCCTCATTTATATGTTTTCAAAGATATTTTCAAAAAAAGGATTTCATAATGCATTATTTTTTAAAAAACACTTTCCGAAGATAGAAATATATTTTCATAAAGAAATGTTTTCAATGTTCTTAGAACTTAATTTATATTTGCTCAAATTATTTTGTATGAAAAGTAATTATAATATGTTTAATGATTCAAAATGTGAATTTAAAAGAAATGTTATTTTCTTTACAAAATTGTACAATTGATATTTCAAAATAATTCAACTTTTAAGATTGAATCCATTTATATAGTTTAATATTATTAGGTTTATGATCCAAGAATACTATTAGTATTAATTGTTTAATCATTTATGTATTTATTAGATTATGTTTACGACACCCATATCTCCTCCACAAGTTATATATTTTTGGAAACCACATCTTTTCTTAGGTTATGATTTGAACAAATTATTAGAAAAGAAATAAATTTTCAATTTTTTTTGATGGGATGAAATTTCAATGACACCCATTTTATTTCTTTTTTATGATTTTTGTTTATAAAACCCATATATTTTCATGGATCATTATATGATGAATGTTTTGTTATATTGGGGCACATGCTTGTTTAATTTCACTGTGTGATGTGTGGGAATTATATACCCCTTCAATGAATTAGGTAAAAATAATTGTTTTATGATATCAAAGGGTACATGGTTGGGCAACCAAATCGCGATATAAGAGATCATCCTTATCCCGTAACTAAAGGGTACATAGGAGGGAATCCAAAGTAAAAAATAAGGGGGTTGGAAGGAGGGCATCGAGTTCCAGAATCTAGAGGACATATTAAGATTGAAAAATTGGTTATGCAAGTGGGAATCTAAACCCTAAAACAAGATGGTACCCAGGAGGGCATGCCATGTTCAAAACTAGAGGGTACACTATAGGGAATACCAAGAATAAAACAAGAGGGTACCTGATAGGGGATCCCATTTCCAAAATAAGAGAGTATATGTCGGACATTCGAAGACCAAAACATGAAGTTACATGGGAGGGAGTCCAAATCCAGAAATAGATATGTGGCTATTTATCCCTATCAAAAAATGTTATTAATGTCTTGGTATGTAAAATTTACATATGATTTTATATTCTTATATGTCTATAAGAAATTCCATATATTATTCCAATGTTATCATTTCATGGCTTAGCCTCCTGATTCCCTTATGACTCATGTCTCATGACCTTTCAATATTTATGTGATGATTATTTTTTATGATCTATGACATGCAGGGCATGGTCTTATAATTTTATACCACGTTATCATACCCTTATGCTCATGTGTTACCTATATATCTCCTCTGTTTACCCTAACTGGGCATCTGAGATCAACCCTTTATTATGATTCCTTCACAAGATTTTGAAGAACGATTTTAAGAAGAATTTCAAAAGGGTATGATCATTTTTATAAACATTGAATATAATTCTCCGAGGTAGAATATTTTTTTCCCAAATTTACACATACAATAAACTATGATGGTCCTTGGGTATGTATTTTTTAATATGAAAAATATTCATATAAATGGATGTAATATCCTGTCAAGTTATTCCTGAGATTCAAATGTTGGTGTCAAATGTATGGATTTGTCAACCTTTGTAAACTAGAATGAAAAACATTTATTGATATCCCTAGTAGTATTTAGAAGGATTTGTCTTATGATGTTTTTGAGGATATCTCCAAGAATAAGAAAAAATATAAGAAAATGTATGACATTTTTTTAAAGTATTGAGTGAGTGGTTTCCTAGAAATATATATTTTTCAAAATTCTATGAGTGGATGTGGATATGGAATTTATTTATATTTGGATAAAACCCCCAAAAACACCACATTGAGTATAAGGCCCCAACCTTAAACTTCTCCTAATATTGAATTAAATGAATAATTTTCATTGAGGATCTTTTCAGGTTTAGAGTTTTAGAGAATTAGGATATAACTATTACATCTCAAAATATTACAAAGTAGACTAAGTTTCCATAAAATAAAAACTCTTAAAAAGAAACATGTCTACTTCCATGTTTTATATAGCATGACTTTCCCTTGATTCCATCCTTGACCCTATTCCACATTAAGTCCTGTGAAAAATATTTCAAAAAAACTTGGGGTGAGCATAAAAAGCTCAGTAAGGGATACACAAAGAATGAAAACTGTCAGTTTTTCAAAAAAACAAGTAAACCATGTATACTTTATCAAAGTAATACTTTTCACCTTTTCTAAGTAGTAAAAACTCTTTACTGAATAAAAGTTCATTACTTACCGTTCTGTAACCAAAATATTACCATAAAAACCATATAATGATCACATAACATATAATGGTAACTTAGGACATAAACATACTTAAGTGGAATAACTATAAGGTTGACTTCCACACATATCACTTAATGGAATAGCAATTCGGCCAACTTCCATACATACTTAATGGAATATCCATACGGCCGACTTCCATACCCAATGTGTTGGAGGTTATAACGTAACCACCCGTCCTGGTATTCACAGCACCACCCATCATACGGTTTATCACGTAACCACCTGTAAAATGTCCAAGTACCATCATTACACATAAAATATTGAAAATATAAACATTTAAATAACAACATTTCATTTGGAATCACAATAAGTAATTCCAAGATATTGATTTAATCAATCCATTTTCAAAAACCATTTAAAAGATATTTTTGAATCAAAGTGTCCCATACCACTTTGAAGATTTTAATGGAATTATAATTTTAAAACATTAATGTCCATATAAATTAATACTGAAAACCATTTTGAAAGCATGGAAATTAAAGATAAAAATTTAGAATAATGAATCCTTAAAACATTTAAAATGATATTTTTGTTAAAGAGTTTTTAACAAAATGAGAGACTCTTGAATAAAAATAATTACTGAATAACAATTAATCCGAACATTATAATGTCATGAGAATAAAGGGATTCATGATATAATATTTCAAAGAAAAGTATACACACAATATAAGAGTTAATTGGTGCATAACAACAATGAAGTCTCAAAGGAAATGTAAAATGAGATGAAATCCATTATAAAGAAGGTATCCTTAAATTAAAGATAAATAAATCTCATAATTATGTTTGAAAAATATAAATAAACCCAATTTAAGTTTATATTAAGTGTAAAAAAATCAAATGTCATTCAGACATATTCAAAGAATGGCAAATTCAATAACTACATGTTGAACCCAAAGAAATCGAAATTGGGTTATGAAGTTCCCTTGGTAAAATTCGATAGCCTAACGGCGTCACATAAAATTTTACAAAAAGGGTTGATGAGAGAGATAAAGGGGATCTCATCACCTGGAAATAAAATTTACATAAGGATATAGAAGAAAATATCCCAACAAAATAGTATGTGAATAAAAAGACATACCAAAAGAAGTCTTCTTAAAAAAAGGAGGGTGAAAGGTCCCCTTACCGAGTTGGGAAACTTACGAAAAGTACACCCTATGGAAGAAGGGTCATAAAATGAAGATGTAAATTCCCATAAATAAAATTATACAACAAAAATTGTATAATAATGGGAAGTAAATACACCACTCAATGGAAATAGTGGCAAACATAGCATAAATGTCACGGGAATAAAAGTGAGATGAAAAATCCCTTATGAAAACTCGGCAGCCTAACGACGCCACGTAAAACTTCCAAAAATATATTTATGAGATCAAATAGGGTCTACCATAATATTAACATAAAAATTAAAGTATTAGTAATAGAAAAGAACATCCCCCAACATAAAAAAGAGGATCTTAAATGAAGTGACATAAAGGATAGTACTTAAAAAGAAAGAGAGAGGTTAGATCCCTTACGAAAATTCAGCAGCCTAACAGCGCCACTCAAAACATCCAAAATGGATTGATGAGAGAGAATATGGTCTCTCATCATATGAAAATAAAAATTACAGTAATATTAATATAAAAGAACATCCCAAGAACAAGAAATATGAGTTTTAAAAGGAATGACAAAAAAGAGCGTACTTAAAAATAATGAGAGGAGTAGGATCCCTTACCTCGGGTCCGACTTGACTGGATCATTATTTAATCTAATGAATAATAAACTTGAGTTAATTTATACTTACTTAAGAACCTTTTTCAAGTTCATTATTCATTTTATATCACTTATTACCATGTCAAAAACATTATGTAATCATTTAAGTTAATAATGTTTGTTTTGTCGATATTTGGTTCTTAAGTCGAAAGTGGACTTCCTACAATTACATGTTGTTCGTGTGGTCAAAGGTTCTTTATATCCAGAATTACATTCCTGATTTGGATATCATATATATCATATATATCCATCATATAAATTTATTTATAATATCACATAATCATTTAGAGGAAAGAAATGAAATGCACCGTTCATGGAGACGGTAAGCCGTACGTACGCATGAACGCTACTTTTATTTCTATGTCATATTAATGGAATTAAAACTATATGAGAGGTATGTATATTTTAATTCTATAATTATATTAATCATTTAGATGTAACATACATCATATATATCCATTATATATGTGTACTCATAATAATACATTACATTTGGGGATAGGAAATGAAATGCACCGCTCATGGAGACGGTAAGCCGTACGTATGCAAGAACGCTACTTTCATTCCTATCTCATACTTTAATGGAAAGAAAATAATAATTATATAAAGTTATATTATAATTCCAGTATAAAATAATATATAATGACTTTAAATACATCCTTTATACGTCCCACATAAGGCATTAACGAATCACATGACTTTGAGGGGGCGGTAGTCCGCACTTCCTTAAATGAAGATATCGCATTTACCCATAATGGAAACCATAAAGGTATTCCATAAATGAAAAATAAAGAAGCTTAAGTAAAACATAAACATATTATATATCATATATAATTATAGTGTCATCTTAATGTCCACCATTTAAGGTGTTAAAAGAATGTTGAACATTCATCATTTCGGGAGGCAGAAATTCGCCATCCATGGAAACAGTATGTTCTTTAACCATTAGATGTAGGTGTGTGTAAGTGTAGCTCGAATAATTCTTATAAGAACATCCTATTATATTGAATATACTAGATTTGTTACAAAATAAATGAATAGAAAGATTTTAGTGGGTTGGAGAAGCAAAATAAAACAAAAGGACTCAAGTGAAGACATTACCTTAAAATCGGGTAACTCTCTTAGATTTGAGCTCAAAGGCTTCATTGGGACGACTTATGCCCAAATTGAGGCTTCAAGGTGTAATAGCGAGATGTGGAGAGACAAAATGGGCAGGTTTTGGCCGAGGAAAAGGCTTTTGAAGTGTGGGTAAGGAGGTAGAGGTGGGGGCCTTTTATAAGAGGAGAGGAGGGGCAGTCTTGGAAAGGTATAAAATGTAACTTTATTTGCAAATGAGATTCAGATTTTAATGGTCCCACATTGATGTGTTTCTAGGATAAGGTGATAAGGGTTCTAAATCCACCCATCCAACAGGTTTTGTACATATGTAGGTCTTATATTTTACATTATCTTTCCATTTTATTTAAATCGTTAAACAATGAGGTCATCGCTGCATCATCATGATGTCATAAATAATTAAATTTATTTAATGACTAAAAATTATAAAAAAACTACTATGATGTAGGAAATATTTTTATATATCCAATTAATATTTATAGTCCAAAAGATCATTTATGTTGGCAAAATTAAAAATATTTTACTTAGGTGATACATTCTTTGTTACATTTAACATTCTTTAAAAATAAAAAGATAAAAAGTCACTTTCTCAAAAAAATTATTCTATGGGGACCCCATGTTTGGCACAAGGCATCCCGTGGTCGGACATGAGACAACCAGTATCCTTAGGACACATGTTGTGGGCATTTTTTTATTATGATATTATTTTATTATCTTTAACTACCCGATTACTCATTAATCAAGATAATTAAAGATAATTACCGTCGTTACTATTCATAATGTCAAAAAAGAAAAGAGTCTTAATTAAATAATTTGTACCTTATGATTAAAAATATTTAATTCATTTTACCAAATTACAAACACATAAATATCAATAATTAATTTAAAAAAACTTCCCGTTGTCTAAACAAATAGCAGGTTTTTTTAGAAACAATATTTATGAAAAGTTTGGCGCTTGTTTATGCCTAATTCCAAAGAGAAATTAATCCCAATGACCATCATTGAATTACATGGTAAAAATTTATTCTAATTACACTTTAAAAAAAATTAAAAAGATAATATAACCATATAATTAAACTATATGAAAAAGCAGTTTGGATGTAAAATGCGGTATTTTTCACTATTCATTGAAAAATGAACATTGTCAGAAAAATACCAAAAATTAACCCAAGGTAAATTTCAATGTCCCAATCAAAAATAATATGTTTTTATTGAAAAATAGAGCTTATAAATTTTCAAAAAGTGGATTTAAAAGGGGTTCTCCATCAAAAGGCAGTTAATCGACCTTTTAAAGAATATTGGAATGTTTATGCTTAGAAACTGGATTCATTTGCATTTTTAATCCTCTGACATTTATTGTAAAGAGTAAAAATATTTGAAAAACATATATAGAATTTTGTAGTTAGTTATGTTCATTCCCGCTATTACAACGACTAGGCTTTAACTACCATTTAAAATAATATTTTTTTATTATTAGGGTGCAACATAAGATTCCCAATAAACTTGTTGTTGTGTATTGGGTACGCCATCGAGCATAGAAACCCCTTTAAAGTAATATTAATATTTTATTCACAAATATGGATAAATATAAAGATGTCATATTCTTTATTTACCTGTGGTGTTGCATCCTTCCCCCCTTTTGGGAATTGCGTCCTCGCAATTTTAAAATTGGGCTTGGAAACATCCTTGAAAGTCCCACATCGGAACAACGGTCGGTAAAACAATCACTTTAAAATAAAGAAATATAAGTACAAAGGTCACCCAAGTTAACCCATACTAGGATTCCAAGTATGAAAATATGGACATGGAGGAAAAAACAAAGGGTCATGTTCTGGTGGAGAGTGATATAAAACATGTTTAGGAGAAAGTTAACAACAAGAAAATCACAAACTTGTGATGGGTTAAACGGCATTCGATTCCCCAGTAGGAAAAGTTAATAGACAACATTTTTGTCTTAAGATACTTTTTATTGAGTAATTTATTCATATGGAAACATAATCACTTATCATGTTGACTTTCAACTTTTATTAGATTCCTTACCCAAACTCATATTTTCTCCAAAAGGCGAGTATTTAGGAAGACCTGTTCACATTAAGAGTACTATAATCAACTTCTAAAGAATCACCTAATAAAAAAAAGAACTATATACTTCCCATGAATTTATACTTTAACCAAAACCAAAACCAAAAAGGTTAGTACAAGATCAGATAATCCAGAAAAGGATAACCCTTTATAAAAAAGAAAATCTATTCTTATTCTCCGAAATTTGTCCAACAAAACCCAAAGTTCAATGAGGACCATTCGATAATCAATTTTTCCATAAAATTCATCAAAGTAAACCAAACTAATATTTAAACCCAAATATTTGAAGGATTTAGTCACATACTCTTCCAAGTTAAATCGTAACATTTATCTCCAAACAACATCAGTTGCTCTTAATGTCTCGTATTGAAAAGTAACTAACCTAACCACATATCCTCCATGATAGGTTAATAAATATCCATAGATAAACCAAAATCAACTTACTCTTAATTCATAAAATCATCTAACTAAAAATAATTAGTCAAACTATCCAGGGACTTCACGTAGTCCAGTGGTAGGGGATAAATACCAGTTGCACTTTGGTTGTGGGTTCGATTCCCGCAGCTTTGTCCGACGCAATGGGTTGTCACACGGTCTGCGTGTTGTCCTTTTTCCAAAACTATATAATTCTCAAATCATTCCCCAAAAAGAGATAAAATCATCAAAAATAACTATAACATAATTTAACCTCAATTTTATCTCAAGCCTTTCACTCCCATCATAACATATAGTAACCCATAATTACCTCAAAAGTAAGGATCATATAAATCCAAATGGTTCTTTATAACTATTTCTACAAAAGGACAGATAACTATTCCTTCAATAAAATTTTCATATATTAAACATCAAGGTTACACATACTATAAAAAGTCTTCTAATGTAACCCCATCATCAAAAGAGACATAATAATCTTAAGAATTTCACCATAAATTTTGAATCCCTTATATGTTGACATCTTACTCATTCGATATTCTTCATGATCCATTAACCATTCCTTTCCATCTTGTTCTGAAATACTTCTTTCCTACAAACAAAATCATGAATCATATCCTAATATTCCAAAATAGGAAAACAATAGTTATGAAAAAATCCATACATTTGATTGGTCATTTTCAGTTTCTTCATCCACAATCGGAATGGCATTAGGTATTGGTAAATGAACATTTGTACAATCTTGGTGATCCCATTCACGAAACTTCTTCATAGGACATGTGTTTGCATAATTACCATGCACACCACATTTAAAACATTCAATTGATCCCTCAGAAATAACTTCTTTCCCTTTCCTCGAGTCAACTGGATGCTTCCATTTTCGATGGCAGGTTCTTGCTTTATGTCCTTCATTTCCACATCTATAGATTATTTCTATACCTTTGAAACATTTTCCTCGGTGTTTGTTCCCACATTTTTGACACATAGGTTTTTGAACACACTTACCTTTATGATTATTACCTGTAGTTCTGTAGGGATTTGTTTATCGCATATATGATGCCTTAGAGAAATCACCAAGGTTTAGGTGGTCAATAATGACACCAAATAGTTGGTTATGGATAATCACAATTCGTTGAAGCTCCCATATGATTCAGTTGCTTGCTCAAAAAACTATCACAATTTCCTTCACATCCACTGTTACTTTGGTGCCTGCTAGATCCATCCATTTACTAAAACCAAAAAGGTCAGTGTGAGTATATCAACAAAACAATCATGTACTAATGAGGAAGATAAACACTAAGATATACTTACTCATTCACTTTATCTAAAACATGGACTCTTTTTGAAATCCTAACCATTATTGTAATGTCACTTATGCTTAAAGAATACCCTAACCACTAAAGTTATCTAAAACTACCTTTTATACCAACTATAAATCCCCGGCCTTAAACATCTCTTAATATTGAATTAAATGAATAATTCACATTGATGATCTTTTCAGGTTTAGTGTTTTAGAGAATTAGGACATAACTATTAAATCACAAAAGATTACAAAGTAGACCATGTTTCCATAAAATAAAAAATCTTAAAAAGAAACATGTCTAGTTCCATGTTTTATATAGCATGACTTTCCCTTGATTCCATCCTTGACACTATTCCACATTAAGTCATGTGAAAAACATTTCAAAAAAACTTGGGGTGAGCATAAAAAGCTTTGTAAGGGATACACAAAGAATGAAAACTGTCAGTTTTTCAAAACAACAAGTAAAACATGTATACTTTATCAAAGTAATACTTTTCACCTTTTCGAAGTAGTAAAAACTCGTTACTGAATAAAAGTTCATTACTTACCCTTCTGTAACCAAAATATTACCATAAAACCCATATAAAGATAACATAACATATAAAGGTAACTTGGGACATAAACATACTTAAGTGGAATAACCATAAGGTCGACTTACACACATATAACATAATGGAATAGCCATTCTTCCAACTTCGATACATACTTAATGGAATAGCCATATGGCCGACTTCCATACCCAATGCATTGGAGATTATAACGTAACCACCCGTCTTGGTATTCATGGCACCAACCGTCATATGGTTTATCACGTAACCACCCGTAAAATGTCCAAGTACCATCATTACACATAAAATATTGAACATATAAACATTTCAATAACAAAATTTCATTTTCAATAACAATAAGTAATTCCAAGATATTGATTTAATCAATCCATTTTCAAAAACCATTTAAAAGATATTTTTGAATCAAACTGTCCCATACCACTTAGAATCTTTTAATGGAATTATAATTTTAAAAAATTAATGTCCATATAAATTAATACTGATAACCATTTTGAAATCATGGACATTAAGGGTAATGATTTAGAATAATGAATCTTTAAAACATTTAAAATGATATTTTTGTTAAAGAGTTTTTAACAAAATGAGAGACTCTTGAATACAAATAATTACGGAATAACATTTAATCTGAACTTTATAATATCATTAGAATAAAGGGATTCATGATATTATATGTCAAAGTATAGTATACACACCATATAAGAGTGAATTGGTGCATAACCACAATGAACTCTCAAAATAAATGTAAAATGAGATAAAATCCATTATAAAGAAGCTATCCTTAAATTAAGGATAAATAAATCTCATAATTATGTGTGACAAATATAAATACACCCAATACATGTTGATATTAAGTGTAAAACAATCAAACGTCATTCACACATATTCAAAGGATGACATATTCAATAAGTACATGTTGAACCCAAAGAAATCGAAATTGGGTTAAGCAGTTCCCTTGGTAAAATTCGACAGCCTAACGGCGTCACATAAAATTTTACAAAAAGGGTTGATGAGAGAGATAAAGGGGATATCATCACATGGACATAAAATTTACATAAGGATATAGAAGAACATATCCCAACAAAATAGTATGTTAATTAAAATACATATCAAAAGAAGTCTTTTTAAAAAAGGAGGGTGAAAGGTCCCCTTACCGAGTTGGGTAACTTTCGAAAAGTAAACCCCATGGAAGAAGGGTCATAAAATGAAGATGTAAATACCCATAAATGAAATTATACTACATATTGTGTATAATAATGGGCAATACATACACAACTCAAAGGAAATAGTTGCAAATGTAGCATAAATGTCACGGGAATAAAAGTGAGATGAAAAGTCCCTTATGAAAACTCGGGTGCCTAACGGCGCCACATAAAACATCCAAAAATAGATTTATGAGATCAAATAGGGTCACCAATAATATGAAAATTAAAATTAAAGTATTAGGAATATAAAAGAATATCCCACAACATAACAAATAGGAGCTTAAAATAAGTGGCATAAAGGAGAGTACTTAAAAAGAAAGAGAGAGGTTAGATCTCTTACGAAAATTTGGCAGCCTAACAGCGCCACTCAAAACTTTCAAAATGGATTTATGAGAGAGAATAGGGTCTCTCATCATATGAAAATAAAAATTACAGTAAGATTAATATAAAAGTACACCCCAAGAACAAGAAATATGAGCTTTAAAAGTAATGACATAAAAGAGCGTACTTAAAAAGAAAGAGAGGAGTAGGATCCCTTACCTCGGGTCCGACTTGACTCGATCGTTCTTTAATCTCCTGAATAATAAACATGAGTTAATTTAAACTTCCTTATGAAACTTTTTAAAGTTCATTATTAATTTTATATCACTTATTACAATGTCATAAACATTATGTAATCATTTAAGTTAATAATGTTTGTTTTGTCGATATTTGGTTCTTAAGTCGAAAGTGGACTTCCTACAATTACATGTTGTTCGTGTGGTCAAAGGTTATTTATATCCAGAATGACATTCCTGATTTGGATATCTTATATATCATATATATCAATCATATACATGTATTTATAATATCACATAATCATTTAGAGGAAAGAAATGAAATGCACCGTTCATGGAGACGGTAAGCCGTACGTACACATGAACGCTACTTTCATTTCTATGTCATATTAATGGAATTAAAACTATATGATAGGTATTTATATTTTAATTACAGAATTATATTAATCATTTAGATGTAACATACTTCATATATATCCTTTATATATATGTACTCATAATAATACATTACATTTGGTGATAAGAAATGAAATGCACCATTCATGGAGACGATAAGTCGTACGTACGCATGAACGCTACTTTCATTTCTATCTAATACTTTAATGGAAAGAAAATAATAATGATATAAAGGTATATTATAATTCCAGTATAACATAATATATAAAAACTGTAAATTCATCCTTTATACGTCCCACATATGGCATTAACGAATCACATCACTTTGAGGGGGCGATAGTCCGCACTTTCTTAAATGAAGATATCGCGTTTACCCATAATGGAAACCATAAAGGTATGCCATAAATTAAAAATACAGAAGATTAAGTAAAAAAGAAACATATTATATATCATATATAAGTATATTGTCTTATTAATGGCCACCTTTGAAGGTGTTAAAAGAATGTTGAACAATCATCGTTTCGGGAGGCCGAAATTCACCATCCATTGAAACAGTATGTTCTTTAACCATTAGATGTATGTGTGAGTAAGTGTAGCTCGAATAATTATTATAAAAACATTATTGTATATTGAAGATACTGGAGTTGTTAAAAAATAAATGAATAAAAAGAGTTTAGGGGGTTGAAGAAGCAAAATAAAACAAAAGGACCCAAGTGAAGACATTACCTTAAAATCGGGTAACTCTCTGAGATTTGAGCTCAAAGGCTTCCTTGGGAAGACTTATGACCAAATTGAGGCTTCAAGGAGTAAAATAGGTATGTTTATAGATAATATGGGTAGGGTTTGGCCGAGTCAAAGGCTTTTTAAGTGTGGGTAAGGTGGTAGAGGTGGGGGCCTTTTATAAGAGGAGATTAGGGGCACTCTTAAAAAGGTATAACATGTAACTTTATTTGCAAATGAGTCTCAGATTATAATGGTCTCAAATTGATGTGTGTCTAGGATAAGGTGATAAGGGTTCTAAATCCACCCATACAATAGGTTTTGGACATGTGTGGGTCTTAGATTTTACATTATCTTTCTATTTTATTGAAATCGTTAAATAATGAGGTCATCGCTGCATCATCATGATGTCATAAATAATTTAATATATGTAATGTATAAAAATTATAAAAAAATACTATGATGTAGGAAATATTTTTATCTTTACAATTAATATTTATTGTTCAAAAGATCATTTATGTTGACAAAATTACAAATATTTTACTTAGGTGATACATTCTTTGTTACATTTAACATTCTTTAAAAATAAAATGATAAAAAGTCACTTTCTCACAAAATTGATTCCATGGGGCCCCCATGTTTGGTACAAGGAATACCATGGTAGGCCATGAGATAACCGGTATCCTTAAGACACATGTTGTGGTCAGTTTTTATTATTATGATACTATTTTATTATCTTTAATGACCCGATTACTCATTAATCAAGATAATTAAAGATAATTACCGTCGTTACTATTCATAATGTCCAAAAACAAAAGAGTATTAATTAAATAATTTGGACCTTATGATTCCAAATATTTAATTCATTTTACCAAATTGCAAACACATAAATTGCAATAATTAATTTAAAAAACCTTCCCGTTGTCAAAACAAATAGCGGGTTTTTTAGAAACAATATTTATGAAAAGTTTGGCACTTGTTTATGACTAATTCCAATGTGAAATTAATCCAAATAACCATCAATAAATTACATGGTAAACATATATTCTAATTACACTTTAAAACAAATTAAAAAGATAATATAACCATATAATTAAATTATATGAAAAAGCAGTTTTGATGTAAAATGCGGTATTTTTCACTATTCATTGAAAATTGAACAGTGTCAAAAAATACCAAAAATTAACCCAAGGTAAATTTAAATTTCCCAATCATAAATAATATGATTATTTTGTAAAATATAGCTTCTAAAAATTTCAAAAAGTGGATTTAAAAGGGGTTCTCCATTAAAAGGCGGTTAATCGACCTTTTAAAGAATATTAGAATGTTTACGCTTAAAAACAGAATTCATTTGCATTTTTAATCCTCTAACATTTATTTTAAATAGTAAAAATATTTGACAAACATATATAATCATTTTGTAGTTAGGTTTTTTCATTCCCGCTATTACAATGGCTTGGTGTTAACTACCATTTAAAATAATATTATTTTATTATTAGAGTGAAACGTAAGAATCCCAAGAAACTCATTATTGTGTATTGGGTCGCCATCGAGCATAGCATCCCCTTTAAAGTAATATTAATATTTTATTAACAAATATTGATAAATATAAAGGTTTCATATTCTTTATTTACCTGGGATGTTACATTTAGTTAGACTCAATTAGGAACTGGTGCAAGACAACAGGCCTTGCAACCCACCTGATTTGACAGTTCAAGGGTATATCCAATCTAAATTCATAAAATCTTTATAAACCATCATAATGTTCTTAAATAGAATTTGATAATGAATAACCTAAGATAAAACTAAGGCATCATATATTATTGTTTTAGGTGTCATGATTTAAACATCCTATAAGTAATTTTTTTCATGATTATGTATTTTTCTTCTATGATAAGTGTTTCTCTCACTATACATTCTCATGTTAGTAAATAGTAAGAACTAGAAGAAACATGGACAACATTGAATGTTTTTGATGTTGAAATTTTGGGCATTACACAAATAATTGTCCTATGTGGAGGTCTCATAATGATAATTAAGAATGTTGTATGAGTATGGTCCATATTTATGAAGACATGGAAACCAAAAATGACATGTGAAAGGTATGAGATTATATAAGAGTATTGATTACATTTAATGTATGATTCATGATTAGATTGAGGTTGAGGAACATTTCTAAATGTTTAATATTATAATTTCCCGAAAAATGGGTATTATGAAATAATATCATGAAGCCTTTGTAATGGTTTTAGAATGATGTTTCATGATTGAAATGTATATGTTTTGGGATTGAATTATTATGTTATATGAATCATGAAATATATTTGTATTTTCATTATATTTTTTTCATTTAGGATTGAAAATATATTTTTTGAATGGTGATGATTTCCTTGAAATGATATTTAATGGAAATGTTATATTTTGAATTAATGGAAGCTAACCCTTAATGTGTTTAAGATGTTGAGAAAATTGTGTTTATATTTGATAAAGAGATTATATATTTGCATAAAGTAAATTGGATCATATCAATGACCTTGGAACAGATGAAGGATTTATCAAAAAAAGTTGTTTACTCTATCATGGATAGAGATTAAATAATTTAAGGAATAAATCCGAATAACATTGGAATATGAAAGTGTGCATGTTTTCAGTAAGGATGATTGGTAATTGGGGTTATTACCATATTTCAAGTGAGTAAATGCTACAAGTATTCATATGTTTGGATTGTGAATACCAATAGTTACTTTATGATATCTAGGGGATCAGTGATATGATGGTTTATGAAATTTAGTGATATTATATATTACTTTTTGGATTTAAAGATTCAGATGGGTTGCAAGGTTAACGATTTTTGGAACGGATTAAGTTAAAAATCTAGTTAGGTTTTTGGGATTAAGGTACTATTTCACCATATCAGGAATTGTGTATATTGGATAACCTATTCTAACAGTTTTTTTGTATGATAATTAAAGACATATGGAATGAAATAACATTCTACATATGGATCTTATGATCCGTTAGTTCTTTATATACCAAAATATCACCTTAATTATTTGGATTAAACAATGAAGTGGATATTGGTAATTACATAACCAAATGATATGATTGTGTATAAGAAATGCATTGAAATAAAGTAAGTATATAAAATTATGTTGTGAGTTAGTAAAATAATTCAAAAAATCATTTAAATGGATATTGAAAATGATTTATCTTAATACCATTTTTCCTGTTGAACTAATGGTCTAATAAATTATTACTAAATTATAGTTTTGAGACCCTTAACTTTACATTTATCATTAAAATTTTAGTGATAAATGTTCATTATCACTCTCTATAATTATATTCATGTAATTTCCCTGATTTTCTATATATTATTTTTAAATATTTTATGGGATTAATCGGATACCATCAGTTGTGACTACACATGATTCCTAAACCCGATGTGACGAGAACAAATTTTTGAAATATATTTAATATATTTAATAGCACAGACATGTGATATTACTAAAAAATTTGAATAACTTCTATAAGGGTGCCCATATATGAAATCTAAGGGAAATGTTCTGTTAAAAGCTCATAATTTACATTAGGTGAGACCTAAAATTTACTGGTGTGGGTTGACTATGAAAGATAGTTTTTTGGACTTTTATATAAATAAATTAAATTTAAATATTATTTATTAACATTACATTAACACAATGACGATATATTTCAAATAATTTTTGAAGAATTATTTCTAGGTTTACCTTTATAACACTGTAATTCTGTTGAAGTGTGGAGAGGATTCCCCTTGTAAAAACCTCTCCACAACGAACAATGACGAATCAAATGTTCGTGAATCATGATTCCAACCGAGTAGAAGGATCGTATCGAATGGAAGTGCAATTCAACATTGATAGTGATTGATCCTCACTTGAGGGAGTTCATGTTTTTTTATTTTCTCTTCCCTGTTATTAGATTAGAATGACGTACATGGATTAACCCACAAACTAGTTGACCAGCGGTTTGATTGTTATTGCTGGAGGGTTTAATTGTGGGGGTTTGGATTTGGGAATTTTATTGATTCATTTTTGTGATCTTTATAATAGGTGAAGATCGTGATCATAATTAACAATAGGTAAGGATTTTTCCTCAATTTTCTTTTTTTGCATTCTGTCCCCAAACTATTCTTCACAACCTTCATTCTTTTCGGGTAATGAAAAAAACATCGTTACACACAAATTTCATGGAGAAATAATACAAAATATTGGATCTGACAAATGTAATTAACTGGAATAGGTGCAACAAAAATAGTGGAGGATGAATCCACATGGTTAAGGAGAAATAATCCTTCGATCATTCTTCACATAGATAATTGAAACTTGTTTTTGGGAATGATCGAACACCCAAAAACCTACCAAAATGTTGATGGAATTGTGGGGTGTCTTTTGATCATCAATTTTTAGGGAAAAATGGCTCGATCAAGGATTATATGATCAAAATATGTGGTCAATGAAGAACCAGTGATTTTGGAAAATCATGAAGAACATGGTTTTCATCTAGAGATACAAAGCACATGGGCCTAGTTTTGTGGTGCCAAGGGTTTCAGGAGATAGATAGGTTGCACACGGTGTGTGACCTGCATCACATCATGTGTAGACCATTCCCCAATACCATTGGTGTACCAAGGAGATACAAGAACATGTGGAGGACAACATGGATCGATGTCACACCGTGTAATATTCTACATGACTCGGAAAAGGTGATTACATAGCTTACCATGTGTACGAGTACACATGCAGAAGCACATGAGATCGACGCCGTGTACTGGCACATGTCCAAGTTACACGATCAGGACCTGGTTCAAAGGGAATGTTGTGTAATCCATTTAAAACATCGTGTACTGACCCTACTACATGACATGTTCTTTCCGGAATGGGGTATTTTACATTAGTTGTACCTCTGGTTAATGTAAATAGTGTGTGACTTCTCTACACGTAGTGTACATTCATCTAAATGGAATTATCTCATTGTCTACAATATCATGGATAGGTTTTATTTCTTTTATTTCCCCCTTTCTCATTCTCTTAATGGATACGTATCATCAACTATCCATTCAAGTATGATCCCATCAGCATGACATTCTAGAGAGAGTTCGGAATCCTCTCTGAGAGGCCCGGAGAAGGATCCCTTATAGAATCTTGACATTAGGTAGAGTCAGGTATCACTAATACAAATCCAACCAAACATCGATCCTCACTATAGTAGGTGAATCTGGATGATTTTTGGTATATTCCATATCCTTGGAAGGGATCCTCATACATGTATCTTGATCTTTTCCCACTTGGGAGTGAGTTCTCACAAAAAGAGTGTGTCATGAACTTCTAGACTCTGGTTTGAGTTCACCCAGAATGAGTCTATCTCTTTCTCTCTCTCATGAAAATTCTTGATGGACAATACTTCTCAGACAGACATAATAAGGTTTATCAGAATAAGGAGTGAGTTATACTAGATGAGTGATTTTTGAATCATCATACTAAATACCAAGCATAGGTATGTTGTCGTTATGGTGTACCAATAGACTACAAGTCTGGTTTTGATTATATCAATATTTTTCTCTTGTTATATGTTTTTTAGACATATAAATTGTATAGTATACTTTACCATGACATATTGTATTGATTTCTGGTGTTTTGGGTGTCCTAATGAGTATTATTATACTCACCCAAGAACTGGCATTGCCCACACCTTCCATGTATTGTGTATACTGGTGACCTTTTAACGGATTCCAAGGTGAACATGGTATCAAAAAAGCTTTATGATTTTCCATATAGGCTAAGGTGTCCTTTTATCATTGATAAAAATCCACATTACCTTTCATGTTTATAGGATGTACTCTATTTTTTTTCAGACTCTTTCTTTTGGTGGGAGTGTATTCTGGCCCAATTAATTTTCACCACGTTACCTTTCATTATACTCTAATGGTTGGGTTTAGTTTCATGCATGTAATTTTTTCCTAATTAGTTTTTACATTTCATTATTTTTGTGTAAGGAGGCATGTGTGTCTATAGGTACATTGGAAATCCCTCCCATGTAAGTGGAATTCCAACATAGTGATATTCAACTTCCCCTAGCCTATTAGAGATGTCCTTGGAGTGTCGTAGCACAATCCCCACTGATAAGGGTCATGACAGAGTGGTATCAGAGGGGGTCAATTCCACAATCATACCGAGAGTCTGAGATGTTGGTTTGGCAAAGTAAATTTAAGTGTATTGAATCTAGATTTCAGTCTTGGGACTCCAGTGTCAGTGTGGCATCCTACCTATCCACATAAGAAGACTCTAATAATCTATATTTCGAATAGGTACATGAGAATACTGGTTAAAGGAAAACAATGGTACATGCATCAGGTATGAATGGGTTTTGGTTCAATTTCCTTCTTGAGTCAGCTATCCAGATATAATCAATGACCGTGGTACGTCATTTTTTTATACAGTATCCATCCATGACTCATACCAGATAAAATTCTATACCTTGATCCTGAGAGTGATCCCCGTAGTGATGAGGATCCTATATAGGGTTCATTTCCCTAGTTGACACCTCCAAGTGGTGTTACAATTGTGCCCCTACTTGTTTAGAAGAACAAGGTGCTCGCAGTACCCATGGATGAAGATCGTTGGATGAGCTTGCATAATGATTTTCTACATTATAAGCCCCTTAGGTTATGATTTGAGCCCAAAACACATGCAGCATCAGACTGGCATAAGGCAGTGATCAGAAATTTCTGTCTAGTTGAGACACCATTGGATCAGATGGTGGTCTTAGTAGTGGGCCTTTTTCACAGTTCAGTTGGAAGGTTTTTGTGATTTGTTATCCGATATTACAATGAGGTGAACATTTCATGCGTGGAGTTTTTCATAATTTTTAGAGATGAGTCATAACTATACAATCTAAGGGATATAAATATCCAAGAACATATACAACTTCAACAAGGAATCATGTTGGTATCTGAATATTCATTGAGGTTCATCAATTACTCGAGGTAATTGTTAGATATGGTACGCGATCAGTTCTTCAAGGATTAGATCTTTGAGTGAGGTATTCGAAATTAAATCCCATCCTATGTTACCACTATGATAATTACTACATATACTAAAGTTATTGAGAATGTAATGGTGGTCTAATGTTTCTCGGATAAGAGGATAAAAACAATGATTATTAGTTGAGGGAAAGTACAAGCAGAGACTTCGGCAACAAGAATCCGATTTCAGCCTGAGAAACCTGGATGTAGAAGATGTTACAAGCTGAATTCTCAATGTTGAGGATCTAAAATTCAGGGCTTGGATGGTGGGTATAGTATTTCGGGAGAGATGTGGTGCTATGAATGTGATGGTTTGGGACATATCACATGATATTGTCCAACCCAATGTGCTACTGATAGAGAGAACATGGATAGACCACCGAGGTAGAGATGATGATAGGAGAAGATTGCACATAGTTTGGTAGGTGTGGAAGATAATCTAGGAGTGTAGCAGAATGTGGTATACTTTTTATCTTGTTACATACTCCACCCCATGGTGGCCCACACCAAGATAAGGGAGCTAGATGACATGGTGTGAGGACAACATCATACGGTCAGGGCCTATGGCCCAAGAGATCCAGGGAAAATTCAAGGTATGATAATGTATTTATAAAAAGTAACTACCTTTGATAGAAATAGGTGTAACCCATTACTTTCATTCCACACATATTGTTTAATACTTGTAGATTTTTGTTAAACCATTGACTTTTCCCTAACATTTGGAGGATCCTACTAGAGGATACCCAAAAATCACGCAATAGTGTCAACAATGAAACCTAGAAATTAGAGGGGAGGGGTTGGTTGGGATCCCATGGTCGTGACATCGAGGCCTTACAATGTCTTTCTTGTTATGGAGTGGGTATCTTCAATTAACACCTAGATTGAATATTTTAAACGAAGGGTGCAATGTGTCTATTGTGATGTAAATGGGATTTAACATTGCTGGTGAAAATGAAACCCTTGCCTCATAGGATGAACTCATGCATGGGAAGGGGATAGACGATGGCTCACCATTTGGGTAGTTTTAACCTCGATAAAGTGGACGTTAAGAGTTATCACATTCTAGAAGTAGTGGCGGAGAGGGAGGAAATATTTTTTGAAGATGTCCTAGGATTACCTCTACACTGGGATATAGACATCTATATTTAATTTCAAAATAGGATGACATGGATATAATTATTAGAATACTGGATCACTCTCACAAATATTTGCAGGCTGAGGGTGTATTTGGAGGTATTGTAAAGGATTTTCTTCATAAGACATAGTGGTTCACCATGGGTGGCCCTAGTTTTGTTTTCCAAGATGGTCGACACGAGTTTGAGGGTTTTCATGGACTACAAATGCCAAAATCTTGTGATCTTGGAGAGAAAGTATCCACTACAAATAATCAATGACCACTTCGATTATTTAAGAGAGGAACAATGATTCTTAATGGTTTACCTTGGAACATATTATCACAGACTGTGAGTACAAGACAAGGATACACCGAATATGGATTTTAGACGTCATTGAAGTCCCTATGAGTAATTGGTGACACCCTTTGGTTTGAAGAACACCCCAATATTGTTCATGAGACACATTAAGTAGACATTCCATCTTGGACCGGTTTGAAATAGTATTCATTTACGATATTCTTTTGTACTCAGCGTCCTAGGTAGACAACACGACACACTTAAGTATGGTTTAGGATGAACTGAGATAGAAGCAGCCTTTTGGAAAATTCAAGAAGTTATAGGTCAAAATTTAGGTGGTCTACATTCTTGGAAATGTTGTATCTACTGATGGAGTGGCATTAAACTCAGCAATGGTGGAGGAAGTGTTATACTAGAAGAATCTTAGGGGCCTGACAAAGGCGTGATGCTTCAATGGGTGGGTAAACTATTACTGGTGACCCATCACTAAATTCTCTTTGATATGTATACCCCTGAAAAATTTTACCAAAAGGGGTCATCATTTTATTCGGATGTAAAATTGTCAAAAAGATTTTTAGTAGTTGAGGTAGAGTGTGACAAGAACCCCAATCTCATGGTTTCTGAAGGAAGGTGTTACGTAAGTGGTTTTCTGTGATGCATTCAGAATCAGGCTTGGTATTTTCCTGATGTAGAGGCATGTGGTGTTTTTCTATGGTAGATGCTAGTTGGGACCACATGAGTAGAACTACGTGACCCATGATCTTGAGTTGGCAGTGGTAGTCTTCACGATGAGGATGTGGTGACACTACCTGATGGGTGATAGGTTTATTGTTTACTCGGATGAAGAAAATCATATATATACCTTCTCTCAATGTGTTTGGACTTGACACATAGGTGATGTCTAGAGTTCTTCTAAGATTATGACATTAAAATTGTCTACAATCCTTGGAAGGAGAACACAATTGAAAATTCTCTCAGTAAGAGATAAATTTCATAGCTTCTGAGAGGGTTGATAGAGTAGTTGGTCTCATTATAGTTATCCTTCATTGACCGAGTTGAGATATATTACCTCTAGTTGGTGGTTCACACACCTACACTCTCATATCATGCTAGAGAAGCACAAAATAGAGATATTGTCTGCGAGACTCTACATTCTTAGATATCAAAAACATATTCTAATGATGAATATTTGAAAGGTGGGGAGTTATTTTTTATTTCTAGAGCACGAAATGTTGTACCAGTGACATTGCGCGAAGAGGTTTAGTTGGACATTCATACATCCACTTTTTTATTGTACATCTAGGTGTGGATAAAATGTACAACGACCTCTGATGTTAGTTCTGGTTGATAGGGATGAAGATGTAAGTATAAGAGTTCATTTCTCAAAGCCTTACATGCTAGTAGGTGAAGGATAAGAACTATGTTTGAATGGGTTGGACTCAAACCATAATGATTTGGAATGTATGTGGGGTGGAATGTCAGTTCATTTCAGGATGGGTTTACCCAAATGACTAGGATACATGATTATATCTTGGTGATCATTTACCAAATCACCATGTCGACCTACATTATAGGTATCTAGGTGCTGATTTTGGTAGAGAGAACGGGAGGACTCTATGTCATGGAGATAGTTTATCATTACAAAGTGAAATCAGTGATTGTTTGATATAATGATAATATTTTTAAATAAAAATTTTGTTAACGGATTACAGGAGATTTTTGGGACTCAGTTATTCTACATAAGAACATTTCACCAACAAACAGAGGCTCTTGGAGTTCGGGGAATAAAACATTGTGTTTGTTTGGGTCTCACCGAGTAGTGGTTTTCAGATACTTTCCCGGGGTGGAATGTTATCCATGAGGTTCATTGCATCTTTTTTAAAATATTTCATAGAGATGTAAAGGTGGAATAATTCATATCTCTACCCCTACAGTTGCTTTGGGTACCAGATGTCATCCACATGTCGAAACAGAGGAGGTACATAGCTGAACCATCACACATTATCGACTAGGGCGAGCTGGAAAATAAGGATGGAGTGAATTTTGATGGGTAAACAGTAGAGAACAAGGATCAACAGGATGGGATCCTTCAGGAGAATGTGATTCCATTGTTGCATGTTCAGAGGTTGTATGTGAATCTTTAGGTGATCACGTGGGAGCGGGAGGCTCAAATTCTTGCGCAATACCCACATCTTCTTGAGTGACCATTTTATTGTGCTTTTGAGAACTCAAACCCATAATGAGGGGAGAATTTAATGCTCTATATTTTCTATATATTATTTTTAACTATTAAATGGGATTAATCGGATATCAAGCATGGTGATGGAGGGAGATTCTGAGGCCCAGTGTCCCTAAAATAAATGTTTGAAATATATTAAATATATTAAATCTCACTCGCACGTGGTATTACTAAAACAATTGTAATAACATATAAATGGGTTTCTGGATCATAAATATAAGGAAACCATTTCATTCATAGTAGTGGATTTACCATAGGTGTGATATTACATTAGATGTCATAGGATGGCAGTGAATGTCAGTTTTGGGATGTTTAAGGAAATAAATTAAAGTAAAATATTTATTTTATTAATTTTTCATCAATGAAAAGATGGATGATTTTAAATAAGAAGTTATGAAGAATTTAAAGGGTTATAATCATAACTCTGTAATTCTATGGAGGCTTGGAGGGGGGAACAGTTGGAGAAACCTCTCGATAATGAATGATGAAAAATAGATCGTTCATGAATCGTGGTGCAAATAGAGTTTGAGGGTCTTTTCAAATGGAAGAACAATTCCCATTTGTCAGTTATCGATTCTAACTTTATGTAGGGAATTTAATTTTCAATTAATTTTCCCCATTCATGGATTTAATTGATAAACCCGAATCCTCCCATGAACAGGTTGACCAGCGGTTCGATCATTCTAGCGGGAGGGTTTGATTGATTCATATTTTAGATGATTATAATATGGGAAGATCAATGTAACGACCCGAAATTTTGAATAAATCTTGTTTCCTAATTTCATGTGTTATTTTATTTTATTTTTATACTCAACAAAAATGTTTTATGTGATAAACATGATTATAATTAAAATGAGACCAGTGGGTTTTGACTGTTATATGACCATCGGTCAATATGACCGCTGTGAACAAAATGTTTTGATTGTTGTCTCTAAATATAAGTAATCTTGGTTAATTATTATAGAAAGAAGATTTAATGGCGTCACCTAGTAGTCTTGGACCGATCGAAGCCCATCTAACAGAGCTGGGGAAGGAGGTAGCACCATTGGGATTTGCTCTGGACCAAATCCAAGCCGAACTTCATCATGTGAAGCTAGAATGGAATCGCCTTCGCGAGAAGTTCAAACTGATAGAAATTACTACTCAGGCAATGTTGACTGAGCCGCCCCAAGAATCTATCACCCTAGCACACCTTACTCTTAGGTCCTATACTGGCATTATAAGGGGCTATGTAATGAGACCGTAACTGCCTTGTGTAATTCTTGTTTAAATAAAAACTGGGATTTCTTCTTATAAAGAAGTTTATGAATTTTCAAATGACCGGATAAAAATAGTATGCATATTTTTTATGAATTCTCAAAAGGATATTTTAAAAAAATGTTTGTGTAAACCTTAAATAATTTAAAATGTGTAATGATTTTCAGAAAATGGTCTTCTACAATTATGTCCAGTACGAAATTTAGAGTCTAATAAGATCAACTTGATTTTTGATGAATAGTAAATTGTGAATAGTGATTTTACGCTTAGGATTAGTAATATGACCAAATGGATTAGTAATCTCACTTAAAGAAAGTTTTAAAATAATCTAGGCACATTGATTAAGTAATGTGATTCAATAAAATGGTTAAATAACGGTTTCATAAATTATTATTCAAGTATTAGTTTTTTTCGGGTGAATAGTGTTTTTTAATTAAAAATTAAATTCAAAATATTTAGAAAATTATTTTTATAAAATGGATTTCATTTTTGAACACAGAGCACCGATATTATGTTATGGAAATTTTTGTGGTTTTTTCTAAAAATAATGAATTTTCGGTGAATAGTGTATTTATTTAAAAAATAAATTAAAAATACTAAGAAAATTATTTTTATAAAATGGAGTTCTTTTTTGAAATCATAGCATTGATATTTGGTTAAGGTGAAATTTTGGAATTTTTCTGAGAAAGTTGAATTTTCAGTGAATAGTAAAAATACAGTTTTAGGATTTCGGTATGTTTAATGACATCATAACTGTGTCATGATGATTTCATGGGGTCTTTTAAGGGTTGGCCGGACAAGGGTGATGAATTATTGTTTTGGGGGCCCCATGTGGCCTAACTCCATGATAAATTCCAAGGGAGAGCACATGGGTTTGAGAAAAGCACATGTGAGGTGTCCCTTGGGCATTAATGCCTTGTCCCCTCACTTTCCCTATAAATACCAACCCATCCTCTCATCTATTTCGACTCCTCACTCTTCCCCAACGAATTTATGGTCTCATTACCTCCCAAGGAGTCCTCCCAAGGTGCCCCCGAGCCCTCAAGGTCCCAACCGTTGAGGTTTAAGAGTTACATTTTAAGGTAAGGGATCCGACCTCTCTCTCTCTTTTCAAGTAATCTCTTTTATGTCATTTCTTTTATACCCCATGTTCTTATGTTGGAGGATGTCCTTTTATATTCATACTAATTCCTATTTCATGTTTATATGATGAGAGAACCCCCCTTGCTCTCATCAATTCGTTTTAAGAATGTTTAAGTGGCGTCGTTAGGCTGCCGAATTTTTAAGGGATTCTTTCACCTTCCTCGTTTTCAAGTTCTATTTTCATTCAAGTATTTCATGTTACTTTTTATTATGTTGGGGTATGATCTCTAAATTATCATACTGATCTTTTATGACCATATGATGAGAGACCCCATTTGATCTCTTCAATTCCTTATTTTGAGGTTTTAAGTGGCGCCGTTAGGCTGCCGAATTTTTAAGTGGTTCTTCACCCTTCTCGTTTTGAAGTTCTACTTTCATGTCAATTCCTTCAAGTTCCTTTTTGTTATGTTGGGGGTATGATCTCTATACCTATCATACTGGACTCTTATGTTCATATGATGAGAGACCCCATTTGATCTCTTCAATTCCGTATTTTGATGTTTTAAGTGGCGCCGTTAGGCTGCCGAATTTTTAAGTGGTTCTTCACCCTTTTCGTTTTGAAGTTCTACTTTCATGTCAATTCCTTCAAGTTCCTTTTTGTTATGTTGGGGTATTATCTCTATACCTATCATACTGGACTTTTATTTTCATATTATGAGAGACTCCATTTGATCTCTTCAATTCCGTATTTTGAAGTTTTAAGTGGCGCCGTTAGGCTGCCGAATTTTTAAGTGGTTCTTCACCCTTCTCGTTTTGAAGTTCTACTTTCATGTCAATTCCTTCAAGTTACTTTTTGTTATGTTGGGGTATGATCTCTATACATATCATACTGGACTCTTATGTTCATATGATGAGATACCCCATTTGATCCCTTCAATTCAGTATTTTGAAGTTTAAGTAATGTCGTTAGGCTGCCGAACTTTCATAAGAGAAATCAAACTTTTGTCTTCCTTCCATGTTTTTCATTTCAAATGGTATGTCCTTGAAATTGCACCACCATGTCCATATATACTTCTTATTCTGTACCTCTACTATTTTATGGGTCAATTATGATTTCTCGACCCATGTTCCCTCTCTTTTCAAAGTTTTCTAAAACCTTGTAACATAGCCGTTATGCTGCAGAATTTTCGTCTCAAAATGCCTCTCTTTTCTCAAAATTATTTTATGTTATAAAGTGAATACTCAAAGATCATATTTCTACAGGGGTATTCACACATATATAAAAATGTTCTATTTTAAATTCTGGGATTTACATACATGATACCCGCTTTCCCTTTCCGTGGGTTTAAAGTAACGTAAAGATCGTGTCTTTAAAGCAGTTTTTAAAACATTATGATTATGAAATGAAACCCATTTATTTTATGCTATATGGGTTATTTATGAAATGTTTGATGATTATATATGTGGCTCACATGATAATAAAGGCAAATTTAAGGGTGCGCCCTGATAGCGATCCAATGCATTGGGTAATGATGTAACCACTAGAGATTACAATTTTCACGATACCTTGGTGAATAACCTTGGTAATTTTCAAATGACGCCTTGGGGATTGACCTTGGTGATATGTTCATGATTGTATATGTTAAATTATGTAGCCACATCTTCAAGTTATGAAAATTTTATTTTTTATTATGATATGCCACATGATTTTTTTTATCATGCATTAAAGTTCTTGTTCATTACATAGTTGATGTTTCTCAAGTTCACATGTTAAATGTTAACCTTATTTCCCTTACTGGGCCTTCTGCTCACCCTTTATTTTGATGTATGCTCCCAGGTTATGTGATGCCGTAATGAACGTAGGATGAACATGAGGAGAAGCCTTTCAAGTCTTTTAGAAGAATGTTTTATGTTTTCATGTTTTAAGTTCCTGGTTTCCAAGACACTAAACCTTAAAGATCCTCAGTTTTGTATAATGTAATGAAAGTTTATGTGATAAAAAGGCGGGATTCTATAGTTGGTATCAAAGGATGGTTTAGTTATTTGTGAAAATTAGGATATGAAAACTCTAGGAAGAACCCTATAGAAAAGTTTAAATATAGGAAATCTTCCTGGCATTTTGGTGAGTATTGAGTAAGGGGTTGCCAAGAAAATACATCCCTGTCTAGATACGAGCAGGTAGAGGTGGCTCTGGCACAGATGTACATAGGGGTAAAACCCGAAAACACCGCTTTGATCTAGACTCGAACGGGAACTGGTACACGACAACGGGCCTTGCTGCACTCTTGGTTACGACACTCCCGGGGGATATTCTTTGGTAAATTCATAAGCTTGGTATGAAACATTGTTAAAGGAACAAAGATAAAATAAAATAAAGATTCACATAAGAATATATGATCATGGATAACCTAGATGGGAACCTAGGTGATCACAAGTTAGTGTATACTTTTCAACAACAAGTTATGCTTATATGCTTTAAGTTTCTTTTCATGATAATTGGCTAAGTATTTAAGCCCCTAATTATAGTTTCTTTTCTTAGTTAATGGCTGGGAATGGAAGAACATGTCTCAACAACCAATGTGATAGGAAATGCTATGATTGCCGTATTAATATGACAGAGATGATTAGGGGATTAAAATATGATTTTTATTTTGGAAGACGTTCATTATTTTAGGGAACCATATTTGATCGAGGTAAATAGATTACTACGGTATTTTCATTGAGGAGTAAGGTTGACTTATATTTTGAAGAATCGATGAATTTAAGGTGGACTTATAGTAATTTAGGTTACTTACGGTAATGATTAACCTATCTTGGGTAAAATATGTTTAGGTTAGCTACTTTTGTTATAAGATTTTAGGAGTGGTTGATGTTGTTTGAAGATGAACAATGAAGTCTATTTTGGAAGACTATGTTGTCAAATCTTTCTTGTATTTGGGTTTCAATCTTAGTTTGGTTTATTTTGAGGAATCTTAAGGACCATTATTTACGGAATGGTCTATGATGAACTTTGGGTAGTACCATGGAACTTTGAAGATTTAAAAGTAGTTTACAATCCTATGGGATTATTTTTGAAGAGTTGTTTTACCTTACCCTTTCTATTTTTGGGATAATGTTTAAAGATAGAAGAAATAGATAGTTGATCTTTTGTGGACTATGTGATTCTCTAGAAGATGATTTCTGTGTTTTGATTAGACCAAGTAGTTTTTAATGCTCATCGTTTGGAGAAAAAATTAGTTTTGGTATAAAATTTTTAAAGTATGAAACTCTACATGAAGATAGATATATTTCCTTATGTTTTTGTTCTATGTTGTAAATGAATTACTCAAAGTTATGAAAAGGAATGTAAAAAAACGTTGTTGGTTTACGTTTCCTACTGGGTAATCAAAGACCGCTTACACACATCATTATTTTGGGATTTTCTGGTGGTTAACTTCCTCCTAATCATGTTTTCTATCACTCTCCTTTAGAACGTGACCCTTTGTTTTCTCCTCCATGTCCATGTTTTCTACATGGAATCCTAGTATGAGTAAACTCGGGTGGCATTTGTACTTCCTTTTCTTTCTTTTAAAGTAATGGTGTTACTGACTCTTTTTCCGATGTGGGACTTTCAATTAAATTTCAAAACCCAATTTTAAAAATTGCGAGGACGCAATTTCTTAAGGGGGGAAGATTGTAACGACCCGAAATTTTGAATAAATCTTGTTTCCTAATTTCATTTGTTATTTTATTTTATTTCTATACTCAAAAAAAATGTTTTATGTGATAAACATGATTATAATTAAAATGAGACCAGTGGGTTTTGACTGTTATATGACCATCGGTCAATATGACCGCTGTGAACAAAATGTTTTGATTATTGTCTCTAAATATAAGTAATCTTGGTTAATTATTATAGAAAGAAGATTTGATGGCGTCACCTAGTAGTCTTGGACCGATCGAAGCCCATCTAACAGAGCATGGGAAGGAGGTAGCACCATTGGGCTTTGCTCTGGACCAAATCCAAGCCGAACTTCATCATGTGAAGCTAGAATGGAATCGCCTTCGCGAAAAGTTCAAACTGATAGAAATTACTACTCAGGCAATGTTGACTGAGCCGCCCCAATATTCTATCACCCTAGCACACCTTACTCTTAGGTCCTATGCTGGTATTATAAGGGGCTATGTAATGAGACCGTAACTTCCTTGTGTAAATCTTGTTTAAATAAAAATTGTGATTTCTTCTTATGAAGAAGTTTATGAATTTTCAAATGACCGGATAAAAATAGTATGCATATTTTTGATGAATTCTCAAAAGGATATTTTAAAAAAATGTTTATGTAAACCATAAATAATTTAAAATGTGTAATGATTTTCAAAAAATGGTCTTCTACAATTATGTCCAGTACGAAATTTAGAGTCTAATAAGATCAACTTGATTTTTTATGAATAGTAAATTGTGAATAGTGATTTTATGCTTAGGATTAGTAATATGACCAAATGGATTAGTAATCTAACTTAAAGAAAGTTTTAAAATAATCTAGGCACATTGATTAAGTAATGTGATTCAATAAAATGGTTAAATAACGGTTTCATAATTTATTATTCAAGTATTAGTTTTTTTCGGGTGAATAGTGTTTTTTAATTAAAAATTAAATTAAAAATATTTAGAAAATTATTTTTATAAAATGGATTTCATTTTTTAACTCAGAGCACCGATATTATGTTATGGAAATTTTTGGGGTTTTTTCTAAAAATAATGAATTTTCGGTGAATAGTGTATTTATTTAAAAAATAAATTAAAAATACTTAGAAAATTATTTTTATAAAATGGAGTTCATTTTTGAAATCAGAGCATTGATATTTGGTTAAGGTGAAATTTTTGGATTTTTCTGAGAAAGTTGAATTTTCAGTGAATAGTAAAAATACAGTTTTAGGATTTCGGTATGTTTAATGACATCATAACTGTGTCATGATGATGTCATGGGATCTTTTAAGGGATGGCCGGCCAAGGGTGATGAATTATTGTTTTGGGGGCCCCATGTGGCCTAACTCCATGATAAATTCCAAGGTAGAGCACATGGGTTTGAGAAAAGCACATGTGAGGTGTCCCTTGGCCATTAATGCCTTGTCCCCTCACTTTCCCTATAAATACCAACCAACCCTCTCATCTATTTCGACTCCTCACTCTTCCCCAACGAATTTATGGTCTCATTACCTCCCAAGGAGTCCTCCCAAGGTGCCCCCAAGCCCTCAAGGTCCCAACCTTTGAGGTTTAAGAGTTACATTTTAAGGTAAGGGTTCCGACCTCTCTCTCTCTTTTCAAGTAATCTCTTTTATGTCATTTCTTTTATACCTCATGTTCTTATGTTGGAGGATGTCCTTTTATATTCATCCTACTGCCTATTTCATGTTCATATGATGAGAGAACCCCCTTTCTCCCATCAATTCGTTTTAAGAATGTTTAAGTGGCGCCGTTAGGCTGCCAAATTATTAAGGGATTCTTTCACCTTCCTCGTTTTCAAGTTCTATTTTCATTCAAGTCTTTCATGTTCCTTTTTATTATGTTGGGGTATGATCTCTAAATTATCATACTGATATTTTATGACCATATTATGAGAGACCCCATTTTATCTCTTCAATTCCGTATTTTGAAGTTTTAAGTGGCACCGTTAGGCTGCCGAATTTTTAAGTGGTTCTTCACCCTTCTCGTTTTGAAGTTCTACTTTCATGTCAATTCCTTCAAGTTCCTTTTTGTTATGTTGGGGTATGATATATATACCTATCATACTGGACTCTTATGTTCATATGATGAGAGACCCCATTTGATCTCTTCAATTCCGTATTTTGACGTTTTAAGTGGCGCCGTTAGGCTGCCGAATTTTTAAGTGGTTCTTCACCCTTCTCGTTTTGAAGTTCTACTTTCATGTCAATTCCTTCAAGTTCCTTTTTGTTATGTTGGGGTATGATATATATACCTATCATACTGGACTCTTATGTTCATATGATGAGAGACCCCATTTGATCTCTTCAATTCGGTATTTTAATGTTTTATGTGGCGCCGTTAGGCTGCCGATTTTTTAAGTGCTTCTTCACCCTTCTCGTTTTGAAGTTCTACTTTCCTGTCAATTCCTTCAAGTTCCTTTTTGTTATGTTGGGGTATGATCTCAATACCTATCATAATGTACTCTTATGTTCATATGATGAGAGACCCCATTTGATCTCTTTAATTCAGTATTTTGATGTTTAAGTAACGCCGTTAGGCTGCCGAACTTTCATAAGAGAAATCAAACTTTTGTCTTCCTTACATGTTTTTCATTTCAAATGGTATGTCCTTGAAATTGCACCACCATGTCCATATATACTTCTTATTCTGTCCCTCTACTATTTTATGGGTCAATTATGATTGCTCGAACCATGTTCCCTCTCTTTTCAAAGTTTTCTAAAACCTTGTAACAGAGCCATTATGCTGCAAAATTTTCGTCTCAAAATGCCTCTCTTTTCTCAAAATTATTTTATGTTATAAAGTAAATACTCAAAGATCCTATTTCTACAGGGGTATGTACACATATATAAAAATGTTTTATTTTAAATTCTGGGATTTACATACATGATACCCGCTTTCCCTTTCCGTGGGTTTAAAGTAACGTAAAGATCATGTCTTTAAAGTAGTTTTTAAAACGTTATGATTATGAAATGAAACCCATTTATTTTATGCTATATGGGTTATTTATGAAATGTTTGATGATGATATATGTGGTTCACATGATAATAAAGGTAAATTTATGGGTGCGCCCTGATAGTGCTCCAATGCATTGGGTAATGATGTAACCACTAGAGATTACAATTTTCACGATACCTTGGTGAATAACCTTGGTAATTTTCAAATGACACCTTGGGGATGGACCTTGGTGATATGTTCATGATTGTCTATGTTAAATGATGTAGCCACATCTTCAAGTTATTAAAATTTTATTTTTTATTATGATATTCCACATGATTTTTTTTATCATGCCTTAAAGTTCTTGTTCATGACATAGTTGATGTATCTCAAGTTCACATGTCAAATGTTTCCCTTGTTTCCCTTACTGGGCCTTCTTCTCACCCTTTATTTTGATGTATGCTCCCAGGTTATGTGATGCCGTAATGAACCTAGGATGAACATGAGGAGAAGCCTTTCAAGTCTTTTAGAAGAATGTTTTATGTTTTCATGTTTTATGTTCCTGGTTTCCAGGACACTAAACCTTAAAGATCCTCAGTTTTGTATAATGTAATGAATGTTTATGTGATAAAAAGGTGGGATGCTATAATCAAGGCCATAATTAACAATGGTCGAGGTTCATTCATCATTTTTATTTTTTTCATTCCTTCCCAAACTATTCTTTGCATCCATCATTCTTCATAGGTATATGAAGAAAAGATCATTACACACCCATTTTACTGCTCAATGATATAAAATCATGGATTTGACATCGTGACTACCCAATAGAGGTGCAATGATGATGGAGGAAGATTGATTAAAATGTTTCATGAGAAATAGTCCTTCCAGAGTTCTTCATTCTCATAGTTAAAATTTGTTTTTGGTGCCAATCGAGCATCGAAAACCTCCGGAAACATTGATGGAATGGTGGGGCGACTTCGTATATTCAATTTTGAGGCAAATAAATGGTTGTATTATGGATCCGAGGATCAACCAATGAACCATATGAATAACCATCAATTATAGATATTTGACAAGAACAAAATGTGTATGTAGAGATACACGGTTTGTGGTCCCAGTTTACCAGTAGATAGGGTTTTGGGAGACATACATGTCGTACACAACGTGTGACCCATAACTCATTGTGTGTGGAAAATTCCCAGATAACCGACATTTATCTGGGAGATAAACATACACGGGAAGTACTATACGGCTCGAATAGATGTTGTGTACACTTCCACACATCTTGGAAGAAGCGGTTACGTGGCTTAACCCATGTATGGGGGCATGAGAAGAAGCACATGGGATCGACTCGATGTACTAGCATAGGGATAAGTTACATGGGAGGACCCCAGTTCAAATGCCAGAACATGTAATCCCTTTAACATTCCATGTAATTTCTTTTCTAGATGACATTTCATTTCTAACATGGGGAATTGTACACGGGCAGTACCCGTGGTCAAAGGACACTATGTGCGACTCTTCTATATGTCATGTACATTCTTCTACTTGGTATGATCTCCATTCCCTTGTATCTTGGATAGATTTAATCTGGGTTAGTTTACCCCTCATCATTCCCATGATGGTTAGGTATCTCTTCCATCCATAGGAGTATGATCCCTTTAGCTGGACATTCTGAATAGAGTTAGGAATTCCCTCCATGAATCCTAGAGAGGGATACTCTATCAATTATTAACCCTAGGTAGTGTAGGGTATCGACAAGACCAATCCTAATGAACATTTATCCTCTATATAACAGGTGTATTTGGATGATTCATTGTATATTGCAAGGACCTAGCACTGTTCCTCATCCGTGTATCATGATTTTTTCTCACTCAAGAGCGAGTTCTCCGGGAATGAGTATATCGTGATCTTCCAGACTCAATAATGATATCTCTTGGAATGAGTCTCTATTTCTCTTTCATGAAAATTTCTAATGAACGGTACTACATGGATGGACTTCATCAAGTGTATCAGCTTTAGGAGTGAGTCCCGAATTATTTCTCTGTGAATCGTTCGACTAAATCCCTAGCATGGGGTACGCGGTCGTTGTGGTTTACTTCTAGACTACAGATTTGGGTTTCAATTATATTTGGAATTATCCCATTTCATAGGTTTTATATACATATAATGTGTACAGAAGACTATACCATTACATTTTGTTTTAAATTTTGGTTTTTAGGGTGTCCAAATGTGTATTTTTATACTCACCCTTGCCCGATATTTTCTCACATGTGTCATGTCCTGTGCGGACAGGAGACCAATTGATGGAGAGCAGAGCAGACTAGGACTGAACAAATCTTTCTGAGTTTCCCTACAGGAAGAAGTGTTCCTTTATCATTGATAATCAATCCCAATACCATTATTGTATATAATACAGAATTTTTATTTTGTAGACTCTTCCTTTAGGTGGGATTATATTCTAGCCCTGTTACTTTTCCAAAGATTACTTTTCATTGTACTCTTTTAACGACCCGAATCTGGAGCCCCTCCACTGGTGCCCCAGACCTGGTGAGCCACATGACCTCAAGCACATTTCCCCAATGCCATAGTCTGCCAACTAGAATTGAGGGCCTTGGTGAGTCGGTGGGGAAACTATGACCTCATTTGGCAAGGTATACAAGGTAAGGAAGACAATAATCAAGAGAAGAAGTAGTAACAACATACATAACAACAAAAACCAACAGCCGAAGCAATGAATATATATAGCAATGATGATGGTGATGCAGCAGGAGAAAGTATCTAAGGAAAGAAGCAAACACAACAAGGTGCTGAAATACAACTGAAACCAAGTGAAAAAGAAAAACAAAGTCGACTCCTCAGTATCTAAAAATGTGGTATGTATAAATCTTAAATAAATACTATCATTGTTTCTAACAATGTAAAAATAGGTACATGGAAGTACAAAGGAAAACATCCTGAGAATTGTTTTGAATGTGGAGGTGTTGGTCACTTTTTTGCATAATTGTCTTCAATTAAAGAGAGAAGTGTATAGTTATATTGTAGAAAGAAAGATAAGAATATCATGGAATAAAAAGGGAGACAAAGGGAAAGAAAAGAAATTCATTGAAACAAAATAAAGAATTTCCTTGTCCAAAGATGATGAGGAATATGTGATTCAGTATGGTAATGAAAATACATTCATTTCAACAGTTAATAATGATGAATTCTAAAGTAGTAGTTCGGTTGAAGAATATACTCAGCTTGAAATGAATTTGAAAGAAGAGATGAAAGAATGTCTCAAAAATATCAGAAGTCATGAAAAGAGAAACAAAAAGTTAGAAGTTGAATGATCAAGAATCCATGAATGTTTTTCTAGGGAGAAAGAAAAACTGGTTAATGTGACAGATGATTTGAAAAAATCCCTTGAAGAAGAAAAGAATCGTAATGATCATTTAGAGGTGAAAGTGAGTGTAAAATAAGAAGTGTATGTAATTTCCCAACAAAAATATCTAAAGATGAATATAAAAGTATATGTTTACAAAACGATATCACTATAGTTGGTGAGTATTCTCTGAATGATAATCTTTAGAAGGATAAATAATAAGATACCTTGAATGGATGAGAAAAAGAATGATGGATGTTTTGAAATCTTATGGAAACCAATATAAAAAAATGCTTCAAAACATCATGGAACCAGAAAATTCCAAAGTCCTCTGATATTATGAAGGATGAAGTGACGAAAAATAATCCAATTGAAAGTGAAAATTATTTTGTTCATAAATGCTTTCATAATTCAGATCATTATGGATATTGAAGAGGTAAATAATCCTTTTTTGGGTATTGATGGTATTATGGGGGATTTGGGCACACAACAAGTATGTGTTGTCTAAATCAACAAAAGTACTATAATCCCAAAGGATTTTTATGGAAGATATTGAGGGGGATTTAATATCCTAAAAGTGAGAAAAACGAGTGGGCTGTCCAGAAGAAATCGAAAAATAATGAAGTACTGAGTGAAAATAGGTTTCAACCCTTGGAAACAGTTTCTTAAAGATGTGAACAACCTAGACACCTTCCAAAAGGATGTATTGTTTTGTTACCAGCTCAAAAAATGTATCTTAATTCTCAAAATCTAATGGTGAATAATCAATATAATGGAGAAAAGGCTCTTTTTGTTGAAACCACATTAAAATCCATGAAAGGAGAATGACCCCAGATACTTGATTGTGGATGTTCTTCTCACATAACAAGAGGCATGAATTTGTTCAAGGATTTAAATGATTATAATGATGGCATAGTGTCATTTGGAAATTATGAATCATTGGAAATCAAAGGTTTTGGGTAAGTCATTATTGGATGAAAAAGATGAAATCTTGAAAATAATTGAATGTTGATGGGATAAATCACAACCGGATAAGTGTATCACAATTGTGTGATGAGGGTAACAAGGTTATCTTGAAGAAAGATGGATTTTTTGTAACGTGTGAATTAGATTGAAAGATTATTACAAAAGGTCAAAGTCTAGATGGAAATTTTGTTTCAGGAAGGTGATTCAAACAAATATTGTTACATTAGTATAGTGGAAGAGAATCAATTATATCATAAAAGTCATGTCCATGATTTTTAGAGAAACATGAGAACTTTATCTAAAGGAGACAATGTTTAGGGAATTCTTGATTTTCCAAAATGGAGATATTGGTGTTACACTATCTGCAAAAAATGAAAAATGAATAATTATTTGCATAAGAAAGTTTATATTTGTGCAAAATAACTGATGGAGCTAATCCATTCCGATATATGTGGGCCAATTAGAAATAAATAAACCCATGGAGTTAAGTACTTCATTACATTCATTGATGAAATTACTAACATTACATGTGTTATGTATAGAAACAAAAATAAAATGCTTTGAAAATTTTTAAAAGTTTCTGAAGAGAAGATGAGAAAGAATGTAAGTATTATATGAAGAAGTTGAGAACTATTAATGGAGGTGAATAAAAAAATTCATGATTTTGAAGACTATATTGAGAAGAATGGAATTCTTCATGAGTATTGTTATCCACACACTTCCCAACAAAATCTGGTTACTAAAAGAAATAATAGAAGCTTGGGGAAAATTGGAAGAACCATGTTACTTGGGAATGGCCTTTCTCATTAATTTTGGATGTAATCCTTGTGTACTTATATTTATATTCAAAACCATTTTTTCTTCAGGCCTCAATTAGGTATGACTCTTATTAATTGTTTAATGAAAAAACTCAATCTTTTTAGTACATTAGAGTTTTTGTGTGTCCTTGTATTATAAAGAATAATGGTGGAGACTATGGGATGTTTGAGTAGAAAGGTGAGGATGTAATATTTATTAGCTACACAACGGAAGTAATAAGATATAGATTTTTTTAATAAATAAATGAGAATAATTATTTGTACAATTAATGTAAAAGTAATTTAAATTTCTTAGAAAGATAAACATGTCCAAGCATACAATGATGTTGAGAAAGGTGAAGAAGATAATATTGATAAGGATACAAATGATTATAGTTATAATAATGGTAATGAATTTAAATCATCTATATACAATGATGAGGAAGGAAATAAAAAATATTATCCAAGGATAATGAAACATGTGGAAGAACAAAATAGAAATGGTGATCAACATTAGATGGTCCAAAAAAGATGAACAACAAATTACATTACACACGCTTCATTATATTCAAAAGTGGAACCAAATGACATGAAAGAATCATTTGATTATATAGAATGTGTTCAAGCCATGAATGACGCATTGGATAAGAATGAAATGAATAATACATGGGAACTCGTACACAATCCTGAAATCAAAAACATGATTGTCACAAAATGGATTTTCCAAAAATAACTGAATGAAAAAGGTAAATTTATATGAAACAAATCAATATTGGTTTTGAATTGGTATTCATATATTGAGGGTGTTTATTTTGATGAAACCCTTTCTCCAAAGGAAATACTTGAAACAATCATAATATTTCATGCTATTTCTTCACAACAAGGCTATAAGATCATTCAAATGGATGTTAAAACAGTATTCCTAAATTATGATCTTGAAGAAGAGGTTTATATTGAATGACATTGTTGGTTTTTTATTGAATAGATGAAGGTTATGTGTGAATATTGAAAAAGGCATTGCATTGCATTAAACAAATCTCGACGAGAATGGTACTCCAAATTGGATACATCCATAAGAAAGATGAGTTTTAAAAACTGAAGAGTGGATATCAATCTTTTCATCATAGAAAGTCAAGTGTATTCCCTAAATGTAATTTTTTATGTTGGTGATATTATCTTTACTATTAATAATGAATGATGAAGTCGACAATTTCCTGATGAAATGAAAAATGTATTTAAAATGTCTATGCTGGTAGAAATGAAATACTTTCTTGGGATAAAAATCTATCAATAAAAAGAATACATTTTCCTCTTTGAAGAAATTTATGGAAAGGATATTCTCAAGTGGTTTGCCATGAAAATTATAAACCTGTTTCCACACAAATTTCAGTGGGAAAAAAGCTAAGCAATGATGGATATGGAAAATAAGTTGATCAAAATGTGTGTCGAAAGCTGATTGGAAGTCTGTTGTAATTGATTACCTCAAGTCCTGATATTGTTTATGTTGCTACCTTATGTGAAATATTTTATAGTGCTCTAGGTAATCTCAACATGTTATGTGAAAATGAATTCTCAAATACATTAGAGGCACAATAAAATTTTGAATCAGGTATTGCAGCTCCCATAGTATGGATTTATTTGGGTATTCATGTACATATTGGGTAGGAAATGTCGATGATATAATATCCACATCATGTGGTGAATTATTTTTGGGAAAATACATTGCCAGTTGGAATTCAAAGAAACATAATTGAGTAACTCTTAGTATGGATGAAGATGATTATTTTACTACTACTGAATCCGTACTCATATTATGTGGATGAAAACAAAAATAAATGATTTACTTGTAGAAGTGAAGGTCCCCTTCCTCTTGTGTTATGAAAATCAAAGTACAATCAATCTCACCATGAATCTAGTGAAACATTCTCATTCTAAACATATTGATATAAAATATAATTACATCAAAGAGCCCTTGGATAAGAATGAATTCAAGTGGGAGTATGTTCAAAAATAGAAACAAGTTCCTGATGTTTTCATAAAACTGTTATCAAAAGAATAATTCTCAAAAATATGGTTGAACTTGGGTGTCCAAACTCTTTCCATTCAAGTATGAGGTATGTGTATATATCCCCTCTCTCATCTTACATATATATTGTTTTGTAAATGGGGATAATTGTGTTGTTTAATAAATCTATTATATAAAAAGGGAGTTGTGTGTAATCTTTGAATTCATCATTGTTTAGTCTTTGAACTGTGTAAACTATTCTAAATATTTGTTGGAGTGGTTGTAGGAAAATAAATTGAATTTTTTTCCAGAGAGAATGATATAAATAAAATGGTTTTCATGATCATTTTTTGGGATATCATGGTTTTTATCTTAATGATTTTTTTTGCCTATGATGATTTTTTTTACGTATGCATTGAATTATTGATATTCAATCCATTTCTTGAGGTTAAAAAGTTCATTGATTTATAAAACATTGTCGATAACTATATTAAAAGCGGGATATTGTTGGGACCAAGCTAATGATGAAGGTGATGAAGGTTTCAAGATATGTCTTTTTTTGTCATGGTTGGTTTTGAACAGAAGAAATCACTTCACATTATTTTGTAAATAATTGTTTTGAGATGTCTTTTTGTAAGAGAACTGATCAATTTTAGAGAGAATCAATTTCATAAAGGAAAATATCATTTTGGAATTAAATCATCATTAGTTTGACATTGGAACCTATGTGAAAATTATTTTTCAATTGTGATGATTCTTTGCTGATTTTTATTTCATATAAATATTGAGTTTTATTGTGAACTTCTGACACAACCTTGATAGAAGAAAGAGGGAGTGAATGGGATGCTACCAATCCGAAAAGAATCGTATTAAAATTTATAATATTCTAATGGAAGATAGAAAGAAGTGGTTCTAATTATTTATTAAAACAATCAGAAAAAAATCGTATTCAGATTCATGAGGAGAATAATATTGTCTTTAAATACAATCGTATATAGATTATATCGATTTTCTTTCTAAATAATTGGATTCTAGGTGAAAGTAAAAAAGTGGTACTGATGGATAGGTGGAGCTGATGGAAGGGGTATAGACTGAAATGTGGTGTCAATGAGGGTGGTGCTAAAGGAAAGGGTGATACCAATGAGAATGGAGATGCTGATAGGAATGGTGATGTCGATGGATAGGGGTGCCGAACAACGTGGTGGCAATGAAATATGTGATGCCAATAGAATATGAGACACTGATTTTTTTTTCAAAACAATCATATCTGGATTGATTAAAATGAATGATATGGTGTCAATTGAGAATGATTCACATTAAAATTGTATTTTATCGCACCAAGGATGATATTTTTTTATATTTTATTTGATTATACATAGGAATCTTAACCAGAATGATTTCCACCAAAAATGTTCGCATCCAAATTGATCATAACTAGAATTATCATTAATAGAATGATAGTAACCAGAATGATAGTAACCAGAATGATCATTCCCAAAAATCATTTCCAGAATGATTCTTACCAGAAAAATTGTTTCTAGATTTATCCTAAATATAACGATTCAAACCAGAATGATCATAACTAGATTGATCGTTACTATAATGATCGTAACCAAAATGATCTTAACCAGAAATGATCGTATTCAGGATGATCTTACCCAGACCATTTGTATTAAGAAAAGATCATTCTTGGGTAGAGGTGAGTGGAAAGTATCATGAATGAATGGAAAGTCCTAATACATTCCAATATAAATTAGGTGATGCTATAGTTGATCATCATTTAATTCAATGTCATTAATGAAGTCAGGATATAAGCATATGTTAGTGAATGAAGGTAATTTCTAGAGATGATGTATTTTCTCAAGTGGGTCATGTGAAAAGAAATGAAAGTGGATATTGACAATTTAATTGTGAAGGTTAAGCCTTTAATTAAACACAATGATTTTATATCAAATAGAGAAGTGCATTTCTTCACACACATTCAATTGGTATGGTATCAAGCATTGTTTTGAAGAAATCAACATGGGAGAATCAGACATAGATGATCAGACCCATGTGTTACTCATCAATTGTAATTGTATTGAAAATTGAAATTATATTTTAAATACGAGGAGGTGAATACAATGGAATATCTAAGAATAATCGAGAAGCTTTGATGAAGTCATAATTTTTCTATGATTTTAGGAGAATATCAAATTTGGGTGAAATTAAGTGAGCAGGAAAGTGTTTTTTGATTTCAGCCTAAACATGTTTTTTCCACCTATAAAAGGCATGAAGTACATTGTACTATGGTGACTTCCACTGTTCAATTCAGAAGAGAGAGAAGCACCAGGTTACTGGAGGGAAGAAAATATCAATTGTGATTGTATTGACAATTTTCTTGGGTAGTTCCCTTTCTTCTGGTTAAGGAATTGATGAATTGTATTAAAATTTGAGTACACTAGTTGAATCTAAAATAAGAATAGGTAACATGAGTTATTACAAAATAATTTTATTCCCCTTTTATAATAAAATCTTTCACACACACTAGTGGGATTGTTTCATAGTACTACACGAGTGTAAGGGTACTTCCTAGTCGTTGTAATCCAAGGATTGTTTTTATTGTTAATTTTATGGTATTAGATCATTTCCAAACCATACCAAGGGCATAAATATTCTTATTGAATTGTGAACCTTGTAAATTTTTGTCTTCTTAAATATGTGTGTGGAGTTTGTATTTAGTAGGGAATTGAAATCTCTAACTGGAGGTGAAGGTTGTTCTAATTGAAATGAAATATAAATGAAAATGGGTATCGCTAATTCACCCATTCTCTACTATGTGATACAATACTCATACTCGAGACTTTCTTATATTATAATTTTACATCTCATAATAATATTTCTAATATATATATCTTATTAATTCATCCATTACATCCTTTAGAACATGAATTAAATGCTCTGATGAAAAAAAAAGACATCAGTTTATGAAGGCAGTAGTCTAGGTAGTAGACTAACGACTCTTTTATTTTCATGTTGGATATAGAGGAAAAAATAATGGTTATTTAGTTAATATAAATAGATATATGAATAAAAATTATACAGATCTCATTATATTTTTATTTTTATAAGATACATTGAACATGATGATCAAGGAGAAAAGATTTTGAAGAAGGTAATACTTACATTGCCGACTTGATCATCTCTTAGAGATTTTCTTGGATGTGAAGGACATAAGTAATATTTTAGAGACCATTTTATTATATGTGAAACATTTAATTGTAGTATAGATAGTTTGGGAAGTGGATCATTGGGAAATTTAATGTTTTTGTAACCACGAAATACTAGAAGTGATCCCCTTTTTTAATTAATGAAATTGGCACTTTTAAGAATACCCATTACACTAGATATCATAAAACTATTCCATGGTTAATGAATGAAATAATTTTTTAATAATGGAGTGTGTTATGGTATTGGGTTGACAAACATTCAACCAATATCTTAGAAAAATGTTTCAAATACATTTCATGTCTTTTACTATAGGCTTTTACATTTTAACATTTTGATTTTTACCTTGGTCACAAGTTTTAAACAAAGCGATTTAGAATTTTTTTTAAAAGGTTACACCTGTTAAAAAAATTTGACGTTTTTACCTATAATATAATGTCTATTTAGTAAAATTAAATTCTTAAATATGATAAAATAAACCTATAAATTGAAATACATAACAAATAAACAACATGATTCTAGAAAAAATAGATTTCAATCATTTTTTTATTATAAATATTATTTATTATTGAATAACTATTCATTGGTTATTAATATAATTATATAAAAGATTAAAAATATTATTTTAGTATTATATAAAATTATGTAAATTTAAATTATTTGTTATAAAATTAAAATATTTAGAAAATTATTCATTTAAAAAAATGGTTCACCATTTTTGCGATAATTAACATCAATCATACTAATATTATTTTTGTGTCAAAAAAACTGAAAATATTAAATAATATATATATGTTTAACTAAAATTGGAGATAAATATTTTTATATTTAATTTCTGAAATTTAAAAATTTATTTCTTTAATATAAGAGTGTCAAAACATTTTTAGTGCAAAATATTACTTGATATTCAAAAATTAAAGACATGTGTTTTCTAGATTCATCATAAAATAAATAATTAAAATATAATTTTATTAAATATATAATTCTGTTTAATATGCATTTATTAAAATTTGAATTCATTTTTGTATTATAATGTAATAATTTTTAGGAAAATCAGTATTTAAAATACTCAGATGTCAATTAAATATTATTTATAAAATAAAAAAATTTATCCTAAGCTAATATTGATATTCTATATAAGAATAATTACGTTATTTATCTTATATTAGTATCCTAAAAGTTTTCTATATTATTTTAAATAAAAATATAAAATACTACAGAATCTTCTTTAATATGTTAATAAATTTTTGTATATTAACATTTTGTTTTCTTATAAATTACAAATTAATATAATATTGAATTTACAATAAAAATATTATCATTAATAATAGAAATAGTAATATAAAATATAATTTGAATTTCTTGAAAATAAAAATTTGAGGCATAATGTTAATTAAGATAAAATTCTCTTTCAAAAAGTGAAACAATTCATGATATAGGAATACATATAAATATTTTATTACTTGTCAATATAGTCTTATTTTATACATACATAACACAGTATGATCTCTATATAATACCTAATCATCATATATGATCTGATTTCAATTTTTTGGTTGTTCAACAAGAAAATATGTGGTAAAAATCTCCACGATATCAAACATACCCTATATATGATTTCACTGAAACCTTAATTACTCGAGTTCATATAGGTCCGAGAGTATGGAAAATATAAAAACGTTTCTCTTTATTTCACATTAATGCATGATTTATTACGAAATATTACGCTTAATAAACCTAGAATATCAAGAATTATAGTGTCTTTGTGGATTATGTAAATTACTTAACAAATCAAAACCAAAATACGTCATCATTATTGAAAAAATAAATAAAATGATCATTCATAAAATTTGAATAACTTTGGTATATACATAATAATGGGGTAACCCATAAATCCCACTAATGAAATAAACATATAAAAACATGAAGAAGACAATAAATTTTGGACAATAGAATAATCCTTGAAGCATAATGGCGTGATAATCAGAAACATAAATAGTGAGGCTTGATATGTATTGATAATCATAATGAAAAATTGGGGAATGTGGAAACAACATAAAACATTTCATCATAAACATAGATCATGAATAACTGCCATGAAATCATGATAATGAATTTCCCATAATGGAATCATGTTCACTTCCAATCTCTACATGACATCTCAGAATATTGAAGATTACCCAATGCATTGGAGTGCTATATAATTCCAGGTGAACCTCTGACATTAATTTCATTCTCATGCTTATGTGTTCCATATAGATAACAAAACATGGATTTATTATTTTTCATTTTTCATTCCAAAATCCTGAATTATGGAATAAATTATAGTGTGTACCATGTAAAGTATGTATATATGTATAATATTTAACACCCTTGATATGAAATTGTAATGGTTTTTTCTGTACAATTGTTTTGGCATGGGAAATCATGGTCAAATTTCTAATACATAAGAACGTCGCATAAAAATTAATGAAATTGGGTTTAGAGAGAGAAAGGGGCCACTCAACATTTTCAAATAAAATGGTTAGTAATATGGATATTAAAATCCATATCCCATGATCTGGACTTTGAAAATATAAGGCTTAAGATATTAAACAAACATTAATAAATATGAGAATGAGAGGATCACTTATTGTGAGAGTGGGACTTAAAATAATTGGGAGTAGAATCTTGAGATATTGGGGGAACCATAGGTGGAAAATAGGGAATGGATGGAAAATTGAAGATGTGCTCCAAGGATTTTGACAGAAGATATATTTTAGATTTGGTGGGTTTATATAGGTAATTAGAGGGGAATTCAATAATATTTTGTAAATATAGGTTTTGGACTGTAAATAATAAAACAACAAAAAAACAACCTATGGGTTTTTAAATTATTTTCAAACAATGGGATCTTATTTCATAATATCATAAGTAAAAGGATAGATATTATTAAAATAATACCCTTTCTTATGTAGAATTGAGTGATACTCTTAATGAAATGATTTTAAAACCATAAAATAATTTATAATTTTTTTGGGAATCATAATGGCATTATAAAATATTTAAACTGAAATTAAAATCACAAAATTTTAAACATAAAACATGAATTTGTTCTTGGGTACCCCTCATATAATATATTACATCACTTTTGGAACATTATGATGTCATAATACCCACCGTATATATATGGAGTAATTAATTTTGTCCCGAAAATTTGACTGTCTTGGAATATTATGAAAATTTAACCCTTTTATAATTTCAATGATGCGATTAAAAAAGTAATATTAACACTATCAATGCAATTGTTTAAATATTTTCATTTTCACTTTTAAAATAATAATAGAATTTTGTTTAGAAATGATGGGTTTTTATTACAATAACATTTGTTAAAACCTTATAAAATTTTATTTTGACTTCATAATAATTATATCTTACTTTATATTTGATTAAAAATATATAGAAAAATATATTTTGTTTAAATATTTTTCCTTTCAAAAATCCATTAATTAATCAAAATAAACATTTTAATTGAAATTCAATAAGAATTTAAAATATCATTTGTGTTTTATTTTATGAAAATACAAATAATCCATAAAGTAATTATATAATGAATATATGAAAAGGATTCTATTTAAAAATAAAATATTTATATTTATATTGTTATGGTCTTGATACATATCCCTTTAATACACCATCAAACACCATATTTGTTTGGTTCACAATCGTCAGACATTTAGGGGGTGGTTCGACGAACATGGTTTTGGTCATGATCTCGATAATATTGAAATTATACTATAAATGGGATCACTAGTGATTATATTATTGTATTTTAGCTTGGTATTGTTGAAGAGAAAACTATAAGTATTCTATCCCCCTCAAAAGCATCGATAAATGGGATACATATGGTATGGTCTTTCAGGTTGTTGCCAACAATTCCATTGTTTCTCTAAATTAGATTTATTAAAACTATATATGTATACTAATCATGTTATCACTGTTAAACTTCTATATAATAAATGTAAAAGATTATTTACGGTATTTTAAATTTTATAGGATATAATAAAACCAAATAAGTGCTTGTGTTTTTTATAACCGAATTATATAATAACTGATTTAATTAAATCATAAGGGTAATTTTATTAATAATAGTTTGCGTTACAATCTTCCCCCATTAGAAATTTCTCCATTGAAATTTTCATTTCCCATCCTAAAATATATAAGGGTAACTCTTTTTTCATCTTTTCCTCTAACTCCCATATCTACTATTCAAACTTATGGTTTCTCTACTTTACTTTGACAAGGTTCATTGTCTTATTTCTAAGAACTTTTTCTCTATGATCTATGATTTTCACTAGCTCCTCTTCATAGTAAAGAGCATTCTCCAATGGTACCACTTCTAGATTTAGTAAATGTGTGGTCTTTGGTAGGTACTTTGTTACTATGGATTCATGGAATATAACATGTACTTGAAATAAGTTAGATGAGAGTGTTATTATACAGGCCACCACTTTGATGTGATCAAGGATCTCAAAGGGGCTTATGTATCTTGGACTAAGCTTTCCCTTCTTCCCAAATATCATCAATTTATTTAATGGTGTTGTGTAGAGAAATTATATGTCACCAGCATCAAATTCTAGTAATCATCGATGATTGTCAACATAACGACTCTATCGAATCATAGCGGAATTGATATTTTGTTTAATCGTCTTATCATTTTCCACCAATTCCTCAACCATTTCAGTACCTAGTACTTTTTGATCCCCAACTTCATCCCAACATGTATATGTTCAAAAACTATTCCCAAAAATGGATTTATATGAATCCATTGGTATGGATGGGTGGGAAATATTATTGTATGAGAACTCGACTAGAGGAATATGATAATCCCATCACCAATTGAAGTCAATTGAACATCCTCTCAAATTATCCTCATGTGTCATGATAGTATGGTCAGATTTTCAGTCTGTTTGGGGTTTATATGCTATGATAAAGTTCAAATCAGTACATAGATTATGTCGGAGACTCTTCCAGAACATGGATATTAATAAGGTGTCTCAATTGGATACCTTCAAAAGAGGTGTTCCATGAAAACATTCCACCTATCAAATGTATATCCATGCATGTTCATCAATTGATATGTCCTCTCAAATTTCAATAAAGATTGAAGTATTTTTAAGATGATCCAGTTCAACCCCTATATCAATATTTCCTTTTTATTTCTTTGGATGAGTTGTGCCAATGTCCATGGTGATGTTTTCTCATTTCCATATTGGTATTGGCAAAAGCTGCATCATCCCCTTGGATTCTCACCATTCCACTTTCACTTACTAATGCTCAAGATATCTTGATGTATATTCCACTATATCCATCTTCATATTTTCCCACCAATAGTTATCTTGGATATCATTATACATCTTTGTGATACATGGATTTATGGAGAAATTTGAACTATTTGCATCATCCAATAGCTGATTCATTATCTCAGGATTTGATTGTATACATAGTCAGGACCCAAATCTTACAACTCATTCTTCATTAACATCGAAATCCATGAATTTACCCTCTCCAAAGGTTTCCAATTTCTTTTGAATTACAAAATAATAAATTTTACTATCCATTATCTTCTACATATGGGAAAATTGAGCAATTATATTTAAAAGTATTTATGATGTTCCTTCCTTTATAATGCCTATTTCTATCCTTTTTAGGCAAAATAAGATCAAACACATTTCAATTCTCATCATTGATAAAATTGTTGGATCCTATCTACATAGAGAATCTTATAATTTAATTTCATTCTCTTGATGGTATTGAATTGATAAGTAATAGTGCATGATTAGTTCTAACAATTTTCAATGTTGTATTCTTATCTATTTTTAGGGAATATATACATATGGCTATTGTGATCCGAATATATTTTGAATTTATCCCCAAAGAGATAATGATGCCATATTTTCAAAGAGAGGATCAGTATAGGAAACTCCAGATCCTAATTCAGGTAGTTTGATTCATGAATTTTCAACGTCCTTAAATCATATGCTACAAATCATTCATTCTGTATTAACACATAGCCTAATCCATTCTTTGAAGCATCACTGAAAACCATGAAATGTTCTCAACTTGTGGGTAGAGTGAGTACATGCACTGTGATAATCCTTTTGTTCAACTCCTTGATTATCTCTTCACATTCATTATTCAATGAAAACATCAATCGAATAAAAGTTAACTTTTTAAGAGGGTATGAAAAATTTGAGAGATTACTCACATATCGACAATAGTACCCAGATAATGCAAGGAATCTATGGAAATCTGTTATAGATGTTGGCCCCAATTGTAGTTCAATTTCATCATTCATTTAGAGGTCTATAGGTATCCTTTTTCTTGTGATGATATTCCCCTTGAATGATTAATCCTCCAACCAAAACCCACATTTGTTGTAAATGAAATAATGCTTCTCATTTTGTAAGGTCTTCAACACAATGCTCAGATGATCCTTATTCTCCTCATTAATTTTGGAGTAAATGAGAATATCATCTATAACGATTTACAAAAAAATTAGGTATTCCCAAAAGACTATATTCATTATGTCCATGAATATTTTTGGAGCATTAGTGAGTCCAAATGGATTTAATTTGAAATCATACTTTTCGTACCTTGTATGATACGTAGTCTTGGGAATATGCTCTATCTTCACCCTAACATGATAATATCCCAACAACATATCCATGATAGAGAAGTGTTGAACTCCACAAAACGGATTTAAAAAATTATCAATCTATAGAATATGAGACTTTTTTTATTTGGATCATGTTGAGCTCATGATAGTCAAAGAAATAGAACATTAACCCATCCTTCTTCTTCATGAAGAGGACTGCCACACCCCATGGTGAAGCACTTGGGTGTATGATCCCTTTAATAATATTGTCCTGTAGTTGTATATTTATCTACTCATGTTTGAAAATATACATTATATATTGAGTCTTGGATAATGAATATTTTGTTGTTATAAACTCTATGTAAAATTCAACCCCAGCTAACAGGAAGACTATGAAATTAATCAGGAAAGACATTATTGTAGTCCCTCATAATGGGCATGAATTCAAGGTTAATAATTTTCTATCAATCATTTGAGCTAAATATGATTTATCAAAGAGAAATAATTACCATTATAGAGTTTTTTTGTGCTGATTAAGATTCATCATCCTCAAACATGTACTTGATCAAGGGGTACATTCATGATATATAGAGTTATTTCTTTCATGTGGAAATTTATGATTTATCTATATAGGGAAATACAATACATTCCAATTGTTACATAAAATACCACCAATTTAAGAATTACAAGGTTTTATGGGATGTTCATCCCAAATAATTGGATAGCGAAGGAATTATATATTTATGATTCAATAATGTCCCCATTTTTCTTTTTCACGAATAGATCTACCTCGAGGCATTGTGGTGGTATTTGAAATATTTGAATAATAATTCTTGATGTGATGGAATTCATATAACAAAAATAAAAATGTACATTATCTATTTTTTAATGAATAACTAGATTAGCTATCATAAAATCATTTTAAGGATCCTCCTTATTGGTTGTGATGGAAAACTATCTCTTTTTCTACATTGGTGGTTGTTAGATGTCTTTGAAAACCCCTAGCTTAGTGAATTGGTTTTCATGGTGCCCTAGTTTCTTGGAGTTTAAGTTGTTAAAAATGTACTATGGGTTGACTGGATCATTCCATTCCTCCATAAAATTATTTGTTTTATCATGTTAGCTATTGTGACACCCGAGACTTTTATGTTATATAAATCATCAAAGGAATATTTTTCTACACAACACTTGCTTGGCTTTCTTTACACGCAATCGCGACCTTCCTCGATAGCTTGCGTCGTACGCAATACCGAGTTTCACTAAACAACAATATGCTATTAAAACTAGCCGTTATGAATAGTAATAACCAATTTTTGAAATTTTATAAATTTTATTTTTCAAAATGGACTTCATTTTTGGACTCAGAATATCGAAATTATCCTAGGGTGAAATTTTGGTATTTTTCTGAAAACTTTCAATTTTTGATGAATAGTGAAACCACTAAGTGGTAGGTTAAAAAACTGAATTTTGCATAAAACTTAATTTTACCGCTTCTGTGAATGGAATTTCAAAAATCCGATAGACACGGTTGATATCATTAAGTAAAATTTGGTTCAATGAGATAAAAATAATTTTTTGGTGATTAGTAACTTTTTACTTTTTTTTACCGCGGTTAATAGTAAATAGGGTAACTAAGGGTAAATATGATATTAATATTACCCGAACACATGTCCTAATTCTATTGGACAAGTGTAATTCGACCAAAAACAAACTTTGGAATAAAATATGACCATTTAGGTCCACTTGGATTAGATTAGGACATTTATTATTAATTTATTTAAAGAAGGGTTAAAATAGTTAAATTCAATGTTTAATAAGTAAATCATTTTTAATATGGGGTTATACATAAGATAATTAGACTATAAATATTCATTAGAAAGATAAAAATATTTCCTACATAATGGTATTTTATTTATAATTTTTAGACATTAAATAATTTAATTTATTTATGACACAATGATGATATAGTAATTATCTTATTAATGAAATATTCACATAATTGGTGTTATAAACATCAAAATAAATGTCATTTGAGACTTTTTATGAATTACAATAATTTTCTAGGTTACTATGATATATTAGTGTTGATTTAATTAACTTTATTAGAACATGTAATTCTGTTATGACTTTCACAAAAATCATATATCAAATAGTGTCAAAATTGACACAAAATAGTTTTTAAATCAAATATTATATTATTAATTGTTATTTTATTCCTAAAAATCTAAGGTTCGGCCAAATGACTTAGATAAGGATATATATATTAATAATAAACAATGTGGGGTACTTTTGGCATGTTATAGTAAGTGTATTAACCATATAGTGAAAGAAAACAAAAAGACACGGTAAAAGTTAAATTATTTAACTTAGAGTTAAATCTAATTGATAAGGTTACAATAATACCCTAAACTTGTCTAAATCCTATTGGTTGATATGATTTCGACCCATCCCCACTTTAGCTTCGAAATAAGACCCTTTGGAACCATTATAAACCGATTTTGACTTTAATATAAAATAATATTTTGAGATATTCCTAAGGTGCCCCTCTCCTCCCTTATAAAAGGGAACCTCCTCCCCCTCCTCCTCACACCAATTTGAGCACTCAAGATCGGCCAACCCCTGCCATTTTCTCCTCTCCACTTCCCTAGAATAATCCTAGAGGTCCTGGTCTTCTTCAAAGTCCAATCTTAGTTCCCTAAGTGGAGGATTCAAAGAGGCGTTCCAAAGAAGAGGTAATATCCATTACCGATCTTTTCAATTTCTTTCTTCTTCAACATCTTCTTCTTTAGTTGTTTCATGATGAAGTAATAACATCAGTATTAATTACATACTGATATGTTAATATAAATATGAAACAACCCTAATTCAACTTCTATCCATCCTACGGAAAAATGAAATCACCGCGCGTGCGTACGTACGGAATACCGTCTCCATGCTGTGCTGTAATCTATTTTTCCACCATCACTTTACAAGGATGGGTATAATGGTGTAATGAGTAACTATTTATGATTATTATAAATTAATATTGATACTGAGATAATATATATATACTCCAATACAGTTCCACGATCATAGGAACAATATCATCACTCGTGCGTACGTACGGTATACCGTCTCCACGATGTGATGCGACTCGTTCTACATGATCATCATTACATAGTAATTATATAAATGAATTCAATGAATAAATATGATATATGTTACACTAATTCCATTCTGGATATAAGGTATCTATAACCTTAAAAGAAGAATAAGAATGTATTCGGCAAAACACGCATAAGAACAAAAGGCAATAAAGACTCGAGTAACAAGTAACAATGAAATATTACTAACAAGAAGCTAAGAATATGACCATATATGATATCATATAAATATGTATGATTCTGGAATAAGTCAATAACATTATTTAAACCATTATACAGGATCTTCGGACACGTACAAAGCAAATCGGACCTAAGGTAAGGGAAATATCACAATCTCATTTTTATCCGAGATTGTTTATTCGTAAGTATTTACTGGGGTGTATTTTATCATCCACATCCATGTTTCATCAATATGTAATATTATTTCCATCCACATACAATTGTTTAAATCCATTTTTACCCTTCGGTGAGTTTTTAGTAATATGTATGAATGGAATCTTTTGTCGTACGATGTACTTTTTGACTTTTCCGACAAAAGTACGAAGAATGTTTTTTTTAACTTATACGGCATGAATGGATTTTTAAAACATTATTTCCAAGAAGCTTCCTTTAAAAGTTTTCAAGTTTATTTTTAATCAAATTCTTTTATTTTAAAGTTGTATGACATGTTATGAAAGGAAAAATGTTTTTGAAGAAGAAAGGATATTTTCCTCAAGAATGGAGTTCAAGTGTTTTACAAAATTAATTTCCATCTAAGATAATAAAGGGTTATATTTTTATCCCTATAATTACATATATTTGATCATGTTGTGATGGAATTATTTTTATGAATTCCTTTATCTTATATGAATTGATTTATGATGTCATGATGTTTCAAGAATCCCATTTTTGTTACATGTGTTATGTGATGATGTATGTTTTATGATTATGTGGCACACATAAGAAAGGATTCATTATAAGATGGGTGGGACCTATATCTCCCTCCAATGCATTGGGTAAAGATTTTATATCTCATGAGATATACATGGCTGGAACGGTAGGTTATATCGGTTCAGTGAAACAGGACTGGAACGAGGGTGACTCGGTTTAGAAAGGGACTTTGTCCACTAAGATAGTCTTGGCAATGAGTCTTGACTAACAAGAAATGATTTTCCATGATTATGTGTGCATGCCACAAAGTTTCAAGTTTCATGTTATGATTATGGGGATCTCATTTTCACTTCTATGATTTTTTCCATGTTAAGATTTTATGATCTCTTTTGCAGGTTATGATTTTCAAAAAGATATGATATTATTTTTATTTCAATTATTTTCCCTTGCTGAGCATTTGAGCTCACACTTTTATGTTTTCTTTTCCCCAGGTCAGGAAGATGGATATTTAGTAGAATATGCTAAAAGGGACCCTAGATATGATGAAATAAATGGGAGACACAGTAGATGATTTATGAACCAGTTGTTTATGTTTCCCAGTTTCTAAAGACACTATACCTATACGGTCCTTTGTGGTTTTGTCATATGTTGTAATAAGTGTGCTTCAATTTTGAAGTATTAACAATGTATGTAAAGTATGGGTCGTTATAGTTGGTATCAGAGGAAAGGTATAGTCAACCTTTGGAAACTAGGATGTGAAATCCTTAGTAAGAACCCTAAGGATAAGTCTAAGAATAGAACACAATCTTAGTGTTTTAGAAATGGCCATGAATAACCTAGGATAAGACCATAAGCATGAAAATTTTATTCTTGAATTATGTGGTTTTCCTATTATAATTAGTGTTGCTCACACTATTCTTCTTGGTTTTAGTCAATGGCTGGAACCCGAAGGAACTGTGTTAATGCGGAATGCAATGGGCAATGCAATGATTGTCCCCCTGAGCAACCAAACGATATGGGAGCTGGAATGCAAAATCTTGTAGCCATGCTCACACAACATTCTCAAGCTATGAATCATTCAGGACTTCCAAACGAGCAAAGGAAGGAGCAACATTCTGTTGAATCCTTCATGAGGCATCGTCCACCTTCTTTCAGCGGGTCTACTGATCCATTAGTTGCTGAACAATGGATTAGCACTACTAAAAAGATATTTTCAGTTCTTCAATGTTCGGAACATGATAAAGTCATCCTAGCAGTGTATCATTTGGAAGGAGATGCTGATCAATGGTGGAATCTTATTAAGAATACGAGGCAAAGGGATGAAATTGCGTCTATGGAATGGGACGAGTTCAAGAACTTATTTTTCAATAAGTACTTCCCTCGTATTCTCCGAACAAAGATGGAGAAAGAGTTTCTTGAACTGAAGAAAAGGGATGATGAATCTGTTGGTACCTATGAAGCAAATTTTACAAGACTTGCAAGATACGCTTCTGGTATTATTATCCAACCTGAGAGTAAGATCGATCGATTCTTTAGTGGCATAAAACCAAGTCTTCGAAGGGCGTTAGCCATAAGGGACTTCAATAGCTACGAGGAAATCGTTCGATGTGCTCTCAAAGTCGAGATGGAGATTGGAGTAACCCATCAGTCACATGGGTTTGATAAGAAGAGGAAGATGGAATTCAAAGAAAAATCTAAAGAGCACACGGAAAAGAAGATGAGCTTTTCCTTATGCTCAAAGTGTGGAAAGAAACATGGAGGGAGTTGTCTTAAAGGGACAAGTAAATGTTTTAAATGTGGAAAGGAAGGTCATCGGGCATTTGAATTCCGCGATAATGGGAAGAATATGTCTAATGATGCCAACAAAGGAAGGGATACACAGAATGAACCTACTATACTTCAATGTTTCAAGTGCTAGGAGATGGGGCATTATGCCAATCAATGCCCAAATCCAAGGGTTGATGATGATGGTCGACGTCAACAAAATCTTAAGGCTAAAGACAAAGGAAAGTCACATGCAATTTCTATCAACGATGTGGAGTACGATAACGAAGTGGTGAAAGGTACACTTACCGTCCACTCTAAAGTAGAAAATGTTTTATTTGATTCTGGATCCACCCACTCTTTTATTTCTAAATAATTTTCTATGGGTATCACCGTATACCTCAACAATTAGATGTTGAGTTAGCTGTGACAACACCTAATGGCACAACAGTCACATCAAAAGTTTAATATTCTTCTCCGATCGAAGTTTGTGGGATTGTTCTTCCTGCAAATCTTGTGATCCTTCCTTTAGTAGAATTTGATGTGATTCTTGGCATGGATTGGCTTTCTCTACATGGAGCTCATATCAATTTCCAAAGAAGGGAAGTCACATTTCATATTCCAGATCAATCTACGATCGTCTATCAATTCCAGGATGAACATAACCTTCCAGTGGAAATTCCTTCCATCTTATGGGTCTTGATTCCACTAAATTAAGGTTATTTATCTCAAATGGTTGGTGATAAACTCATGATTAATAATATGCCCATTGTACGGGAGTTTGATGATGTCTTTCCGGAGGAATTACTGGGTCTTCCACCAAATCGTGAAGTTGAGTTTTCAATAGAACTCGTACCGGGTGCTTTGCCTATTTCAAAGACACCTTATAGAATGGCCCCAATTGAGTTGCAGGAATTGAAGAAGCAACTCCAAGAGAATCTTGATAAGGGATTCATATGCCCTAGTGCGTCACCTTGGGGAGCACCTGTTCTATTTGTTATGAAGAAAGATGGATCAATGAGACTCTGCATTGATTATAGATAACTTAACAAGATCACTATCAAGAAAAAATATCCTCTCCCACGCATTGATGAATTATTTGACCAACTACGCGAAGCTCAATACTTTTCCAAGATTGATCTTCGTTCAGGGTATCATCAATTAAGGGTCAAAATAGAGGATATACCAAAGACGTCTTTCCGTACAAGGTATGGACACTATGTATTTATAGTGATGTCATTTGGTCTTACTAATGCCCCTGCTATCTTCATGGATCTAATGAATAGAGTCTTTAGAGACTATCTTGATCAATTTGTGGTTGTCTTTATAGACGATATTCTTGTCTATTCAAAGAGCAAGGAAGAGCATGAAGATCACTTGAGAATTATATTGAAGACCTTGAGAAAGGAGAAGCTTTATGCCAAATTTACCAAGTGTGAATTTTGGCTTCAAAAAGTTGCATTTTTGGGTCACATAATCTCAAAAGAGGGAATATCTGTGGATCCAGCAAAAACAGAGGTTATCGAAAGATGGTCGAGACCAACAACAGTAACTAAGATCCGAAGTTTTCTTGGTTTGGCTGGATATTATCGACGTTTTGTAAAAGATTTTTCACGATTATCTAATCCACTCACCAAGTTGACTCGGAAAGGAGTTAAGTTTGTCTGGACAGAGGAATGTGAAGAGAATTTCAAGGAGTTGAAAAGAAGGTTATACAGTGCACCTGTGCTCACACTGCCTTGTAGTGGAGAAAGGTTTGTGATCTACAGTGATGCATCCAAGAAGGGATTGGGGTGTGTTCTTATAAAAAATGATATGGTTATAGCTTATGCCTCACGATAGTTGAAAATCCATGAGCAAAATTACCCAACACATGATTTGGAGTTGGCTGCGGTAATCTTTGCATTAAAGATTTGGAGGCATTACCTTTATGGTGAAAGGTGTGATATTTATACTGATCATAAAAGTTTAAAGTATATTTTCACACAAAAGGAGCTGAATATGCGCCAAAGAAGATGGTTGGAGATGATTAAGGATTATGACTGTCAATCCATTACCACCCTGGGAAAGCAAACAAGGTGGAAGATGCATTAAGTCGACAAGACCATGCTAGTTTATCAATGATGAGGATCACAAAAGATCCAATATTTATGGATTTACAAAGAATGGATCTTGGAATTATAATGGAAGGAGAAAAATCTTATCATTCTCAAATGAATGTTAAACCATCTATACATGTGAAGATTAAAGAGGCACAGAAAGAAGATGTTGAGTTACAAAAGAAGGTGAGAAATGTTCCTGAATTCAACCTTGATTGTGATGGGATAATAATGTTCAGGAATCGGGTTTGTGTTCCTTCCATCGCCGAATTAAAGAAGGAGCTGCAGGATGAGGCTCATAGTTCATCATTCTCTATTCATCCCGGAAGCACGAAGATGTATAGGGACCTGAAAGAGTACTTCTGGTGGGATGGAATGAAAAGAGATGTTGCTGAATATGTCTCTCGATGCTTGGTTTGTCAACAATTTAAAGCTGAGAGACAGAAGTCTAAGGGGATGTTACAACCATAACCCATACCCGAATGTAAATGGGAAAACATCACTATGGACTTTGTCACCAGACTTCCTAAAACATCCAAAGGCAATAATGCTATTTGGGTCATAGTTGATCGTCTTACAAAGTCTGCACACTTCATTGCTATTAGAGAGGATTTCTCTCTAGATCAGCTTGCCAGGATATATGTAAAGGAAGTGGTAAGATTGCATGGAGTACCACTTTCTATTATATCTGATCGGGATCCGAGATTTACCTCGAAGTTCTGGAGAAGTCTTCAGCATACTCTAGATACAAAGTTGAGTTTCAGCACTGCTTATCATCCCCAGACAGACGGTCAGTCTGAGAGAACAATTCAAACCCTAGAAGATATGTTGAGAGCTTGCTTTATGGATTTCAAGGAGGTTGGGATCAACACCTACCTTTGGTGGAATTTTCTTATAATAATAGATTTCACTCCAGTATTCAGATGGCTCCTTATGAAGCTCTCTATGGAAAGAAATGCAGGACTCCAACATGCTGGGATGAAGTTGGGGAAAGAAAGCTATTAGGACCTGATCTCATTGATGAAATGGCAGAAAAGGTCAGATCTATTCAACAACACATAAGAGCAGCTCAGAGTCGACAGAAAAGTTATGCCGACAACCGAAGAAAAGACCTAGAGTTTGAAGTGGGTGATAAAGTGTTCTTACGAATATCTCCCTGGAAGAGGGTTATGAGATTTGGAAAGAAGGGGAAGTTGAGCCCTAGATATATCGGTCCTTTCGAAATACTCGATCGTGTTGGGAAGGTAGCTTACCGATTGGCGCTTCCACCGAATCTCTCTCAAGTTCACGATGTGTTCCATGTATCTCTCCTGAGAAAGTACATACCAGATCCTTCACATGTACTCAGCTCAGAAGTTGTACCGCTGGAGCGAGATCTTTCTTATGAAGAACAACCGATAGAGATTCTGGATCGTAGCGAAAAAGTCCTACGAAATAAGACCACTCGATTGGTGAAAGTTTTATGGAGGAACCACCAACTTGAAGAAGCTACATGGGAGTTTGAGGATATGATGAGGGAGAAGTATCCTCATCTGTTTGTTACAAAGTGACGAATTTCGAGGGAGAAATTCTTTTTAAGGGGGGTAGAATGTGACACCCGAGACTTTTATGTTATATAAATCATCAAAGGAATCTTTTTCTACACAACCCTTGGTTGGCTTGCTTTACACGCAATCGCGACCTTCCTCTATAGCTTGCGTCGTACGCAATACCGAGTTTCACTAAACAACAATATGCTATTAAAACTAGCCGTTATGAATAGTAATAACCACTTTTTGAAATTTTATAAATTTTATTTTTCAAAATGGACTTCATTTTTGGACTCAGAATATCGAAATTAGCCTAGGGTGAAATTTTGGTATTTTTCTGAAAACTTTCAATTTTTGATTAATAGTGAAACCACTAAGTGGTAGGTTAAAAAACTGAATTTTGCATAAAACTTAATTTTACCGCTTCTGTGAATGGAATTTCAAAAATCCAACACACACGGTTGATATCAGTAAGTAAAATGTGGTTCAATGAGATAAAAATAATTTTTTGGTGAATAGTAACTTTTTACTTTTTATTACCGAGGTTAATAGTAAATAGGGTAACTAAGGGTAAATATGATATTAATATTACCCTAACACATGTCCTAATTCTATTGGACAAGTGTAATTCGACCAAAAACAAACTTAGGAATAAAATATGACCATTTAGGTCCACTTGGATTAGATTAGGACATTTATTATTAATTTATTTAAAGAAGGGTTAAAATAGTTGAAATCAAAGTTTAATAAGTAAATCATTTTTAATATGGGGTTATACATAAGATAAATTAGACTATAAATATTCATTAGAAAGATAAAAATATTTCCTACATAATGGTATTTTATTTATAATTTTTAGACATTATATAATTTAATTTATTTATGACACAATGATGATACAGTAATTATCTTATTAATGAAATATTCACATAATTGGTGTTATAAACACCAAAATAAATGTCATTTGAGACTTTTTATGAATTAAACTAATTTTCTAGTTTACTATGATATATTAGTGTTGATTTAATCAACATTATTCGAACATATAATTCTGTTATGACTTTCGAAAAAATCATATATCAAATAGTGTCAAAATTGACACAAAATAGTTTTTAAATCAAATATTATATTATTAATTGTTATTTTATTCCTAAAAATCTAAAGTTCGGCCAAATGACTTAGATAAGGATATATATATTAATAATAAACAATTTGGGGTTCGTTTGGCATGGTATAGTAAGTTTATTAACCATATAGTGAAAGAAAACAAAAAGACACGGTAAAAGTTAAATTATTTAACTTAGAGTTAAATCTAATTATTAAGGTTAAAATAATACCCTAAACTTGTCTAAATCCTATTGGTTGATAGGATTTAGACCCATAACCACTTTAGCTTCGAAATAAGACCCTTTGGAACCATTATAAACCGATTTTGACTTTATTATAAAATAATATTTTGAGATATTCCTAAGGTTCCCCTCTCCTCCCTTATAAAAGGGCACCTCCTCCCCCTCCTCATCACACCAATTTGAGCACTCAATATCGGCAAACCCCTGCCATTTTCTCCTCTCCACTTCCCTAGAATAATCCTAGAGGTCCTGGTCTTCTTCAAATACCAATCTTAGTTCCCTAAGTGGAGGATTCAAAGAGGCGTTTCAAAGAAGAGGTAATATCCATTGCCGATCTTTTCAATTTCTTTCTTCTTCAACTTCTTCTTCTTTAGTTTTTTCATGATGAAGTAATAACATCATTATTAATTACATACTGATATGTTATTATAAATATGAAACAACCCTAATTCACCTTCTATACATCCTACGGAAAAATGAAATCACCGCGCGTGCGTACGTACGGAATACCGTCTCCACGCCGTGGTGTAATCTATTTTTCCACCATCACTTTACAAGGATGGGTATAATGGTGTAATGAGTAACTATTTATGATTATTATAAAGTAATATTGATACTGATATAATATATATATACTCCAATACAGTTCCACGATCATGGGAATGATATCATCACTCATGTGTACGTACGGAATACCGTCTCCACGATGTGATGCGACTCGTTCTACATGATCATCATTACATAGTAATTATATAAATGAATTTAATGAATAAATATGATATATGTTACACTAATACCATTCTGGATATAAGGTATCTATAAACTTAAAAGAAGAATAAGAATGTATTCGGCAAAACACGCATAAGAACAAAAGGCAATAAAGACCCGAGTAACAAGTAACAATGAAATATTACTAACAAGAAGCTAAGAATATGACCATATATGATATCATATCAATATGTATGATTCTGTAATAAGTCAATAAAATTATTTAAACCATTATACAGGATCTTCGGACACGTACAAAGCAAATCGGACCTAAGGTAAGGGAAATATCACAATCTCATTTTTATCCATGATTGTTTATTCGTAAGTATTTACTGGGGTGTATTTTATCATCCACATCCATGTTTCATCAATATGTAATATTATTTCCATCCACCTACAATTGTTTAAATCCATTTTTACCCTTCGGTGAGTTTTTAGTAATATGTATGAAAGGAATCTTTTGTCGTACGAGGTACTTTTTGACTTTTCCGACAAAAGTACGAAGAATGTTTTTTTAAACATATACGGCATGAATGGATTTTTAAAACATTATTTCCAACAAGCTTCCTTTACAAGTTTTCAAGTTTATTTTTAATCAACTTCTTTTATTTTAATGTTGTATGACATGTTATGAAAGGAAAAATGTTTTTGAAGAAGAAAGGATATTTTCCTCAAGAATGGAGTTCAAGTGTTTTATCAAAATTATTATCCATCTAAGATAATAAAGGGTTCTATTTTTATCCCTATTATTACATTGATTTGATCATGTTGTGATGGAATTATTTTTATGAATTCCTTTATCTTATATGAATTGATTTATGATGTCATGATGTTTCAAGAATCCCATTTTTGTTACATGTGTTATGCGATGATGTATGTTTTATGATTATGTGGCACACATAAGAAAGGATTCATTATAAGATGGGTGGGACCTATATCTCCCTCCAATGCATTGGGTAAAGATTTTATATCTCATGAGATAGACATGGCTGGAACGGTAGGTTATACCGGTTCAGTGAAACAGGACTGGAATGAGGGTGACTCGGTTCAGAAAGGGACTTTGTCCACTAAGATAGTCTTGGCAACGAGTCATGACTAACAAGAAATGATTTTCCATGATTATGTGTGCATGCCACAAAGTTTCAAGTTTCATGTTATGATTATGGGGATCTCATTTTAACTTCTATGATTTATTCCATGTTATGATTTTATGATCTCTTTTGCAGGTTATGATTTTCAAAAAGATATGATATGATTTTTATTTCCTTTATTTTCCCTTGCTGAGCATTTGAGCTCACCCTTTTATGTTTTCTTTTCCCCAGGTCAGGAGGATGGATATTAAGTAGAATATGATAAAAGGGACCCTAGATATGATGAAATAAATGGGAGACACTATTGAAGATTTATGAACCAGTTGTTTATGTTTCCCAGTTTCTAAAGACACTATACCTATACGGTCCTTTGTGGTTTTGTCATATGTTATAATAAGTGTGCTTCAATTTTGAAGTATTAACAATGTATGTAAAGTATGGGTCGTTATAGATATCATCAACTTGGTTTCCTTTGTACCCACACCTAAATAATTTCATCACCCCCTTTATGAATTTCCAGTGTACTAATTTTCAAACCATTGTCTTTTGGAAAGTTGAAATTTCTTGGAACTAATATATATCTCCATCGGACTGCCAGAGTTAAACTCTCCATTCCGCATCTTATCCCTATGATACCCTTGATATTCTCCAACATCCTTCTCAAAATTGAGGACAATCAGACATTTTCTTCATAGCTATCAAAGGTTCGGATCACGAGGGATTTTCATAGACTGGTTTTAGCCCACCCAATAAGTGTTCAACTACGATTTCTTGGGTAATGAAAAAGAAAAGTTTTATCATGATTGTCTTGTCATGTCTTAATCATACACCTTGATAGATTCACCATCTTTTTTTCTTGAGGGAAACAAATTCCCTTTCAATTTTAAGTCAAAGAGTGTGAGGAAACTATATATCGGGAAAAAAATTCAGGTATTTATTTCACCCCATTAAATCAAAATATTCCTCACACTTCTTATTTTATATTAATGCATGCCACTGATCTGCATCACCCTCCATACAATTATATTCCAATTGAAAATTCTCTTGTTCAATACATTGATTGATAAATGATATATTCTCAATAATGTTGATCTGTTTTTCTATGATTATGGATCAGGTGATCCATTGAATGATGGAGTATATTATTGCATAACAGTATCAATCATATATTGTTCATTCCATGGGGGATTGGGATGCTCCAAAAAATCAAGGTTTCTTTTCTGAACCTAAGTATGTTGATAGAGTATCATAATAATGTTCACAATCCCAACTCCAATCAAGATTGACATCTCATTAGGTTGTTCATCATATTTCTCATCACATCGAGTTTTTTTTATCTAATTTCTCATATTTCCTATCATTGGTTAGAATAACATGAAGAATTAATATTGGTATTTGTATGCTATTAAACCCAAAAAATGGAATCCAATGAAAATTAATGGAAAACATATAAATTATAATTATATATTTATGTTATAAATTTCAATATTTCAATACATGTTATCTATGATATATTTCCTAACATTAATTCATATGGGTATTTTACCCTTAATAATGGGTTGTAATGAGCTTATAAATTTACGAAAGCATATCCTAGTGGAGTGTTAATCTAGATGTGATGTATGTTCCATTTTCATGCACCATTTCCTAGTTGAGTCTATATCTACACAATGTTTTCCGGTTTTACCACTATATTCATCTATATCGGAGCCACATACACTTGTAGTATATAGATAGGGATGTAGTTTCATGATAAGAAAATCACTCAATACATACCAAAATTATATTATGTTTTCTTATACTTATACTTATCCATAATTATTTCTATATAGTATTCTAATCATAATCCAAAAAATAACTTATATTTTCCTGTATACAAACTTTAACAACCCTTCTATTTATTTGACATTAATACTTATTAATACATAATACTATAATTAATTCAACGTATAATAATGATATTTCTATTGTATTTTCGAATTAGTTTCATTACATAAAAACTTAAATAAAAAATACATCATTTTTAATTAAAACTTCCTAAACATGATCATACTTAAAGCTATATAGGATAACATGGAGAAGTATTTATAAAAGGGGTGAGATATAAAACCCATTAAATGAATAAAAATGGAATAACATAATGATGATAATTCATTTTAGACAATAGGAATATAAATGGGAAATAATATGGGGGAACTTCATAAAAATGAACAATGACATGTGATATTGGATTTCAATCATAAAGGACACATGGGAAATGTGGAAATAAATTAATACACTGCATCATAAATATAGGTCAATGATTAGTACCAAAGACAAAATAATAGAAAAATTACTATAAAGGAATCAGGTTCACTCTCTATCCCATATTTATGTCTAATAAGACTAAAAATTATCCAATGCATTAGGGGGATATATAATTCGGGTCATACCCATCACATTCATTTCATTCTCATGATTTAGTGTACCCCATAGATCAGAAAACATTTATTAATTCATGATCATATTTTATCCTATAGTCATGGAGTGTGGAATAAATTAATTTATGTACCATTTCAAATATATATATATATATATTAATTTGAAACCCCTTGATATTAAATGTTTATGGTATTTATACACAATTCCTTTGGCATATAAAATATCGAGGAAATTTTGAAAATATAAAAGTTTCAGATATAAATTCATAAAATTATTTGATGGGATAATAAAAGGGGTGACTCATAATCTAGAAATAAAATGGGAAATAATAGGGATATCCAAATTATTATTACAATATTATGAATTGGAAAATAGAATTCATAAGATTATAAAGAAAAATTTGTAAATAGTAGAATGGGAGGATCCCTTACTTTAGAGTGTGACTTAAAATGATGGGGATGATCATCTTGAGAGCTTAGGATAACCTTGGGAGAAAAATAGAGAGGAGAGGGAAGAGTAAGAACGTTATTAGTGAATTTTTAGTAAAGAGAATTGGGAGATTGAGTGGGTTTATATATGAATTTTGTGGATAACTCTTTAGTATTTCATATACATCAGTTTTGGAATATATATAACAAAATAACCGAAACCAAGAACCATCGCTTGGTTTCTAAAAACATGGGAAAATATTTCATTATTCTACAATTAAAATGGGAGTAATTAATTAAAAAATATCCATGGTGTTGTGGAAGTGATTCATAGTTGTAAGGAAACGATTTTAATACTTTAGTGTATGTTGGCCGGAGTGGTTTACTCAAGAGGGGGGTGAATTGAGTACCAATTAAAATTTCTGTAATTAAAAACAGTGTCTTAAAGAACCCCAAATAAAATAATAAATTAAACTGTAGTTAATTTATATTAAAGTAGAGGTTCTATCAGATTCTCAAGGGATTGATTAATTCCCAGTTAATCAACACAGGAGTGTGTGATTATCTTTTGAAACTAACTTACTAATCCACACTTAACATAAACACTTGCTAATTTAATTATCAAAGTAACTTTAAAAAACAGTATTGGTTTTAAAGTGATTAGCAGCGGAATAAAACATTGAAAGAGATGGCACAACAATGTAACCAAGAGGTTCAGTCTCAAGCCGAGACTTAGTCCTCTCAAAAGTTTATGTAAAAAATGATCCACACCCTGGATCGGGGTTCAACAGTTTACAACTGTCCAGGTCCAAGACCTCTACCACTGTTCTTCGTGGGAAACAGTACAACAACAACCAGCTGTCCAGGTCACACACGACCTCTACCACTGTTATTCGTGGGAAACAAAGAATGAAAGAGTTTGGTAAGGATTTACAAATCCTTTAGTTTGAGTACAGGAGACAGTGTATGTGTTAGATACAGCAGATAACACACACTGCTCGAAAAGAATGGTAATAAATCACAGAACAAGAGATGTAGAGTTTAGAGATGGTTCTGGTGATTGCAGTATAGCTCTGGACTTCTTCAGATTCGATCGCAAGTGAGTTTGAGTCCTCTTCTCGTTTCTATTTGAGAAACAGAGTGTCGTATGCTCCAGGTTCACAGGTAGTGAGAATGTAGTCGATGAAGTTCTTCTTGTATGCACAGAACACTTCTCGAGTATTCTTGATTGTCTATGAGGTTCTCTGTGTTCTTCTCGTGCTTGTGTCGTTTTTTGGTATATTGGATGCACCGAACTTTTCTGGTTCACTTCTTGTTGTTGTTTTTTTTTCTTCACACGTTCTCATATTTCTGGTATGTAGTCTTCTCGTATTTATCTCCCATCAGGGGACAGAAAAGATTTCTTTTCAGCAGGTACGAGGTACGGGTTCCTTACATCCGACAACCTTTATCAGATATTTGAAAAATCATTAAAATGTAAGATATGACCGTTAGATAGATTAAATATAGGAAATAAAGAAATTCAAAGAGTGAGTTGAGTGATCGGTAGGTAATCAACATCGGTAGCTTGAACATCGGTAGCTTGAACATCGGTAGCTTGAACATCGGTATCTTGAACATCGGTAGCTTGAACATCGGTAGTTCGATGTCATTAGTTTCTTTGACTCTATCGGTGGCTCTATGCGTCGGTTGGTACATGCTTGTATCAGTGACTTTGTTTATCAGTAGCTCCATGCGTCGGTAGGTACATGCATCGGTAGCTCCTATGCATCGGTAGCTCCATGTGTCGGTAGCTGTGAGTCTGTATCGGTAGCTTCGTCCATAAGTGACTCTTATTCCATCGGTAGCTATTTATACTTACACCGGTAGCTCTACGTTTGTATCGGTAGCTGTTTGTAAGTCAATAGCTTATATTTATAAGTACATCGGTAGCTCTGTGTTAAGTCTATCGGTAGCTGTCTGTCGGTAGACTAAGTCTATCGGTAGACTGGTTACCGGTAGCTCTTTCTCAGTAGCTATAGACAGATTACTTATCTATTTTATGCAGAACACATCTGATTGTGTTAGAATCAATTTATAACTTGTATAAACATGGATAAATGAGGATTAACATATTTCAAAGACTATTTTAAAGATTATTATTGGTTTTATCATAGATTTGAAAGAATTAAAGTATAGATCAATGATACTTAAAAATATCACATAGAATGAAAAAATAATTGGGATTTTCAACACAAATGAATACATGATTGAGATTATCAAAACAGGTGAGGTCAACAATCTCCCCCTTTTTGATAATCACAATTTTTGATATGGGCATTTAACATAGTGAAAATATAATAGTAAAGAGTATAATATTGAATTCAATTTTCTCAGAGAAAACAGCCTCAGAGATAATAGAAATAGTATGATATAGACATAAGTTATCAGAGGTAACAATCATAAAGTACTAAATAGACATAAAGTATCAGAGGGAAAAATGAAAAGAAGGGTAAAGTGTCTCCCCTTGTTCCTTATTTTTCTCCATTGAAAATATTTTTCATTCTCCTTGGTCTCCCCCTTATTCTCTCATTATGTTCTCCCTATTATTCTCCTTATTATTCTCCCCCTTTGTGATAATCAAAAAGTGGGAAAGCATATATATATATATATATATATAGGAGACAAATAACACATGAGAAGTAAAAAGAGTTCTGTATTAGAGTATTCAAAAAGTACAAAAACAGAATACAAAGGAAATCCTATCAAAAATCCTGGCCACTGATTCAATCCTCATCTGCAACGAGAGATTTTCCTTTAGGATCAGAAGGAGGCTCGGGTGGTGAGGATTCTGGTGAAGGTTTGGGAATGCCAGAAAAGATCAAAGGAGGCTGGGCCACTGACACAGAGTCAGGCCTGTAGGTTGAAGATTTTTGGGTGATCATTGGTGTGAGGCTTCGAATGGCTTGAACAGGAGTCAGCTGGACTGTGGAAGCAGCTGAGGCAGAAGCAGGCAAAGCAGGAGGGATGATGACTAGTCTGGCATCAACATGCAAGAAGGGCAGCAGTAGATTTCTAAAATCCATAATAATTCCTCCTCCTCTTTCCATAGCAGAGATGAAATCATCTTTGTTTTCCATGAATTTCTCTATGGCAGGAGTCAGTTCTCGTAGCTTGCTCACTTGTTCTCTGAAAGCTTGAGTGACTGGAGGGAGTTTCATGTGTTCCAACATTAGCTTGAAGTGGTGTTCGAGTTGATGCTTGGTGAAAATTTTGGAGAAGTAGTAGTCCACTTTTATTTTTATGGCTTCCTGAGAGGCAGAGGCTTCTCTCATAAACTCTTGAACAATCTTTATGATTTCTCTGGAATAATCTCTTGTAGAAAGCACCACTCGGCTCAACTCTGATGAGTCCACAGAGCCACTGGTAGAAATAGAGCCAATCTCCTCCTTTAACATTGCGCGAACTTGATTCAGGTCAACTGATAGTTTGGATGTGAGAGGGCCAAGAGAGAAGGAAACAGTTTCTTTAAAACTCTTAGACAAACCACTGATTAGACTTTGAACTTGAGAGTCTTGCAATTGAACATGATCCTTCACTGAGGTTTTGAAACTTTCAAACACTGAGACAAACTGGCTTACTACACTCTTCACATAAGCTAGGTCCTTGTCAGCTTGAGACTTGGAGCTCATATAGGAATCCAAAGCAACAACTGATATCTTGAGAGCTTCCAGATCTGCTTCAATTCTTGAAGACTGAGTCTGGCACTCTTTCACTTCTTCCACAAGCTCAGACACAAAGGAAGATAAATTACAAGCCAAAGATAGCTCGAAGGATCTCTCTAGCATTTTCATTTCTTCATAAAAGATTTCCTTCATCTCAGCGACTGATGCACTGAATGATTCTTTCATCTCATTCTTCATGGATTCAAGATCTGATTTAAAGACAAACTCATTTGGGATAACTGCAGCAGATCCCCTTGCTGAGGCCAAATTAACTACAGAAGTAGTCATTATTGAATTAATTGAGGATGCAAGAGAGGTTTACATTAACTTCACTTCTTCAACAAAACTGGATTTGAGGTCCTCTTTCAGCCTATTCAGATCATGAAATCTAACCACATCATCTGGCAACATCTCAGAGGCAAGATCATAATTGATCTTCGGTCTATCCACAGACACCTCATCATCTGAATCTGGATAATCCAATCCACAGACTATAAACCCTGGGTCTTCTACCCAGTCTCCAAGATCAACAGCTACTGTAACTTTTCCAAGCACAGACTGATGCTCCCCCTCAATGAGTGCATTCTCATGTATCACAACAGCCTTTTCTGCTGGTCTTTCTTCATCAGAATCTTCTACAACAACTTCCATCTCAGCAGCAGTAAGGAGGTTTTCTGAAACAGGTACAGCTTCTTCTGTAACTTTTTCTACTTCATCAGCAGGCATAGCTGAGTTCCCAATCATCGGGCTCATAATTAAACTAACAGAAGCAGACAATCCAGATACATTTTCCTTTTCCTCTTCTTCTTGGTGAGGTACAGACTGGTCTTCCTCATGAGTAGATACAATTTCCTCTACCTTTCCTTTCCTAGAATAGACCAATTCTGCAACAGGACTTGGGGGAAAGTCTGGATCTCCTCCAACATCCATAGGAGTTTCTTCTTCTTCTTCTTCTTCTTCTGTTTCATCACTATAAACAGATTCCTCTTCATCAGGTCTCAGACTCGGATCTCTCATATCCTTTGGTCTTGAGGGATGATCCACAGGATTAAACCTATCATAGATCTTCTGATCATCACTGACCCATTCTCCCTTCCATGGGTTCTAGTTAATTTTCATATACTTGCAAACAGTCGAGGTGATACAAAAATTGTTCTTGACTACAACTGTCTCATCCTGAGACTCATCTATTTCTTTCACTTTTATCATCACTGAAATCAGCTTGGCAAAGAACAAAGCATTGGTTTTTGACTTTAGTCTAATCATGTCTTCCATTTGAAGCATCAACAATCTGCACAGATTGATTTTTACACCATGTCTTAGCAAATGAAGAAGATAGATATCTTGATATCTCAGATTTGCAAAATCTCCTCTCCTCGGTATCAACACATGCTGAACAAACTTGAAAAGCAGTCGATTCTCTCCATCCATTTCAGCAGCTACCACTTGCCTTTGATTTCCATTCCCAGTCAGCTCTTGTAAGGAGGTCTCATAATCAAAAATGTCACTACTAGGTGGAATTGATCTTGATACATCCCCAGAGACACCTTCATGTGGTACTTTCAAACTCTCAGCCCACTCTACTGAAGAAAAAGACATCTCTTTTCCATTTACAAAAGAGCTAATGCGATTCTCATTCTCAGACTTCTTGAAAGTTACAAACTCATAGAATTGCTTTACCAACATCGGGTAGTATGGGCCATTGTTATTCGAGAAAAAATCCACCCATTTCTGGTCTTCCAGAATCTCGAGTACTAAGGATTTGCTAGGCAGTAGCCATTCCACGCACAGTTCCTTCTCAATTACTATGTCTCTATTCTGCAAGTGAGGATTCACTGGTCGCCTTCCCGATCTAGTTTTGACTTCACTAACACTGGCTTTATGCTGTGTCTTTTGCTTTTTAGCATTTGGTTCTACACTTTCATCTCTGGCGATAGGAATCTTGGTTTTTGCCATCGCGGGTTTAGGGTTCTTGGCCGATTTGGGAGGTAGGGTTCGAAGGTGAGAGTTTTTGAGCTCGGTGAGGTAAGAAGTGGCTTAGACTGAGTTTTATCATTTAGGAATTCCAAATAAACGACTAAAATAGAGTAATAAAATAAAATAAAACGATTCGTTTTCTTGGCGGCAGACAGAAGTTTTAAAACCTTGCATCGGTGTGAGTTAATCATCGGTGAGAAAAACAAATCGGTGAGAATTTCTACGTCGGTGAGAAACTTACATCGGTGAGAATTTTCACATCCGTGAGAATTTCACATCGGTGAGAATTTCACATCGGTGAGAATTTCACATCGGTGAGAATTTCACATCAGTGAGAATTTTCACACCGGTTGTGATTAAACATTCCCAGTTCATGTCTTATGTAACTTAGCCTATCCGAACTTAAAGGTTTAGTGAAAATATCAGCCAATTGATGTTCAGTGCCAATAAATTCAAGAGAAATATCACCTTTTTGATAGTGATCTCTTAGGAAATGGTGTCTTACATCTATGTGTTTGGTTCTAGAGTGAGATATAGGATTCTTAGAGATGTTTATTGCACTGGTGTTATCACAGTTGATTGAAACATGTTTAAAAACATATCCATAGTCCAAAAGAGTGTGTTTCATCCACAGAATTTGTGCACAGCAACTACCAGCAGCTATATATTCTGCTTCGGCACTAGATAATGCAACTGAGTTCTGTTTCATACTACACCAAGAAACTAAGGATTTTCCAAGCAAATGACATGTTCCTGATGTGCTTTTTCTATCTAACTTACAACCAGCAAAGTCAGCATCTGAATAACTCATTAACTCAAAGGATTGTACTTTTGGGTAAAACAAAACTAAGTTAACCGTGTGTTTGAGATATTTAAAAATTCTTTTAACAGCAAGCAAATGAGATTCTTTTGGGTTAGCTTGAAATCTAGCACACATACACACACTAAACATAATATCAGGTCGACTAGCAGTAAGATAAAGTAAACTACCAATCATACCTCTGTAATTTGTTTGATCAACTGGTTTCCCAGTTTCATCTGCATCCAATTTACAGGTAGTACTCATAGGAGTTTCACTTCCCTTGATACTATACAGACCAAAACGTTTTAAAAGATCCTTTGTATATTTACTTTGATTCAAAATAATACCATTTTCATTTTGAAATACTTGAAATCCAAGAAATTACTTAAGCTCCCCCATTAAGCTCATTTCAAATTCATTTTGCATACTTTTTGAAAAATCAGTACATAAAGAGTGTTTAGAAGATCCAAAAATAATATCATCAACATATATTTGTACAACTAAAACATCTTTAGAAATTATTTTAATGAAAAGAGTTGGATCAGAAATCCCTTTAGTAAAACCTTTTGAAATAAGGAAATTGCTAAGTCTATCATACCAAGCTCTTGGAGCTTCTTTTAAACCAAACAAAGCTTTAGAAAGTTTAAAAACTTGATTTGGAAAATGAGGGTTAGTAAATCCAGGTGGTTGTTCTACAAAAACATCTTCAATTATAAAACCATTTAGAAATGCGCTTTTCACATCCATTTGATATAACTTGAAATCCAGATGTGCAGCATATGCAAGTAAGATCCTAATGGCTTCTAGTCTAGCTAAAGGTGCAAAAGATTCCTCATAGTCTATGCCTTCTTCTTGACTATATCCTTGTGCAACTAGTCTAGCTTTGTTTCTAACTATATTTCCAGATTCATCTACTTTATTTCTAAAAACCCATTTTGTGCCTATTGTCAAAGTGTCCTTAGGTCTGTCAACTAATTCCCAGACTTTGTTTCTTTCAAACTGATTTAATTCTTCTTGCATAGCCATTACCCAGAATTCATCATTGATAGCATCATTGATATTTTTGGGTTCCAGCTATGAAAGAAAGGCTTTATGTTCAACCTGGTTTCTTAGAGAAGCTCTAGTTTGTGTTCCTCTATCAAGATTACCGACAACAGCTTCTAAAGGATGATTCTTTAGAATCCTTGTTGATCTGGTAAAGGTTGGACTAGAAATCTCAGGTTCATCTATAGGTTCGGGTTCAACAGAAGCAGATTCTGGAGAAAGTCCAGAACTGGATACTTTTATAACAGGTTCTTTAGATTTATCATTAAGGTCCAAAATAGATAAGTCTTCTTCAAGATTCTCAAGAGAGGTTTTAGGCTCATGTGGATCAGTTTCATCAAACTTGATGTGAACAGATTCTTCCACACATTTGGTTTTCTTATTGAATACTCTATAGGCTTTACTTTAAATAGAGTAACCCAGAAAAATTCCTTCATCACTTTTGGAAGCAAACTTATCCAGATTATCTTTGGTATTCAGAATAAATACTTTTCAACCAAAAACATTAAAGTAATTAACCTTAGTCTTTCTATTGTTCCACAATTCATAAGGGGTTTTCTTAAGAACAGGTCTGATTAAGACTCTATTAATGACATAACAAGTTGTATTTACAGCTTCAGCCCAAAAATAAATAGGCGGATCATATTCATTGAGCATGGTTCTAGCAATTTCTTGCAGGGTTCTGTTTCTTCTTTCTACTACACCATTCTGTTGGGGTGTTCTAGGGGTAGAGAAGTTATGAGTATATCCATTGTGTGAGCAATAAGATTCAAAATCTTGATTTTCAAACTCATGACCATGATCACTCCTCAATGTTTTAATCTTATGTCCACTAAGGTTCTCTACAGACTTGGAGTATTTGACAAAGTAAGAACAAGCTTCACTTTTGTGAGCTAGAAAATATACCCAAGTATATCTAGAAAAGTCATCTACAAGAACATAAACATAGTACTTCCCATTTAAACTAGAAACTCTTGATGGTCCAAACAAATCCATGTGAACCAATTCAAGTGGTTGAGAAGTTGAAACTTCTTTCTTTGATTTAAAAGAAACTTTGTGTTGTTTTCTCTTTTGACAGGGGTTACACACTCTATCATTTGGGAATTCTAACTTAGGTAGGTCTCTAACTAGGTTTTTCCTAGAAAGTTTTCTAAGTGAGTGAATTTTGCAATGTCCTAATCTTCTGTGCCATAGCCAAGATTCTTTATGAAAAGAATTCAAACAAGTAATATTCTGCTTAGCTAAAGAATTCAGATTAACAACATAAACATTTTCATTTCTTAAGGCAGAAAATACCAAAACATTCTAAGAATTAAAAACTTTGCAAGAATAATTTTCAAATTTAACATGAAAAACATCATCACATAACTGAGAAATACTTAATAGATTGTATTTAAGGCCATCAACAAATAAAACTTTAGAAATCAAAATTGAATCAGTGTTACCAATCTGGCCTAGGCCGATGATTTTCCCTTTTGAGTTATCACCAAAGGTGACAAAGCCTCCATCAACTTTTATTAAACTCTTGAAACAAGAGAAGTCTCCAGACATATGTCTTGAACATCCACTGTCCAAATACCACGTCTATTTACAGGAGCTCTTTAAGCAAGTTCCCTACAAAACAGATTTAGATGGGAGATGATTTTGGTACCCAGATTTTCTTGGGTCCAGACAGGTTAGCCAATAACACTTTAGGTACCCATATTTGTCTAATGGGTCTCATATAATTTGTAGAATTGACATGCTTTGAAAGATAAAATTTATTAGATCCATAGATATGTATATAACTGGTTGAAACATATGAAGTTCCAAAATTACCTTCATTCTGTCCAGATTTAGAAATGAATCTAGTTTTAGAAATTTTCCTTTGTCCAGGTTGGTATCCTATGCCAGTAGTATATTTAGGTGCTACTTGCTTTCCTAGCATCTGTGTTAGAGTGTTCTTGCAATTGGTTAACTTCTCTATGTCTTTTCTAAGTTGATCATTTGACAGTTTCAGTTCTGTATTTTCTTTTAACAGTTGAGCATTTTTCTCTTTTTCAATAGTGAGTTCGGTTTTAACTGTAGTGGTGAGAGCATGTTGTTTCTTTAATGACTTGTATTTATCCTTAAGTTCATTACATGTCTCTTCCAGCATATCACAGTATTCAAATAGTTCAGATTTAGACATGTTATCACCTTCAGAATCATCTTCAGAATAATATGAATTTGAAGCAGGAGTTTCAGTAGTTACCTCAGAAGTGTTTGTCATAAAACACATGTTGGCTCGATTCCTTTCAGAGTCTGAAGATTCAGCTTCACTTGTGCTGTCTTCTGAAGCACTCCAAGTAGCCTTCATGGCTTTCTTAATCTTATTGTCCTTATATTCATATTTCTTTTTATACTTCAGCTTTGGACAATCGGCTTTAATGTGTCCTTTTCTCTTGCACTCATAGCAGACAACATCATCTGACTTGTCATTCTTCTTCCAATCCTTTTTCCATTTGCCGTGGTGATCATACTTACCCTTATAATTTGTTTTTCTGAAGAACTTCTTTTTCCTATAAAATTTCTTAAATCTTCTAGCAATGTGATCCATCTCAGAATCACTGTCAGAATCACTTCCACTGTCTTCACAGCTTGAAATTTCAACTATAGCTTGAAGCTTTTCTTTGTCCTTATTCTTTGAAGTTGAGGATTTGAAAGCGACAGACTTTCTTGCAGGTTCATTTTCTTCCTCTTTGTTCATTTTAAGCTCTTCTTAATACATCATCAGCTTGCCAATTAGTTCCTTGATAGGTAGAGCAGCAATGTCACATGATTCTCTAATTGAGACAGATGTGCCTCTCCATCTATCAGGTAGACACCTCAAAATTCTCATAATTTGTTCCTTCTATGAGACATCCTTTCCCAACGAGATCATTGTATTGACAATTTCATTGAACCTGAGATACATGTCAGAAATGGGTTCGTCAGGCTTCATTTTAAAATTATCATACTTGATAGTATAAGTGTTCAATCTCATTTCTTTCACATTAGTTGTTCCTTCATGAGAAACAGCTAAGGTATCCCAAATTTCAAAAGCAGTTTTACAAGAAGAAATTCTATTAAACTCTTCATCTCCTAGAGCACAGTACAAGGCATTCATAGCTTTACAGTTGTTATTGTACGCAGTCTTTGTAGGTTCATCCCAAGTAGATCTAGCAGTAGTAGGAATTTTGTATTCTGATTCAATAGCAGTCCAAATATCAAAACCTATGCTTTCTAGATGAATTTTCATTTTCAGTTTCCACTGAGCATAATTAGATCCAATGAAGAAAGGTGGTCGGTTAGTAGTAGCACCCTCAAGTCTATTGTCCATGATGAGAAAATTTTAAAGAGATAAAAATTTATAAATAACAGAAATTTTAAGATCTTTAAAATACAACTAAAATCACAGTTCAAAAGCAGAGTACTTTTAGAAAGTATTTTCAACCTCTGATACCAAGTGTTGGTCGGAGTGATTTACTAAAGAGGGGGTGAATTGAGTACCAATTAAAATTTCTGTAATTAAAAACAGTGTCTTAAAGACCCCCAAATAAAATAATAAATTAAACTGTAGTGAATTTATATTAAAGTAGAGGTTCTGTCAGATTCTAAAGGGATTGATTAATTCCCAGTTAATCAACACAGGAGTGTGTGATTATCTTTTGAAACTAACTTACTAATCCACACTTAACATAAACACTTGCTAATTTAATTATCAAAGTAACTTTAAAAAACAGTATTGGTTTTAAAGTGATTAGCAGCGGAATAAAACTTGAAATAGATGGCACAACAATGTAACCAAGAGGTTCAGTATCAAGCCGAGACTTAGTCCTCTCAAAAGTTTATGTAAAAAATGATCCACACCCTGGATCGGGGTTCAACAGTTTACAACTGTCCAAGTCCAAGACCTCTACCACTGTTCTTCGTGGGAAACAGTACAACAGCAACCAGCTGTCCAGGTCACACACGACCTCTACCACTGTTATTCGTGGGAAACAAAGAATGAAAGAGTTTGGTAAGGATTTACAAATCCTTTAGTTTGAGTACAGGAGACAGTGTATGTGTTAGATACAGTAGATAACACACACTTCTTGAAAAGAATGGTAATAAATCACAGAACAAGAGATGTAGAGTTTAGAGATGGTTCTGGTGATTGCAGTATAGCTCTGGACTTCTTCAGATTCGATCGAAAGTGAGTTTGAGTCCTCTTCTCGTTTCTATTTGAGAAACAGAGTGTCGTATGCTCCAGGTTCACAGGTAGTGATAATGTAGTCGATGAAGTTCTTCTTGTATGCACAGAACACTTCTGGAGTATGCTTGATTGTCTATGAGCTTCTCTGTGTTCTTCTCGTGCTTGTGTGGTTTTTTGGTATATTGGATGCACCACACTTTTCTGGTTCGCTTCTTGTTGTTGTTTTTTTTCTTCACACGTTCGCATATTTCTGGTATGTAGTCTTCTCGTATTTATCTCCCATCAGGGCACAGAAAAGATTTCTTTTCAGCAGGTACGAGGTACGGGTTCCTGACATCCGACAACCTTTATTAGATATTTGAAAAATCATTAAAATGTATGATATGACCGTTAGATAGATTAAATATAGGAAATAAAGAAATTCAAACAGTGAGTTGAGTGATCGGTAGGTAATCAGCATCGGTAGCTTGAACATCGGTAGCTTGAACATCGGTAGCTTGAACATCGGTAGCTTGAACATCGGTAGCTTGAACATCGGTAGTTCGATGTCATTAGTTGCTTTGACTCTATCGGTGGCTCTATGCGTCGGTTGGTACATGCTTGTATCAGTGACTTTGTTTATCGGTAGCTCAATGCGTCGGTAGGTACATGCATCGGTAGCTCCTATGCATCGGTAGCTCCATGCGTCGGTAGCTGTGAGTCTGTATCGGTAGCTTCGTCCATCAGTGACTCTTATTCCATCAGTAGCTATTTATACTTACACCGGTATCTCTACGTTTGTATCAGTAGCTGTCTGTAAGTCAGTAGCTTATATTTATAAGTACATCGGTAGCTCTGTGTTAAGTATATCGGTAGCTGTCTGTCGGTAGACTAAGTCTATCGGTAGACTGGTTACCGGTAGCGCTTTATCAGTAGCTATAGACAGATTACTTATCTGTTTTATGCAGAACACATCTGATTGTGTTAGAATCAATTTATAACTTGTATAAACATGGATAAATGAGGATTAACATATTTTAAAGACTATTTTAAAGATTATTATTGGTTTGATCATAGATTTGAAAGAATTAAAGTATAGATCAATGATACTTAAAAATATCACATAGAATGAAAACATAATTGGGATTTTCAACACAAATGAATACATGATTGAGATTATCAAAACAGGTGAGGTCAACAGTGTATTTTTTATGTTTTGGAGGAATCACAATGGATTTATAAAATAATTAAAATAATCATAAAATCGCATTATATTAAAGATATAACACATATTTGGCCTTTTAAACAATTTATAGAATCTATTACATCACTTTTGGGTCACTATGATGTTATAATACACATCATATATTTATTTGATATTTAAATTTTACCCAAAAATTCGACTGTCTCAAAACATTATGAAAAATTATCAATTGTTTAATTTCGACACTCAGATTACAAATACAAAATTAAATTTATCATAATATTTTTCTAAATATTTTAAATTTTACATTTAAAATAATATTTGTCATTTATTCATAAATGTTGGGTTTTTGACGATAACATTTTTAATGCCTAAAAAATTAAACTTGACATCAAAAACATTATTTGATCATTTATTTTAGATAAAATCAATTTAATAATAATATTTTATTAAATTTTTTTTATTAATAATAAAATAATTCATCAAAATAAGAAAATTAATTGAAATTGAATATAAATTAAAAATATAGTTTTTGATTGTATCAAAATTAAAATCATCTATAATGTAATGATAAGAAGAGTATGTGAAAATTATTATATTAAAAATAGAATATACCTATTTATATTTGTATGTTGTTGATAAATATCACTATAATACATTGGAAAAATCAATAAATTTAAGGAGTGCGATGATGAGTCTTACATGGGGTAGTATGACAGACGTGGTGTGAGACGTGATATCGATGAGATTAAACTTCTCCCATTAGGGGTTTCACTCATTCTTAAGTCATTGGATCTCAGATTTGGATTGTTCAAGTTAATAAAATTGTGATTCTCTCTCTATCATAAGCTCTGATAAATTAACTTCCTTACATACAATCCAATTAGTTGAGGCCATCATATCAATTATTTGGGTCAATTAGATTTTTTTAAACCGTATATTTATACTAATCATTTGATCACTGTTCAATGACTATGTTATAAATTTTAAATATTATTAATTGTCTTTTAAATCTTGTAGGATATAATAAATCAAATCAAGTGACTGTATTTTCTAAAATAATATTAGTTGATAAGACATTTAATTAATCATAAGGGGAATTTTTTTGAACAGTCCAGGTCATTACAAGAAGCCTTAGAAAATTGACACCCATTTATATTTTAGAAACACATGCTTTCTAAGGTACTCTTATAATTCTATGTTCCATTACTTATAAATATTTTTTTATTGAATTTGTATAATGGTTACCTCTATTTTTTACAAACCACATCAACGACTATGTTTTAACAGTCATATAATATTTATAAAATATATAAATTTATTTCCCATTTTAGATTTTATTTTTCATGAAAATTAATATTCTATATATTAAATATTTATTTAGAATATAATATGAAATCTAAGCTTGTTTTATTCTACCTCCTTTAAAAAATCATGCCCTCATAATTCCTATTTTTACAAACTAGTAATGTTAGTAAAGTGTTTCTATAAGATTACTAGAGTATTAATTTTATTAAGAGGTTTCAATTACATTTTTTCAATTATAATAGCCATAATTTCAATATTGTTTTTCTTTCGAATCATTTGAGTAAAATAAAAAATGAGATTTTTTTTAAGAAATATTTTATTTTTCCTTGAGTTTATAGTAAGACTTCCAGTGAGATATTATAATAAATTGGTCCAGGTCCTGAAATGTGATTCCTTATATTTATAATAAATACTCAAAAACCCAATCTCTTATACCCCATGGTTTTTCAATATTGTAGTTCTTGTGTAATGTTGATGTCAAATGACGAATTTTATAAAGAATAATCCTCCTCCACATAAGGTTCATTGAGGTCCATGTTTAAATCCCTCTTAACCCATTCTAGAATAGTCTCCACCACTATACTAATATTTCTCCTCTCCATATTATCCATTTTATATGTATCCATACTCAATAGATAACCATAAATAGTATCACCTTCATATTAGCTTGTTCTATATGTTTCCCACTACCTATATCCCCCTTAGTTAATGATTGGTAGATGACAAATTCTGTGCCTGGTAAACTATAGGCGGCTCCTCATTTTCCCAAACAGAGCCTTCCAAATCCCTAAATATTATCCACACACAAAACATGGTCTCACATAATTTTGGGTGTCACTCTTTATTCTCAAATATCTCCCATCCCGAATGTCACTAGGTTGCCTTCCCCATTTTCTCTAAACCCCCATGTCCTATTTAACAAGTGGAGGTGGCAGAGGGTAGAATTCTATGAACCCCATTTTCACAATTGTTTCAACCACTTTTGAAAAAACAGGGCCTAAACATGGTTTTGTTTTATTGATGTGTAATTATGAATATAATTTTTGGTTTTTTCATTTTATGGGTTGAAATTAAGATCTATCCATGATAGCTACTGATTTTTTATTCCACCTTCCATTTTTTAATAATGATGAAGTTTTTTATAATATAACCATTATTTAAAAAAGTAATTTTATGTTCAAATTTATATTCAATTAGTATAATCAAATAAAAATACTCTAAAAGTTATATAATGAGATTTATATTCCCATAAACATTAATTTTGAAATGTAACCTTCATAAAAAAGGATGTTTTATTTGATAAATTAAAAATAAGGATTTTATAATTAGAATAGAATCTTGGAAAATTTTAGGGGATAAAATAAATATCAAATATTCATAGTTCTAAAGTGGATGATTTAGTTTCCACAATCCAAGTCTTCACTATCCATTGAAGAGGCTCCACCTTTCTCCCTTAACTATGGTTATTGTTCACACTTATTATTATTATTACAATTTTATTTACAAATCTATATTGGGAACTATCAATGTTTTACCTAAATAATGAATTAGATCATTAATGGTTCTTTTTAATAAACACTTTAGTTTTCCATTGTAATGATAAAATTAATAATATTACCATCGATTATTGAGGATCAATAACCCCCTCTTACATATGTAATTCATTTTTCATTCCCATTGACGCAATCACTTTATAAATTATTCCAAAAAAATCTAAATGTATTTAGATGAATTCCATTCCCTCAATTATTTTAATTTCAATAATTTTAATGTGTCACCTACCATCTCATATTTATTGTAGTTATGTTATCAACTATGGTAACATTGTTAATCAAGTTTTGTGATAGGTGGTTAGGAATAATCACCATATCTCTCATTTCCTCTCCCATTTTGTTAGGATAATAATTGAGGTAATCATTTCATTATCGCTTTAATCTAGTGTGAATTAATTCCTTCTAGTTATGGAAATTACAAAAACCACAATGGTTAACATGGGTTATATAAATATTAAATTAGGGAGTTATACAATTCAATAATATAGAATGAATTAAGTCTTAAAACCATTTAAACATTTACAAAATAATGTCATCCCATAATTCCTTTTGTTCTAACCTATATCTATTTTAGGTTAATATAGGTTAATTCATGTTGGGTTATCTTATACATCACATCCTAGTCCTCCGATGTTAATAGGAAATCAATATTTAATTCAGTTTTGTAAATAAAATCAGATTTAAAAATGAATATCACTTGGGAGAGTAAACTAGTTGTATAATTAAGAAAATTTTTCATGAACTAGGTGAAGACAGAGTTATTACCCAATTATCCCTTTTGGGTTTATTTCTACTAGGAACATCTGTTCTAGATCCCATATCCATTTGAAGTTTCTTGATATATATGTCATTTTATATAAGACTACATACTCAAAATAATATATAATTCAAGGATAATATCCCATATAAAGATTTATCCACTACATTTTCACTAATTTGTATTCTTCTTAATCCCCCATAAAACTAGACCTTTCATTGATACCAACTATAATGTCCCAATCCTTAAACATGTGTCATTTCACAATAATATCTATTCTTTTCCAAAAAATAAAATTTAAGCATCTAGTGGTCTAATGTATTTGGATGATTAGGATTAAACATAATTCGCCATAAATTTTATAACACCATCATTGTTTAAAAATACACATAGTGATCTTAAATCCTATAGATCTTCAAAAACTATATATGATACCCTAGGGATAATACATAAGGAAAAGGGAAAATAATAAATCATAATAAGAGAATAAACCTGACCGTAAATCATAACATGATATCATAAAGGGAATGATCATAAGAATGGAAATATAGAACAGGGGAATGAAATTATAAGATCATGGAATCATGTAATATGTGGAAACAACTTATGAAACCAAATTATAAGAATAATTCAAGGTTCAAATCCAATATTATCATAGTGGACATAGTCCCATGGTGGATTGGGTCCCCTCCCCTTTACATAAACATTATGGAAAATTTATTATAGTTTGTGGCATTCACTCTATAATCCATTATAAAAAATATCATGAGATATTAAGATATACCCAATTCATTCGGGGGGTATATAATTTTCGGCCCTATTTTTAGATAACATAGTGTTCTTAATATATCTATATCTTCAATGTATATAGTGGAAAATGTCTCATGGTGGATTAGGTTCACTACATGATCACATATATGACATCCCATGTGATATGAAGTTTTAAACAATGTATTATAGGGATATATAATTATAGGAATACACATCACATTATTAAAATCATACTTAGTCATGCAATAATTTGAAAATAAACAATAAATAAACCAAAGAATATATTATAATGATTCCTCATAGAAGATGTAATTATATTTATATGGACATTAAAAATTGATTACGGTACATAGGTATCCATTATTGAATTCTGATTTATAAAATTAATGAGAATGATCTAGAGAAGATATAATACATAAAAACTATATGGGCGTGGAATTATGAAATAAGTAAAGGATTCATTAATTATTAAAAGAGATTATCATTTTTATTAATATTAGAATTAGACCAATAGGGTTATCCATCAATTAATTAGTATTTTTACAAGATATTGATGGTTTAAAAAAAAATTTTGGGGGTAATTGTACGCATGGGAGAAGAAATAGAAATTATCCCCAAAATATAGTTTACATTAAAAAGGAAATTTAATAGGGAACTGAAAACATGTATAATAACAGAAATAAATTGATATTCTATTCTTTATATATTTAAGGTAAAATTATAAAAAATTATAATAGGTCTATTGTAATATTATTTCATAAATGAAAGAGACTGAAAGAGATAGTGTACATGACAAATAATGAATGTAGTATATAAGACCCCCAATGACTTTAGAACATTCTAATAAAAATCCCACGATATTCATATAAATATAAAGAGATAAAGAGATATTTAATTTGAAGATAAAAAACTATGAATAAATATAATACAATATATAATGTATCAAATTAGTAGAAAGCACCACATTTAAAAAAAATTAGTTGCTTGAAAGAAAATGTATCCTAAGAAAGAAATATTTACATGAAACCCCAATGTTATTCTAGATTCATTCGGCACACATTCCTATCTTCCTCAATTATAATATTGATTTTATTAGACACTAAAAAATTTATATTATTATTATATATTTAATTTAATATGGACAATTTATTATCATTTTTTATTTTTTATTGAGTTTATTTGTATCATTGCGTACAAGTTGAATTAGTGTCAGGTGATATCATTAGTTTTAGAGATTTCAGATAATATAGTAATAACATGTTAAATACATAATAAAAAATTAAAAATAAATAATAAAATAATTTTTTTCATTTTAAATTATAATAATATTTACATTTATGTTCCGATATTTACCAATGATAGATTTTTATTTCATTTTAAATGTTGGTGGTTAGACCAACTGAAACATGAACACTCTATATCGCGATGAGTGAGTCTGATTAAGGAATTATATAAAATAATTACAATATAAAGATAATTATATTATTTTTTTGAAATTTTGTTAGAGAATATGTTTTTATTTATATGGATAGTAAATGAAAATCATGGTGTAAAGTGGTAAATGTTACTTCACGGAACGGTGGTCCGCACTACTCATGGGCAATGTTTTCTTCTCTTAATGAAAAAGATAAAATTAACGTATCTGATAAATTGAAATTTCAGTATCATATAAATATTATAGATATAAAATTGATTCACTCATTAAATATATTTTTTTCATCCACGAATGGGAGTGATTATGAATATTAGATGTCACATTAGGGAGGTGTTTATCCACAAAACAAACTAATGATGCTTTTAATTTTCTTAGTTGATGGAGGTGAATAAATAATGGTTACTACATTAATATAATAACATATAAAAATAATAATGATTACTATTTAATTATATTATTTTTGATAAAAAACTATTTATAATTGGATGATCATGGAGAAATGATTACTAGGAAGGAAACACTTACGTAAAGACTTGATCATCTCTTGGAGATGTTCTTAGAAGAGAAATTCACAAGTTAAATTCAATATTAAAGGGGATTGTGGATGAAAATATTACTTATAGGAGAGGTATATTGGGTTTAGATATAAGGGTAAAATGAAATGGAAGTGTTACCATATAAGATTTGATGTGATCCACTTCAATAAGTGATGAAAAGGGCCTTTTGGGGAATACTCTATTGACTTCAATGATATACTTACACTATTCCTCAGTCAATGACTCCAAAATTTATTAATAATGGAGTTTTCATGATATTGAGTTGATAAAAACAAATAAATTATTTCCTTACATGTTTTATACAAGTTTAATGCATTTCACCATTGATTTAAACATTTTAGAATTATGATGTTTAACTTGGCAATTATCTTTTGACAATGTAATTTCTATTTTATTTTTAAATATAAGGAAGTCCCATGTTTTCATTATATTAAATGTAAGTTAAATTTATATTATTTATAACTTAGTTTCTAAAAATGACAAAATCAACTATTAAAATAACGTATATAATATATAAAAAAAGTTTTTGAAGAAAAATTACATTCAATCATTATGTGCTATACATATTAGTTATTTTGGATTAAAAAGAAAATTAGTAATGCTATAATTATATATATGTTTAAAAATAATATTTTATTCAAAATTTAAACTATATAAATTTAATTTATTAAGGAAAAATTACCCAATATTAATAAAAAATTCATTTTAAAAAACTATTTCACTGTTATAATGGTAATAAAATTTAATATTACAAAAAATATATTTGTGCATAAAATTAAATATTACATCTTCACTAATATTTACTTATGGAAATATAATTCGAGGTATATTTTGTTATATTTAATTCCAAAAAGTGATATTGTCCAATTTTTTATACCTGTGCAAAAAAACAATTTTTAGTGAGAAGTATTTCGTGAGTTTCAAAAACAATATAAAAGTGTATTTTAATTTACAAAAATTAATTTTATAAAATTTATATGACCTAAAATATATATATTATATATATATAAGGGTTTTCTAATCTTTTTATTCATTTTTATAATAAAAGTTGTACTTATATCATAATCAGTATTTATTCCATTCATCTAAAAATTAATTTTTTAAAATTAGCAGAATTAATATTCAGATTATATTCACATAATAAGTCCAAAATTAATTGTAATTTGTTTTTAAAATTCACATCCTGAAATTTATATATTTTCTTTTTAAATAAAAGCATATTATAGAGTGAAAATTTTCTTTTATTGGAAAAAGACTTTTTGTATATTAACTACTGTTGTCATATTCAATTAATAATATATCCAATTTTAGATTATTATTAACAAAGGGAATATATATATATAATCATAATTGTTATAGTCACATGAATTAATATACCAATTTCTACAAAAGACATTTTTGGAATAAAATGAATTGATGAAAATGACCTTTAATAATGTATAAAATTTCATGATAATTATAAAAATATATATTTTGTTACATTTTAATATAATATTAACTTATACTTATATAAACCCTTATGATATCCAGGTAGTTCATAACCATTAGAGAAGCTCTGATTGTAGTTCTGTTTGGGGGTTCGACTAGCATGGATATTGTGTAAATCTCTATGATCTTGAACATATCCCATATATGTGTTTTTTCATTCAATAATTTCTCAAGTATGTGATGATATTAGTTTAGGGAAAACACTTTGGATTCACTTCGAAACTCAAAAAATTTGGAATCATAAAAATTTATACATTTTTAGATGTTATTATTCACAATTTTAATTATTTATTTTGTAAAATGTGTTCTTTAATTTTATAACAGCTAATTTAGAGGCTATGTCTTAATAGTCATATTTAAAAATCAAAATATATCTTTTTTTTTCTTTTATGTTTGGAATAATACATGTAAATATTATATAATATATTATTTTTTTATGGATAATATAAAGTGAAATATCTAGTCATTTGTTTTATTATGATGTATTTAATATTAATATAAAATTATATTTCTCCATCAGAAACATCTCAAATATAGTTTTTGTTATATTGAATATATTATTTTTATATCAAAAAAATAGTTGGGAATATGATGGAATATATAATAATTAATGATAGATAAAATGTTGAGAAGTTATTTATGTTTTAAAAGAAGATAGGTGTTCTATTTTGTGGGAAAATATTATTCTATAAACAAAACATAAGTCATACTAAGAATTATATACACTATAGTACCCAGGTATCAGAAAACATTCTATAGAACACATATCTTTTTTCCCAATTCATGTGTTTAAAAAATTATTTGATAAATTATTTGATAGAATCTGAGTTTAAATACTCGTTTTGTGAATATTTAGAGACTTTATATACATGTTTTTGGTATTTTTAAAAACTCTTTTTTATCCTTAAGTGTTAATCTTAACAGAAAAAACCTCTCTTTCCTTGTTACAATACAATACACTAATTTTCTAATTATAAACAATTATTTCAAATTTATTTATAAAAAAAATTCACCCAACATACTTCAAAATGAAAATATCAAAAATTGAGATGCCACATTACCCGATTGCACCATCATGACATAAAATCTCATGACGATCAAGGGGAACCTAGAATGTTGTACATCATGTCGAAACCTTCTCTTCGCATCAAAAATGTTTCAGTAATGATGTTACAAAAAATAATTACTATCCCCATAGAGTCATCATCACTTACATACATCCTTTATCACTTACACCATTTAGTATTCATAGAACTGGTGTTGATGAATATTTGAAATAGAGAAACCACTAAACATCAAATCCGCACCAACTATTTATATCAAACAAACCACACTGGAGAACATTTACCAAAGAACCATATACCACGACCCTACACCATGTACTCGAAAAAATAACCCTAAGTAAAAAAAACAACATACTAGCATTACATATATAAAAATCCATATAATGTAACCAAAGACTTTTACAAAAATTATTATAATATTTTTAACATAAAACCAAATAATTACAACCCAAATATCATGTTTCCTAGTATAATTTGAAAAACTAATTAAATAAAACATAAAAAACAAACTAAAAAATACCATATATATTTTTATTCTCCATAGTGTGATACTAAATCTCATTCCACTCTTAAATTCATAGGATATCATAGAGAATACATAAATTAATGAATTGAAATATAATTCCTTGTATGATATTAAATATGATAATGAGTAATGACATGATATTATAAAAGAGAAGGATCATGAATAATAAAATGGGATAATAACATAAATAATCTGTTATCATATGATTATAAAAATGAAGGAATGTGGTAGAAATATATAACATGACATAATCACACGTTGAGGCTAACTACCAATACACCATTTTAAGGTGGACAAAGTCCCATAATGGATTATGTTTACTCTATAATATCATATATAACATCTCAGGAGACAAAAATGTTATACAAGTCATCAATGTTCTATATGGGTGTATGTAAAAAAATCATGATTATGTGTCCCATAAAATGAAAACAATTATAATTAATAACCTTATTAATTACCTATAGAATGAAATGGGTTGCATAATATGGCCTGATATAACATTCAAAATAAATTTGACAATGAAATAATTTGATAAATGAACACAAATAATGTCTTTCTACGTCAACAGCAGGTATAATTATGTAGGAATATATGTAAGATACATATATATATAATTTATAAGAAATGAATAACGTAAAATGTTTTCATAGTTGATAAAATGTTATTTAAAATATCATAAGTAATATATCTTTAGGAAAATACATTTTTAACATTGCAATCAATTATTGAAATCTAAAATTTTACAAATTATTATAGAAAAATATATCATTGAAAATAACCATGGAAACATGTAAAGGAATATTAAAATCCTTTATTTTTAACCATGGTGGAAAATTCCATTCATTATTTATAGGATAAATGAAAAAATTTATTTCACAATTTTTATTAAAAAAATGTTGAAAAGTACATAATTTCAAAAATGAAAAATAGATTACTCTAATTTTTTTTTAAATCCAATACTGGGTAAAAATTTCATTATTCAACCTATGGAGATGTGTAAATTAATTAATTAATTAATTTTAAAGAAAATATTGACAGGAAAGATAATTATTTCAAATCTAAAAGAAGATACAAGATCGATATTACATAAATAAGATTATTGGCGTTTATTTATTCAATAATGGAGGAAATGGAAACACAAAATGTAAAAAACATTCATGAATAGAGGTGAATAAAATTGATGTTTTTAATAAAATAATTTTGTATGGTTTAATGGAACCTAAATTATATAAATTCACAAACAAATAAGATTGTTAGTAAATCCTTTACCACATTGGTAACATAAGAATCGAAATTAATTAGAATAAAGGTTATGATATGGATCAATATATAACCTAAATTAACTAAATTAATATGTCAATATCCATTCATGAGTTAGTGAGTACACCGTAAATGGAAATCATGGTTCATGATATGAAACTTGTCTCAGAAAAAAAAGATTGAGAAAATGAAAATACATATAATGATCAAAAATTATGAAATGAAAATAAATCCATGAAGTGATTATTTGAAAAAATATAAATGAAAAAAATTGTAAATAAATTATAAATAAATTTATATATACATTCAAGCATAATCACCATATAAAAAAGATGAGTAAGTACAAGTATAACCCAATGAATGGAAATTGAGTTAGGAAAAACCATAACACATCATAACATTCATATCAAAACCCATTTGATGAAGCAAAATGAATTGTAACATAAAGTACAATATGTTATTAAGGATTCAATATACAATAAGTATAATTTGTTGTACATACTCCATATAAAATAAATTGGGTTTATAACATTAAAATATCCTTCGATAAAGGGATATTGAGATAAAATCCTTTACCAAGAGGCTGACTCATCACGTGCATTATTTAACAACTAAATTGAAAAATTATTTAAATTATTTAAATTCTTAGGAAAATTTTCCATGTTCATTATTACTTATATTTTATTTAATAAAATTTTATATACAATTACATAATCAATTATGTTCATGTTGTAATTTTTATGATATATGGATCCTAAATATAAAATGAATTAGGCAAGATGAATACGGTGAAATGTGATATTACTCCATAATATCTAGAATAATATCCACGAAATAATCATAATTTTTTGGATAATTTTTTATTTTTAAAATGAACATTGATGTATGGTTAAAAAATTAGTTATTTTACAATAATAGAGGTGGTAGGTCAAACAAACGCATATTTAATCTCTCCTTTATTTAATTTTCATTATATAAAACAGTTAAGTATTATTTTAAATTTATATAATGAAAATTATATCATCAATAACAAAATATTTAATTAAATTAACATTTATTTGAGATCCATGTGTCTTGATGTTTAAAAATAAATTATATCCCTTCATGGAGGTGGCAGTCCACACGTTTGTAGGAATGATGTTGTCATTAATAATTTAATATAAAGATAAAAATATTGACAATATATTACCTTCATATAATGAAAAATATTTCATAAATATAATATATATAAATTAAATATATCATTATAACATTCCGTGAGATGTAGTGACGGAAATCAAATTTCATCGGTCTGCGATGTGGTAATCTATCATACACATGAATTATGGATTCATTTCACATTTAATGGAAGTTGGATATGGATTTAGGTTATTCTATTAACCAATAAATAATAATTTATTGAATATATTGGTTTCATAATTTAAGTACGTCTGATGGTGATTTTATGGTGTTTGAATAATAAATAAAATGAAAACAGCTGGTTAAGAATTGTACATATTCTTAACATTTCATGGTTTACTCCAAAAGCATTCCTATGAAGGGTTTCTAATTAAAAAATGAATGAAGGATGTGTAGAGGTATATGAAGGATATATTTCATTAATTATTAAATAGACTAAAACTATTTTTATGTGTATTTAAAATTGGACAGGTGGTTCCCTTTTATAAGTGAGTGGAGGCGAACTCTTGTAATTTATTAAAATAATAAATTAATATAAACATATTTTCAAGGAAAAAAGGCTCCAAAAAGAAATATTTATATGATAAGATGTTTTTTGGTTGAAATCACATCAATGAATAAAATCTAAAAAAATTTGACATTGATTCCACCCATATCACATCGTTTAAATCCGCATTAACCCCATGTAACAATAACTGTGATATATTTTTTACTTCATATGGGTAAACATAGTAACTATAAATGGATAATTGGAAGATAAATTTAAAATAGTTGATATTTGTAAGCATATTATAATAACATTGTTGATTATTGGACTTTAATAGATTTTAAATTATTTAATAAAATATTATTTATTATAAAATAATATAATTGTCAATTTGTACACTCTTATTTTTTTTGAATAAAAATACACTATGAAAAAAAGGAAATTTGATTATAGACATAAAAAATATGTGTAAAATATTATATATAAGTATAAAATTCAAGGGTCACTATATCTCATCAAAAAAATATTAATTATAGTGTTTTTAAAATACATAGTTATTTGCTATTAATTGAAGAAATAATATATCAGTGTTTTGTAAGAATTTATGATAATTATGTAGTCACTAAAAATAATAAATAAATTAATATGGTAAAAAAATTATCTTTAAAATAAAACCTTTATAATTGAACAATACTCAATTTATCCCTATGTGAAAAAATTAGGGATAATAAAATATGGAGAATGACATTTTTGACATGTCTTTATAAAAAAATAATATAAATGTAAAAATAAACAAAATATGGAACCAAAATAAAAAATTTGGAAAACATTTGTATACATGGATGATTGAAACCAATAAAGTTGTAACAACCGAATACTTTATGATTTATTTTTTAAAATAAATTGAATCTTTAAGATACCTTTCAATGCATGCAACATCAGGTTTAAACAAAACCTTATACACCATTAAAATATTATTTTATCATGAACATTATAACATAGTTTTTAAATGGGTGGATGTAGACATAATTGAATAAGTTATTAAATATATAAATAGCTTAAAAAATTAATTGTTTATATATTAATTATAAACAACAATAAGAATAATATGATAGTAATAGAAATGTTTCACGAAAAACTGTATTAAAAAAATGGTTCCTTGCTTCTATAATAATTATGTGAGAATTAAATTTTGAAATTTAAAGAAAAATTATTTTATAAAATAATCATCATTTTTGAGATAATCATATAATGATTTTCAAATTTTATATTTTTTTAGTTGTTTCTGAAATGATTCCAATTTTGATGAATAACGAAAAACACTAATTTTTATTAAAAATTACATTTTTTATTAAAAATATATAAAAAGTTAAATTAATGTATAAATTGTTTATAATGTTAAACTAGAGAAATTATTTTAAAATTTAAATAATAAATTTGATTTGGATGAATTTTATTTTAATTTCAATATGAAATATTTCCATTCATAGGAAAAGTTTCCCTTTGGAAACTCTCATTTTCATCACTTCCACTAGTATAATTTTAAATTGCATCCTGCCACATATAGGAACTAAATTGTGATAAAATTGTTTCCATATTTGGATTAATAGTAATTTATATTATCTAATTAAGTGAACTAATTTTTTTCTACATTCAATAGTAACAATAGTAAAATTTAATTACCATGAATACGTTAAAATCTGATTTGTATGGACTTAAACTGAAACGATAAGGGTTAAAATGACCAACCCACTGGTCCGAAACCCATTTTATGTAAATATTTAGACCTTATGGCCTATAAGTTTTATGAAATCACCATTTTGGATACATTATATAGGATAAATTTGTGGGTGTAATTGTCCCCTTTAAAGAATATCATGTTTGTCCTCTCCCCAGTATATAAAAGGCCACCCACTCTCTTACACTATTCACATATCAAAATCCATTTGGATTAGAAAATAACAACCCAAATGACTAATATACTTTCATACCCCAATACTAGATTCCTTTTTTGGTAAGAAATCCATTTTGATAAGGATTTTGGTGTAAACTAAAGGAGGACATCTGATGAAGAGTTAACGTACCAAAACGAGTTTTTATATATTAATTTTTTTACAGAATAATTAAAATACTATTAATTAATTATATTATAATAAAACTAATATGAAAAATATATTTGGGTGTTATTATTTTAATATAATGATGTATATCCATCTCCGCTTTCATCAAATGGGAAACAAAACTATAGATAATGTATAAGGAAGACTACCGCCTCACGAACCTATTTAATATATTTTCCTTAACCACCTATACAAGATAGATAAAATAATGGATATAAAAAATTCATATTATATTTATGATATTACTATACTTAAATATTTTTTATATCACACATTCCTTTTTATCTACAATTTGATTTAAAATATGATAAGTTTTCTCGTTTTTATAGTGAATTACTACCTCACAGAGCAATTTATTTAACATTAAATTTACATATAATTTAATAAGGATAAATTTAATTATTATATTTTAGATATATGAGATCATATTTATTTTTTAATATTAACATATAACTAAATTTTTTACCCCTACACCCATTAAGGGAATGATATCATCGTTTGTGTGTACATATGGCCTACCATCCATACAAAGTGGTGTGATTCATTTTCCTTGCCCAACAATCATAAAATGTTGAAAAAATGTATCAAATGAGTAAATATGATATTAATAAGATTAATAAAATTCTTTATAATAATGACACATATATATACAGTATTCTCAACAACCCTAACATTCATGAAAAAATATGTCTCAGAAAACAAGGAAATTAACACTCGAAATCATGTAAAATACCAAAATATTTTTAAAAAACATGTGGTAAAATGTATCAATAGGATCATATATGATATTATAAGTTTGAATGTGGTAAATTTATAAAATAATATCATGATTTAACCATTATAACATAGGTCAAATATTTTTCGTCTTAATAAAAGCATGTGCTAAGGGAATTCGCCTCAATTACCCATTATTGAGGCATATTATGTTACTATTCACTAAATATAATTTATATGGTGTAAATAATGACCATTTTACATGTTATATCATGAATTAAAAATTATTTTTTTAAATTTTATTATTTTTAATTAATTTATATAAGGGTATTACATATGAAAATTTCATAAATAAATTTCATTTCATTAGGTTATATTACACCTCTATTTTCCTTTAATATTATATGATTATTTTTAGAATTAACAATGACTATATAATATTTAATTTCCAAATTCTTATATTTTTATTTATAATTTATACCCATAATCTATTTATTTATTAATTTTAACTTCAATATTATGATCATAGTAAGATATTTGGTCTATTTTTCCATTTCATTGAGAAATATTAGTTAGTATGAACCTATTCCAATTCATGTGGTGTATATACACCCTACTGATGTATTAAATAGTTAACAATAACATGTTCATGATGTTTAATGTTTCAATTCTATTTTATCCATATTATTTTTTTCATAGATATAAATATTTCCTAAAATGTATACAATTATTATATATAGTTATTGATTTGAATGATATTTGAATAACTAAGAAAACATTGATATTATATGATCTTCTCTCAGAGAGGATATTTTTTGGTAAGGAATATTATTCATGAATTAAATTGACTATTTGATATTTTAGGAATTATTTAGACATGAAGTGATGGGTGGGTCCTGGAATTAAATAACCTGTAAAATGCAACAAATATTCACATGAGACAAATTAATTGTCCCAATAAAACTAGTTTTCAACCTTTAATTATAAACAATCCTTTGAATTGTGCCGAATATAGAGGTATCATGATGTTTGAGATTATTATGTCTAACAAATAATAATATCAATCATTTATAATTCCATTATTATTATTATCTATTATATTTTCATAATGATGTTATCTATGTATTCATTTCATTATCAACTTTTTGATTAGATTTTATGTGTGTTTAGTTATTTACATTTTGATATTTATTATTCTGCCTATAATTAATATGGCCTAGTAATTTATTAAATGTATTGTTTATTTCAGTTATATACATTTCTATATATACCATTATTTATTCACGCCTAATACATTCCACTCTACATAACCATTAATGAGAATTTGAGCTTACCCAGGTTTTTTCCATTCATCAGGATTTGATGAAGAGGACATTAAATGAGTTTTCTAGGGTTTATTTAATTATGTTATGTTTCTTATTTGGATTATTTTTTATTCCTAATGTAAACGGAGAATCAGCAATGTATATGGTTCTTTTAAATTGATAAAGTAATATGTACTTTGGTATTTGAAGCGATTTTATCTATGAAAATGTAATAGAGTAGGCACCAAATCTGGGTTACAAGAGGTGGGTAGTTATAGTTAGTATTAGGGAATGATTATTAGAAAACAAGTTAAATATATATATGAATTCATAGATTAGGGTACTTAAGCCTACTATAGACATGAGGATAATAATAAAATAACCTTATAATGCTTTGCGTAGAAAGAGATTATATAGTTCTTTCTATTAGTACATTCATGTATGGATACTATATATAGATGTTGTCCTTGAACATATGTACCTAGATGTAATAACTCTTAAAATATTGCATTGAGAATGACCTGATTTTCAAATAGTGCACGAACAAAAACATATTGTGAACCTGGTTTGAATCTCCTGGGGTATATACTTATGATATTTCAAATTTTCATTATTATAAAATATAGGGGATTAAAAAATAAATATAACCCCAAAGAAACAATGTTTATGAATTCGACATTAAAAAAAATGAAAAATTAATTTATGTTATGTGTTACAACATATTTAGATATATAAAGTATGATTTAAAATTAATAATTTTATTAGATAATATAATATATGGATTTTTTTGGAATTGAATCCTAATAGAATAAATCTATCAATAATCATGGCCAATATTGGTATTTCCTAGCTAAGGAAGATATTATAATTGTTTTTGGAACTGTGAAAACTATGGCTATATTAATATAGCTTAATTAGATTATGAAAATATCCTTACATGGATGGGAAAAGATGTTATACTGTATGATTCTGCTATATTGGATCGCATTATGTGACATAATCTCCCATAATTTAGTAGAAATACAAATCCAATGGTATATAAGAAATGGATTTAGCCTATTGATAACATATATATGGCCCTAGAATAAGAATAATATGAAATGGTTACACTTTTAGTTAATTTCTTGAAGGCGATGATGGTTAATCAATATCTTTGACCTAGAATAATTGAGAGTAATAGGAAATATAACTATTTTGATATAAATAATATAGGGATACATTATTTGATAAATATTTCCCTCTTGATAAAAACAAATGAAATGAATAGAATGTTCCATATATTAAATTAAAATGAAGAATAAATTTTTTTCAAGTATGAGGGTACCTTTTAGAAGGTATCCATGTATTCTATGGATTATGGACATTACATAGAGTGAATGATTGGCCGATTTTGTGATGGTCTAATGCCAAATATCCTAATTTCACTATCTCTCATGGTTTTTTATCATATAATGAAATTTTTTTATGTTCCATAAAAATAGAGATGTAATTATAAATATACTACATATTCAAGGGAAATAATGGTAAGATAAGGTCAATAGAGCTCTGTGAAAAAAGGAATGCATCAATGAAGAAGAGGAGAATACAATAAGTTCCATCATCTGAAAACTTTGAAAATATTCACCCCTGGGAATTATTGATGGGATTGGTATTTCACAATAAGTGAGGAGATAATGGTCAACCATATAAATAATGTAAATTTGAGAAAGAAAAAAATGATATTTGATGTTTCAGCTATAGAAAAATGGATCACTATGAAAACAATTCCACAAGTGTTACTGCATTACATCGTAGAAGAAAAAAATGAGAGAAGGCCAAGTATATGAAATCACTTCATCAGGGGTAGAATTACCAAATTATGTTTTGGAAGGTACATTAATTGTATATTAAAAATTTTATACTTTTTTATTTGAATGTTCATCCTATAATTCTTTTATATGTACCCATTTTTTCAGAAAAATTAGACATTTCCATTTTAAATTAAGAAGGGGTTGGTTATCCAAAAATTAGAGTGGATGTCTCACTACAACAAAGACATGTATGGAAGACAAAATTTTAAAAAAGGGATTTATCTTTTGTATTTATTATTATACCAATGGTTTCCTCTTATATAATCTCTGGTAAGGACTATATTTAAATGTATGATAAAAACATGTCAAGAAGAATTGAATTACGATTATTGATAAAGATATAAAATTCCTTATTTTTATAGTAGATACTTCATCACTTGAGTCATGTATACATTGAATGTAGTTTCCATACTAATTGATATTATTGGGGGATAACAGGAAAAAAAATTTCTAGAGAATGTAATATTAAAATTGGGGAGGTACCTATTGTATATGAATAAAATTATGCATTTCATAAAGAATTACATGGATATCCACAAGGTCATGAAGTGAACATTTCAATCGATTTAGTAAATAATGAAAGATAAATATCAAATAACTCGTATTTATTGGACACAATGGAGTTATTAGAGTAGAAGAAACTACTAGAGGAGTTTTGTAGTAATGAATTCATATTCCCTAGTGTTTCATAATGGGATCCCCTATTCACTTTGTTAATAATAAATATAGATCTATGGGGATTTTAATTGATGATAGTGAAATACATTCCATTATGATAAATAATATATATCCTTTTCATCAAATTGATGACATATTAGATGAATTTCATGGATATCAATGTTTTTTATAGATGAAACATCTACGAGGGAACCACCAATTTCTAATAATGAATCAATATATTTTAAAGACAATATTCCAAAAGAGACATGGACATTATGAGATTACAATATTTCAATTTAGATTGATTAATGAACAATTATTCAATATTGATTGATGATCTGATTATTCACTTACTATCTTGGTGAATTATTTGTGTTTTTCATTAATAATATATTATTTTATTCTAGAAATTTTTAGGATTATGATAATCACTTATATATCATTCATCTTAATTATACAAGAATAGAGTTATGTGGGAAATTTGTTATGTATGATTTCTAGCATCAAGATGTTTCTTTTCATGTCCATTTTATCTCATAGGATTTAGTATCATTTGATATTTTGGAGGAAATGGTAGTCAATGAATTACATACACCAACAAACATAACAATGGTAAATACTTTCATTTCTCTGTATAAGTATTATTGGTGATTCATTAATAATTTTTCTAGATTTTATAATCTAATAACCAATAATAAATATAAAATAGGTTATGTTCATTTCAAAAAGTAACGTGAAGAATTTGTTGATTAAATGAAGAAACGATTTGTTAATAATCTAATTTTGTGTTTACCGTCAGGAAAGGATCATATAGTTATATAAATTAATACATCAAAAAATGGATGGTGTTGTTATATTATGAAAAATAATAAAATTATTGAATATTAATCAATGTATTTGAAGTCTAAAGAATAGATAATTCTATCCCAAGACCTTGAGTAGACATCAATAATCCATTCATTGTAGATATTGAGAAATATTTTCTATGGTGAAATATTTGAGATATACAGAGACTATAAAATCCAAATATAAATTTTTTCATATAAATATTTTAATAGGAGGAAAATGTGATGGATGTAGCTACTCAAGAATTATGATTTAAAAATATCAAACAACCCATGGAATGAAAATATGGTTGCCTACAGATTTATTGGAGATGATCATTGATTCATAACACAAATGTGGATTAAGATATATCATATGTTCATGGATTTAGTAATGATTGATATGGGAATTATAGAAGATGGGGTCATGTCACTCATTTATAACATTATAGAAGAAACACCTTTATTGAAATAGAAAAAATGTTATTAATATGATGATGATAATTTTACAATGAAAATTAATGTTTTGAATGATGGGAAGTTGGATGATTTTTTCTGTGATGATAAAATCCTAAAATTTATAATGAGAATTTGTATTCCATATATACTTGAGCTAAAAATGTAATTGTACGATGATGGTCATAGCTTGAATTTCTCAACACACCATGGTAGTACCAAGATGTATAGGGATACGAGGGACCATTTTTGTGGGTAATATGTAGTGGGAAATTGTGGAATACATATCAAGATACATAACTTGTCCATATGAAAAGGCTAATAGAAAAAATTATAATGGATTCATGTAACCTATTCCTTTTAGTGACTGTAAATGGGGGGACATTGTTATAGACTTTGTTACTAGACAACCAAATACACCGAGAATGAATGATATAGTACTGATTATTATATATCTTCTAAACAAATATTCACATTTCCTCTCTATAAATATGATTTTCCCCTTGAGTGTCTCATTAGAATCAATATTAATGAATTTTTATGGCTTTATGGAACAACTATTTCGATTTTCTCTGATCGTGATACCCATTATAAATCAAAATTACCAATGAGTTATGATAAGGACCTTGATATTGAGATTAATTTTAGCACCTCCTACCATAATAAAACTGATGGATAGTTTTAAAGGACCATTAAAACAATGGAATACATGATGAGTTTGTGATGAATTTATATTCATAGTATTTTTTATCACTATTTACCATTAGTTTAATTTTCCTAGTACAATAATTTCTATTTATGTATTCAAATAGTACCATATGATGAAATATATGTAAGGAGATGCCATAATACGACGAATTGGGGATAATGTTGGTGAACTGAAACCTGTAGGACTATAACTTGATGAGTAGACAACAAAAAAGTTAAATACTATTCCGGGTCACCTCAATGTGGCTCAAAGTAGGAAAAATAGCTATACTAACAATTAGATTATGGATTTTGAATTCTAGGTGGGACAACATGTTTTCTTGAAAGTATATTCCTGGAAATGTGTTATAAGGTTCATAGAAAAAGGGAAACGGAGAGCCCAAAACATTGGATTCTTTGAATTTACGAATGGATTTTGTGTTAGGTATTTTCATTTTTCAATGACACTAGGTCTCTCAAAAGTACATAATGTCTTCCATATATATTAATTTAGGAAGTATAAGCTATAAAAAATACATACTCTCAACTGTGACGAAGAAAAATTGGAAATGATCTATATTACTATGAAAAACACATAAAAATTAATTATACTAGAGGACATGTATTAAGGAATCACATGAATCGATTGGTAAACGTACTTTAGGTTATTCAAAAAATTGAGGAAGCAACATTGGAACCATAGGGTATTTTAATGAAGAACCACACTCATCTATTTATAATGGAATATCCATGAAATTCATAGAAATATATTTTTTAGGAGAGATTAATGTAACAATTTGATAATCTCATATTCATTTCCTTTTTAAATAAATTCAACGCCTTCATTAGATTGTGTTGTATACAACTCTAGGTTAAACTGGAATGCAAAACTCTATTAAAATACTATTCAAACATGACCATTATAACCAAGCTAATGAATCTGAAGGTAGGAATAATAATATCTAAATTATGAAAAATATATATTTTTTACATATATTATTGGATTATCAAATTGTTATAAATAAAAATATGTATCATTTTAATGTTAGTGATTTTTTTTCTAAAAAACTACATTTTTTTAAGAAAACAGTTTCGTCACTTATTTCTCACTGATGGTAAAATTAATTTTTTATTATATTTTCATATTTATTAAAAAAAATCATTTATTTATTTTTTAATTAAAAATATTAAAATTTTATTAAGGTTAATTCTTGTTATTTCACTAAAAAGTTTCATTCTTTTTTGCATTGTGAGAAATACTGATTTTTATTGCAAAAATACATTAATGATTGAAAAACATAAAAGGTTAAATTAAATTGTAAATTGATAATAATGTAACATTACATCAATTGTATTAGAATTTAACTAATTTATTTTATTGGGATAAAATTTTCATTCAATTTTGACATAAAAACATTCCATACATGTGATATTTATCTCTTCGGAAACCCACATTTTTAAATCATATAAGAGTATAATTTTAAATTTGATAAATACACTTGTTTTAATTAGATATGGGAAAATTAATTTTATATATGAAATTAGTATAATTTATAATTTATAACTTTTTAAAAATAATTTTTGAACATTATTAATAATAAAATCAGTAAGATTAAATTATTCTTCTTATAGTAGATGCCAATTTATCGAGGCGTTAAACTGAGACGATGAGGGTTAAAATGACCAACCAACTTGAAAAAAATATCATTTTATTAACATATGAATACATTATTTCCTCTAATGATCGATAATAACTCATTTTGGATTATTTTTACATTATAAAAATTTGTGTGTAATTTATTTATTTCAAATATTCAATGTGTGTCCTCTCCCCCACTTATAAAAGGTCACCCCATATCCTATATTCTTCACATATCCAAATACATTTTTATTGAAACAAACCTAACCAAATCAGAATTGTACATCCATATAATAATATTAAATATATATTTGGAAATTAAATACATTCCTATGATGGATTTTTGTGTAATCATATGGAGGTCATTTGAAAAAGAAGAAATGTTCCTAAAAGAAATTTTTTTATTTTATTTCTTATTCCACAACAGTAAAGTGTTATTAAATAAAAATATTATAATATGAACTTTATCTACTATATAAATATATTCTATGAGGATAATTTAATAATCTATATCCATATCCACATAAAATTAGAAACAAAATTATTGATCATGTGTACGAAAGATTACCTCCCCGTGAAATAATGTGATTCTTTTTCCACTTACGATTTACATGGAAAGTAATAAAGTTAAAACTAATGAATATATATGATATATATGAGATGATAATGACTCTAGAAAATATATATATCACCCACTTAATTACTCTTTCACTCGTAAAGGTAATGATATTATTTCATGTGCGTACATAAAGCTTGTCATCTTCATGATGAAATGTGAATCATTTTTCAAGACCAAAATTTGTAAATGGTTTTAAAAATGTATATACTAAGTAAATATGTTTTTTATATCATTAATTAAATTTTTATTTGTATTGATTTATATTATATATACATGAACTAGAACATTCATGAAAAACAAGCATATGAAAACAAGAAAATTAACACCAACAACAATGAAAATTATTAAATATTACTAATAAAAATGTGGAAAAAGTAACAATGGGATCCTATATATTATTATTATTATGAATATGGTTCTGTTATAAATTAATTACTTTATTAAAAAGGTTATAAATCTGTTTAAATCATGATCAACTAATTGATTGCATGAGGTAATGGAATTCATCTCAATTTCCCTTCCATGAGGAATATTCTATTGTTATGAAGATAATTTATCTTATATACTGTACATACATCTCCTTTTAATTTAATATGAATAATAATTCAAAATACATGGTATTTGATGTTTCAAATTTAAATATTTCATCTTAGGGGATTTGAATTGAATGTTTCCATGTGGTAAATTATTTCTTAACTCAATGTATTTTCATTTGGTGCTATTACTTCTTCATTTTCCATTAATATTCTAAAATTTTGTGTACATTGACGTTTAATTATCTATTTTTTAATTAAAAAATTTTCTATGTGGATTTACATTTTATATACATAATCAATTTATTGGCTATTCATTACTTAATTTTTATATTCATTGTAAGATGTTTTGCCTCAATTTTTATTTCACTGAGACGTATCTGTTAATATGTGCCTACTCACATTCATAATGTGTATATACTAAAATGGTTATGTATTTAAGATGAATAAATATTTATTCATTATGGTTAATAATTTAGTACCATTTTTTCCATTTCAATTTTATAATGGTTATGAATAGTGCCAAAAATGAATATTATTCCTACATATAATGGTTATAATGAATGTTATTTGATTTACTAGGGAAATAGTGAAAATTATGTACTCTTTTTTGAATGTGGAATTTTTTTAAAAATGAATATTATCCATTAATTAAATAAAATATTCAACAATTGACGAATTATTTGGTCATGTAGTGATAATTGCGGCCTTAAATTATATATCCACTCGATACATCGATGAGTGACATGAGGAAAATCATTTGGTCAAATTAAATGGGGTTTCCAGTTATAGTTTTTATATATCCTATGAATGGGCATAATGGTAGAGGTATCATGATTCCTCATATCATGAAGTCAAATAATTACTCATTTCCATTTTTATGAACAAGGACATTATTATCATCCATGAGATTTTCATAATGATGTTATCTCTGGATGCATTTAACTCTCTGTTTATTTATAAAATAGAATGTCTGTTCAATTATTAACCATATCATATTTATTATTCTTTATCTAATTTTGTTACCAATGTTATTGATTAAATGGAATGTGTATTAATTTATTTATATATCCATATTGAATGTTGTTTATTTAATCATGATTTCTTCTATTATATGGAAACCATATTGAGCATTTAGGATCAACATTATTTTCTTTACCTTCGACGTGATATGAAGGAAAAATAATTGAATATGTTTTCTAGGATGAATCTCATTTTATTTTGTTATGTATTAGGTTTTATTTACTTATTCCCAATGAACAATTCATATAATATATGTATATAGTTCTCCAAATCTGCTTAACTAATCCATCCACTAGGATTTCTCCCCCTATATCTATGGAAATATAAAAATTTAAGAACCTAATCCAAGATACCAGAGACAAAGTTGTAATATAAATAGGATCAATACAGGATTTATGGTCGTTTTTGGGTCCATAATGAATTAGTTTTAACCATAATGACCTAAATTACCCATGTTAGGGTGAAAATCATTTACTATAGTTAGTGTTCATAATGAACCAAAATAAAAAGGATAAATTAATCGAATTTTTTCCGGTTAATTTAAAATATGGAATCCATTTTAAAATATTCAATTTCAAGAAGTGATAGAATTTAATTTAATATTAAAACAGAAAACTCGATGAAAACTCGGTTTTAGAAAAATCCATTTCAATGTATGAAAAAAAATTTCTAGAAAATTCAAATATAAATTTCATAAAAAATTATATAATTGGATAATTTTTAATCAAAATGGACTAATTAAATTTTAAAAATTACCCAAAATATAATTTTAATATTTAAATATAATAAATAAAATAAAATTTTGTATAAATACATGTTTTTTTAATTATTTATTGAAAAATAAAACATTTTAGAAAAATTACAAAACATCACCATAAAAAAATTAAGAATTGATTATTTTAAAAATATTTTACATTTTACCAAATAAAAATTATAAAATATCTATATATTATTTTGAAATTTTTATAACTAAAATAAATATAAACCATTTTTGATGAAAAATTTATTTTGATGAATAAAATAACATTACCAAAAATTGATTGATTATTTAATAAGAAATTAATATTAGATTTATTTTGAGTATGTAATTAATAAAAATTGTATAAATATTATAATCATATTTCTACCATCCAATATAATTTCATAGTTATAATGGTCATATTTAAATAATGAAATTTCATTATTCTTTTAGGCTCAATTTTGTGTGTCATATAGGTTTTTGAATATAAAATACATTTAAAAATAGGGGGTGTAAAATTCTCCCACCATTTAATAAATTCTATCCTCCCAAATTGAAATCAGGATTAGTAAAATATCGTTTGAAATTTAAAGATCAATTTTTTGAAATCCTACATCGTAAAGAGATTTAATAAATGTCCTACATGAAATGTGGAATAGGGAAAAATGAAGGTCATTGAGAATAAATCCTAACTAGGCTTCTAAACAGATGAACTTTTGTTGGAAGTAAAAATATAGACAAGGAAGAAAATAATAATGTCAAAATAATGATATAAGGTTAGATATATCACTAATGAGAAGGAAGTGAACGATTCGGAGAAAGTTAATGACCAAAAACGCATAAATGAATGAGGTGTGAAAAAGACCATTTACTCATCATAAAAAAAATATTAGAGGAAAAAAAATTGTTTCAAGATCTTTTTTCTAGATTTAAGGATTTTGGTTACCTTCTATAATATGAATATAAGTAAATATACTTACGTAATAACTATTATTTCAACTTTTAATCAATTAAATCAAAAATATTAATGTTTAGTTCCAAACTACAATTATTTAAAATGAATTTTTATGCTTAAATAACATAAATAAACTCGTAATAGATGAAAAAATTCCAAAATTATTTATAAACTATACATCATGTTTGTAAACGATAACCAAAATGGTTCACTAAACAGAAGATATTATCCAAATTGAATGATATATTTTTATTCAAAATTTCAAAAATAATATCCAAGGTATAACATAGATCATTATATAATCCTATATCTCAAATTACATCAATAAATTTATTAATAAATAATTGTTAACATCGAATTTGATAACATACATTTCAATATACATGCCCAGAATTAAGATTAATTCTTTAGAAATAATCATTTATATTAAGTGTAATGGTTATATATTCCTCAACCAAATAAAACACCTCCAAAAAAACATTAATATAAAACATGGATTTTCAATGTAGTTTTTTAATTATATGTGATTATTACATGTCTGTGAAAATTGACTGCGCATGATTCTGAGGCCTGTTGTGCCCAGATTGAATTTCTGAATGTTAATTGAGGTGCGTTCAGTAAATGTGCAAGCGGGAAATCGTAAATTTTGAACCGGTGCTTAGAATTGAAATTTTAGGGCACCATTGAACTCTCATTGGCAGGATTCTCTTATTGGAGGTTTAACCTCGACCGTAGTTAGTCGAGGAGGAAGGTGGCTTTTTCTTTTTATCATGGATGAATAAATAAAATAAAATAAAGTAATTTTATTTTTAAAAAATACTTTCACCTCACTTTTATGATTTTATGGTGGGAACCACATGGGTGGTCAGGCATTTAATGGAGGATATTAAATTCCAGGTTACACAATGGTTTTGTAACCAACCATCGTGTGATTAATGAGGCTCATTAATTACACCCATTAATGAAACTCTTAATCACATGTTAGAGATTCAAAATATAACGTGGGGTTTTGGAAAGACATTGGAAGAGTCTTGATCATGGGAGGATTCTTGAGGAAGAAAAAATACCCTTACCAAGGAATAATGGAATAAAAGCGATTGAGCGGAGTTGTTGGAGGCTTGTTGCGGGAACGAAAAACACTGACACTTCCTCAAATGTGTATGTTATCCAACGATCTTTAGTTAGGGATATTATTTAGTTTAGTTATAAATGAATTGTAGAATATTATTCATCCCTAATATTATCTACCTAACGCGAAGGGTAGGGTCCAAATGGACAAGGCCCATACCCTTCACTACTATGTTTATCTTTGTGTTCTTTGTGAAATTTTTATTCGGGTTGAATGGAACCCAGAACGGAGTGTTAAGCAACCATGAGGGTATCCCGGGGAGGCTGTTGATACCATCATATGGGAAAACGGGTCACTGGAGCTTAGACCAGGTGCCACGGAAGACCACCGGTGCGGCACTGGCATGGAAGCACTGGCAACTAGTACCGATGGGGGTGATGGTTGCGGCAGGTACATGTCGACCACGAAGGAGGTGGAGGCCTGTCGTTGCATGCTGTCGGTGAATAGTTCCATGAAATATAGCCATGGTGGATAGTGGCAGTTGACACCATCTAGCTGGAGGTGGAGGCAAGTGACACGCCGCTGAAGATGGTTGCTGCTCAAATATAGTGGCAGAGGGATGGGACCCGATCCTTGCGAGTCCCACGGGTCACCTGAGGGCACCACATGGCATCATCGCTCCTCATTCCAAAGGGGGGATCTGTCCCCCACCCCCATGCGAAAAAGGGAATGACCAAGCCATTGGTCCATTCCCTCTGTGGGCTGGGCCACGTGAGCTCAACGGGTGAAGACCTCTGTCAGCCGTGCCGCGTGAGCCCAACGGGCCACGCCCCTTCATTGGTCGGGCCATACTACCCAAGGGGACAGGACAGTCCATGGCTTAGAAGGCCAAACCCACCATTCCCCAGCCAACCCAAGCCGACCCATTTCAGTTCAGGCCTGGCCGGGTCAGTCTGACTCGGCCAGACCAGACCCAGACCCAACCGGACACACTTTCACTAAAAAGGCCAAAACATGTGAACGAAATGTCTGTTTGACGAACCATCTATGGTGATGGAATCCTTGGAATGAGTCTGTCAATTTGATATACTCCAGTTGAATTTTTGAGAATGTTGTATTAAAGCCAGTTTGGATAAAACTCAAATCCAACCAGTCCCTCGGTATAAAAACGCTTATAAGTCACAGACCGAGCATCCTATTGGCATGCCGTCTATCGCGTTGAAACCCTTACGAAAAGGAAGCCCTTTGGGATAAATCTTCATGGAACTTCATGGTGGTTGAGGTATGTCCAATGGCATGAGAATCTGATCCACCCAGAATCAAGCGTGTATAGTATGGGAATATAGCAACAAGATATAATGTGAAAAAGAACATCGATCCTATGTGGGATAACATCTATCAATCCGATATAGGTTAACATCTATAGATCCCATGTGGGTTTGGACTGAGTGATCATCAGTGGGTCTATTCTCACTGATCCTATGTGGGTCAGCATCTACTGATCCTGTGTAGGTCAACAGTAGTTGCTCTCGAAAGAATAAGATGATCCAAGGTTATGTCTAATCATAATTACTTTATAATTAAGTTATACCTGGTGTGAGCTGTGTCTTTACCTGTTTGGTGCTTTTACCATCATTGGGTAACCTTCATGGACATTATCATTGTGTTGTTCTTCTCTCGTGGATCAGTTGTGAAAATGGCTTAAAATATTTGGCTTTCTGTTTCATTATGTTTGAGATTAATATATTATAACAACATAGGTATATGTATGGGCATATAAATATTTAGAGTTTAAGAATACTTCGTGATTGTTATTGAGGGCATTCTTTTTGGGTTTTACTTTTGGAATTCTGGGAGAAATTTGGGGGACTCGAGGTCCCAACTATGTATTGTTATACTCACCCCTTCATGGGCTACACCCCCACTTTGATGTGTCTTCTGCAGACGACGAAAAATGTTGATCGAGGATGTGGGGCCCAAGACTAGAAGGATATCAGAGGTGGACTATATGACATGATGTTCCACATTGACTACTGATCATGAGTTGTAAATACCATTAAGGTAGGATCCTTAGCGGTTGAACACATGATCTCACTCTCTCTCTGTTGTACTTGTACTTTATCAGTTGGGCTTGTATTCCACCCCCTTTACATCCAGTACTCACACTTTTACTATATATTTTTTCTCCATGGTTTTCATCCTACTGTGTGGATAGACTATTATTTTGTAGGTTTAAAGGAAATGAATTCCTTTTTAATGGGATATGGATATCTGGTGCATGTATCTGGCCCCTGGGCTATGGAATGCAGTCGTGGGGTAGTCACGACACGAGCCCTAGGGGACGGGTCATGACGAAGTGGTATCAAAGGAGTTAGTTCTTCCGAAGAACTAGTACTTTGATATTTTCAATATGGTAATATTGTTAAGTGTTATTAGTGTGGTTATTATTTTCGGGAATCCAGTGTTGGTGTAACGGCTGATGTATCCATACACTATGACCCTGAATTCTGATTTACGACTCAGTGCACGAAAGCACTGACATCGTGTATTTTTGAAGAGATTTTCTTATGATCCTTTTGAGTCAGCTCACCAGCTATAACATATTAATTGTGGTGCATCTGGTTTCTTTCAAGATACAACCACATAGACAAGAAGTCAGTGTTTCATTGAGAGTTTGTGATGACAACCAACTGAGTGACTAGGCTTCGGTGCAGGGCCCTCCATCAGTGATAGCACCATCGGCTGGTGTACTAGAAACACCACTAACAATTGGAAATAATTTTCCACCAACCTCACCAGATGATAGTGCACTTTGACTAAGCACGGTTCATGAGTTCCAGCATCAGAGGCCTCTGAGAATCCGAGGCGAGATATATCTGCAAGCGGTTGAGGACTGGCTGGAGATTGTGGATAGAGTGTTTCTCGTAGTTGGGACACTCAATGATCTGATAGTGATCCAAGATGATAGTACCTTCTAGGGAGTAGCTGGGAGATGGTGTAGTCTGACACTCTAGATACATGACGAGGATACCCTCACATGGATGGTCTTTTAGGGCCTTTTCCTGGAAGAGTTTGTACTAGTGACTCTATGCTTAGTGCATATACAAGATCTGCGACACTTATAATAGAGCAGCTTGACCCTGGTCCAGTACTCAGTGAGGTTACTTGATCTCTCTAGATACTCTATTGACATGGTAAACAACCGTTTCTTCAAGGACCATAACTTTGAACAGGGTCTCCGAATGGAGATCATTGTATTGATTATATCGTTCAGTATTTCGAAGTAGGTTGGGGTGTTAAACGGATAACATTTGGTGGAGAGAATCCTAGCTAAGTAGGCACTGATAATAAGAGGCACCACTGGACATCAGGTAGTAGAGTCATCCATAGTAGTTAGTTGATGGATGACATACGAGACCATGTGGTCCAGACCTTCTGGTGGATGACCTCATGAGATAGGGTTGATAGTGTGGGGATCGTGGGTTAGAGGAGGACAGATGATGATCACGTAGTGCTACTCGTGCGGCGGGCAAGGTCACATGGCTTGCGACTACCCCACCTACCATACAGATGATTAGAAGATGGTAGAAGGACTGTTGAAGTTGAGTCATAGATTGGAATGGGGATGTCCGCAGGCAACATGTGGACGGGGCAGAGGAGCTGGTAATGCATCAAGTGGTAGGAAATGATTCGAGGTTCTAACGCCACCACCTCCAGGTGGTACACCCCAAGCACATGGAGTATGTGGACATGGATGAGCTTAGCTCTAGGAAGCTGAGACCTATCACCATCATGCTCAATATATTATTTGAGGTTTGATCTATGACTACTCCACCCTAGCTGCAGTACTTATAGACACAGGTTCCAGACACCTTTTTATTTCCATGACCTCGTTCAGAACTCAGAGATTCTTGTGGTGTCGTTGTGTCGATCTTTATGGATAGAGACTCCTACAAGAGGTGATTTGATAATTAAACACTACTGTTCAATTTGTGATATTACTCTAATAGGTGAGAGATTTGGCTAATATCTTTTAGTTCCAGTGTCGAGGCCTTACAATGTCATCTTAGGTATGGATTGGTTTTCTGCATTCCATGCACATATTGACTGTATTAGGTGAAATATGAAGTGAATCCACAAGGATGAGATCATGTTTTTCTACACTTGTGAGAATGTAACCTTTGCAATATAGGATGAACATACCCAGAGGATGGTGTAGTAGATCACTCATCAATTGGCTAGCCTTACCCTTGGTGTAGTAGATGTTGACTGTCTGAGCTATCCTGTAGTGGTGGACCAGTATGATAATGTCTTAATTGATGATGTTTCAGGACTACATCCTCGTAGAGAGGTGTAATTTTCATCAACCTATACCCTCAGGATGAGACCAATATCTACACTAGCACATCGGATGGATCCCACGAAGCATCAAGAGTTATGGGTACAGTTGGAGGAATTGCAGATGAAGGGGTTCATAAAGCCCATTTTTTCTCCATGGGCAGCACCGATTTTTTTCTGCCAAGAGGAAGATGAGAGTTTTATACTTTTTTGTGGACAATCAGTGCCTGAACCAAGTTATCATGAAAAACAAGTAACCACTTCAGAGGATTGATGATCTTTTCGATTAGCTGAAGGGAGCTCATTTTTTTCGAAGATAGACTTCAGATCAAGATATGATCAACTAAGGGTATGAAATGAGGATGTGTAGAATATGAACCATAGATGTCGGTATGGCCACTATGATTTATTAGTTATGAAATTTGGCATGACCTACACCCTTGTAGTGTTCATGGGACTCATGAACATGATCTTCCATCCATACCTCGATCACTTTGTGGTGGTCTCGATTGACAAAATCATGGTTTACTCAACGACGGAGGGGGAGCATGCATATCATATGCTGATAGTTCAAGATTAACTCTGAGAGAACCATCTTTATGGTAAAATCTCGAAGTGCTCATTCTATGTATCAGAGGCTCACTTCTAGACATGTTATCATTGAGGATGGAGTTGATGTGGACCTGGAAAAGATAGAGGTTGTGATTTCATGGGAGCCACCCAGGAGTGTGACTGAGGTACAGAGTTTTATTTGGTTGATTAGGTTTTACCAGAGATTCATACATGACATGGATCTAAAAGTACTAGTCTTACCCTTGAAGATGTGGTGACACAACTTGATTGGTGAATGATTTGCTGTTTAATTTAATCACAAGAGTCTTAGGTATATCTTATTATAGAAGGACATGAACCTGAGACAACGTCGTTGGCCAGTGTTCCTCTAGGACTCTGACATTGAGATAGTCTACACTCCTTAGAAGGGGAATGTTGTAGCAGATACACTCAGCTGGAGGTCTGGTATACAGTTGCTGAGTGAGGCCATAGAGATTCTATCTGCGTTTCAGATATCCTATGTGGATAGAGATGGAGTATCTTACCTCCAGTTTATGACTGTCACTCCCCCACTTCATCAGCATGTTTGGGAGGCACAACTTGAGGTAATTTACTACGAGGCTCAACATGCTCATATATCCTCAGGATAGGTACCTGGTGGATTTTCTGACGGTGGGGAGCACGTAATCCTCATAAGATGATACGTCGTTGTACCAGTTCCACAACGGGAGGAGGTGTTGAGGGATTTTAATACGTCCCCTCTGGGGGTACATCATGGTTTGGAGAAGATGTACCAGGATCTCTGGCATTATCACTGGTGGCAAGGGATGAAGAAAGCCCTGGAAAAGTTTTTTCGCAATGCCTCACATGTCAGAAGGTCATGGAAGAGAATTAGGTTCTGGTAGGATTAGAGTAGCCACTAGAGGTGCCAGCGTGGAAGTGGAATAGAATTTATATGGATTTTATGATAGGACGACCACGTACATCTAGGTCCCACGATTCAAACTTGGTGATCTTTGACCGACTAACCAAGTCGTCCCACTTCATACCCATCCGACATACTAGATCAGTAGAGATTTTAGGACACCTCTTTATGAAATAGATTATATGACTTCATGGGGTTCCATCAAAGATCGTCTCTGACACTGACGCATGTTTCACATCCCGGTTATGTAAGGGATTGCAGGAGGTGTTTGGGACTCAGCTTGGTGTGAGCACCACCTTTCATCCACAAATGGATAGTCAGACAGAGCTGACCATTTAGACACTAGAGGGCATGATTTGTGCTTTCATCATAGATTTTGGCCGTAGTTGAGTGGATCAATTTCCATTCGTTGAGTTCGCACACAGAAATATTTATCACTCCACCATCGGTATGGAAACATTTCTGGCCTTGTACGATCGACCTTTCAGATCACCTCTATGCTAGACAGACATAGGGGAGTCAGTACTTATGGGTCAAGAGTTGGTACCAACTACCACTGAGAAGATACAGATCATCTAGTAGCGAATGATGACAGCACAGGGCATGCATAAGTCCTATAATAATAGGAGACATATAACTTTGGAGTTCAATGGGGGAGAACACGTCTTCTTACAGGTCTCACCTCAACGAGGTTTATGGAGATTTGGATGGTGTGGAAATCTATCTCCAAGGTTTATCAGACCCATTCAGGTTTCCATCACAGTTGGTGTGGTGGAATATCACCTAGATCATCCTCCACATATGCAATAGGTCCATGACATCTTCCAAATGTCGCAGTTGAGGATGTACACTGATGATCCATCGAACGTTATCAATAGGGGAGAGATGGAGATTGATTATGTGGCAACGTCTATGGACGTTCCAGTGGAGATTGAGGATCAGAAAAATATGGTCCTTTGTGGATGATAAATTCCTCGGGTGCATGTTTGCTGCCAAATGGATAGATCCAATAGAGAAATTGTGAGCAGGAGACTCAGAATCATGCTCAGTACCCCCATATTTTTTATTTATTCTATGTTTTGGTTTTCAGGGATGAAAATACCTAAGTCGGGGAGAAAATAAAGACCTGGATAAGACATGTATTTTTTTAAAATTACATGTGATTATTACGAGTCTGTGAAATTTGATGGCACATGATTATGAGGCCCGGTGTGCCCAGAATGAATTTATGAACTTTTTTTAAGGTACATTCATTATATGTGCAAGTGGGAATTCGTAACTTTTGAACTGGTTCCCGGAATTGAATTTTGAGTGTAGCATTGACCCGCAGCTCCAAGATTCTCTTAAGGAAGGTTTAACCATGACCACAGTGGGTCGAAGAGTAAATTTGTTTTAGTATTATTTTTCATTGATGATTAAATAAAATAAACATTTTTTAATTTATTTTCAAAACATCCTTCCACCTCACTCTGAATTTTTGATGGTGGGGACCACAGGGGTGGTCGGGCATTTAATGAAGAAAATTAAATGGCTGGTTACACAATGGCTGTGTAACAACCCTTCATTTGATTAATGAGGCTCATTAATTACACCAATTAATGAACATCTTAATCATATGTTAGAGAGTTAAACTCTAATGTGGGGTTTTGGGAAATCATTGGAAAAGGCTTGATATGGGAGGATTCTTGAAGAATAACGAATCTCATTACCAAGGAAGACCGAATAATGACGATTGAGAGGCGTCGTTAGAGGAATGTTGCGGGAACGACGAACACCAACTCTTCCTCAAACCCATACGTTTTCCAATAACCATGAGTTCAGGTTTTTTATTTGGTTTATTCTTAAAAGAACTGTGAATCTTATTCTTCCCTCATGTTATCAAGAAAACACGGAGGGCACATTCCAGACAAACAAGGCCCGGAACCTCTGATACTTTTTTGATCATTTCGTTCCACATGGAATTTTTATTTGGGTTAGACAGAACCCTGAACAGTAGTTCAAGCGCTGAAGAGGGCATCCCGGGGAGGCCATTGAATGCTTTGAATGGAAAAAACGGGTCACCAGAGCTCACCCAGTGACCAGAGGAAGACAACCGGCGCGACACCGGCACATCAACACCAGAAATTGGTGTCGGCAGGGGTGATGGCAGCGGCCGGTACCTACCATCCACGACAGAGTTGGTTTTGCACCATTACACTTCGCCGTTGAAGAGGGTCATGACATACAGTCGTGGTGGACAACGGTGGTCGTGACTAGCCTGCCACGGGCAGAGGCGACCGGCGTGCTGCTGAAGATGGTCGTAGATCGAAAGCCACAGTAGAGGGCCGGGACCCACTCCCAGTGTGTCCTGTGGGAATCCTAGTAGTTCCACATGGAGCCACTACACCGCCTTCAGAATGGGGTGAGCCATATCCCCCCTGCGCGAGCTAGGGCAGGCCCCAGCCGGTAGGCCGTGCGATCCTAGCGGGCCCCTCATTATGGAGGTTGGGCCGCATGAGCCCAGCGGGCCGTGCCATCCATGGGCCAGACCATGCCCCTCTGTGGGATGGGTCATGCCATCCAGGTGGGCCGGGCCGGCCCAGGATGGTATGGTCCGGGTCGGACCGGACCCGAACACAACAAGGCCCAGTTTTGCTGAAAGGGCCATAACTTGTGAACTTGAGGCATGTTTAATGAACCTTCTATGGTGCTGGAATCCTTGGAATGGTATGATATTTTATTAGACACCACTTTAATATTGGTGAAAGTTAGAGTATGTCTGGGTTGGATCAAACACGAATCCAATGGGCCCATTGTACTAAAACTCTTTTAAGTCACAAACCGGGCATCTTATTGACGTTCCATCTATCGTGTTGGGATGCTTAAAACATGGATGCCCGTTGAAATACTCAGTCATGGAAAATTGTGGGGGTTGATGTATGACCGATGGCTTGAGTAGTGGATCCTCTTGGAATCACACATTCTTAGAATGAGAATCTATTTTCTTGCTGTAATGGGAATAAAGAACATCGATCCTATGTGGGTCATCATATATCAATATTATGTGGGTCAAGATCTATCGATCATATGTGGGTCAACACTCATCAATTTTGAGTGTTTCAATGCTCACTAATCCTATGTGGGTCAACATCTACTAATCAAGTGTGGGTCAGCATTAGAGGCTCTCAAAGAATAATATGATCCAATGTTAGGTCTAATTATCTGTACTTCTGTACTAATGTTTTACCTGGTGTGAGTTATGCCTTTAACAATGTGGTACTTTTACCTTCACGGTGTTACCTTCACGCTCTTTACCTTTTTGGTATTATTCCCTTGGTGATCAATTATGCTAATGGATTAATAGTTTGAGCCTTATGTTTCCTCATGTATGAGATGAGTATATTTTTTATAACATAGGTATGTGTATGGGCATATACCTATGTAGAGTTGATGACTATTTCACGCTTTTGATTGAGTTATTTCATTGGGGGTTTTCATTGAGGAACTCTAGGATTACTTTGGGGGGTTTTGGGGTCCCTACTGATTATTGTTATATGCACCCACAAATGGGATACACATGCACCTTGATGTGTCTTGTGCAAATGAGAGACAACGTTGATCGAAGTTGAGGGAGCTATGACTGGATGGTGCTCATAGGTGGACAACATGAAGTGATGTTTCATGGTAACTACTGATCATGAGAAATAAATACCCTTCAGGTAGGATCCTTGGTGGATGAACAAATGATCTGTCTCTCTTTTGTAGTTATAAATTCTCAGTTGGGCTTGTGTTCCAGCCCACTTTACTTACAGTTCTCTCACATTTAATATATAGTTTTACTTCATTGTTTGCTTATTGTTGTGTGCTTGGACTGCGTTTTTGAAGGTATAAAGGCAATGTCTTCCCGTTTAAAGCGATATGACTTTCCTGTGCTAGTCTCCAGCACCTGGCCAATTGAAGAAGGGCTTGGGGTAATCAGGACATGGGCCCCGGGGGATGGGTCATGACAATTAATCTCATAAGAAAATAAAATCCAAATCAATTGACCCTAAAACATCCTTCCAAAATCCACTTACCACTATTCAATCAAACTTTTTATCTTTAAAAAATTATATAAAAACATAGATATCACAATGGTTAATGGTATGTGATACACCATCATTTCAATTCTATTGTAGGTTTAAGCCCCGTTGACATGTCATATGTGAGTGTTGTCACCCAACCTATAAGTTGTTCTTTTTATAAAACTATATTTATATTATTTCAATATAATTCTAAAAATATTGATGAAAATCATAAAAATAACATTAATAAAAAACAATATTTTAACCACAAACGTTTTCTATAAAACTATTATTATTTCACAAAATAAAATAATCATAATTGACTATTTTTACCACAATAAAAAAGATAATAAAAAACATAATGGTTTGAAATACCTTTAAACTCATACCCAAAATATTTAAAAAAATTATTCAAATATTTATTTCTAAAACTCGTAGTAAAACTGACATTTATATTTCAATAAATGTATCCCAAAATACTCTTAATCATCTTAGACACCCATAACATACAACCTAAAAAGTTGTATTTATGAAATTTAAACTATGGTCAACCTTGAAATTATAAAATGAAGACATTTTATGTTTATCCCATATCACTATCACATATCATATGACTCAATAGGGTTTATTATGTTATCCTTTATAATACTTCATAAATTAACCCAAGCATGAAACCCATGAGTGTCAAACTAGGCGCATAGTAAGGGCTCACTCACCATGAATCCGAATGATAGTTGATATATAATAAACCATATGTTTTTTTCTATTAACCCTATATGTTTATGGTCCAAAACCATATCCTCTTTTAGTATCTATATATCAATTTTTTTTGAGGAAAACCACATAACCACTTCTTTACCAATAAATTAGGAGTTTATTCTATTATAAGAGTTGTCTCCCTAGTTTTCAATTACGTTCTCTATTCCAAATAAAAATAATAATTAAACCATCATCATATATAAACTATTACTACCCAGGTATTTTACACATATTTTTACATGATTTTTAACATAAAGTTCAAATAATTACAATCTTGTGACCCATCAACTTGTGAAGATATGGAAAATAAAACATCAAAAAATACTAAAACATAATATATTTATTTATATTCTATATTTTGATATTATAAATTCCATGGAGATCCTGAAAATTAATATTACAACTAATTTAGTAAATAAAAGAAAGGGGTGGTATATATTTCCTAGTAAGGTAGCAAATAATATAATGTAGCATAACATGACATTAGAAAAGACAAGGTTTATAAATAAACAAATGGAAGAATAAAATAAAATACATTGTATCATAATATCATGTAAACATAGTAAATTAGATATAATAGATAATATAAAATAAGTATAAGTCAATAATATACATGGAGAAAACATCACATGGTTGACAGAGTCTCATACATGATTAGATTTACTCCTTAATCCCGTACATAATGTATCAAGAGTCAAAACCATTTCCCAATAAATTGATGAACAAGTTGGAAACACACTCCATGACATTTTCATGATTATTTGTCCCAAAAAATGAAATTAATGATAAGGAATAATCACAATAATACCCTTGGAATGAAATGTGATGTATAATCTGGTCTCATATCATAATCATAGAATATTTCCTGAAGAAGAAATTTTAGAGATGAACATAAGTCATTTATTAACCCATAAACTGAAGGTATAATAATAATATAATATGTATATTAGAGAAATATGTATATAATTTATATTAATTAAAAAACATTCATGGTTATAGTTATTGATGAAATGGTGTTTAAAAGATAACATTGAAAATGTCTTGAGGAAAATACCCATATCACTTTAAAATCAGTTCATAAAATCAAAAAATATTGAAAATTTTATAGAAACAACTTTACAGGAAAATATCCACGAAATCATATTATATATGATCAAATAATTGAGTGTTCATGATGTTAGTACTTTCCGTTCATTATTTATAATTTTAATGAAAACATTCTTTTCACATTTTCACAAAAAATGGAAAGCGCAACTTCATCCAAAAATAACAGAAAAAATACATTCAAATAATTTTAAAAAAAGTAAAAAATGGTTATAAATTTGTTTTATAAGTAATTTTATAATAGTAAAAACATTATATAAAACATTTTATGTAAAATATTAAAAATAATAGAAAAATTACAGATCTAAAATAACATACAAGATCCCTATTACAGAAAAACATTATTGGTGTTTCTTTATTCAGTAAGGGTGGAAATGGAAACTAAACATATAAATAAAATTTATGGAAAGACTATAATATAATATATTTGGTTCATTAAAATAGTTTTATATTCTACCCACTAATGGAACCATGGGCGTAATAAATATGAAAAAGAAAGGATACAATATCATAAAGGAATTACAGCCTTGGTAAAGTTTAAACAAAAAGTCATGTGATGAAATATTATGTTATAGATCTATATATACCATGAATTAAATGAAAATAAATTTCAATATTTATTCATGAGTCATTATGTACATCATACATGGAAATTATGGAGCATGATATGAAACATGTCATCCAAAAAAGAGATAGAGTAAATGAAATTATTTTATTTATTTACGTCATTTTTAAAAAATATCAGGTTAAATTCCATTAATATTATTTAATACCAATTTATATTAAAATTACTTAATTAGTTATGTTTATGTTTAGATGTTGATAATATTTAGCTCAGAAGTCAAAAATGACTTTTTTTTAGTTGACTACAATTAAAGAGGATGTCACTCCGTCATCTCAAGAATAATAATCAATACAGTTTTATCATTTTTATAAATAAAATATAAATTTAACTAAAACCTTGAATGATGTTTATGAACAATGAACTATGATTCAATAATAATGATTCTAGGTCATACATACGCATGAGTGACATTTCTATTTTTCAACGATCATGAGGGAAATAAGGAAAGAATTAATTTATCATTATAGAACTATAATTATTCCATAAATAAGATATTATTTCATTATGTAAACATAAATATACCATCCATGTGATGTGATGATGATTGAAAATCACATCTCTTACTAATGGTGGTAGTCCACATGTAGGCATGAATGACATTTTCACTTTTCAGTAAATGAATAGAAAAAATTATTGATGATATTATAAATTTTAACAATACTAAATTTATAATGAATATCATATGTACACATTAATAAAATAACAATACCCATCCATTATAGTAAGATATTGAAAACATATTTCATATTTTGATGAGACGGTAGTCCATCGTATACAATAATGATAGATTCCTTAAAAATTAGACGGATGCTGGAGATGGATGTAATTTATTACATTAATATGATTATTTCATAGTGTTTTGAAGTTATACGTGTTATCATTTCAACATATTTTAATAGTATATAATGGTGTTAGAATAAGAAATAAATTTAAAAATATATGTTGATTACTATAACATTTCTTCGGACAACCTCTCATGTTTTACACCAAAATCATTCCTAGATTGATTTTCTAATAAAAATAAGTCTAGGATGTAGGTGCGGAATTTACGTAAGGAATTTGGGTTGGCATTTTTTAAAGTAATATGTTTTTTATTTCTCAGTAGTGGATGATGTTTGGTTCCCTTTTATAAGGGCCGGGAGGAGCACTCCTTGAATTTTATAAAACATTAAATTAATATAAATTATTATTCATGGAAAAAAAGTTACAAAAAAGTATAATTAGATAATAATGTGTTTATGTTTCAAAATAACATCATCATATAAATTTTTTTTATTTTGGTACATTTTTAACCTTTGTATCTTTATTTTAACGATCATTAACCATTTTTTAACAATTGTATTGATAATTATGTTTTTACTATTTATAGGAAAATATAGTTACTATAAGATTAAAATTGGTTAATAATTTTAAATTTTATGATATTTTAAAAAATATATGAGACACTTTGAAAATGGGATGTTTTTTGTGAATTTTAAATCATTTAGTAATATATTATTTATTATAAAATTATATTACTATCAATATAGACCATAATCCTTGAATTTAACATTAAATACCTCAAGACAATGTGGGAATTATGGTATATAATTTTAACATAACTCTATTATTTCATATCCATATTTAAACATCATGGGTCACAATTAATCAATCAAAAATTTTATATTTTTTGTTTTTAAGATAACATATTATTTTCTATTAATTGAAAAAATACTATGTAGGTATTGTTTAAGAAATTAAGGTAATTTTTTAATCACATGAAACTAAAAATAATTTAAAAATATTAAAAAAGGAATTTATCTTTGAGTAAAACATTTATAACATAAAATATTCTAATTTTTTCCCTATTTAAAAAAATTAGAGAAAAAAATACAAAGAAGGTGATATGTTTGACATTTCATTACATAAAATAATATAGTATCAAAATTAAGTTATTTTCAAACCATGTTTTCACATATACAAAACATGCACGCAAATGAACAAACTCCATTAGTATAATATGATATTTTAAAGAATTAGTTTCATGTTTTATTACTTATTAATTTATTTTTAACTATCAATTTGGAATTTACCCTTACCTTGATGACAATTAATTAAAATTCTAACTGTTCATAATGAAAAAATAAAAGAGACATATTTATCAAATTTTTAACTCCTAATTAAAAATATATAATCAATTTTGAATGACTCAATTTATATATATAGTAGAAAATAATTTATTATTAAAATGAAAAATGTTATGGATGATAATTTTTTTATAGAAATGCCTTTTTGAGTATAAAAACATTTTTATTCCAAATTCATCCATAAATGTAGAGACCAAATTTTTTTCCTTGTATGATATATCTATATATATATATTCGGATTTAATCACAGATATGTTGTGCGAATTTAAGGCCCAGTGTTCCAGGATATAATTCTATAAAAATATTTAATATTTTTTAAATTATGTATTCATAGTTTCTTATGTAAAATGGGATAATAAGTAAACTAAAGATCGTATATAAAAACAAGGAACATGGTTGAGTTAAGAAAATTATTTTTAAACTAGGGACAACCTAAATGATGATTTGGAGATAAAATGCGAGATTCTCCAAGAATGGATCCTATTTAGGTGATCCTCACAAGTGGTAGTGAGATGCAGGATCACCATATTCTTTTAGATTGGAACCCACAGATAGGGACATGGGATGGGTCCTCCATAGTTCCAAGTGAAACCCTATATATAGGAAAGTAATGTGTCCTCTATTGACCATTATAGTGAAAACCTATTGAATTGTTAGGGAATGGTTCCTCTAACATTACAATGTGGAACCCTATAACGTGTATAGGTCGTGGGCCCTCTACCTACATGTTGGAGTGGAACCATGCTTCTCGGACATGGAATGGGTCATCCAAATTTTAGAGTGGAACCATCATGTTGGGTTTGGAATGATTCATATATATTCCATTATAGTTAAAGCCTAATTCTAGGTTGGGAATGGGTCATGTATCGACTTTTAGTGTTTAACCCTCCTACATGGTAGATCCAGGGTCCTTTACTGACTATTAAAGTTGAACCACCAACTAGGTATGGCATGGGTCCTCTATCAACTATAAGATTGGAACCCTCCTGCTACGAAGGGAATGTGTATTATGTCAAATATTAGAGTGGAATCCCCATATGCTGTATGAAATAGGCCATCTATTGTTTATTATAGTGGAACCCTCTTATTGTTAGGTAATGTGTCCTCTTTTAACTATTTGAGTGGAACCATCCAGTTAGGATAGGGTATGTGTCCTCTATGTATCCACTATGTGGAACCCTCCATTTGTTCCAGTAATGGGACATTTATCTAAAGATTATGTCCCTTCGAATTCATTACATAGTGACAAGGTGAAACTTTTCTTGTATGGTTTCTACAATGATGACGTGCAATATGTTGGCCATAATTGGTGTACTTCTCGAAATAATGGAGTCTCTTTCATCGTAGGGAAGTGAGATGGAGTTCCAATTTCTATATGAATTGTGTTTATATTTACTATGAATATGTGTGTGTGTGTGTGCCCAGGACATTGGATTCCATTACTCTCTTTACATGGGTTTTGAAGATTTGTTGTATAGTCTGCCGTCTTTATGTTTTTATCTTCTTATGGTTTGATGAGGAAACTCTCATACTAGGGGAAGATAATTTAGAATCGAATGAATGATGTAGATGCTCACTATACAAGATGGGGGGTGAATTTTACACTTTAAAAATTTCCTTAGACAAGGAGGAATCTAATTTTAACAAAGTTAAACTAAACAAATTCACAACACCTCTAATCACCAATTAGAGAATTGGAACCAAAGTTTACAATATGAGATTCTACCTTATTGCGTATAGAATCTACTCTAATCAGAGTACAAGTGTAAGGAAATATAAGAATGTTATACTTTCCTTACAATACAAAATGTGCAGCGGAAAAACAAGTAGTAAAACTACAAGCAACAAGATCGAAGTCTTTTATCCCAAATAGAAGGGTATCCAACAACCATGGATAAAGGTCCCTTGATTTATACATTCAATCAAGTCTGTCTTACCTACGCCAGGGTAAGCAATCGATACGAAGATCGGAATCTCTACCTTGATATCCCTGCAAGCCCTCAACTTCAAGGTAGTTGTAACCTCTGTCTTCCTCAGCAAGGAAGTTCTCGAACTACAAGGAAATCGGCACCTCTGTCTTCCTATTCCCCAGAAGCCCAAAAATGTAATCACCAATATTCGGAGTCGCACGAAGCAATCTGAACGAGCAGTTCAGTACGTACAAGGCATGGAAATATTCTCTCTCTAGAAATAACCTTAATAGCGTGTGGTCTCTAGATCGATCAACTTGTTGTTGAGCTCTTTCAAATGAGCTCCTATTTATAAAAAAATTTCCAATGATCGGCTCCCTCCTCCAACAGTCATATTTTCCATGAAATTCAGCGGGACCTATACATGTGTAACCCAACCAGCGGTTAATTAGAAACAGAATGTATGTCATCATTTAAAAATAAATCATGTATAATTGAATGCACGACATTGTTTTGAAATGGAGAATATGTAAGAAAAATCCTTACAAAATTTCAGAGTGTAAGAAATTTAAAAGTTCAGAGTCTAACCAAAATGAAATTTGGAGTCTATGTTAAGAAATGTTTAGATTTTGTTTTATAGGAATTATGAGTCAGGTTTCCCCAGAGTTCAGAATGTAAACTTGCAGAAGATTGAAGTTGAACTTCGTAGGAGTTCGGAGTCGAAATCATGAAAGTTCGTATTCGAACTCATGAATGTTCGGAGTCGAACTTCATAAGAGTTCGAAGTCGAACTCATGAATGTTCAGAGTCGAACATTATAAGTGTTCGGAGTCGAACTCATGAAAGTTCGGAGTCAAACTTCATCATAGTTCGGATTCGAACTCATCAATGTTCGGAGTTGAACTTCCTAGGAATTTAGAGTCAAACTCATGAATGATCGGAGTCGAACTTCATAAGATTTTAGAGTCAAACTCATGAATGTTTAGAGTCGAACTTCATAAGAGTTCGGATTCAAACTCATGAAAGTTTGGAGTCAATCTTCATAATAGTTCGGAGTCGAACTTCATAAGAGTTCAGAGTCAAACTCATGAAAGTTTGAAGTCCAGAATTCTGATTGGAACTTCATTACAGTTCACATCCAGAATTCGGATCCTAAAAACAGAATCCTCCAAATCTTGACATTATATGACTTCTGGGATTTTGGGTATGAATCTGGTTTTTGTACTTAAGAAAAATATTGCTTTGTATAAGAAAATCTAGGATAGGGTAAATTTCCTTAAAGAAGTAAATTTTCCGTATGGGGGTAAAATTTATATTTCCTTATGTATATGGTAATTTTTATTTTCAAAACAATAAGGAATGGAAAAGTCATAAGGAAAACCTTATTGACTCAACAATATCCCCCTTTTTGTAAAGCACAAACATCCTTACGAAAAAGAATATAAGGACTTTGAAAAAATTTCATTAGACTTTGAAATTAAAACATATCTGCCTTTGTTCATGGATGAAAGTGAATACAACTAACTCCCCCTTAGGAATTAAAACTATATGGATTATAATCTGAATTTCTGAAGTGGAGTTTTCATTATTATAGGAATAAAAAACTTCATAGTGTGAAACTCCCCCTTACTTTAAGGATATTTTACTTAGAATTTTTTTCTTTCTCCTCCTTAGGAGTAGCTCTTTTTCATTATCCCCCTTTGTGATTTTCAAAAATAATTGAAGGGAACGGAAAATAAAATATGGTACCCGAAACATTAGTATACGACAAGCTACAACCAACCAAATAACATTTCATTAGAGTTGAGAGAATTTTACAAAGAAAGACAACTACAAAAAAAGATCAGAGTGGGTTTATTTTTCTTCCTTTTTCTTTGGAATCATCTTCTTTAACAATGTTTTAAGCTTCTTTAGGTCTCTTTGGTCTTCCTTGACTTGCCTCTCTGAGGATTTTGTCTTTTCTTCTTGAGCTTTCAAAGCCTCCTACTGAGCCTCGATAGCTTCTTTCTGCAGCTTTTACAATTCATCGTGATGTACGAGTCTTTTATAAAGCTCTATCCAATGATTTATATTACTTATAAGATTTTGAGCTAGAGAATTAGAATTGTCACTTAGTTCCTTCACTTGTTGACTCCGAGAACTCTACTCATCAATCATCTCAGCTTGAAGATTTTTATTCTTTTTTATCCGCGGTGTCAAAGTCATTTTGAACTTCACTCTGAAAATTTTGAAACTGCACTAAGTCTTCATAAAATATTTTAGAACACATTGTTACCTTACTACAGGACTTTCAATTCACATCATAATCGATAAGAAAACTTTTTTGTTCAGCTTCGATCTTCACATACTTATCCATGACCATGGATAAGGAATCTGATTTCTGATTCATACTGTGTTGTAGCATCTGACATCTAGAATCTATAGTTGAAAAAATAAGAATGGTGTCCACCAACTTCTTCATAGATTCAACCACAAAATCTTTCCCATGAGATGATGATTCTGAATCAGATAAATCTCTTTGAGATTTCTCTTCTTCAATTTTCACCAGTGTTCTCTTAGAGGAACCACCAACCTCCTTTTTCCTAAAGACTTATTTTGTTGGAGTATCCATGAGAGCTTTCTTCCCCTTATCAGACTTCAGAATTGGTTCCTCATTAGGAAATACTTCCTCGGATTCAGAAACATGAATAATCTAGTCTTCATCTGGTTTCTATTTTTCTTGTCCTTCCTCAAGAAAATTCATCTAATAGGATTCTCCGTCATCATATAAAACATTTTCTTCTTCTTGCTGTTGCTTATCATAATTCTTACTACCTTACTCGCCTTCCTTTCCTGGAGTAACTATCTTTGCGGATTCTTCCTTATCTTTATAAACCTCTACTTTCTTGATCACGGAATATAAATCTTCACTTCCCTCTTATTATTATTCTTCTTCTAATTCAATATCTTCCTATAATTCATCCTCAGCTTGTTTTTCAGCATCTTCAACTACTTCCTTACCCTTTAATTTTTCTGGAGTCACATAATTCTTAGCTAGAGTTTCTGGTATAGACGGTTCTGTAAAGAAAGATTTCGGAAACCGAATCAACTCAGAAGCTAACTCTGTAGATCTCAGCAATGATTGCACCACCTCAACTTCAAACACTTTCTTTTTCATTTTCTTCTCTTTCGCCTGCTTCTCTAACTCTTCCGCAACACTTTCTTTTAAGGCCTTAACCTCAGCATGGTCAAATCCAAATTGTGTATCCCCTTATTTACTCTTCTGCTTATCTTCCCTCCACTTCGAAGAAACTTCATCAAGATAAGTTTTTTGTTTCTTCGGCTTGGGAGGAGCAGACTGAGTTTCCTTAGATTTAAGATTTTCTTCATCAGTAGCCACTTCCTTAAGCTTTCTCTTCTTCCTTTTCTTTTTGGATGGTTCCATAATGTGTGTAACTTTCTAAAGAGCCTCAACTTATTCCACAGAAAGATAGTATAATTCTCTAGATTCATTAGAAAAACCCATCTGCATCCTCTTCAAAGTGTCATCACTTACTAGCATAAGATTACAATTCCGGACATTTGATTTTCATGCAATCTTGATAGAATCTAAGAACCGAACTATCATCTTAGATAGTAAGGCAGGGAACATTATTATCTGAGCTCTCAAATTCCCTTCTTTGATGTTCTTGGTCGTAATCAAGACATGTCTCATCAAATTAGTCATTCTTTGATTTACTAAGAAATCTAAGACATAGATATCACTTTTCTTCAAATTATCCTTGTCACCTCATCTTTGAACCAGAAAGCCTCCCACCCAAAGCTGAAGAATTCTATTGTTCGGAGTGAGACAAGAAATATTAATGGTTAAATCATCCTTAAGTCTAAGATACATCAGTGCCTTCTCCTTGTTGAAACTTCCTTGCACATCCGGAAGTTTATGTGAGTAGAACTCAGCTTCTATTTCGTAGGATAAACCAACCAATCTCGCGGCCTTGGTGTAAGATAGCTTATATGTCTTCCCATAAGACTTGAATGAAAACCACTCTCTGCCATCTTCCATCTGGAGGAAACAGACTCATAGAATTCGATCAACAAATCAGTATAAACTAGATCCTGTTTATCTAACTTTGCTACGCATGAACGCTACTTTCATTATACGCATGAACGCTACTTTCATTTCTATTTCGTATTTTACAGAATGGAATCATAATTATATAAAGTTATATTATAATTCCAGTATAATATCATATATAATATCATATTTCCATCCTTTATACGTCCCACATATGGTATTTAATGAATCAAATCACTTTGAGGGGGCGGTAGTCCGCACTTCCTTAAATGAAGATATCACGTTTACCCATAATGGAATCCATAAAGGTATGACCAAAATGGAAAATACAGAATCTTAAGGAAAACATATACATATTATATATCATATATAAATATAGTTTCATCTTAATGGCCACCTTTTAATGTGTTAAAATTTTTTTGAACAATCATCGTTTCGGGAGGCATAAATTCACCATCCACGGAAACAGTATGTCCTTCAATCATTATATATAGGTTTGTATAAGTGTAGCTCGAATCCTTTTTATAAAAACATCCTAGTATATTGAATATACTATAGTTGTCACAAAAGAAATGAATAAAAAGTGTTTAGGGGGTTGGAGAAGCAAAATAAAACAAAAGAACACAAGTGAAGACATTACCTCAAAATCGGGTAACTCTCTAAGATTTGAGCTCAAAGGCTTCCTTGGGAAGACTTCTGCCCAACGTGAGGCTTCAAGGAGTAATAGAGGGAAGTGGAGATACAAAATTGGCAGGGTTTGGCCGAGCCAATGGCTTTGGGAGTGTGGGTAAGGAGGTAGATGTGGGGGCCTTTTATAAGAGGAGAGGAGGGGCACTCTTGGAAAGTAAAAAAAAGTCGCTTTATTTTACAATTGTATTCGGATTTAAGAGGTCCCACATTGATATAATTCGATGATAAGGTGATAAGGGTTCGAAATACACTCATCCAATAGGTTTTTGACAAGTGTAGGTCTTAGATATTACATTATCTTTCCGTTTTATTTCAATCGTTAAATAATGAGCTCATCGCTGCATCATCATGATGTCATAAATAATTTAATATATTTAATGTCTAAAAATTATAAAAAAAATACTATGATGTAGGAAATCTTTTTATATTTCTAATTAACATTTATAGTAAAAAATATGACTTGTATAACCCCATGTAAAAATTGTTTTAGTAACATAACTCATGTTTGTGTGATTTTTACTTTAACATTAAATAAAAAGTTATTTATGTCATTTCCCAACCAAAGTGGCTCCATGGGGTACCCAAGTTGACCCATGGCATGTCTTGGTCAGCCATGAAATATCCAATGAGGGTAGGACATGTGTCAAGCTCATCTCATATTATTAAAACATTATTTTTACATTAAACTACACTAATTACCACTAATTGCGATTAAGAACTTAATAAGTTACTATTCACCAAAAAATTATTTTAATCCCATTGAACCACATTTTACTTATTAATGACAACCATGTATGTCGGATTTTTGAAATTCAAAATACAATGATGAAAATTTTTCATTTAAACGGAAAAATCAGTTTTTATAATTACCACTTAGTGGTTTCATTATTCAAAAAAAATTGAAGTTTTTCAGAAAATTACCAAAAATTCACCCTAAGCTAAATTTGATATTCCGAATTCAAAAATGAAGTCTATTTTACATAATTCAAAACATATAAGTCCCATTAATTAATTTAATAATTAATTCTTGCTGTCATGCCAAATAGCGTGTTTTTATGAAATAATAAGTATCAAAAAATTGACACCCGTTTAAGTCCAATTTTAAAGTGAAATTGATTCCAATGACCACCATTGGATTAATTGGTAAAAATATATTCTAATTCCACTTCAAAACAAATTCAAAAGATAATCTAATCATATAAATAAATTAGATTATAAAGCAGTTTTGATGTAAAATGCAGTATTTTTCATTATTCATTAAAAAATGAACATTGTCAGAAAAATACCAAACATTTATCCAATGTAAAATTCAATGTCCCAATCATAATGAATATGTTTATTTTGACAGATATATATTATAAAATTGTCAAAATATTTATTTAAAATGGGTTTTCCATCAAAAGGCAGTAAAACAATCTTTTAAGAATATTAGTGTATTCCATGTTTAAGATTGGATTTATTTTCATTTTAAGCCTCTACAACAATATCTTAAACATTAATAGACATAGATAAAAATATCTATTATTCATTACTTACGTGGGATGTTACATCCTTCCCCCTTTTGAGAATTGCGTCCCCAAAATTTATTTACTTATCAAAAAAATGGGGGTACATATCCCTCATTGCATTTTCAGATTTCCATGTTTCCTCTTCCATCATATGGTTTTTCCACAAAACCTTTACCTGATTAATCACCTTATTTCGTAACACATGCTCCATGTGATCAAGAATCTGGATGGGTTGTTCCTCATAATATAAGTTCTCTTCCAACTGAACTACCTCTGGACTCAAAAATGAGATGGATCTGGCATATACTTCCTCAACATCGAAACATGAAAAACATTGTGTACCTGAGATAAACTCGGAGGTAATGCCACCTGGTATGCAACTAATCCAACTCTCTCCAAAATCTCATATGGTCCAATGAACCTTGGACTCAGCTTTCCTTTCTTACCAAATCGCATCACACTTTTCCATGGTGATACTTTGAGAAAAACATGATCACCTACCTCAAAAGTTAGATCCTTCCTCCTGTTGTCTTCATAACTCTTCTTCCTACTCTGGGCTGTTCTCGTGTGTTTCTGAATCAGCTGAACTTTTTTTGCCATCTCTTCTACCAATTCGGGTCCCATCAACTTCATTTCATCCACTTCATCCCAGAAAGCTGGAGTTTGACACTGCTTCCCATATAATGCCTCAAATGGTGCCATCTGTATACTAGAATGAAAACTGTTATTATATGAAAATTCAACCAAAGAAAGATGTTGCTCCCAACTTCCCTGATTATCCATCGAACAAGATTGTAGCATATCATCCAAGGTCTGAATTGTTCGTTCCGACTGCCCATCTGATTGAGGATGAAATGCTATACTAAAATTTAATTCAGTATCCAACAACTTCTGAAGGACTTTCCAAAAGTTAGAAGTGAATATGGGATCACGGTCAGATACAATGGAGAGAGAACTCCATGTAACCTGAATATCTCTTTAATATACAAACGAGAAAGTTGATCTAGGGAAAAAGTATCCCGTATAGCAAGGCATTTGCAGATTTAGTCAAGCGATCAACAATAACCCAGAATGCATTATTACCTCGAGATGTCTTCGGTAATCCCACAACAAAGTCCATCGATATATTCTCCCATTTCCACTCTGGCACTGGTAAAGGCTGAAGCATCCCTTTCGGTAACTGCTGCTCTGCTTTAACCTATTGACATGTCAAACACTTCACAGTAAAATCAGCAATACCTCTTTTCATTCCATCCCACCAGTAATACTCCCGTAGATCTCTATACATCTTAGTACTGCCAGGATGAACTAAAAACGGAGAACTATGAGCTTCACATATCAACTCTTTTTTCAACTGTGAACAACAAGGCACACACAATCTCTTCCCAAATCTCAAAGCGTAATCATTATCAAGGTTGAATTCAGGAAACTTACCTTTCTGACCATCTCTACCTTTTTCTGCAACTCACTGTCTTGCTTCTGTACTTTCTTGATTCTATCTGATAGAGATGATCTCACTGATACCTGAAACAAAACAAAAGAACTTCCTGCACCAACAACTTCTATGCCAAAGTTCATCAAATCCTTAACCAAAGGATCACGTTCCAAGCGCAACATTGCTAATGAAGCATTACTTTTTCGACTCAAAGCATCAACCACTTTATTTTCTTTTCCCGGATGGTAGTGAATTGTATAATCATAATCCTTGATTAATTTCAGCCATCTCCTCTGTCTCATGTTTAACACTTTCTGAGTGAATATATACTTTAAACTTTTGTGATCAGTATATATTTCACACTTTACTCGATACAAATTATGCCTCCAAATTTTTAAAGAAAAAACAACAGCAGCTAATTCCAAATCACGTGTAGGGTAATTTACCTCATGATTTTTCAACTGTCGTGAAGCATAAGCAATTACCTGATCATTCTGCATTAGGACGCAACCATGTCCATTCCATGAAGCATCACTGTATATAACAAACTCACCATTCCTGGAAGGTAGTGCCAAAACTGGAGCATTCACCAATATTCTTTTCAACTCCTGAAAATAATCATCACATTCTTTTGTCCAGATAAACTTAACACCCTTCCGAGTTAGCTTAGTCATTGGACTAGATAACTGTGAAAAATTTCTAACAAACCTTCGGTAATAGCCTGACAAACCAAGGAATCTACGAATCTCAGTTACATTTGTGGGTCTTGGCCATTCTTCAACAACATTTGTTTTTTCAGGATCAACGGTTATCCCATCTTTAGAAATAATGTGACCAAGGAAAGAAATTTGTTGCAACCAAAACTCACACTTTCTGAATTTCCCATTCAATTTCTTTTCTTCTATGGTTTGAAAAATAACCCTTAAATGTATTTCATGCTCCTCTTTACTTTTAGAAAAAATAAAAATATCATCAATGAAAACCACAACAAACTTATCAAAGAACTCATGGAAAATTCTATTCATTAAGTCCATGAATACAACAGGTGCATTGGTTAGCCCAAAAGGCATTACTAAAAATTCATAATGGCCATATCTTGTACGAAACGCGGTCTTTGGAACATCTGATTCCATTACCTTCAGCCGATGGTACCCCAATCTCAAGTCAATCATTGAATAATACTGAGCTCCCTGGAGCAGATCAAACAAATCATCGATATGAGGCAAAGGATACTTGTTCTTAACAGTAATATTATTTAAGTCCCTATAATCAATGCAAAGTCTCATTGAACCATCTTTATTTTTAACAAATAAAATAGGAGCACCCCATAGTGATGTGCTAGGTCGAATGAAACCTTTCTCTAATAAATCTTGTAATTGCTCCTTAAACTCTAAAAGTTCAATTTGAGCCATTCGACAAGGGGGTTTTGAAATTGGCTTAGCATCAGGAACTAAGTCAACAGTAAACTCAACTTCCCGATCTGGTATTATTCCAGGAAACTCATCAGGAAAAACATCAGGATACTCATTTACCACTAGCACATCATTAATCTGACTTGTTCCTTTTTTTTCAACGATGTGTGCAAGGTAACATTCATTTCCATCTTTTACAAGTTTCTTGGCCTCTTGATAAGTTATCAATAGTAAGGGTTCATTCATGCACACAAACTGAAAGTCTTTTTGAAAAGAAACTTCAATAGCTCTATAGTCAATCTTAGCATGGTAAATAGAGAGCCAATCCATACCCAGGATAACATCAAATTCTACAAGAGGTAGAACAATAAGGTTTGCAAGTAGGTTCTTTCCACAGATAAGGATATGAAGATTCTTATAAATTCTTTTTGCCTCAACATTCCCCCCAGGTGTTTTTACCAAAAGTTCAGGAGTCATTTCTTGAGATGGTATTCCCATTTTACTAGAAAAGTATTTAGAGATGAAAGAATGTGTAGACCCCAAATCAAACAACACACTGGCATAATCTGAAAAAAAAAAAATTACCTAATACAACTTCATTGGATGGCCCGACATCTGCTGAAGTAGTTGAAAAGGATTTCACCACCCCTTTCAGCTTGTAGTCTAACTGCTTCCCATCACTCAAGCTCTTTGTCGGACACTCGTTTTCATAGTGACCCATCTCATTACACTTATAACACTTCACTAACTATAAATCAAATTTGGTCTTACCTTCTCCTTGATCCTTTTTAGTGCAATCACGAGCCTTATGTCCCATCTTACCACATCAGTAGCACTTTCCAGAATTCAGAAGACATTCCCCAGCATGCCTTTTGCCACATTTTTCACAAACTAGAAACTTAGTTTTCTTACCATCAGAATTTTTTGAAGAATTATTACCTCTCTCCTGCCACCTCGGTCTCTTCTTCTGTTGGTTGTTATAGAACACTTGATCATCGGAAAACTACATTTCTACCTTCTCAGCACATCGAACAAGCTTTTCATAACTTTTAAACTCACGAGAAGCTAATGCCCTTCAATATTATTTCTTTAATCCTGAGTAAAAACGATTGATTTTACTATTAAGGTCTCGGATAATATTTGGAGCATACCTTTCCAATCGATTGAACCTTTCTTCATTGGTAGCCACTGAGTATTACTCTTGCCTAAATCCCAAGAATTTCTTTTCCATCCTATGTCGAACAGCCTTAGGAAAATACTTATCAAGAAACATACCTTTGAATTCATCACAGTCAAGAGAAACAATCTCATCAGCGTCCCTGATATTTTTCACCATAGACCACCACTGATCTGCCTCACCCTCCAAATGGTAAATATAAAGACTAACCTTTTGATTGTCTGAACACCCCGTGACATCGAAAATCTTCTCCAGTGCTTTAATCCACCCTTCAGCAAACACAGGGTCAGATGATCCTCTGAATGATGGGGGATGTTGCCTCATTAAATGGTCCACCACTGACATGTTCCTCTACGGTTGATCTAGCTAATCTCGTGCATTGATACCACCACCATTTATCGCTTGAGTCAACTGCGCCATTACTATAACAAACTATTCAGTTCCAATTCCGACCATCTCAGGATGCTGATTCGGAAGGTCATTTCCTTGTGTATGCCTTCCTAGTACTGCTTCCTTGTTTCCTCTGTGGAAAACCATTCTGAACAAACATGTCTTAGATAAAGCAACATGGTAATCTTCAAATGATATATGATTTCAAAAAAAATATTTTCGGATAATAATTTAATAGAGTTCTAACTCCTAAAGTTATCTAAACTGACCTCTGATACCAACTATAAGGCCCCAGCCTTAAACCTTACTTAATCTTGAGTTATTAAAAGATTACAGATTGAGGATCTTTTCCGGTTTAGAGTTTTAGAAAATTAGATCATAAAACATGCATTACATTCCACATATAAACAATGTGGTTACATAAAGATAGTATTCTTCTTTACCATTAATAGAAACATATTTAAAATAAAACATGGATTCTTTCTTGACACTTCCTTGACACTATCATCAAATCATGTACCATTCCCTTGACCTGTGAAAAAAATTTCAAAAAAACATGGGATGAGCATAAAAAGCTCAGTAAGGGATATAAAAATATGGAAAAGAAACAAGGGTACATATATACATAATAATGAGATCATACTTTACCCATAAACAAAATCATTTTAACATACCTCATCAAATCATGAATAAATCATAGAAATCATAATACATAAAGGTAACATGACGCATTCATAACATCCTTAAGCAGGGATTAACCCTCTTGGTTACGTTTGGAATAAACATCACAGTATATTCCCTAAATCTCTTCGGAGAATCCTTAACGTTTCACTCCTTCGCGTTAACCAATGCATTGGAGAGCTATATCGGGCTCACCCGCCCTTAGTTTATCACGGAACCACCCATCTTCATAATAATTCCCAAGAACCTCAACATAATCGTATCACATAAAACATGCATAAAGGAAACATAACATTTTCACCTTTCAATAACAAGATATAAATACAACACATTGATATAAAAACATTATGGAAACCAATTTCAATACCAAAATAAAAGAAAATTAAAACATGGTATTTATTTTTCTTTTTAAAAAAGTATGGCTTGTAGAGGTAGCTGAAAATCAAATATTGGTCACGGCGGCGGAGAAGTCTTTGTCGCCGCATACGTACGACAAATACATTCCCTTTTGTCGTTTAGTAAACGCTTCGTATAAAAAATATTCCTTTTGAATAAACATAAAAGTAAATGGGGGTTTATACACCATATAAAAGAAGGTTGTGTATAAAACAAAATATGCCTCAATGAAAGGAGATTGAGACGAAGTCCCATACCTCGGGTCCGACTTGACTCGATCTTTCATTAATGCCTGAATAATAAACTTGACATAATTTATACTTGCTTAAGAACCTTTTTCACCTTCATTATTCCTTTTATATCACTTATTACCATGTCATGAACACTATGTAATTATTTAAGTTAATAAAGGTCATTTTAACGATCATTGGTACTTGAGTCAAAAATAAACCCTTTATAATTACATGTTGTTCATGTATCCATTATATCCATAATTATAATCATTATGTATATATCATATATATCCAGTATATACATGCATTTATAATATTACATAATCATTTAGATGTAAGAAATGAAATGCACTGTTCATGGAGACGGTAAGCCGTACGTACGCATGAACGCTACTTTCATTTCTATTTCGTATTTTATAGAATGGAATCATAATTATATAAAGGTATATTATAATTCCAGTATAATATCATATATAATATCATATATCCATCCTTTATACATCCCACATATGGTATTTAACGAATCAAATCACTTTGAGGGGGCGGTAGTCCGCACTTCCTTAAATGAAGATATCGTGTTTACCCATAATGGAAACCATAAAGGTATGACCAAAATGGAAAATACAGAAGCTTAAGGAAAACATAAACATATTATATATTATATATAAATATAGTGTCATCTTAATGGCCACCTTTGAAGGTGTTAAAATAATTTTGAACAATCATCGTTTCGGGAGGCATAAATTCACTATCCACGGAAACAGTATGTCCTTTAACCATTAGATGTAGGTGTGTGTAAGTGTAGCTCTAATCCTTCTTATAACAACATCCTAGTATATTGAAGATACTGGAGTTTTTACAAAAGAAATGAATAAAAAGTGTTTAGGGGGTTGGAGAAGCAAAATAAAACAAAAGAACACAAGTGAACACATTACCTCAAAATCGGGTAACTCTCTTTGATTTGAGCTCAATGGCTTCCATGGGAAGACTTCTGCCCAATGTGAGGCTTCAAGGAGTAATATAGGGAAGTGGAGAGACAAAATGGGCAGGGTTTGGCCGAGCCAATGGCTTTGGGAGTGTGGGTAAGGAGGTAGAGGTGGGGGCCTTTTATAAGAGGAGAGGAGGGGCACTCTTGGAAAGTAAAGAAAAGTCACTTTATTTTAAAATGGTATTAGGATTTAAGAGGTCCCACATTGATATAATTCTATTATAAGGTGATAGGGGTTCTAAATCCACTCATCCAATAGGTTTTCGACATGTGTAGGTCTTAGATATTACATTATCTTTCAATTTTATTTAAATCGTTAAATAATGAGGTCATCGTTGCATCATCATGATGTGATAAATAATTTAATTTATTTAGTGTCTAAAAATTATAATAAAACTACTATGATGTAGGAAATCTTTTTATCTTTCTAATGAATATTTATATTAAAAAATATGACTTGTATTACCCCATGTAAAAATTGTTTTAGTAACATAACTCATCTTTGTGTCATTTTTTCTTTAACATTAAATAAAAAGTTATTTATGTCATTTCCCAACCAATGTGGCTCCATGGGGTCCCCAAGTTGACCCATGGCTTGTCTTGGTCGGCCATGACATATTCAATGAGGGTAAGACATGTTTCAAGCTCATCTCATACTATTAAAACATTATTTTTACCTTAAACTACACTAATTACCACTAATCGCGATTAAGAACTTAATAAGTTACTATTCACCAAAAAATTATTTTAATCCCATTGAAGCACATTTTACTTCTTAATGACAACCATGTGTGTCGGATTTTTGAAATTCAAAACACAATGATGGAAAAATTTCACTTAAACGGAAAAATCAATTTTTATAAGTACCACTTAGTGGTTTCACTATTAATCAAAAATTGAAGTTTTTCAGAAAATTACCAAAAATTCACCCTAAGCTATATTTGATATTACAAATTCAAAAATTAAGTCTATTTTACCAAATTAAAAACATATAAGTCACATTAATTAATTTAATAATTAATTCCCACTGTGATGACAAATAGCCTGTTTTTATGAAACAATAAGTATCAAAAGATTGACACCGGTTTAAGTCCAATTTAAAAGTGAAATTGATTCCAATGAACACCATTGGATTAAATTGTAAAAATATATTCTAATTCCACTTCAAAACAAATTCAAAAGATAATCTAATCATATAAATAAATTAGATTAAAAAGCAGTTTTGATGTAAAATGCAGTATTTTTCACTATTCATTAAAAAATGAACATTGTCAGAAAAATACCAAAAATTTATCCAATTTAAAATTCAACGTCCCAATCATAATTAATATGTTTTTTTTGACAAATATAGATTATAAAATTGTCAAAATATTGATTTAAAAAGGGTTTTCCATCAAAAGGCAGTAAAACAATCTTTTAAGAATATTAGTGTATTCCATGCTTATGATTGGATTTATTTTCATTTTAAGACTCTAAAACACTATCTTAATCATTAATAGACATAGATTAAAGTATATATTATTCATAACTTTCTTGGGATGTTACAATGAATGTTCTATTACATAAAAATTGTTACAAAAGTTCCAGTATGAAAACATCGTTACACTAAGTTTGAAAACCAGATTACGAAAATTTTAGTTACACTAAGTTTGAAAAAAAGATTACGAAAATTTTAGTTACACTAAGTTTGAAAAATAGTTTATGAAAATTTTAGTTACACTAACAATCAAATGTACTCCCCCTATGAAAAGGAGTTTATTATTGTCAGGATAATTGTTCAACATGAAGTTAATGAATAATAATTACCTTACAGTAATCATTCCTAACTTTTGTTTAATGTATTCAAATCTATTGGAGGGTAATGATTTTTTGAAAATATCAGCAAGTTGATCTTGCATTCCGATAAACTGAAGAATGATATCTCATTTTAGTGTGTGATCCCTAATAAATTGATGCCTAATATCTATGTGTTTTTCATGAGAGTGATGTGCAAGGTTGTTACTTAGGGAAATGGCACTTGTGTTATCACACAAAATTTGAGTCTTAGTAAAACTCCGGCCATAATCTGTGAGTGTGTGTTGCATCCATAGGACTTGAGCACAACAACTTCCAGCTACAACATATTCAGCTTTAATAGTGGAAAGTGCTACAGAATATTACTTCTTGTAGGACCAAGAAACTAATGAATCTCCTAAGAAATGTCAAGTTCTGGATGTACTATTTTTATCCATTCTACATCCACAAATGTCAGCATCCGAAATGCTTTTTAGAATAAAATAATTTCCGGATGTATAAAATAATCCTATATCCATGGTTCTCATTAGGTAGCGAAAAATTATTTTTACCGCCTTTAAGTGAGATTCCTTAGGATTGGATTGATATCTTGCACATAAGCATACTGAAAACATTATGTTTGGTTGACTAGCTATTAAGTAAAGTAGACTTCCTATCATACCTCTAAATGTTGTTTGAAGTAGTTGTTTCCCAGCTTCCTCAAGATCTAAGGAGTTTCAGGTACCAATGGGAGTACTTATACTCTTAGTGTTGTCATAACCATACTTTTTGAGAATATCATAAATATACATATGTTGAGATATATAGGTTCCTTCTGGTCTTTGTGAAATTTGAAAACCAAGGAAAAAGGTTATCTCACCCATCATACACATTTCAAACTCAAATTTCATTATACGTGCTAATGAATCAGTTAAAGATTGCTGAGTTGAACCAAATATGATATCATCAAAATAAATTTGAACAATCAAATTTTTTTATTATCTTTCTTTATAAAAAGGGTTGGATCTGCATTTCCCTTAACATAGTTATTTTGAAGCAAAAATCTTGTGAGTCTATCATACCAGGCTCGTGGGGCTTGTTTAAGACCATATAAAGCTTTGGTAGGTCTACAAACATGACCAGGATGTTTTGTATTTTCAAAGATATAAGGTTGTTCAACAAAAACTTCCTCTTGAACATAACCGTTAAGAAATGAACATTTCACATCCATTTGAAAATGTGTAAAATTGAAGAATGCTGTAAAGGCAAGTAGAATACGAATAGATTCAAATCTAGATACTAGAGCATAGGTTTCATTATAGTATATTCCCTCTTGCTGATTAGAGCCTTTATCAACTAGTCTAACTTTATTTCAAACAATCACTCCATTTCATCACCCTTGTTTTTGAAGACCCATTTTACTCCAATAACAGAAGTTTCCTTAGGTCTTTATACAATGGTCCAAACTTTATTCCTCTCAAATTCATTTAGTTCATCATGCATGGATTTGATTCAATCATCATCACCTAAAGCTTCATCAGGGATTTTTATTTCTAATTGGGGAAAAATTCTAGATGTTCTACTTAATTTCTTAGAGAACTTCTAGCCCTTACATGTTTATTTACATCACCAATGATACTATCACAGGGATGATTCTTAATAAACTCCTGATTTGGGTTTTTTAAAACCTGTTCATCAACATAGGGTAGAAAATATTTTGGGGTAAATGTTTCAGAAGTATTTTCTTGAACATTTTACTTATCATAAGGATCTTCTATCAAAGGTTGACAATTAGTTTTTGAAAACACATCTGAGGATGTATATTGGGATAGTTTAAAATCAAAAGGATCACACTCATAAAATTTTACATGCACTTTTTCTTCAACAGTACAAGAATTTTTATTGAAAACTCTATATGCCTTATAAGTTGTGGAGTAGCCTAAGAAAATTCCTTCATCAAAATTTCGTGTGAATTTATGTAAATTATCTTTAGTATTCAGAATTAATACTTCGCAACCAAAACCTTGAAGTAGGAAAGTCTTTGTTTTCTACCATTCCATAACTCATAAGGAGTTTTATTAAGAAAAGTTCTAATCAAAACTCAATTTATAGTATAACAAGAAGTACTTACAAATTCATCCCAGAAGTGCATAGCTATAGAATATTCACTCAACATGTTTCTAGTTATCTCTTGAAGAATTCTATTTCTTCTTTCAACCAAACCATTTTTTTGAGGAGCTCTAGGTGCTGAAATTTTTTGAGTAATACCCTTTCTACTACAAAAAGATTCAAAATCATAATTTTGAAATTTTTCACCATGATCACGATGAATAGTTTTTAGTGGAAGATTTTTCTCAATTTTAACTTGTTCTCTAAAACATTTTAAATAAGAAAAAGCTTCAGACTTATTTGCTAGAAAATAGACCCATGTAAATCTGGTGTAATCATCATCTAGAACAAACACATAATATTTTCCTCCAATACTTCTAGTTTGAGTTGGACCAAAAAGGTCCATGTGCACTAACTATAATGCATCAGTCGTTGATACTTCACCGATTGATTTAAAACTAGATTTATCTTACTTTCCATATTGACAAGGATCACAAACTTTAAAGAATCAAATATATGCTCCGGTAGATCCATAACTTGTTTTTCATAGAATGTTTACATAAGTTTCTAAGGTTACAGTGACCTAGTCTTATTTTCCATAACCAAGAATGATCTTCCATTGCAGTTAGACAAGGTAGGTCTTGGATCCTGATATCTTATAAGTTCAAAGTGTAAACATTATCTTGACTATTGGATGAGAGAACAAATTCTTCCTTGGAATTGTGAACTATGCATTTATCATTCCTAAAATTCACAAGGTACCCTTCATCACATAACTGACTTATGCTAATGAGGTTGTGCATAAGACCCTTAACAAATAAAACATTTGAAATTAATGTTTTACCAAGAAGAACAATATTACCTATACCAACAATTTCTCCCTGGGCATTATCTCCGAATGTTACCTTTCATCCTTTCGTTTTGATAATCTTTTCAAAATAGATTTTTTACATGTCATGTGCCGGGAAAATCCACAATCCATGTACCATGTATTGTTGTTGGTACTTCCTTTTTCTTCCTGAAAACAAGAAAAAAATTAGTCTTTCGAAATCCAAACTTGTTTGGATCCGAGATTTCCAGATAACAAAATTTTAAGCACCCACACTTTCTTAGAAAAATAGGCTTTATGAAAACCTAGAGATTGGTTTTTATTTAAAGAACAATTCTTTTCCTAGTGACCACCACGTTGACACTTGGTACAAAATGGGGAACTTTGTGGAACAAAGTAGTTGTTACTAAAAGTTGGGTTTTCATGGGTATAACCAAATCCGAATTTGTTTATTAAAGGTCGTATTTCTGAATACATTTTCTCAAAATTTTATTTACCATGGGTAATGTTTGATAAACACTTTTTTAAGGAAAAAATTTCAGACTTGAGTTTTATAACCATGTTTTTATCTTCAAAATCATTAGAATTAGAACTAAATCTAGGCTCGAAAACACTTTTATTAGAAATTACATGTTTTAACTCTTTAAAAATTTTATTCTTCCCATAATTTACTTCCTCATGATTTTTTAATAAATTTATAGATTCATCATTTTTCATACCAAGATCTGTAGAAAGATATGACAATTTTTTTTGTAATAATAGTATTTCAAGAGTTTTCCTTATCATGTTTTTTATTGAGTTTAGAATTTTCAATCTCAAGAAGTTCTGCAAACCTAGAAACTTCTTCATAGGTAGGTGAAGTATTTTCGTCATCAGAAGAGGATTCTTCATCTGAAGAGTTATAATAATTACTATGATTAGAATTTAATGATACATTGGTCAATGATTCATCATTTCATACCTTAGCCGTAAGGGAATGATTGTTAAAGGGTAATCTGGATATAAGACCAAGATTCTTCTGTCTTGAAGATTCATAATAAGAAGATTCATCTGAAGAGTCACCACCACTGGAACTCTAGTTGTCATTTTCTTTTAGAACATTCTTAGCATTGGTTTTGTAATACTTCTCACTGTTCCCTTTAGAATTCCTTTCTTTTCTTTCTTCCTTTTTGAGAAAAGGGGAATTGGTCTAATATGTCCAGCTCTCTTGCATTCATAACAAGTAACTTCTCCATCTTTCTTATCTTTCCTTTCCTTTTCCTTATACTTGGATTGGAAATTTCTCTAGCCCGCTATATTGTTCATCCTTCGAGAAAGATTTGCTAACTCATTTTCTGAGACTTCACATTCACTAGATTCTGATTGAATAACCACCTTCGTAGACTTGGATCTGTTTACTCTCTCAGGAGTCTTAGCTTTCATATGATTTGATGTTGTTGTAAAAGAAACAGTACAATTTCCATTCTTCTTTTTGATGTTTTCAGCATCTCTCTTCATTCTTGTTTCATGTTGGATAAGAGTTCTAAATAGTTCATCAAGAGAAATTTGAGTGACCTTCCTGTTCTCATCAATTTCTATTCTCTTTGATTCCCACTCATTAGGCATAATATAAATTATCTTATCCAAAAGGGCTTCATCATCTAACCCTTTTCCCCCATAGACAGTAGGCTGTTGACTGTAGTCATTAATCTCTATTGAACTTTACAGAGTGGTTCTCCATACGGAAAATTGAATCCATGGTATTCAACTCTAATAATAGCTCTCCTAGTTTCAATCACTTCAGAAGTGTCAAAGTGTGTAACCTATAACTTCTTCCAGATACAATTAGCTGCTTCACAAGAAGATATTTGGATACATATATTTCTAGTCATTGAACATAGTAAATTATTGCTTACCATATAATTGAGTTGATACTCATTCTTTTCCTCGTTAGTGAAAGTTCTAACATCCTTATCAAGAATTTTATAATCACTATAAATCATAACAAAATTATCCACTCCAGTAATGATAACAAAAGTCTTCATTCGATCTCTCCAGTACTCATAGTCATTACCATCAATGATTTATGGTCTTATAGGATTTAGATTTTCAATAGAATCAACGTTGATTCCTGCCATTCTTAAAACATTGGAAACCAAACTAGTTATTAGAAAAAGATCATAACCACAATGTTTGTAATGAAAATTCAGAATGATAAAGTTCAGAATGAAAATATGGAATTAATAAAAAATTTCTAAGCAAGAATGATGAAAAATGTAAAATTGAGCAAGAAAAACTTATATGTTAGTATAAGTATTTCAGAGACTTGCTCTAATACTAGTTGTAAGATCGAAATAATGATGTATATAATCAATATACAAGAGGGGTGTGAATTGTAAACTTTAAAAATTTACTTAGATAAGGAACAATCTATGTTAACCAAAGATAAACTAAGCAAATTCACAACACCTCTAATCACCAATTGGAGAATTGGAACCAAATTTTACAATATGAGATTCTACCTTAAAGCGAATAGAATCTAAACTAATCAGAGTATAAGTGTATGGATATATAATAAGGTTATACTTTCCTTATAATAAAAAATGTTCAGCGGAGAATAAGTAGTAAAACTACAAGTAAAAATATATAGTTCTTTTATCCCAAAGAGAAGGGTATCCAACAACCTTGGATAAAGGTCCCTTGATTTATACTTTTAAGAAAGTCCGTCTTACCTACGCCAGGGTAAGCCCTCGATACAATGATCAGAATCTTTTTCTTGCTATCCCCACAAGCCCTCAACATCAAGGTATTTGGAACCTTTGTCTTCCTCAGCATGGAAGCCCTCGAACTTCAAGGAAGTCAGCACCTCTATCGTCCTATCCCCAGATGCCCTCGGATGTAATCACCAACATTCGGAGTCGCATGAAGCAATCTGAACGAGCAGCTCAGTACACACAAGGCATGGAAAGATTATCTATCTAGAAATAACCTTAACATGATGTGGTCTCTAGATCGATGAACTTGTTGTTGAGCTCTTTCAAATGAGCTCCTATTTATAGGCAAATTTACATTGGTCGGCTCCCTCCTCCAATGGTCATATTTTCCATGAAATTCGGAAGTACCTGTACACGTGTAACTCAACCGACAATTAATTAGAAATAGAATGGATGACATCGTTTAATAATAAATCATGTATAACTGAATGCACGACATCATTTTGAAATAGGGCATATGTAAGGAAAATCCATACAAAATTTCGGAGTGTAAGAAAATTAAATGTTCAGAGTCTAACTAAAATTAAATTTGGAGTCGATGTTAATAAATGGTTGGATTCTTTTTTATAGGAATTCAGAGTTTGGTTTCACTAGAGTTCAGAATCTAAACTTGCAGAAGTTCAAAGTTGAACTTCATAGGAGTTCGGAGTCGATCTCATGAATGTTGAGATTCGAACTTACGAATGTTCAGAGTCGAACTTCATTAGTGTTCAGATTCAAAATCATGAAAGTTCAGAGTCAAACATTATAAGATTTCGGAGTCGAACTCATGAAAGTTTGGAGTCAAACTTCATAAGGGTTCAGATTCGAACTCATGAAAGTCTGGAGTTCAACCTCATTAGAGTTCGGAGTTGAACTCATGAAATTTTAGAGTCAAACTTCATCAGAGTTCGGAGTCGAACTCATGAATGTTCGGAGTCAAACTTCATCAGAGTTCGGAGTCGAAATCATGAAAGTACAGAGTCTAACTTCATAAGAGTTTAGAGTCAAACTCATGAAAGTTCAGAGTCGAACTTCATAAGAGTTCGGAGTCGAACTCATGAAAGTTCGGAGTCCAGAATTCGGATTGGAACTTCATTACAGTTCACATCCAGAATTCGGATCCTAAGGTATTTTGGGTATGAATCCGGTTTTTGTACTTACGAAAAATAATGCTATGTATATTAAAATCTAGGATAGGGTAAATTTCCTTAAAGAAGTAAATTTTCCTTATAGAGGTAAAATATATATTTGCTTATGTATAAGGTGTTTGTGATTTTCAAAACAAGACGGAATGGAAAGGTCATAAGGAAAACCTTATTGACTCAACAGATAAGACTCAACATACAGTCCACCTACACATCATATTGAGCCCCTTGTGTTTGGATGAGGTTATATTTCTATTTCATTGGGTTTATCTACATCCTTTTTACTGTATAATATCAATATATTACTATTTTACCTCTTTATTCTCCCCCTTCAGTTTTCAAGGCAGTCTATTGGGTATTTATATAATCATCCCTTTAATGGATTTTCCTGCACATGTCACATCTTATACAGATGATGGACATATAAACAATGACTAAAGAGGATAATTATAGAATTTAGTATTTTGGACCACATACATTGGTTTTAGTTTGGGGACCAGTAGATAGGTTCTCTCTGATTTTTAGTTTCCATTTTTTTTGGTTTTTACGTCTTTCTGGTTGGACATATATTTTTCCTCGTTACATTTAGTTTGCAGTGTAGTACTCTTGTATATCCTAGAGTTTTTTCATGATTAGTTTATATTCTTACATTGTATCTTTTTTTAGTATTCATCTTAACTTATTACTTGAAATATTCATGTGTTTGTGTGTGTAAATTTGGTAATGGAATCCCCATGTAGATATTTCTTTTGGAACAAGTCACCATCCCATGGCTTATGGTGGCGGGATTGGGGTAGTTGCGGCTTGACCTCAGTTGGGTTTGTTTGTGAAAGTAATATTCAATATATAGATTATAATTGGATTATTTTTAATCAGAAATAACAATTTAAATTTATAACTAAACAAAAATTATGTTTTTCTTCGTATACAATTTAAATTAATATACACCTTTGAATAAAAACTATAATTTATTACTATTCATTGAGACATTAATATTTTCATAAAAAATAAAAATTTCTCGTTAAACTAATTTCGATATTATGAGTTCAAAAATAATACCCTTTTAATAATATAATTTTCCTAAAATAGCAATAAATTTTCCCTAATATTTTAATAAAATTCAAATAAAAACCAATTTAAATGATTTTTTAAATAATATCATCTCATTAATAAAAATTGAGTGGTTATTTCAAAATAATTTTTTTATTACATTTATATTGAGTAGAGACATAGATTATATATTTCATAAATTATTTAATCATGTTTATATTAACCTAATTAATAATAACGTTATAATGGTGTTATTAAAATAACTATATTTCATGGTTCATTTATGCTTAGTATTGTGTGTCGTATAACATATAGAACAAAATTTAATTTTTAATGTATAATGGTTTTACACCATACCACATAAGACTCCATATCATCAATTGATGTTTCTAAATAGCATTTTCCAACCGTTCACTTTAGTGAGACCACTATTGAGACAAAGGGAAATGATAGGACAGTCCACAATGAAAAAAAGTAGGCATTCATCCACTGATCCCACCAACACCATCCAATAAATTAGGGAACCACAATGTATTAAAAAATATGGGTTCATATATGATGGATAAAAAAGGAATAGAAGATGTTGGAGAATCCAAACAAACAATACAATAAAATCATGGTGCTTTTATTGATGGATGAAAAAACATAAAGGAAAGAACAAAAAAATTGTATCCTACATTAGAAACCCAATCCACCACACACACCTCCATATTGGTCATGATCAACCTAAAAATGTAGTAGGGGATAATCAAGAGTGTATAATGATAAGGAATCTTACCACTCCTGATTGTGAGCAACTAGGTCATTAAGAATGAACCAAAAAAGATTCTTTTATGAATATTATATAGGTTTCTCTAGTGTAAAAAAATATATCTATGAATGTTATATTCCTTTTTTACAATAAATTCAGTATTACACATTTTATAATACAAAATAATTTTTTATTAATTAGTTTTTTATTGTAAAAATAATAAATAATTTTGAAAATATTTAAATTTATGTAGAATATTCTAGTAATCCATATTTTGTTTTGGAATTCATAGAACTAGGTCATTATAAAAGGGAAAACTAAAATAAAATTATATAATAAAGATCATGATTATTAGTCCTCATGGAAAAGTTTTGAAAAGATAAATAAAATTAAATTAACATAGAGATAAAAAAATTCAATTAGAGAATATTTTATTTTCTAGATGAAAGTTTGAGATATTTAGTGGAACATGACTTCAAGGCTACCATATTACTTGAGTTATTGATAAATAATCTTCTTAATGAGTTATATAAAGTGGAAAAATGAATCGTGTGATAAAAAAATTAGATATTATAAACGTAATATTTATCTTAAATAAAAAATAACTTTAGATATTTGTATTGATATATTCAATTAAAAATCATTCAAAAATTCTATTTTACAGAGCATTTTTTGAATAGTTGGGAAGAAAATATAAATAATGATGAATATCTATTCATTGGAATAATGTTTTTAAGTGACCAAATGTTTTTTATATAATGTAGTCTTTCTAATAAAATTTTAATTATAATGGTCCCAAAACCATTCAAATCATTAAATAAATAAATAAATTAATAAAATATGTCTTTGAAATAATTTTCCGTAGTGGATCAGTAGTATATATTTCAAGAGAATATTTGTAATGGGATTCCAATTTCAAAGAGCAACTAAAATAAAATATGTACTAGAAAACATTATCTATAAAATACCTAAATAGTATTTCTGTTATATATTTAAATACTACCGGAATTGTGTTTTGGAAAAATTAAATGTTATTATTCATTAAAAAATTGGTCACAACCCTTTGGAAGTGAAACAAATCACCAAATGTTCCACATTTATACTCATGTAACCATGAACTAGTAAATCCTCTACGATGGGCCCAAAATTTTCGAAATCCATAGTCAAAGTAAATAATTAAAGATATAAGAAGTAGATAATACACTAATAAACAATAAAAAAATTAATATTCATAGGCCAATGTGAAAACCTCACTATAAAACAATACAAACAACACAAGTTGTCTTTAATGACCATCTGAGCACCTAATAAGGACATTGTACCATACCCATCCAATCTAATTATCCATGTTTACATTAGAGGAATGTGGATGATGTATCCTCCTTAGGACTTGAAATATCTAATAACCACATAAAAATATTCAAACTGATTCAAATCAAACATAGAATCTATAACTAAAATGAACATATCCACTCATATATGTTGATTAACATTGACAAGCTCCCTAAGGAAATAAAGGTAGATGAAGAACACTAATGTTCAGTGGAAAATGGAAACATCAATGATGGAAATCCATAGAAATAAATATACTCATCTGGGTTCCAACAATAAATATTTATGAATAAACCATGAATCAAATAAAAAAAATGAAGCACAAAATGCAAAAAAAGGAAAGGAAATCGGTACATTAAAATAAATATTAGATCATATAATTTCATAGTTTCACCCAATCAAGATTTACTATTTGACAACTATAGATATTTGAAATTTTATCTGCTACTCAAATGAAATCATAGTAAGAATATACAAAAACCATTCCTTCACTAAATAATCATCTTCATCTAAAAAGGGATACCAAATGAACAACCATCAATTAAAGAGAATGATGGAATGATGTAGTGAACAAACAAAAAGTCTGTGGATGGAAGAAATAATAAAATTATATTTATAACAAAACTAATATAAAATATCTAAAATAACATCCAGAAACCTTGATTCATACATCTTTTTTATGACATTGATGGATATTTGAAAATATTTTACTAATTTTTTTTATTTAAATAGATTTAAATTAAATTCATGATTTATTCAATAAAATAGCTGTTATACCATCAAATATTATTTATTATCACAAGGAGATATTTTTAATTGAATATGAAATGAGTATTTAGGGATTTGAGTACGAAATTATATAATATTATTAATTACAACTAACTCAAATTTCTAAATCTTAATTTTGAGAGTGAATTCATGAAAATTTATATAACGATATACGTTAACTACATAAGAAAATTTAAATAGGTCAAACTTTTGATAATATAAGTACTAGTGCGGATGATCTAAATAATTGATAGAATACTATACATGACTTAATTTGACTAAGGGATAACAAGAAAATGTGCTCATGTTATTAGAACTCTAAATATATTATAAAGAATATCAGTTATTTATTAAAAGACATTCTGATGATGATTGGACATATATTTCCATCATATACACTCCATTAATGTAAAAAAGGAATAATTCATTTAATATGTGAGGATATATTCATTACGGGTGAAATATGATATATTCAAATAAAAATTTGTAATTTTACTTTATACATGAGTGAATTTATGTATTTATTTGATCATACGATACATAGAATGATTATATTCACCCACCATGTGTGGAAAACCATGTTAAGAAATGTGTGTTTATTGGATTTGTTTTCTTTCATTGCATGAAGGTGGGGGTGTGAACATAAAAGGTTTGGTGGATAAAATTAGTCTAACTAGTAAAAGATTGTTTATTTTAAGAAATGTTCAAAATTTATAAACCCTAGTTCTACCTCATTTATATTTGTTGTATATAAAATTTCATAGGTAGCCATATTATTTGCAAAATTATATCTTTTTTTCTTCTATAGGATCTATAATGGTAAATTTTGTGTTTTTATTGATTTTTATTTTTATTTTTTAGTTGATTTCATTTCATAGATATGGATAATACAAAGTATATGGACAATAAGATGATTCCTACATTCCATTCATTGAAATAATTTTTTTTTTGAAAAGAATTAAATGATTCTATATTTTTTACAATTAAGTTTTAATATTCTTATCATAATTACTATGTGATATACCCATCTTAAAATTTGTATTCAGAACTGCTATGGATAGTTATATAACTAGAAAGAAGAAAAATTAAAGGAATTAAATAATTGATTCTTTATTAGAGAAATAATAAATAGATTTTATGGGTAGGAATACTATTAAAAAAAATTGGATATTAGATTTGTTAAAAAATTGTTATCGATACAAATATTAAAATATCTATAAATAAATTTGAAGAAAAATGAATACAAAATATTTAATATAGAAACCTACATTTCACAGAAATAAATGAAGATATTATTAATAAATGTATAATTAGTGAGAAGCCAATGTATCAAATATTCGCAATGAAATACCAAAAAAAATGATTCATGGTCGGTTTGATTAAACTATACTCGGACACATGAATATGTATTGAGTTAAATCATACAATCATGATTTTAATAACATCATTAATAAATAAAATATAATGATGGATAATTTATTTATTAATAAAAATAGAGAATAAAATAGTATAGTGTTTAGATCAATTTATAATTTGAAGAATAAAAATAAAGTGGATGACCATGAAAGGATTATATATTTAGTTTCAAAAAAAAATTTGAAGGAAAATAGGACAAATAAAATAAATTACTATTAAGATTATTTAATTTTATTGTTTTAGAATAATTGGTTATTTACTATGAGGATAATATAATTTTTAGGAATAAGTTATATGGATATGAATACATAATAATGATGATGAAGTTTTACTTGAGCATTATTTCAAAAGGGGTAAGAAATCCTTCACAAAGGAAAAAATTTCATTATATAATAGATTAACTAATATGATAATGGAATAATAATGTAATTCTGAAAGATATCTTGATTTATATAAATATATGGATAAAGAGAATGATTAAAAACACAAACATTCTATTGATAATGTTGTTAAAAATTAAATTTAATTAAGTATTAAAGAAGAAAATTAAGTGAGTTATATGGAAAAAATATTGAATTATAATTGAGAGGTCTATATTTAACCAACATTCATGACTAGTAGGGAACACATGATTATAATAAATGGATTTGGGAAAAAATGTGGTAAATCGTAATTTCGAGATATAAATGTTCAATAATATGAATAAATAATGATTTTAATAATTCATGTGCCTATGTGTGAGAAAATAAATAATGAACAACATATTAAAAGTTCCAAAATGTAGAAAGATAGTTTGGATGTATAATTAATAACTATTAATGAAAATATTTCCTATAGGTATTTGAATGAATATATTTTACATATTCATAGAAGTATAAATTAATCATTATAATATATTTCGAAGAGAAAATATATCTAATAAATAAGAAGTGTGTCTTAAATCTTACTGACCATACTCTATGGGAATGTATATTATACTATTATCTTTCACTCTAAAAATGAAGAAATAGAAAATTTCAATTGAAAAAATGTAATAATGTTTTAAAAGTATTTATATTAATTTATAATATTATTTTAAGAGATATAATTTTTTTTTGAAAAATAGTGAAGCATCCACATTTTTTATAAAGCTTATTTTATATCATAATATGAACAAACAGGGACCTCCAAATTAGAAGTAATCCAAGAGGGAAACCCTAATCCATCCACCATTGGAGATGGTTGTGGAAACTAGTGTTTATAGACATAACTCTCACATGATAGGCCTTATCTTATTATTCCTAAAACAAGCACAAATCATCATTCACCAACATAAATAGGAATTGCTAAACAATTGATAATTTAAATGAATTTATAACCTCTTGTTCTGTAAAATATTATGAAAAAACTGTAAAAATAATCATAGAGGGCTAAATAAAGTCATAGAAAATTGAAAAAGAGTACCTACATCTATAAATGGTATGGAAATTCTAACAAAAAATCTAGGATAAATCTACGAAAATTATAGCCTAACTGAGCTCCACCTTCTATGAATCCACCCTAAACCATGTCAAATGAACTGCTATCTAGATACGATATGTCATGGGTGGGTAGAACACATAAAAGTGTGAGTAGAAACACACCTATTAGAATACCCATAAATCACTAAACAGAAATAATCCGAGGGATTTGACTCAAAATAACAATTTTATTTGATAAAAATGAAAACCAAGATATGGTCAAGAATTCACCAAGTCTCAATAAGAGGCTACATCCTCACTACAAGCCTTAGATTTTTCTTGAGGATCAAAGGTTACCTTTATCCAAGGGAACACACTCTTCATATCATTCTCTATTAATGACACATATTTGAGAGATTATATTCATCAATCCCATAAATTAATAAGCACAAACAATAACTCACCAAATTATGATTCACTATGCACAATCTCACAAGAATCAGTGTGGATATATAGTAACCCAAATTTCCTTAGACAAAAATTCCATCAAATTAAATACATACAACATAAAATTTATAATTAAAATTATTGAAAGTTTCAGTATATTGGGAAAATTTGGATCAAACCACATTTCTACCTAATAAAACATAAATTTTATTAATATCCCACATCATTATCCCCTGAAAATATCTCATGTTATCAATAGTACTTGTATTAATTTTAGGAAATATACTTATGAAAATGGATACATAAAATCATAGTATGTGGATAAATAATAGACATGAATCAATAATATTTTGGAAAGCATAATTAACATCATAATGTTATAATAAAAGGAACATCGTTAACATAATAATAGAAATATCTAATAAATTCCAGGAATGTGGAATATTTATAAAGAAAAATCTTGTAATTCTTGTCGAATACCACATATAGGTCTGAAAAAAGATAACATCATGTCCACACATAACTTATGTGAAAAAGTGTAACATCATTATTGTGAACAAATCCATCTCAATGTTCATTTTTGATACATATTATATCGCAAGGCACATAACATTACCCAATATATTTAAATAAAATGTAATTCATGGACCTCAAATCACATCTTAATATTCATATAATCATGCATACCACATAGAACATACAATAATATTTTTCATGAAACTACCAATGGATGGGAATGGGTTTAAAACATATTTCATTAAGAAAAATTTCATGAATTATATTGGGGTTAACAAATTAATAATGGAAAAAATTGGCCAAAGAATTATGGTTCTTTAGAGAAGAAGAAATAATTGAAGAAGTGTGAAATATGTGTTTTTGGGAAGAATTGTTTTTAGAAAAAATATATTTTTTTGAGAAAAAATCTAGGTGGAAATATTTATATATGCAATAAGAAAAGGTAAAAAATTTAAATGTAATTTATGGAACATTATAGGAATATCATAGTGATGATTTTTTGAAATAGGTCTAACCAAAATGAAAGGATTTGTGTTCAAGAATCCCCTTACCATAAATACCTTATTATTTCATCAATTTTATGTCTCCAAAAAATTTATTTATTAAAACATTGAAAAATAAGTTAATTTTCTTTTTTAATGTCACTAATTATCAATACAATATAATTTATTTTATTTCAAAATTTACTTAGTTGAATTTGAAGCATTTTGATATCACGTTTTCATGAAAGTATTTTATTATTTTTCATAAATTTCAGTAGGTTTTTCAATATAAATTATTTATAAGTAGAATAAATTACAACACAATAATAAAACTTTATTTATAAAATTATATATAATAATTGGTTAACTATTACTACTCATACGATTGCTAATAAGAAGATAATTGGCAACATCCTCATTTGTGGTGAACTCACAGTTTAGAGGAAATTGTAAAAAGAGCGAGAATTAGAAGTATAAAAATTTAATATTTTATATTTATAATACAAATATTAGGATCAAATCATTAATACAATGTTAAAAAACCATTTAATTATCCATATAATATATGGGTATGAGAAAGGTGTCGAATGTATTGAAAGAGGGTAGGATAATGGGAGGAAGAATTGATAACAACACACCCTCTTCTCTATGTTTCTTATTCTCTATAGCCCAAAACACAATTGATGGCTGGAGTTCAATAAAACAATAACTAACCTAAAAAAATTCTAAAATACATAATTGAGATACTTTGGTATGTTCATTTTCTTTGAAAATAAATGAGAAAATATTATTTTAATGTAATACTATAAATTTTAGGCTATGGAATGTAACTTTTAGAATTCGAAATTATGTTTTTCGATTTTAAAAGAACATTATCAAATTAAATATATTTTTGTCAAAAATCATGTAGTATGATTGATTAGGTCGTTATTATTCCATGAATGATAAAATTTCAGATACACAAATTATGAGAAAAACTATATATTTTTTTGTTTTACACAAAAATAATGTATTTCATTAAATTACTAAAAATCACCATTGAAAAATTTAAAAATACATATTTAAAAATTTATATTAATTTTATCCAAATTTTTTTTACCGTTGTTATTTTTAAATGTTCATATAAAAATTATTATTTATAGAATATGATTTAAAAAACTGTTTATTAAAATGTGCTTATATTTTAATTAAGTTTTTTTAATAATGATATATATTTTTTGTCATTATTATATTTATATTTACTTAAATTACTCATGTAAAATACTAATTATAACCAAATTTATTTATTTTTTGGGTAAAATTTTTATTTTAACAGTTAGGTTACTATGCTCAATAGTTAGTTTACAATTCCTATAGTCACATTATTATTCCAGTAGCCACAAAACCTCATATATATATATATATATATATTCATTACTTCACTCATCCGGCTCAATTTCTCTCATGGTTCTATATTTCAATTTTATATAATTTTGATTGGTTGACTAATATTTTATTTCATTTATACAGTGTTGTTTGTGGGAGGTATTATTCTAGCCGATCTGTTTGATTCATGTTTTCAAAATTTCTATATTTAAATTTTCTAATTTTCACTTTAAAATTAGGAATTTAAATGTTATTATTGATTAACAAATGTGATTTCATTATTTAATGAATTAATATATTATTTTTAATGTATTTTCTGTATCTGTATAACAATTTATAATATAAAATTCATCAATTCATAAAATAATTATCATTTAAAAAACTAATGGGTCACTCATTCATCCACCATTTATAAATTTATTCTATGTAATTTCATCTTATATTTTTAGTTGAGAAAAGGTAAGGGTACCACTATTTCATTTTTTTCCTCTATTTCCAACAACCCCTCTTCCAACTTATGGTTACTCCATGACACTTTGACAATGTGAGTTTTCATTTTCATATATCACTGTATAGACGGTTCAAGATATTTTCTATTTTCTACTCTTATTATTTGTAGTTTTTCATTTTTACAACATTTGGATTATATACATGTGATGGTTTTGGTATGTACTTCCTCAAGAAAGATACATGGAACATGTAATGAACTAGAGCCATATTTGGTTGATGTGAAAGTCGATAGAGAAGTGCTCATATACTATCATTGGTCTTAATGGGGATAATGTACATAGGTCTAGGCTTCCCCTTTTCCAAAATGAATGACTCAATTCCTATATGATATTAAAAAGAAAAATGACACTACAATATCAATCTACAACTCCATTTGTTGGTTATCCGTGTAATTATTATGAAAAATCTAAGAAGATATTATATTTTTCTATATGTCTCAATCATTTATTTCCCTCTCCTGAACAAGATCTAATCTATGTAGCTTTCATTAACTAAATTCATCAAAAAAAAGTATTATTTTTACATTTATTACCATATAGATCTTCATTTGCAGCAATATGAATACATGATTGGATGTTATAATTATATGAGAACTCATCCAATGGGAGATGTTGATCCTATCTTCCTCTAAATTCAATTGAGTATGTTCATAGAATATCATAGAGAATCCAAATAGATCTTTTATATTGGACATATGTTTGTGTGTGATAGGATGTACTATAATTAAATTTAGTATTCAGATCATGTTGAATAACTCACCATAATTTAAAATTGAAACATTTATTATGTTTAAAGATGATCAAAATTAGATCCCCATCTGGCCTCACATATTCTTTTACATTTTTCATAGAATGTTGTACATGTGTGAGATTATAAAGACCCAGCCTTATTACATACATAATTTTGAATTTAGTCATGAAAACACATCATTTTACATTGAGGATATTTTTAAGTTTATTTCATTAGAGAATTAGGACATAACACATTCATAACATTACACATTGATACATAGTGTATACTACAAAAATAGTTTCCATTTTATTCAAAATATAAAAAATTGAAAACATAATACATGACTAGTTGACAATTCTCAAAATTTAACATGGATTACTTATTTTTCATATACCTCCATTAACCTGTGAAATTCATTCTAAAACATGGGATGAGCACAAAATCTCAGTAAGCGATATAAAAAGAAGGAAAGAACACATTATCCCATGAATACATGTAACGTATGAAATCACATTCAAAAGACATGCATGTCACCCATATATAATTACTTTGTAAAACATGATATTTCAACAAGATTCCCACAAACATAAGAACATATATATAACCAAAAAGGTTTATTGGTGCATTAATTACATAATATTGTAACCCTCGCAACTCCCTTATAATTTTTAACCCTCACAGCTACCTTACAATTTGTGTAACCATCCCAGTTACACATGGAGTAACCATAAGACTGACCTCCAACTTACAAATAACCAATTCATTGGAGGGAAATATAGGTCCCACCCATCTTCATAAATAATTCCCAAGATCCAGAGCATAATTATACAACATGAATATTAGCCTAAAAACATTGCTTTTGAATTTTGTAAAACAGAATTTTAGAATACATTTTTAAACGAAAAGTCCTTTATAAATATCTTAAAATTGAAGTGAAACATAAAATAGTGGATGGATTATAAATATACACTGTAATTAGACATAATTAAACATAATATAAGCAAAACCCATAACACTATCAATTTTAATACAACATAAATATCTAAGTAGATGTTTAATCCAAGGAATAGAAATCAGTTTAAGAATTCCTTTAAAAATATCAAATAATTGATGTGAAACATAATAGAGTGGATGGAATGTGTACATAAACTGCAATAAGACAATATTGAACCTAATATAATCAAAATCCATCACACAATCAATTTTAATACCACATTAATAATGAAGTAGAAGGTTTACCCCAAGGATGGAAATCAAGTTAAGAATTCGCTTACAAATAGTATATAATTGAACTGAAGCACAATATAGTGGACGGAAGATGTAAATACAATATAATTAGACATAATTAAACATAATATAAGATAATATATCACACAATAAACTTAAATGCCACATAAATATTGATGTAGAAGGTTAACCCAAATAATGGAATTTGAGTTAAGAATTCCCTTACAAATAACATATAATTGAAATAAAACTTAATAGAATGGATGAAATATATAAATAGAAATTTTTTAGACATAATTAAATATAATAAAATAAAAATACATCACACAATTAATTTTAATACCACATAAATAATGAAGTAGAAGGTTAACCCAAAGAATGGAAATTGAGTTACGAATTTCATTACCCCGGGATTGTATTACTTCAAACTTGTTTAATCATCCTGTATAATGGTTAAAAAAGTGTTATTTGTATTTTACAGAATTATTTTTATGTTTATAACATCTTATATGATAATTTATAACATCATTTCTCCCTTTAATTATTAGTATTTTGTTTCATGCAATGTTTTTGGGTGAGTTCTTTACATGATTTCCATAATTGGTTCATAGTGGATGTTCTTATCAATTGGAAGTGAAACATCTGAATTGGAATGGAGTAGTATTTACATATATCCAGTAACATAAATTATACCATTTATCATTTTTAATTCTTTATGACGATGATTCATATATGAAAACATTACTGATGATCATTTAGATCATTTTAGTGGTTCTTTGATAAAAATGGCCTTATTTTGTTTTATAAATTAAAACTTTGTGTACAAAAGAAATCCTGAACCATTGATGTGATATAATACATATATTATAACCTAGTTCACCCATTAAAATTGTTTTATGTCCATAAATGAAGGATTAAATGAACAATTAAATCACATCTTCCATGATATCGGTAATTCGACACATCATGGACGATGTTTTTAATTCCTTGAATAAGTGAGAGAGGAGAATAAGAATGATGATGAATTTTCAATGAAAATGAAAAAATACATAATATCAAAGACTATGTAGAATTCATTCCTTTTGGTTAATTGGAGCTGATGAAAGAAGAAGAAAATAAATGAATCATGAAATTAATGAAAATGTAAGAGATTTCTCATGAAAATTTGACAGCCTAACGATGTCTAATAAATTTTCATAAAAATATTTTGATGAGAGAAAGGGGATATCTAAACACTCTTACATAATATGGACTATAAGGGGAGATATGAAATTAAATTTCGAAACATAATACAATTTAAATGGAAGATAATAACATAAATGAAAGAAAAGAATGAAATTAAAAAGGGGATATTTACCTCTTGATATCTTCTCCTTGAGACCCTTTTTAAGGGCTTCGGTTTTTGACTTTTTGTGAGAACAGCAGCTCGAGGATGTGGGGACAAGCCTTCAGAGGATTATTGGGCATACTTAGGCAAGGCTCAAGGCTTGAGAGGTGTGGGTAGAATAGGGGAGTGAGGGTGATATTAGTAGTGGAGGAGAGGGGTATTTTTCATTATTTTAATCATTATTATAATATTGTTTCCCAAGATTATGAATAGTCTTAGTTCATATGACATAAAATAGTAATAATGGCATGTCATTTCGAACCAAGTGGACCTGAATCACTTATTATGTCATAAATATTTAATTTTACTGATAATTTGATAATATGGTATTTTATCGTATTTCACTATTCATCGAAAATTAATGAATTTCAAAAAAATCCCAAAAATTTACCCTAACAATTTTTTGATGTGTAGAATTGAAAAATGAAGTCCATTTTTTGAAAATAATTTTCTAAGTATTATTAATTTAATTTTTAATTAAAAGTATAATAAATTCACAAATTAAAAATTCTAATTCTATAACTTCTTCTATATCACGATGAAAAACTAACCAAGATATTATTTTCCTAAAGCAATAAGAATATAAAATAATTATAAAATTTTCTATTCATTAAGGTTATATTACTATCTATATTACTATTCATAATGGTATGTTACTATTCAGAAAAAACAAGTTGGTTTCATCAGACTCCAAATAACTTACTAAACACAATTGTAGATGATAGTTTCATGAAATTCAAAACATAGAAGTGGAAAAATTATGTTTAATGGCTAGTTGAAAATATCTACATAAAACAATATTTTACTAATTCCAATTTATTTTTATTTTTAAAATAATTAGGATGTTAAATTATCCCCACTATTTAGAAATTACATCCTCAGAATTTTATTTACTTACAAAACAAGTGAGGGTACCTTGATAATGGTGTCCACCTAGTCTCATAATCATCTTTCCCATGTAAATATAAGCTACATGCATTGAAAAAATGATTTAGAGATCCTTCAAATTTATTTTTTTCCTTTATTCAAATACATTTTGTAGAACTTGGGTCATATGGGTGTTCATAGAATTTTTTTGGAAAATTATCATATATGACATATAATTTCAAAACATCTGATAAAACCAGATTTTTATAATATAGACAGTCCGAGTTTTTGTTGAAACATTCAATCAATTTCCCTTTTAACATACCATAAAAATGTTCTGAATGAGTATATTCTAAAAGAAAATATAAATAGGTTGCACAAGGGTCTCCTTATTCATAACCTATTTCAAAATCATAATATGCTTCAAAATCTCTTGATATGGTAAAATATTTGAAAATTCCATCATAATATTTACATTTCATTAAAATATGATAACATTTAAAAAATAATATTTGATTAAATAAAACCCATGATCCATGATGGTATCGAGTTATAGTGGAGTTTTTTGATATCTCAAACAATTTCTTGCATGTGATTTGTATGTTAGAAAATGATTCAATGTCATATAGACATGATATTGCAAAAATTATTACAAGAAAGTCATTAGGAAGAGATAGGAATATCAATTGACATCCTCCTCACTCCTTTTTTAACTAACATTCCTTAATATGAAACGTTATAAAAAAGGATTTAACTTAAATAATATATATACAGACTAAACTATATTTAAGGAAAACTCTTAATCCTTAAAGTTGTTTAAACCTTTCCTCGGATACCAACTATAAGACCTGGAATTTTCACATACATAATATTGTATTTAGTAAAGAAAACACTTACTTTTACATTGAGTATCTTTTCATGTTTAGAGAATTTTTTAATTTGTGCATAACACATTCATAACATTACACATTGTTACAGTGTGGATTCCATAAAAACAGTTTCCATTTTGTTCAAAATATAAAACCTTAAAACTGAAATCATGATTCCTTTAAAATTATTCAACATTTAACATGGATTCATTATTTTCCATATACATCCATTAACCTATGAAAATCATTTAAAAACATGGTATGAGAACAAAACACAGTAAGGGATATAAAAAGATGGAAAGAACACATGATCCCATGAATACTTTTATCATATGAAATCACTTCCAAAGACATTTTTGTCACCCATTACACCTACATTGTAAAAACGTGATTTCCACAATATTCCAACATATATAAAAACATAAATATAACCAGAATGGTATATTGGTTCATTACTTACATAATATTGTAACCCTCACAGCTACCTTAAAATTTTTAACCCTCGCAGCAATGTTACAATTTATATATCCATCATAGTTACACATGGAGTAACTATACGGTAGACCTCCAAAATAAAAATAAACAATGAATTAGAGGGAAATATATGTCCCACCCTTCATGATAATAAATTCCCAATATTCATAACATAATCATACAACATGAATATTAGAATAAAAACATTTCTTTTGAATTTTGTAAAACAGAATTTTAAAAGAAGATTTTAAATGAAAATTCACTTATAAATATCATAAAATTGAAGTGAAACATAAAATAGTGGATGGAATATATAAATAAAGTGTAATTAAAAATAATTAATCATAAAATAAGAAAAACCCACCACACTATCAATTTTAATACCACATAAATAACGAAGTAGAAGGTTAACCCAATGAATGGAAATCGGGTTAAGATTTCCGTTACAAATATCATATAATTGAAGTGAAACATAATAAAGTGTATGGAATATATACCTAAACCTTAATTAGAAATAATTAAACATAATATAAGAAAAATATATCACACAATCAATTTTAATACCACATAAATAACGAAGTATAAGTTTAACCCAAAGAATGGAAATTGGGTTAATAATTCCCTTACAAATATTTTATTATTGGAATAGAACATAATAGTGTATATGGAATATGTACATACACTGTAATTAGACATAATTCAACTTAATATTTTTAATATACATCACAAAATAAATTTTAATACCGCATAAAAAATGAAGTAGAAGGTTAACACAAAGATTAGAAATCAGGTTAAGAATTCCCATACAAATATCATATAATTGAATTGAAACTTAATAGAGTGGATGAAATATTTACATACACTGTAATTAGACATAATTAAACATAATATAAGAAAAATAAATCACACAATAAATTTTTATACCACATAAATAACGAAGTAGAATCATAACCCAGTGTATGGAAATCTGGTTAAGAATTCCCTTACCTCAAGTTTGTCTTACTTCAAACATGTTTAAAAATCATGTATAATAGTTAAAATAGTCCTATTAGTATTTTTCAAAAACATTTTCATGTTTATAAAATCTTATATGATCATTTAATAACATCATTTCACCCAATAATTTTTAGTATTTTTCTCCTTGTACTATTTTAGGGTGAGTTCATTACATGATTTCCATGATTAGTTCTTGGTGGATGTTCTTGTCAATTGGAAGTGAAACTCCAAAATTGGAATAGATTAGTATTTACATATATCTAGTAAATTAAATTATACCATTTATCATTTTAAATTATTACATGAGGATGATTCATATGATAAAAAAATTAATGATGTTCGTTTATATCATTTTAGTGGTTCTTTGATAATAACGACCACATTTTGTTTTATAAATTAAAACCATGTGTAAAAAATAATTCAGAATAATTGATGAGACATAATAAATATATTATAACCTGGTTAAACAATAAAAATGTTTTTATGACCAAAAGTGAACGAATTAATGAAAAATTAAATCACATCATCCATGATGTTGGTAATTAGACACATCATGGACAATGTTTTTCATTCCTTCAATAAGTGGGTGAGGATAATAATAATGATGTTTACTTTTCAATGAAAATTAGAAAATAAAGAATAAAAATATTCTATATCATTTATGAATCTTGGTTATAAGGAGGTGGGGAAAGAAGAATAAAAGAAAGGAATATTGAAATAAATCAAAACTTCAAAAATTTATCACAAAAATTCAGCAGCCAAACGACGTCTATTAAAATTTCATAAAAATATATTGATTTTAGAAAGGGGTTTTCTCATCACACTTACATAATATGTACATTAAGGGGGGATATGTAATGAAATGTATAAACATAAGCCAAATGGAAATTAAGAGAATAACAAAAAAGGAAAGAAAAGAATGAAAATAAAGGAGGATGTTTACCTCTTGATATTTTCTCCTTGATATCCTTCTAAAGGGCTTTGGTTTTGGTCTTTTAGCGATACCATCAGCTCTAGGAAGTGGGGAAGAGCCTTGGGAGGAGTATTGGGTATAACATAGGCATGGATCGGGTCTTGAGAGGTGTGGGAAGAAGAGGGGAGTGATGGTTGTATTTATAATGGAGAAGAGGGGGTATTTTTCATTATTTTCATCATTATTATAATATTTTTTCCAAATATTATGAATATTCTTAGTTTATGTGACCTAAAATAGTAATAATGGAATTTGAGTTCAAACTATGTGGCCTTTCATTACTTATGATGTCATAAAGAGTGAATTTTAATAATAATTTCATTATTCGATATTTTATCTTATTTATCTATTCATCGAAATGTAAAGAATTTCAGAAAAATCCAAAAAATTTACCCCAACCATTTTTCGACATGTAGATTTCAAAAATGAATACCATTTTTCAAAAATAATTTTGTAATTATTATTAATTTAATTTTTAAATAAATTCATACTTAATTCAAAAATTAACAATTCTAATTCTATAACTACATATATATCATGATGAAAAATTAACATGGATGTTAGTATCATAAATCCTTAAGAAAATAAAATAATAATAAAATTTTGTGTTCGTAAAGGTCATATTACTATTCGTATTACTATTCATAAGGGTATGCTACTATTCACAAAAATAAACAATTTGGTTTCATCAAACTCCAAATAACTTACTAAAAATTAATGTAGATGATAGTTTTTTAAAATTCAAAAAATAGAAGTGGAAAAATTATGTGTAAAAGGTAGTTATAAATATATAATTAAAACAAAGTTTCATTACATTCGATTTATTTTTTAAAAGGAACTGGAATGTTACTGAAATATTCATGAATGGAGATGATTTGGTAATTCTCTGTTGAGTCAGCCAACCACAACCAATACTATAAAATTTCATTTAGTTACCATTGCAGGAAAAATGAAAATGTCCTTGGTGAAAATCACCTATATCTACTTGGGTATATGAAGTGGTTTCATAGTTTCCATGGACATATATCGATCGACTTCAACTTGTTGACATGATTGTATCTTGAGGCATAATAATCAATGTCTTTCTTCATGTTGTCCCATTGAACTAGTCTGGATGATCATATTGCATCTTGGTACATCTAGGATGGATGTAGAATAATAAGACAATTCTATTATCTAGTAGCTCATTCTTTATATTTAGGTGATGTAGACACACAAATCCTAGTTCTAAACTAATTCAAAACATCCTCATCGATGTGGTTCTCATATAGACAACATTATATTACTACTTTCATCCTATTTTAATGCTCTAGATGATCCCATTGTTCCTAATTGATTATATCATAGATATATTGTTGGGAAATTAGTTGGGAAAGGTAGGATGTATTCCCTTCCAAACTCAGGGGATATTTCTTCAGGTCTCATCAACATTCATGACCACGACAGACATCTCTCCCATACAAGAAGATTTTTTTCATCCCATTAAAGAAATTCCCATGATTTTTCTTCACATATTTATATCATGTGGTTGGTTGAATCATATTTCACCATTTTCACTCCCTCCTACAATATGACATATCTAGCGAAGTGTAAATTTCAATTAAAAAATGACTCAGCAAGGGATTCCCTATAATGTTGGTTCTCTGAAATTATTCAGGGAACCATTACAAATTGTCTTGTGTACTCTTCTATTTATATAGAGTACATGTGAATTTCATTGATAAATTATACCCTAAACCAATAGAAGAAGGTCTAAAAGAAATGGTTCATGAGTCCTATGAACACCATTGAGGAATTAATCACATGAAATGGAATCAATAATAACTTTTGTGGAATGTAGTGGACCCATTATATCATCATCGATATATCTTTCTCATGAACGTGGAGGTGGTGATAACCCCTTCAGAGTTAAAACATATAGAACCCCCTCACCCCTCACCACATTTTTAATAGGATATTGATTATAGATTATAGACAATAAATATTTATAGTACCCATGTTCAGGATATGATAATACACAAAAAACACCAATCTCTTGACCACCTTCATGTTGATAGAAAATCTGGCCACCCATGGGAACACTTTTGTCCGATCTATTCCCACACATATTCCAATCTGAGGAAATTACCTTTAGAACTAATTAAACTTTAGGTAAATATGATATTATGTAAAATATATCAGTTTTATATATTGTTATAGTTTTTAATGAAACGACCCATATTCAAGTAAAATGGTTCTCTGAGTTAGTGGGTTATGATCCCTCAAGAACAACTAATCGTACTCCAAATGCCGGTGAATAATAGTGAGGGTCTAGGGTGTGATTGTGGAGAGTCTATGTCCTAGTAAAAAATTAATAAAATATTTGAAATAACTATGTATAATACTCAATAGTCATCAAATATATTGGGGAAGTATTAAAAAATGGAATAGAACATTCTATAATATTATATGTAAAAGAAACAAAGCGCGAAAAAATATCCATATTATTCAACAATGGTCACCCACCAGGCTAACCACACAGATATAGGAGTACAAAATAAATATAATGTAAAAGAACAATGCACTACTAATAACTTATAGAGAGACCACATAGTCAGTCTCTAGATATTATTGAACCGCACCAACCTGATCAGATGAACCACATGAGAAGGTCTACAAGATCATGAAACAATGGGCCTCAACCCTATCCACCAAGAAAATATCCTCATCTTGAAAAGAAGACACAATGTATACATTAATACCAACATTTATGTGATGGTGTGAGAAATATTCTTATTATTCCACCCTGAAAATCAACATATATTTTTCTTCAATAAGTGTATACAAAAGTTAACTACCCAGCCTAGATGAGGAAGAAACAATAAAGTAATCCAAAAGGGAAACCACAGTCGTACCCAAGTTCGTATTCCCGATCTACTGGGAATGTGTCATCATGGATGTATATAATTATATAAATATACATGTATAGTCCCATACCTTTAAATATATACATAAATATTAATATTCTTAAGTAAGTGAATGAAATCACATAAAAACCAACGACAATATATCATTTGGTATGTAATCATGATTGTCTGGATATCCTATGCAGGGGAATTGAGATAGATGTTAGGAAACTAAATCCAAGTATAATTAATTCAATATATATTTTCGTAACTCCAATTTACTTGTACTAGTTGTGCCCAATTCCAGATTTATATCTCTTAGTAAGCTACGTCACCACATGGGGATAATAGTCCAACAGATGTGTTCACCCGTAATTTCCTCTAATAACTAACAAGGCTATCATATACTGATGGTAGATAATTTAAGTAAGAATACCATATAAAAATTTTCAATCTAGTAAAAAATTATATAGTGGAGAATGTAACGAAATCCAATATTGTGTAAGAAGTTAGTCTCTAGGATGTGCAGGCCTATAAATATAGTCTAATGTCTGAGCCCTAGGCATCTGTATATTGGGGGTCACTCATTAAGAATCAGATAATCCCTAAGGGTCTGAACCAATTGCATACCAAAAAAAAATTTCGTATACAAGGGATTTTATTTCTGGATGGATTTAGATGTAACACAAAGACATCCTTTACTAGGGGAAGCACTGATAGTCTATCATGTAACCCAACTCCAAGTGCTCTCGCGGCTTCTTGGAAATCACGTGCTGGAAGGATAGGGAAGTATTAAACATCATCCATCACCAGGGGTGCTATCATTTTCTATCACCTAGTTCCAGCTAGGATTCTCAAACATTCATCCCTTACATAGTCTCTTACGGTCCCTTGGAAACCAAAATAAATGCTCGCATAGTCTTACTTCTCAAAGGCTCTTGCAGTCCTTTGGAAAGAAAAAATACAAGCTCATATAATCTTTATACTGAGGGGCAAATTATATAGATACCAAGAAGAACCTATGGTAATCCAAATAGAATATATATCATAATATATATATATACACACACACACAACCAGGCTCAGCAGCCTTGTCCGAGTTAGTACCCCTTGTGATACCACTAAATATCAGAAATAAAATGGCTAAGAAGCTAGATCCCATGTAAGGATGTATGGGAATCCCAAAAATAATAAATGATCCCACAATGAACATCTAGAAATCCAAAAATTAAGAATAATTCATCACATCAATCATCATAACCACCAACTAGGATACACCTCTTGTAATCATTTCTAAATCAATAATAACCATGTCAACGATATTAACAGATGAGTGAGGGTGGCCCAAACACCTAACACATCACTACATCCATATCCCTAGGGGCTTAAAAGTTAGGCCTACATTCTATGGTAACATCTGAATAGAATATATCCAAAAAATCGACCTAAAACTCCTGGTTGATCAAACAAAGAGAAATTATTGGGTGCCTCAATCCCAACAATGAAGAGGGATCCTACTTGGGATCATCATCATCTAAACATAAAGGAATGAATCATTCATGGTTTCCCCGAAGGAATTTTTTTTCAGGGGATCAAAAAATGGACTCCCTAGGATAGCTCATAAACAATGGCCTCCCACAGAGGATCCTTAACATCCAGAAGAATGTTAGAGGCATCCTAATTGGGACCCTTATAACGCAACTGGTCTCAAATCCTCATAGTCCAGATGGGAACATCTTAATAGAGGGATGTCCTCAAAAGCATAGGTAAGGGGATATATCTCTTAGCTAATCTCAAATAGGGGTCTCAAATACAATTTATTAGAACACCCAACCTTCCATTATCATTCACGTCTCTCATAGTATATGACTGAATTCGATTATTGGAGGAATATCCTATTGATTTAAATTGATGTCCCAAAACACCAATTAGAATTTTTCAGATCACTCCATGAGCTTCACCATCCAGATCTATGCAAAAGTATACCTAAAATGGATTACACTCAAGTCCAATTCCAACCCTAGGGAGAGAAGAAATTAATACATCCAAAATTCATAAAAATGGGATGTACACAGCAAGTCCCACTTAGTACATGGCACATAATACAAATTTCCCACATGGGCATGAACCAACACCATCTCGGGCATGTAAATTCCTCAGTTACACATCATGTAAGGTAGTTAAATTTCATTTACCCGTCACGGGGTACATGCATGTGTCCCTCAACCACCATTACAAGATACATTCCCAAACCATGTACTTCTACATAGTGTGTTACCCTATACTGCCCCCCAGGACTAGATACTCAGATGCATGGAAAATTAAAAAATATGGCATGTTAATTCTCTGTAGATGGGTTTTAATCATTAAAATTTATCTTTACTCTATGGAATGAACACATTGTGTTTCATTGTGGACTACACATCGTGAATCCTGGTTTAACCTAATGAAAAACATTTGGAACACCGAAAACCACCATTTCAACCCCGAAATGATCAGATCAAGAAACTAAGTGATACATAAAATTATAATATAGATTTAAAATTTGAAAATAGTAAATCTACATTGGTTTTTTGGAAAAAACAAAAATTATCTAGCTTTGGGAGGAAACCACTGATGCTTCATCAGATTCAGCAGTCCACAACTGCAACACGTCTAGTGTATCACAATGGTACCTCTCTTTATAATACTAAAAGGTTCTGTTGTACATTTAATTTTAAATAAATTCAATAGCTTGTGTTGTAAACTACTCCAAAATAATATTATGCTACATACAACACCGTCTTAGCTTACGCTACATGCAACATCGGGTTGGAGCCCACCATGGCCAAATCAAACAAACCATTTAAAAAGAGGTTATGAATAGTATTAACCACATTTTGAATTTTATATACCACATATAATATTATTATTCCTATTATGTGTTTATTATATATAATACAATTAAAAATTCAATTTCTCAGATATAAGAAATATTTTTTTCAAAATATGCAGTTTTTAGGCATTTTAATGGAGAACCCTTTTTAAATCAAATATTTGACACTTTTATATATTAAATTTGACAGAAACTAAATTATTATTTATTATCAAGAGTTAAAAAATTAGTTTGGATAAATTTTTATTCTTTTTCAGATAACATTCATATTTAAATTAATAGTGAAAAATATAGCATTTTAATTCAAAACTACATTTTCATCTAATTTATTTATATTGATAGATTTGAATTTTAATTTGTTTCAATGTATAATTAGATTATGTTTTTAAAATTTAATATTATTTATGTCATTGTATTTTATTTCACATTTACATTGGACACAAACACTTCTTAATCTTTTGATAGGTTTAACTTCTTCACAACCCACTTTCAGGTTTTGACAATATGAATTAATTTTAAATTAAATTCACCAAATTCTGTGTTTTGATTTTGGAAAAAATGATCCCATTTTTGGAATTAGAATTTCTAAATTATATAAATAGGTCACTTTAATTTTTGGGCATATGAATATTAACTTCAGTAACTATTTTTATTTACCATGGTTGAAGGGTAAATCTGGTAAACAAGTGTAAAAAAATATTATATTAATATAAAACAATCCTAAAACATGTCCTAATAATATTGGATGAGATAGTTCCAACCATTATCATCCTTCGGTCGATTTTAGGACCCCATGGAGCCACTTGGGTGTGTTAATGATATGTTAAAATAATTAATTTAAGGTATGGAGAAATATAACATAAAAATCTATATTTTACTAAAACGTTTTTAATACGGGGATATATAACTGATATATTTGAAAATAAATATTAATTGTAATGTAAAAATATTTCTTACATCATGGTGTTTTATATATAATATTTAGATATTATATAGATAAATTTAGTTATGACATAATGATGATGCAATGATTTTTTTTTAATGAATGATATAAAATAAATGATAATATTAACATTAACATAAATGTAATTTTAACATATTGATTCAATACATGAATTTTTTGAATTATTATAACTTGATATATTTGATTTAATCTAGTATTTTTTTAATTAATTTAGATGTTAGGACTTTAACCAAAATCAGTTACTAAATAGTGTCAAATTTGGAATAAATGAATTTTTAAAACAAATAATATTTAATTAAATGATATAATTGTTCTAAAAAAATATTATTTGTAAAAATAACATATATAATGTAAAAAATTAAATAAATTTTCTACTTTTGGTACTATTGTCATTTTATAGTAACTATATTAACCATATAGTATAAAAATACAAGAAGACATGGTAAGAGTTAACTTATATAACTAAGGGTTAATGCCAATTATAAGGTCAAATTATTGACCTAAACTTGTCTAAAACCTATTGGTTGAGAGGATTAAGACCTATATTAATCATATACTTAAAATAAATAACTTTTCATTCTTTATAAACATAATGTCAATTTATATCAAATTAATATTTCAAGACTTGTCTAATGTTTCCCTCACCTCCCCTCTAAAAGGACACTTCTACTACTTTTTTATTCATACCAAAAAATCCTTTTGGGTCAGAAAAACCCTTCCCTTATATCCTCCCAAATTCCTTAAATTCATACTAGATTCCACCGTTTGACCAAAAATCAACCTTATGGTGTAGTTTTGTGCAAATCAAAAGGAGACAACCGAAGAAGAGGAAATAGTTTTATCCCACCATTCAAAGATCTTTTAGTTTTCTAATAAATCTTATTAAGTTGGTAAAATACTAAAATAATAACAATATAATATAATATATTCTAATAAGTTTTTATGATGATGGGATAACCATATTTTTTCCTTTTACCAATCCTATGGAAAACAATATCACCATGTGTCTGTAAGTATGACTAACCGACTTCATGGCGTAGTGTAAACTGTTTTTCATCTATAAATTATTTCAATGGGAATAACGGTGAATATAAATGACATAAATAATAAATTAGACATGATATGATTTCTTTAAAATTCATATACTATAAAATTCGGTAAAATTTAACCATCAATGGAATGATATCATTGCTCGTGCATGGATATGAAATATCGTCTCCACGACATAGTGAGATTCATTCCCTATGTTAACTATAGAAGAATGATTATAAAATGTATATTTTGAGTACAAATAAAAATTTTGAACTTTATTTAATTTTATATATAAATAAAATACATCCTAAGAAAAAAACATGACATACATTTGCAAAATAGTAATTCAAAAAGAACTAGTTCACATCCAAAATAATAACAATATTGAAACACTATAACAAAATGATATAATATGATCATATATGATATCAAAAATATTTATATGGTTCTGGTATATTTATCAACATGATTTAAACATTATAAAAGTGGTTAACTTTCCCTCTACTATTCGAATGTAAAATATTAGGGATAATTTTTCAATCTCATTTTTATCCGGGTTTTTTATACAAAAGTATTTACTAGGTTATATTTATCATCCAAATATATGTTTACAAATTATGTAATATTATTTCTATTTATATAAATTTTTTGATGTTAGTTTTACCCTTTTGTAATTTTTTATTAAATGGTATTAAAGGAATATTTTTCTTTTATTCGATTTTAGGTACTTTTCATCTTTTCAATGAAAAGTATGAGGAGAATGTTTTAAAGATTATGTGGCATGAATGGATTTTTACGGATTCCTAAAACCTTATTTCTTTGAATGTTTCTCTATGTGACTTCAATATTATTTTAAACTAAATTTTTTTATTTTAAAAATGTGTGAAATTTTGAGAAAAGAAAACTTTTTTGAAATCGAATGGATATTTTCCTCAAGAATTGTGTTCATGAGTTTTCTCAAAATTATTTTCCATATAAGAAGTCATATGGTTTTTTTTCTATCCCAAATATTAATTGGTTTTTTATATTATGGAATTAGTTTTTTATATTATGGAATTATTTTTTATGAAGCCCATTTATTTTTATATGGATTTTGATGGAATTATGATTAAGAAACCCATTTTTAGTTCCCTATGTTATTCTAGGATGAATGTTTTTTTTGTGTAACATGTAAGAATGGATTAATTATTTGATATGCGGGACCTATATTTCTCTCCAATTCATTTGGTAAGGATTTATATCTCATGAGATAGACATGACTAGAACAATATGTAAATCCGGTTCAGTATTACCGGGCTGGAATGACATGTAAACCCAGTTCATAAATAGACTTTATCCACTATAGTGGTCTTCAAAATGATTCTTGACAATTATTAAGTATATTTATATGATTATGTGTATTCCAGAAAACATCATGTATTATGTTTTGACATTTTGGATTATTTATATTAATTCTTATGAACTTTTATTCTGTGATATGATATCACTATATTTTGTATGTAGGTTAAGACCTTATAATGTTATATTCGTATGTATTAAAATTATGATAAGATTGTTATTTCCCATGTATAACATTTATAAGCATTTGAGATCACCCTTCAATATGTTTCTCTTACCCATGTCTTGAAGAAGGGTATTATGTATGCTATGTCCAAAGGAAGTATAGTTTTGAAGAAATAAGTGGGGGATAATGTAAATGTTTTATAAACCAGTTGTTTATGTATCCATGTTTCTAACGACAGTATACCAATACAGTAATTTCATGGATTTATTATATATTATAAGGAATATTCATCAATTTTGGTGTAATACTAATGTATGAAATTTATTTTTCATTATTGTTGGTATCAGAAGAAAGATTTTGATAATCATTGGAAAATTGGATGAGAAATCCTTTGTATGAACACTAAGCATATGTCTAAGTATAGGATACAATACAAGAGTTTTATAAATGACCATGAATAACCTAGTATAAAATATTAAGTATTCTAAATTTTAATTTTATTATTGATTTATTTTGTTTTCTAGTTTGGATTACTATTTCTCACACTGTGCAATTTTGTTAGTTAATGGATAGAACCTGAAGGAACGACGCTAATGAAGAATGAGTTGGACAGTTAAGTGATTGTCCCCATGAGGAACCAAATGTTACAGGAGTTGGAATGTAAAATCATGTATCCATGATCAAAAACCCTTCTCAATATATGAATCAAGTAGGACTTCCAAATGAGAAAAAGATAGAGAAACATTATGTTGCGTCTTTCATGAGGCAGTTTATACCTTTACTCATTTGGTATTCTAATCCATTAGATTCTGAACAATGGATTAGTACAAATGAAAAGATATTTTCGGTTCATCAATTTTTTGATCATGTTAATGTAATGTTATCCTTCTATAATTTAGAAGGTGAAGCTGATCAATGGAGGAATCTTATCAAGAATGTGAGGAAGGGAGATGAAACTGAGTACATGGAATGAGATGAGTTCATGAAATTGTTGTAAAATAATTACTTTCCTCATATTCTTCATCCAAATATGGAGAAGGAGTTCCTTGAAAAAAAAATAATGATAAATCGATTATTACCAACTAAGAAAATTTTACCAGACATGCAAGGGGTGCTTTTGGAATTATTATACAACCTAATAGAAATATAGACAGATTATTTAGTGGAATAACATGAAATATTTGGAGGGCATTATCCATAAGTGTATTTAATATCTAAAAGTAAATATTTCTAGGTTCTATTAAGGTTAATATGGAGAATATAGTAACACATTAGTCATATGGGTTTGATAAGAAGATAAAAATGGAATTCAATGGAAATTCTAAAGACCACACTGAAAAGAATATGGGGTTTCCCTTATGGTACAAGTGTGGAAATAAAAATGGAGGCAATTCTCTTAAGGGGACTATGTCACAAATCATCCCCAGATCCTGTGTCATGGTAACCCTAAGACCACATTCCATAGGCAAGGGTCTGGTGACTTGCACCATGTAAGAATATCCTAATAAAGGGATTTCATTTCCTTCAAACAAATACACATGAAATATATCAAACTATAGAAATTAAAAAAAATTTAAAACACAACTATCATAGAGAAAACTACTTAGTGTATAATACAAAATGAAAGTAAAACGGTGGTAGAATATAATCCCAAATCAACAATGGAAAGTACAAATTCCACGGTCTGTCTACTTGAGAACCTACCTGAAGGGTATTCGAAGGGTATTTTCCTATAGTAATAGATGTATGGTCGTCCGTCTAGTCTCACAGAGCACCACCTAGTGCCAAACCACCAAGGCCTCCATAAAATCATCGATCACATGAATGAGACAGGGCATGTGCTGGTGAAGCCCGTGTGGTGGAGAGTAACCCAATACTTAGTAGGGACCCAAAACCACATTGAAACTACCACAAAGAAAGACCATAAGGCAATACCATAAAGCAAGACCAAAATGAAAGACCACAAAGAAAAGACAGCTTATAGCAGATATAATTCAATATATGAAAAGTAAGATTACTAGTCATAATGGTGAATAATCTTATACTACTGAGGGACTCATCCCTGATGAGTGACTGAGGTTTTCTTGACTACTAGACCATGGATGTCCACTCCACTACTAAAAAACTGAGGTTCGCTCTGCTACTAGTCCAATGAGTTTTGTTTAGAAACTTGACTACTGAGATCCACTCATCTACTAGACCACTAAGGCCTGCTCGGCTAGTAGACCACATAGGGCACCATGGATAATCGACTTCAGAGGTCCACTCAGCTACTAGACCACTGAGTTCCACATGTCAAATCCTTCATCTCATATCAATTCCAAGGATTACCTCTATCTAATGCGCTTGATTCAGGGAGAATCTAGTACTAAATCAATCATTCATGTCTAGAGTACATCAAAAACTTACTTAAGGGATACCCAATAGACAGACTCATCGCAAGGGTCCCAATTCCATAAAATAATTTTTAGTCAGATGCCCAGTATAAACGTTATTGGCGTTTTAGTAAATAGGGACTAGTTGTGTCCGGGCCCGGTCTGACTTAGTAGGACCTACCCAACCAACCCGGCCTAAAATTCCCCCATGAACCAACCTGTTTCAAATGAACCATCCTGACCCACATGGGTCTGGGCTGATCCAATCCCACCTGGCTTAGTGGCGATGCCCATTGGGCCATGTAGGACCCGACTCAGTTTGTACAATGGACCACCCCGTCGGGTCACCTAGTGACCCTGTCTGCATTATGGAGAACGATATGACGAAGTTGAACATGGTTATTTCTATTAAGGCCACCTAGAGGTCTGAATTCCTATCTGGACCGGCCCACATCAGCGAGTTGACTATTCTCCCATCCGGCCCGCCCAGTGGCCTGGATTACTACACTGGACCACCCTATGTCATCGGGCCAACCGGGACCTATTCCGAACGCCTTCTAGCTTCCGGGCTCACCCAGAAACATGGAAAGATGATGCAGCTTGCCTCCCTCAATAGGCAGTCCATCAAGGACCGCGTGCCGGTGCACTCAACGGCCTGCTCCCTTTGACGCAACTCTTAACTACTGCTGCACCCTACACCACTACAGTTTATATTGTTTGTGGGATATTCTACCTTGTCATGCCGCCAAGGCACACTGCCTCTAGCCCGCAGTCACCACCAGTTATTGAGACGACATCCCTATTGGCCACGACATTCCGTCTCCCTTGACCTCCTCCTTGGGTTGATCCACTACTGTGGTCACTCATAGAAAATTTTTTCCATCACGTCATGAAAAAAAGAAAAATGGTGGAGTAAAAGAACACACAAGAACACATAAAGGATTGACCAGGAACTTTGTTCATGATGACATGGTTTGTCCTTTTTAGGAGGTTTAACAAAGGATAATCTAAACACGAACCCACTTCCCATAAAATACCACATGTAAATTCCATGTCACTCAAAGTTGACTGATCCATAGGTAAATATATTAGTGGATTTAACATATATTCATCATTCCAGAAAATGAATAGTGGGAGAGGTAATCACAGAGAAACACAAACCCCTACATGGGTAAAGAAGGTCAGTCGAGGATGATCGCACGTCATCGTCTTCCATTATTCGAGTCTGATTCTCTCTCCAAGGGTATCGTCACCACTATCTAATACACCAGAATTTGTTGTTGGAGAGGTTTCCATTGTCGTTCATCAGAGGTATAATTGGGTAGTTTGTCAACATTGATTCCCTGAATAATTAAAGGAAAATTTTCATTGTGCATTATAGCATCACAGTGCTGATTCATTAATGTATTTCATTAATGATTTTCAGAATTTTCTATTTGCCGCATTACACTGATAGTTTGTCACTATAAAAATTTAAATGAAATTAAAAAAAACTTTTGTATGTTTATTTTATTTTCCTATAAAATGTCCAAAAATTATCTTTCACCATCGACCCACACCATTCATGGTTATGCTCCTCCTAAGGTATTCAGACCCTCACGAGCTCAATAGTACTCTCAAATTTTCTATCCTAGTTACCATCTATGAGTTATAAGGATTTGTAATTAAAATAATATTTATTGAAATATTTTATTTGAGGAAAAAAATACCTTTCACTGTGGGCCCACACCATCCATCGTTAGGCCATTCGTAGTCTAATCCTGACGCTTTGAGTTCGACGATGCCCTCAAATTTTTGATTTGGGCACCCGTTTAAAAGTGAAACAAACATTCTCAAATGATTATTTTAATGAAAATTAATTATAGATTGAAAATACATTTTGGCCACTCCAAGACATGGAATCATAGGCCTTCTCAGATCCTTGTCTCGAAATAATCCCATTAAATTTTCAAAAAATTTATATGGAATTTTGGGAAATTAAATTATCCCCACCTATTATTATTTATGTCTTCATAAGGAAAAACAAGGGCTAATCAGTCAAATGTTGGTATTGAGAATGAACCTGAGCCACCCGCTCCCACGTGCACTCATGGAAATTCTCGTACTACCAAAGAACACACACCAGAGGAATCAACCATTGACAAAGGATCCTCCGCTATTGATCCTCAATCACCATTGGGTACTCCAAGAATGTCACCATTGAGTCAATCACATGTTCTCCATGGTTGATGTCATGAGAAGGGTCGTGCACATATCTCCTCATCTAGGATACGTGAAAGACTTCGTGTACCCACTCTAACTATGGTGGTAGATCCAGGAGGTATGCCACCTTTCCCACTCTACATAGTATCAGGAATGGTTCGATGAACCTCATATAAAACTTTTCACCTGAACAGATCTCTATATCCTTCACTGAGGAGAGACCAACATGAATACATGGTCCCCCTCCTTGAACACCAAGCCTCTATGTCACCTATCAACATAAGAATTTTGTCAGATCTCTGTAGTCTTCATCAACTCTCGGATGACCTACACCATCTTAGTGGTAGCATGTACCATCTCTGGACTGATTAGTGATGACTCCCCTGGGTCTATCTTGCATAACGGTGACTTGCATGGTCATTTGTAAAATTACTACAATTACTGATGGTGGAATCATAGAAGTTTTTGTATGAAAAATCCACTAGTGGTAGGGGGTCCTCCCACATATGACCGAAATCAAGAGCTCAAGCATGAAACATGTCTTTCATTGTCTGTATGGTCTGCTCAATCTAACCATATTTATGTGGTTGAATGGCTATGCTTAAGCATAGTTGAGTCCCAAACACCACATGTAATCCCTTCAAAAACTGGAGTGTAAAATGTGCATCACAATCTAAGACTATCGTAAATGGGACCTCATGGAGTCAAACTATCTCTTGTATGTAAATTCATCCCATGATCTCTTCTAAACCTTTCTCTCGAATGTGTAGAAAGTCGGCCGACTCGGTGAGTTATTCTATGATCACCCAAATGGTATCATGCTCCCTTGATGTACGGGGTAAGCCTGTCACAATGTCCAATGAAATTCCATCCCAATTCCACTCTTGTACATTGATGGGATGTGACAACGCATCTGGAACCTAGTTCTCAAACATCACTTGCTGACAAGTAAGGCATATCGAGACAAACACTACCACTTCATTCTTCCCCCTAGCCACCGGTACTAATGTTGGAGGTCTTGGAACATCTTCTCCACTCCTATATATACAACCAATAGGGATGTATGGAACTCCCTAAACAACTCCTCCCACAATGCCACTAGTACTATGGTGCGTCCTCTAAAAGAGGATGAGCTGCTCCAAAATTTTTCAAATAACCATCAGGGGTTTGCCCTATGGACATCATGGAATGTGTAGTTTTATAACTAGAATCTTCAATTCGAGCCTCCCTAAATCTCTATAAGAGTGGATAGGAAACTACCATCACTGGAAGAAAATTTGATTCCTCTCGATCCATGATTTATATCTAAAGCGAGGCCAACTTCTTTGAGTATTCATTCAGTAGTTGTGAAATCGATCTCCTGCTGAGAGATTCTACCACTTCATTCTCCTTTCCTAGATTATAGACTATCATGAAATCATAATCTAGTAGGATATTCAACTAACGTCCCTATCTTATATTCAGATCTTTCTAGGAGAAGATATAATTTATACTCTTTTTATCATAGTATATAATGAATCGTTCTCCCATAAGGTCATGTCGCCACATCTTTAGTGAAAAGTATTTCACTACCAACTTATGGTCATTATTCGCATAGTTCTACTCATGCGATCTCAGTTTTCATGATCCATAGGCAATAATTGCTTGACCCATTATCAGGAAAAAACCAAACTCGGTTCCTAATGTGTCAATGAACACCATGTACTCGGTTCCCTCCTCTGGTAGCCTCAAGATAGGATCACTCTTCAAGATATGTCTCTGTTGTTGAAAGATTTTCTCACATCTTTCAATTTGTATGAATGGTTTTATCTTCCTTGTCTACATAGTCATGGGTTCTTCCACCCTAGTGAAGTTGGGTACAAAACTCTGATAGTACTCAGCCACCCCAAGGATACTCCTCCCCTCGGTAAGTCTCACTGGTTGTTACCAAGAAATAATCGCCTCAATATTTGTTGGTTCCACCGCAAATCCAGCCAATGAGATGACATGTGCTATAAAATGGACCCTTCATATCCAGAACCCACACTTAAAGAGCATTCCATAATGATATTTCTCTTAGAGTGTGTCTAAATCCATCCTCAAGAGTATCGTGTGATCCTCCTCAGACACTGAATACATTAAGATGTCATCAATTAAGGCCCCTACAAACCAATCTATGTACGAATGGATTATCCTATTCATGTGTCCCATGAACTCAACCGATGTGTTCTTCATGCCAAATGAAATCACTATGTACTCTTAGTTCCTGTAGTGGCATCTGAAATCATTCATCGAGATGTTCTCATGTCTTACTCGAAGCTAGTGATAACCTGATTTGAGGCCTATCATCGAGAACTATCTCTCTCCCTCATTTGATCGAAGAGGAAATCAATACTCTGTAGAGGATACTTGTTCTTCATGGTCAACTGGTTCAGGTGATGGATGTCCACACAAAACCTCAAACTTCTGTCTACCCTCTTGGAAAACTATATTGGGGCTTCTCATGATGAAATGTGGGGTCTTACAAACCCCTTAATTTGCAAGTCCTACTAATGTACCCTTAGATATCAGGGCTCTATGGGATCCATCTGATATGAAAGTGTAGATATCAGTGTAGTCACATGGTACAGATCTATGTATAACTCTACCACTCTATGAGGATGTAGTCCTAGAACATCTTCTTGAAATACATCCACATAATCATAAACCATTTAAAGAATCTATGGGCTCATCTCATGGACTGTACCAAGGGTCAGTCTGGCCAACTGGTGTGTGATCTGTTGGACCCTCCTCTGAGAATGTATGTCCAGCAATGCAAGCATTTCCTTTTCACTAGTGAAGGAGAACCTAGATTCTTCCTTGCAGACACGCCGCACTCTGTGCCTAAAAAATTCAATATGATAATGGGACGTAGATTACTAGTCCATACCTAGAATGAAATCATAAGTCCACAACGTCTGTACTATGAGATCCCAACTGATGCTCTTGCCCCAAGAGTATGCTCGCACTGCTAGCACCAGTGTGTTGTCGTTGAATTCTCTCCTGTAGGAGTATCTAATTTTCATGAATGACCCAACAGGTAAATCATAATATTTCATCCCCAAACAAGGTCTGTGGCAAGGAAAGAGTGACTAGAACCTGTGTCTATATGAATTGTAGCTGATGTGGAGAATACATAGATCATACGTTGTAACATCTCTGGGACGACAGGACCATATGCCTCTATTGTCTATAGCTAAGCCCATATCTTTCCACATCCTCCTGGTTTCCATGATGGACCACCGGGTGGTGTGGGTTTTATTACCTCATACCTACACCCACCTCAGGCCACTCATCTCGCTCCTCTACCTCATCTGCCACCAAGGAGTCCCTCGACCCTCTATTGTGTCCCTAAAAGGTGAGTCGAGAATTCCCAACCCATGTTCTCATTCCCACAGCATGGGTAGAATTTTCTACTCCTAATATTACTACCTCTACCATGATATCCTCATACCCCCAGCCCTAAGTCCAGGGGTTTTCCACTGAATGGTCTGGCTTATTTGGGAATCGGTAACATCTGTCAGGTAGCCACCATGGATTACTCGACAACCTATCTCCTAGTGGTATCCCCCACCATCAGTTCCTGCTCTACGACGACGTTCTCCACTAGTAGAGCTCTCTCCAGCAACCCAGTCTGCATAGGGATGTTGAGGAAAATCCTCAATCCCTTGATATCCCATCAGAGTCCCCACTCAATGGTCTAGGCATAGATGAAAGGATCTCATACCATATATGTAGAGTAATGGGAGATCTTTTTTAACTACGCAGAGTACATAGCCACTGTTTTGATGCCCCACAATAGGTGATACATATCATGTATGTGCCCTGAGCGCAAATTCACGTTGAAGAACTCCTTCATAAAAATTCACTCGATGTAAAATAAGGCATCGGTCACCTACTCATGAATATGGTTTATCAAACTCCACCATCCCCCTACCACGTCCTGCAGGTGGATCGTGTCTAGAACTGTCATCTGGTCATGTGGCGTCTTAAATAAGAGGATGAATTGCTTAACTACCACCACAAAATCCTCAACAACTTGAGTATTTGTCTCTCCCCTTATCCTTGGAGTTATATATATCTAGAACTAATGTAAGGAACTAACCCAACATGTTTCCTCTACCGGTAGCACCAATAGGAACTACTGACCAACATGCAATGGTATCACTGGGACACTGCCAGAAAGTACCTTATCAGGAAACAATCCCCATACTGAGACCTCTCAATAAATGTACAATCCTAATGGTCATGTGTCAAAATCCTAGATGGAAATCTATCTATGTGGAGGAATCCTGAAAGAGATCCTGATGAATATTGATTAATTGATTTTAGTAGCTGTGTTGACTCTGTCTCAGAATGATCATGAGAAAACATTCAAAGACTCTTCCAACCCATGTTCTCATGTCTTATGTTGGAAAGTAGAATTCAGTGTCCTAGTGTGTTGATATGTCGGCCAAAACACCAACACTGGAATCCGTATCATGAAATCCAATCTCGATGCACTAATCACTATTTCCCAAAAACAATTCTGACTCTTATTTATTCTTGTAGAACAAACATCCTTTGATACCACTTTGTCTTGACCCATCCCCCAAGGCCCATTCCATGACTAACCCAAGACCCCCTTCCATATGCCAGGTGTTGGTGACTAGAAATGAGTTGGCATATCCCAAAATGGGATGGAATTTACCTTTAATCCAATACACACACCCAAAGCTCAATCAATGGAGTGTAAACACAAATTAAAACAAAACTATCACTGAGAAAACTAAAGAGAGTACAATACAAACTTAAAGAACAATGTGGCCATAATAAAAGATCTAAACCAAAAAAGTAATGTTCAAATACCACAATCCCTCTACTCGAGACCCAACCTGATGGCTATGTGAAGGCAAGATTCTTATGGCCACAGAAGTACCCCAATACATCATGTCTCACTAAGAACCACCTTCTCCTGGAATACCAATGTCTCTTTGGAAATGTCGATCACCTGGATGAGACACGACACATGCGGGTGAATCCTGTACAGTGGTGAGTAACACAATACTCAGTAGGGATCCCAAAACTCAAATGAAAGTCAAAAAAGAAATACCACAAATCACAAAAACAATGCATGACCATAATGAAAGTACAACTCAGAAAAGGTATAATTCAAGGTATAAAATGTATGATTATCAGTCATAAAGGAGAATAATCTTGTACTAATAAGGGACTCATATTTGATGAGTCACTTAGGTTCGCTCAACAACTGGCCCACTGAGGTCTTCTCTAATACTGTACCACTGAGGTCTGCTCAACTACTGGACCACTAATTTCCCCTAAGCTAGTGGACCACTAAGTTCTGATCGGCTATTGGACTACTGAGGCCTACTCGGCTACTGGACCTCTGAGGTCTGCTCGGTTACTAGAACACTATGGTCCGATCATCAACTAGACCATTATGGTCCACTCGTCATATCCTCCATGTCACAAGGCTCCCAACGCTGCATACTTCATGTCAATCGGATGCCCGGTCGGAATGAAGTTGTTGTTTTAGTTAACTTGGGCCAGTTGGGTCCATGATTGGTCCGACTTGGTCCGACCGACCCGGCCAACCTGGCCTAGGTGGTCCTGCCTGAACTGGCCCATTTTTGGCTGACCCGAACCACTAGGTTCGAAGGGAGACACACCTGGGTCTATGCTGACCCAATCCTGTCTAACCTAGTAGCGTAGCCCATTTAGAATTTCGGGACCAGGCCCAATTTGACCGTGGGTCCAGCTCGTGAGGATTCCCTGCAACCCATTCCACATTCTCAAGCCTAGTCTAACTTAGTGGTATAGGTTTATTTCTAGATAGTCTTAAATTGCCCCATTTCCTATCAGGTCCAGACCACATCGTGCGGCCCAGCTTGTGTCTAGCCCAAACACCCACTGGAATCCGGGATCACGTAGCAACATGGCCCGCTGAGGCTAGCCACCTCCCTCTGTACGTGGTCCAGCATGAACTACGTGCTAGTTCATGTGGTGGACTACCCCGTGGGCCACTCCCATGGATGTGGTGCCTGACTGGTGACCACTGCTCGCCGTAGCCTCCTCCGCCTCAGGGTGATACCTCTATGGACCACCAATTCCAGCTTTTGAGACAACGGCCCTTACTGCCACCACGACACTACCAGACGCAACCTTCCATCACCTCCAAGACCCTCTTGGAAGCAAGTATCCCTCCTCTATCGATGAATCACATTCTAGAGGTTGTTCAAATAATTTCACCTTCTACCTTGGCCTCCTAACCGGGTTGATCCACAACTGCATTCTTTCTGGGACCGTTGTTTCCATTATGTCGCAAAGAACTGATTAAAGGACGGAGTAGAAGAACAAACAAGAAAACATAAAGGATGAAACCAAACCATTTTTCGTGTCAGCCATGTTTTTTCTTTGTTAGTAGGTTTATAAATGGATAATCAAAATTAAATTCAACATCCCTCAAATTCCCGCACGAAAACTCCCATGTCCCGCAAAGATGACCGATTCACGGGTAAATCTATTGGTGGATTTGACTGGCATTCGTCATTTAGGATGAAAAACGGGGGATGGGAGGTAATAAATTATAAAAATAATACCCTACATAGGAAAAGGATATCGGTCAAGGATGATCACATGTCATTATCTATCGATCTATAGTTACAATTCCATCTCCTAGAGTATGGTTACCTCTTTCTGATTCATCGACATACATCATTTGAGAGGGATCCTTAATAGTTTGTTAGAAACATTTTGGGTTTTTTTTTCAACCATGAATTCATGTTTTATTAAATAAAGAAGATGTCATGTTCATTACAGTATCACCAAACTGAATCATTAATTTGTGGCATTAATGATTTTCTACATCGTCATGTGGTCGCATTTCATTGATGTTATGTCACAGGAAAAAGTTAAATGAAATAAAATAATCCTTTTCAATGTGTATATTATTTTCCTCTAGAATTTATGAAAATTAACAATAAGCCTCAACATAAAATGGTCTGTGGTAGGATCCTCTGATGAGAAGCACACCCTTAAGAGCTCAATGGTACTCTAGGATTTCCAATTTGTGATTCCGTTTATGAGTTTTAAGGATTAAAATTTTAAAAAACATTATTTATTTATTTTATCTATGAAAAAAACTACTCTACACTATTGTCCTTCACCATACAATGTTATTCCCTTACTAGGAAAATCACAATCCTCTGAGTTCAAAAATGAATTTGGATTTTTGATTAGGGATCCAATTTATAATTTAAAAAACTAACTCGCTTGGTTCTTTTTAATGAACATTAATAAGAGTTTAAAAATATATTTCGGCTAATCCAGGCCACGGAATCACCTTCCGTCTTAGATCCTTGTCTCAAAATAATTTCATTAAATTTTACAAAATATTACATGGAATTCTAGGGCTTTAAAGACTAGTAAATGTTTACTGTGTTTAAGATAAGGTCATCAGGTTGTTGAATGTTATAGTGATGAATTTTTTTTCTAATGATACAAGTCTAGAAAAGGCTACACATAATGAACCTCCTACACTCAAATGCTACAAGGGAAAGGAAATGGGTACTTATTAAAATAAATGCACGAATCAAATGGTTATTTATGATGATCGATGGAATCAATCACTTAAGGAAGTATAAAAATGAAAGTAATAGGAAATCAATATTGCCGATATGTTGTATGATAATGAAGTGGTGAGAGGTACACTTATCATCCACTTTAATGTAAAAAATGATTAATTTTATTCTAGATCCACAAAATCTTTTATTTAAAAAAATATTTTTTTGGGTATTGTGTTATTACCTCAACTATTAGATGTTGAGTTAGCTATGATGACTCATGTTAGAATAGTAGTTGCATAAAATGTTTATAATTCTTCGCCAGCTGATGTTTGTGGGATAGTTCCTCTTACAAATCTTGTGATCCTCCCTATAGTGAAATTTTATGTGATTCTTGGCATGGATTGACTCTCTCTATATATGGAGGGCAAGTCACATTTTATATTCCATATCAATCTATGATCATGTGTTGATGCAAAGATGAATATAACCTTCCAAAATAAATTTCGTCCATCATATGGGTTTTTATTCCTATAAATGATGGTTATTTATCTTAGATGATTTGGGAGAGACTCATGATTAAGATTATGACAATTTATGGGTGTTTAATGAAGTATTTCCATAGGAATATCTAGGTCTTCCACCAAATTGAGAAGATGAGTTTTAAATAGAACTCATACTGGGTGTTATTCCTATTTCGAAGACACCTTATTGAATGGACCCGATTGAGTTTCATGAATTGAAGAAGCAACCACAATAGAATCTTGATAAGGGATCCATATGCACTAGTGCATCACCTAAGGGAGAACCTATTGTATTTTTTAGAAGGAAGAAGGATCAATGAGACTCTGGATTGATTATAGTGAACATAACAAGATCAATATAAATAGAAAATATCATCTTCCCCATATTTATGTCTTATTTGACAAACTATGTGGTTCTCAATACATTTAAATGATTGATATTGACTCATGATATTGTCCATTAAGGTTCAAGAAGTAGGATATACCAATGATGAAATTATGTACTATGTATGGACACTATGAATTTATAGTGATTCCTTTTGGTCTTACTAATTCCCATGTTATGTTCATGGGTTTGATTAATAGGTTCTTTAGATAATATATTGATAATTTTGTGGAAGTCTATATATATATATGTATGACCTTATTTCCTATTTGAATTGAATGGATGAACTTGAAAACCACTTGATAATTTTACTCAATACCATGATAAATTGGAACCTTTATGAAAAATATACCAAATGTGATTTTTGGGTAAAAAATGTTTCATTTTTGGGTTAGATAATCTCAAGATAATGGATATCTATGGTTCCATCAAAAAAACAGTTTCTGAAAGTATGATCAGAAGAGAAACTGTAATCAAGATTCAAATTTTTCTCTATTTGGATGGATATTATTGATGTTTTGTGAAATATTTTTCACAATTATCTCATCCACTCATCATGTTGACTCAGAAAGGACATATGTTCATATAAATGGAGGAATGTGAATGGAACATTAATAAGCTGAAAATAAGGTTAGATAGGGAATCTATGATCACACTACATTGTATTGGGTAAATAATTTTGACTAATAGTGATACATCCAAGATTGTAATTAGATGTGTTGTCATGAAAAATGATATGATGATTTCTTATGCGTCCTAGAAGTTGAAAATCAAGGAGAAAATTTACCCAACTCATGATTCTGAGATATATGTTGTAATATATTCATTAATGATATGGAGTCATTATCATTATGTTGAACAGTGTTATATATATATTGATCATAAATGATTGAAGAATATTTTCACACAGAAGAGCTAAATATGAGCCAATGAAGATGGTAGCACTTGATTAAAATTACGACTACTTAATACATTACCAACCCAGGAATACGAACAAGGTGTATGATGGTTTGAGTCAGTAAGACCATGATTTCCTATCCCTAATGAGGATCACTAGATATCCAATATTTATTGATTTTTAAAGGATATGAAACATTAATGGAAGGGGAGATATCTTATCTTTCTCAAATGAATGTACGACCGTCTATAGATGTGATGATTAAAAGGGAACACAAGGAAGATGCCAATCTATAAATGAAGATGATAAATGTTCTTGAATTAATCCTCGATTTTGATGAAATAATATGGTTTTTGAATCAGGTTTGTATTATACCCATACTAGAATTAAAGAAAGAGATATTGGATGATGCTCATAGTTCTTCATTCTCTATTCTCTCTGGATGAACAAAGATATATAGGGATTTGAATGAATATTTTTGGTAGGATGGAATGAAAAGAGATGTTTCAAAATATGTACCTCAAAGTTAGGGTTTTCAACAAGTTATATATGAGAGACAGAAGTCTAAGTGGTTGTTATAACAATTACCCATACCAGAATTGAAATCGGAAAACATCGCTGTGGAATTTTTTGGTGTATTTCCCAAAACATCCAAAGGCAATAATGATATTGAGGTTATAGATGATCACCTTATAGAGATGGCACTTTTAATTTCTATTAGAGAGTATTTCCCTCTTGACCATATTTCTGGGATATATCTAAATGACGTTCTATGATTGAATGGAGTACCACATTCCATTATATCTCATAGGGATATGAGGTTTTCATCAATGTTCTGGTCAAGTCTTCAGAAGGCTTTGTATACACAGTTATGTCTCAGCACAACTTATCATCCTAAGACAGATGGTTAGTCTGAGAGGAAAATTCAAACTCTGGTAGACATGTCGAGATATTTTTCTTTGGATTTTGTAGGTGGTTTTATTAACATATACATTTGGTGTAATTTTCTTACAATAATAGCTTTCACTCTAGTTTTCAGATGGATCCTTATGAATCCCACTTTGGAATGAAGTGTAGAACTCCAAAATTTTGTGATGAAGTTGGGTACATAAAGCTATTAGGAACATACCATTCTGATGAAATGGTATAAATGGTCAAATATATTCAACCACACATAAGAGCATCTTAGATTCAACAAAAATGTTACGCTGAAAACTGAATGAAAGTCCTAGATTTTTATACGTGATGTAAGGTGCTTCTAAAAATAAATCCATGAAGAGAGTAATGATATTTTGGATGAAGGGAATGTTATTCCCTAATAATAGTAGAAATTTTGAAATTTTGGGTGATGTAGCGACAGTATCTTATCGATTTACACTTCCACCAAATCTCTCTCAAATTCATGATGTGTTCCATGTAACACTCTTGAGAAAATACATTCTCGATCCTCTACATATACTAAACTCAAAATTCATACCACTTGAGCAAGATCATTTTTATGAAAACAATCCAATAGAAATTTTGGATAATAGATAAAAATTCCTATGAAAAAAAACCACAAACTTGATTAATGTTATATGATGGAACCACCAATTTTAAGAAGCTACATGGGAACTTGAAGATATGATGAGGGAGAGGAAACATCATGATTTTGTTTCCAAGTGAATAATTTCAATGGTGAAATTATGTTCAAGGGGGTAGAATGAAATACTCCATGATTCCATGGTAAATTTTTTTTAAATAAATTCAATATATTGTGTTTTACACTACACTAAAACAATCTTGTTCTACACACAACATCGTCTTAGCTTACGCAACACACAACACCGAGTTGGAGCCCACCACGACCTATAAAACTTGCCGTTTAAAAAAGGGGTTATGAATATTAATAACCAAAATTTTAATTTTATATACCACTTTTAATTTTAACATTAATATTATGTGTTTTTAGACATTATATGAGGACATATTCTATTTTTTATGGAAAAGAATTATTTTTAAAAAAATTGCAGATTTTACTCTTTTAAATGGAGAACCATTTTTAAATCCAATATTTAAATTTTTTTTTATTTAATTAGGAAAAATTAAAATCTTCTTTATAAGAGGGACATAAAAAATTAGTTTGGATAAATTTTTTGTGTTTCTCTGATATGATTCGTGTTTTAACTAATAGTGAAAATATAATATTTTATTTCAAAAATAATTTTCCATCTAATTTATTTATATTGTTATATTATCCTTATAGTTTGTTTTACAATATAAATAGAATATGTTTTTAGAAATTAATATAATTTATGTCACTGTACATAATTTCAAATTTAAATTGGACATAAACACATTTTAATCTTTTGATAGTTTTTACATCTTAAAAACCTGCTTCCTGGTTCGGACAACAGGAATTAATTTTAAATTAATTTATTCTTATTTGGTGTCTTGAATTTGAAAAAATGTATTAAATATTTTGAATGAGAAGATAAAAATTATTTAAATAGGTCACTTTAAATTTTGGACTTTATGAATTGCAACTTTAGTAATTATTTTCATTTAGTCGGGTTAAAAGATAAATCCAGTAAATAAAGGTAAAAAACAATACAATAATAATATAAAAGTACCCAAAATCATTTCATAATCATATTGGATGAGTTATTTCAGACCATTATCATATTTGACGCTATTTTATGACCCCATGTAACCACTTGAGTTTTAGAATGACATGTTATAATAATTCATTTAATGTAAAGAGAAATATAACCTAAACATGGATCTTTTACTTTTTTTTAAATATGGTTATATAACTGATATATTTGAAAATAAATAGGATGTAGAAATATTAAAATATATCCTACATAATTTTATTTTATTTATAATTTTTAGACATTAAATATGGAAATTTATTTATGACACAATGATAATCTTGTGATTTCCTTATTAATGAAATATTCAATGAAATGATATAATAAATATTAAAATAAAATTAATTTGAAAATTTTGAGGACATAAATTAATTTTATGGATGATTATTAAATTTTATATTTGACTCAATTTATTTTTTTTGAATGAATCGTGTTTTTATCACTTTAAAAAAATCAATTACAGAATATTGTCAAAATTGACATAAATGAGTTTTTTTTAAAAAAATTAATATTTAATTAAATGATATAATAGTCCTAAAATGATAATAATCGACCAAATGACTTATATAATTTTAAAAATGTCATTAACGAACCACTTTTTGTTCTTTTATCATTTTATAGTAAATATATTACCCATATAGTATAAAAAACAAGAAGACATGGTAAGAGTTAACTTATTTATGCATGGGTTAAATCCAAAATATATGGGTAAATTCATGTCCTAAACTTTTATAGAACCCATTAAATGAAAGTATTTAGAGCTATCCTCATCATATCCTAGAAATAAATCACTTTAGTTCCATTAAAAACGGAAAATAAATACATAATTAAGTAATATTTCATGACATTCAAAAAGTGCCCCTCCCCTCTCATATAAAAGGTTACTTCTTCTCCTCATTTATTAAATCACTTTGTTTCAAAGGTCTTTTGTTGTTATACATCCAATTACTAAGTTTTTTCCATAAAAGAATATAATTACAGTTTCTAATTTATTATTATATGTTGTTATGATTATGTTTGAACCATATTCCTCCTTTTACCCATCCTATGAAAAACAATATCACCTTTTGTACATACGTACGACTTACCATCTCCACGATGTGGTGTAAAAGGTTTTTCATCAATAATTTATTTCGATGATTATAATGATGATGATAAAAGAAATAAATAATAAATATTATATTATATTATTTATTATATATTTGTATTATATCCAATTCCATATCATTTAACCATCTTTTGAATGATATCATCACTAGTAGGTACATATAACCGACCGTCTCCACGACTAGGTGAGATAGATTACCCATGTTACAAATTAAAGAATGATAATAAAATTAATATGATTAGAAAATTATAATTATGAACCTAATTTAACCTTATACATGAATAATATACACCCTAATGAAAATAAACCTAACGTACATAGAATAAATGGAATGGGAAAATGAAGCTGTTAACAACTGAAATAATAGAAATATTGATAAATTTTTTACAAAATGGTATAATAAGATCATATACGATATAATAAATATATATATTGTTATTTTATGATTTAGTAACATACTTTAAGCATTATAAAAGTGTTTAAAACACCCTCTACTAAAGGAAAGTACAAGGTAAGGTATAATTTTTCAATCTGATTTTTATCTGAGATTGTTTATATGTATGTATTTACTGTGGTTTATTTATAAACCAAATACTTGTTTCCTAATTATTTAATATTATTTTTAACCTTATAACATCTTTTAAAGTTATTTTTTCCATTTGGATAAATTTTGTTAAATGGTATTAATGTAATAATTTTTTATTTTTCAATTTGAGGTACTTTTTGACTTTTCCAGCAAAAGTATGAGGTGAACATTTTTTAACATATACGACAGGAATGGAATATTATGGTTTCCTAACACATTATATCCATGAATCTTAATATACAGGACTTCAAGATTATTTTTATCTAAATTATTTTTGTTTAAAATTTCATGCAATTTTTTGAAAAGAAAATATTTTTGAAAAAGAATGGACATTTTCCAACATAATTAAGTTCATGTGTTTTATCAAAATTATTTTCGATATACGATGACATAGGGTTATGTTTCTATCCATATTATTAATTTTATTTGATTTTGTTTATGATGGGATTATTTTTTATGAAGACCATTTATTTTTATGGAATATGATGGAATGATGTTTAGGAAACCCATTTGTTGTTCCGTGAGTTATGCTATGATGAATGATTTATCTTTTTGTGGAACATGTATGAATGGTTTCAATATGAGATAATAGGGAACAATATATACCTCTAATTCATTGGGTAATTATTTATATCTCCTGATATAGACATGATGGGAATCAAAATTAAATCTGTTTCTGTAATATAGTGTTGGAACGAAAAATAAACTCAGTTAAGTAATGGAATTTAACTGGTATGATGGTCTTGGAAACGGGCCTTGACTGCTATGAAACTATTTTCTATGATTATGTTAATGAAAAATATCTTCATGCCATATTTTTTTGACTTTATGGATTATTTCCATTAATTGATATGAAAATTTATCCTATGACCTGAAATCACAATCTTTCATATATAGGATATGACATTAAAATTTTATATTCTTATGTCTTTTGAGTATAATATGATTTATATTTCCCTTGTGTGCCCTAACTTATTATTTGTGATCACCCTTCATATGTTTCTTTTCCCCAGGTCATGAAGAAGGGTATTAAGTATACTATGTAATAAGAGAGTATAGTTTTGAAGAAATAGTGGGAGATAATGTAGATGTTCTATGAACCAGTTGTTTATGTTTCCCTGCTTCTATAGAAACTATTCCTATACAGTACTGTCATTGATTTAATAAATGTTTTATTGAATATACTACCATTATTAATTAATGTCATTTTATGTCAATTATCAGTTGTTATACTTCTCCCTTTAATATAGATATATATACCTCTTTTTTCCTCTCCGTCTTTCTATCTTAGGAAATGAGAATAATGAGACATGGTAGGGGTACGCATGACAAATAAAGAGGAAAAATAGAAAGAAAAATGAAATAATTAAAAATAAGAGAAATAATGAAAAGTAAAGGAGGCATGGGCTGACCCTGATGCTGAAATCAAGTTTATGCCTCACCTAAGTTAAAGTATTCATTCTAGACTCAATGGTGGAGAGAGTATCTCAATCCGATGCTGCATTCAAAAGTTATAACTGAATGAACCTATTCAAATTCATTATTATTTAATTTATAAAAAAATCATTTTTAATTATTCTGCTAAAATTTGAAAAACAATGAATTCCCACACACTATAGTACTAGGTTAAAACCATATTTTGAGACTAGTGGAGTGGTGAAAAAATTATCTCGGATCAACATATAGATGAAATAAGCCATTTTAACCCTCACTAACAAACAGATGAAAGTTCAAATCCCTCCTAAAACTTTATTCTTGAAAAACAAGGGTCCTTACAAACTCCGAACACTAAACCATATTGGCCCTGATAAGCATGGCGAAAAGCCCAATATCCATGATCCCGACATGAAAATTTACAAATCCAATCCAACTGTACTATCCAATGACCAACCGCATAGCGCCAAAAATTTTCTCCTATACAAAATACCTTTAACTTCGATCAATATGGTACTCCACACAATAGGAATACCATTATCAACATCTCACAAGAAAACACTGAGCCCAATAGCCCATTTAAAACAAAAATGTTCTTCTGAAATTTTGGTAACCACCCTCCAACATCAAATAGTGCACCACCATATGGCTTACCTTACACCTCTCCTCGAGTGAAACATGAACAGGTTCCCCATTCCCTATTAGTATTTTCCATTTAGAATGAAAAAGAACCTCATCATAGGGCCTATGCTCTAAACATAGTCAAGACGAATCAAGATTGAAAAGTTTATCTCTAATAGAAGTACACGATGATTCTAGCAAAAGGAATGTACATATCTTTATAATCAATTCTCATCATAATATGCTACACTTGCCATTAACCAACAACCGATGATCTATCTCCTGAAAAAGTGTATCTAGGTTAAAATATGATTCCTACACTACCATGGAGGGACATTCGTCAAATTAAACCAAAAATCCTAGGAATCTAATCCCCTAGACCGTCACGAAATCATCAGTCCTCAGATCACACCTAACCACTAAAAAACATAGATTCAAATGATAACATGCACAACCATTGTGTATCTTTAGCAGCCATATCACAATCAAGCATGTCATCCACTATAAAGCTAAGATGATTTTGCTACATGGAACATAAATTTCATTAATCCATATCCTCCGTTGGAAATCCTCTTAAAAATTGGTCACCTCTCATATGCCATTATTTATTCCCATGGCCACCCATCACATGACATCATCTCAATCATGAGCATCTACCTATTCTCTAACTAGCTTAGAAATACTTGAAATACAAGTTGACTTGGCTAGACATCCGAACATGACATCCCGTTTAATCCCATATTCAAAAAATAATAATAATCCAAGGTCCTTAATCAAATGATAATGGTATCTGAATTCCTATAACACAAAAATAGAGAACATACCATGCCTTGATCTCAAAACTATCATAAAAACAAGATCATTATGTAAAAAGGCATTGGAAAACACAAGCAACGTATCACAAAGGCTACCCTAGAACAAAATGGATGTTGACCCAAATGGATATAGGTAATTATAAGGGCCTCTAGGTCTCCCACCCATCTCTACAGATCTTGCCTCTGAATATAAAGGATACGATTAAAATGACCTACAATGGTAAAAACTAAAAAAATAGCCTATAATGGCTTGATCTTCAGTGAGCATCCTTAAAAGTGACATCTCCTTAGATATCAGAAAACCAACATAGAAGATAATATATACTGACAGACACTGGGAATCTATATATGACAATACCCCCTATAGGTCCAGCTTATATAAAATTCTAGGTACCTATCATCATCGTACATAGTAATCCAACTAGATAACTGCATCCTGAGAAACAACACCCTATAAGGGAATCAACATAATTGAATCAAATTCCATATTAACCTACTATGTCACTACACCTCTAATGCCTATGCAATGAGTCATTAGCCTCACTAAAAACCACATCAAAATAGATCCACTTAAACATCAATTAGAATTAAATGTACACATAAGAATTCCCAATAGAATGGGCATCAACACTAAGTAAAATAAAACACCAGAAGGCATATTCGATGTTAATAATATGTGATATACATGATGGATTATACACATATTTCCTTTTCCGAGAAATATTTACAATCCATCAGAAGATTTTTGACAGTTTCCATGACCCATATATCCATAGTAAACCACAAAACAACAAAAAATACCCATCCCTCAATGGAAAAAATCATATGAAATAGTAACATCATTAATCAGAATACCAATCCCAAACCCCTGGAAGCCCTGATTTCTTATAAAAAATGATTTATCAATGCACTAGACTGGTCTACATCACATGTTCTAACATAATACTATACCTATTATCTAAAAAAACCCAAATAGTAATGACCCAGAAAGGAATATCTCTTGTACAAATTTGTAATTACTCGACTAGGATGTCACTAAAATGGTGCTTCGAGCTGGTGGGTCATGAGGACTCAAGCATTCCTCCCCATAATCCAAAGGATACCAAATAGTAGTGATGTCCAAGGGGTTGATAGTGGGAGTCTATTTCATCATATGAAAGTAAGAAAATAGTGGAAATAGTTATATATAAACCAAACTAGTAAAAAACATAGTGTGGAAGTAGTACATAACTGAAATATAAGATTCCTCAATAATAAATGTAAATTCTAGAAATCCAAAACTGATATCCATACAGTTAACCACTAGTCACCCACTGGGCCAAACATACAGATAAATGAGTACAAAAGAAACTGAATGAAAAAGCATAGGAACCTACTACTAACTTAGAGCCAAACCACGTACCCGATAACCTAATGTCATTGAACTACACAAGCCTAATCATAAGAACAAGTCATGTAGGTTCAAATGATTATGAAACACTAGGCCTCATCCCTATCCACTATGAAATGTTTCTCAACATGAAATGTAGACCTAAGTAATACATGTACACTGAGGTGAATGTGAAGCAGGGAGAAATAATCTTATTAGGACTCCCCAACAATGAATCCTATAGTGTGATTAAATAAGTGTATACAGAAGTAAACATCCCATCGTTGCTTAGGCACAACTAAAAAATATTTAAACAAAACCCAATACCCCAGTTGAACCCTGGATCTGTAATACAACTCCATTGGCAAAGATCCACCCGGGATGCCCATATTTATATATGTATACATGTATATTCCCGTACCTATATATATACACATAAATATGATGATTAATGAGTATGTTAATTAAATATGATAAACACAAACATCAGTCGATCCTTGGTTTGTAATCCTAATCACCTGAACATCATGTGCAAGGGCATTGAGCTGGATGTCATTCCACTCAAGTTGCGTATCATTAAGTCGATATTTGGGTCCGTAATACAAATTGATATGTATCTAATTCTTACAACACTTGTATTATATATCTATGAATGCTAAGTCACTATAGGGGGATACACGTATTACACCAGGGTTCACCCATGGTTGAAAATAATCAATGAAAATGATCACGTATACCAATGATCGATCCTATAACGAATGATACCATATACTGATGGTAAATCATGTAAGGAAGGATTCCAAGGATTACATATGGAAATAATGTATATGTAACTCAGTCAGTTTCCATGCATCCTTGTCCTATAAATCCAATCCAATGTGTGGTCCCTATGTATCAGTCTGTAGGTGGTCAAGATATTCCCACTAAGATACTCCCCAAGGGTCTGAAACTTGTGTGTACTGACACCAAAAGATATTATACATGGGATTCTAGTGCTAGATGGAACATGAAATAACCCATAAACATCCATCAGCAGGGGAAGTGATCATGGTTCATCCCCAAGCCACATTCCAAAAGCACTCATGATCTCTTTGAAATCACTTGCTGGAAGGAACGAGACGTACCCACCTTTATCCGTCACTATGGTAGCTCTCATGGCCTATCCCTAGGATCTTGGTGGCATGACCACAAATTCATATCTCTTATGGGATCTCACAGTCCCTTGAAAACCCAAATGGAAGTTAACAAGTTATTATTTCTCCATCTCTCTCAGGGTCCTTTGAAAAACAAATGGAATATCAAATGGTCTTCTTACAAAAAGGAATAGTACCTAGATACTAGGAACCATATATGTTCATTCAAAAAATATATATAAAACTATATATATACATATTCAGTCAATATCAATATCCAAGGCCTAAATTGTACCTATGGTTATACCAGCAAATATCAAAAATAACATGGATCATAAGAAAAATCCCATGTAATCATGTATGGGAATCCCATAAAGCATAATAGATCCTAGGAAGAATATTTGGGCATCCTAAAAGAATGACATACACCTCGTGTCAGGCTCAACAACAACCAATAAGGATGCAGCACTCGTAAACATTGATGCATCATAAAAAACCACGAAAAATATAATACTAGATGATTGAGGGTTGCTCGAATGCCCAATCCAACAATACTTCCATATAGACAATGTCTTAGATGTTCATCATTGGTTCTATATTGACACTTGAGCACCATCTCTCCCCAAAACCAATGTATGACTCAAGGTTGGTCAAGCAATGGGCACTGGCTGGGTCCCCCATTCCAAACACTGAAGGCAAATCCTAAATAGTATCATCATGGTCTAATCACAAGTGATGGAATCCAACATAGTGTCTTAATAGTAATATAAGATTAGATGGATTGTAAAAGGAACTCCCTAGGATTTCCTGTAAAAAATTCTTCCCACATGGGATTATTAACATCCAAAAGAATGTTATAGGCATCCTACATGGGATCCTTAGAACACAAATGATGTCACGTCTTCATAGGACATATGTTCACATCTCACAATGGGGATATCCTCAAAATCCTAGGTCATGGATGATAGATCATAGCTCATGTACGCTCAGGGTCTCAAAATGGGTTTGTCCGAACACCCAAGCAATAATTCACATTCAATTATCTCTATCAAGAGATGAATAAATTCAATTACTAGAGGATTAACCTCTATAATTATATATTATCCCTAAACCACCCATTAAGAAACCTCATATTTCTCCATGAGTTTCACCATCATGATTTACGGAAAAAACTAATCGGAATGGAACACTTTCAAGTCCAATTACAAATCCTAGGAATTAAGTCACAAAAACCATAAAAGGGTTAAAATGGGGAAGTACACAACATGTCACCCTCGATTCACAACATGTATTCCCAATAGCCACATGGGTGTGTACCTCTACTATCCAGGGTGTGCACACAACCAAGGTACATGGCGTGTAGGAGGGTATATGGAATGTACAAAAAAAGAGGTACATGCATGTTTCCCTCATCTGAATTGGCTAGATACTGGGATAGGCTGGGTAATTCTAAATGACATGATACCTGACATGAGGTATTCCCATATATTGTACACGACCATGTACCCCAACACGGGTATCCATTCATCAGTACTTGGCTACACAGATATTTACTAATACCTAGTGTGTACACCCCTATACAAAATATGTTCTACTTAAACATCATCATTCTCAAAAATAATGTACAAAAATTGTGTCCATAGACGAAATTCTCTACAACTTCGTTTTACATAATAAAAAACCATTCTAATGCCCAAAACCCCATATTAAACGCCCAAATCAATTGATTAGGACACTATGAGCCTCATACAGAATAAATGGGATTTAAATTTTTAATATGGAAAATTATAAGGGGTTTGGAGTAAAAACATAAATAAGAAAACCTTTGAGAAGAAACTGAAAAAGCATCATTAGATTCCTCCACCCTTCATTGCTTAATGTCAATCCAGACCATCAAGAGATTTGCAATGGTACCACTATTATGTTTCCTTTCACTCTCTTTCTACCTCTCCCCATTTCTCTCTTAGGACACATAAAGTATAATCCATAAGATGGGTGTTTTAGATAAGGAAGGGGGAAAAATAGAAAACAAAAAAGAAATAAGGAAGGGGTCAAAAATGAAAGAAAAGAAAAAGGGTTTCAGGATGGCCCTTACAAGAAACTCATGTTTGTGCCTCTTTTAGGTGAATATCCCCATTTTGGAATCCATGATAGAGAAAGAATATAAATCTGAAAATTCGTTAAAAATTTATCCATGAAATACCCTATACAAATAAATTAATATTTAATTTATTAAATATTAAATAGTTATTATTACACTAAAATTACAAAAGAATAGAATTCTACCAAACTCCTTTCCTAGGGTAAAACCCCTATTATAGGGCTAATAGAGTGGTCATAAATATTATTTGAGGTCATATTCTAGGGTAAAATTCCTATTTTATTTGTCATAAGTATCTGAAAGAAAGAATTCAAATTTGTTCTTAAAACAATATTGTAGAAAAATATATCTACTTACATAAGTATAAGACGAAGTTGATCGATTAATGTGGAGGTAATCATGAAACATCTTCAGGGAATAGATACTCATTCTTATTTATTGTTATAGGAAAAATAATATTCCACAGCATTGCATGGTACAATTTTGATAATAGCCAACTAATTTGAAATACACTGTATCTTATTGTATAAGATATCATATTTATCTACCTCATTTTCCTTATATCCATCGATTGAATAATCATCCTACCGACTAGGTCACACTACAACCCTTACTGTTAATATTCAATTTTGGAATAAAAAATAGTCAATCAATCCATATTGGGAATTATATCATAGCGTAAATTATGGATATAAAAAGATCCCATCTAATGAACTCCAATCCAAGATTGAAGACACATTTCTATAATAGAAGTGTGATTAGAAATAGTATCATAGTCAGTGTCTCTAATCACAAGATTTTCACTAAGGATCCACTTTTATCTGTAGATTTTAAACAAGATATTTAGTTGGGAAAGAGTGTCATAAGCCTATTTCTATAAGAAATATAACTAGAGAAGAGAATATATATTTCTTATATCAGATCACACCTAGAGCCTCAATGTTATAGGACACTAAAATACGTATTTATCATTTCCCTTGTAATAATTTTCATCCCAAATAGATTTTTCTCTAACATCGTAGAAAAAAATTATGTCAAACATAAATATCAAATTTACTCATCGACCACAACTCAATTATTTCATCATTGGGTGGCACCGAATATCCTTTAAAACATTAAAATCTTTCAAATGAGAATACATAAAAGTGGGGATTTTTTCATTTTTATTTTATACAAAATCCCCATCAAATATTACCAGTAGAGGGAACCAGAAACGTAATTTTTTTCCCAAAAAAGGTTTTACACAATAAGAACCATAAGGCAGGGTACAAACATGGTAAAATTATCATTCTACATACTTTGGATAGTAATATCATTCTTTAGGGGGGTGTATATCACCCTAAATCCGAGGGTTCACCATCTATGAAACTCATAAAGTACAGACAACCAACATGCATCATTAGGAGGATTGTAAAACACCATTTTTTATAAACAACCATTTTGAATAAATTATTTTTTTAATGTCTTGAGTTTCAAGATAATACATATTATTCATAAATTATATGATACTCCAAGATAAGATTTCACTTCATTAAATAGTTACCCGGCCTTCGTTACATGGAACACTTAGCCTATACGAAAAAATATTTAATTACGATAATTTTTTTAAAGAAGATAATTAAATCTATGTTTCAAAAAAATAGTAATTTGAATATGAAAAACTAATTTATGAATATTATTTATATTGTTTTTTATAAATACATCATATTGATAATAAAATATTCTATTTTTGGAAATGCCTTTATATATTTGAATATACTGTTTTCTAAAAGAACTCCTTTCAATGTCCTTCTATGAACAATAAAAATATAATTTCATAAAATTTTAAAAATTTAATTTGATTATATAATTTTAATTTTTGATTCCTTAATATGAAAATTTTCTTAGGATGAAATTATTGAATTTTTTGAAAAACATCATTTTTTGGATGAATAGTGAAAAATAGTGAATTTTAATTCAAATATGCATTCTCATCTAATTTATTTTCATAGTTAAATTATGTTTTAAATTATTTATGTATAATTAGATCAATTATAAATAAATTAATAAAATTTATGTAATTTGAGCCAATTTAACATTGAAATTGGATATATATGTCATTTAAAACTATTAGACATTTTCATTTTTAGAACACGTTATCTCATACCATATGTGGGATTAATTTTAAATTAATTTGTTCCACTTATTTGAATAAATTTTGGAAAAAGTAATTCCATATTTATAATATAATTAATTTATAAAATCTAATAATTTCAACTTTTTTAAAATAAAAATAATAGTGATAGTAATTAATAATAATTACAATGATTAAGTTAAAAATATGACTGCATAGTGTTTAAAAGATACATTAATTTGTGGAATAACAAAGAAACATGCCCAAAATCAATTTTATGTACATATTTCGACCATTTACCATCATGGATATAGAATTAACAATTATTAGAGAGTTATGATACTTGGTAGACCTCACAATAGAGTTTATCATTCTATATTTAAAATAATTCCAATCATCCTCTACTAGAAGATGGAACTCACTACCATCAGTTATTCCAACCTCTCAAGAACTTTGGAATTTCCAAAAAATACAATATTTCCTAAAAAATTCAATCCCTTCATTATATAATCATCCCTTTGGACATATATCCTAACAATGAATTCCTTTGGTTCCATCAAAGAGGAGTTACAAAAAGTAGAGGGAACATCCTTCCATGAGATATTTTGTTTTATTTTCATTATCCACCACAAAAATATTCTTATTATATTATTAAATAATAACCTTTGTATCCAAAATATATTTATATGTTTTTAAATAAATTTATGGACCCATAATAAAACACACATCCACCAAATGGGATACACAATCACCATTTCTGTGTGTAGAGGGCTACAACCTCGAGAAACTATATCATTATCTCTTCCATTTCAACGTATCATGGTTGGGAATAATGATAAATTTTATGTTTTATATGATATATATTATTTTTATGGTGTACTTAATCTTCTATAATTATTTTATAACAAATAACATCATGCTATCAATTTTCAGAAAATACTATAATATTGTTTGAGGACGTGTGGACTACCACCTCCACAAAGTGATGCGATTCATTAACACATTACATGGAATGTATTAAGGATGTGTATAGTGAAAATTTATTTTAATTATTAAATATTGAAGTTACTAAAAATTTAATATATATACATATGTGTAATTTACATTATTTCACTCAATACAAAAAGAGAATGGAATCAATGTTCATTCATACATACGACCCCCATCCCTATGAAAGATGTATTTGATTTTCAATTTCTATAATTTATAAATTATTATAAATAAATAAATATTGAATATATATGATTTTATATCATGGTTATAATTATAGAGACATTTAAATAATGATATATTTAATAAGACATAAAATATGAAAAATCAAAACTAATGAGAAAAGAAAAGAAATCATTACCTAAAACATAACATTAACATGGAATCATTAAGGAATAGGTAATACATAGTCATAATTAAATAGTATATGTTATGATATGATTGAATATGGTAATTTCATATCGTTATACTAAACATATATTTATTATATTTGAGGATTGAATGACTACGATGAGAGTTAAGATAGAAGGTTAGGGTTTATCTAGTCTCACTTTTATTTCTATGAGACATTTCTCATATTCACCACTCATTTATTTTTTTTGGTGGAAATAAAAATTTTTAATTTAATCTATAATTTATATCCTTAAATTTTATTTTATTTACATATTCATTTTTTGATCGATTCTTCATGGGGATTTACGGTTTAAATGTTTCCAAATTTGTAAATTAATTTTTTCTCAATTTACCTTCATTGAGATATATGTTTTTATATGAATCAATATTATTTTTTAAGGTTTATATAGTTCCCAATGAATTTTTATATCATGAATTCCCTTCATTTTATTGATATTTTATTTTTAATGTAATTTTTTTCTATTATGAAGATTTTAATTTATAATTACCAATTTGGAAAGTGTTTATTGCTACAATCTCATCGTTTATCAAGACTATTTACGATTATGCTTCCATTTATTAAATATTATGATTTATATCTCATGAAATACCATGAATTTTTATATAATTTGTTTATCAATGATATCTTAATGAATTAGTACAATTTTCCACACATTGGTTACTAATATAATTAAAAAATTGTTGTTATTAAAATCCGATATTATTTATCTTTTTGGTTTGAAATTTATTTTATACAAAAATCCATTTTTTTAAAAAATGGGTTTCCTTTTTTAAAATTTTATATTTTGATCATTTTCAATTAAATAGGACTTTAGAAAAGGTTTTCTATTTTAAAATGTGTTATTTTAAATAAAAAGGATGTCTTCCTCAAGAAATGTTTTTCAATGATCATTCATAATTATTTCCCATTTAAGACGACATCCTTTGGTGTTACTCATGACTTCATGGGGATATGATACATAGGTACAATTTATATTATTTATCTAAATCATTTAAGATTTTAGGTCATTATTTTTTTGAACCGTATTTCTCTTTCGTGAGTTATCTATTTACGAAACATCTTTCTTTTGATGGGTTATGCATTGATGAAATGATTTTTAAACTCGTATCTTTCCACATTTTACTATTTTTTGACATGTGTATGATACCCATTTCATTCCATTGGTTATGATATGATTATTTATGATCTCATCAAACATGTGTGTATGATTTCATTAGGTTATGGCTGGGAACTATATCTATCTCCAATGCATTGGGTAAGGATTCATATCTCATGAGATAATTATGGGAAACAAGTAAATGATATTGATCAATAGTAAGGTAAAGGGGAAAAATGATTCACTCTGGGAAGAAGGGGAAACATAATCTCATATAAATAAATAACTATTTGTAGAGATTATGATGTGTCCCACACCATAGGTGTGGTCCCCATGAATTCCCCTAATAAGTTTTGGAAGTGTTCCTTGATGTATAGTGAATGATATTACATGTTAATGAGTCTTCCAAAATTCCATGTCTAATTAATATGATATGACTACATGGATTTTTCCCATGATTCCATCATAATTTCATTTTTTTGAAATAGTAATATTTATTCCATGAATAATGTATAAGATCATTTATATGATGTTTATAATATTATAATGTTATTATCATGTTCTCATACCCATATTCTCATGTTTATTTTTACATATATCCCTTGTTCAACCATATCATAAATTTGAGATCAATCATTTTTGTGTTTCTTTTCCCCGGGTTATAAATATTTGTTTTATTTATAATTTTTATAATAAGGTTTATAGTCATGAAGAAACTAGACAAATATAATATATCTCACTTCTATACCTGTGTTTATGTTTCCAGGATTATAATGGAAGTAAACTAATATGGTCATTGTGTGTTTGTTTGTGTAACATGTTAAATATTCTGAAAAAACGATATAATGATATTGTATGTTATGAGAGTCTGACTATAGTTGGGATTAAATAAAACTTTTATTAAACATTTATAATCAAGGATGAGAAAACCATAGTGAGAGTACTATGGAAATGTCTAAGGATTATTTTACGGATGAAAAAATGAATAAGAAAATGTCTTGGAATTTTGGTAAAGGATAGAGTTAGTGGTTTCCAATCAATACATCCTTTTCTAGATACTATAAGTGGATGTATATTTTGAACATATATACATAGTGGTAAGAACACTGAAAAAACCATATCGAACAAGACTCGATGTGGAAATAGTGCATGATAATGAACCTTGTTGCACCTCGTGTTTGGAACACCAGAGGGATAGGCTTTGCGAATTTTCAAACAATTCATGAATCATCATATAAAGGATTTAAATATAAGTTCCCTATGAGTAACGTAGGTTTAACCATAGGTATCATAGATTAAATAAGGTTTCACAATTTAGAAATCTTTAATGTTTTTTTCATGATTATTTGGTTCCTAACTATGATAATTATTTCTTACTCCAGGATATTTCGTTTTAGTCAACTAATGGAACTGGAATGAACAATATTAACATGGATTATGATGGATAGTGAAATTTTTTTCCTCTTGATAAACTAAATTCAGTTGGAAAATGAATAAAAATGTTCATTTCTATGCTCCCCCAAATATCACATGTTTTTAATAATGTTTGACATCCAAAAAAGAAAAGAATGTAAAATAATACAATTTAGTTTTTAAAGAGGAAAAATACACCTTCTTTTAGTGGGTATATTGTGACAACATTCGCTGATGAATGGATTTGTACCATTGAAATTATATTTTTAATCCTTTGGTGTTCAGAGCATGAAAAACTCATTCTGGATTTTTACTGTTTAGAAGGTGAAATGGACAAGTGGTGGGCTCTAATTATGAATATAAGGGTGCAAGATGCTATTGGATACTCAGATTGTAAATAGTTAGAGAACTTATACTATTGTGATGAGTCCAAGAACATATTCATAGATAATATCGTCTGGTTTATACATTATACAAATATAGTTAAAGGGATCCTTGAGTAAAATAAAAAGGATGATGAATATATTCGTACCAACGAAAATAATTTTACGTGACTTGCGAGCTATCCTTATGGTATTATCATCAAATTAGAAAGAAATTTTGAAAAATTATTTAGTTACATAGATCGAATTCTCCAAAGGTGTTATCCAAAATATAAATTATAACTTAAGAATATTTTGTTCATTGTGTGATCAATGTTGAAATGTAGGTTGTAGTTACATATAAATCTCATGGTTCTAACATGAAAAAGGAAGAAAGAGTAAAAAAAGAAAATCCAAAAACCATGGAGGGAAGAAGATGATAGATTTACTATTGAATAAGAGAGGAAATAATCTTGGAAGGAATTGTTTTACAGGGTTTGGTAAATTTTTTCTTTGTGTAAGGGAAGGCCATAGATAATTGATTGTGGAACTGATGGGAAACAGTTGGATAATGAGTTGAATATTGGTAAAACTTCCAATAATAAACCTTCCAAACATTAGTGATTTATGCATAAGGATAATGAGCATTATTCTAACCAGTTCCCAAAATTTAGTGTTAGTGATTAATATCAGTATCTGTAACCTATTATGTCGAGGGATAATGATTTATATCATGCGATCACAATTTTAGAAGAGGAGTGTGATAATGACATATATAAAGGTAAAATTACCATCTACTTGAGAACTGATAATGTATTATTTGATTATGGTTCATCCCAAAACATTCATATATAAATATTAATCCAAGGTTATTGATATTCCACAAAAATAATTAGATGTGGAATTATCAGTGTAAACCCCTTATGGTACAGTGGTTTCATCTAAAGCCTATGTTTCCACTATAGTTGACATTTGTGGGAACATGATTTCTAAAAAACGTTTCAGTCTCCGTTAGGTTGATTTTTGATGTCATATTATGATTTTATTGGATTTTTATGCACAAATACCATGTTAATTGTAGTGAAAAGGATGTCACATTTGATATTTCAAAAAAAAAAACTATGACGATATTTTAATGTAAAAATATTTTTGATCATCCTGTGAAGATTACATCTAGTTCATGGGTCTTAATTTCCATTCAAAAGGTTTTTTTTCTCAAATGGATGGGTGGATACAGATTCGATGATATACCTTTTGTTTGATAATTTTTGGGTGTGATCCTATAAGAGTTTCCTAGAATTCCCCAAAAACTTGTAGATGATTTATTAATAGAACTCATAAATTTTACCACAACAATTTCAATGAATCTATATAGGATTTCCCCAATGGAGTTATAGTAATTGAAGATGAAATTCTAAGAAATCCTTGATATGGGATTCATATGGAAATGTGTGTCCCCTTCTGGTGAACTTGTTCTTTTTGTGAAAAATAATGATGGATCAATGTGACTCCACCTTGATAATCCATACTTGAACATGATCATGATTAAGGTAATGTATCAACTTCCACCTATTTATGACTTGTGAGATAAACTATGTAGATATCAATACTTTTTAAGGATTGAACATCATTATGGATATCATCAATTTATTTTCAAGTGGAGGGAAATTACCAAGATAGAATTTTAATTAAAATTATGGGAAATGTGATTACATTGTGATTTCTTTTGGTCTTACTAGTTCCCTTACTATAGTACAAGATTTGATGAATATAGTCTGGATATATTATCTGGATCAGTTTGTGGTAGTTTTTTTGATAATATTCTTATCTATTTAAAGACAATGTAAAAACGTGAATACCACTTAATAATTTTACTAATAACTCTATGGAAGGATATAATTTATGAAAAATCTACATACTATAAATTTTGGTTGTAAAAGGTTTAATTTTATAGTCATATATTCTCGAGGGATAGTTTAACCATAAATCCATCAAATATGAATGTTATTGAATACTGGCCTAGAATATCCACGATTACTATGATCCATAGATTTCATGGTTTAACTAGATATTATTAATTATTTGGGGATAAATTATCACAATTATCTAATACTTTTACGTATTCAACTCGGAGAAGTTCCATGTTCCTATGGACACATGAATGTGATGAAAAATTCAATGAAATAGAGAGAACGTTAGTCAATGCACCTATTCAAACATTACCATGTATTGGAGAAGGGTTTGAAAACTTTATTGATGCATAAAATAATGTATTAAGATGCGTTCTTCTATAAAATAACATGTTTATAGCCTTCAACTCACAAAATTGATGAATCATAACACTATTTACCCCCAAAATGATTTGGATTTTGCTATTGTACTTTTTTTCCTTAATGATTTGGATACATTATCTTTATGGGAAAATATGTGATATATAGAACAATCATAATAGTTTCAAGTATATATTAACATATAAGTTTTTGAAAATTTGATATAGAAAATGGTTATAGAAAATAATAAATTAAGGCTTCTAAACAAATTACCAGCCTAGGAAAGGGAACAAGGTGGTCATTTCTTTTAGTCAAAAAGATCATGCCATATTATTCATGTTGAGGATTAAAAATGATCAAAAATTTATGAATTTTCTAATTATGGATCTTTAAATCCTGATGTAAGGGGATGTTTTTCAATCTTTCCCAATTGAGTTTTCAATCCTCAATCTATGTAATGTATACTGATTAGAAAAATAAATTTGTAGAGCAATAGAAGACAGTTACAAATGTTCTGGAGTTTAACTTTGATCATGATGGAATTATAATTTTCAGGAACCATGAGTCTTTTCTATCCATACCAATTTAAAGAAATTGATATTAGAGGAAGATCGTATTAATTCATTCTATATTAATAATTGAAGTAAGAATATGTATATAGATTTGAAGGAATACTTTTGGTTGGATGGAATGAAGAGGGATATTGCAGAGTATGTATATCAGTGTTTGGTATCCAATAAAATTAAGGTTAAAAGACAAAATTCAAAGGGGATGTTGCATCAATTACCCATAAGATAATTGAAAAGGGCGAAAATCACAATGGATTTGATTGTTGGACTCCCAAAAACCACTAAATGGTCTACTGCTATAAGAGAGGTAGTTGATCTCCTTAAAAAATTATCATAACTCATCTCTATAAGAGAACACTTCTTTATAGATATCACTTCCAAGAAACATATAAAAAACATATAAGGTTGGTTGGAGTACCAAATTTTATGGCATCTAATTTGGATCAGATGTTTACCTCATATTTTCTTCAAACACTTCAGTAACAAGTAGATAATGAATCTAATTTCAGTAGTACTTTTATCCTTAGATGGGTGGTTGTTCTAATAGAAAATATTTAAAATCTTAATGACATGTTGAGATACATTTTTATAGATTTCATATGTGTTTGGGATCAACACCTCCATTTTGTGTAATTTTTATACAAAAATATATTTCACTGAAACATTTAGATGACTCCTTATACATACATCCATGGTATGAAATGTAGAGCTCCAATGTATTGGGATGAAGTTGGTGAAAGAAAGCTATTGGGACCTGATATCATTGAAGAAATGGAAAATATGGTTAAAAACACTTATCAACATATAAGGTCAGTTAAAATATTTTAGAAAAGTTATGAAGAAAAACAATGGTGTGATATATAATTTTAAAACGGTGAGAAGTTGTTTTTAAAAAACTATTCAGTTGATGGTTATGAGATACATGAAGAATGGGAAACTAAGCCAAAGGTATATTAGTCCATTAGAAATTATTGATCCTATCAGGATTGTATCCTATCACATTTAATAACCACAAAACCAGTATAATGTCCGCAATGAGTTACATGTATCTCTACTAAGGATGTACACATTTGATCCTTCACACGTACTAAACTCATACGTCATACCTCTCAAGAAAGATATTTATTATGAAGAACAACAAATTCCAATTACGGATTGTATATAGAATGTTTCAATGAATAAAAATCACTCATGTATTCAATATTTAATAGTGAAACTAGTAGTTAGAGGATTCTATGTGTGAACATGAGGATATTATGAGGAACAAGTACCCTCATTTTTTGTATGAGTTGAAGAATTTTAATGCAAAAATCCATTTAAAGGGGGGTATAATGTTACACCACGTGTTTTTAGTCCCCATTTTTTATTGAAAAATTACCCATATTTGATTTAATATGTCTCACACTACACCAATTGAACCTTAAATTATATGAGACAACAATATAACATTAGGATTCATGCAACATCGACTTGTCTTACGTTACATTAAACACTATGTTTCTATGAAGCAACAATTTTTATGATAATCATTTTAAAAAGATATTAATATCTTAGATGTTGAACATTGTTTTTTAAAATATAATATATAACATTTCAATATTATTTATAATGGTATTATATAAATAAAAAATATTTATAATAATACATATAATTTTTTGGAAATTCATTATATGTATAAAAATAATATTTTTTGTGATAGAAAAACATTTTTGTTCATTATTTGAACAAATAAATTTAATTTCAGAAAGTTTTGGGTAATTAATTTGTTATAATAATATTCATTTTCAAATTCATAGTGTCAAAATTTGATTATGCAGATTTTTTTTACATTTAGAAGGAAACATCATTTTTCGATGAATACTAAAAAATAATAAATTTTAATAAAAAACCCCTTTAGCTTATAATTTATTTATAGAGTCAAATTTTATTTAAATTTGGTTTTAATGTGTAATTAGATAAATTATACATAAATTAACCCAATTTATGTCCCTGGAACCATTTTTACATTGAAATAGGTAATAAAAATAATTTCAAACATTAGGGCTTTTCCACTTTAAAAACTCATCATCTCATCCAGTCTACAAGATTAATTTTAAATTATTTTCGACACCTTTTATGATAATAATTTTCAAAATTAGATTCCATATTTGTAATTAAAATATATTATAATGTATTATAATTTCTACATAGTTTTCTAATCAAAATATAATTGAATGTACTTAATATTAATCATGTTGATTAAGGAAAAAACAATATTACTTGAGGGTAAACATTAATTTAACCGAAATAATAACCTTGAAATATGTCAAAAATAAATTTAATATACATATTCACACCAATATAACTCATTTATAAAATATTAATAGTTCTTGGAGAAAATTTATGTAAGGTAAACCACTCAATAGTTTTAACCATTTTATATTTACAGGAATGCCACAACCCCACCACTATAAAAAGGGGACCCTACCCACTCCCATTATCACAACTATAAATAAATTTTTATAAGAGAAAAAATACCCAAAAATCCTCAAAACATTGATATCATGATCCTAGAATCCTATATTTGAGAATAAATTCAAAAAAGAAAGCTATCTGGTGCAATCCAAAAGGAGTTATCCAAAGAAGAGTTGACATCCTTCCAAAAGCTCATTTGTTTTATTTTCATTATCCTCCCACTAAAATAATATTATTACACGATTAAAAAATAAAAATAGTATAATAAATATATTTATTAGTTCTTTATTAAGGGTTTTACCTACACTCACATGAAGATCCATTAAATGTGATACACAGTCATCCTTAGTGCGTACAATCAACTACCTCCCTGCGAACCAATGTTGTTCAATCATCCATTTTCACCTAAAACAGTTGGGAATAATGTTGTAATTTATATTTTTATATTACATATATTATATTTCTGATTTAATTATTATTATGTAAATATTATATAACACATACCTTCATTCATTAAATTATGTTTAACTATGATATCTTTGATTATGGATGTGTGGACTGTCGCCTCCTCAAGGTGATGTGATTATTTCTCACATTACATGGAATGTATAAAAGATGGGTATATAAAAAATATATAATATAAATGAAATAATAAAACTATTTTAATTATATATATATTTATGTGTCATTTGATAACTTTCTATCAATACAATAGGAAGATGGAAGCAGCGTTCACACGTATGTACGACCCACTATCAATATGAACATTGTATTTTATTTTGTATTTCTATAATTTATTGATTATTATAAATAAATAAATAGTTAATATGTATGATATTTATATCATTTTTTCATTATGGAGTTGATTAAATCATTATATCTTTAATAGGATAAAAAATATGAAATATCAAAGTGCATATGAAAACATAGTGGTTATTACCTGAAATGTAACATTGACATGGAATTGTTAATAAATTGGTAATAAAAGTTCATATATAAATAATATATTGTTTTATATGACTGAATATGGCTCTATAATATATGTATAATATAAATTTAGGTATTATAAATTTTTTAATGAGTGTTATGAGAGTCAAGACATATGGTTAGAGGATTTCAAGTCTCACAATCATTTTGTCGAGGCTTATTCCATATTCCCCACTCATTTAATTTTTGTGGTGTATATACCAACTTGGAATTTATTCAGGGATTTATAAATAAAAATTTAATGGTATTTAAATATCCATTTAAATATCTATATTTCATTGGGTTTTATGTTTCAAATGTTATTTAATTGGGAATGATATTTTGTCACAATTTTCATACTTTTAGACAAATGTTTTTATATACACATATATTAATTTTTGAGGTGTATATAATTATATTTCACATTTTATATATTGAATATACTAATTTTACTGATATTCTATGATTCATGTAATTTTTTCTCTAATGGGGATTATGAGTTAATATTACCAATGTGGTAATAAATACTTCTACAATCTCATTGTTTATCAAGATTTCTTGCATATGTGCTTCCAATAATGAAATATTATGATCCTTATCTCATTAATGATCATCACTTTTATTCTCATATATTTATCAATGATATCATCATTTATTTGTACCTTTTTCACTCATTTCTATATCAGGTAATTACGAATATTTTTTTTTGATAATCTTATATTATTTATCTCTTCGATCTAAAATATATTTAATTCAAAAAGAATGGTTAAAAAAATGATTTTAGATAAAGTTTTTAAAATGATATTTTAATATAATTTTCAATGAAATTGTATTTCTAAAAGGTTTTATGTTTTAAATAGAGTTTTTTAAATCAGATAAAATATCTTTCTCAAGAAATATTTTCAATGAAATTTCAAAAATATTTCCCATATATGTTGACATCCTTTTGAGTTACTCGTGTATTTCTAGGGATATGATCGAAGGATACAATTCATATTATTTATCTAAAAAATTTATGTTTTAATAGAGTGATTTTTTTTGAAACCCATTTTCATTTCATGTGTTATATGATTTTGAATCCCATTTCATTCATGAGTTGTACATTGATGAAATTATTATTAAACATGTCTCTTTCAAGAGGATAAGATATAACGACTTGTGTATGATTCCCATTTCATTTCATGGTTTATGAAATGAATTTATTAACCTTGTGGGACAAGTATGAATGATTTCATTACTTGATGTTTGGGACCGATATCTCCATCTAATGAAGTTGGTAATGATTTATATCTCATGATATAATGATGAGAAACTATTCAATGAGCTTAACCCATTATGAGAAGAAGGGGAAGCTAGATCCACAATGGGAAGAATGAGAAACCTAATCCAGTATGGGGAAATAGTGAAACCCAATCCCTTATAAGGATTGGAAGATGACCATGGATGGTGGTGTGCCTTGGAGGGTAGGTTTAGTCCCCATTATATGACATAATATGTTTTCACAATTCAAATTGGCTTATAGTAAATGATATTACATTTAAATGTGTTTACCATAATGCGATGTCTTATTCCTATATTTTTATTTCATGTATTATTATCTTGATTCTATCAAAATTCATGTCTTATTATCTACTATAATTTATTCCATGACTCATTTATATTATATTTGATATTTATGGTATGATCTTATAATATTATTCTCATGTTCTCATACCCTTATTCTAATGTTTAAGCTTTCATATCTCCCTTTTCCCTCTATTGAGAATATGATCCCACCTGTTTTTATGATGCCTTTCCCAATGATATATAGATATGTATTATATATAATTGTTCTATTAAGAAAGATAGTCAAGAAGATCCTAGTGGGAGATAATTTTACTCAATTATGTACCATTTATTAGGCTTTTGAGATTTAAGAGGCACAAAACTAATATGGTATTTCAGAACATATATGTTTATTTTATTAATTATTCTATAAAAATGATGTAATTTTATTTTATGTTACATGAGGATTGAAATATTTTACAAATAGAATTAATAAATTTTAATATAACTTGTAGAATCCAAAATAACCATCAAGAGAGGGTTGACACACTTCTTAATGAGTTGAGATAATATTAGCCAATCCCCTTAATGGATCTATGTCAAATCCAAGCCCTTGAATATAAGCATCATCACAAAGAAGATCATCACCATGATCTAAAAGTGAAATAATATTTGGATTTATATTTGGTGGAACCGTTTGGATTTAATAAGATATACAACTATCCAAGAGAATATATGTACAGCTTAATTTAGAATGAAATAGAACCATAACACTGTCCTATATGATTCATCTATAATTTTTTTCCAGAAATGTAGTTATTACAAGTTCTTAAATATTAAAAATAATATTAAATTCAGGTTGAATAGAAATATTGATCTCCGGAACATCATGGGGTTCGTTGGCCGATGATCCAAACCTGAGACACTTTAAAACTATCTCCCATGTTTCCAAACTAAACCATATGGACAAGATTTCTACAAACATCAGTCCTAACATGATCTGCTTTGACACTACTATATCATGATCCAATATACTAGAGCCCTTATGGATGGAGTTAGTCGATAGTGATGCCAAAATCCATCTATTATTACAAAATAGTGTAAAAAAATTTCAGAAAAAAAGAATAAATAAAAAAAAATCATGGAAAACTGAAAGGGAGTACGACCAGTTATAAAAGGGATGAAATAACTACCATATTGAGACAATTGGATGCATCTATAGAATAATTTTCCCAAAAAAATATTCACCTTATTCTAATACACCTAGAAAAATGTTGAATTTATTTCCATCTAAATAAGACATGAAATGTGTGGATAGAGCCCGTGAAGGGCTCCACATGAAATACTCAGCAAGACACCGCAAATTCACCATACAATAAGAAATAGAAAGATTCAACTCTAAACCACAATGAATGTGAAAAAATATAAAACATATATTCTTAAGAGGAAACTATGTCTCAATGTGAGGTCACCTCCACATTATTAGGATATGATTCTACTTGGTGTTTAGTGGTAACCATTATTATGGAGAACCAAGTTATTAGGCCTATCTATGATTATGGAAGTCAAGTAATAGTTCATAATTTTTAGGCATTTACATGTGTAATTAGAAATTGAGACTTAATATGAGTTTATTCAATATGTATATTCCCATAATAATCAGGGTGGATAGTCTAATCCTTATAAATGCGCTCTATAGTAGGGGGTGAACTATCTCCAGAATAGGACCCACTCAAAAATAATTATCGATGAAAAGGGAGTACCAATAAGGTTATAGAGTACTGAAATCCTCAAAAATATTGTTAACTGTCAAATATAAATGTATAATGGATAGAGGTACCAATTCCCTAAAGATTATGGAAATTACTAACCCATATATTCTTATTAAAATCAAACACCATCATTATTATTAGTTAATATTCACTATAATAACATTCCCACTCACATCACCTCATATCACATATTTTATTACTAGAAAAATTATATCATCAAATCCCATATGTAATCCAACAAAAGGTGGAATACTCCCAGCCAAAAGAAAAGTTTTAATGATGGTGATTTGCAAGGTAAGATATTCCACGATATGTATATTGTGTTTCCGACAAGGGTACATGATGTGCCTCATATAGTCTTAAATTCATGTGTACTACCATCTCACATGGATGGTTATTCAATTTACATGAAACATTGTTATGATAATCAAAATGAAATGAATGGTATGCCACTCAATCAGGGTCCATCTTCCCATATCAATGCACAATCTTATGTAGATGGGTGCACCATGACACAGAGGAAATATTAGGTCACTTAAACACCTAGGAGTGTACTCTCTCTACACACCGAGCTTTTTGGCCAAGGTTTGCATGATGCATAGATCACCTATGGGGCCTATGATATTTAAATCTATAAATATATTGTTTCTTATAAATATTGGGGTCCACATAATGAATATTTTAATGTATATCTAAAATTAAATGAACTTCAACGCCATTATGCTATAGTTCATCTATTTTAATCGCCTATAAAATATAATAAAATTCTTGGACATTACTAATCATAACCGTGTATAACAAAAATAATGGCCATTAAGAGGTTATATTCTAACCATTTTTTATGGGGAAAATAATAAGTAGCTCATGTCCTTTGACACTCACCCAACCAACTCAAATAGTCACCATTTCCTGAACATTGATTATATTCCCATAATCATCACCTCGCTTTTATCACATATCAAAATGATAAAATTAGAACAAAAATAAAGATCCATTTCATATAATATTGATAGAAAATGTATCTGTAACTTAGGTATAGTCAAATTAATGGCCAATAAAATTGTTGAAGATGAATGTCAAGGAATGGATAGGGAAAAGAACAAAAAAAAAGACATAGAGTCAATATAAGGCCCTGTTAATTTTTCCATAATTGATATAACTTAATGAACATTGGGATTAAAATACTAATGAATTCCATTAGAGAATAAATCTATAATTCCTAATTCTAGGAACTTAAACAATTTATTATCAAATAAACATGAATGATCGATAAATTAATTTTAAATGAACTATGGAATGTTTGTTTTAATAATATAGATATGTGAATTAAACCCAAATATCAAAAACACTACATTTTTATCGGATCAATCACTGATGGGGAATGGTTATACATCATTTCCACAGATCATGTTTCCTTCATGAATATATGATCTTGTCACTCTCTTCCAAAACTCTCCTCCATGGTCCTCTCCTCAAATAATGAGAGTTATGATGTGAAACCTATGATTTTAATATATCTCTGGTTAATTATTGTATAATTAAGTTATATCCAGTTAATAGAAAATATATTATTTAATTAACTTATCGATTTTTATTTTTTCCATGCATATACTTAAATGAATGATCTGATGCCCTCTTTTATTATGTAATGGCTAGGCTAAATCATTTTTTCCATATTTGTTTGAAATATCAGTTATACATTTATAGAAATTATTTAGTAGTTAATATATTATTTCCTAAAAAATTCATGAAAATAAAATAATAAATTTAATATTATTAATTTATCATTAAAGAATATCTAAGAGCCCTTGAACTATATACTGACCATATCCGAAATTCCAAAAAATAATATTTGAAATATTCTACAGTTCTAAAAATAAATTCTTACCACTAAATTATAAATTATTCATGTAAAATATTTATTATAAAAATAATATAAACATATGAATTATCTTGTTAATATATATATATATATATATATATAATATGTCCTTTAATAAGGAAAAAATACTTTTTTAGAAATTCAAGGTGCTTTATAGTTTATGGATATAAACAAGTATGTACTAGAAAAATAATTATTTTTTGAAAATAAAAAATAAGGGATTAAATGAGGAGGGAGTAAACTAATAAATAGGATATATGCTATTGATATGAAACATGTAATTAGAAAAGGGAAAAAATTAATCTATGTTTATAGAAAACATTAGATTATCTAAAATAAAAATGAGGAAGGTTTGTTAAGTTATGTGAAATTAGAAATAGTTTTTGAAAATAATTCAAATAAAATACATCAATTATTTTATATGGGAAATAATCAAAAAATGAAAAGAGCTAAAAATCATATATTAAGGAAGTGTATTTAAAATATGGCATGAAATTTAAGTTATAGATGTTACGAACCATCCTAGGGTTTCATGATCTAGTAACTTATAAGTCCTAATAATTTTTGAAAGGGTGTTATTGAACCCCTTGATATGGGAAAATGTGTGTGGGTATTAAGGTATTATTTCTCTAAATGATTTCACCCAAAAAAATATAAATAACTCATAGTGGAAATCTATAAGTAATCCAAACAGAATCATGTATAATTGATAACTCCAAGACAAATAAATAAAAATCTATATAAATAAAAATACATCTAATAACCAAAATATAAAATATGTATATTAAAAATATTTATCCTCCAATTAATTCATCTAATACTAGATCAGATGACACATGCACTGAAAAATAAAAAATATAAAACCCAAATACAAAATTGAGAGACTCTGTATTACCCCTGATCACCACCCAATTTCCACACTTATATATTTTTCATAAGAATACTGAAAGAATAATTCAACAAGACTGAACTCCGTAAGATTTCAAATAAACATGGAATGTTTATATATGTTTGAGAAAAAATAAATGTAGGTATCCTACCTACATCCCATCCATAAATATTAAATTTGAAATCCTTTCATGCTTGTTTGAAATAATATTTCAATTTTTTTTTTAATTTAAGGAAAACAATATGTGATTTTATGGTTAATTATATTTATTCAAAAACAACATATTTTCTTTTCACTATTAAAATAAAACTGTAAAACATTATAAGAAGAAAAAAATTAAATTAAGGACCCATTTTAACTCCCAATATGTTTTAAAATAACCATATTCTCATAAATAAGGTAATATAACCGATATTTTAAATAATATATCCCAAATTAATTTCAACTTTTAAGAAAAAAATAATAAAACTAACATAGAAATACACAGGCATACAGAACAAGATGCAAAAAAGAAATCATGTCAATCGAAGTAATGAAATACATAATCAAAAATGACATTTCATTTGAATGGAAAATGGAAAATCCATAAATTGGAACTAAATATGTAAATAAGAAAAATATACAAAATTAAAAAAACATTTTAAGAGTTTCCACAGGGAAACCATGGTCAAGGAAACCTAGAACCATATATTATTTTAGATTTTGAATGATCATAAATATCATCATGAAATTTATTGGGAGAGTAATCAAAATTCCCAAAGGAAGAGGAAACAAAGAATGTTGAACCCTAAAATATATCATGGTAGTGTTTTGAATGTATTTTATATTTTCCAAAACATTTTACAATTCTCCATGACTAGTAATAATATCATTTCTATCCCTACGTACGATTTTGGGTTCTCATGATAAAAAAAGGAAGGTGAGTGCATTTGTATTATTCAATAATGTAGAACATATGCAAAAAATAAAAAGACTATTAACCCATTCTCCATGCCCCCATACCCATGAGACCAATTTTTTCAGCACAATGTTGTTGATAAAACTACCAGAATAAAAAAATGAAATCTAAAATCAAAAACCAATATGTTTGCATGAATTTCCCATCGGGCCTATATACCTTTTAGGAACCGAATTCATAAAATCCATCCGATGTTTTAAAAAAAGGCTATGTGTATTTTAATAAATTACAACTCAATTCAATAACACACATTGTTATCGAATTAAATAAGAATGTCAGAAAATAAATTAAAAATATGCAATATATCATAAGATATATGTAATATAATAAACATTAATGGTAACAACCAAAGAACATATGGTTCAATAACTAATAATCCATATTTTAAATTATCCATTTAATTTTAAAACAAACATAATATCTTATGTTATAACATTTATAAAAAATTTCATAGCCATTAGGTATCTTTAACATCACTTATAAATCAATATTTCCGTAAGGGGAAACTAAAGAATATTATCAAAAAACACTTGGGTTTAGAAATTTTTTTCAGTCAACAGTGGCCAATGTAACAATAAAATCACCTTAGTAAAACATAAAAATAACAACTATAAAATAAATAAATTAATATCATTCATCATTTAATAAATTTAAACCATATATAAAATAAAATTTTCAATAAATCATGGTATTATGTATGAAGACTTATTCATGGAGAAACCTACCTCAAATAAATGGAAAAAAATAACCATTTATGAATGATGTTGGGATGGGCTTTAATACATACCTAAGATGTATTATATTCTAGTAGTAAAAAGTTTTGGAAAACAACATGGCCTAGGGTTCATCCACCATGGTCCTCATGTAAGAGAAGAGGAAGAAGAAACCTTAAGAATTGTAAATAGTGGAGAAAATATAGCCATAAAAAAAATTAAAAACATGGAATCAAAAAAGAGGACATAAAAAATGAGGAGTGGAGCTCCTAGGGATACCCTTAGTTGAGTCCAATGAAGGGATGAAGAATGTTCCCAAAAGGGTGTTTAATCGATGGATGGTATAGTATGTATTTCTTATTTTATAAAATATGACCAGAAAAAACGCTCATGATTCATGATTTGAAAAACAATGCCCAAACATTATATACCTCCCAAAATAAATATAAAAATATCCATGGTTTTGGAAACATAATTAGACAAACTGTAAACAAAATTGTTAAAATTTACAATGATAATGAAATGTAGGGTCAACACGATTTTCTATGTGGTTAGTACTTATAATGTTCAACCCATTCACACATCACTAATAGAAAGAAAATATAAAAATATATAATTTAATTCAAGATGAATCTCCATTGAAAAAGGAAATTATTAATAAGTAGTCAAATTTACATAGGAAAATAATATCAGGTTGTGAAAATTCTCCCCACCCTAATAAAGTTCTATCAATATAAATTCACTATGAATATAAAGAAAGAAAAAATATAAATTATTTAAAAAAGGATGGTAATATACTAGTAAAAACAACTCTGAATCCAACATAGACTAAGGGGGATATAATGAGACCCTTCTCATCTCTAATAGGATAGCCATGAATTTCATGTCACAATATTTTTGACTCATGAGAAAAAAATATTGAACTAATACACTAAAGGATGAGACCATTAAAAGGTATTCCAACTATAATTTTCACTAAAACATGGTATTACCAAGGAAAAACAAATAATTACCTAATGAACACAATGGTGGGGTACTATTTGTATACCCAACAATGTTATACAACCCATTTCACTCAATGTGTGAATGAAACATTCAAATGACACAATATGCAATTTCCTAGAGGATGATAAAATGAAATAATAAGATTTTAAAATAAAAGAAAATTGGGAATATAATATAAATATGAAATTGAGAGAATTCAAATTCTCAATAATTATTCAACTAGTGCACAATCAGGATCTACAATATCATGAACCTACCCAAGTAAACCCCAAACTAGTCACATAAGATGGCATGTGGTATTCCCATGGGGCATTCATGATCACACAATGGTGGTGACAATCAACATGGGAATAAAATATATTTAGTGGGAATGGTTTATTTCAAGATAAATAAAAAATTTGTGTAATTATAAATTAAACACAAAAATATATAATTAAAAAAATATCTAGAGAAACAAAACATAAGCTCAAAAAAACTAATCGAAACCTATTGTCTAAAGGAATATCAATGTCAACCCATGGGTTACTAACCCAACTAGAAAACCCATAATCACAACATGATGATATAAACTATGTTAAAACCTATAGCTAAGTCTAAATATATAATGGAAGTATAATCCTAAGTAATAAAACTCAGTATACATTCCAATGTAAAATTATTCCCTATAAAATTACTTTTAAAAGGAGATTAATTTACTTTAATTTTAAAAAAATATATATAAATATGTCTAACACATATTCTTTTTTAATTCAAATCATTTTACACTTCCCCCTTTACAAAAAAATATATTAATTTTCTATAATGATAAGGCATGAGCATTTTAGACAAAGCAGGGGAAGAGAGAGCATGACTGGGAGAGAGTAAATATTTTTCATGAAATAAAATATGAAATCCAAAATTCCAATTTTCACAAGGTACAAACATCACCAAGGGAGATAAACCAAGACAATACCTTATAGAGGGAACTTGTAATGAGATAATAAAGTAACAAAAAATATGATGCACCTAGATTATCCACTATGGATAAATATGTTTCGAAGAACATGTGAATACTAATGATCTATTAGGAAAATACAGAACATATTATGACCTGATCCATCCTATTTGTGTGCCTGATGAAATAAAATAAGCCTAACACTAATATATAACATGGTCTAACTATAGGGTAATAATCCCAATAAATAGTAGATTATATAATAAGGGCCACTGGTCAGAGAGTATTCAATAATATTTGTAGAAAATGTTCATAAATAAAATGCTTGCTATGCTTGGATCCAATGCTATTTCTAAATTGGGGAAGATCCAAATAGAATAAAAAAATCACCAATATATATATATATATGATATAAATATGGTCAAACACATGAATAACACAACTAATACTATCCCACAAACACCAATCCAAGGGATATACCCCTTGTGTTCCAACCATCATTTCAAATGGGAGGTCCCATGCTAAGGGCCTTTCATTTTCTTTAATAAAGAATAAGGTAAGGGACTTTCCAAAAAACATTTTTTTAATGAAAAAAACCATTATCAAATTCCCAACCTGGCCTCATGTATCCTTTGGGTGATTAACCTTTTCAAATAGGGACAATCACACCATTTAGAATTTCATGAAATATTTTAAACACATTTGGAAAACTAAAACTTCATTTTGAATCTAAAATACACCTGTAAAGGCCAACCATAAATTTTATCATACACTAGTTGTGCATGCTATATAAAAAAATTTCACACACTTTAAAAAAATGAAACAACATGATTTCATTCCAAATAATCCTTCAGCCACTATATAGTACTAATTTTTGTTAAAACATTATATAAAAAAAAGAAATCAATGATTCGTAAATTCAGAAGATAATGTATATAGAGCCCTACCTCAAAATAGAGATAACTAAGATGAATGACCACAACACTCATCACCATTAAAGAATACCACTTCACACTTTTTGATATATACCCTCATATATATATATACACACCCCTAAATCTAATCTAGATATTATCCTCACCATGAGGTAATATACACATTGAGGATACATATATATAAATATATATATCTATATATATATATATATATAACTTTCTTCATTTTTTTATGTATTCAACAATACTGAAGACATTCTAAATAACCAATATGGATAAGAAATCACCAAAACACCCCATTTAAACTTATAATAAGAAAAGGGTGGAATAATAGCTTCTCAATCAATAGCCAATGAAGTGAAATTGATTGAAATGATTCCCGATCAGCAATGAGTGCTGCGATATACATGAAGAAGACCCAGGAGAAACATCACATAACCTAACAATAGAATAAATATGAAAAATCATGACAAAAATCACTCTAGTGATGGGTTGAATTATATTGGATTATATGTTAAAGAAAATAATTCCATGAAATTGGAATATGGGAGATATAGATACCTTACCTTGATGGATTGACCAAGAATCCTAAAGAAATATGGTTGAATCCCTAGAAGAATGGAGGTCATTAGAAGGGGGTAGTGTGTGCATGGCTAGGGTATGAATGGTGTGGGTGGTGATCATGTCAGTATGGTTTGGGGGTTTAGTTATAGTTTTGGTTTCTAATTTATTGTGTTTTTAATTTTTATTATTTCCATTTAAAAAAATAAAAATCATACATCTTGGGTTGCACGACATGGAATACATTTTGACTATCATGTTCTATATATTGGGCTCGTATAGAGACCCACATGGGCTGACTCTATGGTTTTGAAAAGTGTGTAGTAATCATGTATTAGGCTCTATAAAAAATATCAGAATCTATCAAGTGGTTACCCTATATTTTAATAAACCGTGTGACATGCTCTATATACCCCAAAAATATAAATTTCCTAGGAAATAACATAGAAGTAAAAAAATAAAAAAATAAGAAATCAATGATATTTAAATCAATATACTAATTTTGGGACCATTTGAGAGAATTTTTCCCACCAGGACACACTCTACCCTAAGAAATTCCCATGAGACTCTGTTTTTCAAGACCAAAGAAATGATGAACAATTAACTATGGAAATACTAAGAAAATCCAAGATTGTAAAAACAAAATAACTTTTGTTCAAAATCCATGACTAAAAAATCTCAAAATAAAAAATTACAACATCATCATAAGAAGAAAAATATCAATAGAATACATCATGTAGGATAGAATAACAAAAAGAAAAAATTATGGGATTAGGATAAAGAGACATGATCGTTTCAAGACACAACCAAATAATGAAAACCCATTACCCTTTCATAGAAACCGTCAAATAAATTCCTCATTGTATTTTGGGATTTCTTTGCTCATCCATCACATGAACCAATCTCCAATTAAACGGACTACTATGATCGGAGTTAGGTGGGGAGGGAATAATAAAGTACCTCTTCAAGAATTTCAAGAAGGTGGGATGATCAGAAGATCATCCTATTGTGTCCTCCAAACCAAATTAAGGCTCTTGGGAAACATTTATTTCCCCTGAAAAAAAATCAAATAGTAAAAAATAATTTAAACCTAGGTAATGTCTTCATGGAAAAACTAATTCACCCATCACACAACAACAATATTCAAATTCATTCCTCATGTAGATATACATTAATAATTGAACTCCAAAAAATGGTAATAAAAGCTATTTTTTCGTCCCCATATAAAATATAACATCACTAAACATCACACCGAAGATTAGAATAAATAATAATTAATGAATCAATAAAAAAACATATATTATCACCCTAATCATCCAAATAGGATTTGTTTTCATTTGAAGGGGTGAACTGGTTCAATGCCGATCTATGGAAATACCCCGAAAACCATTTCAGGTGACCTAATCATCCACCACTATGGAAGGAATTTTGTTATTTAGAACATGATAGGTTATTCTTAGCCTACTTTCCAAATTAATTACATAATATGGTCTGATACCTAGAATGAGATGATGAATGATCTGATGGACACTTAATTCTATCACCATCATAATATGATTCAAGGAAATTTCCAACCACTTTACTAGAATTCCCATCCTAGGTTCTAGTGACTATTAGGGGATTGGGCTCCTTTAGATCCACTTCTATCAAAACCACAACCCAAAATACAAGGCTCACCACATTGGAAAATAAGGTTAAACATAATTATTATACCTTTAAATGAAGATTAGGAAGATCCCCATTCGAACAATTCAATGATTTCAAAGAAACATCCTGAGCCAACTGAAGGAGATATGGGACTATATCCACAAAATGACTAACAACACTTATCAATAAATTATTTCATTAATAAAGGCAACACCTCTCCATGACCCTTGAAAAAATCAAAGCATTAGATACATAATTTCAGATAAATTAGTCCTTAAATAATTCATAGAAGATGTATCCTCGATGCTTGTTCATAAGGAATGACTTCCACTACTTCCAACTCAGACCTCTGAGCATAACGTTAGTGAAATTATCTTCTAGAGACTCATCCAACTCAATGAAATAGTAGATCCTTTCTATTTTTCTCATATACTCTTATTAAAAAAAATCTTCCACTTATCAATAAATGATATTATGCTTCCACTTACAAAACAGAAGGAGGATGTCTTTAGGTTGATCAAATCGGGGGCCCACTAATGGTGAACCACCAGTAGCTGCACCTCAAAGATCCTGTTATTCTGGCATGGGAGAATAGTATAAATAAAAAGAAATAGAATATTAGTCAAATTCATCATACCAACTCTAACTCACCACAAATAAACACAAAATATTTAATGAATTCTACACACAAATTTACAAAAAAAATGTTTTCAAAAAACTCAGTAACCAACATTTTTAAAAATATTTTCGAACTCGACACTAGAAGACATTTCATTATTACAAATATTAATTGAACTCCATTAAGAAATAAAATCTTCTCACCATTAAAATTCTAACTGAATTTAAAACAAGCCACATTTTATATAACATCATTTTAAAAACCAATTAATAAAATATGCTTCCAATATATTTTGAGAACCAATTATTTTGTTCATTTCTGAGAAAACAACATCATAATTTCCAATTTGGGTTTAATATTCTAAGATATGGGTTTCATAACAATTTTAATATTATAAACGACCCAAAATAAGATCCTAGTGGTGAATAGTGACAATTGGTATATTTTCTATATGGTTCTGGACTATTTTCCACTCACACTACTATCATGGAGATTCATTTAGGACCACATCACTAGGCCAACATGACTTTCTAGGCCATGTGAGATCACATGATACCATTGTCCCAACATTCATTTTATTACAAAAACACCAAACTACAGATAAAAAATCCAAAAAATCCCAATAGACAAAATTTTATAATCCAAAATAAATAAATTACCTAAAAATAACAAATACCTAAGGTCAAAAATAAAAACCCGAAGACCAAGTTACCTTGGTAACCCATGGTTCGACATTGAAAGTGTTAGATGGAAACCTCATCACACCTAAAACCTAGTTACTAAATAAGAAAGTTCATCTATTTTAGAATCCCAAATCACAAAGGAAACAATAAAAATAGGTCCTATAAATTACCTATATTATGAAAGCATTTTTTCATGAACTAACCTAGGTAAAACTTGAACTGGTCATCTAAGGTGGCCCATAACATCCCGACAATGCATTTCCGATCTTCACAGGGTTGAATAAAGAATCATGGAAATCAAAGAGATTTACAAAAAATGTTTTCTCTCAAGATAAATAATCAAAATAAACCGAAATATAAATGACAATTAAAATATAATATTAATAAAATATAGAAACAAATAATCATAAACTAGAAATAAAACCAAATTGATCATATTGACGAAACAAATATTCATGTATACCAATGGGTAACTCACATAGACCAAAGTCCATCATCCCTCCATGGAGATTTAAATACAGAAGAAACCTACACTAGAGGCAAAGAAGTAATGGAAATATAGGAGTAAATATTAAAACATAGAAGGTATTCCAATGAAAACCAATTTCTTATAAAATTTCTTTGAAAAAAAGATACATTTACAAAGAGTTTTAATAAAAATATATTAACATATGTTTTTCATACATATCTTTAAAAGAAATCATGGTCCATTTAATAATATAATTAATATAGTAATCTTTTCTAAATATAAGAAGCTTGATAATTTTAGAGAAAAATATTGGGAAGAGAGTGAGTGAGAGAGAGTGTACTTTTTTTCATAAAATCATTTTCAAGAACCAAAAATTCAATTTCCACAAGTGATAAATATAAAATAGGGAGAGAAATAGATATATTACCATATATTATGAAATGGGAAATTTTTACTCAAGTAAAAAAATGTTGAGGCCATAGGATATCTTCTATAGATTAATATTTTCTAGAGAACTTGGGATTGTATAAGTGCTTAGGGGAAAATACAGAAGATAGTGTAACCAAATCTAACCTATAAATATGCATGATGCAATACAATAGATAGAACACTTTATTATACATCTCCTTGGATATATAGGGTTCATAATCCAGAAGAATAGAAAATTTAAAAATAAGGAATATCATAGATAGTGTAATACTAGAAAACTTCCTGAAATGTTTTAGAATAATCCAATAGTTATGATAGGTTCCCAAGATATGTCTGAAATGGGGGTGATAAAAATAGAATAAAACAACAACCAACATATATTTGAAATAAATACATGTCACCACATGAACCATACAACCATGAATCACCCTTGAACTCCACTCTATGTTATATCCACCATTCATTCCATCCATAAACAAACAAGGGATGTCTCGGGCCAAGGGTGTCCTGTTTCCCTTAACAAAAACCATGGATGGAGACCTTCCCAAGTAGAGTAATCAAAAGGAAGAACCATTATCATAGTTCCAATTGAGACTCACATGTAAATTTAGTGAAATACCATCTCCAAGGGTACCGAACACACAACTTAGAATTTCATTAAATATTTAGAACACATTTGTAATATGGAAAATCATTTTGAAACAAAAATCCAATAATAATTCTGAAAAAATAATGTTATTTAACCCTAGGTGTAACAAAAATATAAAAACATTCCAAAAAAATAATTTAAAATAGAAACAACTTTATTTAATTATAATAATAGTCTAAGAATTATATTTTACTATTTAGTATTAAAACATTGCTAAAACATCAGGTAATCATTTTTTTTAATTTTAAATGCCAATACCTATGAAATCCAACATTAAAAGCGATAAACCCATTTGAACTCCTCAACACTCAATGGCTTTTAAAAATACCACTTCTCACTTGCACACTTATACACTCAAATAGAAATATACACCTCTTAATAAAATGTACATATTCATTTCTTGGTGAGGGAATATGTATATGGAGGATGTCTATATATATATATATACCTATGTATATATAAACCCATTTCAAGGAGCCACAGGAAATTATAAATAACCACGTGGAAACTAAAAATCACTAAAAGACCCCAATTTTAAAAGGAAAAATAAATAGTTTTGGATAATACCTATAGAAATGAATGTGGGTGTACTGAAATGGATGAAAATGATTTTCCATCAGGGGAGATGGCTGCAATATTCTTGAAGAAGTCTCGATATACCCAATTCACACCCTAACAATGGATGAAATATGGAAGATCTGGCTCAACCCTCACACTAGGGTTAGGCTGGGAGAAATAGGGTGACAAGGAAAAGAAAAATTAAATGAAATGTGTTGAGGATGGACATGAAGACCATATCTCAATGTATGGACTAAGAAACATGAATAAATATAATGGAATTTATAGATGAATGGACTCAGTTGAAAGGGGAGTGGTGTGCGTATGAATGGAGGAATATGGAGATTCTGTGAATAGGTGGGATGGGTCAGAGTTTGTTTAGGTTTTATTGTATAATATTTTATTTCATTTTAAATTTTATATAATATATTTTTAATACATGATAAATTGTTTGGGTCACATGGTTTGGAAAACCGCGTTCTAATCATGCACCATCTACGTGGTTATTAGAGGCCCCTAAATTGGATTACCCTATGGTTTGGGAAAATATGGACCAAAATTGTGATTGGATTTTTTAAAAATTGAAGAATTTTTCAACGTTTATTGCACTGTTTTGAACAATATTATCATTAACCATGCTCCATGCTGTTCATGCCCAAAAACTCTTTATGTAATGAAAAAAAAATTATTAGGAAAAGAGAAAATATTAAATTAATATAAATTGGTCTGATCCAGCTGTGATTCATACCAACCCAAAGATATTCTTCTCACATGATACCTTGATTAAAGGTATTTTTGAAAATTAATCAACCTTAATGATGATATGTTTCTTTCTATACAAACCCACATACTGTCTACATTGGGACAAACACCAAAATGACTATGTCAGGACTCAGGGGAACACCAATTTGAAATGTACCCCTAGTAAAATTAATCATGAGAGAAAAATGATAGGAATAAAATAAAAAACATTACTCCAGGAAAGATAAAAAAATTCAAAAAATTTAAATTAAAATTTAAATTCAATAACACCTCACAAAAAAATCATTGAACATCGAAAATAACAATTTTATTTTAATTCATTATAATGGCTCAATTTTTAAATTTCAAGACAAAAAATACAACAATTTTTAAAAATATATTCTCCCAAAAACATATACAACAAAAATTTTTATAAAATATTTCACTATTGATAATTTAATTTAATTTTAACTTGTCTTAAAGCAACACCATGTTCAATAAAAATATGATATACTTTTAAAATATGAATTTTTATTTTAGGTATTAAAAATTAATTAAATTAGTGGGTTCGAATTAGATAATTTATGATACAAACACACACAGACACATATATATATATATATATATTTATATATATTACTAAATATAATTTTATGGATTAATGTGCTAATTATTCACTCAATATTTAGTAATTTTTTAAAAAAATGTGTTATCTTTAAAAATGATTTTTTAAATTATTCTACGAAAATATTGAGATTAACTTTTGAATCATTTATAACTTTTATTTTACTAAATGGAAATTATTTTTGGAATCATCTAATTAAAATTATTATATGATAAATTTTTCATAATTTTCTACAATGATAGATTTTCTAGTGAATAGTAAAAAAAGATAATTTTATTGACAAATTTATACACAATGTTGACTTTTTTTAACATTATATTAAATGAAAAATTAGTTTTCATATATTTTAAATAATTTAATTATATCCATTGGTATCAATTTTATGTTTGAATTTATTAATTTAACATTTTTATAGGAAAAAATGCATTTTCCTTGAAAACAATTTTGTGGAATGAGTTTTTATATTAATAAATTCAATTCGTCACTATTATTTTAATATTTATAAATTATATACTATTTAAAACGTATTAATATTCATCTAATAATTTTCAGGAAGGATATATGAATAATTCCTATTTTTTCATAAAAAAAATATTTTTTTTCTAAAAAGCTATTTTCATCATAATTTTCAAACTTATTTTAAAGATTATAAAACCAATTATAGGTATTAATTTGATTAAATTTGGACCATATTTTCAATATTGGGGTTTCAATTTGGTAACTAGTACAATTTTTCTTTTTTTTCAATATGAATAGAAACGGTGGTAAAATTTATCATCTTAGTAAATGGTAAATTAGGTTAATATATGTTAAAACAAAGTGATAAGGTCATATTTTCACATAAATTATTATTGTATAATGGTAATTATACCCTTATCACCTCAAAATATAAATTTATCTTTAAATAGTCACTTACCTAGGAAAATTACATATAAAATATTTAAGTCAAATAAAGATACAAAATGTCACTCTCTTTATTTTAAATATCTCATATGTTTCCTAATAAGAAAAACAAATTTTATTAATCAATATAAGTTTTATTTTGAGACTAATAAAATTATTTTTATTATAGTAATTGATATATAATTTTTTGAATATATTTGTTTACCATAAATTATTTTTCAATGCAAATACATTATTCAAAAAAATAATTTAAAAATAATTCTTTTTTCAAAATATTATAAGTGGTATAATTTTAATGATTTAATTTGTCACATAAATTTTATAGATTAATATGAACTATAATGTTCATTTTTAAGAATTATATTTTAATTCCCTTTTTTTATAGAGGTATTAAAATTCAAATTAAATCAATAGTGTTAAAAATGAAATTATTTATATTTTACAATACATTATATATATTTAAAGTATATAATAATTATAAAAATAAATGAATAAAAGAGATGGATTTTATATTTTTTCAAACTTCAACCATGGTCCATTTACTGGTCTATTATCATTTTATAGTAACCTTATTATCCATTAAATAGTATAAAAATTATTATTACGCTAATTGTCAAAAGGATTAAAAAATATCTATGTAAAGATGTGATGGAAATTTTATAGATTTTATTTATTGATATTATTTTAATTCATACTCATATTATCATCGAATATTATCAATTTTAATCAATTTGTATGTAAAATTAAATTAATGTTAATTTAATATTCAAATAAATTCCAATGGTGCTCCTCCACTCAATTATTAATGGTACCACTCCATAATCATATTCACAATATATTGAGCCTTCTAGACAAACCAAAATCTATCATGTTCCTTTATAAAAACACTTATAAAAATTATATCGATGGTGTTCATCCCAAAATTCCAACTCTAGAGCCCTTAAAATAGTATATAAAAGAGTTATCTCAAATAAGACATAATCTCATTAACCAATCACTATCTTTTAAATTATTGTTTTAAATCTTCTAAAAAATTTATAATCCTTATAATATAAATAATTTTGTATCCTATTAATAATTATTTAATTATTATTACTATTATATATTCAACTTTATTCATATTATCCCCTACATGTGGGAATTGAAAATATCACTTTTGCGTTCGTATGACTTATCGTCTCCATGTAGCGATTAAATTCATTTTTCATAACCTTATTATATGGAAAGGTATTATAATATGTTAAATATGTATATATATATGAAAACTATGGCCTAATTATACTTATGAAATGATTTTATCATATATACCTTCATTCATTCTAAACCGTTAGAAAACGATTGTGTTGATCTTGTGTAGGTATGGACTACCACTCCCACAAAATGATGTGATTAATTATTCATTTAAATTTTAAATGGCTAGTAATATTGATATATTTTATGAAAATATATGATATATATTTTATAATAATTATTCATTAAAGGTTATTTCTTATTTTACGTTATTTCGTTCCATTCATTGAAAAATTCAAAATAGTCTTTTTACATACGCACAACCAACAATTTCCATGAATGGTATAGTTCATATATCTATATATATAATTTTTTATATGAATATAAGGATGTAAAATATATATAATAAAAATATTTACACCTTGATTATCATTCTATACATTATGGAACCATGATCATAGTACATGATCCCAAACTATAAAACCAGAGCATATGTGGAGAAAATTAAGATATTTCACAAAACAATGATTTTAATGATGAATTATTAATATATTGGTGAAAAAATGTTTATAATTAAATAATATATTGTATGATATATATTATTCTAGGTTTTTTAGATATGTATAATAAATTTATAATTTTTTATAGGATATTCCAAAATGTCACACATATATTAAGGGATTTTGTTCTAAAATTTAATTCTATGGGACACATGTATTATACACCACTTGATATTCATATAATAAATGTTATGTGTTTTCTTTAAATATGTATATTTCAGTAGAATACATTTTTTATTTCATTTTCATCCACTTATGTTTGGAATATACTGAAAATATTTTTTATGTAAATTCCAGTTTATGTCTCTCTTCAACGGTGACCCTTTTTTTAGTATAAAATTTTATTTCAAATGATTTAATGAATATTTTTCCTATTCTACAATGATATTTTGAATTTATTTTTACACATTTTTGAATTTTTAAAAACTGGTTAAAGAGGAATATTCCTCTTTTTTTTGAAATAATGAAATTTTTTGTTGTGTTTACAAAAATATAAAAGGAATATTTTCATCTAACATATACAACATGATCATAATTTCTTTTTTTCATGACCAAAAAATGATTTTATGGTTCCTTTACATGTTTTAATGGATATTTCTAAATAATTTTTTGTATAATACTTTATAAATTTTTTATGTTAAGGTTTATATTTCAAAATAGAGTGTTTATTTTCCTTAATAACGTTTTAATAACATTTTTTGTATTTCTATTCATTAGAGAACGAAATAAAAAATTTCATATATGATTTACTAGGGATACAATACCAGGATACCATACTTATTCTTCCTCCAGTTGGTCTATGTTTATGATGATATTCTTATGATACTCATTCCATTTCAATGGGTAATTATTTGATGAAATGATGTAATGTTTACAAAAATAGATATTTTTTAACTGGTTATGATATGATGAAATGTTGAAATCTTTCGAAAACACAATTCTTTTACCTAGGTTGTGCCATGAATAAATTTATATGAATCCAATATATTTTCTTTTGGTATAATGTGATTTTTGTTAAATGAGATTCTTGCACACAGATGTATGATGAATATTTTTTGATGGGTGATACCCATATATCCCTAATATTAATTAGATAGTGATCTTTACCACATGAGATAAAAATTACTATAATGGGGATTGAACCCGGTTCATTAATGAACTCAGTGCGGTATTATTGTCTTGGGAGTGAACCTTGAATACTATAATTGCTTTGGGAGTGAACCCAATCGATTGTGATAGACTTGGTAGAGGGTTACGAATACTATGGAAATGATTTTATATGATTCTATGTGTTCTGTAATTCTATGTATTTTGATAATGTTATTTCCTCATGGATCATTTTCAATGATAACATTATGATTAATGACTTATGAACTTCAAATCCTTATTCCATGACATAAGATTAGGATCAATGGTAAAAAGGTTATGATTTTTTATTATCATGATCATGTTTTTCATTTCTTTATGTATATGTTATGCTTATGTTATTATTTATATCTCCATTTTTAGCATTACTGATCACCTAAGCCCACCCTTTTTATGATTACATTCACCATGATATGAAAAAATATACTATTTATGATATGTCTAACATGGGTGGAAGCTGTGAACGACTTAGTAGGAGTTGGTTTTAATCTTTTACAAACAAGGTTTTAATAGGTCTAGGATTCCAATGGTTGTAGAACACTTTGATTCCTGAATATATAGTAATGCTATGTAATGAATATTTATTTATTATGATATGATATCTATGCATGAAAACTCTGGGTATCTATAGATTTCATGAGTGGAATAATTAATTAACCTTTAGAAAGTAGGATGAGATATCATTATTGAGGAACATAACGTTAAGTCATAATATTTGATAAAATCGTATTACGTTGTTAATAATCAGAAAAGACAAATGTTAAACATTATCATTAGTAGTATATACTGAAAACATTTAGACAACATAAAAATAATTTCTCATGATTATTTTGTTTCCCACTATGGTTATTGTTTCTCACACAATTCATTTTAGTATCAATAAATAACTTAAAACTGAAGGAATTATGTTAATATTGAATATCAGGGTCTATGAAATAATAGTACTTATGATTCTATATATGAAATAATAAAAGTAATAATAACCCTTATATTAATACCACATCATTTTTATTTTTATATAATTATAAATCTCAAATTTTGGGGGTTTATTGATATACCAAGTAAGAGAAAGACGAACTTTTATAAGGACAATAGAGGGGAAAAAAGATTCTTTTTCCAACAATTAAATAATGTAAATGGAGGAACACAAGGGAATGTCTCAAAGGAACTATAATAGGTTCAGTGTGTAGAAAATAAATACACAAAAAAATTAATTATCTAAAAAAAAAGAAAGAACCAATTAACTTAAAGGATGAGAATAATGGATTCTCTATGGTGTCCTCGATGTATAAACCTTTTTAATATAGATTGTATGATAATTATGCAAATCAATGTCTTAAGTGGAAATCCATTTAAGATAATAAATAAGGTTATATATGCAATAATTTTACCAATTGTGATAGAGAGACTACAAATGATGAATAAAAGTCATTGTTTGTTCTAAAAATATTTCATATGTTCAATGTATGATGCATGATTTAGATTGGGTTGATGAATCACAAAAAATGATTCATATTTTATATTTTAGGTAATAAGTATTTGGGGAGTATATGATGAATCGTATATAATTTTTTAAGAGTAACTGAGATGTTTTATGTATTTATATATTGGGATTGAATAATTATGTTGTATATATTTTATAATAATGATATTATGGTTTTTAATATCATGAAACATCTATGTGTAGAAAACCCAACCCCAATAGCCTTGAACTAGTGTCTAAATTTTTACATTGGTATAATAGATAAGAAATCACATCATAATGGAACAAATAGTTCAATAGTTTTGATAAAATAGATAAATACATGAATGAAATTTACATTGGAAAACAAAAAATAAAAAACGGTATTTTCATGAGAATTCCATTTTCCCACTCAGCATATACTAGTTATCAGTCATAAAATAATTATTGGTATCCATAGGGAAAATAAAATATAATAAATCTATGATCTCACATTATATTTTTGGGTATGAATACATCGATAAATAAAAATAAATAAATAATAACTAATATGGGAAGGTCTATAACTGAAACACATTCCATCAAATCAATAATTTTAGCATTATATGGAAAGAATAACTGAGGATAAAATAATTCCATTTAAGTAATCACATGAGATTGAAACATAAACATGAACATTATAAATAATCTAATAGTCACAATGAATATCAATAATTGAATTCATTTTAGGGAATTCATAATGTCGGATTTCATAATAATAGTGTTAAAACATCTCTGAAGACATTTACAATCCATACCATTGACAAGATAGTTTATAATAACTTGAATCAAACATTTCAACTTCAGACAACTCATTTGTTTAAAAAACATCACATGAAATTTTTTTTCAAACCCCTTCAAATGAAAGTTTAAAAATAATGGTTACAAACTCATATGTTTTGTCCAATTGACTTGTCTCATTAGACATTTTGATTAATCTAGTGGTTATCTGTAATCGGCCCCACCTGTAACATAGTAATTCCTGTTCATTACTCATATTAAAAGGGTGAAAAATATTCTACATATATATTTATATTAAAAACATTAATAATTTGTTTTAATACTTACCCAAATCAAATAAACATATTCAGAAACTATACAATGTAATATGGTGAATGATATAAAATTAGAACATCCAAAATAAAAATGATCACAAACTTCACATTGAATTAATAATTATGATATTACTACAACATACCACAAATGGATGATGTGTAGATTAAATTTTATATGACATTGATGAATATAAATACCAAAAACATTTTTTTAAAAACATTTTTTTTTGGAAAATGTCACTTTTATTTAGAAAATCCAAAAACATTTTGAAAACACTTTTCTTTGATAATTACTTTTTAAAAATAAAAATAACAAGAATATTAAAGTAAAATTTTATTTAAATATATCTTTTTAGACATGAAATAGATTTCTTAAATGTAATTATAATCATGACAGGAGGTATACATTCTATTCATGATATAATGTAATATTTCATTTTTACTATAAAAACATACAAAATGTTCATTGTTGGGAATATAAAAAAATGTTTACATTTTTTGTATTTTTATAAAAAGTCAAAATGAGTAAAAATAAAACTAATTAATAATTTTTAAAAGGTAAAAAATATTTTTGAATTTTGTTTTATAAAACATAGGTATGGATGAATATGGATGTTGGACCGAAGTGGAAAATAATGTTTCATTTTATTAAATACATTTTTGCAATCATTTTCATCTCCAATGAGTGAAACAATTTTACTTCAATGAAAATAATTTCATTAAAAACCATAGGAAATGAGAATAAATTTATATTAAGTTATAAATATCATATAATTACCTTAAGGGAGACATATAACTACTCCTAAATAATGATGAAATTTTTAAATATACAATTAATTATTTGGAAAATTTTGTTTCATATTCCAAATTATTGAAATAAATTATAATTTATCATTAAATAAAATTATTATAATTTAATTCATGTTATAAACATATATTAGGTTCATTATATACACCACATAAAATAAATATATGGTCAATCTGTAGAATGTCTCATGAATGTAAAAGTTAGACGAGAAACTATTACCTCACACTTCCTTTTGGTAGAATGTGATTTAACAACATGTATAGTGGTTTTAAATATGTTATTAACTTAATCTATGAAAATATTAATTTTTTAAAAATCATATACAATCACTTATTACATGTTATCATCGATTAGTTAATAATATTTATTAATTTTCATTGTTTTGGGTGTTAATTGTCGTGTTTTATAATACATGTTTCATCATTAAAGATCGTGTTCTTCTACATATTATATATTTTCATCATCTAATTAATAATTTTCATGACATAATTATCTTATTTATAATTAAATTATTCTTTTAAAAGCATTCATTATTCAAATTTTGGGGAAATAAAGTACATTATGATCATATAGACAGTAGGGTACATGTACGGATGGGTAACATTTCAATTTTTCAATTATCATTATAAAAAAGAGTTTAGTAATATATTAAAACTACATAATTATAATAATATATTATATAAAAAAATATTTATTTATATTTTCCAATATACATAATTCATGCGGTGTGGTTATGAAATGAAAGTAACATCATTTCATGAAGAAAGTAGTCCACACATAACCAAATGATGTTATCATCTTTCATTGAGTGAAATGGTTAGAAGTAAAATGATATAAATTATTTTCTTAAAAATGATAAAAATTTCATTAATATAAAATAAATTAATGTTTTTTTTCATATAATCATTAACTATATTCATATATCCTTTTATGTAAAATGCTAGTGAAAGATCCCAACAAGCCTGTACCCGTGTGGTAAGGGATCTTGCTTGGCATCCATGAGACCCAGGTTCAAAACCGGGTGAAGGCGAATTGTCGGGGTACTGTAGCAGTCACTATAGTATGTACTGTAATAGTTACTGTTCGATATTGTAGCAGCCTGAACTATTCACCTAATTTGGCCCTTTGGGCCACCGGTTTGGGCCAACGAGTCTCCAGGGCCTTCAGGTCATCAAAGGCCTTTGGGCCATAGGGCCTTCGGGTCACTTAGACCATAGAGTATCCCAGTTCACACAGAATAGGCCCCAGAAGAGGATCAGAACAATAGGAGTAGCAGCCACCAGATGTAGAGCTAATTAGATTGGAAGAATGAGAGGGTATGGGAGCCTCCATCGGGACCAGGCACCGTGCAACTTTGTATGAGGCCATGCTAGATGGTCAGCAATGCAAGGGGGTTCTAGGAGATCAATGACATAGAAATCTGGGGAGGATCAGTTCATGTGGGTTGGGCCTAAAAGTCATATATTCGACATGGTATGCCCCTGGGCCTTCGGGTCATGTATTACAGGTTTTTCAGGCCTTAAGCCATGGGCCTACGGGTCATGTACGGGTTCCCCTTAAACCCTTTAAAATTCGGATTATCTATAATAAAATAAAAAATAAGGCCTTCAGGCCATTCATGCTAGTGAAAGATGAATGATATTAGTTTGAGAGGCAGTAATCCACTGTACACAAATACGACATTGTCGTATCCCATCAGGAATTTAATGTAAAAGGTTACATATGATAAAATTTTATATATGCATATTTTAGATATATATATATAATATATTTTAGACCCATCATCATAAACCAACTATGAGAGGTAGTAATGGAAAACACAATTGACATTGGATTATGAGGTTGTAGTGCGTCGTACACACAAATGTAGATTTCATAACCCATTTAATGGAATTAGGGTGGTTTTTAAGTCAGACCCATATCATAAAAATCCTCATTATATGTATGTTACATAGATTTTTATATCATTATGGATCAATTACAATTTAATTATGTGGAGGAATAAATAAAATAAAAACAATCGTTGAAAAACATTACCTCTTCTTCGGGTATTCCACTTAGGTTTGCACCAAGTCCTACCTAAGTCAGATTTATGTGAAAAATAATTATACTTGGATTAGAGGATGGTATATGGGGTGTGATATAGGCAGGATTTTGGTGATTTAAATGGATTGAGAGGTGTGCATGGTTGAGGCGAGCGAGTGACCATTTTAAATAAGGAGGTGCGACAATCTTATAAATATTGAAAAGTATTCCATAATGGGATGTCACTATTACCCCATGTTCCTAAAAAAATGATCAATAATGGATTTTTTTTATTATATCTTCTAGAAACACCTATAACAAACAAAATAAACTCATTTTATATAATGTTATTTCTTAGACTAAATGTATACTCAATTTTACACTTTAGGTATTTTACCATGGTAACATGTATAATTTTTTTACCTATGAAATATATCCATTAATAAATAAATGAAAATGATATTTATTAGATAATATATAAATAATTATTCAAAATATTAATTCCAATTTATTAAATTTAAATATTACGTGAGTGGAAAAATAATATTAACTCAAGCGCATATTACACGCAAAACCACATTTTAATGTAAATCATATTAATTAATTTTAATTTTTATCACTTAGAATTCTGTTAAAAAATAAATTGGACATCATTAAATAGTATTTATTATTATTCTTTAAAATATATAATATAGTTTATAAAATTAAATAAATATATTTCTCAAAATCTTATTTAAAATAAGTCATGTAGAGTTGGGAAGAAAGTGGGGTTTCAAAGAAGAAATATTAAAACGAATGTAACGTTTTATATAAAAATTCAATATAAAAATTAATCAAAGGATAAAAATTATATTTTGAGGTATATAATTAAATAATGATACATTATAACCAATTTAATATATAATATAACATTATAAATAATTTAAAATAAATGATAGTTTTCAATTAAAATTCCCTGTTTTTTAAAATTTATCAAAAAATGAATATTTTTAGAAAGATAAAAGAAATAAGAAAAGATAATTTGGAAAAAATAATTTCAAAAATTTATTGTATTTTTTCATATAAATTTTCTAAAATATGTAATATTTTATTTTAAATTATTTTTTCAAATAAAAACTACACCGTATGTCTTAAAAATACAGCATTTCCAAAAATATATTTTTTTCATTTAGATGATATTTTATTATTAATGAATAAATAAAAAATAACAATGTGTAAACTCAATATTTTCAAATTTTATTTAATAATATTACTTCCCTCTAATCTATTAACTCGAAATTATATTAAATAACAATTTTAATAGAATATTGTGGTTTAGTAAAACCCGGCTTTTAATGTAACACGAGCTATTTAAGAAACTCATTATTGTGTGTAAGGCAATGTAAATGATTGTTTTATGTAGTGAAATATATTTGATAGATTTAATTTATTTAAAATAAATACATCATAAATTCTCTAGGTGTTTTATTATCTTCTAATTTTGGTTTTTCATATCTTATATTCTCTTCAATAAAATGTACTTCTTTTATAATTTTAGGGGTGTTACATTCTCCGCACATCCCCTTTAATAAATTGACTCCTCTCAATTTAAAAATTTTCCCAGTAATCATTTTTTTTGAATTTGGAATTACCATTAATAAAAAAATCACCAACCTTAAAAGGATGATAAAAATACTATTATAAAGAAATAATGGGATGTGTAAAAGTTATATGTAATAATCACACAACTATGTTCCAAGTAGAATAACCTTATTCAAAATTGAGGATATAGACTTGGAAGAATATACTTAATAGTTATGTAGAGTGATATAGGACATTGATCATTAAGAAGTCAGTGAATAATAGAAATTTAAGAGCCTCAACTCCATAAATCATGGATTATTTGAAAGACCATCTAATTCATCAGATATGAATATAATGGGATAATGATTTTATTTCAATATCATTTTCCTAGAGAAATTTAATTTTTTAATACTTAAGAATATTTTGAAATATACTTACAAGATATATTTATATTTAATAAGAAAAATTTAATCCTTTGGTTGTCCTTAAATCAATTTCATATCATTAGTTTTATATGAAATATATATCTAAAAATTGATATTTTTAATACGTGAAGCACTAAAAACACTTTTAATGGACCATAAGATCTATAAAAGTGGGAAACTTATTTCTATATATCTATAAATATTTTCCAAAACAAGTATGGTTTTCAAATGTCAACTTATATAATTCATTATTCAGTAATAACTCATATAGATTTAAACATAAACCCTTTAGTAAATGGTTAATCCTTATATTCCATAAAAAATATTATTTTCCGAAACATTAGAAATAATGTCAATAAATTTAGTAAATGATTGCATTATAACCCCTCAAACAACATGATGTAGATCATAATTATCTCTTACCAAACATGTGAATATCTTCATCATTTAATATATTGAAATATGGTGGTGACCAAAATTAAAATATAACATCATTGAAAAAAGAACGCTTCATATTCGTTATTTAAAACATATATTATTGGACATATTCCATAGATAAAAAATTCGAATATGTCAATGAATGACAGAATAAGAAAATTTGTCAATAAATCATTAATTAATTCCACGTTATTTAGAAATATCAAATTTACATTCCCCATATCTGTCATATTTTTTTCCCAACATAATTATATAAACTCCATGAGCATTTTATATTTTAAGTTTACATCAATTATTTGTTTTCCAGGAAGCTAAGAATCATAATGAACCAGTTTTCCAAGTCATATTTACTGATCAACATATTATTAAATTTCCTAAAAGAATAATTAAAATAGTACATTTCTTATAATGTTCATAATTATCAAAATCAAGATATCACTAAAAAATAATGAAATTCCATAATTATTGCATCCAAACACACTAAAATTAATCATTCCCCATGATCCATGGTAGTAGCGTATTATTAAATATGATCTATTTTCTTTTATTGAGGTATATTCTGATGATGATTTGGGAATTCATTTTTTATAAACCCCATTTAATTACAATTGAATAATTGAGCAATATAATCTTTTTTCTTACCCTTTTAATCATCAGAATGCTAGCATTTATCTCCTAACTTGTAGAAAACTCTCATTACCCACAAGTAATTATAATGGCGTTTCTTTCCAAAATTATCACATGCGAGAATACCCTTATTTCCCTTCATCCCATTATCCATCATTTTCTATACCATCCTCTTATACTCTAGAATCCCATATAAGCCATAATATATAGATAATCACTTATATGTCCTGTTATTACATCATATTATGTCATATTATTTTGAGAATCTTATGGTGACTAATTCCCTTAGAAATATTGGCTTGTGCATATTATGGAAAAAATTATTCTTTCTCTATATATTATATTCAATTTTATGGTTCGCATTCCATATTTTATGCACCATTACATAATGATACAATATAATAGATTAGAATGTAACATTATGAAACCGAGTGTATAATCGAAAAAATGGAAAAATAGTTAACATAAATCAGAAGATGTATTCCTAGAGAATCTTATAGTCATAAACATGGTAACATTGTAGAAATATTTACTTTTAAATCCATCATAATGGTATGAAAATAAAATTTGAGCAATCTTATGAATATCCACAATGAGTTTCAGACTAGGTGTGCCGTAAGGGCCATTGTAATGCACAATGTGACCATCAAGTCCAGCCCAATTTTCCCATTTCAGAGTTATTAACACTAAGTACCTCTATATTAAACCATCAAAAAAATTTACATTGAAAAAAGGATATAGTTCTATGAAAACCACATAATACATTTATTAAATAAAATTGGATGTTATTATATAATTATTTTCAATGAATATCTTTGGGATAAGTTAACTAATTAATGTTTTCTAGAATCTAATTCTTGAGGATTCTACTAAATGTCCTATGATACTATCTATAGAAATACAGACCCCATTAGATCAATGATAGAGTATAATTTATTATATTATAGTTATATAGGAGTAATAACATCCTAAAGGACCTGATTGATTAATATTCTCGATATCCTAAATAAATACTTGAATCTGAGTTGTATTTTAAAACATGAAACACAATAAGGTATTTTCTAAAGAAGGCCATCATTCCACTTATAATATCCCTATATATTAGTCATAAAATAAATCCTATTATGAGATGGAGAAATAAAACATAATAAAGGGGTGATATAAAATTCTGAGTAAGGGTAAACATTCAGTAGATTTTACAAATAAATAAATAATTTTCAATATGGAATGGTGAAAAACTGAATCACATTTCATTTAATCCCCACCGTGATCATAATATGGTTGGAATAAATTATGATCAGATAATTTCTTATAAACAATCAAATTATCTTGAATCATAACCATATATATTATAACTATTCAAATAATCAAATGGAATATTAATAAATGAATTTCTAATGATGGAATAAAACTTTTTGGACATCATGACATTTCTATCAATTTCTATCACAATGTAGTTACTGTCGATACCATTAACAGGATAGTTTAAAATTACTTTTTTTAAAACCATCAGGTTTGAAAAACAAATGTGTTTCGTGACCTTTGACAGGATAATTATTTTCAATACCTTTCACCAAATATTTTATAACTATAATGTACACACTCTTATGGTTTGGCCAACTAATTATTATCATGACACCAATCGATGCATCAAGGGGCTATCTATACCCATCCCCACTCTTCATTTACAACGTTCATTTAATTTTTCATAATAAATGGGTTAAACATAATAATCATAATTTTCATACTAAAAAAATCAAATCAAATGTAAATACATTTACCAGTAATATCAATTTAACAATAAACCATCAATGTAATATGGTTAATGATATCAAAGTAGCATATCCATAATCAAACATATCTTAAACCATCCATCAATAAAATGAGGACAATATCAGCATATCATATCCCTAGTGTATGACATGTAAATTAATGGTTTTATGTCAGTAATTAATATATATACCATAAAAATAACATTGAAAAAAATTCATGAGGAAAACATTCATATCATTTTGAAAATCAAATAACATTTTAAAAAAAAATTTCTTTGAAATTCACCTTTTAAACATAATAATTTCTAGAATATTAAGAATAAAATTTTCCTTAAAAATGTTCTTTTATAAATGAAAATGGTGATTAAATATATTATTATCATGGCTATGGGTAATTAGTTACATTTTTTACTAGATAGAAAGGTATATTACATTTTCACTATATGAATGTTATAGAGGTTCCTTTTTCAGAAAAATAATATATATTTCAAAAAAAATTAATATATTCAAATGGGTAAACATGAATTTAACAAATCATCCTGAAATGGTTACCACAAGTTTGAATTTTTTAAAATAAAACATGGGTTTTGATGAAAATATATTTTTGACCGAAGAGGGAAATAATTTCAGATTTTTATAAATAAATTTCTTCAATCATTTTAAAGACCAATGAGTGTAAAAAATGGGACTATTACATGAAAATTTTAATGAATAAATATTGGATAATAAAGATTATTGTTTTATTATATAAATATCATATATTTCCCCTAGTGTATACATAAAAAAAAATAATATCAAATAACAATGAGATTGTGAAATAAACCCTTATTACATTGGTAAATTTTATAAAATAATCACCTTGAATGAAATAACATAAAGTAGAACATTAAGAAAAATAATGATAAATTAATTAATGATATATCAAATAGTGGTGGAATTATATGAACCACATAAAAAAATTAATTTGTGAATATGTCATATGACTCACAGAAATAAATGTGAGATGGGAAACCATTACCTCATTAATCCTTTTGGTTGATCCTTATTTGACTAGCTAACATGTGGTTTCGAAAATGTAATTATCTTATTACAGAACCATATTAATATTTATAACATATTATATGATCATTCATAATGTCTTTTCAACCCTTTTTTTATAATATTTCATTGTTTTTCATTAGTTAGGGTGTCAATTTCCTTTTGTCTCATGGGTGTTCCATCATGAATGATCTAGTTCTTGTGAATATTTTATAGTTTCTTTGACTCCAAAAAATAAAAATGACCTAATTATAATATTTTTTCATCAATTATAAATTTAAAATAATTAATGATTTATTGTTTTTTGAAATTTAGTACAATACAATCATGAAGATTTTAGGTCGTGGGTAAGAATAAGTAACATTTTCCATTTTTCATGGATCATTTTTGAAAGGAGGTAAGTAATATTTTACATCATAGTAAATATTATAATATTATATATACTATATTAATTATTTAGATATACCTATATAGACAATCCATGTGGTGTGGTGATGAATATAGAGTCACATCGTAATGTGAACCAAGTGGGCCACACTTGCACGAATAATGTTATCATTTTTCCTTAGTTATTGTTACAAAAAATGATATATATTATATTTTTATAGTGATAAGTATTTAATTAATATACTAATGTTTTCAATAATATCACATATAATAATTAAATATATCCTTATTTCCTTCTATGTAAAGAGTTAGTGAATGACGAATAAGATCACTAAGTGATGCGGTAGTCCATCGTACACCCGAGCGACGTTATCATATCCCCTAAAAAATGGAATGTATAAAATGGTATATATTATTTAATTATTAAATAGTTATAATTATGTAATTAACACACACATATATATATATACTCTAGATATATTATCATACCTGATCATGATAGGTGGTAGTGGAATAATGAATGACATCATTTTGCGAGGTGGTAACTCATTATACACACGAATGATGATTTCATAACCCATATGATGGAAGTGGAAATATTTGAATGTAATAAGAATATAATAAAAATATCGATGTATATAAAGTATAATGAGGTTATTATATCAAAATGGTATAATAATAATAATTGAATTAGGTGGAGGAATATGTAAAATAAAAATGATCATACAGGAACATTACCCCTTCCTCTAGAATCCTATATAGATTTTCATCAAAGCCTCACAAGGTTGGTTTTATTTGAAAAAAAATACTAATAGGATGATATTACAGGATTTTTAAGTGATTTTATAATTTTTTCCCATAAAAAATTGATTGAGAGGTACGAAGAAGTGTGGGGAGTGAGTTCACTTTTATAATTTAGGATGAGTTGAATTCCTGAAAATACCCCAAAGTAAGCAATAATGGGATGCCACTATTACCCATTTCTGTAAAAAATTTATCATTATTTTAGTAGAGGGATTATATTATCTAGAAACACCTCCAAAACATAATAGAAACAATTTTCTTATCTAGATATTTCTAATCCATTATGTTTAATTTTTTATACAGATTTATTTTTTTACAATAGTAAATTGTATCTTTTTATTTACCAAGCTAATCAATACAATAGTAAAAACAATTGAAATGAGATTTACAATAATATTTTATATATAATTATTATAAATATAAAATCCAAATTTCTTAATAAAAAACCTTTTTTTGCGAAAAATTAATTTTATAACAAGCACATATAACACACAAAACCCCATTTTAACTTTCAACACAATAATTATTTTTTACCATTTTCACTAATATTTATAGTTATAAAATTAAGTTAATCTAATTGGAAAATATTAACTATGATTAATAAAAATATTTAATCAATTTTATCAAATTATATTTATATTACTGGTACAATTTAAATTAAAATAAGTCCCACAATCCCAACGAGAAAGCAGCTTTTCAAGGATAAAATGTTTAAAATATTCTACAATTTGTTTCTCAAAATTTAAAAGGAAATTTTTTAAAATGAAATACATTTTATATGTATATATATAATTGAACAATTTTTAAATTAAAATCCATTTAAAATATAATTTAACATCATTAATACTTGAAATAAAAAGTAACCCCTTAATTTAAATTTATTATTTTCATTATTCATCGAAATTTTCTTCAGAAAATCAAATAATTCCCCCGAAATAAATTTGAATTCATGAATTGAAAAATGTTATTAATTTTGAAAATCAATTTTATACAACTATTTAAAAATAATATTAATATTTTTGTTCGTTGTGTGAGTAATCTATCTTTTTGAAAAAAATTGTTTTTGAGAAATTAATAATTATTTTATTTAAATGGTACTTATTTTATTTCTTATAAATTGATAACATATAAACATGTTTATAATTTATATTTCTATAATTTAGTTAATTTTATTAATAGCCATCATTCCTAAAAATATGAAATATGTTAAATAATATTTTTCAGAGTATATTGTTGATTGGTAAAACATGTACTTGTGTACCACTTAATCTATCAATGAAACTTATTAATGAGTGTAACACGAGAAAAATTATGGTAGTGTGTATTAAATGAATTTGAAGTTATTTAAATTATTAAAAATAAATATATCATAATGTATTGTAGTGTTATATTTTCTTCTAATATTACTGTTGTGAGTCACATACGCTTTCAAATTACATGTTATTCTTTTTGAATTTTCGTCTCTTACACTATGGATATTCAAAAGTAGTTTTTTATTTTAGGACTATAAAAAATATTTTTGATGATACTAATAAAAAATAACATTACAATAAAGTTTATATTTTTTTAGAGAACATTAAAATGGGAAAAGACTGTCCTTAATATTTATCTAATGTGAAGTCAATAATGTTTTCTATGAAAAAATAGATGAGTGAGATTGATATTATTGGTCAAAATTATGATGGTTTTTGATTTGATAAAAATTTATTTAGTTCATATTTGACGATTTTTACTAAATTTTTTTATTTATGGAAAATATTCCATATTTGTGAAATTATTTAAGGAATAAGTATTTTGTTAATTTTGGAACAATATATGTCTTCTTTTGAGGTAAACATAAATGATATTTATATCATCATGGGTTTATAATATTGTGGTTGATAATAAGATTGAAGGCATTAAAAACCCTTTTTCTTATTTAAGATGATTGTATTTTGACAATATATTTAGGTTTAAATAGCAATTGGGGTTGACAAATGATTTGAGGATAAATAAATCGTTGACTATTATATAGTGAGATAGACGTAATTCCGATGGTTGAAATGTGATTAATTGACAATGTTATTTTTTAGATATATTTTTTGTCAACGGATTGTATTGTGGTTCAATATATAAGTTATATTCAGGATATTTTGGTGATTTCCACTACTGAATAGGATTATATTATAATATGTCATTTTATTGTTGATTAAATGTTTTTTACTAAGTAATCATTTTTTTATAACATTAACAAAAATCAATTACCAAATAGTGTCAAAATTTACATTAATATGGTTTTAAAACAAATACTATATTAATAAATGATATATTATTCATAAAAATCTATTATTAATCCAAAGGACTTATATATGGTTTGATATTTCATTGATTAACCACTTATGGTTATATTGGCATTTTAATGTAATTTTATTAACCATGTAATATAAAAATTCAAGAAGACATTGTAAATGTTAATCTATTTAACTAAGAGTTAAATATAAGGGAAAAGGTTAATATACTGACCTAAAAATGTATAAAACCTATTGGTTTAATGTATTTAGACCCATCCCCACCTTATTCTCAAAATAAATCCATTTGAGTCTATTAGAAAAATAACATGATTTTATAATAAATTAATATTTTAATCTTTTCATAAAGTGCCCCTCACCACTGTTATAAAAAAATACTTCCCTTTCTCATAAATTCACACCTCGAAATCCATTTGTTTTGGCCAAAACCAGCTCAAATATCTTCCCAACAACCCTAACATATGACTAGAGTCTTTACATTGTCTATAATTTCAAACAATGGAGCCCTTTTGATCCAATCAAAAGTCAGAATCCGGAGAAGAGGTAATTACTTCATCACCTCAATCAATGTTATTTTCATATTGCAATTTCACATTATTTGTTGTTTCCATACCAAAACAAAAATTGCAGTACCATTTATATACCAAGATGTTATTATAAATATATTACAACCATATTCATTATTCTATCAATTCGATAAATGAAAAACTAACCATATGTGCGTATGTACGGATAACAGTCTCCACATCTTGTTTTAATTTGTCATTCAAAACATAATTATTAGGATGGGTATAATAATGAGTACACTTTATGTAAATAATAGATATAACATCATAATTATTATATTTAAATAATATAAATTCCAATTACATACGATTTCACCATCAATAGATGGATATCATCGCTCATACGTACGTACGGATTACCGTCTCCATGACTCGATAGGATTAATTTCCACGTTCACCATTTAGTGATGATTATAAAAATATATATTATTAATTATCATTTGATATATGTGATAATAATTCTAATGGATATATATATACATATAAGTCATTCAATTATTTCCTTTCAATAAAATATGAAAACGGAAACCTCATTTATGCATATGTATGACCTACAATCTCCATAAACGGTGTTTTACATTTCATATATCTATCTATTATACACAATTATATTCTAAATATATATATTATATAAACCATGTTTCACATTATGGAAACTATTAAATCATGATATAATTGATTCGATCAAGACTAACACATTAAAACACGTACAATAACGAAAGCGATTATTACCCGAAATGTTACTTTAACATAGAAATTATTATTAAATGGGTAGTATAAAGTAATAACTAAATAATATATGATATAATAAATATTAATATGGTTCTGGTTTAATTAAATAACATACTATGGTCATTATAAAGGCTCTTAAACATACCCTTTTCTAAAGAAACATACAAGGTAAGAGTTAATTCTTCAATCTCATTATTATCCAAGATTATTTATGTGTATGTTTTTACTACGACATACTTATTATCCATGTTTATGTTTCATAAAATAGCTTTCAAAAAGATTACTTTTAAGGGTCTATTTAACTAAAAAATAATTTTAAATGGTTTATATATTTATTGTTCTAAATCATTCTCATTCATGACCATGTTTTTAAAATGGTTATAAGATTTAATTATATGGACAATAAAGTTTTAAATTGATAATTTCATTCATAAGTTTAAAGTGGAATGTGAAACATTGATTCAAAAATATCTTTTAAATGTCTCCCTCTATAAATTGTGTGACTTTTAAATTATTTCATTAAAAAGGGGTATTTCTCTCAAAGTGTTTTACTAGTCTTTTTTAACTATGTCTACATCCTTTACTAGATATTGTTCTTAATTGAGGTTGAATTATAATTATACAGTCATACATATTGTATTGAATGAGATATGGTAAGTTAGATTTTTGATATGAAATTTCTATACCAATCATGGTTTAAGGTTAAAGTATTGAAATTTAGTATGCTAGTTTTAATATGATTGTTTATGTTTTGTTTCACCATTTTCCTATGAGGAATGCATTGGACCGCATAAGTGATGCGCAAGGCCTAATATAGTGTCCGGAAGTATGCATTCCTTTATTATGAAATTAGTTATTACATGTGATTATTAGACTAGTAGAATATCCATGTGTATGTTATATGGTAATTATTGATTTATTTTTACTATATTATTATCATGATTATGTTTAAAATGATTTTTCTTTTATTACATATCTTTCCTTAAAATTTTATAGCTTCTGCTATATTATTTACACTTAATGAGGATCTCAGCCCACCCTTTTGTTATGTTTTATTTTCACAGGATTCCAAGTAGTGTATTATGATGGATATGTAGTGTTAAGCTCTGAAAATAATGGATTTTCAAAGGATTATTTATGTTGTTTTGTATGTTAGAAAGTGTAATGTAACATTCATGTATGTAATCTATCTTCCAAGACTGCTAAACTGATCAGTCCTTTATGACTTGATTACTTATATTCATGCCAATGTATTAAAATAATATACCATCTCCAAGATTTGGGTTCGGGGCGTTAGAGTTGGTATTAGAGGATATTTAATACAAACCATGGAAAATAGATTTAGAAAAACTATTATTATGGAACATTACCTTAAGGTAAATATTGAGGATTAGTATAGAATAACTTCATAGAATTTTTATACTCTAGTGATTTTTTTGGAATTTTCCATGCAATAGATCCCTTTATGGATATGAGCAAGTAAACGAGGCTCTGGAACATATGTATCTTTGGGTAAAACCCAAAAACCCTGATTTGGGCTAGACTCAAATGAAAACTGGTTCATGACAATAAGCCTTGCTGCACTCTCGGTTACTACACTCCATTAGGATATGCTTAAGAAAATTCACATTTTTTTAAACACATTATGAATGATTTAAGAGTAAATATATCTACAAAGAAACAATTATTATTTTTATTATACTAGATATGAGAAAATCGTCAATTAATGTTGATTAATTTTCTACTTTTTGGTTTATACATTGGGATATAATCTTACCAAATGTATTTCGTCATTTAGAAATGGCATACAATATAAGGAATGTGAACTCTAGTAAAAAACATGTTCCAAAGAGTAAAAAAGATCATATCATTAATTTTCATAAGCCAAAATTTAAATTGGAATTATTCTCCCATATATTCTCATCATATTAAGATATTATATCATTTGTTAATAAGATAAGTAACGAATTATATAAGTCGTATGGAATTGAAGGGTAGCCATAGAAGAAGAGGATGGTAGGGATAAAGATAGATAAAAGGAAGAAGGGAAGGAAGGATTTTCCCATATGTGATAAATATAGAATGAATAACCCTTGGAAGTGTGGAGAAAAAGTACACCATGTTCATGATTGAAAGATTAGGAAAATTGTTTCAAATATATAAGGCTTCATCTGCAAGGAGTTTGGAAACTACACGAATCAATTTCTCAATCATCATAGTATACCACAAATGAAGCTATTAAAAAATATTCAGGCTATGATACTACTTTAAATAAAGAGGAATGATTAGTGTTCTTAAGTTGTTATTAAATAATGGAATCACTTGAGTATTGTATTAATGATGTAAAAGTTATAATAATTATAAATTATATTTGGTATTTAATGTAGTATGTTTTCATTAAGGATTTGAGATATTATGGTACCATGTAAAGAGACACATTTTGAATTTAAACATTTAAAAAAATATTTGGTTGGTGGAAATATAACCCATAATATGTTTCTAAAACTGATATAATGATTTATGAATAATATATGATTGATTTATATAGGATAATAATGAATACAATGAAACTAAATAATTTTTTCATTATTCCATCATTGTTGGAGTTTATAAATTTTTTGGATATAAGATGTATATCCAATATTCTATAAGAAATAAGGGATCATTAATGTAATAAATAAGGTTATATGGTAACTATGGTTGTTACAATGTTTTAATAGAATACATTATTAAGGAGTTCACATGTTATTATGTTGTAAGAGAGAACTTCAAGATGTTTACCTTCCTTATATGTTTTGGACTGTGAGTTTAGACAGAAGTATTTTGGATAACTCTAAATGCTACAATGGATTATGTTTGACATTGGATACTCTATTAGGTTGAACATAATATTTTGGAGTTCTATTATCTTTTGTATGGAAATATGAGTTTGTGATAAAAAATAGTTGAAGGATGGAACTATACTTGTCATGTATTCTTTGTTTTCCTCTTATTCTATGATGATATAAATTTGAAAACATTAGGGATGGGATATTAAAACCAAAAATGTGTTTTCCAAATACCTTATGTTTTGTTGAACTGATGTTATTTTAAATAATTATAGATTTAAGGGGTTTAGGCCCTCAATATTCCATTTATTGTCACTTGTTTTAGATTGGGGACATTAATCACACCCTATATATATTTACCTTTTTCGCCAAATTATGTGTCTATAATTTAAACCAATATTCTTTTATTTGAAACCCAAATTTGGTGGTGGCGTTTTCATTTTCCTGTCCCTTTTATTAAGACTAAATTTTATTAACTCTATTTCTGATGTGGTTTTTTCACAATGGTATTTTTTATTTTTAACCATTTATTTTTGAAGAACAATTTCAAATTGGAAGGACACGATTTATTAAAGTATATGACAATGTAACACCAGGGGATTCCATAATATTTTATCTCTTTATAGTAATTCAATAGCTTACGATACACCCTACAACGAGTTCGAGCACACCACGACTAAACAAACTAGCCATTAAAAAAGGTGTTTATTAATACTATTAACTATATTTTTAATTTTTTATACTCAATAATATTTGGACATCCATATTATTTGTTTCATAGATATAATATAAGATCAAATTCCATTTTTCAGATAAAGGAAGTATTTTTAAAAAAATACAATTTTACTACCTTTTAATGGAAAACCCTTTATATATCCAATAACTAACACTTTTATATATTTGATTTGACAAAATAAACTTTTTATTTAGATGTGGGACATAAAAATTTAGTTTTTCTATATTGTTTGTGTTTTTCTGATAACTTTTATATTTTGATAAATAGTAAATAATACTAAATTTTAATTGAAAACAACTTTTTTCATAAAAATAATTTATAGTGTTAAATTATACAGTTTTATTTTTTAATGTATAATTAGATTATATTTTTATCATTTAATCCAATGCTGGTCATTATAATTAATTTTAAATTTAAATTGGATATAAACACAAATCAATCTTTAGATAGATTTTACTTCTCAAAAACCTACATTCTAGTCTTGACAATAGGAATTAATTTTAAATTAATTAATGCAACTTATCTGTTTTAAATATTGTACAATAGACATCATTTTTATATTTTGAATATCAAAATTATCTTAGGGTTAATTTTTGGTTTTTTTATGAAAACATTCAATTTTTAATTAATAGTGCCAAACACTATGTTATCGTTTAAAATAGAATTTTTATATAAATATTTAATATTTAAAATTAATTTTATTTTAAATTCAAAATAGATAAATAATACCTATATTAGTAAAATATAGTTTTTTGGAGTTAATTTATAATAAGATTAGAAATATTAATCTTTATTGAACTTTTTAACGTCTTTTACCCACCTTCTTGGCACATTTTCAAATTTGAATAAAACGTAACATTACTGCTTCTATTAATTTAATTTCAAATATCAGAGACATGCTTTTGAAATATGTAAGTAAAATGTGGTTAAATATGATGAATTTAATTTTTTATGTATAGTATCTTTTGAATTTTATTTACCACAGTTAAAAGTAAATAGGGTAATTAAGGTAAAAATAATATTATATAATTATATAATTATCCCAATACATGTCCAAATTCTATTGGATATGTTTTTTGACCAAAATTAACCCTAGGACAAAACTACGATCATTTTATATTCACTTGTGTTAGATTAGGAAATTTATTATATTTTATTTAAAAAAGTTTTTAAAGTGTTAAATTCAAATTTTAATAACTAAAACATTTTTCATATAGTGTGTTACATAAGATAAATTCGACTATAAATATTCATTAGAAATCAAAAAAGGTTTACTACAACATGCTATTTCATTTATTATTTTTAGACATTGAATAACTAAATTTATTTATCACACAATGACGATGTAGTTATTACCTTATTAATAAAATAATCTATTAGATAGTATTATAAATATTAAAATAAATATAATTTGAATTTTTTGATTCCTTTCCCAAATTTTCTAGGTTAATATGACATTTTAGGATTTATTCAAGGTATTTTGTTCGAAGTAATAATTTTTTTACACTTTTTAAAATTAAATTAATAAATACTGTAAATATCGACATAAATAAGTTTTAAAAAAAATACTATATTATTAAATAATATAATATTCAAAAAAAATTATGATTCATAAAAAATACATATATAAGGATACATATGTCATTAATGAACCTAATATGGTTAGATTTTCATTTTTGAGAATATTTATTAACCATATAATATAAAAGTACAAGAAGACATAGTAACTGTTAAACTATTTAACTAAGAGTTAAATCTAAATGATAAGGTTAATTTGGTGACCTGAACATGACTAAAGCCTATTGATTGAAAGGATTTCTATGAATACACACCATAGTCTCTAAATAAATCTATTTTATGCTATTATAAACTGAACATGATTTTATAATAAATTAATATTTCATCTTTTCCTAAACTACCCCTCACATCTATTATAAAGGGGCACATCCCCTTCTGTTAAATTAACACCTCAAAATCCATTTGACGCAGCATAAACATACTCTAATATCCTCCCAAATACCAGAAATTAATCTTAATGGCCTTACTTAGATCATAAAGTCATCCTAATAATCTCTATAAATCAAATCAAAAGGAAAAACCGGAAGAAGAGCTAATTATTTCATCACCTCTTCCAAAGTTCTTTTCTTCTTATACATCCTATTTCATTGTTATTTCAAAAACAAAATAAAAAATACAATAACCTATACATAATTATATGTTATTCTAAATATCATATAACCATATTCATTATTCTATCCATCCTATGAATTAAAAAGTAACAATACATGCATATGTACTGTTTACTGTCTCCACATAGTGGCGTAGTTTGTTATTCAACACATAATTATTTGGATGGGTATGATAATGAGTATAAATTATATAAATAATAAATATTTCATGTTAATGATTCTTTATATATAATATACCATCCAATTACATATTATTTCACCATCAATAGAATGAAAGCGTTGCTTATGGGTATGTACAACTTACTATCTCCATGACGCTATGAGATTCATTTCCACGTTCACCATTCAACGATGATTATAAATATATATATTATTAATATATAAGTAATATAGAACATAATAATTCTTATGGATATAAATTTATATTTATTTATTTACATATATCTCATTCACTAACTTCTGTTCAATACAATATGAAAATAGAAACATCGTTTATGCGTACGTACGACTTATCATCTCTATAAACGGTGTTTTACATTTAATATATCTATCCATTATATATATTTATATCCTATATATATGATATATTAAACATTTTTCATATTTAGGAATCCATTAAATCAGGATATAAGTGATACGATCAAGAATGATAAGTTTAAACACAAATGATAATGAAAGTGATTACTATCTGAAATGTTACATAAACAAAGAAGTTATTAATAAATGGGTAGTATAATGTAATAAATGATTCATCTATGATATCATGAATATTAATATGGTTCTGTTATAATTTAATAACATACTATGGTCATTATAAAGGAGGTCAAACACTCCGTCATCAAAAGGAACATACAAGGTAAGGGTTAATTCCTCAATCTCATTATTATTCATGATTGCATATGTGTATGTTTTTACAAGGAAATATTTATTTTCCATTACATGTTACATAAATTAGTTCTCAAATGGTTTTTTAGGGACCTTATAACTAAAAAATTATTTTAAATTATTTAAATATTTATTCTTCGAAATCATTCTCATTAAAGTCTATGTTTTCAAAATGGTTTTAAGGATTTAATTATATGGAAATGACTTTTTTAAAATATAAATTTCTTTCAAAACATCCTAAGTAGAATTGGATACATTGAATCAAAACTATCTATTAATTTTCATTATTTCTAAATTGTGGGACTTTTAAATGATTTCATGAAAAATGGATATTGTTTCAAAGTGTTTTACTAATCACTTTCAACTATTTAAACATCCTTTACTAGATACTATTCATTATTGAGGATGATTTATTATAATAAAATCGTACATATTTTATTGAATGAGTTATGATATGTTTGATTTTGGATGTTCTATTTCTATAGCTTTCATGGTTTATTGTTAATGTATTGAAATTTCTTATGCTAGTTTTAATACGAATAATTATGTTATGTTTCACCATTTTCATAAGAAGAATGAATTATATGTAGTAAGTGATGGGTGGGGACCATTGTGTCATATCGATGCATCAATATGACTCATGAGACATATTACTGTCTTGGAACAAGGACATGATGAAATTTTTATTTGTAGTATTGACACGAGGCCTTGATTTTGTCATTACGATGTCATACATTATGCATTCCCTAAATATGAAATTAGAAATTACATGTGATTATTAGACTATTAGAATATACTTGTGCATGTTATACAATAATGTATGATTTATTTTTTCCATATTGGGTTCATTTTTATGTTTAAAAGGATGTTTTTTACATAACTTTCCTTAAAAGTTTATAGTGTCCACTAAATAAATTACCTTTACAGAGCATCTGAGCTCACCAATTACTCATTTTATATTTTCCCATGATTCTAAGAAGTGTACTATGATTGATATGAAGGGTTGAGATATGGGAATAATTACATTATAAAAGGATAATTTATGTTTTGGTTTATGTTAGAAAGTGTAATGTAACATTCATGTATGTAATATCTTTTGCAATACTTCTAAACTGATAGGTCCTTTAGGACATGAATCCATATAATAATGTCACTATATTAAAAAATGCACCGGATCCAAGATTTTTGGGTTGGGGTGTTATAGTTAGTATTAGAGGAAGATAAGAACAAGCCTTGGAAACTATATTTAGGAAAACTTTGATTAGAGAACATTACGCTAAGATAATCTTTCAGGATTGGAATAGATAAACATCTTAGAATTTTGGTAATGTAGTGATTTTGTGAATTATAAAATCAATACATCCATTTATGGATACATGCAGGCAGAGTCGGCTTTTCCAAGATGTATTTAAGCATAAATACTAAAAACACTGCTTTGAGCTAGACTAGAATGTGAACTGGTGTACGAGAATGGGTCTTATTGCACTCTTGGTTACGAAACTCCCTAGGGATATTCATATGATGATACATATTTTCTTTAAAAACCATTATGAAGTATTTATGAATAAATATGATAGAAAATAACCCATTGTTATTGTTATGAAACTAGATGTGTGAAAATATTCAATTAATGTTGATAATTTTTCTAGTTTTTGTATTAAACAATATGATATGATCATACCAATTGTATTTATTCATTTAGAAATGGCACCCAATAGATGGAATGATAACTCCAAAAATATTCATGATCCAATGAGTAAAAAGGATTATATATTTCACAGTCTTATAGAAACACATACAAGGGAATTAGTCTCCCATGTATTCTCATCTTATGAAGAAACTATATCATGTGTTAATTAGATAAGTAAAGAAATATTTAATTAATATGGATTTAAAGGGAATCTAGAGTAGTAGAGGATGGTATAGAGAAAGATGGATTTTCCCATATGTGATAATTGTGTAAGGAATAACCCTAGGAAGTGATTGAAAGAAATGAGAGTTTTTTATAATTGTGGAGAAAAAGGACACCAACTTCTTGATTTCAAGGATAAGTAAAAGGTCTCATTTGTACAATGATATATCTTCAATAATTTGGGACACTACACAAATCAATGTCCCAATCATCAAAGTATATCCCAAATGAAGCTATTGGATAATAATCAAGTTATTATACTACCACAGATGAAGTGGAATGATTAGTATTTTTATATTGTTATTAAATAATCATGACATTTGAGTATTTTATTAATGATGTAAAAGTTATAAAAATTATAAACTATATAAGGATTTTCTTGTAGTTAATTTTCATGTAGGATTTGAGATTTTATGGTACCAAGTAAAGTGACATAGTTTCCGGTAAACAATTTTAAAAATATATGGTTGGAGAAAATATAACATTTAATATGTTAATGAAAATAAGATAATGATTTACTAATAATATAAGATTGATTTGGGAAATTAATATTAAAAAAACTTTAATACCTTGAATTAAATTGAATTTTTCTTTTTCCATCATTATATGAGTTTATAATATTTTTGGATATTAGGAGTATATCAAGTATTATATAAGGAATAAGGGAGGATGAATGTTATCAATAAGGTTTTAAGGTAATTAAGGGTGTTATGATGTTTTAATTGAATACATGATGATGGAATTCAGATGTTGTTATGCAGAGTTCATAGTACATTATCTCTTTAATGAAATTCAATAGCTTGTGCTATATGCAACATCGCGTTTGAGCACAACATTACTTACCAAACTAGCCATTCAAAAAGAATATATGAATAGTATTAACTGAATTTTGAATTTTATACAGTCCATATAATTTTAATGTCTATATTATTTGTTTCGTAGGCATAATATATGAACAAATTGAATTTTTCAAATATTGGAAGTATTTTTCAAAAAAATAAAATTATACTGCCTTTTAATGGAGAACCCATTTTATTTCAAATATTTGACACTTTTATATATTAAATTGGACAAAAATAATATTCTTCTTTAGAATAGGGACATAAATTTTTTTTTGAAAATTTTATTGTGTTTTTTGATAACATTCATATTTAGATGAACAATGAGAAATACAAATTTTTAATTGAATACATCTATTTTAATCAAAATAATTTATAGTAAAAAATTATACATTTGAATGGTTTTTTAGTATAATTATATTATATATTTATCATTTAATCCAATTTTGGTCATTGATTGTAATTTTAAATTTAAATTGTAAAAAACACATATCAGTCTTTTGATAGTTTTTACTTCTCAAAAACCTACTTTCTGGTTTTAACAATGAGAATTATTTTTAAATTAAAGAATTAAACATACATGATTTAAATTTTTTAAAATAGACGTCAGTTTTGAATTTGGAATGTCAAAATTATTTTACTGTGATTTTTTGGTATTTCTCTGAAAACAAACAATTTTTGATGAATTGTGAAAAAAAATTCATTATTTTTTAAAACAAACATTTTATTTTAAAAAATAATATTTTTTAAATCTATTTTAATGTAAAAATAGATACATAATACCAATAATATTCCAATGTAATTCGTTGGAGTAATTTTATAAAACGATTAGATATAGAAAATGTTATTTAAATTTTTAACGTTTTTAACCACCTTCTAGGAAGATTTGAAAATTTTAATAAAGCATAACATTACCTCTTCTGTGAATTTAATTTCAAAAACTATAGAGACATGGTTTAAATCAATATGTAAATTTTTGATCAATAGAGTGAAAATAAATTTTTGTGAATAGTAACTTATGAATTTTATTTTCCTTGGTTAAAATTGAATAGGGTAAATAAAGATAAAAATAATATTAAAATATTATAAAATTATTCAAAAGCAATTCCTAATTGTATTGGATAAGTTTTTTAAACCATAATCTACAATAGGACAAAAGGAATAACGTTTTTTATTCACTATGGTTGGATTATGACTTTTATTTTATTTTATTTAAAGAAGAGTAAAAAGTGTTAAATTCAAATGTTAATAACTAATCCATTTTAAATATAGGGTTATAGGTGAGAAAAATACAACTATAAATATTAATTATAAAAAGAAAAATATATCCTATATCATGGTATTTTATTTTTAGTTTTTAAAAATTATATAATTAAATTTATTAATGAAACCGGGATGATGTAGTTATTACTTTATTAATTAAAAAATCAATAAAATGTTATTATAAATATTAAACTAAATATAATTTTAAATTTATGATGACAAAGAATAGTTTTATAGGTTAATATTCCATGTTAGGGTTGACTAAATTTATTTTTTCCTAAGTAATAATGTTTTCATAAGTTTAACAAAAATCAATTACTAAATAGTGTCAATATTGACAAAAATAAGTTTTTTTAAAAAAATACTATATTATTAAATGATATAATAAACTTAAAAATCTAAGAATATTCTAAAGGACTTATAGAAGGTTATATATTTAATTGAAGAACCACTTATGGTTATCATTGAATTTTATAGTCTGTTTATTAAACATGTAATATAAAAATACCAGAAGCCACGGTAATTGTTAAACTATTTTACTAATAGATTAATTACAAAGATAAGGTTAATATGGTGGCCTAAACATGTATAAACCCTACAATAAGAAACAATTTAGACCCATACCCACATTAGGCTCGAAATAAATCTAATTTATTTGATTATACGACGAAAATAATTTTATAATAAATTAATATTTCAAGAATTTCTTAAAGTGACCCTCACCTCACTTATAATAAGGCACTTCACCTTACCATAATATCACAACTCCAAAGCTATCTGGATCATCCAAACCAAACTAAGATCTCCTCAATACTACCCCCAATTCAACCTAGACTCATTACATTTTTCATAAAGCCTACGTATGTATCCCTTTTGATCAAATAATAAGCAAGAACTTGAAGAAGAGGTAATTATTTGATCACCTCTTTTAGAGTTCCTTTATTCTTCCACTTCCTCTTTATTTCTAGTTTTCATTCCAAAATAATATCTCTAGTACCTTATACATAGCGATATGGTATTATAAATATGTTATAACCTTATTCATTATTCAATCTTTCTAATGAATGACCAAGTAACCATACATGCGCACGTTCGGCTTTCCATCTCCACATCGTGGTGTAGTTTGTTAATCAAACCTTCATTATTTGGATGGGTATAATAATTAGTATAATTGATGAAAATAATAAATGTATCATTTCAATGATTCCGTATATATAATATACCATCTAATTACAGACAATTTCACCACCAATAGAATGATATCATCAGTCGTGCGTACGTACGGCTTATCATCTCCACGACGTGATAAGATTCATTTCCACGTTCACCATTCAACAATGATAATAAAAATATATATTATTAATAATAATATAATATATAAAATAATAATGATACTATAAATATATATATATATATATATCTGTGTGTGTATTTACATATATCTCATTCACATACATTCGTTCAATATGATATGAAAACGTAAACAACGTTTAAGCGTACGTACGACCTTATGTCTCCATAAACGGTGTTTTACACCTCACATATATATATATCTATTATATATATTTATATTATAAATATAATTGATATATAAATCCAGATTCATATTTTGGAATCAATTAAATAATTATATAAGTGATACGATCATGAATAACTTGTTAAAACACATTCGATAATGAAAGTGATTATTACCCAAAATGTTAGTTTAACATAGAAATTATTATTAAATGTGTAGTATAAAGTAATAAATGAATAAAATATGATATCATAAATATTAATATGGTCCATGTGTAATTTAATAACATAAAATGGTCATTGTACATGATGTTAAACATACCCTTGACTAAAGGAACATACAAGGTAAGGGTTAATTCCTAAATATCATTATTATCCATGATTATTTATGTGTATGTTTTTACTGAGACATATTAATTATACACGTCTATGTTTCATAAAAGAATTTTCAAAAGGATTATTTTTGAGTGTCTCTTTAACAAAATCATCATTTTAAATGGTTTAAAAATTTATTCTTTTAAATCATTCTCTTTAATGTCCATGTTTTCAAAATTGTTTTATGGATTTATTTATATGGACATGTATATTTTAAAATGTTAATTACGTTCAAAATTTTCAAAGTGGTATGGGACACTTTGTCTCAAAAATAACATTTAAATGTCTACTTTTCAAAATTGTGTGGATTTTAAATGATTTCAGGAAAAAGGGATATTTCTCCTAAAGTGTCTTACTAATAATTTTCAACTATGTCAACATCCCTTGCTAGATATTATTTTTGATTGAAGTTGATTTATTATAAAATAATATTCCATATTTTAATGGATTAGTAGTGATATGTTGGACTATAGATGTGCTTTTTATATTCAATTCATGGCTTATGGTTAATGTATTGACATTTATTATGCAATATTTAATACAAATGTTAATGATAAGTTTCCTTGTTTTCATATGTGGATTGCACTAGACGTAGTTAGTGACGGGCATGGACCGTTATAGCCCCTCGATGAATCAGTATGTCTAATGAGACAAATTATTATCTTGGAATAAATCATTGATTTTTTTTATTTGTAGTATTTCCATGAGGCCTTGACTATATGGTTAGGATGTATGGCATCATGCATTCCCTCGTTAAGAAGTTAGTTATTAAATGTGATTATATTACTAGTAGAATACCCATTTGTGTGTTATACGGTAATGTTTGAATTTTTTTTCCATATTATGTTCATATTAATTTTTAAAAGGATGTTTATTTTATTACATATCTTTCCTTATATGTTGATAGCTTCTACTAAATTATTTACCATTACTGAGCATCTCAACTCACCCATTTCCTATGTTTTATTTTCCATGGATTCCAAAATGTGTATTATGATTGATATGCAGGGTTAATATATGGGAATGATGGTAATATCAAAGGATTATTTATACTGTTTTGAATGTTAAAATGTGTAATGAAACATTTATTTATGTAATCTACTTTTCTAGAGTGCTAAAATGGTCACTTATTTGGGACATGATTCCTTGTAATCAAGCCAATGTATTTAAATAAAGCACCGGCTCGAGGCTTCTTGGGTCAGGGGGTTACATATGCTTCTTGTGTATATCAATTATTCCAATACCATGTCAACTCTTGATCTTCACATTCTCACATGTCTGTGAAAATTTTATATAAATTGGGAATATCTCCCAATGAATGAGAGATAAAAAATTTGGTAAAATCTTTTGGAGGAATTATTAATGAATAAATGATTTATAAGAATAATTATATTTTCATTAGTGGGATAGTATTTCTAGAAAATATTATTTAACAATCCATTCTAGAGTTCAATATTATTATTGGTATAGATTATATTTTAGTTCATTAGGATAAGATATGCTACAATGATATGAATTTGTTGTACAATGATTTTATCCCATTGATAACATAAAAAGAGGTAGAGAAATTTTTAGAGAAGGAAATGAATTTTAATATTTATTATTTTTGAAAATAAATAAATTTCTCAAATTATTTATATGCTAGTAATAAATGAATACATGGAAGTTTTTTCTAATGATATTACTTCTGTAAGTCCAAATAGTGAGGTTAATACTACTATTGATGTACTACCTGATGCTAAGCCAATTTCTAAACCCCCTTATAAAATGGACCATGTGAAACATCATAGTAGAAAAATAAATTTCATGAGTTTTTATATTATTGTTTTATCCTACCTAAAACATCATAATGCGGTGATATTATCCTATTTGTTTAAAAAATTGTTCAATGAGGGTTTAAATATATTATAGTGCCTTGAATAACATAACTATTAAGAGCTTCTATTATTTTCCTCATATTGTTGATTATTATGATCAACTCTAGGGTTTATAGTATTATTCAAAGATTTACGAAAGGGAGGGGTACCATCCATTTGATATGAAGGAAGATAAAAATTCTAAAAATATGTTTCAAACTAGACATGTTCACTATGAATTTATAGTTTTTAAATTTGGGTTATCAAATAAAACTACTATATTCATGGATCTAATGAATAAAATTTTGTTGAGTTCTTGGGTAAGATTTTCGTTGTGTTTATTGATGAGATTTTAGTTTTTTATAAAATTTTTGACGAAAATGAAAGGAGTATTAAGGTATTTTTGGAAACCCTAAATGAAAATAAATCATATGGGAAATGTAGCAATTGTGAATTTTGGTTTAAAAAAATTTCATTACTTGGACATATTATTTCAAAATATAGAATTACTATTGATCATTCTAAAATGAATATTGGTGAAGAATGGCCATCACCGAAAAATATCTCTTAGATTCATAGTTTTCAGGGATTATAAGGCTACTACCAATGGTTGGTAGAAAATTTTTCTTAGTTTTCTAACCCAATGTCAATGTTTACTTGAAAGAGAGATAACTTTATCTGGACAAAATAATATGAGGATTATTTTTAGGAAAACAATAAATTATTGGTGAATGCTCATATTTTAGAACATTATTATAGAAATTTTTAATACATTATCTACAATGAGGACTCATTGAAAAGACTTGGTTGGGTCCTAATATAAAATGTTCAAGTAATTTTGTATGTTTCATGTTAATTAAAACCTCACGACTTCAATTAACATACACATGATTTAGATTTTTTTTCATTTTTTTCTTTAAAATTTTAGTTGAATCATTTTTATGGAGTAATGTGTAAAATATATACTAATAATATAATTTTGGAGTATATATTCACTCATAATGAAATGATCATGTGACATATAAGGAGGATTCAATAAATCAAGGATTATGATTTCATGATTCATTATCATCATGGAAAAAAAATAAGGTGCTTGATGCATTGAGATTAAAAAATAATGCTATTATAACAATGATTCCATAGAAACATGACATTTTGTATAATTATATAATGAAATATTCATTAGATGATTTGGAGATAGGGACATCCTCTATTTTTTAGGTTTAAGGGCAGTTAATCTTGTCCGAAAGAATTAAGTTAGATTAGGAGGATGATCAATCATTGCAATAAAATTTACATTTTGTTATGTATGGTAATTTTATAGTTTTTACATTTGAAAAAGTAGGTGTATTGAAATTTGGAAAATTATTATGTTTCCCTCGAGATTCATTTTTGAGGAAATCGTTTTTGACTGATGCTCGAATTTCATACTGTTTTCCTTCATCTACGATGGTATAAGATCTATAGAGACCTTCTGAAGTATTAATCATGGGTTTTAATGAAAAGAGACATTTTTTACTTCACCATTAAGTGTTTGACATTCCAATAGGATAAAAAAATGATTGTTACCAAAGTGGATTCCTGGACCATTACCATATACTGTGTGGAAATGGTAGAATATATATGTAAGGACCTAAATATTGTGAATGATAATTATTTCTTGAAAATGTGTGTTATATAATCTTATGCAAAAAAAAAATAGTATGTCATCAATTATAAGTAATTATTTTATTCTGGCCATTAGGTTTTGACCATTATATGACATTGGAAAAATATGACCATTGGACAATATCACTGTTGGTTAATATGATCATTTGTCAATATGACCATTGGAAACTATATTCATAACCTTATGATTATTGTTTATAAATAGAAATGATAATGGTTAATTAATGTAGAAAGAAGAGCTGATGGACTCATCCAGTAGAATCTGTCCATAAAAAGCCCATTAGTTATACCTTTGGAAGGAGTTAGACATATAATCCATCACTCTGGACCAATACCATGATGAGTTTCAAAAAATTTTTCTTCGATGAAATTTTCTATGGTGGAATTTCAAAACAGTTGAGTTTACCACATGATTGATACCATCCTAGGTACCCCAAAAGTCTATCAGTAACCCAATCCTTACCCTTAGGTCATATATGGTTGTTATAAGGGGTAATGTATTGTATCCTAATTTACTTAAAATATAATCACTTCATTTAAAAAAATTCTTATTTCATCATTTCCATTTTGAGAATAGTTTTTTTAACAAAATTTCAAGTTAATTGAGATAATTTTTTATAAATTTCATGTCAAATATTTTTCATACTTAGAGAATTTTTACCAAAAAATTAGAAACATTTTTGAATATAATGTCTCCAAATTAATTTGGGGTTAATTTTTAGTATTTATCTAAAAAGCTTCATATTTTTGATGAATAGTGTAAAATACTAAATTTTACATTTAAATATTTATTACGAATTAAATAATTTATTTTTTTGAATTATTTTCGAAAAAAATACATACAAGATTGTGGTCAATAAAATATTTCGGTTTTGATAGGAACAACTTTGTTTTTTTGGTGAATAGTAACTTCACCCATTGGAAATGTAATGTTACCATTACAAAAAATATCATGACCATTGAATAGTAACTTCAACTAATGATGTATAAATATAGTTCTAGCTTCTAAATTTTAAGTGGGATATAATTTCAACATAGTTTATGTGAATAAATATTCTAGAAATTACTTGTTAATTAATTTTTTTTGAGTAAATAATGATTTTACAAAAAATATGGGAGAGGGATGAGATTAGGCACACACTCTCTCTCTAACCAGCAAGAAGATTAGGGTTCATGGCGGTGAAAATCCCCCATAGTCACTTCGAGATAAATCTACTTTTCAGAATCAGTAACTCCAAAGATATAGCCCCGGTAGATGCTGAAGTACATGGTTTGTATAGGAAAATCGAGAAAGCAAATGTGGTGAATGTGGTCTCTTTTTCTATGGCTGAGCAACATGTAGTGGCGGTGTCGACATCAATAGTTGGGTAGTGTGAGGTGGCGCCAAATGATGTTTGAGATAATTGAGATCTAACAGAAATGATGTTCATATGATAAGACATAGATCTATGGGTGAGAGAGCTTCTACAATGATAATTGCATCTGTGGTTTACGATAATGGAGATTGTGTTGTGGAAAGCTGGGATTGTTTTGGCGTGACCTCATTCTCATGATGTGGATGCAAGATGGGAACAATATTTTTTAGTGGATGCTATCTATGTAGAAAATCTCTAGAAGGCTCTATCTGAGATTTCCAGGGAAGGAATTGTAGGACACACAAAGATTCTCTTTGATTACGATGTAGGACTGGTAAACTAGAAGGTGAGACAGGTTCCTATTGAGGGGATTTCTAAGAATCAAACTTTTTCATGCTTCAATGGTGTGTCAGTATGATCTATTCTATGATGGGGAACCATTTTGCACATCAAATTGGATCCCAATGCTATTTCTAAACATCTTAAAATGTGCGATTTCTCTATTATTTCACGATTATTTCTTACTAAAGGCTCTCATACATTAAAAATTTATCATATAAAGAAGCATATTTCACCAAATTGGGGCTTTACATACCCGAAATGTGTCTCTATAGGATTAGGATACTTCTATATGCTCTTCCCCGTGGTATAAATGAATGTTTGAGCTTTTGGGATTTGGTTCCATTGCTCTCAAACTGGGGATTCTTCACCTCCGTGAATGGGATAAAATATTAATTCCCTTTGAGGTTGGTAACACCTCAAAAACAATTTAGGTAACAGCGTGTGGATTGAATTGGATTCTGTTGCATCCCAAAATTCTGTATTATATTTCTCTATCAATTGGGATTCATATCAAAAAATACTAGGAAATGGAAGTTTCTCATTTTGGTCAATATGCTCGGTTCATAGTTGAGATTGAATTAGGATGAACCCTAGTTGATGAAATTATGATTTCATGTGATGATGAAAATATTGAATTGAACATCATCTATAAAAAATGCCAAAGTTTTCAACCATAGTAACTTTTTAGGTAATGACTCGTCTACTTGTTGGCGCTCAATAGATTATGACTTTTGTTCTTACCAAGGACATGAGATGAGAAATTGAACTAAAAATAATAAAAGTACACATGTTCAGAAGACTAATTTTAAAATTTATGATGGGACTTCCATTCCTTATAATAAATTTTTTTTCATGGAGTGGGTTTTTAGTATGTTGACGAACATACAGTTTAAGAGGAGGGTGATTAGGCTGGTATCAGACCCAATATCAATGTATCATATTCTAAGAATACATGAAAGTCTTGGGCTACCAACATTTCTGATGATTCAAATTTACAAAATGTTGATACAAATTATCTAGGAAATGGTACTGGGTTGCACCAAATTCAAATTTCATCATCTCCTCAAATGTCAGGTCATGATGATAACTGCAATGTTGGTATAGAAAAAATGGTTGCTCCAGATATCTGAATGGTTGTTCAAGTTTGAGAAACTCACCCTCCAGTCATTTTAAAACATTTAATGTGTCTTCAAAAACCTTTGTTGATAATGAAATCATTCAACATGTTTCTTACAAGGAGGAAAAATACTCAGCTGGCTTCATTATAGGTAATCCATCCTTTGGTAAACATATTTATAGTACCACTAAAATTTTGGATACCACTCAAGGCTCTCCTGACGAGAATCAAGAGATCCTTTCATAGGATACGCTATTCAATGGAGTCTTTTCTCTTTGAAAATGAAAAGATCATGAAGAAATATCTGATTCGAAATAGTACTAATACTAACACACTTTTGGAAAGGCTTCCTTCACTTCCATCAAATCGAGGATGATCAAGAGGCTTGAAGTGTGGTCATGGAAGGGATAAGTGGCATGCAATTCATGAAGAAGAGAGAATGATAACAACTGAATTGATGAAAAAGATAGGTATATAGTTTTATACCTTGGGATATTCCTTTTTCCCATACTCATTTCGGATACTTTGTTTTGATTGCTTTTAAATAAAAATCTTCAGGTAATGGAGCTACCCTATTTCTCATAAAAAATTAATTTTACATAAAAATTAATTTTTTAAAATATTCATTTTTTTAAAGGGTGTTCATTTTTGAAATCATAATAGTGATATTGAGATAGGGTGAATTTATGATAATTTTATAAACTACTTAAGTTTATCATGAATATTAAAAATACAGTTTGTGTTCTTGATAAGTTTAATGACATCATAACTATGTCATCATGATGTAATGATTAATATAAAATGATGGTAGACTCTTATGTGTTAATTTAACTCAATAGGTGTCCCAAGTGTCCCATACCATGGGAAATCCCATGGTTTTTTAAATACAACTACATAGGTGTCCTCATAAATTAATTAAAAACTCCCCCATCTTTTTATAAATACCCACACATTACATGATTTTTTTTCATTACCAATAATTTTCCAAAAAATATCTAATTGTATTACCTCCCAAGTAGTATACCAATGTTTTCCTCAATCCACCAAGGTCCCAATCTACGAGTTTTTTAAAAATATTAATGTTAAGAGAAATACCAACCCCTCTTTTCATTTTAATTTCAATTTTATGTTGTATGTTTTTAAAATTTCCAAGATAATTTCTTATTTAAAATTTATAATTTCCCCTTACTATATTAGAATTATTTTATGAATGGGATACCCTTGAACCCTCCCTTATTTACGTTTTCTAAAACAATGTTTCATACCCATTATTTTTTTGGATGTTCGAATCAAAATTTCTTTCTTTTTATCAAGAAATTAATTTATTTTATTTTTTGTATACACAAACCTATATCTTCTCCATGGTTATTAATATGGATATAAAGAGATTTTATTTTAATTCTATGATTAACATACAAGAACCCCCCATACATTTTCATGGGTTTAAAATGAAAAAATGATATTTTTATGCACTTTCTAAAACACCCAGATTTTGAAATGAATCCAATTTCTTTTATTCACCACAGGGTATTTATGATATGTTTTTAGGATCTATGGGTATCAAATTAATTAATACATAATAATGGTGTTCCCTAATATCACGTCAATTCATGGGGTGATGAAGGTAATCTCTAGAGATGACATGTTTTACGATACCTTCGTGAATAAACTAAGTTTGTTTAAGACACCTCAGTGATAAACCATAGCTATATGCTTATCAAAAACCCAACTATATGTTGTATCCACATTTATATGCAATGAATCATGTTATTTATGTTAAGATATTCCACTTTTTAGATTTCTCATTCCTTTATGTAATTCATAATGTTCTTATTGATATTAATCAAGATCGCATGTAAATTGTTTCAATTGTCTTCCCTTAATGTGTCGTCTAATCACCCATCCTTTAATTTATGTCCCCAAGTTGTGATATACAATAAATGTAGTTATTTAGAACCTTGGATAATACTTCCAAGTGAAATAGAATAATTATTTATGTTTACACGTTTTATTTACCTTATTTCTATGACACTAAACATTAAAATACACCATATTTGTAAACAGATTTGTAATGTATTGTAAAAAGGTGGGATTCCATAATTGGTTTCAAAGTATGGTTTAGTTATATGTGGAAATTAGGATTTTAAAGAATTATGACGAACCTTATATAAAATATTATGTATCTTGGGGTAAATCCAAAAAAAAATTGATTTCAGCTAGACCCAAATGGTAATTGGTGCACGAAAATGGCCTTACTGCACTCTTGGCCTGACACTCTCTGGGGATATGATTGGATATTCATAATATTTTAATGAATAATTATGAAGGATTTATAGAAAATTAAATTTTTATTGAATGGAATGTTTATGCATGAAGTTATATGATATAAAATTCTCTTGGAATTGTAATATTATTAAATGAAACACTTTTCTCACAAATATTTGTTTCTTTTAGAATAATTCTGATAATAGAAGATGTTGAGTAAATTTTGAGTGCAACAGACTCGGTAATGATGACCTTCCGATGAAAGTCGTAATGGAAACCATCATGAGAATGATAAATCCAATAAATCATGTTATTAAAAAAAACAAATAAATCTATGAGGTTGGATTCACCATGAAGGGTACAACATTATGTTGAGTCATTTATGCATCAATAACTAACAACATTTAGTGGATCTTCTGACCCATTGATTGACGAACACTAGATAAGATCTACATAAATGTTGATTTATGTACATCATTGTTCAATAAAATATATTGTCACTCCACCTATGTACCCCATAGATGGATAAGCTGATCATTGGGGGTAAGTTATTAAAACATGAGGCAAATAGGTAAAATTGAAGATATATTGTTGGAAGAGTTTAGGGGAATCTTCATTAATAAGTATTTACCTTGTTTGATGAGAATGAAAATGATGAAGGAACTCCATGATGTAATGATAACCGAGAGTGAATCTATTAGAATATTTGAGATGAAATTTAAAATGAATTCCAATTATTCTACTAGAATTATCAAGGTACCTAATGGGAAGGTTTTTATATTCTTTAGGGGGATATGACCTCATCTACGACATAATTTGGTCATCCAAGACTATGAATGCTATGAGAAATTATATGGAGTGCTATTAAGGGAGAAATAGTTTTTTATATATAGTGGACTCAAAAATCCAATGAAAATTAGAGATCACTAATTCCAAACATGGGGAGGCAATTTGATCAAGGGAGATGTGGAGAGTGTAACACCTAGATGTTATTATGAAATATTTTCTTAAAATAATATTTATTCTGCAATAGCTTGTGTTTCAAAAAATAGTGTGTTTAACGAACTATGAGATGACCTTAGTACAAAATTACCATTATATCCTAGTCGTTATGTTAAATAGAATAATTATAACTAACTTATGAAAATGCATTGTGAATTCATTAGTTATCATTTATTTTTGAAAATTATAAATTAGATATTCTTATTTTTGAGTGAATTAATATTAATAATGTCATAATGATATATATATGTTACAATAAATATTTTTATATCTATCCAATGGATATTTTCTTCATAGGGTGTGAATAAACCATATTTGATGTATAAAACTGGATATTTTTAAGTGTAATCTTACAACTTTGAATTGATAACCCCTTTTAAATTAATATTTTAACACATTAAAATATTTTATATGACAATATAGACATGTTAATTTAAATATGGATATAGAAATTTACATAAGAATAATTTGTGAAATTTTTCTAATAACATTCATGTTTTGATAAATAGTAAAAAAAATTAAGTTAAAACAACTTTTTTCATCAAAAATGTAATGTTGATAAATTTTAATATTTATTTGTTTTAAGGTATAAATATAATATATTTTTATCATTTAATATAATGTATTTCATTATTAGTAATTTTTTTTTGAATTCAAATGTAAAAATAGTTCTATATTTTACAATGTTTTATATTTTAAAAATGTGTTCTCTCATTATGATAAAGGTATTGATTTTAAAATAATTTCTTTCAATTATGTGTTTTGAATTTAGAAAAATGTATTCCATATTTAAAATCATAAGGTTCAAATTGTGTGAATAGATTGTTTTTATTTTTGGACATTATGAATAGTAACTTCAGTAATTATTTTTATTTACCATTGTTAAATAGAAATTATGGTAAATACGGATAAAGAAATCATATAATAAAAATATCAAAATAGCATAATACATTTTCTAATATTAATTGATTTGATATTTCCAACAATGATCATGGGTTGATTTTGAGTCACCATTGAGTCACTTTTTTCTGATATTGAATTTTTTGAATTTTGAACTTGATGTAAAGAGAAATATAAAATAAAAATATATCATTTACAAAAAAGTTAATATAGGGTTATATAAATGATTTGTTTAACATTAAATAGTTATTACATATCTGAAAATATTTCTTACATCATGTTATTTTATTTATAATTTTTAATCATTAAAAAAATATATTTATTTACGACGCAATGATGATGTAGTGATTACATTTTTAATGAATGATTCAAATAAATGATATTATAAATATTAAATTCAATTCATTTTTACATTATAATTCCATACATGAATTTTATCAATGAATATGACATGTTTTATATGAGTTGTATTATTTTTCTAGAACGAATAAAATATTTATGACTTTAATAAAAATCAATTACTAAATAGTGTCAAAATTTACATAAATGAGTTTTTAAAACCAATACTATATTCTTAAGTGATATAAAAAGACTAAAAGTCTAATAATCAGGAAACTGGTCTATATAATGTTAGAAATTTCATTAATGATCAACTTTTGGTTCTCTTGGAATTTTATAGAATCTATAGTAACCATATTTTATAAAAATACAAGTAGACCTGATAAGAGTTATTGTTTTTAACTAAGGCTTAATGCTAAATGATCAGGTTAATATTGTGACCTAAACTGGTCCAAATCCTATTTTTTCAGAGGATTTAGACTGATACACATCTTATCCTCAAAAATTATCAATTTAAAAGTGTTATATTTCGAAAATTATTTTATAATAAAATAATTTTTCAAAACATTCCTAAAGTTCACATCCTCCTTCTTATAAAATAACACCACATCTACTCATTTAATCACACCCTTGAATCCCCTTGTAACATCCATCTTATACTAATATAATCCCCTAAAATTCACCCCCTCCTCTTAAGGGCCACACATTGGGCATAAATCTATTATATGGAGTCATTTTGTGAAAATCAAAAGAACATACTCAAAAAGTAGATAATTTTTTTATCACATTTCTCAAAATTATTTTCTTATTATAATTCCTATTATTATTTTAATACCATGTTAAATTAATGAATACAATATCTTATATATGCATAAGTTTTATTATAGTTATGGGAAAACATACAACTCTTTTTATCCAACCTACGAATAACAATATCACCAAGCATGTGTACGTATGGCTTACCGTCTCCACGGAGTGGTGTAATTTTTTTTCAACAATAATTTATTTGGATGGGTATAATGATGAGTATAATGGATTTATATAATTAATATAACATCGTAATTATTATTTATAGTTAATATTCCATCCAATTCAATATCATTTAACAATTAAGTGAATGATATCGTCTCTCGTGTGTACGTATGGCCTACCATCTCCATGATGGGATGTGATTCATTCTACCTGTTCTTTGTTAAACCACAATTATATAAATGAATGTAATGAATAAATAATTTATATATAATTATAATATAATTATTTAAATTATATAACTATAACCTAATATTCATAACATGATCTTACCTGATAGAAAATGCATAAGATCATAAAGAAGTTAATATCTGAATAAAGAGTAACAATGAAATGATACTAACAAATGGAGGATGATATATTAATATATGATATCATATAAATTATTATGATTATTTAATAAGTCAATAACATAATTTATATCATTTTACAGGAGTTTCAGATACGTACGAAAGATGTTGGACCTAAGGTAATTGATAATTTTTCAATCTCATTTTTTATCTGGGGTTTTTTATACGTAACTATTTTCTAGGGTATATTTAACATCCAAATCCTTGTTTCATACGTATGTAATAATATTTCTATTATTATATAATTTTTTAATGTTAATTTTAGCCTTTTTTGAATTTTTATTAACATGTACGAAATAAATCTCTTTCTATTATTCAATTGGAGGTACTTTTTGACTTTTACGGAAAAATGACGAGGAGAAAGTATTTAAAATTATACAGCATGAATAGTTTTTTAATAGTTTAAGGAACCTTATTTCAAATATGATTATTCTCAATGATCTCATTTTTATTTTCATATAAATTATTTTATATTAAAATTTCACAAAATTTTGATAAAGGAAAACATTTCTGAAGACGAAAAGATATTTTTTAAAAAAATTAAGTCCAAGTGTTTTATCAAAAAAACAATTTCATATAAGATGACACTATATAATTATGGTTATGTTTATATACCTATTATTACTAAGATTTTTTATTTTAATGAAGGAATTCTATTTTATATGGATTGTGTTATGATGGAATGATGCATTCAAATTTCATTTTATTTCTTAAGTTATATTATGATGGATGATTTTTCTTTTTGTGGAACATTTAATAATTACTTCATTATGAGATGGGTGGGACCTATATCTCCCTCTAATGCCTTAGGTAAATATTTTTACCTCATTAGATATACATGAATGAAACAAAATGTAAATTTGGTTCAGTAATACAGGGCTAGAACGGAAAGTAAACATGGTTCAATAATAGACATTATCAACTATTATGGTCTTATCTATGATCCTTGGATAATATGGAAATGATTGTCAATGCAGGACACAAAAATTCATGTCTTTTTTATCTACCTTTAGGATTACATCCATTAATTCCTACGACCTTATATCCTATTATATGATGTCACTATATTTTAGATGTAGGATAAGACCTACAAATGTTATATATTTATGTCTTATGATTGGGACATTATTGATGTTCTCCCTTGTTTAACCCTGCGCAACATTTGATCTCACCCTTTAATATTTTTTCCCATGTTATTAAGAAGGGTATTATGTCTTATATTTCAATGATTCTAGTTATGGAGAAATAAGATGTAGACTATTTAAGTATTTTAATGATCTGATTGATTATGTTTTCCAGTTTCTAAAGACATTATTCCTATACGGTCCTATCGTGTCATCAGTATATGTTGTAATGAATATATATAAACATTGAAGAAATATTATTGTATGTTATATATGGGTCTCTATTTTTGGTATCAGAGGAAATTTATTGTTAAACATTGGAATCTTTTATATGAATTCCTATGTAAGAACCCTATGGATATTTCTAAGTATAGGATATAATCCTAGTGTTTTAAAAATAACCATGAATAACCTAGGATTAAACCTAAAGTGTGAAAAATTGAAATTTTATTCTTGATTATTTAGTTTTCTGGTTATGATTAATGTTTCTCAACTATGTTTAATGTTTTTAGTAAATGCATAGAACTCTAAAAACCTGCGTTAAGGTTCAATGCGACATGAAATGCAATGATTGTCCTTCTAAGAAACCAAATGTTATGGGAGCTAGAATTTTAAATCTTATATCCATGCTCACACAAATATCCTAATATATTAATCATATTGGACTTCAATAAAAGGAAAGGTGCGAGAAAAATTCTACTGAGTCCTTCATGAGTCAACATCCACCATCACTCATCCAGTCTTCAGAACCATTAGTGGTTGAATAATTAATATATACCACAGAAAATATATGTTGGGTTCTATAATGTTCCTAACATGATACAATCAACATAATAGTTCATCTCTTGGAAGGTGAAGATGATCAATGGTTGAATATTATCAATAATACTAAGTGATTATATGAAATTGATTCTATGGAATATGACGAGGTCAAAAACATATTTTTTATATTTAATTTCCTCTTATTCCTAAAAAATATGGGGAATGAGATCCATGATCGTAAGAAAAAGGATGATAAATCTTTTGGTACCTATGAAGAACATTTTACAAGAGTTTTAGGGTATTGTTAGGGAATTATTATCTGACCAGATATTGAAATTGATTGATTCTTTAGTGGTTTAAAACCAAGTCTCCAAATGGAATTAGCCATAAGGGACTTTAATAGATACTTGGAACTCATTCGATGTGCTCTCAAGGTTGAGATGGATATTAGAGTAACCCATCAGTTAAATGGATATGATAAGAAGATAAAAATGTTATTAAAAGGAAAATTGAATGACCACACTAAAAATAAAATAAGTTTACCATTATTCTCAATGTGTGGAAATAAACATGGAAGAAATTTTCTTAAAGGTACTAGAAAATTTTTTACGTGTGGAAAAGAAGGTCATCGAGTAGTTAAATGTCAGCGAATAGAAATTTTTTTATGATGTGAAAAGAGAAAAGTCTACACAAAATGAAACTATTACACTACAATTCTACAAGTGTAAAGAAATTGGGTATTATAATAACAACTACCCTAATCCATGGATTATTTCTTATGATTGATTTAAAAATACTCTTAAGGACAAATAAAATGTAATTTCACATGAAATCACTATCAACAATGTCGAGTACAATATGAATTTGGTGAAAGGTACAGTTATCATCCACTCTAAAGTAGAAATTGTTTTATTTTATTCAGGATCCACCCAATCCTTTCGTTCTTCTGTATTTTCTAATGATATCTCAATAATAACTAAATAATTAGATCTTGAGTGGGCTGTGACGACTCCTAATGGAACAACTGTCCCATGCAATGTTTATAATTCTTCTCTAGTTGAAGATTGTGGGAAAGTGCTTCCTTATAATCTTGTGATAATTCCTATAGTGTAATTTGATGTGGTTTTTTTGCATGTATTGGATTTATATATATGGAGATCATGTCAATTTCCAATGAAGGGAGTTCACATTACAGATTCCAGATCAATATATGATCATATATCAATGAGAGGATGAATATATCCATCCAATACAAATTTCATTTATCATAGGGGTTTTGATTCCAGTAAACAAATGTTATTTATCTCAAATGGTTCGGGAGAAACACACAATTAAGAATACACCCACTATACTAGAGTTTGATAATTTTTTCTAGAGGAATTGTTTGTTTTTCCACTAAATCACAATGTTGATATTTCAAAAGAACTAAAATCGGGTGCTATGCATATTTCAAAGAAACCTTATAGAATTTTTCCTATTGAGTTATATAAATTTAAGAGGAAAACCCCAGAGGATATTGATAAGAGATTCATACACCCTAGTTCAACGCCCTAGAAAGAACCTCTTCTGTTTTTACGTAGAAATATTGATCAATGAGACTATGCACTAATTATATAGTACATAACAAGATCAATATCATGAAAAAATATCCATTTTCCCACATTGATGATGTATTCGACCAACTATATAGAGATCAATACTATTCCATGATTGATATTAACTTAGGATATCATCAATTAAGTGTCAAAAGACAGATATACCAAAGAGGACTTTCTGTAAAAGGTACAGATATTATGAATCTATTGTGAGGCCTTTTGGTTTTACTAATGACCCCATTATCATCATGGATAAAAAAATTGGATACACTAGATACTATATTGATCAGTTTTTCGTATTATTTATAGATGATAATCTTGTTTATTCAAAGGTCAAGGAAGAACATGAAGACCACATGAAATATTTTTTGAATACCCTGAGAAAAGATATTATTTATGAATAATTTACCATGTGTGAATATGGGCTTCTTAAATTTTCATTTTTTGTCCACATAATTGAAATGGATGGGATATCCATCGATCCATCAAATATAGAAGTTGTTGAATGTTGGTTGAAACCAAAAATGATTACTGAGATCAGAATTTTTCATTGTTTCACTAGATATTATCGATGTTTCATGTAATATTTTTCCTAATTATCTAATCCAACCACCAAGTTGTCTCATATAAAATTTAATATCATATGGATTTAAGAATGTGAAGATATTTTCAAAGATCTAAAAATTAGGTTAGCTTGGGCAGCTATGATCACACTGCATTGTAGTGGAGAATGGTTTTTCATCTATAGCAATTTATCCACAAAGGGTTTGGGATGTGTTCTCATGAAAAATGACATAGTGATAGATTATGCATCACAATAGTTGATAATGCAGGGTAGAAATTACCCAACTCATGATTTGGAGTTAGCTATGGTAATCGTTTCATTAAAGATATAAAGGCATTATCTTTATGATGAAAGGTGTGATATTTATATAAGTCATAAATGATTAATGTGTATTATCACACAAAATGAGGTGTATATGAACCAAATAAGATAGTTGGAGTTGATTAAAGATTACGAATACTCAATAAATTACCACCCATGGAAAGTAAACAAGGTCGAAGATGGTTTGAGTCGACAAAACCATGCTTGCCAATCCGTGATGAGAATCACAAATGATCTAATATTTACGGATTTCCAAAGGACATATGTTGAAATTTTAAAATAAGGGTGATTATTATCTTTCTCAAATGAATGGTCAACATCAATACATGTGAGCATTATTGAGGCATAGATAAAAGATATAGAGCTAGAAAAGAATGTGATAAATGTTTGGAAATTCAACACTGATTGTGAGGATATAATAAGGGTTAGGAACTAGGTTTATTTTCCTCCCATACATAAAATAATGAATGAGCTATTGTATGAGGCTCATATTTCTTCATTCTGTATTCACCTAGGATGAAAAAATATGTATAGGGACCTGAATGAGTATTTTTAGTGAGATGGAATGAAAAGAAATGTCGCCAAATATCTCTCTTGATGCTTTGTTTGACATCAAGGTAAGGATATGCGACATAAGTCCAAAGGGATGTCACAACCATTACCCATACCATAATGTTAATGGGAAAAATCACTGTAGAATTTGTCTTCAAAATTCCCAAAATATCCAAAAGCAATAACACTATATTGGTTATAGTTATTCACATTATAATATCGGCATACTTAATTGCTATTAGAGATGATTTCACTCTTGAAAAACTCTCTATGATATATGTTATGGAAGTGGTAAGAATACATGGATTACCACTTCCCATTATATCTGATCGGGATCTGAGGCATATCTCGATGATCAGGAAAAGTTTTCAGAAGGCTATGGAGACATGGATAGGTTTCATATTTTCTTATCAGCCTTAGATAGATTGTCGGTCTGATAGGAAAATTAAAACTCTGGAAGACATGTTAAGAGCAGGATCTATGGATTTCTATGGTGGTTGCGATCAACATATACTGTTGGTGGAATTTTATTCAAATTATAGCTTTCAATCAAGTATTCAGATGGATCCTTATAAATCGGTATATGGAAATTAGTGTATAACTCCAGCTTTTTGTGATGAATATGGGAAATTAATGCTATTAGGACCTGATGTTGTTGATGAAATTGGATGAAAATGTCAAATCTATTCGACAACACATAATTGCAGATCAGACTAGGAAAAAATGTAATGTTGACATCTGAGTAAAAGACCTAGATAATGAAGTTGGTGGCAAGGGTTTTCTAGGAATATCTCCTTGGAAGTGAGTAATGAGATTTGTATTGAAGGGGAAGCTCATCCAAAGGTATATTAGTAATTTCGATATTTTTGATCATGTTAGGAAGGTAGCATACCAATTGGATCTTCCAAAAAATCTCTCTCAAGTTCATGATGTGATCCACGTATCTCTCATGGGAAAGTACTTACCTCATCCTATAAATGAACAAAACTAAGAACTTATACTACTGGCGCTAGATATTTCTTTTGAAAAACAAACGATAGAGATTCTAGATTGTAGTGAAACATTTCTACAAAAAAAGACAACTAGCTTGGTTAATGTTCTATGGGGGAACCACCAATTTGATCATGCTACAAGGGAAGTTGGGGATATGATTAGATTGAGGTATACTCATCGGTTTTTCCAATGTGATAAATTTCGAGCGAGAAATTCAATTTAAGGGGGGTATAATGTAACACCCATATGTTTTTATGAATTATATTACTTAAATAATTTATATTTTTCAGTATATTGAATTGCATGAAATCGTGATTTTAAAAGAACCTGGAAATGCCCATAGAATATAATTACCATTATAGCTTAGCAGTTAGGATTGAGGGAATAAGTATAACTAACTTATGAAAATGCATTGATAATTCATTGGCTATAAATTATTTATGAAAAATATGAATATGAATATTTTATTTTTGATGAAATTAATAATTTTAATGAAAATAATAAGATAAAACTGTTATATAAAATATTTTTATATTCATCCAATGTATATTTTAATAATAACTTGTTAATAACCCCTATTTTTTGTTTAAAAACCTATAATTTTTAAGGGTAATCATATCCCTTTAAATGGAGAACCCCTTTTAAATAATTATTTTGACACATTAATAATTTCTATAAGAAAACATGTATATGTTTTTTTAATGTGGTATATAAAAATTTACTTTGGATAAATTATGATATTTTTCTGACAACATTCATGTTTTGATAAATTGTAAAAATACACTAAATATTAAGTGAAAACATCTTTTTTCATCGAAAAATATTTATATGATCAAATTATATTATTGAATTTTTTTAACATAAAAATATAATATAATATTATAAATTAAAATAACTTTTGTTTTTATTATTAATTTTACAATGAATTTATATATAAAAACATTTCAATCTTTTAAAATGTTTTAACATTATAAACATGGTCTCTCATTTCGACCATGGGATTGATTTCCAAATAATATCTACAAATTCTATTTTTGGAATTTAGAAAAATGGATTCCATATTTTCAATTAGATGATTCATATTATGTAAATAGGCACCTTTTATTTTTGGACATTATGGATAGTAAATTTAGTAATTATTTTTACTTATCATGGTTAAATGGTAAATATTTTAAATAAGGGTAAAAAATAATATAATAATAATATTAAAGTACCATAAATGTTTCCGAATCTTTTAGGAAGAGATATTTAAGACCATTAGAATCATTTGACTGCTTTTAATACCCAATGGAGTCACATGGGTGTGATAATGATATTTTATAATTTTTAATTTAAATTAAAGTGAAATATAACTTAAAAATGTATCTTTTAGTAATCCATTTTTAATATAGAGTTATATAACAGATTTATTTGACTATATATATTCATTAAAAATCTAAAAATATCTCTTACATCGTGGTATTTTACATATAATTTTTAGGTAATAAATAAATAATTTTATATATGACACAATGACAATACAGTGAATATGTTAACAATGAAAGAATAAAATAAATGGAATTATAATGATTAAAATAAATGTAATTTGAAAAATATGATGCCATACATGAATTTTATTCATGAATATGAAATTTTTCTTGATTTTGATGTAGTTATTTCAAATGAATAATGTTTTTACGACTCTAGGAAAAATCAATAACAAAATAGATTCAAAATAGACACAAATGAGTTTTTAAAATAAATACTATTTTATTGAATGATATATTAGTACTAAAAATATAATATTCATCCAAATGAATTATATACAGTTAAAAATGTCATTAATTATCCACTTTTAGTTATATTGTAATTTTATAGTAACTATAGTAACCATATATTAATAAAATAAAAGAAGTCATGGTAAGAGATAATGTTTTTATCTAAGGGTTAATGATAAAAGATAAGTTTAATTTTTGTGACATAATGTTTTCTAAATCGTTTTTTAGAGGATATATACCCATAATTATATTATACACTAAATTTATCACATTAAAACTATTATAATTCGAAAGTCATTTTATAATAAAATAATATTTCAAAACATTTATAAAGTGTCCATCTTCCCTCTTATAAATGGCTACCAGCTCTACCCGCATAATCACACCTCTAATTTCCATGTCTCATAAAAATTCTATAAAAATAAGCTAAAAATACCTCCCTTACTCTTATTGGCCACATATTGGGTAGAAATCCATTCTAAGGTGACCATTTGTGAAAATCAAAAATATATACTCAAAAAAGAGTTAATTGTTTTATCACCTCATTAAAAATGCTTTTATTATTCTAATTCATATTATTTTATTTTTTCCAAAATATTTTAATACATTAATTATCTACTAAGTTATGATATTTTATTAGAATTATTGGAAAAACTTATACCTCAAATTATCCATCCTATGAATAACAATATCATCATGTGTTCGTACGTATGACTTAGAGTCTCTACGCCGTGGAGTAATTTGTTGTTCAACAATACTTTATTTGAATGGGTATAATGACGAGTATAATGGATTAAAATAAGGAATATAACATTATAATTATTATATATAAATAATATACCATCCAATTCCGAATCATTTAATCATTAAGTGAATGATATCATTGCTTTTGCGTACGTACGACCTACCGTATCCAAGATGCGATGCAATTCATTATACATGATCTTCATTAAACCACAACTATATACTGGAATGGAATGAATAAATATGATATATATTATTCTAATATAATTTTTTAAATGATATAACAATATAATATTAAGTGGAACATGAACATATATAATAAAACATTCCTAAGAACATAAAGCAGATAATATATGAATAACGGTAGACAATGAAATGTAACTAAAAAAAAGATGATGATATAGTCATATATGATATCATAAAAATTATTATGATTTTAGAATAATCCAATAACATTATTTAAATCATTATAATGGGGTTTCAGATACATATGAAGGATATCAAACCTAAGCTAAGGGATAATTTTTCACTCTCATTTTTTATCTGAGATTGTTTATACGTATGTATTTTTTGGGGTATATTTATCATCCATATCATTATTTAATATGTATTTAATATTATTTATATTATTTTACAATTGATTAAAGTTAATTTTAGCCTTTGGTTAATTCTTATGAAATGGTTTGAATTGAATCTTTTTTAGTCAATTGATTTGAGGTACTTATTGACTTTTACAGAAAAAGGATGAGGAGAATGTTTTTTAACATATATAGCATGAATAGATATCTTATAGTACTATGGAACCTTATTTCCATTAATATTCCTCTACAAGATTTAACATTTATTTTTAAAAAATAATTTTTAATAGGATGTCGTTTTGAGAAATGAAAACCTTTTTTAAGAAGAAAGGATATTTTCTCAAGAATTAAGTTGAACTGTTTTATAAAAATTATTTTCCATCCAATACAACACTATTTAAATACTGTTATGTTTATATACCTATTATTACAATGATTTGATTTTTTTAATTATGGAATGATAATTTATATGGATTATGTTATGCTGTAATGATGCTTAAGAAACACATTTTATTTCTTTAGTTATTTTATGATAATGATTTATGTTTTTGTAGAACATGTCAGATTGATTTCATTATGAGATGGGAGGGACCTATAACAACCTCCAATTCATTGCGTAAATATTTACATCTCATGAGAGTGACATGACTAGAACAACATGTATATCTAGTTAAGTAATACATGGAAGGAACATCATGTAAACACAGTTTAGTAATGGACATTGTATGATATGATGGTATTGGATTTGAGGCCTTGAAAATATAAAAATGATTTCATATATATTCTAGAAAAAATCATGTATTAGGATTTTAGTTTTATGATTATGTCGATTATTTCCTATTAAATTTCATACAATAATATGATATCATGATCATTTATATGTTGGATAAGACCCCTAAATGTTATTTTCTGATGCCTTCTGATTGTGACATGTTTGTTATTCTTCCTTTTTACCCATACTGAGCATTTGATCTCACCATTTCATATGATTATTTTCCCATTACATGATAAAGTTTATTATGTATGATATTACAAAAAGGTATCTAGTTATGAAGAAATAAATTAGAGATAATGTAGATGTTTTATGAACTAATTGTTTATATTTTGCTATTTCTAAAGATGCAATACTTTTATAGTCCTCTCATGGCCTTGTAATATTATGTAATGAATAGACATAATTTTTTATGAAATATTAATGTATGTAATGTATGGGTCTCTATAGAGATAAAGAGAAACATTTCATGTGTAAAAAATATGGGAATATCTATTCAAGTAACTGCCTACTTGGAGGCAAGATTTTCTATATGTTTGGAAGAGCTGGCCATATTGATGAGAACTATTATAGTAATGTAATTCATTAACATCCCAAAAAAATTGAAAAAATATATGTTGAAATCCCTACCTGAAGTCCAATGCTTCAATTGTAGACAGTTCGGGATGTTTTCCAATCACTGTCCCAATCTGATGGAAATGGAGGGGAATCCCTATCAAACTCTGTATATGCCAAGGGATCAAGGTCTTTCGTTTACTATTCCGACAGCATATGTTGAAGCACTAAATGATGTGGTGGTAGGTAATCTTGTTGTTCCCTCAAATCTAGAAAATATAATGTTTTATTCAGGTTTAATACATTTTTACTTCAACTATGTTTGAAAAGAATATAGAAAGAATACATAAACTTCTAGAGGAAGAGTTATTAATAAAGACTGATGGAGGGGGTATCCAGTCATCAAAACTGTATAGAAACTCTAGTATTTACATTGGTTATCATAATCTCATCACAAATCATGTCGTCATTCCCATGCTAGAATTCAACATTATACTACAGATGTAATGGATATTAAAGTATAGTACTATGATCAACTATAGAAGAAAGGAATTATTAGTAGTTTTTAGTGAACAACTAATAGTTATCATCAATGGAGAGAAATATCAACCTAATATTTGTCTAGAATAACCACCAATGGCCTTCTATTTGGAGTTGACCAGTGAGGATGAGGAAGGGGGTGAAAATATTAGAATATATAATGTACTCATGGATCAGAAATACATTAACGTATTTCTCGACAATTTACATGGGCCTCCCCTCGAAATGGAGGTGGATTTATCCATTGAATTCATTTATAATTCTATGTAGATATCAAAAACTCCATATATAATGGAAAACGTAGAGCTGGAGGAATTAATGAATCAAATCAAATATCATTTAGAGAACAAGTTTATTCTCTAAGTGACTCTCATAAGGGAGAATCTACTGTCTTTTCAAGGAAGAATGATGGATCAATGAGATTATGAATTTATTACAGAGAACATAACGATATCACAATTTTGAAAAGTAACATCTTTCATTAATTGATGATTTATTTGGCTAGTTTCATGGGGCTCATTTCTTCTCTAAGATTGATCTTTGATCTGGTTATCATTAATTAATGAAGACGAAATCAGATATTCCAAATTGCACCTTCCTAACAAGATATGATCATTACGAGTTTCTTATTATTCCCATTGGCATGACAAATACATTTACAATTTTTATTGAATTTAATAATATAGCCTTTATGGAATACCATGATAACATTATGGTTGTTTTTATTAATGATATTCCATTAAATTTCAAACGTCACGAGGAACATATGGATCATTTATGGGTGATATTTTTGACTCTGAGGAAGGGAAGGTTAGTTGGGAAGTTCAGAAACTGTTTGTTTTAGTTATATTATGTTGATTTATTTCGACACATTGTAACAAATGAAGACTTATCAATTCACCATAAAACAAAACATTTTGTAGTGGAGTGTCTTCAACCTATAACAATAGATGAGATTTTTAGTTTCTTTGATCTATCATGATATTATATGAGGTTTGTGAAAAACCTTCCTTGAAATTCAATTCCATTAACAATGTTAGCAAGAACGGGGGTCATGTTTTTTCTTTGTGGAGAAAGTAGTGTGATGAATTTTTCCAAGAGCTAAAGAAGAGATTGGTTTCCTCACCCATGGCATCTCTACCCTCTATCAGATAATGATTCATTATTTCTAGTGATGCATCTATTAAAGGTACTGGGTATTTCCTCGTGTAAAATGATAAGGTGAGTAGTTATGCATCTCGATAGTTGAATACTCAAGATAATAACTATCCAACACATGATTTGTAGTTACTTGTGGTTGTTTTTTCTATAAAGATATGGAGGAACTATATTTGAGGGGAGAAATGGGAAATATAAAGAGACAATCAATGTTTATAGTATATATTCATGAAAATTGAATTAAACCTGAGAAAAAGGTGATAATTAGATCTTTTTAAAGACTACTATTGTCCAATTTATTTTCACCCCATAAGACAAAACAAATTCACTGATGCATTATGTAGAAAATATCTTTATGTTCTAGAAATGATGATTATTCAATGAGTTACATTGATGAATAATGAATAATACTACATTTTTGTACTGAAAATGGGAGTTATTTCATACGAATGTTGAATAATACTTCATTTTTTAATTTAAATAATTGTTGTACTTTAAATAATTAATTCTTTGGATTTTTTTTTTCAGAAAACAGAAATGAAAAATTGCAATCTAGAAGATATTTAGGGACCAATATGATGAAATAAATTTGATTTTCGAATAGTAATATTACCCATTGAAATATTATTTTTACCCTTATGAATATTAGTATGACCAATGGAATAGTATCCTCGCCTAAATAATTATAAATATAACTAATCATCTGAAATGTTAATGTGATATAGTTATTTCATAGAATAAGTAAATACATATTCAAGAAATTATTCGTTATGTATTTGTAATATATTTAGTAAATAATGATTTTACATCAAAATTAAATTTATCATTTTTTGAAAATCATTTTCCTAAAATGGAGTACATTTTTGAATTCACAATGTAGATTTTAGGTTCACATAAATTTATGATATTTTTATAAAATACATAATTTATCATGAATTGTAAAAATTCAAGTTGATTTTTTTAATCTGTTTAATGACATCATATCAATGTTATAATGATGTAATGATTAATTTAAAATTATGGTTGACTATTATGTTTCAATATAACTCAATCGGTGTCCTATATGTCCAATACCATGGAAACAATATGATATTAAAGACCATATTTTTTCAATGTAAGGGAAATCTCAAAACCTTTTTTTCATTTTAATTTCAGTTTTATGTAGAATGAATTTGAAATATCAATACAAAGTTCTTATATCCATTTTTAATCCATTACTGTATTAATAGTCATTTTGGATTGTGATATTCATTTACCATATATTTTTAATTATTCAAAATCCATGTTTCACACATGTTATTCTGTTGCATTTTCGTCTCAATGTTTCTCTCTTTTTATCAAGAAATTATTTTATTTCTTTTTTGAATACAAAAACCTCTATCCTATCTAGGGGAATTCAAATAGATTTCATGATGATCTATTTGAATTCTAGTATTTACATAAATTAAACACACATTTCATTTTATACAGGTTTAAAATGAAAATAGGATCTTATTTTTAAGCACTTTAAAAAACATGATTTCAAAATGAACCCCGTTTCTTTTATTCTACATGGGTTATTTTTAAGATGTTTTTTAATATATATGTAGACCAAATTAACAATGAAATGTGAATGGAACACCCTAATAGTGTTCCATTTCATTGGATAATGAAGTTAATCTATTGATATGATATGTTTTACAACACCATGGTGAATATCCTTTGTAATTTTATGATATCTCGGGGATAAAAATTGACGATATGCTTAGGAATGACAAAATTAAATGTGGTATCCGCATCTATATTTTATGAATAATGTTATTTTTGTTAAAAAATGACTTTTTTCCCAATTCCAACACCTTTATGTAATCCCTAATGATCTTATTGATAATATTCAATATGACAAGAAAAATGTTTCACTTGTCTTTGCTTACTGGGCCTTCTACTACACCAGTCCATTGATGTATGTCCACAGGTTATGAGATAAAAAATTATATATAGGATGAACCATAAAGAATCCCTTAATGTTCAATAGAATAATCTTTTGTTCTTACACGTATTTTGTACCTTATTTCCATGACTCTAACCTTTAAAAGATAACCTGTTTCTAAAATACTATGTAATGTAATGTAATAAATGGTGGGATTCAACAATATCAATTGATTTTGTGGTAGTATTTCCAAATACATTTTACGTTAATAATTTTATTTGGATTACTTATGATCCATTAAATTAATTTTCAAAATTTTCCCCATTCTAGAGATGACGTCTTTACAGAAGGTTTCTAGACTATACCTAAAACATTTTATCAGGTTACATGCTGGGAATCTATATTTTTTATCAGTCCATGATCCTTAGTTGACATATAATTTTTTAAAATGATATTATATGTCTTCGGGTATTGAATAAAATTTTAATAATCCTTTCATCCTTAATATGATTGAAATATTGAGTGGACAATTCAATCATTGGAATAATGGCTAGGGTTTGCTCAATGGATTACCATGGAAGTTAAGATTGTTGTCTTTATTTGGTTGAGTATTCATATAAGAATCATTTTCAATCCTGTGTAATAATGGAACAATTTGATATAATATATTGAAAGCTATTTTAGACATCGTATGTTTGGTATTATTTAGTATAAAGGAAGTATATGAGACTAGAGTAGGTAGATGAGACAACATAGAATGTTTTGGTGATTCAACAACACATGAGGATATCTCAGAGTAGGTAGAAATGTTACGTGAATAATCAGTGGAAGGATCTTACTATATAGTTATATGTTCATTTCCTTCTCCAAGATCCATAATGAAAAATTGTGTTACATTTTAGAAAGAAGGGTAAGCTAATTCCATAGTTCATTTGATTATATGAAATCCTGGATAATTATGTACTTGTTTCCTATGAAGTGGATTTAAGTATTATTTTGTCCCAGATAAAGTACCAATTTCATGTTTCAATGTTAGGGAAGTATGTACAAGATTCATCTTATGTTTTTATCCCTAATGTAGTTTAGTTGAATAATAATATTTTTTAAGGAACAAATAGTTTCGGTTCATGATCGCTGAGATAAAGTGCTGCAGAATAAGGAAACTCACTAGGATTTTGTTTTATAGAAAAATAATATTGTTGAAGAGTAAACATGGGAATCTAGAAATGATTTGAGAGTAAAAAATATCTACTTATGTGATAAGTGAATAAAATTGCGAGGATATATTTCTAAAAGCTGGAAAGGATGTAACATCCCTGGTAATGATATGTTATTATCATTTCATATATATTAATATTTATGAATTATATAAGTAATTTTAATTTAGAAGGGATGCTCCATCTAACAGCATACTTGAAACACAACAATAAATTCTTATAAATCATTCATTGCACACAAGATTGAGTTATAATGAATAATAATATAAAAATGATATTATTATTTTAAAGGGTAGATATCACCTAGAAGTTTATATCAGGGGGTGTGAATAGAAAAAAAATCATGTTTAAAAATATTTATAAATGTATATACATTCATTGAAATTTTTTATCATCATAAGAAAATAATAAATCCCGTTTTATGGATAAAAACACTACATTTTTCTAAAATGTAGTTTTACCTCCTTTTAGTTTAGAATCTATTCTGAAAATAACATTCGAAACATTTATAAATTTTATATAAAATACTAAACATTATTTTTTTTGTGGTATATCAAAATATTTTGGGTGTAGTTTTTGTATTTCTCAGAAAATATTCATAGTTTAACAAATAATAAATAATATTGTCTTTTAATTAAAAACTTATTTTTCCTCAAAATAATTTATATATGAAAGTTATGTTTCTAACAAGTTTTAAATTATAATTATATAAATTTAAAATAATATTAACCAATTTATCTATTTCGAAACAATTTTACAATGAATTTATATATAAAATGTTAGAATTTTTTGAACATTTATTCTTTGAAAACCATCATTATCGTCTCGTCCGTAGGATTAATATTAAATTATTTTCTACAACTTATGTGATTGGAATTTAGAATAACTGATTCCATATTTGGGATAAGAATAATTTCTAAAATATAATATGGTTGAATTAGTTTTTTACCAAAAAAATAATATATATAATTAAAATTAATTATATTGATTAATGTAAAAATGTGTTTACTCTAGAGTGAAACATAAATATTAATAGTCCAAATGACCTAGAAACATGTCAAAAAACAATTTTCATCAAATTAATTTATCATATCCCAAATTTTATAAGATTTTTTTCATTATTGGTGTCACATGATGAATGAGAGACCACTAAAGAAAGTATACAAAATGATATTTACTATAATGAGACCCCCTCCACTATAAAAAAGAACTAACCCCCTCTTTTATTAAAAACAATTAACCCAATTTTATCATACAAAAGAAACCAAAATAAGAAACCAATCCCCCTTCACCCTAGAGTCCAAATTTATGGAAGAAATAAACCAATGAATTCCTTTGGTACAAACCAAAAAGAGTTACTCGGAAAAGAGGAAACATTTTTGAATATGCATTTATGTTATATTTTTTTCTACACCCCTTTCTTTATTATTATTACATTCATCTATAATAAAATAAATATCTTCAATATACTTTGTTTTATATGTTATGGGTATAACCTACACCTTCAAAACTTTAAATCCATTATGTAATGAAATTACCATTCGTGTCTAGCGAACTACAGCCTCATGAAATGATGTCGTTCATTTTACCTTTAACAACTCTAATTTTTGGAAATTATTATAAAGAATATTTTGTTATATGATATTTATGATATATATGGTTTACTCATACCTCTTTATTTTCTATATAACACATTCTTTCATGATCTTCATTTTGTGGGAAAACCATTACATCGTCTGTGGATATGTGGAACACCGCCTCCGCATAGAAATGTGATACATTTACTCATTATATAGAATTTATTCAGGGTGTATTAAATTTACAAAATGTTACATAAATTACATAAACATAATATCCATGATATAATTACTTTTCACTAAATATAATATATCATGTTTTTAACACCCTTTCAGACACTAAAAAAGCGATAATGTCGTTTGTGGATGTCTGGACTACCGCATCCTTAATGGGATGTGATTCCATTTATATCACTAGAATTATATATATTAGAATACATGACTAAATAACTTAATATTTTTTATATAATTACCACTCTATAAATTTAAGTGTTTTTACCCTCTTTCTATAAGGATCGTCGAAAAATGGGAATGCTACTCATGCGTACATTCGACCTATACTCTCTATGATTTTAAACTTGGTTAATTTTTCATATCTATATTTCTTGATTGGTTTGAAAAATATAACTAAGATAAGAATATGATATTTAATTAATTATTAATATTCTATATTTGTTTATATAATGAACCCTTCAACCATAGATGACATAACAATGTCCTTTTTGACACACAAACTCAACATGGTCAAAACACTAGACGTAATCATAATTGTTTAATTAGTTGTAAAAAAATATATATTATGAAAATTAAAATTAATTATGAACAAGAGAAATTGTTCAATGAAATTAAATAATTTATATATGTTTTTTATTTAATGATTTAAAGACACATGTGACAAATCAGACTCAAGGTAAGTGATTTAGTCTAAGTCTATTTTCATTGTGGGATTTCCTTATGATATAAAAATTCATTATTTTATAGGTTCTATATACAAACATTTTGACATTAAATATCCATATTTTATCTATTATCAATTAATTTAATGTTTTGTAAATATTAATCTTTCTTGGGGCTTATGAATTAAATGTTTAGAGTGGTATGGGACACACTAAATGTTTAATGATTTAATTTCAAAATCCATTATTCATTTCAAATTTTTAGGGATATTATTTTACAAAGTAATTTATATTGATATAAAAGTTTTATAATGTTAATTATATATATAAATTTATATTTAGTTTCATTCAAATATTTTCAAAAATGAATAATTTTACTTGTTTTGTACAAAACATTTTGAGAAACGAAAATTGGAATGTTTTACACTTAAGGTACATGGAGACAATGAATTTTTTAGCTGTTGTGGCTATTATTATATTTTTTGGATTCATATTCATGATTTCAGGATTTCATATATTTATTATCTTCTTTCCTTTTGATGGGAATATTTTTATTGAAGATTTTCTTTGTAAATGATAGTGTTTTTTAATTGAAAATGCCATTTTTAATAGAAAATGGTATTTTAATATCTAAAAGTTATATTCATTGGAGTATAAAATAGTTTTTCAAATGATGAATGTTTTTTTCATGTAGTGGATTATAGACATTCTAAATGATTTGTTCAAATAGATACCATCAGTTGATACCATTACATTTTAAATGATGGGTGTTCCTAGATAGTGTTACAATGAATTGGTTAATGATTATATTATCTAGAGAATTATATTGGAAGTTGGCCATATGGATATTCCAATCTATATTGGATATATAGGGGTTCTATAAGGGATCAATGTGATCATGTCCCATGTCACATATATGATTTTACTATGTTTTCTAGTCATTTTTAATGGAAATAATTTCTTTTCAGAAGTTAAAATAAATGAAATTTTTTGAAGAATAATATTTCCTTTTTTTGGAATAATGATATTTTTTCAACAATAGGGTTTTATTTATATTTATATTTTATCAATTAAATTAAATTTCCCTTATTTATAAATCCATTACTGATTTTTTATTCTCATCCAATGTTGTTAAATATATTCTCATAGGATTTAATGATGAGTAAGGGATCAGAAGTGGTTAAGTTGAATATAATGAAGAGTTTTAATAAAAGAGATCATTTTTTACTTAAATTTTTTTATGGTGCAATAAAATGGAATCTAATCGGATGTTTCCACTTTTTATTTTATAGTTTTCGAATGTATGAGTCTTGGAATAAATCTCTAAATCTGTAAACATGAAAAAAACCTCAATGTGAAGGAATGTAAATTCTATAATAATGCTCAATAATATGTAATATTTAGGGTGTGTCCTTATAATATCAACTCGTATAATTTTTCATGGATAAATATTGATTAATATGAATTTAAAAAAATGATAATTTTTTTCAAAATTATTAATATTAACGATGAGTATGATTTTACTGCATAATCATGAAGTAAAATTCTATATATTAATTAATATATGGATAATTTCATGGTTAAGTATTAATTTCAAATGGGGATTGGATATAATATATATTAGGAAAATAACTTAACAAATAAATATTTTTGGTTCTAAATATTAAAAAACATTGATATTAAACATCATATTATTACATACTACGCTTTGAGGGTTATAGTCAATATATATTTTTTAGGATAGTTAGAGAATAATATATATGTCAATTCTTGGAAAATAGTGAATTACATATTTAATGAATTCAACATGGAGATGAATATTTAGTATTCCTCACCCAACAGTTGAGGTATGATTACAATTACCCTTACCCTTTACATTTCATTGGATATTTTAATCAAAGGCTAAAAAATTTATCAATATCATATAATGAGTAGAGATAAAAAAATTTAAAAATTAGGAGTCTAATAATAAAATATAATTGGTTATGCAGATCAGGGGGGAAATTATAGTGTTAATAAATTATAGGTACAACGAAATATAAATTTCTTTCGATTGATAAAATTAAATAGAATTGGGAAATATTAATTTTATTAAAAAAATAAATTTGTGTGATGGATGAACACTGGGGTTCAATATGCTTTATATTTTGTAATTAATAATTTAAAATAATCTATTGTAAATATCTCGTTGAAAAATTACTAACATGAAAAAACGTCTATATATTGAATATAATATTTGATAATTACATAGAATTATTAAATAATAATTAATCACTAATTTTTTTGATGTTATATGAAGAGTAATTGAATATTATAGTTTATTTTAAAACCGGAATGAGTTATTCAATGTTCAACAAAAAAAACACTGTACATGGAAAAATGTGAGTAAACTAGGACATTCTACAAAGGATTAAACATTATAATGAGAAATATTTTTTTTATATATTAACTTATAATATTATATAAAATACTTTTTTTATAAACGTTCAAGTAGTGGTCGGTTAAAGTAAACCTATTCACAAAAATTGTTGGGATACTTAGTTAAAAAATCCATAAATTTAATGAAACATGATTTTATTTCACAGAAAATAGGACATTAAAATATAACACAAATTAGAAGTGTAAAATTGAAAATTATATTGATAAGAGTATATTGTTCATGAATAATATAAGGATAACAATAAATTAATACTTTCAAAGATTCAATAATTTACATTAATAAAAAAACATGTTATGTATTCATCATTAACTAAATATGTGTTTAAGACTCGTATTCCATTTTGTGAGTCAAGTCCTCAAATAATAATTCTTAAATAGTGAAAAAAATAAAATTATATATAAATCATATAACATACTCTAAATAGAACATATCATATATCACAAGTAAAAAAATTCTAGTGAAAATAATATATGTGTTATGTTTTGAAATATTTATTAGTATATGTATTATGAGGTGATACTTACATTTAACAAAGGATAATGTTTTTTAAATAAACAATGTATTTAAAATAGTTACATGTTCACATAAAATATGTTGTAATCCCACATGACATGTTCCATATCTAATGAATTGAAAATAGTCAACCCAAAAAATAAAATGCAGACAATATTTCAATTAAAAAATCATTTACATTATATATAGTAATGTTATCAATTAATCATTGGGATTATAAAAACCAGTAGGATTAATGTATTTCGTATGGTAAAAATGTGTGTGTTCAGAGAAAACATTTGATATATTTACAAACAAATTCATCAATGTTATATAACATGATTCAATTATATATAATCATTTTTCATCTATTGTGTATAGTTGAGGACAAACATATGTCCAATCAATCCTTTTTGGTAACATTTATAAAACCTTAATATTAATGTTTTTTTCTATTACTAATTAAATGTGGATAAATTATATGAATTGAAAAATAATACATTCACAGTCATATAGAAATATTGTATATTTAAGAAGAAAATGTAAATAATGCATAGTATTTTTTCATGAATATGTCATTTGATGAATTTAAAAACCGAAATTAATATAACACAATGTATTATAAATATAATTTCAATTATGGAAATCCAAAATAAATATTTTATGATTGGGAAAAACAACATGAAATGTGTTTAACATGTTTCAAAAAACATTTGTTTTTTTATTTCAATAGATCATATACAATATATATATTTTACAATAATGAAATTTGGAAAAATATCATATAATATATATAATTCAAAAAAATTTATAATCAATACTAATTGAAAAAATTCAATAAGTGAAATCCTTTTATGATAAAATTGAATATTCGAAAATATTTTTTTTTTTTTTTTTGAAATGAAAATTTATTGAACAAATTTAATATTTGAATCTATGGATAATCATGTCTCAAAAAAATATATTTTTATTCTCATATTTTCATAATATGAATCAAATATTAATATGGTATTTTTATATTAAAATGTTTAATAGCATTATCTCATCCCTTATAAATAATGATTAAATTAGATATTTGATTTTGGGTGGAATTCAAAATAAATAATTGATTAATAAATTTATTTCAATTGATAAATGAATTATATATAGGTAAGACATCCATTTAATCATGAACATATTTTGATAAATTAATGGATTCAGATTAAAATATATTTGAAGGCATTTTAATGTAGTATGATCTTGGTAAAAGGATTATATATTTTAAACTCTTGAAATAGTTAAAAGAATTAATTAAATTGATTCATAAACAATATGATGAATATCAAAAAAACTTTTTCATTATGATTTATTCATATATTTTAAATAGGATATATTCATATATATATGTGATGAGACATTTATTTTTTGAGTCATGGATAATATATTCCCATAAAATTATATAATTACATTTATAAAATGGGTTAAATAATATATATCTAATATGATACTATATTAAATAAGGATATAGTCACTGGTCATTTGGTGAACCATATAAAATCATGCTTTCTTGCTTTTCTTATTTCATTAAGTTAAAAATTGTTAATCTTGTACAAATAAAAAGTTATGTGTATACAATTACTCAAATCATTAATATATTTTTAGACGTAATGATTTATAAAATTTGGTCCACATTGGTTCAATCCTCTTTCCCCAATTGTTTATCGACAATTATTTTATTACTATTATTAGAATTCTCATATGCTTAGTAGATTTACAATAGAATCCAAAAGGTAAAATAGTGCTTATATAAAAACCATTTCATCTGTAACCATGAATAAATGTTCCAAATGTTAAACTTTTACTGGTTATGTTCTTAACATTTAGTTCAATCAATTTTACATTAACTAAACTATACTAAATAGTTTTCCTCATCAATTCCATATACAAAAATTTGGGAAAATGAAAAAATTTCAATGAAAATTTTATACTTTAGAAATAAATTAATCATGTAAAATATAGATTGTAATAAAGATAATGAAAAAACAAATATATAAATATTAAATGAAATGAATTAATTTATTTCTCATCCAATTGTGATTTCATGATACATGAATAATTTATTAACTATATTATATTGAAATTGTTTTTGTTAATTTTTTAATATCCAACAAAAAACATTATAGGCCATTTAATATTAATGATACATGAATATATGTAGGTTCATTGAAGTATTAAGTCTCAATATATATATATATTTTACAAAAACCATTCATAGGGGGTGCCTTTTATTTTTTTAATAGATTACGTTTTACCCTTTATGAATCTATCCATAGAATATTATTTGGAATAATATTTATTAAATGATAATAAAATTAAAATTGGGTATTATTTTTGAAGATACAATGAATTTTTTTGATTAGAATATATATTTTTTAAAATATTTACTGTTGATAAAAAAGAGTTCTAAGTATCTATTGATCCATGTAATTACAGTTTCATATAGATCTTGAGATTTAATGGTTTATAATTGAAATCATTTATCTTATAAAATTATGTTATATCACCCAATGTATCCTAACAATCTAATCTATTTGGTTTAATGACTCTGATTTTATATAATTGTAATCATGGATACATTTGTGTACAAAGTGAACACACACATAGATAAATTTATAACTAATAATAAAAATCATATGTTTTATTTTAATGTGTAGTTTAACTAGTGATATAAAATTGGATTTGTGGGGAGTTATAGGCATATAAAAAGATTTATTTGGCCTATATTGAAATAACAATAAAATCTCACCGACAATAAATAAAACGAATATGAGTCATTCCCAAACCATTATAATTGAATTGTTAGCCCTGATGTTATCCCATTTTTTAGAAATTAAATGTTTAAACTACTATACTTTAAATTTTTCAATTATGTATTATTTATATTTTACTACTATTCTATATTGTATAAAATATTTTAATTTTTTATTATTATTCATGTAAACTAACTTTTTTTAATTGATACATAATTAATTTGTTAAAAATGATTAAATAAATAATGAATTTTAATTTTTCTATATTGCAATTATATTAAAAGCTCCGAGTGTGGGATTTACCACTATACCTCATATTCTCTTGGGTTATGAATAAATAATAATGTGTTATAGATATAATTTTTTTTGAATTCACCTTCATGTATGAACACCAAATCTCATCGACCATAATCTTATTATACATCACAAGTCACAATTATAATGATAATGGATTTTATCGATAAAATTCAAAGTATGACATAATAATTTCCCATTTTATATTATCCAATACATTGTATTTTTTAAAAAAACATGAGATAAATTATAATGTATCATTGTATTATAAAAAAATGAGTTCAAAGAATAGCTATATGTGGTTTAATATTTAGAGAAATATATATTTTAAATTGGTTGGTATGATAATATTTTAACCGATTACATTACTTTAATAAATTCAATAATCATTTCTATCAATATTTTCATAATTGTTTATTATAGTTACCTATTATATAAGCTCATACCCACTCCAAATTAGACTATTAAAAATAATTATACTTATGAAATTGTCTTGAGTGTAGATAAATGATGAAATATAAAATTAACATCCCAAAAATAAATTTTTTTCAATAATAAATTACATATTGAATGTCAATTAAAAAGTTGAATAAAAATCATTATGGATATTAGTACACAAATATTCCATATCCACTATGAATTGAATTATATTTTAATCATTCTTGAGTGTCATTATTTATTCTCTATGGTGGATTCATTATACAGAGGTTTTTTTTGATATTTTTATGTTTCAAGATAACTCGTAGTATTTAAGGTAGTTCATAGTCACCATTTTTAGTGGGTTGAATTTAATTAACCTGGGAGTGACAAAGGAATGTTTACAGAATCCAAAAATATCTTTTCAATCCTATTTTATAGGGTTAGTTTACTCAAGGGGGTATAGTGTAGGATATTAGATCTGGAGTTCTTGTTGAGGAAGATCGAGTCATTGCAATTCTAGGTTGGTGGATTTAGTTAGGTTGTGTTATATTATTAGTTGGTTGAGGAGTTTAATTAGATGGTAATTAGCAGGAGTCATTTCATTAATATTATGTGATGAATGTAAAAATTCAACAAATATATATATACATTACCACAATTAAAATATAATATTGTAAGAAAAGTTGAGATGTTTAGAGTTTTATTATAGTGGGTTTAAATGTGTTGGTATTGGAGGTTTTGTTTGATTAGATGTAATGTTTGGTCTTCTAACATGAAGGATATGTAGAATTAATGTAGGTACTGGATTGAACAATTAATCCATACATTTCTTTTTACAATATTATAGTAATATATATCTTTTTGATTAATTATTATATAGAGATTAATATATATATTTAGATAGTTACATCACATCAATGATTTATCACTATTCTAAACAAATGTATGTAGAATTTAAATATATTCCAAAACTACATACCTTGTTGAGGAGTCCATTCTATACAAGACTCTCTCCCTTAAGGATGACAATGATGATGAGGGGTTTTCCCCAATTCCCTCATATGATCTCGATGTGACATATTTTTACCATTCCTCCTCATGATGTCAAATTTTTTTTTCATCACCACTTGGGGATGATCATTTCCATTCATTGTTATTCCTTTTATATCTATGTTTTCATGTTTTAAGATTATTTTTCTAGTTTGGAGTGTTTATCTTCCATGAATTCGGTATCTATTGGTGATATTATTCATTGGGTATTTAAGAGTTAGTATTTTATCATTTTTTTGTTTCTTTCTATCTCATTTATTTTTGAATTTTATTTGTGTTCTACTATAAATTATTCCCCATGTCTCCATTTATTCTCTTTATTTATTCTCTATTATTCTAGAACTTATTTTGGTTAGGCATGTTAGTATATTTAGTGATATGGGATTGGGATAGAGAAGCATTGTATTTTTTTATTTAATATCCCTTATATAATTTCTTTGTGTTCATTTGGTTTTCTTTTAGGGTTCCCGCTCATATTCAATGAATATTCTCTTTAATATGCATCTTTTTTTATTAATCCCTCATATTCGACACAAAATTGTTTTTCTGTGATGGAACTCATCTATACATGGGACCATTTTTGGGGAGCTCTAACAAACAGACACTATGAGTGTGAGTGATTCACACTATATATAGTTATAATAGTGAACCTTTTTCTATGGGGTATCTACCTTAGTGTATCTTGGATCTCGATCTAGATATATTTTTCCACTTTAGTGATATATTTTTTCTTTCACTGTACCAATGTATTTTTGAGTGATTTGTCTTCATTATGTAAAACACTATCTCAAATTAGTCATTATTAAAAAAATGAGCTATTTATGATGATGAGAATATATTGATATGCATTATTTCTAGTGTTATTTTATATATTGAATTGTTAGGGAATTGATAATGGTAAATTCAAGTTGATTTTTCTGAATGTTTATGCGGGTTATGACCATTGTGTTATTGTGTTCCAAGGAACATGATTCAATGTGGCCCATGACATATAGTGGTTAAATTTTTTTTCTATTAATATTATTTTTAATTTGAATATACCAAAACTCAAGGAGTCAATTTTTAGATGTTGATCAATTTGTTAATTTTTAGTTGCTTTCTATCAGGTGTTTTGATTTAAGTCTCCAATAATATAAAATGCTCTCACATATACAATTATTGTATTCAAAAATTATTTGGAGTGAAATTATTAACATTTAGTTGATGGATCATTAAGACAATATAATTTTGGAGTTAATTGATTATATATATATATATAATATTTATTTGTATTTGATATGTGGTTATATTGGGAAGAAAATACCTTAAAATTTTTAGTCGTGGAATATATATTTTAAGATTACTTGGTTTATCTCACCTTAATATCATCATATAATTACTCACCATTCAATTCACATATATATATATATATATATATTCTATTTTTGATATATTGAAATAGGGGGATCTGTTTTGTGTGTAAAATAAATAATAGTAAATGGTAATTAGACGAGGGGATGATAAGTTATCAAGAATGGTATTTGTAAAAAATTTTACACTCAACATCCTTCATTATAAATTTTTAGTTGCCTATTAAACATTTAAAATACATCCCATCATACATGAGATATCATCCCCTACATTGATTATGGAACAAAACTAGACTATGGGATCTATTCCAAACAACAAGTCCCACCTCCACTAAAATTAATGATTTTTGAACCAACTCCACAAATTGTGTGACAAAAATAAATTCTCATCTCTATTATATTACATTTTATCCTTCAATCTTCCATACTACATTATATAAATGGCTAGAACATATAAGAGAAGAAAATTTGACATGGTGGGGAATATAATGGAGTTGAGGATATTCCTTGGAATGGTTTTTAATCACTATAATAATACAATTAACAATACCTTCATCATTAACAAATCTGTAGGTTTTCTACTCACGATCATAATCTTTGGAAAGTCATGGTTGGGGATGAAAATTTAAAGCCAAAATATGGAAATGGGGAATCAGAATATAATGTTAATATTTGAAAATAAAATTGAAGAATGATAAAATACTCTACATTATATTATTTTCTATGTTTCCAATAGTGAAAAAACATTTCAAAGGAGAGAGAGAAGTAATAAAATAAAAAATGGTGAATTATATAATGATCATGGATTCAAATAATGTAGCAACATTTTTGAGTGAATAATCACATGTATAGGGCATTGAGATTTTTATCCATGCTATTCATTATTCTATTACGATCTTTTTCTCCCCAAATCAATGATAAATTCCATATATAATACATAGTTAATTATTAATCAATTTTGATAAAGGGAATTATTCAAAGATATTATTTTTGTATGAACATTCATGCACACTCACACATGGAATTTGAGGGATTTGATTTTGTGAAATATTTATAGTGGATTGAATAAAAATCACTTGATAAAATATTTCATGTGAATAAAATAATTCATTAAGGCCTGATGGTACATTACAGGTTGGAAGGATCCTGGTGTTGAACTTTGAACATATATTGTCTTGATAGTGGATGCTAGAATCTAATTATGGGAATAAAATCACCCTTCAATAGATACTAGATTTAATACGTGAGGCTCTATTTTAAATGACATAATGTGTGGTTCCCCTTAAGGTTAATATGGACATGCCTCAATAAACATCACTATGGAAGAATTTATTTCTATAAAATAGAGCATTTAAAAGTTGATTAAATTGAGATATGAATGTATTGTGCATTTGTTTCTATGGTGAAGTAAGTTTATAGCATAACATTGTGGTGAAAATGGGGTAAATATAAACTGTGGACACTGTTGTAAGGTATTTAATGTTATGTAATTTTAAGGATCACACCTCCCTAGGATTCTCCTAATAGAGATTTATGAAAAAATTCAATGGAAATAGTGTTCCTTTTGTGGTACTGTTGATAGATCTCCCCTTTTAGGTTAACATAAAATATCCTAAAAAATATGTGATTTACACTTACTCAAATTATATTATGGACAAAATCCATCATTATTATTATGTGAGCTCAAATTTTGTATTTTTAATCACATAATTTGTTAGGAACACCATTTTATTCATTCCCAACATTATTTAATGGATTTTAATGTCACATACCACTCATATACCTAAATTAGTTGTACATTGATTTAATTACCTCATGTTTGTCTTCTTAAAACATTCCCCATGAATTATTAATTCCAAAATATTTCAATAAATTAATTTTATACAGATGACCACATATATTTAATTCCAAACACTAATAAAATTATTTAGAAAAATATTTTTGGTTATATTTCTCATTATGATAATTATTCACTGATTAAAATACAATATTTTACAATATTATAATTTGAAATATATATTAATTATACGATATTATGTATATAAAATAAGGTCAAAAATGAACAAATCACTCACCCACAATTGATTTATTATTTATCATTATTGACTATCACTAAACATTTATTTTCTACCAAAATACATATCCTCACAAATTAAGGAATTTCAGAATGAATGTTGATTTTTATATAATTATGTAATTTTGAATATTAAGAGAAAAAATCAATTTCTGTTACTTAATTTTCAAACTTTCTGTCTCACATCCCAAGTTCAGAAACCATGATTCATCACTAAAAAATTAAATTGGATTAATTAATATTCCACCGAATAATTCATTTAGAGTATGATATTTTCCGTATATACCTCCCCATATACATGGATATATAGATGGTATTTTATTTATGAAACAAATATTCATAAAACTTATTTAATTTATTATGTCTCTTATTTTTCACATATACACACAGACAACACATATTGAAATTTTTAGGGACTTCCAATTTTATCCCAAATACGTAACCAACTATATTTATAATAAATTCATGAAATCGGTTTTTTAGTACTGATTCTCTGATTTTATACCTTTTCTAGAATGTGATCCACTCAAACATAAATTAATTGATCCATTTTATGAAAATTCAATTATGTTAATCTTCAAAATTTCATCAATTGTGATCTTTTACAAAGTTTTCAAAAAAATAATTTAATTTATTTAAAGTATGTTGTCTCCCAAAGAGAACTCATTTTTTGATATATACCCATGTGAATGAAAATAATTCAAAACCATTCCATGAATAAGAAAATGAGAAAATAAGTATACAAATAAAAATGAAAACAAATTAAAAATACCCCACACTTGAAAATCACAACCAATATTTAAAGAAAAAACAGAAATTAAAGGAAAATGAAATGATATATGGATAAAAAATTATTTTTTTCTATAGTGATTTTTAGTTATGTATCATTCAACTAGTTTCTTACGACCAACAATGAATATTAAAGGAACATGGGGACTTTATAATAATGGGAAATAAATCAAAAATATATGGCGATAAATGATTTATTAGTTTTGACCCTAATGTAGGTATTGTGTTTATTCAACCTCAGGTTAGGTAGTATAAGTATTGTATCCATAATATAAAGGTGTATGTGGTTTATACTGTATAAATCAATGTATGTTAATTTTTATAATTTCATTAAGTAGACACCCCGAGAGGGGAACCCCATAAGCAGATAACCTTATCCCAACTATGATATCCCAAGAAAATAATATATACATTATAAATAACAGTACATGATTAGTAATTAAATATTAAAAATAAAATCACTTTCTAAAAATCCAAAATTTTAGATTCTTTTTATATTTTGTTTTTAAATGACTTATTAGGAATTATCTTTTCTTCATCTTCTGGAAATAACCTACTGCAATGTTATCCTAAACGGAAGATCATAATTAATACTATTCTTCTTTACATGGGGAATGGAAACATAAGGGGTGAGATAAAATTATCTATATGTTAATAACATTTCAAAAATATATAAATTTTTAAATGATAATCATATTATAAAACAAGAACATTTGATAAATATTTTATTAAAAATAACATAGATATATAATATTTGTATACAAGTCAAGGAAGAAGGACATATAACTAGAAAGGTTAAAACACATGCCAATATATAATATTTAGGAGACATGAAACAGTAATGATGTTACAAAGAGAATTTGATAGAATTTTTTTATGTAAATAAATATATAAATCCTAATATATGTCATATTTAACCCCCACTACATTTAGACAACCATGGTATATGTTATCCACCATCTAATAAAATAGTATAATTAAGATAACTACACTCACCCATAACCTTTTTGAAATGGGATAGCCACCCTCTCCATATAAACCACTTTACATGAACTAGCCACCTATTCCACAAATATCTTTTGGACATGGGATAACCACTAACATTCCATAAAATATTGGACCTAGGATTACATTCTGTGCCACAAAACCTATAAGAAATGGTCTATCCACCCATGTCCCATTTTGATCTCATGAAATATAACACTTTACAAATTTAGGTTTATGTAAATAACACTGCCGACAATAAAATGATGATTATCCAAATATATTTATTCTATATAAAATTGAAATATTATCAAATCATTCATATCATAATTATGTAGTGATGTAATTTCACATGTTTTCAATGTGGTATGGATCCTTTTGTAATATAGAAAACCTCTTGTATTATGTAACAATGGTTATCTAGTGAATAAGGAGTGGTTCAAAAGATTATGGGGATCATCTTGGACATGAAGCTCCCAAATTTGAAAGGACATGGTCAGCCTCATGGTTTTCAGATGGTAAGTGCTATCTATTTAACTTAATCGTGCATGCACATAGTGGGTAGAAGGAGGATTCATGGTTTCATTGTATCAATGTGGACTAGGGGACTCGACCATGAAACTTTTAATAGAAATGTAATCAAGCAAATTTTAACATGCTATGAAAAGTTAATAAATCTTTGTGGAAAACCCAAGAAAGGTGGTTCCATAGGTATTAGATGCCACATGGTCGATTCACGGTTCTTCCAAACATGCGGCCAAACAGTTCAAAAAACAGTTTTAACGGGTAAATTAAATTTTCTCCCATGACGTATTTTTTTCTGAAAAATACATATCCTGCCTCTCATTTCATGTAAATGACGCACCAAGAAAATCACATCCTCCTCTTCTTAGTTATTTTTATAACTCCCTCATATGATATCTGATTCCTTTACTTTTGGATGTGTTGGATCCCTATTGGAAATATCTCCACTCCTCTTCATTTTTTTTCTATGTTTCTCTTATCCTATGTTGTGATATTTTTGTTTGGCCTCATTTTCCCCATTTTTAATGAATTTGATGATTCTTTTGATATATATCATTCTTTCTTGATTTAAGAGACAAAATTTTTGACGATGGCACTAAAAACAAAAGGTAGTTGTTTTTCCTTCTTTCCCAAAATTTCATTACATTTTATATTTTGATCTATTTTATGTCGGATGAAATTTTCTAATTATTCCTCAAAAATTATTATTTAAATAATATAATATGGACTCTTATTTGTAGTGTGATCCTGGCTACTAGAAAATAAACTTATTGGTATATCTCCTTGTCTTAATCCACCGAAATGACTATGCCATTCGTTAAGAACCATAAATCAATTTCCATAAATTACTAATCAATACTAAGGGTGTTTGATTCCCTTGTAATAATACTCTTGAATTGTAATTTTTCCCATGGTTAATTCTAGGCCAAAATATAGAACCATACACCTTATTTTGTGTGACATATGCATTGTTCCACATGTTGATGTGAAATTACATGAATTAAATGATATTTCCTACTTGATTAAAATGATATAAATTAATGTTCATTTTTATATGTCATGTGTTCATTAGTATTACATACGTTATGATAATCCATGGAATATTCAAGGGTCTCCATTTAAGGACACACTAGATGGAATATTTGTTCCTTATAAACTGATATTTCTCAATAATGTAAAACAGGAAGGGGTAATACAACTTATTCGTTGAAAGAGATCACTAAAAATTTCTTTCACCTGCAGATGAGTGATATTGGTTCCCTAGATGAGAACCCATGGATTTTCATGGTGAATTGATGGTGTACTATGACACGAGTGAGACTGATACCCCTATAAGATATACTAACGATTGACTCAGAGATCATTGGTGAATTCAAACAATGACAGTAGTGATCCATGGGGTCACATTTATGGGTTTCCTTAGAATGACTCCCATGACATAGGATGTCCATACACTTCATTTTTAGAGATAAGTGGGATCCCATCATGATCATCTTGGATGGGAATGTGGTGAATATTCATAAATTATAAAGATGACTTCAAATTAAAGAATATGTATGTGAAATTAGAATTTCAGGGAAGCGTATGGAAAGCCAAATGACATGCTTACATATATTCCATCAATTTTATATCTTATTTTTGAATGTTCCATATATATTACACTTTAATACTTTATATTTTAGGTTACCTTTGTTTAGCCATCCATATTTGGCTGAAGAACATAGTATCAGGTAGATATCCAGAAGAAACCCAGATTATCGTGTATTTTTTATTTATATCATAGAATATATTTATCTTGAACGAAGGAGAGAGACACTGCCGATTATCACTTGCATTGATTCCCTAGCCCAGTTGCTTCCATTTCCTGCTCCCCCATCCTTATTAGAGGGGGGAGCTTTGCGTCCTCATTTTCCTGAGAAGGTTAGTTATTCCTCATCATCTTTCGCTTCCCCTTATCCCTTCTTGAGAATCAAAATCTCTCTGAACGTTCTAGGTCTTTTTTACGAGGCACCCATTCTGTCTCTACATCCGACAGATCTCAATAAGGCCTCAGATTTGGGTCGTCTCACCCTAGTGGCCCGCTTTCGGCTAAATCGGCCATCAGTAGAAGTTTTTAATTTGTTTTTCACTAAAAAATGGAGTTCGTGGTATTGTGTGGTCATTGGTTTGCCTGACTGAATTCACTTCATGATTCCAATTATTTCATAGGAGTATTTGATCGATGTCGGGTCTAGAGCACCATGTTGATGCAGTGGATCTTCCTTCAATATCTTTCATTGGAGATTTGATTTTGACATGAGGTGTAACCCTTCAAAAATAGAGTCATGGGCATGTTTACCTGTTTTACCTCTTTCCTTTTAGAACCCTTCAATTCACTATGTAATCGGGAATATGGTCGGGTGGTACATGTGCTCTGATCATCGCACTGAAGCCATGTGTCATCCAATTTTCCTACAGATTTGCACCGAGGTAGATGTTTCTAGGTCTTCGGTAAAGTGCATTTGGATCAATGATGGTATGTAGTTTCATTGGAGGTAAGAGGTTGTGTTTAACTCTTAGATTCATTATTGTTTGAATTGTTTTCGCTTTGGTCACACTGAGTTGGTTTTTTGTAACGGATGGATGAGTCAAAGCCCACTAGTGACAGTAAGGAAGAGTAGTGATGGCCTTCAGGTTCATAGAATGAAACAATTGGTTATGGAGGGGATTAATGAGGGCATTTTCATGGGAGGGGACTAAACCGGCATTGTAGTGGCTAAAGTGCCTTCAGTATCAGTGGTGGTGCATGATATGTGGCAGTGTGGCCCAAAAGAGGATCCCTTGAGTGGTTGTGGAGTGAAAGAGTAGTAGGTGGCCGCTAACCCGATATTTAAGTGATTGTTTGATAGGTTGGAGAGTGATCATGGGCATCGAATGGTCCTCAAGATGAAAAATTATGTTGTTTTCTAGATTTTGAATTTAGATATTAGGCATGAGACGATTTTGGGAAATGTGGGTTGTGAAAACGATAAGGTGCAAAGACATAGTATGGCAGTCAATCGGTTTTCATGCTTGGAGAATGGGGAGGATGATGTTCTTGCTATGGGACCTCAACTGTCAAATGATATACAGATCACTCCCATCAATCAAGTGGAGGCTGGTATGAATGAACTTGGGAAAGAGTTGTATTATGGTTGTTGGCAACATGGATAATTTTATTGCCCCGATTAAACATAACAATCATTCTAAACTGGGAGGGTTTCTCTATTCCAGAGATATTATTCCAGTGAGGAATTAGGAATGAGTCAATAATTATGCTTCTATGAAAATCACTAGGAAATGGGGATGTAGTTCTAATAGTGATGATGAAAATAACGGAACTATCATACCTTTTTATAGTGATAATTTTCAAGGCAGTTGAAGTAGGATGTATGAAAGTGATGGAATTTGGACTGTGCTTCCATGGAGGAAACCAAAGAAAGATTATTATTACCTTCCAATGTCGGTGACCACCAGGTCTTCATCTAAGAGGGAAAGAGGAGATATCCTTGCTTCTATGAAATGTTGTTTTCAATCTAATAAAGTGGTTTTTTAAGTGGAATAGTTGAATCTAAGAGATATGTACGTCAATTTCAAGAAGCAGCATGAAATGAACTCAATGGTGGAATCATTAACTATGGAGGAAACACCTTATTATGGAGGTGGTGAATAATATGCCTATTATGATCTGTAATTGTATCAATTCTACTAGAACTGGTGTCTGGATGCGGGAAAGATGATCTTATGCCTCCTATATCTTGTTTTATTGTATTTTTTCATTCATTTAATAAATGGCTAGGGGTATTTTTCATGTGAATCACATACCACGGTATATTTATCATGACACACTTCTCATTTCATATAAACATACTAGATTGTTTTGGAAGCTATTGTTGGTGGCACACTGGTAATATATCACTATATTCATTGGCTACCCATGGTACCCAAAAAGTCTTCATTATTGTATGTAGTTATAAAGGGAATATTCCATCTTCTGATGGTTGTGTAGGATTTCTAGGATGGAGTATGGGTGAAGAGAACTGATAATTACTTCTGATGATTATAAATGAAACAGTTGTCCTTTTTTATTCTTTTTATTTATTTTGGTATATGACTGTTTCCTTAATTTCACCATGTACTAGTTTTTGTTTAGATACATGATCACCACCATCATTTCATATCAAATTATTATTCATCTTCAACATGTTTTTATATCTTTGAATATTTATAATTTATATTCCACTAAAACATGATCAGTTTGATTCCACTACATACCAAAATTATATGTCAATGTGTAAAAATAGGATCAATGATCACATAGTCTCCCCATGGACAAACTATAGGTTATCCCTACTTTTCTAAAGCATGTAGTGTATGGGGAGGTGCTCTTAAGTCTTGTGGCTGGCTGTCACAAGGCATCACTTACTAGTTTCCAGGGAAGGACTCTATAAAGTAGTATATGAACACATTTAATTTTGCCTTACTATATAGGAATTCGATAAGAGATTAGTATGAAATGGAATTTTATAGTGAGATTAAACAAAGGAGTAGCTGACCCACATATAGAGGAAATCCAAATTACCTTGGATAAGTTATTTCTATTCAGTTTTTCCCTTGTTACAAATTTATGGATTCCTCTATTAGGTGATACTCATGTTTTGTTCAATTATTAATATTTATATTATTATGAGGAAATTTAGTTACCTTTTCCCAATTATATGTGGGTGTATCATTTCAGGTGTCATACTAGGAACCTTATGACTTTAATATCATGCATTATTCCATTCCATATCCAAATTTCTACATGCATTCCCTGTATTGGGTGTCCATTGATTTTTTAAATTTTATTGTGCTAGTGTTTCCCAAAGGAAGGACATAATTAAATTAATTAAATATCCTAAATATATATAGACGTTATTTCCCACAAATATTGATGATAAAACCTTAATTAAACAATTTTAAATAATTTGACCCATGATCCATTTTTTCAATCGGTTGAGATAATAGTTTTTTAGACTGATGAATTAGAATGAAATTTAAAGTGGTGACTACTATTGTAAATTGGTAATTGAAGAAATTAAATCAAATAACTATACATGGATTGGTGTGTCTTGATACTATATGTATAGGCAATGTTGTAGTTACTCAATGTTCAAATTCTAGTTTACAATGTGTATGTGCCTTTTTAATTTCAGAATTCATGATGCAATTAACTGGATTGATATATCAATAACAAAATAAATAGAAATGAACCTAAATAAATTAGTTATTAAAATAAAATAGATTCTTCTAAATGGGATGAAAATTACATTGTAAAAGGTGTTTTAGTATTTACCTTGCAATTGATACTCCATATACCAAAACCTTTTCTTTATTGTATTAGAAAATGAACATGAACCAACATTTGTAGTGTGGATTAGGTTATGTCTACTATGATCCTATAGTGACACTTTATTACCCCCCATGACTGGGATTTAGGATCATTCAAAGAGGTATGACTTAAATTTAGGAAGGTCTTGTAAAAGTACATTCCCATTATTGATTTTCATATCTATTATTAATATTATCTGAGGCCTATGATTAGAAATTATAGAGCTATAACACATTTAATTACCCACATCATACGCCATTAATGTGGGGATGAGAATGCTCCAAAGGTGGTGGTCCCTAAGACACCAGTATTACCTTGTATAATTCCACCCATGGAATCACCTATTGATATTCTTTCAATCCCTAATGCTCAGTTCCATGATTGTTTCTTCTGTTTCATGTTGTTTGTATGGGTAATTAGCCAACATGCCCCTTCTATTGCAGATCTAACCCATGAGATCCAATGGTTTCAACCTCCAACTTTATTGGGTGATGGAGGACCTAAGGATACAAAGTCATGCATAAAGGGAATGTTTAATATCTTTGACAATATATTGACACATCCAAAGAGGAGGGTTAATCTCACCACCCATACATTACATGAATTTACCAAGTGTTGATGGGATTTCCTATCTCAGGTTGGTCGAAAAAAGTGTATGATTTTGTTGGTCTTCCAGACATCGTTCTTCAACAAAATGTTTCCCTAGATTCTAAGAATATACTACTTATAGAGAGTTTATGCACTCGCAACAAGAATACATGATGAGGATGGAGTACTCAACTCACGTCACCCATTACTATGTTTTTCACTGACCATGATAGGAGATGAACTAAAACAACAGTCTTGTTTGAGGATGGGCTTTCATACTCCATATCATCATAGGTGATTGTATTACTACTGAAGTAATAAGTGTCATTTTGAGGGTTTAGGTGGGGGACGTTCCAGTTAGATAACATGCACCAAAATCTATACGGTGTGTCACGAGTGCGGTTGGATATGATTTAAAAATCCCCAGTGCATGATGAACTCTATCAAGTGCTGAGCATTCAGCATGAGGGGTAACCATTAATGTTTTTACAATTCATTCTATCTTGTGGCCAATGAATGTGTATCTATATCCACAATGCGTTCAGCTTCCAAATTTTTGACTCCACATCAGGCTATGAGTAGATATTCTACAAGCCGGTCAAGCTGAGGTAGTGGTCATTCTGGAGAAACATAGGCATCAGATGTTCAGAAAAACCATAGTGGACGCTCCAAGATTATTTAGGTTCCATATCAAGGCCATGGTATATGAAATATATATTTAGTGCACCCAATTCCTATAGAGAATAGTAATGGGAAATCTATGGTAGGAGGTACAATTTGGGTAGCACCCAAATATGTTTCTTCCCAATTTTATTCAGGTGTGTCACACACTATTTTATTTAATGATATTATAGAATGTTTGGACCAAATGATATAGAATTTAAAAAGAATTATGACTATGGAAACACCATTAGTGGTACGATAAGAAAGAATACACCAGTTAAAAGAGTCCCCCAATACTACAGTTGAGACAATTGTGTGTGGAATGTTTTCTACCTCAACAAGACTAGATTCAACAACATTATAGGAATTCACAGCCATAATCCATTTCATTCCAAATATTAATGCTACTGCCATCGAGTATCTATTACATCACCTAATGGTGAATTTTATTTTTCTAATGGAGATTGTGATATCCATGCTCGACATGATGGAACTGAGTGTACTGGGTTGGATTATGTGAGAGCCCATATAGAAATTCACATTATGAGTGATAATATAATGTTGTTTATGGAATTTCTTCCAATTGTTGATATTTTGAAGGAAGTATCCCTAATTATTTCTTTGGATTACAAAATATTAGAGAGGCGGAGTTCACTATCAATCAATTTACAAGTGTGTCATGAGTGCCCATTCCTTTCTATAGGAAGACACCTATTGAGCTCCACAAACTCAACAAATAGTTAGAATATCTTGTGGAAAATGATCATATATGAACAAGTACATCACCTAGGGGTTTACCTATTCTTTTATCAATGATTAGGATGGTACTCATAGGTTGTGTATAGATTTCCTCCATTTGAACTAGAATATAGTATAAAACGAGTATCCATTACCTTATATAGACATCCTCTTCTACCATATCTAAGGAGCGATAGTTTTCTAAAATATACATCTGAGGTTGGGATACCATCAGGTGCATGTGATTATATTAAATATACCACATACAAAATTATGGAGTAGGTATGACTTGTATGAGTATCTGGTTATGTCTGTTGGCCTTAAAAATGCACTGACAGTCATTATGGCTATGATGAATCAGGTTTTCCACCCATACATTGAATAATTTGTTTTAGTCCTTATTAGAATCATCTTGGTGTATTCTCACACAACAAATGACCATTTAAACCATTATATTATTTCATTTAATGAACAAATTAAGAATAAACTATACATTATGATCACCAAATAACACTTCTAGGTCAAAACATTTCACTTCATGGGTTGTATCATTTAAGAGGTAGGAAAATACATTGACCGATATAAGGTGTGAATAGTTGTTTCCTAGAAGTAAGCTAATAATATTTTTTACATTTCTAGATTATTAGGTATTAATGTCTATTATAGGAAATTATTTCATGATTTCACATGCTTAGTTTCCCCTCTTATGATCCTGACTTAGAATGATGTGAAATTATTTTGGTATGAATCTTATTTAACATGTTCTCCAGAGTTGATAGAGGGACTGGCAATAGTGATTATCCTGATCCTACTAAAACTAGGAAGATGGTATAATTTTTAATGTGATGAGTCATGAATTTTTTCTTGGGGTAGTTTTATTGTAGGTATACCATGTTTTAATTTATAGGTTTTGCATTATGAGACCACATGAGTGGAATTATCACATGCATGACCTCGAGCTACCAGTGATGGCTCATGCCATATGCATTTAGAGGCCCTACTAACTGGTGGATAAGTGCATTATTTACATTGATAAAAAAATTATCTATTTCATTTTCACATAGTGATGATTGAATCTATTTTAGCATAGATGTGGAGAATTCCTACAATGGATTGACTTTGAGATTAATAATACACCCATAAAGGGTAATGCAGGATATGATTTCACAATGTTGAAGAAAAAGTCATATTCAATCCAAATGGATATCTGGGAGTGTTATTTGATGGAATTGTTATATAATATAAACCTTGTTCTAGAAATTAATGGGAACCCTATTTTAACAGATCTGTACGTGAAATCCTCTCTTTTGGAGAGAGTGAGAATGATAGAGTTATTAGATCCCAAGGGGCTCATCCTAAGGGAATGTGTATCTATTGGGAAACCTCAATCATGTTTTATGCTTGATTATAATGTCATCCAACTCTTCCAAATACGTATTTCATTTCCCTCATTCATACAAGAATAGTTGATGTGAGAATATCATGCCTTATTCTATGTATTTCATCCTAAACATACCATGATTTAATGAAATTCACATTAACAAAATAATTGGAAAGGAATAAAGAGGTAGTTCGATGGATTCATCATGAGGTTCTCTAAATTTCAGCAGGTGATGGAAGAACACTCACGAAATTTTGGGCTTCTATAATGTCAATCTATTATTGACTGGACATGGATTGAAATCACCATGGATTTCATGAAAAAATTTCTGAGATCCCCTTAAGGTTGTGATGCAGAATGGAAGATATTAGATATGATAACCATGCTCTCACACATTCTTCCAATCCGAGATGATTTCTCAGCTGATGAACATGGAATGGATTATATCTGGGAGATTTTTTCCCTTAATGTTGATTCAAATTCTATCATATAAGATCGATATCCGAACATTATATCATGATTTTGGAAGGTTCTACAGAAAAATATGTTACCACTATCACTCTTTAGTACAACGTATCACCCTTAGACTGATGTGTAGTCTGGGAGAATGATTCTAGTGTTAGATAATAATCTTTGGGAAAGTTTCCTTGATATTGGAGAATCATGGAAAAACGTTATACCTCTCATTGGGTTTTCCTCTAAAAATATATTTTTTACAAAAATTAATACTAATCCATATAAGGCCCTTTATGGTAGGCCATTACCTTCACCTTCATACTAGTTATAGGTAGTTGTGGAAGTACTAATGGGGCCTCATCCTGTTCAGGAGACTTCCGAGCCAGGATAGTTGATTAAAATATATGTGGATACAGCTAGATGTAAGAATAAGTCTTAAATATATCATCATAATAGAAATCTATAGTTAAAGGTGTAACATATGGCCTCTCTACGTTTTATATCAATGTTGGGATATAGTCAGTTACTAAGGCATAGAATGCTATCACTGTATTAAGTTGGGACTTTCGATATCATAAAGAGACTCATGTAAGTATCCTTTTGTTATTACTTACCTAAGTGGTAAGACATCATACATGACATATTCCACATATCATAGCTTCAACAGTATCATCATGACCCATCTCATTCATTTAACCCTGATGATATAGAGAAGGAGGTGAATGTGTCTTTGGAGAAGTATCTGATGTGTATCGGTGATTTAAGAATAAATACTCTCTAAAGATGGTTCATTCCTCTTTTATATGTGATACAGTAGTAAAACCTTGTATTAGAATAACCCTAGTAGTGTTAAGATGATGTAAATGAATAGTGTTAGGAAAACAATTTTTCCACCATCCGAAGGAAAGATCGGGGATGAGTTTCTTATGGAGTGGAAGTTGTAATGAAAATAATTTTTTGAGAGGATTATATCCTATAGGTACTATTCAATACGTATAATTGTATCTTAATAAGGTGATATAATATCAAATGATTTTTATGAGAGAGTCTCTAGGTTTTTTGTGAAAAGATCATGAGGAATTGGAAGGAAAACTTGAGATGCATGCTTAACACTTGGTTAGAACTAGCTGTGTGGCTTAACTATAAAGTCACTAAGTTGATAGGAGGATAAAAAATGATTTTTGTGTAATCATGAACACTAGGGAGCAAGAACCTGAAGCTTATCTTAGACAACTGACCGACCCAACTCACAATGGCTAGACATTTTTAGTCAAGCCATAAAGACATCACATGCATGATGGTACCTTGGGTAGTATATTTCACACGGTTTGGACGAACATGCGAGCAAACCGTGTGCCCCAATTTTAAATGGGAAATAATTTTTTCTCCTATAAATTTCTTTTAGATTAAATTTACTTCTCCCCCTTCTCAATTCCTTTGGGCCCAATGTCTGTAGATGCTCCCCATACTCTTCCAAGTGAATTTTTTACATCTTCTTCATAGGATCCTCAATTCCAACATCGAATGATGCATTGGATACCTCTTGGTAATCTATACAATCATGTTCCTTCTTTTCTTGATCTATATTCCACTCTATTGTAATATTTTGGCGAGAAATTATTTCCCCGTCTTGAGGGTAGATGATGATTCGTATAATATATCTCATTCTAGATTGAATCATGGCTCGATACTAGATGAGAAGAGATAATCTAACTTATGGTATGTTCCCTTGATTCTTTGGCTAAATTTTATTTCAATATAGATTGTGCGTCATTTTTTTAAATGGTGAAATTTTTAGAAGACACCACCAAAAGGTGTGTTTCTTTCATCAATAACCTGAAATACCTTTTCTATAAGATGGTAAACCACTAAAAGGGTTTCTAGATCCCTTGTAATATTAATCTTGAATTTTAATATTACCCAAGTTTAACGTTAGTCCATCAGTGCAGGCCTTTTTCCTCAGGATGTATGGATTATTACATGTTCCATATACCCTAGAAAGGTTAATTAATTAAAATAGTTGGCCAATATTATTAAAATTATATAAATTTAACCTCATTTTGAGATGTTGTGCCTTTTTTATTAATCCATACATTAAGAAAATTATTGGATGATATATGGGTATTGATTTATAGACTCATTGGATAGGCTCATTTTTTATAAATTGATCATTACAAGAATTTTAAATTCACTGGGGTGATAATAGTTATGCCTTGGATATAGTCATCGGGATTTTCATTTACCTCCTAACGATTGATACTATTTCTCTAATAGATACCCCATGTATGGGATTGTGGAAATGATGGTTGTACCATGCTGGAGTGAGATGTGGACCACCATGTGGGATACCAGGGATGTACTCTATGGTATTTGTTGCCTTCCCTCCATTATGAGAGTGATACTGGGGATGTCCTTTTTGGGTCACCTTGGATGGACTCCCACAACATTGGACATACAAACAGTTCGCCAAGAGAGATAACAATGATACCTTATAGATAACCTTGGATGGGCTCATGTTTTATATTCATAAATAATAAACACGACATCAAATTAAATCACAAGAATGTGAACTTGGAATTTCATGGATGTGTCCACCAAGAGAAATCACATGTTAGGGGATAGCATATCCATTTTAATACCTTATTTTTTATTGCTCCTGATATATTATACATTACACATTAATTATGTTGGTTACCTTGGTTTATAAATTAAACTTTGGCCGAAACTCTTATTGTTGGTTGGGTATCCATGAGGTACCCATACCATAACGTCTTATCTTTTGACATACATACATTTATTTATACACGAATACTTCCCATTTTATATTAACATACTATATTCATCTAAACAACAATGGTGGTGGCCTGCTATGTATATCTCAAACCTGTCATAGGATTCCATTAGTACCGAAGCAAACATCATGATTAAAGGTATTAATAATGGTAAGTGTCTAGCTTCAAAAGCATGATTCTGATTTCTACTATGTAGTATGGTAGAAGAGTGAGGCTATTCTTCTGATGCTAGTTGTAGTATCTTTTGTTCATTTGGTTATAAGGAATAATATGTAGTATATGCATGTATGATATGGTCCCATGTGTAACCATTTTTGTATAGTTACATGATCATCATAATTATTTTAAATCTACTTATTATTTAGATGATAATTTTTTTATCATAGATGATTTATTATTTTTATTTCATTGATGCATGTTTATTATGATTCTCCTTCATAACACTAATATATACCACTTTGTTAAAAAATGATCACTGAAGGCATAGTTTCCACAAAGAAACACCCATGACCTTAATATCTAGTTTCCTTCCTCTAGAATATATAGAGGAGTTCTCAAGGTCAAGCAGCTGACCACCTTACGGAACCTCTCAGTGGCTTTTGGGGTAGGATTTTGTAACTGAGAATTTAGAATGATTCATAAGGATGTACAGAAAGAAAAATCATGAGACACTAAGAAAAATATGTTTAATGGTATAATTAGATAATATCCCTCCTGAATCACAATAAACTTTAAGAGATTATGATATAAATGAAAAAACATTCTTAATATCAAAAAAATTACTTTGAGCTATATAGAGAAATTCCATATAAATTTTTTATATATTATATCATAAAAGAGAATAATTAAAAACATTGGTATAGATATTAGTTTTTAAAAGACTAGAAAATGGAAAAGGAGTAATTTTTTAAACTAATAAATAATTTTATAAGAGAATACAGTAGTGAAAAAAATAAAAAATAGACTCCTTTTATACTTTTATAAATAAACTGATGTTATATTGAAAATGACCCATGTCAGAAATGTTAAAAAGAAATTCATTTACTAATATTGTAATGAGGTTCATACATAATAGAATATTACTTCAATGTATCATATATATATAAATAAATACATTTCTAAAGCATAAAAAATAATAAGAATAATGAGGATAATGTTATCTGGCCAAAAATATGATATATGGTTTTCTCCACTAACATGAAATCATTCAAATGAATTATGATAAAAATGAGGAGAAATAGTAATGAAACAAGTAAATCCCTAATATAACTATATTATAATAATATATATCGGTTTTTAGTGTTAAATAAAAAACTTTTATAAGGTAAATTTAGTCATAAACAATCTCTCGTTCAATTTGATATTGGAGCGAAACCCATACTCATTATGTTACTTTTAAATTAAAAAATCCCATGAAATAGAAATCCTGAGATGGGTTTAACAGTATATTAAATTTAATGATAAGTAATGAATAAAATAAAAAATGGGTAGTATTAATTCAATAATAGTGAAAAAATTGTTGAATATAAAGAGTATCTTAGTGAAGGAAAATTATGATGAAAACTAATACGTTTTCTCTAGACTGCCATAAATGAACACTAACATCCAATATAATAAAAATAACCATATTAATAAATTAATTTTATCTAATTTAATTCTTAATATAGTTTATACTATTCATTTATACTCATTCATTACTCATATATTATTTTCAATTAATTTTTTTCTTCAATTTATGTTTTTAATTTTTGTTGTTTCAAATTTGTTTCATAATGGATATTTCTATACTCATTCACTAATATATATTTCATAGTTAATAAATTATTAAATTTATGGGGATGATTTTTTTAAAATCATTTATTCCCTTATTCATTTTTTGGATTGTATAGGTATGGATCATGATAATGGTATCAATGACTATAATTTTTTTTAAATTATCAATAATGAAAATTTACTTTATAATGACCAATAGTTTTTCAATCTCCCACACATAAACATATAAGTTAAATAAATTACCCCTAAATAACATATATTACTTGTATAAAATATCATTAATCATATTAAAGACATAAATGTGGATTTTGGTATGACATCAAACATGTAGGTGGTCGAACCGACCAAAATAAGAATGTGCTACATTAATGAATGAATAATAGTTTATAGTTTTAAAATAGTAATATCACCATCGAAGAAACATAATTATGTTATTAAAAAATAATTATAGTTGATAATGATATTTATAAGGATAATATATGATAATTAATTAAAAAATAAAATGGATAACTAGATACTTACTTTGATAGATTCTCTTATTCTCAAAAGGTTCCCTTTATATTACATTATTTTTTCATCCAAAAAAACTCTCGATTTTGTAAAAAAATAGAAAATTTTATTTATTTATTGATATTTTTTATTCTAGTAATGAAACTATTATCTTTAATTACATGCATGAATGAGTTTTTATTCCATTACATATACTATTTAGTGTATATTACATCCCCCATAGTGTTAAGTTTAAAGAGAATATGACATGATATTAAAATTTGATTATGTTACAAAATATTTATCCCCTAGAAATTGAAATGGTGGGTATTCATATTATTTAATAAAATATGACATTATATAGATTTAAATTTATTTTAAATTATAACTTTTATGTCAAATTAATTAGGAATGAAATAATTTGAAATTAAGAAATTTTTTTCTTCTAAAAAAGGATTTTTGTGAAAACAAACCTTTAGTACCTCAATAAATTAAACAAATAATTATTATTGAATTATTTTAATGAAATTTACATATTATATATCAAATCATATGTCTAAAATTGTGATTATTTTTTAATACAAGTGATAATAACAAAACAAATTATACTATTAAAACTATGTTGTTCGAAAAAGTTATTTTGTATCCTTCTGAACACATAATTTAAAATTAGTTTTTTCAAAATAGCATAAATTTATTTTAGGAAATTATATTAATTTTTTAAATAAAATATTTTAAATGATCATTGGGTGATTTTGTTTTAATTTTCGGATAATATATATTAATCGATGAATAGTAAAAAATACATTGTTTATTAATTATAATCATTTATTTCCAAGAATTTAATAAAATTAAAAAAATTTAGTTTTTTTAAAGTTAAAATAGTTGAATTACATGACTATTTATAAAATTTGGGTCATTTTGATCAATTTCATATTCAATTTTGACATAAAACAATTGAATGATTTTAAATATTTTTTGGAGAACCGTTTTTTTGTCTCGTCTGTATGATTATTTATAAATTAATTGTTTCAAATTTTTTTAGTGAAATATTAAAAAATTGAGTCTATATTTGGAATCAAAAAAATTTATATTATCTAGTATATTCAACTTTTTAAGCATATTTATTGGTAAAATATAAAATATTAATTATCGTGGTTAAGATGAAAATGGGTTTACGAGGGTTAAACTAAAAGGATAGCAGGTATAATGACCTATATTCTTGTCCAAAACCAATTGGATGGAAATATTTAAACCTTATAACAAATAATTTTATACAATGGATCATTTGGGGGACTTTGGGAAAGTGAAAAACCATGGTACACATTTTTTATTTAAAAAATTAAAACTATTCCACTCACGTAACTAATAAAAGTGTACCCACACTTCTCATCTATAAACTCTTCAAAAAAACATTAGTTTGTAAAATACAATCCAAAATAACATCCTTAATTCCATTATATCATTCTAGAATCCTTAGGTTTTTCAAAAATCATACTATGAATAAGTTTGTTTTGTAATAAATATGTTCTGTGAAGTAGAAGAAACATCCCTAACTGAGAATTTTATTGTTCATTTTTCCACCACCTCCAACAATAATTATTAAAATAATTTGATATAATAAAATCATTATAATAAATATTAATATAATATGTAATGTTAATTTAATTAGATAAATCATTCTCCTGTTCCTTCAAATGGTATTCAAAATCACCATTTGTATAAACGACATACTACCACCTCATGAACCGATGTTATTGGTTTTCCATCCCCACCACTCATTTCTAGATATAATGAAGGATATAATATTTATATTTTGTAATTATGATATTATAATACTTATTTAATTATAATTCCATATATAAATTCATACCTTCAAACCCTTTGGAAAACAATAACATTGCTCGTGTGTAGTGTAGAGTACCGCCTCATGAACCAATGTAGTGTGTTTTTCATTTCCATTTTACTTGGATAGTAATAAGGATATATTAATTAAATATATTATATTTTTGAATATATTTATATTTATTTAAATATTATCTCACATATACCTACTTACATTCCATTCCATGGGAGTTTGACAACATCACTCAGGTTTACGATGGAATATCGCATCACAAAAAGATATCATTCATTCACCACATATGATTTAAATGAAAGGTAATCATTATAAGTTTAAAAATAATATTTGAAATATATATATATAAATATTAAATAAAAAATATTTTTAATAGTAATATATTACTAACCTTGCTTTCATATAACCCATCAAGAATATAGAACCGATGTTCATGCACACATATGACTTACCATCTCTAAGAAAAGTTTATTGAATTCTCTATCTCTATATTCTATGGATTAATATAAATACATCAATAATGAATATATATGATATTTTAATAATGGTTAATAAAATTGAGATTATGGAACCATGAAAAATTCATGTGGAATAAAACATAAAAAATTAAAACATGCCAAAAAAACAATGTTCTTATTATCGAAAACCTGTTTGTAACAAATAATTATTCATAAAATGATAAAAAAGGTCATATGTAAATCATATATTTTATTATATATATATATATTAATTGATATGTAATATATGTTTTATAATCTTATATTTATAATATAAGAGGTTATAATGTGTATAAAAGAAGTAATGACCTATGGAAAAGGATTTTTGTGTTAATTTGTACATTTATGAAACACATTTCATATTCACCGCATATATTTTTTGGATTTATTATGTCATTAACATGAATATATTTTCATATTATTTAAAAACATTATTATGAGGACTAAAATATAATTTTGAGTATCTCTCATTCATGGATTCTATAGTTAAAAGTTTACCATAGGGGTATGTTATCTTTATCTCAATTTTTCTTCTTCGATACAAACATTATACTACAACTCTCTCATAAATAAGGATGCATATATAGATCACCATTTAAATGTACTATCATGAATATTTTTATTCTATTGATAATTTATGTTTCATTTTTTTTATTATATCTATGGGGATTTATATTCAATGTTACCAAAGTTGTAAGGGTTCTATAATTCTAACTCATCATTTATAGGTATTTTTAACGTTTATGATTTTGAGGAGACATTTTATAAAAAATATTCTCAAGAAACACATGATATTTATTTTCATATTTTTATTTAATGAGAATAAAATTATTAACTTATTTTTCATCTCTTTATTTAAGCAAGAGTTCAATGAAAATATTTTACGAAAAATTATCATTATTATTCTTTTGATAGAAAAAGAGACTTTTCATCTGATACCTTGTTTTCCAAATAAAATAATAAATGATCAAGGTAATATAAAAATTAGTCATTAAAATATTTTTTATCTATGTTTTATTTTTTAAATATATTATGGATGGAATATTTATTTAATTTTCCACAAAAATTTATCATTTTTCATTCACCAAAAATATTAAAGGGAGTTTTGTTTTTATCATGAATATAATGAATGGTATTTTACCCAATGATGATAAATCAATGATTTGGTTTTTTAATTATATTTTTCAATGATTATTTTAAATGAAATGAAATTAAAAAATGTTTTATGAATTTTTAGTTCAAAATATTGATATTAAAATAATCTATATTTTCCTAAAGATAATAGTCAAATGAAATTTAATTCTTCCCTTATGCGTTTCCAATGATATATTCAAATGAAAATACCTTGAAAATTTTCCCTTTTATAAAATGTTTTTTTCAAATTGAATAGTATATTTTCCCTAATAAATTATAAATATAATATATTAAAATCAGATTCCATCTAAGATGGAGTCCTTTGATATATAATATTCTTTAGTAGGAATATGATCCATGAATAACATTAGTATTCATTATCAAAATAGTGTATAATTATAATGAAAAGATGTTTATTCATACCATTTATCTTCCATGGGTTAGGATATGATTAAATTCTTATTAATCCTCCTTCTAATTCTATGTTTTATGCTTTAGTGAAGTCATTTGATGATTATGAAACCTATTTTTCTTCCACATGTAATGTTTTGATGAAATATTTATGAAACAAAATTCTTTTCATGGTTCCTAAAATGAACAATGTTTTATGATCTTGTGACACACATATGTATGATTTTAATTATGTGATATTGGATATTTTATAACAAAAAATGGTTATTTTATAACCAAGGATGGTGGTTACATTGTATCAAATATAGGTGGCACCATTATCTTCGTATATTGAATTGGGTAAATATTCATATCTCATAAGATAAATACGATTTAATGTTGAATAAAGCATGTTCAGTAAGAGGCATTTTACACAATGATTGTATTGGGAGTGTGTAATGACCCAAAAATTCATTAATGGAAATTCCTCTTGGTCTATTTCTTCTTGTGGTAATGTTAAACGTATGGAATTATTTGGTTTTATGGTATGGATTTTAAAATATTGTTATGTTTTTTGACCATTGCTAATATAGATGTCAAATAGTGACCACATGATTAGTATAAATATTGGGATTTCACAAATCCATTTTACTCAGACAAAGGAATTGATGGCATCATCAAGTAGACTTGACCCCTACGAAGCCCGTTTGTCGGAGCTCAGAATAGAGGTGGCATCATTGGGCTTCCCTCTTGTCCAAGCCCCAGCTGAGCTTGAACACGTTAATTTTTATTAGAACCCACTATGGGAGTAGTGGATGTTAATAGAGATTACCACATGAGCGATGTTATTTGAGCCACCCCAACAATCTATCACCATCTCACTCCATACCCTTACATCATATGTGGGTGTTATAAGGGGTTATGTATCAAGACCCTAGAACTATGACTATGTATAATATTTTGATATAAAGAATGTGTAGTCATTTTATTATTGTTACTTGGTAAAATGTTTTTTATAGAAAAAAATAGTATTTTTAGTAAATATTCAACACATAAATCTGTCTTGATGAATTAATAGATTTTTGAATTAAATTATATTTTAATAAAATATTATTATTATTTAAAATTAATTTGTATTAAATATAAATTATTGTTTAATTTTATGAATTAAATTGTAATTTTTATTAAGGTTTGACTGTTTTTTTGTCAAAACTCATGAATATTCGATAAATGTCGGTTTATATTTTCAAAGAAAAAATTCAAATATTTAGAAAATTATTTAGATAAAATGAATATTATTTTTTGGAATCAGGATGTCGAAATTATTCAACAGTGAATTTTTCATAATTTTTGGTGACAGTCCAATTTTGGGATAAAATTAAATACCATTTAAATATATAATGTGTTTTATGACATAATAATTACCCAATAGTGATGTAATAAAATAATATAAATTATATTTTCGGCCAATATATGATTTATCCTTAAAATATTGTGATTTTAGATTTATTTTATTTATTTTACAAAGCCTTAGTGGACCCACCAAGACCTATAAAACATTTTATCTTTTTAAATTTGTTTCCTTGAGAGTGGGACTCACCTCCACAAAAGAAACCCTATTATATTAAGATTTTCGGCCATTGGACTCATAAAACATTTATTTCCACTCCCCTTTGGAAAATAACATGGGCCAAAACCATGGTCTGGTTTGTTGTTTGGATTATTTTAATATCAGGTGTCCCAAACCTAAATAATAAAGAATTCCCTCTCCTTTTTAATATAACACCACCCAATCATCCACTTCCTCTACAATCAAAGCCTTTTGAGTTAGATCAACCCATGCCCTCCTATCTCTTGAATCCCCCCAAGGTTCCCCAAGCTCCCAAGAATCCCTATTCAAGCTTCTCCCAAGCCTTTGGGATCACACTTCCATTTAAGGGATTCCTACCCTTCTCTTTTTATCAATGTTTCTTAATAGTGTTATTCCATTTTATTTTCAATTAAAAATTTTGGAGTGTGATTTCAAACCTTTATCATAATTCCCTTTGTATAATTGGATAATGGGAGACCCCATTATCTCTCAATAATCCCTCCCTTGTACATTCTTTACCATATTGAAATCCCGTGAGGGATTTCTCTCTCCTCTTTTATATCCAAGTAACCCTTTTGTATTATGCATCTAAATTCCATTACATTTTTTGGGACATGTATCTATTTCCCCCCATAATTTCTATTTCATGTACATATGTTGAGCCATCCATTTCTCTCTCATTAAATATTTTCATGAATCCTTATATATCACTGTTATTCTACCGAAATTGCACTGTATTTTATTTTCAAGCCAAAGTCATTGTGTAATGAATACCATCCCCATTTCTCTATCAAGGGTATTCAGATTTATTCAAAATTACTTATTGATTATTGAGTTTAATGTATGAATTACATATTCCTTTATTGTGGAATAAAATATTTTTTATGATTCCATGTTTTATGATCCATGTGGCACACATATGCAAGAAATAAAATGTTTAAATAGAGTGTTCCCTGATAGTGCTACAAATCCATTGGGTAAAGTATAGTATCCTAATAAGTCATGATCATTGATTGTTTACTCATGCTAATTCAATTTCAATGAGTGTTTACTCATGCTTCTTGAACAATGAGGATTTACTCAGGCTCCATGTGCAATGAGACTCGACTAATGCTAAAATTAATGTTAAGTGTTATTTCCACAATTCCATGTTATGATTATCATGCTTTATCATTCCTTTATGTTCCTGTTTCGCTTGTGATCCATTTATATGCCTATTTTCTATCATGTGTTGTATTTCTCATGTTATATCAGGTTTATTCCCTTACTGGGATTTATAGCTCACCCTTTTCTTATTCATGTTCTCAGGTTATCACATGCAATGATATGTACGAGGGAATTTGGTGGTCATGTAAAGGAAGATGTCCTTAAAGATGTTGTGTTTCATGTTTTATTTTGTTATGTAATGTTCCTAAGCCCCAAATACACTATACCTCTTGATCAACCATGTTTTATCAAGTGAAGAGTTTATGTAATAAATCTTGTTTTATTTTGTAATAAAGAACATGGTAGTTGTAGTTGGTATCAGGGATATGTTTAGTTATTTGTGGGATTAGGATTCGAAAACCCTAGTAATGCCTTAGAGAAAAGACTATGTATAATAAAAACATCCTTAATTTTTTTGTGAGTATAGAGTAAGGGGTTTATCAAGAAAATACACCCCCTTCTGGATACGAGCAGGTACAGGCAGCTCTGGCGTAGATGTACCTAGGGGTTAAAACCCCGACAAAGAGTTTCTGGCTTATCCTGGGGTATCCTGGGACATGAGAATGGGCCTTGATGCAATCTTTGTTATGGAAATCCTGGGGGATATGCTTTTCTAAATTCACAAGATTTTTATGAACCCATTTTAAGGGAATTAACAATTTCCCCTAAGAAAATATGTTAGAATATAGATCATGAATATCATTGATTAATTCCAATAGATTTGTAAGGTAAGGGAATAAATTTTTTTATAAGTCATCAGTTTTATCCTTGGATTACCCTATATGTGTTACCCCACACTTTCCCTTCATTATGGAATAATAAATCTTTATACTTAATGTAGTTTAATATCACAATTTTATCATTTCTAAAGGATAACTCAAAATTTGTTTTGTTTTGTCAGTTAGATAAATGATAGTTTCATGATGGAAGGAGAAGAACCTCATATAACACTTTTGTCCCATTCTGATGACTTACAAGCTATAATTATTGTGAGTTCAATCTCGCATAGTATCAAAACCTTTTCCAATGTCGAACATTTTTGCAAGACACTCTACGACATTTCAAACACCTCCTCTATACCACAGAATCATCAAGGATCACAGATCACATGTTATCAAATCATAAGTTCCCAACTCTCTCACGTTTCTCAGCAAGGGAGCTATAATAAGGGAATTCTTAAATACATTGACCTATCCATGGTGTACGATGCACTATTTGATTTTAGGACAGCTTCTGAAGAGGGAGACCTCCGAGTAGCCTATACATATATAGTCTTTTCTTCCGTTCATTTTGGAAACATGGGTTATATATTAGAAGAACCATAATATTAAAATTTAAAAGCTGACTCTGTGAGCCTATTTTACAAAAACCAGGTACATGGGGATGTTTTGAAACTATATGTTAGAAATAGTCATTTTCCAAAATTGCATCATATTTTATATCAGTATAATCTATATTGCATGGATAGTGTTTGGACTAAGGAAGTGGAAGACATTGAAAGTTCATTGAGGTATTGTTGCACATGGTGGACCCTCTCTCTCCATGATATATATGATAATGAGGGTTGGGGAATTCTTAATGGCGGTTGGTAAGCAACCCCGATGTCGTGTTTAAATTTCATATTTCATTCAGTATGTAATCAAATTGCGAGGATAAATTTTATTAAGGGGGGAAGATTGTAACGACTCAAAAAATCACTAATGAAAATTCCTCTTGCTCTATTTCTTCTTGTGGTTATGTAAAATTTGTGGACATATTTGGTTTTCCCTTTAGGAATTTAAAATACTGTTAATAATAGTGACATTTTCTAATATAGTCATTGAATAATGACCACCTGATTAATATAAATATAGGGCATTAACAAATCCAATTTACTCAGAAAATGGAAGTGATGACCTCATCCAGTAGACTTTCCCCATAAAGAGACCATTTGTTAGAGCTCAGAATGGAGGTGTCCTCATTTGGATTCACTCTTGACCAAGCCCATGCCAAGCTTGAACACGTTAAGATTGAGCGGAACCGACTACGGGATAAGTGGAAGTTAATAGAGATTACCACCCAAGCGATGTTACCTAAGCCACCCCAATAGTCTGTCACCATCGCACAACTTACACATCGGTCTTATGGAGGTGTTGTAAGGGGTTATGTAACAAGACCCTAGAACTATGACTATGTACATTATTTTTTTACAATGAATGTGCATTCATTTTGTTATGGTTACTTCATAAATCATTTTTAAAGCACAATTAATATTTTTAATTAATATTCGACTATGAATTATATTTTTATGACTTAACAAATTTTTGAATTAAATAATATTTTAATAAAATATTATAATTATTATTAAAGTTATTTTTTAAATATAAATTATCATATAGTTTTATGAATGAAATTGTAATTTTTATTAGAGTTTGAATGATGTTTTTGTCGAAACCCATGAATTTTTATTGAATGTTGGTTTTTATTTTAAAAAAAATCCACATATTTATAAAATTTTTAAGATAAAATGAATATTATTTTTGGAATCCGGATGATGAAATAATCCAACCGTGAATTTTTTATATTTTTCAGATACAATCGATTTTTTGGGTAAAAATTAAATGTCGTTTAAATATATTATGTGTTTTATGACATCATAATGACCCAATAGTGATGTAATAAAATACTATAAATGATATTTTCATCCAATATATGTCTTATCTTTAAAATTATGTGATTTTATATTTATTTGATTTATTTTACAAAGTCTTTGTTAACCCCCCAAGATATATAAAACATTTTTTTTAAATTGTTCTCCGTGAGAGTGTGACTCAACTCCACATAATAAAACCTATTATTTTATAAATTTAGTCCATTGGCCTCATAAAATATTGTTTTCCAATCCAATTATTCAAAAACCATGGGCAAAAACCATGGGCTGGTTTATTTTTTTGATTAGGTTAATATGAGTTGTCCCAAACCTAAATAATAAAGAATTCCCTCTCTTTTCCACTATAAACCCTCCCATGATCCCACTTCCTCTTCACTCAAAGACATTGGAGTTCATCCAAACCCTAACCTACTCTCTATATAATCCTACCAATGTTCCCTAAGCTCCCAAGAAGCATCTCCCATGCCTTTGAGATCACACTACCATGTAAGAGATTCATACCTTTCTCTTTTTATCTATGTTTATTAAAATTGTTATGCTCTTTTTTCTCATTTACAAATGTTGGGGTTACGATTTCACACCATCCCCATAAATCCCTATTTATTTTTGGATAATGGGAGACCCCATTATATCTTATTAATGCCTCCCGTGTACACCCATTACCATGCCGAAATTCAGTGAGGTATTTCTCTCTCATCTTTTACATCAAAGTAATCATTTTGTATTATGTATCTAAATTTCGTTATGTTTGTTGGTACATTTATCTATATGACTCAAATACAGTCCAATTCATGTACATATTATGAGACACCCATTTTCTTCTCATCAACCATTTTAATGAATCATTATGTCACGTCGTTAAACTATTGAAATTGCATCACATTTTTTTCAAGCCAATGTCATTATGTAGTGAATACCATGCCCATTTCTCTATCAAGGGTATTCACCTTTACACACATTTATTTATTGATTTTAAATTTTCATGTATTAATTCCACATTTCGTTATAATGTAATATATTATTATATTTAATTAATCCAAGGTTTAATATCCATGTGGCACACTTCTACATGAAATGAAATGATTAAAGATGGTGCGCCCTGATAGTGCTCCAATGCATTGGTATAATATAGTATCATTATACATCATGTAAAAGTATTGTTGACTCATGAAAATTCATGTTAAACGATGGTTTACTCGTGCTTCATGTGAAATGAGGATTTACTCATGCTCCATGTGCAATGAGCCTTGACTCATGCAAAATTCATTGTAAAGTGTTATTGCCACATTTAAATGTAATGATTATCATGAATTATCATTCCTTTATGTTCATGATTCTTTTGTGATCCATTGATATGAATATTGTCTAATATTTACTGTATTTATTGGGTTATTCCTTGTTTATTCCATTACTGGGCTTTATAGATCACCATTTTTTATGTATGACCTCATGTTATCCCATGCAATGCTATGTACGAGGGAATCAAGTGGTCTTGTAAAGGAAGTTATCAATAAAGATGTTGTGTTTCATGTTTTAATTTTTTATGTAATGTTCCTAATCCCCATATACACTATACATCTCGATCATCCATGTTCTATCATGTGAGGATTTTATGTAATAAATCATGTTTTAGTGTGTAATAAAGAACATGGTTGTTATTGAGTAAACCTTTACTTCTATGATGGTTTTGGGACTAAACCAATTCTAAAATTATTATTTTCTCCAGGATAATTTTACTATTAAAGAAATTTTTTTTCATATATGTTTTCCAAAATACTATGTATTATTTTATTTTCATTCTCTCACAGATAAGGTTCTTTTATTTCCTTTTGATTCATATCATATAGTGTTCCAATATTTATTCAATGACTCAATATTTTGTTATTGGATATACAAGGTATGGTTTTCATACATCATGCTCGTATTCTCATACCCTTATACTCACAGTATGTTTTTGTATTTTCTTTGTTTACCCTTACTTACAATCTGATATCTACCAATCATATGTTTCTTTCCCATGTTTATTATGATAGGTATTACATGTGATATGTCTAATAAGGGTTTTAGTAATGAGGAACTAAGTGGTAGTCTATATAGAACACTTATAAACTAGTTTTTATATATTTCTATGTTTCCAAATCTACTACACCATTATGATCCTTCATCGTCTCTTGTGTATTATATTGAATATTCATCTAAAAGATGTAACATATATGTATGTGATTTTTGATTCTCTACATTTGGAATCATTGGATAGTTTGTTTCAACCTTTTCTAACTACAATGGGAAAAAATTATTGATATCCTAAATGATGAGTCAATGTATATTAAGTTTCCCTACAATTTTGGTAAAGGATATAGTGAGTGGTTTTAATGAAATTACATATTTTTATGGATAGTACAGGTGGAATTGGATGAAACAAAAAAAGGATCCAAGGGGTAATAAATATTGAAAGGTGGTATTAGACTAGAATTGATCATCACATAATGGATGAAAATTGGCCTACATGCATACAAAATTAAAAACTCCTGAGGGATATTCTATGGATTTTCAAACAATCATTATGAAACTTCATTTTTAATTAAAATAGATGATGAATATGAATATAATATGATTATCCTAAGCTTCCCATGATTACTAATATTCTATCATGATTGAGAAACTCTATAATTAATTTACCATGATTATGTGGTTTCCCACGATGAATTTTGTTATTCACACTATTATTATTAGTTTTAGTCAATGATGGGGACAATATAGAACACTATTACCATTGAATGTGATAGAACAAATGCTTATGAGAAACTAGAGAGTATTATTACAAGATAAAACGATATTCGGATTATATCAATCAATTATCATGATATTTGATTAGAAACATGAACCATAACCAACTCTCAATATATCAAATTAAGATAATGATTTGTTTCTTTGAGCGTTCGGGTGGTGGAGGTAATGGAGAAATAAAATTATTTATCCCATATGTCTAGAATGTGGAAAAATAACTACAGGGAAAGTCTCAATAGAATTAAAATATGTTTTATATTGGGATAAGAATATAATAGAGTAAGTGATTATGGAATAAAATTGAAATTTTTAGTTTAGGAAATATTTAATATTAATAGATTTTTTGAGGCATCGTAAATTATTAAATGTTATAAATGTGGAAATAATTGGAATTATAAATATTAATATCCAAGGGTAACTTCATTCGATGGGAATCAATAAGGTGGAATAAGTAATGGTTATAATGCTAATAATAAAGATAACACAAATGATATATGAAAGGAAATAGGTATTAAGGAAAAAGATGATGAAGCCTAGTCAATGTATTAAAAATGATGTAGAATGATTGACATTATTATATACTAGAATCAATAATTATAAAATATAGAAATATTATTCAGAGAATTTCTTTCATTAAGGATATGTAATTATATGATTAATAGAAATAATTACCTAGAAAAGTTATTTAATGGAATGGTTTTATTTTATGTAAAATATATGATTTTTTAATTTAACCCTTAATATGTTAATGATTTATAAACAATGGTGTTTATCTTATGTAAGGAGGTGATTGATATGAAAAATTTAAATTATATAGTCTTAAGGACCTCAAAAATGATAAATGATTAGTTCATAAAGTGTTTTAATATATATTTTATGGAGATTATAGAAATATATAATATATATAATATATTCCAAAATTCACAGTTTTATTTAATGAATAAGGATGTATGAATTCTTTCATTGAGTTTTTATGGTAATCATGGCTATTAGAAAGACTGAGGAGAATATTTGACCATTTTATTCTAATATTTTATATGTGACTATTAAGAGTTTTTTAAAGGTTGGGGAATAATGTGGTGTTCTTTTTTGGAAATATAGTGTCCTTAATTATAAATTTTGAATTTTGAAATGGTTTTAAGGTAATTCATTCATGAAATTGATTATTTCAGCCTTTGCAATTGGCTGTAGAGATTAATGTATTATTTCACCAAATTATATTTGATTATAAGGGACAACATGTGATTACCATTTTCCTATGATGATAATTATGGATATAAGGAACTAATTATCATTTTATTATGGATCTTGTGATCAATTAGAGCTTCAATAATAAGTATCCAAAACTAATTTCATGGAGTAAGAGTTGAATTGGACATTTATCGAAGCATAACCAATGGATGATATGTTATTTTTAAATGGAATGAAATAATGTAAGTTTATCTTCTTATAAAAAATTACCAAACATTATGAAAAGAATTTGGTAATTAAATATTGTCATATTGCCATCCTTTTTGAGGATATCAATGATATTTTTCAACCCTATTTGGTTTATAGTTTTGTGGATTTTTATTATCACATGATCATTAAATTTTTTATAATCAATTATCCATTTCACTCCCCATAATTATTTAAACATTACACATTTCTTCTATGTTCAAATCATCACATCTAACCTATGTTCTTATATTTGGAATCCTAAAATGTCTTATTATAGATAACCTTCACACAAACCATTCTCTATTTTATGTGAATTTTATATTTACCATTTTTATGATGTGGGTTTCTCCCAAAGGGATTTTCATATTTAAAAATTCTTTTTACGAACAAAAATATTAAATTATAAGGATTTAATTTATTTAGGGGGTGGGTGTTATGTACTGTCCTGAGAGCCACTTAATAGTACCTTGAGTTAATGGGACACATAACGTCATGAAAAAAGCCTCATATAAAAGAGGGTGATGTTGACAAATGAGGTCCTAGGGTGTGATTGTGGGGTGACTATATCCAAATTTCATAGTTTATAATAATAGTGTTATAATAGTAAATAGTGGAAGCATGATACTGAATATTTATAGAAGAATAAATAAAATATATAATTAAATTGTTAAAGAAAAAAACAATTACTAAATGTTGAATCACATATAAAAGGATTATTATGAAATTCCTTAAAAAAATAATAATACAGGTATACATGATAATTTGAACATAGTGGAATACAATATATAATTTTACTGAGTTCCAAGGAAATCCTAGTAGGATGTGTGATAAATAAAAGAAGGCCACCACCGATGATTTCAATACAAATACAGTATGTGTGTATAAAAAAAATTAGTGTGTATGTATATATATATGTGTATTTAATGAATTTCTATAACAAATAACTCATACATACTTTTTCTTTAGCTGGTAATATCATTGAACATGAGATACATTAATTTGCCAAATTTTTGTTCAGTTTAGGTAGATATAGAATGTATAATTGGTTTCAGCAGTATATTAAAATTAAAAATAATAGTAAATGAGAATATAACGTTTAATTAATGAATATTGGACATTAGGGGTCAATCCAACTCATAATACTGTCGCATGGAGTCTTACAATAAAGGGTCAGAGAGTAATCCAAAGGGAATGACCAAGAAATTAAACTCTATATGAGTCTAACCAGGTCTCTGGAGCATGATCATGGTAATCCTATGATAACCTTGACTATTCCCAATGGGTTGAATATATGGAGTCATGGGTTCAAATACATAAAGATAAATACAAGTATTGTGTCTGTGGAATTCTGATTTAATGAGAAATTCAGATGGAATCTAATACAGTCATGTTTGGAATACACAAATAGACAAGGACAATGATTTAATGTCGGTATCTCCTTTAGAAACTGGATCAAAAAATCATAATGGAATCATATGAGTGGTCATGTCTTTCCATTGGAAATCTAATAATGGCTCATTTTTGGACATTCATATTTCTATAAAAAGGACCTTGTGAAATAGGAAACATATTCATATATCATTATTCAAATTTTCCCATATAACACTCTTCCATTTATATAATTTAGATGGTTAATTCCATTAACATTCAAAAATCATGAAATGGATTACCAAAGACAGGAAACCGTTTATCAATTTATTTTACAATAATTTAATATGTTCATTCCATGCATTTCATTAATCATATAAAGGGTTATAATAAATGCATCAAATATTAAATCAATTAAATTATAATTTAAATTGGATAAGTGATATCTACAAATATATGTTCCAGTTAACAATTTAATGCATCACTTAGTTACAAGGGATCACATACCTTAATAAGGCCATGTTAAATAAAACCTGAATTGAGTCTTAGATAATCCCATATACAATTTAAAAAGCAAAAATTGTTATACACCAGAACTGGGTGGATGATGATGACATCTAAAACTCCATAAAAATGAAGAACATGTATGATTTAGACTTTAGAGCATATGATATAAAATTATAATTAAAGAAGAATTTTTTTTGAAGAATATTCATCTCTAATTGGTGTGCACAAAATTGAAAATACATATAAATGAAAATAATTTTAGGGAAACGTCATAGAGCACCATCCATATTCATATAGAACAATCCTCATCTAGTTTCACCCATTAGCTAGACCTGGATCAATAAAATGGATGATTGGATGAATTCCATGAAAATAGTGCATATGATCCTATATCAAAATAGCATATTCCAGAGGATTAAGAATGAAGAAAAAATACTATGGATAAGAAAATATACATATAGTTATCTAATAATATGATAAGATCACAAATCAAAGGTCTAATAATGAAAGAAGGTCAAATCCTTGATGAAATGTCTTGGGAGCTTAACCTGGAAAAGGGTGGAGGTTTTTTCTACATTAATGATGAAAGGATAATAAATATTTATGTTATAATAATTTTAAGTGAAAAATATAAATATTATTGAAAATATAAGGGTATCATGGTTTGGGAACATGGTTGGACAAAACATATATCTTACATTACATCAATACGCTACCCCCCATGTTTTATGCGCATGGTTTTGGAAATCCTATGAAATCCTTCATATTATATTTTATAAATACTTCATCAACCCACATGGGAATGTACACTTGGTCACACGGTTAGGCCAAACCATGAATCCCATTTATGAACCCTACAATACCTCACATGGATAGGAGATACCTTGTAGAATGAGACACAAAATTTCTACTATCCTAGAGACCCAATGGTTTCATCCCCCAACTAGGGTTCTAGGCTCTGAACAAGCCCCATAACCCCCTAATAGCCCAATGACCTATTCAAGAATTCATATAAGGGAATATTTATTTAATTAAATATAGAAATAATGGAACCAAACAACTTGTGAAAAAAGGTTCTTATATTCTTACCCCTTTAAAGAAACTCATCCTCTGTTTTCCCTTCTAATGGTGGTGTAATACTTTCAGAGAACAAGATAGGTCACAGAGCATATACATTACCCTCCCACTCCTATGTCTCTTCTTGTAAACATATGTGATTCCATAGCACCCATACTAAAGGAACATACCAACTTAATAGAGACTGCCTACTTCATCTCGTGATGCACAGGGGTTACTCCTCAATAGAAGCATCAACATCGAACTCAACATTCTGTAGATCCAAATTATGAGAAAGGTCAAAATGGAAATGAAGAATATGTGAATCATGTAATATGTCAGTCATGGAACAATAAACCTATGTCACTATAAAGCTATATGATACCATATTTAATTTATCTATGATCTCATATAACTTGAAAAGGTTGTTCCATATTCCCTTGCCTCTATATCCCTCTATTCTCATGTTTGGGTGATACCAATAAGGAAAAATGATCCCCTCCCTCGAACTCTAGAGGTCATCAAAAACAAGTTGACATTAGATTTCAATATAAATTGAGTGTTATACATATTATTTCTGATTAATTTCACCTTCTTCGAGGACTCTATCATGAGATGAAAAACTAGTAGCATTGCCTCCCCTTCCACTAACCTGAAATGGGGTGAACATCATAACCTAACACATTAGGACTCATACAGATCCATCTAATTTATTTACTGAAAGTTAGTACATTATGTTAACTCAATTAGAGATATATGATTCTCCCTATAACTAGTAAAATTAGGTACACATGATCAAATAATGTCCACCAAAACCAATAAATTCTGTATTGAATAGACTTATATTTGAAAGTGAAATGAAATTCTCGTAATAATCTGGGTACCCACATCTTAATGTATCCCTCAATGGAACTGTCAAGTAAATTGAGAATCCATAACTAAAATGATAGTAGGAGGGAGCTCGTGTAATCATATAAAATCATGAAAATAAATTATTCACAACTCATCAATAGAGAAGATATCCCTAATAGGAAGGAAGTGGGCTACATTTTTCAGTCTATGCATGAATACCCAAACACTATCACTACCTCGACAACGAAAAAATAAATAGTGACATCTTCACATTTCCATTATGGTACTGGTAAATGTTGTAACAAGAAAATGTTCCCCTAGTTTTATGTCATCTACTACTAAAAGGTGGACTACCTATTGTTAAAACATGTTATTTGGTGGTTTATCCCTAGACATCAACATTAGAGAGTCATATCCTGATACATCATGAAGATACTTGGGTGCACTGCACACTGGGAATCATGTGACTCACACATACTATCTTATTTCATGCCTATAAGAATATATATATTCCCCTTTATATATAATACTTCACCTCCATTAATAGACCAATATGTATGAGGATTCTCACCAGAAATACTATCTCATGGAACCAAGACATCAGAGTCTCAATCCTATCTTCTCATCACTTTATCCAAGAGTGAAGAGTTAATCATAATAAGGATACCCATAGGAAAGGAAATGTTCTTCAACAAGAATATTCATTTTATTTCCTTCTCCCATCGTGAAATTAATATTATAACATGATTATATAGTAAAATTAGTTTAGTCTATATAATTATGTAATGTAATATTGATATTAAAACAAACAACCATACACAAACCCATCAAATGGTTTACGAAATCATTTTTTGGGTGTAAGATGTACTACTACCTCCCAAACCAATGTCGTCCGTTCTTCTGTTACTGACCTTCACATTATATTATGATGATAGATATGAAGAATATATATAATATTAATGAAATATTTATACATATTTATTAATTATATATTATATTTCACGTCACATTCCATTTTATTGATGATACAATAATTTTCTTGTGTGTACGAGAGACTAAATCCACAGGATGTGATGTGAGTCATCTTTCATTAACACATAACATGGAAGGTGATAAAGAAAAATTTAATTATTATTTGTGATATACATAAAATAATTATTTTATTTATGACATATTTATCTTTATTGAATGATAATATGCATACCATTTTATTTTTTTATTATTCACCCATGTAATGATGATAACATCATTCATGTACGTGTGGACATCCACCTTGACGATGTGATGTTACTCTCCTTCCATCACCACACCACATGAGTGGTACATGTATGTATATAATTTATTTTTAATGTATGTATTATCATTATTTAATATTAATTTATTACTTAAATACTTTCTAAAATGTTCATTGAAAAAATGGAAATGTTACTCATGCGTATGTATAACCAACCATCTCCATGATTATAAGGTACTCCATTTATCCTAACCATCATTGATTATTGTTATTAAATGAATACATATTATATATATTATAATTATTTCTTGATTATTTTTATTTAGATGATATAAATAAATAAATAAATAAATATATATATAATATGTGGAAGAACATGATCTTTCAAGATGAAACATATATGACAAAAAAAGAAATTAACAACTGAAAAAATGAATTTGATGAATGATTATTAATTATTTGAAATAATATGTAATAAAATGATCATTTATGATATAATAAATATTAATATGGTTATGTAATAAGTTAATTACATGATTAAAATCAATATACATGTTTTTAAATAAAGTTCAATCAAATGGAAGCCTAGGGTAATGGATTTCATTACAATTTCGTCTAATTGATCCATATTTTAAAGTTATGGACCTTATTTATTTTATATGTTGTATATAATGTACCATTGATATTTAATAATCTTAACAATTCAATATTCTCTGTTTTTTATTTTTCAAATTTTATTATATAATTTATAGGTATTTTACATAAGATTTACCAATTGGTAATGAATATCATCAGCCAATTTATTTTCATTAGATTATATTACTTCTTCATTGTAGTCAATATTATAAGAATATGTGTATGATGTATTATGATTGTATAATATTTTATTTAAAATTTTTTATGTGTATATACATTTGATACAGATAAAAAATCCTTTGGTTAATTATCACTTCAACATTATGATTATTTTTAGGGTTGATATGACAACCACATTCTAACTAATAATACTTATTATAAAATATTAGTTAAAGGAAATTACATGAAAAATTAATAATAATACCATTTTATTTTTTCTTCTATATTTATTTAAGATATTATCATATTATAATAATATTTTTTCATTCTTTGGTAATTAAAATCTTTCATAAAACGATTCTAATAAAATATAACTTCATTTCATTCTTCGGTTTGAAATATGTTTTCATCCAAAACTATGCTTTCAAAAAATTTATTTAAAATTTTTGAACATTTTAAAAAAGTTTTTTAAAATTTATTTTCACCCATTTATATTGAATACATGTTTTATAAATATAGTTCCAATGAAAATTAATTAGAAAATGTTTCTCAAAACAAGAATGATATACTACTCAATAATGTTATTAAATATATTTTTATCATATTTTTATTCATCAATGAAATCAACCCATTAAATTTTCTTGACTGGTTATACAATTTATAAATACAATTCTTGTTTTTTCTAAGATGGTTTTGGATCATTTTGTCTAAGGAATGGATTTGTATTCATGTTTTGATTCATCTTTGTATTCATTAACTTTCATTTTAGATATTCACTTTCCAAATACTATTAGATACTATCATTCCCAAAAATATCCATATTATTTATCATCAATATTCTTATAATCTAATCCATGTCTCTTTTCAACAAACAATGAAAAAATTTGAATGTAATTAAATTTAATTTGCAAATGTGAAAAAATCTATATCTTTGAATAAATACATATTTTTGTTTTTAAGGAATATTAAATCATTAGATTAATCGTTTATTAGATTTATAAGGAATACTTTGGGAATATAGTGATGCGTGAGGTCAAATATTATATAACCACACTATGTGTCAGTAGGAATAATGAGAAAAATCAGTTAATCTCTCATTAAATGGGGTATTACCTATAGTTTAAACCATATACTGAAAGGTCTTGACAGAATATGTATAATTTTGTAGTTAAATGATGTCCTGTATTTAAGCATTTCATTCATTAATAGTTCATTCCATTGAAATAATATCTGTATTCATTTCATTTTTAGATTATTTATTAAAATCAATTTTTATTAGTTATTTACACCACCATATTGAGTTTTCCATATCATTTATTGATATTCATGTTATTTAAATGGTATTTGTGTTTAGTTATATGGATATATTTTTTGTTTATTCTCATTAATTTATTATTTACTCCTTAATATATAACTCTTAAGTTGAATTTTATATCACCAAAATTTTGATTCCATTCCAAAGAATTCCAGGATATGTATTGTTACTAACATTCAAGGATATACTAGATATAATAAATTTATTCTCCAACAAAATTATATTGTAATTTTTGTATTCAAATGTAATTCAAGACCCAAATATATTTCTGGTTTACAAATACTACTAAATTATCTGATACATTGGGATATTATTCTTTGTATATTATTCCCATGTAATGGTAGAAGGAACCAAATCTAGGATTCTAGGTTAGGGTAACTTCAATTGGGTCCGCAAAAAAATATTTCTATTTTTTCAAGAACAATCTTATCATATTCTAAGACATGTATTTTGAAAGTTGATGATTTAATAATATTATATATGTTAGGATGTCGGGATGATATAGAGAGGTGATAATTTTTCCTTATAGGTACTTATGGTAGAACCAACCCTTATGGATAATATCATGTTATGATTAAAACTTTTGGGGTACTCCTATTAATCTACCATCATGTGTGTCACCATTGTTTGATTTGAGACAAGAACATTTTTTGGAATTTTAATCACATGAAGTGATAGTGACTATATTTTAACCCTACATTGTGCTAATCCTTTTTAGTTAATCATAAATTGTTCCTCTATCTATTAAACTACACTTACATGGTGGTAATTCCAATTGGTTATTCTTACACCATCCTTCCCCATATACATTTAACTTCTCAAACCATCAAAAACACCAAACCAAATTTTAATATCATTTCCATGAATGTTTCTATATAGAATAATAATAAAATCACTAATAATTCATATCTTGGATATAGTTTAATTAAGAAGATTGTTAAAAAATAAAACTAGATATATTTAAAAAATTCAACAATTAAATAGATATTTATGATAATATATTACATAAAAAAGCACACATTATTTTATTATACCGGGATTTCATGTTTATTTGGAACAAATACTGGATGATGTTTTTTGGTTACTTTATAGTGATAAACTTAATCCAAGGGTGTAGTGTTATTGATTTTCCATTTCATGGATAAGGTTATTCATATAGAGTATTGGAAAATTATTAATTACAATATATTATTATCAAAAAAATTAACTAGTTATATATTTTTAAATAATTTCCATCAAACCATCATATGATTATGCATTAGTTCCCTGACTATCCAGTGCTTCACAGACGACATACAATGATACATTGTAGTCCCATATGACCTTTATTGTGAATATTATTTTTAATTTTGTTGGACACATCAAATTATCAATCGAATCTCCATATTCTTTTACTGGTGGTTTTATAATTTTTAGACAATATAGTTGATAAATGTTATATTCAATGAAACATTTTCATTAATATGTAAATTAATAATGATTAGGATTTTTTCTCATGTATTATAGAACATTTTAAAGAAAAATTTACTAGTAATAAAATATAATTTACAAAAAACAATAATTCTAATAATATTTATATTCCCCATTCATAAAACTAATAAATTTTGATCCATTTTTATTATAATATATATTTTTATCTATAAATTGATAAATTTAATTTATGTTTCACGTGGATAAAAAATTTAATGTGGGATATTATATTTACCAACATCACAATGAATACATATGTTTTTTTAGAATAAGTCAAGAAATTATTAGAGAGAAAAATTGACAGATTCATTGAAATGTGTAGTATTAAGACAGAATATGTGACCGTAACAAAGGATTATAGAGGAAATTAATTATTTTCCACGGTGAATCAAAAGGAAGAGAAATTTTTGTAGACAATCATGATAGTATAAAAGGGGTTAGTTTTTGGATTCCAACGAAATTATTATAATAAAAAAATATATAGAAAAATTCTTAATTTTTTATAAATTCCCTATTGTCCAAGGGGATATTTTCTTTTGACATCACTCCAAAATAATTTATCTGAATAACATATATTAAGAAATATTATGAATTTGAAACATAAAATTTATCTTTTTTTGTTAAATATATTTGATGGTAGAGAATTGAAATTTGACATGATTCATATAGAGGAAATTTTTGAGTGGTAGAAATTTATAGTTGTTATTTATTTTGAAGTTAAATAAAAAAGAATTCATTTAACATTTTATTATAATAAATTCACCCACAACTGATTATTACATCATGAAATATATAATAATATCATTTAATCCAATTTTTCATAGTTGTATTATTTCATATAGTATAAATAACTATCTAAATATAAAATATTTTCTATATCTAAATTTTTATAATCAATGGATTCCCTTTTAATTTCTGTTATAAAATTTTGAAAAACTCATGAATAAGATATAATTATCACAAGTAGTTATTAGGAAAAACTCTTTACCCAAAAATAGATAAATCATTAATATAATGAATCATTTTTTCTAGTAGAAGAAGTCCCTAGTGTAACTTATATTAAAATAATATTTTTCATAAGAAGATATAATGATATATATATATATATTAAAATTGTTCCAAGGATATCAGGAGATAATTGATTACTATAATTTTTTTTCCATTCAATATTTCAATTTGGTTTTTATGTATTTAAAACATCAAATGTTTTTATAGGATTTACACAAACATAATATACCATCTATCAACTGTTGAGTGATTTACCCATTATACATGATAATGTTTATAATGTTGGAAAATATCTATATGGTTATTATATGAGTAATGTGCCAAAATTCATACATATAAACATGAAAAATATTATCACACATCATCGTATCATACTTATCTTCTATACTAAATATAACTATTATATATTCCATACATTTAATTTTTTTAGATAACTTTTGGATACATTATAATTTCATTTAGATGCATTGATTATTATGAATTGAATCATCATATCAGACCGTGAATATGACGGATCTCCTAAAAAATTAAAACATAAAAATTTCTTCATCATATTTAGTATATATCTAACATGGTTGTTATATTAAAATTTTCCAAATTATTAATTATATAAACCAGATATAGTATGTTTTATTTTAAAAACTAAAAAATACTTTTAATCAATTTTCATTATAGTCATGTGGGATTTTTTTTGAACATATGCACAAAACCATTTAAATGATATGCTATTTAGTTTAAGTGAAAAAAATGTAATATAATTGAAATAAATCAAATATAATGATCTTGATATATAAATATCAATTATTCATTATAACCAATAATGTTATATGGTATTAATTCGGTACTTATAAAATAAAAATTGAAATATATGTATATATATTTCAAATCTATTTTCTATATATATTGAATTAAAGTATTTCAATTAATATTTTTTAACATTATCAAACGAGGATGGAATAAATTATACTATAACAATAATTTTTATTATAACTAGTACAAATGATAATATAATTTCATGGTAGTCCAAATAGATGCATATATTCATACTAAAAACCACGAAAAAAGCACATTTACATAGGATTACTATGAACATTTACCCATAGGACCATTAATGGTATAATGTTTTTACCCCACTCTGACGTTTTTTTGATGAAGTGCAATAAAAAAACCTCTTTTTAAAATTATGAGGAACCAATTATAATTATTTTGGGGGATATTTTAAGTGGATACCATAATTTGTGAAATAATGGTTTCCTTGAAATGATATAGATTTCTGCCATGGAAATTATGTACCACTATTTTAAGATGGATACAAAGAGAGGGCTTCACTATGGATAAATATATGTATTATCATGGTGTTAAAACACACCTCATAATGTTATTCTTCTCTTGATAAAATCCAAAGGTGTTCTAGATTTAAAACTATAGTTATTGAGGGAAAATTAAATTGGATAATAATTTATAGATAGATAGTGAGAAAAAATAAACTCATCTAGAAAATAACTACAACAAAGAAACGAAATACTCCTTATGTGGAATCATCAAGAAACATTTATGAAAAATGAATTGAATATTCTCACAATGGTATTATGTCCACTTTTTTTCTTCCTATAATATAACATTCATTAGAATAATTGAGTAGACACTGACTTATATAAGATTATACACTTATAGAGGTGATTTTATTTAGTAAAAGTATAACAAACATTTCATAAAATTTATCACACTGGGTGTATGTTGATGGGGAGAATTGAAAATAATGAATAGAGGTATTTATATTTTTTGGACCATATTGGACATACGCGCATAATATGAACAACGGAACCTTTATTTCTTTTTTAGGAAAATGGATTCGAATAGAATAAAATATATGTGATTGAAAAATACAATAGTGGATGATATATAACGAAATAATCATAATTTAAAAAAGAAGTAATTTAAAATCTATATCAGAGGAGTTATAGTTTGCGTCGTCCATGAAAAATATAAAATACAATCCTAAATCTAACAAAATTGTCATCATAGAAAAATGAACAATGAATGAAGTAATAATATACATATATATCCACTCCTCAAACCAATGCACAATTTCCATTTATAAACTCACCTCTACTAGTACCCCTCCAAGGATATAAGGTAAAATCGGGTTAACTATAGATGTCCACCTCCAAAGGCCATGTTATTGTGACTAGAACCATTAGTATAAAATGAATTTCAATTCGAGGAATTATCCGCTATATAAAAAATATAAGAAAAAAATGTTCCAAAAATTAAATCCATAAATAAATAAATATACAAAATATTGTAATAAAAAATAATAAAAATTGGAAACAACCAAAAATAAGATATAAACAAAGAGTTAGAAGCGACCATTTATAACAAAAACACTTGAAAACCCACTATGTGATAATAATTACCATGTTTTCACAAATAATATCTAGAATATCTAGAATATATATATATATATATCATTAATATATATATATTTATAAGATAAAACTATACTCAATAATATTCTCCCCAAAACCTATAATGAATTTGTGAAATAAGCCTATGAAATCCAAGCCAATAAATAATGGAATCATCTAGTAACTCATATAAGAAATAAATTCCATATTAAAAGAAATTGTATAATAATGTTACCCCAGATATACTTTCTCACTAGACTCATCACCCCAACAGAATGACTTATGACTTCGTGCCCCCATCCCCCCGGCATAAGACAAGCTACCAAGATGGGAAACTATATCATGTCCATATAATCATCTCACACTACACCTCATGAAACCCATAAAAGCCACATATCATGACATACATACCAATGTAGTAAATCTGAAATACATCAAAGATGGTGTATCATGCACTATACCTTAATTTATTTTATCTTGTGCAAGTACACCTATTGTAACCACATTCATTTCAAACAGGATAAAATTAATTTATGTAATATAAATACTATATTTCCCACATATATATATAGGAAATACTGAGATCTATCATAGATTGTCTGAGAAAATAACCGATTCACCTTGCAATTACATCTTTAGTGTGATTATATATTATGTAATGTTGAGAAGAGATAGAGGGATTGGATGGTATACTTCAATAAATATCCTTGACACCATATTTATACGGAAGAAACATATATCTCATGTATAATGTGGACATCAGATACCCTACCAACTGATGTGGTGTCGAATTTGAAAAAAAACATAATGGTAATATGGATCACAACACTAACAAGGTAAATTGTCCCACCATATACTTGATCATTAAACATATTTCAATATGTAGAACCGTGTTCCATATCTATTATCAGAAGGATGTTGATCAACTAAGAACATAAGAACCAATTTTTATCATCATGAATCATTTATACATTTAATAATTATCACTGAATTTCTATAATATATTCCATAATTTTTCATCATCCATTTATATAAAAAATAAAAATCCAGGGATCTTTGATAATTTACAAATCATTTTTTGATTTAAATCCATTCCTTTTGAGAACTCATTCCTAAAAATAGTGTGTTTCATTTCCTATTATAAATACAATATCAACAACCAATCCCATGAGTTACTACTGATTCATTTCACTTTTGAAAATCCCAAGAGATATATGATAAAAAAATCCATATCATGGACATGTAATTCAAAAATAAATAATAAATATGTATTGGGTTTCCTTTCATTTAAAAATATAAATATCCACACCTAAACCCATGAGTTCCTTATGATTAATTTCCATAAAATAATTGAACGATATCTATGATACAAAAAATCAATGTCATAGAGATGAGATTCCCATATCAATAAAAAACTGCATCATGTTTAAATATAACACAAAAACTAAACAAATATACACTTTATGGATGTCATTAAACCCTATAGTTGGCACCTATATTGAAATTTATGATGATCGACTACACTAACTAAAAATATGTAGAATATTTGAAGTAATTTGTCAATACCATGGGGAATAGGGAAGCACACTGAAAAATATCAACTGAATGTTAGGAAATCAAGATCTTTTCATGATCATGTAACCCAATTTATTTTATTTAATTACTAAAACTAAAATATTATCATAAAAAAATAAAAATGTATACATAAAATATTAGAGGGGACCAGTTTCCAAATGATGATTCTCTAATTAACTCATTCATGTTTACTCAAAAAAAAACTCAATAATAGTATTATAATTAATTTTATTTTATTACTTTGATAATTCATGTCAAAAATAAACTGTCATCTCGAAAAACTTTTTATAAAAAAAATAAAATAAATATAAAGTGAGATTTTGATCACAAATTTATATTATTATTCCAACTAAGTTTTCGTGAATTATAGAACTCTAATATGTTGGGTGACGTTAATTATTATATAGATTAGTTCAATTATTTAATAATTGGTATAAAATGATTTTATGGGAAATTAAATACAACTTCAATTTATTAAATGAAAATGGATGATATATAATCAATAATTGATAAGAACCCTTTACCATTTTGTCAACTATCCACACTGGAATTGAAAAATCATCATCAAGTGTTCTTTGATGATTAATATGATCAACCGAGTAGAAGAGTGAATATATGAATGAATGATAAAATATAAGAGAAGGTAGAAAATGAAATGAATTGAATAAAAAATAAAAAATAATAAGAATAAGAAATATACAACAAGAATATAGGACAACTAATATATAAACCACTCTCACTAATTAAATATCATATTTTTATCTTTTCTAATGGATGATTCATCTAAAAAATAGTTATTCCCTATATTAATATGAAATGATTTTCCAATGTTTGATTTTTGGTGTACTAAAAAGTTCAATTTAAATTTAATGAATCCTATATCTTTGAAACGGTCGATGTTTCGATCATTTTATATACTTGATAAATCTTCATCATTTTTCTATAGTAAATATTAGAGAGATAACATTTGAATAGGTTAATTTATAAATTTCATTATATTCAGCCCTATTTTCCACTGAAATATCCCTTCAAATCTCACTTATCCAAATATATATCTTCTATGAAATATGACTTTGGCCCTCCCCCATAGAATACCACCTCCCATTCATGTTTCAGGATTTACCCAAGATTTCTATGTTTATATAAACCATATCCATTTTGATGTTTTATTACCAATTAATTTTCCATAGTTTATTCATGTTCAGCTCTTCATTGACATGTACCATTATCAAAAATAAATGTTGTATTGGGAGATTTGAGCTCATGATCTACGTACAATCAATGAAATCCTACTCTATGATGTAGTGAAAAAGTATTACCTTTTTTATTTGATAATGTTTTGTCAACTGGATGGAACCCACTTTGATCATCCTTTTGAATTCTTAAATCACATGCATATAATTTGGTAATGATATATGAAATTTTTATTTGAGTTTTGAACTATAATTATTATCATAAACCAGGAAATTTCATTCCACATCATGTATATTCCAATGTCCATGTTTCTATTATTATTCATGCATTCACATTACTTTTTCATCCATCTCCATCCCAATATGTTTATATAAACTCTTATGGAATATTTATCATTTCGTCCCCATATATCTGATAAAAATGGATTGTATAAGTTTTTTTATAATTTACTGGCTCCTATTTCCCATGAAAATTAACACAATATTGTAGGTAAAGCTTATTTTACCTCTATGTGATGTACGGATTATTCATCTTCATTATGTAATTATAGTAAATATTCCATGATCTCTAGAAAAATTATAATTGTTTTATGAATATTATGGGTCTCATTGGATAGGGAATGACCTCAGGAAAGTATTAAGTGAAATTATACAAACATTAGTTGTAATGGTCTAGTGATCATGAGCAGCAGTGGAGGCATTAAGATGTGTTTGGTTGGTGGAAATGAAATATAATCTTGATGATGTCATTTGAGTATATGTGAAGTGTACGCACATGAAAATTTTTCCAAAATAGAAACATTTAGTGGATGGGGCCTCATTATTAAGAGATCACACTTCCTCATTAGTTTAGCAGAGAGGGATGAGGGTTTGAGGACCCCTACATCAACTAGTTCTAACACTATTGGTGAGACCTTCTTCCCACCACCTTATAGAGCTGCATCACACATCGATGAAGATACATGACCACCATACCCTATGTTGAACTATATATGGACATATCATACACTCAAGAATCCCTCACGTGGCTTATCAACTCGACTTTTTATTAGCAAGGTGGCTTGAATTTATGTTTTGGTCTATATAGGGTATGAGAATATTTTTTTCATTCTATTCTATAGTGTTTTCCAAAAACATTGTTTTATAATAATTAGAAAAAAATTATTAGTTAAAATATCAATATTTATTATTTATTATTCTAAATGAAAATTATTTTAGTAACCTAAATATATTCATTTATTTTACAAAATCCTTTAGATATTTATTTATAAAAATAATTTGACAAATAATGAATCTTTAGGAAATGAACTAATGAGCCAGAACGATGTTTTGTGAGGGATATACCCATGGAAAACTATGGTTTACCTTCTGACTGTTCTAGTGGTTTGGGGTCCTAACATTGTTCCTCTCCATCACTCTCTTCTCACTCCTTCAGGAATGGTATGGTTCGGGGGTAGGTCATCCGGTGGTGGAGCAATGTGGTGTTGACCGCTCTAGTATTTCTAGGATTTTAGGCCCTCTAGATCTCTTTTAATGTTCAATTTCATTAAAACACCATCGAAGAATCAGGTTCAAGGTGTTCTCTCCTGCTTCCATGATGGCCTTGCTTCGTTGGTGAGCCAGTTTTCTTCTGATTCCTATTTTATGGAAATAGGTTGCATTAGGGTTGGACTTGGAAGGGCATTAATATTCATTCATGGTTCTCATGTGGCTGTAATAGTGGCCTCCTGAAATCATGAAGCTGATAGTTTCCCCTGATCCTTCCAATCCCACAATCCGGTTTGGTCCTGATCTATGGTGATTTTGTGTTTTTTTGGACGGACTACTATTCGAGACTATTTTGGATGAATATATCCCTATCAGTCCTCCTCCATCTTGGATCTGGTGTGGATTAGTGTTTTAATGTGATTTATATAAACCTATTTTTTCATTCCTAGACACATAATAATATTCTGATCCTCATGGAAAATACAAACATAAAATTAAATTTGGATACCATGTTCACCAATGTTAAAATTGCAACAAAATAAATTGAATCCATTATAAATGAAACACTAAACCATATAATTCCACATAAAATACAAATTTAGCATTAAATTTTTTAATGAAAAATGTGAACCTGTATAATTACCATTAGAATATTGAAAATTGGATTCATATTATCATTCCATCTATTTATGAATTTATATTTATTACTATCAATCATAGAGTTCATAATTTAACTCATTATTCAATTCTTTTCACTCATAACTCAAGGAATGAACATATATGGAATTTTCTTAATTTCGTGAGTACATGTTCCCCCCAGAGGCCTCCAAAAGACCAAACCATTCTATTTTTAATGAAAATGGTAAAAAATTATAAAGAGTATTTAAAATTTAGTTAAAATTACTAATGTACAGAGTGTTTGTATGTATTGATAAATAAAATCATTATATATTAATTTTTGGTTAATATCTATGAATAATTTGTGATATTAAAATTATAAGTACAAAGAATGTATCATATTTGAAAAGATAAAAATGAACTTCCTAGTATTAAATAAATTCCATGATACAATTATTACTCTAAGATATAATGAAACCTTTTTAGTTTTTTTATTGTATTTAAATTTTAAAAAAAATTCCCATGAAAATTATAATATTTACCTTCAAATAATTAATGATAAAAATCATTGTTCATGTTAATGTTGATTTTTCCCAATAAAGAAATAACCCATTATCTTTTTTTATCAATGAGAGGACAAAATAATTTATAGTGAAAATAACATGGACCATTTTCAAAAATGAAACACCCCAAACAAAGAATCATAATTATAGAATATACCTTACTATCATAGTAAAAATATCCCCTAATAATAAAATGAAATATCATTCAAAATACAAATAGTATGGTAGGAAAGGATAAAAAGGAACTACAAAGTGGCTCTTCCTTAATAAAGACATTTTTCGATTCAAAGGGATAAAAATGACTCAATATTGTTGTTAGACTCATGGATAAAGGGATAAAAGTAAAATTCATCAATTATATTAAATTTGACTTAGTTTAATATATGAATTTTCAAGATCAATAAAATTTTCTAGTAGTTGAGATGTCTCATATATACTCAATAAATATTCTCAAGAAGGGATAAGATAAATTATGTTTATAATACTATTCACCATGAAAACATATGAAATCTTAAAATCACTCATTGAATGAAAAATAAAAACAATCTCATCCACACAAATTTTTTAAATTCAATTTTTGAGAAATGGAATGAAATTTAATCTATATGAATCAATTAATTCATCTAATCATGATCCTCAATTTTTTTATCCAATGTTTTAATTTAATCATCAAATAAATATCGTACTCATTCAATATTATTGATATTTAAATATGAATCATGTAATTCCATTATTCTTATGTAACTCATGTTTTGTAGATTATTGAATACAGAAAAACTCAAAACATGGTGTAAGAAATTTTTTCATTGACGTTTAAAACAATTTATAAAACAAAAATGGGGGAGTGAGAAAAAAATGATTTTAATAGAAAATTCCCATTTAAATCGGAATTACATTAGTTTTTGACCATCAACATTCCAGGATCATTATTTTTCTTTATAAAGTATAGAATTGAAATAATCATTAAATGGTATGTACAATTAAATTTAATCATTAAATATATGAGAGAATTTTACTATATGTTGAATTTTAAAAAATATTAATTTCCAAATACTAAATCATGTAATGTAACTAAAATTGTGTTACCATGTATAATAAAAATATTATGGTATTCAATATTGACTAATAACTCTATTTCAGGTAATTGGATATTGGTAAATTGAGACCTACTCCATTTGTAATAATGGACTTCAATATATGCCCATCCTATGTAAATGTACTTTTATTCATCAATTGTAGATATTTGATACATGTTTTGGGTGTGATATAGATCATGAAAATACCTATAAATGAATATAAATTTCAAAACATGTGTTCTCACTACGATATTTATTAAATACACACTTTTATTTCCATGGTTTAGTTTTGAATTATTTTTATTCTCCCCTTTCCTTTTAGTATTTGATGTAGTTATTCTTCACTATCTTTTAGAGACATTACAATGGATTATTCTATCACATCTAACTCACCATATTCATCTTGAAATTATATAACATATCTATGAATTTTTTTACTTTTATAATTATTATTATAATATTCTATTTCATTAATGAGATCATTAATTCTCGTCTACAAATGTTATTGTTTGTGTTTGAGGGAGTCTAATTATTCTTCATCCTCTATAATTTTTGGGATTTTAGAGTGCACCTAGTCATTTAATTTCTCCATTACATATTCCTTATTTACAATTCCTGGTGTTTGAGGATTTTTTACTATGATTATTTAATCAAGATATAAGGATTCCAACTTCAAATCATCATATGGTTTAAACTTCTCAAAAACAGGTTCATATTTATCCATCAATTACTATTTTTCTATTATATCATCCAATCAATGGGAAATGTGATGTTTTTTTATTATTATTTTAAGAAAAAGAGTTATAGATATAATTTTTCTTCTAACTTTCCTATGAATTGCTGGTACAAATGTGTTTCATCTTTAAATTTGTTATATATGAGTGGTTCATCATCATTATACATTTAGTCAGCTCCATGAATTATTCATTAATGACCTCCCCCGTATTTTCATCCGTTATTAGTTTAGAAGCTTTAAATTAATTTACCTTTTTCCCTTATTTTTATTCTAAATAATATATCCCTACATTAGATATCAATGATATTTTACATAAAGGTGAATTTATATATCTAATAATGAGACAAATTTTATTATCCATTTTACCCTATTATCTGAGAAAAACTACATCATTATCCATTATTTTATTTGACACTCCAATATAAATCATGATAAATATGGATAGTATTTTTTCAAAGTTTTGTTCTAGATATTTCTTATTATAAGTTTCATCTTGGTAAATATACACAATCAAGGTTCCACCTACAATGTTTTTGTAGTTTTGAGTTCCTCTATATCATTGAAAAGGGTTGTCACACTATTAGTGATGTTGGAATAAATCATATCCATTGCTTTATAAATCACTCTATATTTTCTTCAATAGTGAAAAATTTTGAATCAAATTCCAAACATTAAAAATTATCTCCTCGATATCCATTTCAATCCATTTATAATGTGAAATATGACTAATTTGATGTGTAGTCCATACAATAGAACAATAAAACATTCCAAGCATATAAATCTAAAAATAGTTTAAAAAAACTAAAATAAAATTAATGAATATAAGTTATAGATGAATAGAATTTATCCTATTCAATTATCCTTGAGTAATAACATATGTTTCTTTGCTCCAAAAAAATTTTCACAAAAAATTATATTCCCAAAGGATATTGTTAATCCCTCATAACTAAACAAATTTTTAAATTTATAATGCATGCCTGTTGTCACTATTAGTTGATACAATAGTTGAAGTATGGGGTCAATCCCTTATGAAATTGGGAACTAAAATGAAAAAAAATAAACTAAATGTTAGGTTTTCATGATTTTTTCAAGATAATGGATCAAAATTTATTTAATTATTGCAATAAAACAAAAGGATTAATTTAAAAGAATTAAATGAAGTTATAAAAAATGAATAGATGGGATCTGACTCTTAGTGTTGGTTTATTTAATTATATCATTTTTTACACCCTTTAAATAATAAAACATAATGGCTACAAGATTATTAATATAATTTGATATAAAATTTATCTACTCCTATGAAAAATATACTAGAATCGCGACCCTCTTGGTATAAATGTAAATTAAATCATTAATACATCATGTTGATAGAAAAATGAAATTATTTTTCCAACCCATAATTCATGAATTAACTAAATATACCACACTTTTATTTGTACATTATTCAACACATTAGTTAAATTATTAAATAATAAATAATATGAAAAGAGAATCATAGTTTAATACTAATTAAAATAATTACACACCCTATGAAGATAGAATGATCATTCATGAACATACACCCTTTTCTAATGATTCCACCCTCCCTAATGTAATTATTCAAACAATACTAAGTGGTCATTGATGATGAGTATGATAAACAACATATAATAAATAATATATTAAATAATTGTTAAATGAGAATATAAGTGGAACACAAGAATTAATTCTATAAAAAACATAAATATTTATAGAATAAGAAAATAAAAATTAAATACAGAGTAAACACTATATATGGAGCACTTCGCCCGGATGAAACCCTAGCCTTGTATTCAACCATAGAAGAGTGTTCTAAAGTAGTTTTAATCATTTTTTATTAGTAAGGAGTTACCTAATTTTAACCTTTTTGAATTAAAAAAGTTTATCCTTCAAATCTAATTATATTCTCTCCATGAAAATGAAAATGTATATATATTTCTTAAACCAAGGACAATTCAACATTATATTTCTCTAATATAATAACAGATAGGGAATATGATAACAGGATCATTTTCATATTTAATTAACTTTGACCATATATTCCAAAGGAATATCCATTCAAATATAACTTATCCCCCCTTAGATAATGTGTTACTTTTCAATTAAATCATTTCCAAAGGAATACCACTTCCCATGCATAGGATGATCTGGATCCGAGAAATATCTATTCATAAAATGATTCACTACATCATAGTGTTATTTTTCATCATTCTCCATGGTCATTAATCCTTTATATATTTATTCCCATGGAACATCATCATGAACATACCTTAGGTGTTTAAATTTTGAGCCACTACTCCTCTCGTAATTCACAACATATTTCTTCATGACATAGTGAAAAAAATATTACCATTTTCCTCAATCAAACCACCATCCATGGTTTGGATACCATTTTGATCATCATTTTCAATTCCTATTGTCCCTATGAAAAATAATTAAAATATCTATCACATTTAATGATTCTTTTTACTAAAATGATTTCAATCAACCATGATATTTATTCATATGTCTTAGCTACTCTCATATCCAATCATCCATTCATCTCCAAGCATACGACTCATCAATTCATTGACAACCTACCCAATGCACTTTAATAGTGTTTCTATGGGAATGTTTCATAACCACAGTCAACAAAATAATGAATATGATTTGGTGGTGTTCAATTCATCATCTGGAGGCTCCAATGCACCATGAAAATTTTGAAAATGGTATAGGGAATTTTTTTAATCTCCTTGTAATGCCTTGATGATCATGATCAATTAAAACTGAAAAAATTAAATCAATATTTAATTCAAGTTTATTAATCATTCATAAAGGTTCATTGATAATAATCCAGAATGAATTGATTAAATGGATTGAATGTAAACCATATTGTATTCAATGAATAAATTCATATAGAAACATTGAATTTGGATGATGAATTTCATTAAATGAAACTTCCAATGGCTAGTTATATTAACTGTTTAGGTCCCTCCTGTTGTGTGTCACCAATTTTATGAATTTCCTTAAATGTTCTCTTCCAAACCGTATCATATTAATAGCCCTAAATTATGATTTAGGATCCTATTCATGTGTATGAGAGTCCATCGATTGATGTGGGCCTCTACATGCTTCTATAATACATCAGAGGTAGAAATTATTTGTTTGCTTCTCTAGTGATCTTCATCTTGAAATATCATTGGAGATTAAAACATTGGCTATACAGGTTTGAAAAATTATGTTCTTCATTTCCAATACATTGATTTTTTCAAATATATATAATATTTTTTTGGTTTTTCTTATTCTTCTATGTCGATATGACGAACAATGAAACCCACAAATTGGTATTAGAGGGATGAATTATTTGGTGATTCAATACATTCATATTATTATGTTATGATGTTTTTTGATAAATTGATTAATTATATATTTCTATCCTATAAATGAATACGGAGATTCTTTTTTATAAAAATATTGTTTAATTATTTATGTTATTCATATATAAAAAATAGATTATCAAATTCGATTAATCTATATAATATTTTATTAATTAATTTTTTCTTAAAAAATTTTCTCAGATGTGAAAAATAAAAATTTATTACTCTTGATTCTGAAATTAATCAATGTATTTTTTTTCAAAATAATTCAATTATGAACTAAATTATAAATTTTATAAATTTATATAAAATACGAAATATGCTTATTGAAATATTTATAAAATTGATAAATGTTTTTTATATAAAAAATCATTGTGAAATGGTTATGGTTAATTAATATATATTTTTTAAATATATATGGGTTATAAAATGATTATAAAACATAAATTGTATTATAGTATTATTTTAGATTATAATATGATTATAAATAAATTCATTATAATTTATTTATAAATAATTATTTAAATGATTGTATAATATTTATCAATAAAATAGTACTAATATTCAATATTAGTACTTAAAATAACCCTTTCGAAATTTTTTTATGATTTATGATATAGTAATAAAATATTTATATATAAAATATTTTATATTATTTATATAAAGTTATAAATTATAAAATAAGGCCAAAATATGATTTTTTATATTCCAAAGTATAAGTTATTCATAACAAATAAATTTTATGTTGTTAATAAAAAAATGGGACTTATTTTCTATAACAGTAAAAAATGGTAAATAAATAACACATTTGTTTTCATAGAAAATTTGAATTATAATTTAATTTTATAATTTATATGTTATTTATAAATAATTAAATTGTTTTATGGAATATTTAGGAAGTTTATAAATGGGTATTCTATAAATTAAATAACTACAAAATTTTATGGTCAGTGTATTAATTTGTTTAAAAAAAATTATGTAAAAATATTCATTTAATATTTAAAGGTAAATATTTAGAATATTATTTTCCCATTATTTTTATTTAGAAATATTTTCAATTCAAAAAAGGATTTGAAATACCTTTTTAACTAAAATTATATCAAATATTTGTAATCATTTAAAATAGTGTTTAGTAAATGATTATAAAAATCTGATATAATATAGTTTATAAATTTCATAACTAATGTAAAAATATTAATGGCTTTTTATTAATAGTTAGGAATTGTTCATAATTTATTATTTTGAAATTGTTCAAATTATAGGCATACCTTATTTAAGGATATTATTTAATGATATTATCTAAACTAAAATAAAGTGGTTTATGTTGTTGATTTCATCAATTTTATAAATGATAAATTAAAATGACATAAAAAATACATAATAACAGGGGATTCAAATTGGATTAAGTATAAAAGATTTTATATTCCAAAATATGGAATATTTATAATATTAGATAAATTATAAAAGGTTTTAATAATTTGTGTTTATATATGAAATATTTATAAATAGATGCCACATTTTAAAATATTTGAATTTTATTATTATTTAATGATTATTACATACATTATTCATAGATAAAAAATATTTCTAATTGGAATATATATTATTTAGTTTAACAATTAAAGTGGTTCTATTGGATAGATAGGTACATTAATTTCTAGTTATGACTTCATAAAAGTTATTTTTCATCTACCTTAACCTCAATTAGTAATTGAAATTTCTACCATAAATTTATTTTATATTTTTTTAATGTTATGTGTTAAATATATATTTAATTTAAATCTCACTTTAGTAAAACCGATTGGGCGGGAGACATGGTGTCATACCACATACTCGCCTGGAGGCCTAAGCCTTGCTTAAAAAGGTAATCGAGGTTGACTATTTATTGCTCATGGATTACCCATGTGAAGATTATTAATCCAATATAACTATATGAATTTAAATGAAATATTTATATAAAATATACATATAATGCATTAAAATAAATATGAATAATGTTTTTTCTATTCTGAGTGAGAAAAAAAATTCTGGGTTGAGTAAAAGATGTACATTATTGTGGTCGAAACAAAATATTTAGGTTGTTTGAATAGGGATTCCAAACATAATCACTAATATCATGTATATAAAATTTTTAATAATAAAATAGAGTATAATTATTATATAAGAAATATTAATTATCAATTTAATATTAATAAGATTTACATTAAATTGATGATCTATTTAAATAAAACCCCTCAAATACTATGTGTCTTATTCCATCCAATTCATCACATCAATCATTTAAATAGCTAGTTTCACACCAAAGTGGGGTATATTTAGATTATCTTATTAATGGATAATAAGAATGGAGTGACTTTTTATTATGATGTCTTATAGTTTCTTTCCACATTAAGGTACCCAACTATTATATGGTTTTATCTCATTTTTATATATTTTTATTGGCTTACACATAGCTTTAAACCCCTAATCACTCAGATACCCTAAAAGTGGAGTTGGGTATTTCAATAAAGAGTGATTTGGATAATGGTTTGTTGAATCAAATATCCAATATTTTCTACTATTGTGATTGAGTTGAATCATTTCAAATTACTAATTTGATGATTTTTATGTCAAACTATGGTCATTCCTTTTCAAAACAGGTGTCATATATCTCTAAATAGATATGATGTACGGGGATATAAATTTTATTAAGAGAACTAACATTAAAATTGTAAAATAAAGACATATAATCCATGAAATTCACCTGATTAAAATTTCTATTGTAGATAAATTTATCATCACAATTACACTACAATTTGTAAGAAATCATTTAAATGAGATTCTTAATGTAAAAAACTATTTAGGTTGGCAGTTGAAGAAACCTTCATGACCAACAGAAATACTCTATTGGATATAATGGTTCCTTTTTTAGAAACCTTGTGTTTAGGTTGTTTAATATGAAAATTTAGATGTTTATAGATCCATGGAATTATTTATTTGTGGTTTCAATGTCACAAGATTCCAATTGATCTAAATCATTATAGTAAAAAAATTAAATTTTATTGGGTATGTAAATGATATTCATTATGACTGAATGTTCTAAAAATATGGAGAGACTAAAAGGATTACTCATGTTAACAAATTAATTTTATTTTCATATATAGAGATCTTCTAAAAAGATGAATGGAATTAATATACTTTTACGCGATATAATCAAAGTTTTTATAATAAATGAATTAGGAAAATTATGTAGATGATCTATTAAAAACATATAATAGAGGGAATTAATTAGCCAAAAAATAGTATAGTAAAAGTTATAATGTCTAATAATATTTCTCTATGATTAAATTTAATGTTATTTGAAACCTAAAAGGTATTATTAGTAATGCGTAAGATTATATATTATTGAATTATCTTGAATACTTGATGAGGTTTAGGAACATATTGGAATATCTATGTCAATTAATAATGTTATAAAAATTTATTCATATATTTTAATGGGTATGTGATACTATGTGTATGTTTTTAGAGTTGTGTAAAATTTAGTGGAAGTCATAATCAAATGAAAATTTGAAAGTTATTGTATTTATAATTCATTTGATGAAAAAAATATTTTAAACAATAGTGTATTTATTGTAATGTTATTATTCTCCTTGGATTAATCTATGTAATGGATGTGTATATTCACCTCACATATCTTATATTATAATATTTGTTAATAAATGTATGTTGTGGATAAATTGATATGGTTTATTATATAAACAAGGTTTATGAATCCTTTGATTCAAAAAATTTTTTTGACAAGAAGATATAGATTAAATTGTTTTATCTATGACAAATTGGTTATCTATATATTTTTAAAATGTTATATAGTGTGATTTCCACTGAGTAGTGGGGAATTTTAATGAGTAATTTCTTATTTTTTTCGGAAAATACAAAAAAATAGATATATGAATGATATATGAAAAAATATTCAATTTTTATGATATTCATACAAAAAGGAAATATTTTTTATATCCTAAATCAAAAATTATTATGTATAATTTCAAATAAATTTATTCTAGAGAGAATATAGTTTCTAAGAGATATGTGTGAGTTTTTTTGAACTTAGGGAAGTTGAATGTTTACATATAAATTATTTTTCTACTTTATGTTTAGTTGATTACTCTCTTTATATCATAATGTCTTCAGATAAGAAGAATTGTTGAAGAAATTAATATTTACATTTATTTACATTGAGAAAGTGAATATCACTACTAACTAAAAGATTAAAATGTTGTAAGGATAAAAATTATTCTTTAAAAAATGTTATAAAAATTTTAAGATGTGCAATGATAAATAAATTTTATGAGTTATATTTATTGATTACGAGGATGATAATTATACATGGTATCTTAAATGAAGTTATAGTATTTGATAATAAATAAAATATTAATAGTTAAATTTAGTTACAGTAAAAAATTGAATATCACTATTATTGTAAGTTATTTGAAAACTAATGTTTACTAGATTTCCTAAAATATTTAGTATATATTTATATATATAAATTTAAATGGTTACATTTATTAGAAAAAATGAAGATAGAATCACTTTATCCTTGAGGTGTTTAAAATATATAGGATAAAAATTTAAATGGTAACATTGAACTCAAATATAAAGTTTGAAGTAAAAAAATCAATATTGATGTTGGTGTTTAGCTTATAAATTGTGTTTTGAAGGCAATAGAGCATATGATTACAAATTTTGATTTTATGAAGTTAAGTAGTTTTAATATGTTCAATTATTTTAACATAATGAATTTCATTTCATTTTCCAAACATTAATCAAAATTACATTCCTTATAATGGTTACCCAATAAATGGATAATGTTATTTTTATTGTCAGATGGTCACATATGGTTGTGTTTGGAATTTCATATGGATTTATTATTGAAAAAAACATTATTGCAGTAGAAAAATGGGGTTCATGTTATCTCTCTTATTTTTTTATATTTTTGAGATTTATTTAATTACAGTAAATATGTCATGTATTAATAATAATAGTGAAATTCATATAACATTCATTTATTTGTGATTTATATTTTCATTACATGAATGGTAAAATGAAAATTATCCCATAAAAGTAATAATTCTGAGTCTCTCCATTGAATTATCTTAGTTGGTGTTGAGAGAATTGTAACTACTTGATTGATAGAGAAGAATTTGTAACCATGGGAAATAATTGTTTGCATATAAGAGTGGTCTTTCTGCAAAAACCATGTAAATCATGTGCGGTACTCTCTCCATTATTAAAAATTCACATGAAGTGTGATTTATAGGTAATATTTAGTGGATTTAGAAATATAAAATGTTTGAGAAGTTTAATTCTAAAAAAATTTGATAAAGATAAACCCCCAAATTCACACCTCCTATACTGATGGTCAATCCACCAAGGGGATATACATGTTGTATAAGATCCAAGGATACCTCAGGTTATCCAAGGAAAATTTTAAATGTATCTGAATATTAACTTCGTAAATAAAAATGGTGATCCCAAATTTTATAGGAATAATTATCAATGTAGGAGGAATCAGATACTTCCATATCTCTTTTTACATGGACTAAAAGCTAGAGACACTCCAAAATTTATCTTATGAACCATTTCAGTGGATTCTTCCATGACATAAGCTGATAAGTTGAACATGGTGTTTGGTGAAAAGAATTAAAATTAATTATTTTTGGATCAATAAGAGAAGTTTTACATAAATTACATGGTTCTCTAGACTAATAATGACATGTGGGAAAAACTAAGAATCATTTCGGATGTAAATATCAAATTAAAATAGCCAAACTAAATGTTTGGAGTAGTTAGTTTGAGGACCTTAATGTTAATGATGAAGAAAATATTAATCACTATATCACCTAAATTAATTATTTAATTAGAAACATTCAATGTTTTGATGAGAAACCGGATGACCCTTGAATTTTATAAAACTTATTGCAGAGTTTTCTAGATAATTTTGATTCAGTGATCTCATAATTGGATGTAATATGTTATTTTTGTCTTGATAAATTAAATAAAATTCTCATATCCTATGAGATGAAAAAAAATTATATCTATAACAAGAATGGAATAACTGAAGAGGCCTATGATAAAATTAATAAAGGAATAGTTAGAGAAAACGGGGCTTAAGAATCTAAAGATTCATAATGTAATGATAATGATAATGAATTTAATAAAAAATTTTCCTTTATTACCAAAGGATTTATAAATTGAAATTATAAAGGAATTTTCAAGAAACCACCAATGTGATTTAATTCTGGAATATTTGGGAAATATTCCATAATATTACAAATGAAATTTTTTTGGATTTAGAAACTAAATCAAAATCTGAATATGATGGATTTTGTAACATTAGTTTGTTTAATAATATCAAGAAGCACTACAAAAGTAACAAGAAAAACTAATGGTAAAGAAAAAATAAGATTCATCACAATGTTTTTCTTAATTATATTAAATTGAGTTATTTAATTATACAAATTAGAGAAAAAATTATTAATGTATTACATATTAAGAAAAATAATGAATAGAACATGAGTAGAAGTTGAAATATAAATTATAATTCTACATGGGATAGATTCAATATGTCATGAAGGAAAAGAAGACTATGGAGAAAGTAAATAAGAAATTGAATGTTTAAAATAATGAGTAAGCAACAGAACTAGTTGATGATGAAAATGAGGACATGATCAAGAAGGATATATCATTTTTAAATGATATCAAGATTTTGAAATAAAAAAATCATGAACAAGATAAGATGATATGTGATCGTTAAGAGAATCTTACATCTAGGGAAAATGGTTTTTTTGACACATAATCTATAATTTTTATTGTTCATCATGTAATGAATAAATCCACATAATATTTCAGAAAATATATTTTAGTTGATGTATAATCATCTCCAGATAGAGAGAAGTAATGTAAAAGTGAACTTAATCATCCATATAGATTACTTATTTCTAATATTAAAAATTTCAAAACTAAACATGATAATATATAGGCCAATGATAATGAGATAAAGTTTAAAACCTACATAGAATTGAATAAAATTCCAAGAATACCACAACCCCCCAATAATTTTGTGTCTAAATATGTAATTGGATAACAAAAACCCATATCTCCTTTTATCTAGAAATAAAATGAGGAAATAAATATTCATGGATATTTTTTTTTGTTTTCGGGAGGAATGGTCATAAATGTTATACTCTCTATTTTATTATATCCTTATATAAAGTGAGTAAATCTTCATAATTGGTTCAATGAGAATCAGATAAAAAAAATACAAGGACAAAAAAACATTTTACCAAATCATTACCAAAACTATCTTTGAAAAAATTCAAAATATGAATGAATACATTGGAGGGTTTAATTTAGAAGGTCACAATGATATTTTATTAATAGAAATATTAAATTCAGTAGATCCCTATAATATGAAAGGGAATAAATTATAAAATAAAACTAATGAGAATTCATGTGGAGATTCCATGGAGAATGAGAATATTATGAATGATTTTTTGGTTTTTTTCATCTCATTTGAGAGTGGGAACAATTTTAGATAATGTTGACAAATTTAATATATGTATTCTTAATCGAGTAGTCACAAAAATTGATGTGAATGATGCATAGAATTTATCCATAAGTTGAAAATTGGATATCCAAAAGGCTAATATTGAAAATTTTATTCCACATATAGAAGAGTAATTGATGAAGGAAGATAGTAAAATCAATACTACCCAAAAAATAGTCTTAAAAATATTCCCATGTTGATATTCAGAGAAAATAATGACCCATATTAAGAGGAAACACTGAGTCTTAATGTTGACTCTAAAAAATAATTGGTTCCCTCATTAGTTCCTATTATTTTATGTGTTTTACGCAATCATTTATGGAACTAAAATAGAATTTTGATGATTTATTTTCTAGATATCTTAATGATACGATACTTATTGGAGTCTATTTTCCATTATTAAATGGACTAAGTTAATGAGTTTATTTAGAGGAATAAACCATGTAAAAAATATATAATTATATTAAACATTAAGTAATATTGAAATTCAAGACAGATTTAAAAATTTAAGATTGAGGTATTAAAATAAAGTTTTCAACCCAGTCTGTTTTTTTTCTTTAAGAAGGGAATTACCTTGTGTGGCCTTTTCAAAACCTCTACACATAGAAACCCCCTTCCTTATGAAGATTTCATCTCATTTTAATAATTATATTTATCATATTAATTAATTAGATATGTTTAGTTGAGGAAAGAATGAGATAAAGGGGTGAAATATCTTTTTCACAAGATATTTCTGATGTTTTTATTGATGTGTGTGCATGATTTTTCATTTCATCAGAAATTGTCATCATTAGAAAACAATTATATGAGTCTTGTTAATTTTAGAGAATAATTTCACATTAATGGAATTTTATGGACAAAAAAATAAATAGATGGTCATATCACTCATTTTTTCAACATTAGTTTATCCTATATTGACATATAGTTGATAAAATAGAGCCTATTTTCTAAGAGATCCATGTGTTACAATTCCAATTTTAAATCAATGAAAATAAAGTTGAATCACCCCACATTTCAATTGAATTTTATTGGAAATGGGGGGGGGGGATTTTTTTAGCACACATATTGATTATAAAATGTGCGGATAAATATTGTTAAAAAGTTGGAGATTATTGGTCCCAATTTTGCCTTTTTTTCAATGAGGTGTCAATATTTTTTTGGTGGTAAGTGATGATGCTTGGATTATATTTGTAGATTAAAATAATTACATTTTATATCCTGTTTTTCACATCCACCTTAAAAAATATGATGATATATATTTTTTTCTTAAATTTCAAATACATGTGTGAGTGATGACATGTTTTTTTGAAATATTTCAAGGATGAATAAAGTCCATGAAAATTATTTTTTGATTGAGGTTGATTTGATGGTAATTTTGATAAGTGGATAATAATTTAATGGTAAAAATGGATTGAGGATATATTATACACAGAAGATATAATGGATGTATTTTTATTGGCGTTAATAAACAATATAGAAACCCATTACAAGATACATGGTCCAAATCAATCTGATATAGAGTTGGAGGAGGACCACAACAACATCGGAGAGTCCTTCCATGCAGCCCGCATGGTGGAATGTGAGTGGGCTAATGTATAAATTCCATAGAATCTCACACTGTGAGGTATTCATAGGTTTGGGCTAGTATTTGTGGGCCATCATAGGGAAGCACTTGTTACGGGACCCATCTGTGAATGGGAGTATGTGGGTATTGATCCCCCAACACCAACAGTAATTGATTTAAACAATAAATAATTTATTAATCACAACTCATTGATCATTATATTTATCATTAGACTTGTTAAAATGCAGAAAATGTTCCCCTAAAAAAGGTTTCATTCATCCATCATTATCCAATCTATTACGTATAAGCAGCCTATTTTCCGATATATTATATTTTCAATAGAGTGATGCTAGATAGTTTTTTATGCCATCATTATTCATTACCTTGTGTATGTATGATCCAACCATGCACTTGTGCACAATTTGGTCATCCTAGAGAAACAAATATGATCAAATCATCATGAAAATTAACTTTCATGAATAATTGAAGATCAATCCTAGGAGATATAGTGTACAGTAGTTCACTAAATATGAGTACATCGATGTGATGATTACATTAGGCAATGTTGATTCATATGATATTCACAACCTGAATGTGAGAAGAATTCACTGATATAAGAGTCCATTACTCTAAGAATATACAAAATATTAAAAAACCTTTATCAATGTTATTATTGAAGTCTTAATAAGAAATAAATCATTGTGATTAGACATGAAAGTATTTTTGGTGGTTGATTCGGTGAATGGAAGCAGTTATAAGTTGTGGGTTGCCGATAAATATCGAGGCACCAAGCAATGATGAGTTTATTTTTTTCAAATAAGTTATTCTATTTTTAAAAAATATATCGCATATCTAAAACCATTATTTTTTATGAGGTTATGCATTAATGTTGTTATCATGTGAAGAAGAATAAGACATGGGCCTCCTAAATTGAGAGCCATATGCATAGTGGATTAATGAAGAAATGATTCTATAAATCCATTATATTTCTAATGATATCCATTTATGAATCATCATCAGTTTCTAAAAAAAATTGAGTGGATAAAATTTAAAAGTATAACCAAACACTTTTTTTGAAGTAGGAATGATAAAATCATGGTCCATATAAATATTAGTAAAAATATCTGAAGAACCTAGTTTACATGACGGGTAGTGCATGCATGCATTGTCATAAATATATGATGGATAAAATTGAGACCCATGAAAAAGAACAGTGCATATAAAATAGTAAATCAACTAAATGATTGTACAAAGGGTTTCACATACCATCCTCCCTTAATTACTTATTTGAAGTTCACATGTACTAATTCGGTTCATAATTAATGATTAATTCATTTCAGATAATGTAATTTATTATTGGAAGCACAAAAATATATATAAAGGTTTATTTTTGAGTATTTATTTCACACATCATGGCATTACCCATCCCTCGGGGCACATGCCATGACTACCACAAGCTCATCTTCTAGAGGCCAGGGGCTAGTGACTAGCACCAGAGAGGCATATCCCTAAAATCATGAAGGCATGGCCTTTTAACCTTCAACCTCACAAAATCCAAACACAATGAAAGATACAACAACATATTAAACTAAATAGTAAATATGGTGAGTACAGCAAGTAAACGGTGCTGGAATACATGACCAACTTGAAAGTACAAGTAAAAGTGAAAATAACTCATGTGACCACCCGCCGAGGATCCTACCTAAATGGTAGGAATAGATCTTGAATGGTCATCTCTATGGTGAGTATCGTCTAATGGTCCACCTCTGAGCAACCTACAGTCATTGAACCCTCAGCCTCGATCAATGTTGTTTATCGTCTGCATAAGACACATCAAGGTGTAGGCTTAGCCTGTGCGTGGGTGAATATAACAATACTCAGTATGGACCCCGAGACCCCCGAAGGACTCTAAAAATCCACAAAGGACAAACCACAAAGCAACATAATGTTCACATGCATGAGAAAATAGACAAACCTACTCAGGTATATGCCAATACATATACCTCAGTTTTCTTGTGTACCCATATAGTTCATGAGGAAACACAAGGCCCAAATCTCTAGCCAAAATCACAACTATTCCATGAAGGAAAGTATACCATGAATGTAACACCATGAATGGAAGTACCAAAAAGGTAATGCCATGAAGAAGAATACCACAATGGTATCACCACAAATTTTTTCCCACAAATCTAATGCCAAATAGAAGAACACCACGAAGGTATCACCACACAGAAGTGTACCACAGAGGTAAAGACATACCTGAAACCAGGTATAACTGAAGTACTATAGTATAGTTGATTATCTGTATTGATGGATCATCGTACTTCATCGAGAAGCACTGTTGTAGACCCACACAAGATCGAAGATGTCCCACAAAAGATCTGACGATGACCCACACAGGATCTGAATATGGCCCACACTAGATCTATTGATGATCCACATTGGATCATTAGATGAGTGACACATTATCAGTTGATGCCGACCCACACAGGATCCAAAGATGACCCACACAGGATATGAAGATTATTCACATACAGCTATCCATAGGGTTCTCGCACTATGAACACTTGATTCTAGGTGGATCCTCTCCTCAATCCATCGGTTTATACTTCAACTGCCATGAAGTCCCAGGAAGAAGTATCATGAAGGTCCATCACGTCATAAGGGATGCAACGCGACTAAAAAGCGCATCAATGAGACGCCCAGTCATTAAGTATTTAAACTTTTAGTCTTAAGGGCCCAGTTGGATTCGGGTTCAATCAAACCTACCTATACCTAAACATTATCAAAAATACATGGGGAGTATGAAAAAATAATCGTCTTGATCCAAGGATTCCAGTGCTACAGATGGTTTTTCAAACAGACATCAGGTTCTCATGATATGGCCAACAGTCGTATCGGGGTCCAGATGGGCTCGGGTCTGGCCCAACCCGCAAAGGGGATGGTCGGGAAAGCTAGGCACGACCCTCTCGGTATGGCCCGCTCGGTTGGGTGTGGCCCGCTGTAGAGGGGCCCTCCCGAGCCACCACCTAGGGGAGGTGCCCCCTGTATTTTCGAACGGTCCAGTTGGACCATTAATGTTTGGCCAACCTGGGGGAGCCACGTGACAGTGCCTGTTTGCATGAGGGACCCCTTAGAGTGGGTCCTACTCAGTGTGACATGGTCGGCCATGGTTCTGTCCAGCTCCACATTCTTGCAGAGTTGGTGTGCGTCGTTGCTGCCTCCACAGTCGGCCGGGTGCCGAGCGCCCTCAAGGAACGCCGTTGCGGCTCAGCAGCCACGACCTCCTTTTCTACTAGTGGAATGGACGTGCATGCCACGGATCCACCTATATTTCCAGTTTGTCGGCTGCCACCTTCCTCCATCACGACCGAGGGGCATAACATTTTTTGGTAGTGCTGTTTCACCGCAACCAACATCACGACCAATCGGTGTGCCGACCATAGCATGTACCCCACCGACATTGATCGTCGGTGACATGGTCGGGTTCTACTCATCTGGATTATCCTACTGCAAGGGACACATCAAACACTGATGTAGCGGAGGGAACATTCCATGTTCATTTGGCCCACACCCACCATGTTAGATCAATAGCAGGCGATTCATAAATTAAAAAAAATGATTTATGACGAAGAATTATATGAATGATTTACCTACCTCGACAGATCGTTGGAGATGGTTCGATGAAGAGGATGAAAACATTGATGTAGATTCTAGCATTTTTTTCTCCCACAACACGCTTCTGATCCGGGTTGAAGCATCTGTTCCTCGTTCTTGATTTGGAGGGTTTTTTTCATTAGAGGATGTTCTTCCACCAAACCTATTTTCCACAAATCCCCACCTCGAGAGGTGAGGAGCCAATACCCCCTAATGAAGTTTAATGTCTTCATCAATTAAAAATTTAATTGATACCATTAAGGATGGGATTTAAAGTGTCACACCACATGTATCTGTGCATTTAATGTAGGGAATTTAATTTCCATCCTCCGCTAGTGGTTCCCACTACCGTAATTCAAATGAAAGGTTTCAAGAAAAAAAATAAAAGTTTTTTTTAAATTCTCCCACAAAAATATGAAAAATCCAACATCCACCCTAGACCCACTACGATGGAGGTGAATGTCTCCTTATGCGAATATTAGTGTTTTGAGTTAAACGGTGTACTCAGAATTGAATTCTGAGCACCAGTTTAAAAGTTACCAATTCCTACTCACATGTTAATTGAACATACCTTAATGAATTTTTGATAATTCTTTCCAGCCACACCTGGCCTCAGAATAATGTGTCGTCAGTTTCTGCAGACTCATAATATTTATATATATTTAAAAAATAAATGGAAAATTCCAGGTCATTACATTCTTTCCACCTCAATTCATTACGTCCCCAAATGCCACAACATAAACTAGGGAAACATGTGGTGGTCCTGAGAAAAACTCTGAGCCTCCTTCTCCCACGTGCTCTCCTAGAGGTTCCTATTATGCCAATGTACGTGAACTAGAAGTATCGATCACTGAAGAAGCATCCTCTCCTGTCAATCCTCAATCTCTACTAGAACCTCCTAAAATGTCACCCCATCATCGATGTCTAGCTCACACTATTCAATGTTGTGTGAATGGTCATGCACGTACCTCCTATTTTGGGATACGTGGAAAACGTTGTGTAGCTGGTGTAACTAAGGGGGAAGATCTAAGAAGTATTCCACCTATCCAACTCTACTGAGGATCTAAAAGAGTAAGATGAAACTCAGAGATAACTTTCCACCCTGACCAAATCTCTAAAAACCTTGTTGAGGTGAGACCCATTGAAAGACATGGTCACTAAACTCAACATCCAGATGTCTCTATATCATGTCTGCATATGACTTTTTCCCACTCTGTGTAGTCTTCATCTGCTCCAGGATGATCTGTACCTTCTCTGTGGTAGCATGTACCATCTCTAGTTCCATGAGTGTTGACCCCCTGGGTCCATCTAGCATAGAGGTGATTTGCAAGGTTGACCGTAAAATTCCTCAAATGGTTCCATACCAATGGTGGAGTGATAGATGTTGTTTTGTGTGAACTCCACCAAGGGCAAGTGATCCTCCCAACTGCAGCTAAAATCAATGATGCAAGCACACAACATGTCATCAATGGTATGAATGGTCCACTCTGTCTGACCATCCATCTGAGGATGAAAGGTAGTGCTCAAACGAAGCTATGATCTGAATATCTCTTGTGACTCTTTCCATAACCGGGAAGTAAAACATGCATCACGATCGGAGAACATTGTTGAGGTCACTCCATGAAGTTGTACAATCTCATGCACGTAGAGTCTTAATAAGCCCTCTACTGAACCCTTCTCTCTGATTGGTCGGATGTGGGCTAACGTTGCGAGTCATTCAATGATCACCCATATTTAATCATGCCCATTGGACATGCATGGAGGTCCTGTCACAAAGTCCATGGAAATTCCATCCCACTTTCTCTCTGGAACCTTTAGTGGTTGAACTAAGTATTTTAGAAATAGATTCTCTACCTTCAGTTGTTGACAAGTGTGGCACTGAGAGACATACTCTGCTACTACATTCTTTATTCCCAGCCACCAGTGCAGATGCCAGAGGTCCTGGCACATATTCTCCACTCCTGGGTGTACCGCTAGAGGGGACGTATGGAACTCCCACAAAACTTCCTCTCTTAGCTCCACTGGTACCATAGTACATCCTCTAAAGGGGATGACATGTTCCCCACATTCATAAAATACATCAAGTTCTTATCCTATAGATATCTTTGCATGTCTTGCCTTGCAATAAGTGTCCCCACGATACACCTCCCTAACTCATTGAAGGAGTGGCGGAGTGACCGTTAGCGAGTGAAGATAAGATGCTCTATTTCGATCCAGATAGGATATCTGCAATACGGTCACCTTCTCCGTTGACTCACTCTACAACTGTATACCAGATCTCATACTGAGTGCATCTACTACAAAATTTCCCTTCCCAAAACTATATACTATCTCTAAATCACAGTCTTGGAGGAACTCAATCCAATGGTGTTCTCTCATGTTCAGGTCCTTCTGAGAGAAGATATACCATAGACACTTCTGATTAGAGTAGACTGAATAATGTTCCCTCATCAAGTAATGTCACCACATCTTTAACGAAAATACCATTGCTGCTAACTCCATTTCATGGGTAGCATAGTTCTGCTCTTGATATCTATGTTGTGGAGAACCATACATGATCACTACTTTCTACTGTATCAGGACACATCCAAACCTGGTCCTTGATGCGTTGCAGTAGACAACGTACTCAATGCCCTCCTCCGGATTCCCCAAGATGGGGGCACATATCAGTCTCTGCCTCACCTTGTATAAACTCTGCTTGCATCTCACCGACCACGCCTAGGGGTTCCCCTTCTTCGTCAATGCTAATAAAGGGGCCACAACTCTTGAAAAGTCAGGCACAAACATCCAGTAGTAACCAGCTAGACCCAGGAAACACCGCACCTCCGTCACACTCCTAGGTGGATCCGAAGGAGAATCAACCTCAATCTTCGATGGATCCACCACAAATCCAGTCTCTGAGATGATGTGTCCCACGAAGTGAGCCTTTAGGATCTAGATGATTCACTTCGAGAGTGTACCATAATACTGGTGCTCTTGGAGTGTGTCTAGAACTATCTGTAGATGATAGGCGTGGTCCTCCTCTATAGCTGAGTATACCAAGTTGTCTTCGATGAATACTACCACCAAGTGATCGAAGTAAATATTTAAGATCCTGTTCATGAGTCCCATGAACACTGTTGGGGAATTTTTCATGCCGAATTACATATCCAAGAACTCATAGTTGCCATACCGACATCTGATGGTCTTCTTCTGCTCATCCTCGTCTCGTTCCATGAGTTGGTTATAGCTTGATCTGAGGTCTATCTTTGAAAACCACGGTGCTCCCCTTAGATGATAAAAAAGATTTTCAATCCTTGATTGTGGGTACTTTTTCATCATTGTCACCTGGTTTAGGTGCCGGTAGTCCACACAAAAGCTCAAACTCCCATCCTCCTTCATGACGAACAAATCTGGGGATGCCCAAGGAGAAACAATGGGCTAAACAAACCCCTTCCTCTACAAGTCCTCCAGTAGTACTCGATGCTCTCAAAGATCCATGAGAGCCATCTGATATGCTGGATAACATATATGTGTCATCTCGAGGTACAATTCGATGTAAAAGTCCACCCCTTTGTGAGGAGGTAGTCCCAGACCATCATCAGGGAAAACATTAGCATATTGTTCCACTACTACATGATGGCACAAACTCTCAACATCAACCACTCTGATGGTAAGGATAGCCAACAGATGTGAGACCGATTGCACCCTCCTTTGGGTAAGTCCATCCTGTGCTGCAAAGGTTCCCTTATTGCTGGTGAAGTAAAACCTAATCCTATCCTCACAGAAACACCACACATTGTGCTTAATACAGTCGATCTAAGCATGGAATGTAGATAACCAATTCATACCAAAGATGACATCTCATGGCCTCGACGCTTCTACTAGAAGATCCCAACTGATGATCTCACCACCTTGAGTATGTTCAAACATCCAAAACAGGTGTTTAATCATCTAATCCTCTCCCGTATGAGTATCTAGCTGTAAGGATCGAGCCTATGGGCCCACTGAAATCTATGAGCTCTGAATGAGGGTCATGGAAATAAAATAGTGATTGACATTTGTTTTTATAAGTACTGCAGCTAAAGTGGAGTAGTCACAGATCATACCTCGTATCATCTCCGATGTGTTGTGGTCATATTCCTCAGATGCCTGGAACTGAGATCATCCCTATCCACCTACTAACTGTTGGGGGGTGGGTGGTGGACCACCTAGAGTTGGTGGCTGTAGAACATAGAATAGCTACCCATCGCATGTTGCATGACCATATCCTCTGCCACATCCGCCTACTACCTACATACGTCATCAATCGAATCTTTACCTCTTCCCAGGAAGTCTTTCGACCATCTAATGGTCATTCGTAATTTGGTTTGGGCAGTCACGAGCCATGGGACCCCGCCCGCCACACGAGTAACACCGCCTATTCAATGCCTCTCCAACTTTGTCTCAAGAGCCCTGCACAACCAACCCTATATCCTGCCGTTATCCACTTGTAGGTCTGGTCCTCTTGTACCTCTGCATCATCTGTCTACTGCCAGATACAGATGACTATTCTATATGTTTTCCAGTGTTGGGCCTTGCTGCTGGTGATTTCTAAACAAGAAATCTCCCCAAAAATATTGCTCGATTTAACACCCCTTCCTTCATTGGGATTCTGAGAGTAATAATCAAAGATCTAATCTCCCATCTGTGCCCTTGATCGATAGTCTGGGACCTGAAGAAATGTCCCCTCACCATGTCAGTGGAGTTGTGAGAGAGGTTAGTGAACCTCACTGAATATTGATGCATAGTCATGCTGCCCTGCTGCAAGTGGAAGATCTCTTGTATACGCAATGAGTGTAAGGTCGCTGGGATGAACACTGCCTTAAAATGGATATCAATGTCTACTGAGATGTAATTCACCTCATCATGAACTTGGATCATAAACCTCCACCATCTCCCTACTGCTGCCTGATGTAGACTGGCTATAAGGATAATCGTAAGATCAGCTAGTGTCCCTACCAGTCGGAAAACTCTGACCACGACCTCTAGCCAGTCCTCAGCCGCCTGTGGATCCGTCTCGCCCAAGAACTTTAATGGATTCTGGAACTGGAACGCATGCAAGGCGCTCAATCAGCGTTCACCATCTACTATTGTAGCTGGTGGCATCAGCTACTCAACGGGTAGTGGTGCTACTGGTACACCACCAGATTGATTAACTGTCAAAAGGTGGCCCTGCTCCGAAGCCTCGTCACTTTGTGGGCTTTCATCGCATACACTTCATGGAACCCTGGTTGATTGTCTTCGTGGAGGCATCCTGGAATGAAATTGGTGCATCATAGTCAAAATGTTATACATGGTGAGCTGAATCAAAGAGATCGCAAAGAAAACTTTTCAAAAAAAAAACAAACGCAATCAGTGTTTTCATGCACTAAGTCAGAAATCAGAAGTTAGGGTCCTTGTGTACAGATAGGTCGGCCTCTGCACCATCACTAGATTCCCCAAACTGATTAAACCCCTCAAAACACTTAACTCTATTATCAATTAAAAGATCAGTTTCCATGTTCTTCGATAGAACAAACTCCTTTAATACCAATTTGTCACAACAGTCCCCTGGGGCCCATTCCATGACTACCGCAAGCCCGCCTTCTATAGGCCAAGGTCTGGCGACAAGAACTGTAAAGGCATATACCTAAAATCGGTATGGGATTGCCTTTTAACATGAAAATCCAAACAATCCTATCACACATCAAGATACAAGAACAAATTAATTTAAATAGTAAATAGTGTGACTACCTTAAGTAAAGGGGGCAAAAATACAAGCCCATCTAGAATAAACAAGTTAATCTTAAAATAAATCATGTGAACACTCGTCAAAGATCCTACCAGATGTGTAGGTGCAACTCTCAAACTGTCATCTCTGCCATACATCTCGTCTAATGGTACACCTCAAAGTAGCCTCCAATCCTGGAACCCTCATCCTAAATCAATGTAGTCCATCGTCTGCACAAGACACAGCAAGGGGAAGGCATAGCCCGTGCAGGGTTGACTATAACAATACCCAGTAGGGATACCAAGACCCCCGATAGTCTCTTAGAATCCACGAAGGATAAACTACAAAGAAAAAACATGATGACTTGCAAGAAAACTACAGTCAAACTTACTTAGGTATATGCCCATACATATACCTTGGTTATCAATTGTACCCATCTCATCCAAGAGGAAACACAATGCTGACGTCCCTATCCAAAAGAACAACTAATCCACGAAGAGATGAATATAATTAAGGTAACACAATGACGGTATGTACAAAAAACGTAACACCACATGGATGAATACCACGAAGGTATCAACACAAAAAAGTATACCACAAAGGAAAAGAATTATCTCACACCAGGCATAACTTATGTACAAAAGTATAGATTATTATTTGTACTGCTATATCATCTTAATTCTTAGAGAATCTCTACTCTTGACCCACACAAGATCGATGATTACCCGCACATGATCTCAAGATGACCCACACATGATATAAAGATAACCCAAATAGGATTTATAAATTAACCACATTGGATCTGTAGACGACCCACATAGGATCAGAATATGTTGACCCTTATAAGATTAGAAGATGACCCACACTAGATCCAATGATTCTTCAAGTACAGCCAACCACTTGGTTCCCTCAATAAGTATGCATGATTCTGGGAGGATCCTCTCCCAAATACAACTGTTGATACTTAAACTACCAAGAAGTCCCATGAAGAAAGATAATGACGGTCAGTCATGTCATAAGGGATCCAACGCGACTAACAACGCATCAATCAGATGCCCGGTCTGTATGTTATTAGACTTCAAGTCCTGATAGCCAAGTTGGATACAGTTTCAATTCAACCCAGCTGTACAACAACACTATCCAAAACTCAAGTGTAGTTTTCCAAAAGTTTGGTATTGATTCATGGATTTGGGTGTTGTTGATGGTTCATCAAACAGATTCTCATTTCTCATGATATGGCCAAAAATGTGTATCTGGGTCCAGATGAGCCCGGGTCCGGTGCGGCCCGGTCGGACCAACCCAGCTTGGGCCAACCAGACCTATCCTGGGCTGACCCGACCAGACCTGGATGGGCTGGACCACTGCGGGTCTGGCCCATTACACCAAGGGGTCGGCCCGGCCCACTAGATGCAGCCTGGAGGGCTCGGTGCAGCCCGCTCAGCTAGGTGTGGTCCGTTGTGGTGGGGATGGACTTAGTCGCCACGTGAGGGAGGTGCCCCGTGGGATTTCTGAACGCTCCAGTTGGACCATTCGGCTTTAGCGAACATGGAGGCACACAGTGGCACTCCCTGCTGGCATGCGGGACTTTCCAGAGTGGGTTTTTCTCTGCATGACACGGCCGGGCAGGGATCCAGTTGGCTCCCCCCATCCTGCGGCATGGGTGTGCATTGCTGCTGCCTCCACAGACGGCCGCCCTCCAACCATGCCACCATGGCTCAACAACTGTAGCCTCCTCTTCTACAAGTGTTGTAGACGCACGCTAGCCTGGTTCCACATAGCCGACCGGCATGCCAGTCGCCACCCCCCTCCACCACTGCCGACAAACCACGGCCACCTTCGGCAATGCAGTTGTGCCGCATCCACCATCATGGCCGAATAGTGTGCCGACAGCCGCCTATACCCCTACCGTCATCGGTTGATGGCCACATGGTTGGGTTCCAATACTTATGAAAATCGACCTGTGATGGATATGTCAAATAATGACGTAGTGGAGGGATCATGCCATTTTCGTTAGGCTCGCACCATCCACGTTAGATCGATAGCCGATGGTTCATAGATTGAAGACAACGATTTACAATGATCAATGATATGACCAACTTACCAACCTCAATCGCTCGTTAGAGATGGCATAAGGAAGAGGATTAAGATGTTGAAGTAGATGATGGCGTTCATTGCTCCATCAACATTCATCTGATCCAGGCTCGAGCATCTATTCCTCGTTCTTGATCCAGAGGTTCATTCTTCCAGGAGGATGTTCTTCCAACAAACAGATTTTCCACACATCCCCACCACGAGAGGTGTGGATCCAATCCCCCCTAATTAATTTTAATGTCTTCATCAATTCAACATTTAATTAATGTCATTAATGTGTGGTTTCCATATGTCATACCACTTATAACTAGGAATTTTATTCAAGAAATTAAATCCCAAACCTCCTCGGTTGTTTCCCACCACAAAAATTCAAATGAGAGGTTTGAAGTGAAAATATTTTTTTTTAAATTCTCCCATGAAAAACTGAAAATCCAACTTCTACCCTCGACCAACAATGGTCAAGGTTAAGGTCTCTTTAAGATAATATTGGTGCTTCGAGTTCATCGGTGTCCTCACAATTCAATTCCAAGAACCTATTCCAAAGTTACAAATTATCACTTTCATTTTAACTGAACGTACCTTAAGTAATGTTTAGAGATTCATTTCGGCCACTCCATGCCTCGAAATCACCTACCGTAAATTTTCACGGACTCATAATATTTCCATATAATTAAAAAAATTACATGGATTATTCAGGTTCTTTACACATCCATGTGAGGCCAATAATTTATTATGAAGCAGGAAGAATTAGAATGTGAATTTATTGCACCAAGGAAACTAATAATATATAGGTGATCATATATTTGAGAAAGACTAACAGACCATAAAAATGTCTATTGAATGTACCTAAATTTGTATATTTGAAAATATAATCATACAAGATCATGTAGAAAGATCAAAAGAGAACCGAAAAGATGATGAATCATTTTTTATGGGGAAGTATTCTGATTAGTCTAGTATTTGATTTAGCTTACTTGTTGGAGCTATGAGGAGAAAGATTCTAAAGGATGGAGCTAGGACAGTGGTCGTATTTCCTTCGGAGATGATGGAAATAGAACTATTTGAGTTGGAGAATAATTAAAAAGGAGTGTATGTGATTGATATAGAGAATTAGATGTCTCTTATTAGTATAAACAACATTTTTATCACTTGATTAATAGTGAATAATCAATAATTTAGGGGAATAACTAGTTGTTGTATGGAGTATGATTTTAGCTAAAACATATATCTCATCTGTACTAATCACTCCATTTTTAAAACTACAGACATGGTGTTATTGAGGGATAATATAACGTTGGTATAAAACCATATCATGGTACAGATGATTAATTTGAATGAAAAGTAATTCATAAATACAAACCACTAATTCAGCCCTATCAGTCGTCGATCATTTATGGGGCTCTACATCATGGAATAAAGGTCAACCAATCATTGTGGTGATTTGTTGGAACATGAATAAATTATGGTAGAAGACGACATGATATGATCAGGGGACACATAGATGGAATTGATCACATCGTGGTGGTGGTTTAATATGAATTTTTACTAATAACCACTAAAACACATAGAAACTCATGATAGGGTTCAAGGTATTATATGAAACAAAAATAATAAATGTGAGATTGAAGAACCAAAGATTGAAATAATGTCTCATGTTATTATAATATATTCAATCATGGTCATTTATGATTTACAAATTAACTATCCATATTAAATGAGTAACCAAAAATTATTTTATATTTCAAGAGTCATATTAACTAACAAACACATGGAAGACCAAAAACAAATCCTCGCCTCTAATAAAATCATATTATATAGAAAGAAAAAAATATAAAACATTATTATTTATTTGGATGTGGAATTAATTATGCAATATTATTATGTAATATTATTTAAAATAGAAAATAATATGTCTCTAATCTCTCCCTTTGTGAAAATAATGTTTATTTATGAAAGTGTTGTTATAAACCTACGTCATTATTCGTATTAAATATAAAAAATTCCTAAACATTGATAATGGAACAAATATATATAAACAATTTTGTAGGTTATAAAAATTATATATCTTCTTGTAAAAACCAATGAAATTATTAATTGAAACCCTATTAAAATTCATCCAATAATCTATATTATTTGATCTACCATGGAAATGATTTTTTTCATGAGATAAATGATAGGAAATATAGGTATAAAAATATACCTAAATGTTGTTACTAGAAAAAAAAATTTATTTATGGGACCTTTCTCCCATATGAGATTTTAAATACATTTGGCTAACACTATGCAATCTACCATAGTGGTGGACAATAAAATAACTGATTTCATATTAAATTTATATTAAATATCCATACAATAGGAATGTACCACATATCTCTATATTAACATTCATGTATCCACATTTTAAACATATTAAGAATCAAAAATTCATGTTACATCAATATAATATAATTATTATTTCAATCAAAGACACAAAATAGAAATCAAAGTCATGTTACATAGTATCAATTTTAATTCATGTAATTTCATTTATCTAGGTACACTGATGAACCTAATCAAACTTAAAACAAATAATGTGTGAAAACATAGACTAGTACTATTAGAATCCAATTATAATATTTACATAAATTATATATGATCTATAAAACCAAATAATGTGACAAAAAAAATACAATTCACTATTTCTATATAAACAAAAAATATTGAGGCATATAAACACAATGGAAGATTTTTTTAGAGTATTATAGAATTAGGACAACACACTAGATAATAAATAAAATGTGTTTTTCATGAAATAGAAAAAATTTAAAATATATATGAAAATAAATAATCCATAATAATTCATCACACATTTAATTAAATCTCTATAAAGGTCACCATTTTTTATGGAAGAAGGTTAATACCCTTCTTCATAACCCAAAGAAAATAAAACATATAATTGGTGGGCTCAAATTATCCCAAAGAAAAAGTTTACATCGTGAGATATAATAGAATAAAAATGTTAGGAATAATATTGAAAGAATAAATCTTAATAAAACAAGTCTATATGGCAAATCCTATGATCATGAACTACTTTCATGAATAGTAATATTACAAATCCCAGGAATAAAAATAAAAAAATTTATATTGGAGGAATTAATAATGCTAGAAATAATATTTCTTAATATCAAGGTCTCATTCTAAGTCATAATAAACAGACCATCAAGGCCTCAAATCAGGATATCATAAGTGATTTGGTTTTTATTCACTAGATACCCTTATATATATGTATCATTAGACCTATTGATGTATGTAAGGACAGTTATAGACACCCACTGCCACATAATTATATCTAATTCGTTCACTATATAAAATAAATTAATAACAATAAAATTAATATTAAAAATTATTTAATAATAAATATGAATAAATATTTCAATAATAAACATATGGGATGGAAAATTATTCTAAATTCAAAAAGTACAATTACATAATCATAATCAATCCATAGAAATGACATGGATATATTTCCTAAGGAATATCCCATGTGAAATATAAAAAAATTATGTATGTTTATAATGATGAAAAAACCTTCATAAGAATAACATTTCAAATTGTATCACAAGAGAAAGCATCCAAAAATAGATTATTTTTAAATGTACCTTTTATCCAAAATACGTAAAATAGTATAATAGGATTTATAGATTAATACCTAGAACATAACTCCAAGGAAGAAAAATCAATTAGATTTTGAGAGGAAAATCAAAGTTATAATAGAAAATGATCTTTTCTAAAAAAAATTAGACAAATTCGTAGAATAATGATGTTACAAGACACAATAAAAATTAAATTTCATGTAGGTAAAATCAAGGCCTTTTTAGAAAATAACTTTAAAACAAACCTATGTGATGGATCTCAAAAATAGTCCAAATGGGTTTTATGACTACATAAGGAGTGTAGGATAAAACATATGATCGTTAGTGGGAAATATATTCTATTATTTTTAAGATATATCTTTGAAACCCAAATCATAAAAATAGAACAAAAAATCCTTTTGAAAATACCTAAATAATATAATGAAGATCACAATACGTAAAGTATATTAGTTATACCATGTAAAAAGGTTATTCAATGGAGGGAAGTAAACATATGTACATGGAAAAAATAGTCATTATAAAGGATCATAATTATTATTAATAATATTATATTTTAAAGAGAATCACATTCGCAAAATAAGGAAATTTTGATGTAAAGAATTAATTTACCAACAATACAATGTGAAAAAAAATGTAAAATAATGATAAAATAAAATAAAAATAATATAAATGAGTATCTCTAAATGATATGATTGGTGACCATGAGAAAAAAATATTATTGACTAAAAACCATTATGACATTGGTATCTTTTTTAACATCCCAAGATTTCATAGTACATTATTTATTTAATGTAATTCAATAACAATATAGCCGTTAAAAAGTGGTTATGAATAGTATTAACTGAATTTTGAACTTTATATAATTCTTATAATTTTAGAATCCATATTGTGATTTTCTTGGACATAATATAAGAACAAATTCATTTTTTTCAGATAAAAGAAGTATTTTTCAAAAAAAAATGTAATTTTACCGCTTTTTGATGGGGAAACCTTTTTAAATCCTACATTTGAAAAATTTATATTTTCAATTTTAAAAAATAATCTTCTTCTTTAGAATAATAACATAAGAACTTATTTTCAATAAATTTTTGGGGTTTTTTTGATAAATTTCATATTTGGGTTAATAATGAAAAATACTATAGTTTAACTGAAAATAACATTTTTGCTCAAAATAATTTATACTGTTGAATTATAATTTTTAAGTGTTTGTAAGTATAATTAGATTATATTTATAACATTTAAAACAATGATGGAAAATTTATGTAATTTCACTTTGAAATTGGATATAAACAAGTGTCAATATTTTTATAGTTATTTTTTTAAAATACATTTTTTGCTTTTGAAAATGGGAATTAATTTTTAATTAATTAATGAAACTTATAATTTTTGAAATTGGTAAAATAGAATTAATTTTTTAATTCAGGATATCAAAATTATCTTAGGGTGATTTTTTTGGTATTTATTTGAAAACATTCAATTTTGGATGAATAGTGAAAAACACAGAGTTATTGTTTAAAACTGACTTTTTATTTAAATAATTATTTATTTTAATTAAATTAATATTAGGTCCAAATAGATATATAATATCAATATAAGTTCAATGTAATTAATTGATGTTATTTTATAATAATTTTAGATATATAAAAATTTTATCGAACTTTTTACCATCTTTTACACACCTCCTATGAGCATTTGCAAATTTATATAAAACATAATTTCACCCTTTCTGTGAATTGAATTTAAAAAATCCTATAATAAAGCTAGATATAAGTAAGTTAAATGTGTTTCAATAAGATGAAAATCATTTTTGGTGAATAGTAACATTGGAATTTTATTTACCGCGGTTAAAGATAAATAGGGTAATTCAAGTTAAAAAGAATATTATAATAATAAAATATTACATTTAAAATGGTCATAACATTATTGTATGAGTGATTTCCGACCATGGTCATCCATGGTTCTATTTTGGGACCACATAGAGCCACTTATGAATGATAATGACAATTTATTTTAATTAACTTAGTGTAAAGGTAAAAATGACATAAAACAATATCTTTTAGTAAATCAATTTTTACATGGGGTTATATAAGTCATATATTAGTATATAAATATTTATTGTTAAGGAAAAAGTATTTCATATATAATAGTATTTTATTTATATTTTTTAGAGATTAAATATTTTAATTTATTTATGACACAATGATGATGGAGTAATTACATAATTAATGAAATATTAAAATATTTGATATTATAAATATCCAAATAAATGAAATTTTATTTTTTTTTTGAATTCCAATAATATTATATATTAATATGAAATTTTAGGGTTGGTAATATGAATTGTGTTCGAAGTAATAATGTTATTATGAATTTAGCAAAGACAAAATACCATATAGTGTCAAAATTGAACGAAAATTGTATTAAAAAAATATATTATATTATTAATTGATATTATCTTCCTAAAAATATAAGGATCATACAAAATACATATATAATGATTTTTGTATCATTTATTAACCAATTGGGGTTCTCTTGGAAGTATATAGTATGTTTTTTAACCATATAATATAAAATTACAAAGATTCATGGTAAATGTCAAACAATTTAACTTAGAGTGTAATCTAAACAATAAGGTTAATATAGTTATCCAATCGTTTCTAAAAACTATTGGTTGACTGGTTTTAGACCCATACCCACCTTATTCTTTAAATAATTCATTTTTGAGACATTATAAAACGAAAATTATTTTGTTATAAAATAATATTTCTAGCATTTCCTAAGATGCCCCTCACCCATCATAAAAAAGGGAACTCCCCCTTCTCTCAAATTCACACCTCCAAAGCCACTTGTCTCGGAAAAAACCTACCCAAATATCCTCCCAACTATCCTCCATTCATCCTAGAGGATTTAGTTTGATCATAAAGTCATCCTAAGGAGAACTTTTTATCAAATCAAAAGGAAGAACCTGAAGAAGAGGTACATATTTCATCACCTATTTCAAGTTATTTCCTTATTCCACTTCCTCTTTCTTTGTTGTTTCCATTATAAAATAATAACTAGAGCATATTCTATATACTGTGATGTTATTATAAATATGGTAGAACCATATTCATTATTATATCCATCTGTTGAATGACATATCTCCATATATGTGTACGTACGGCTTACCGTCTCCACGACATGGTGTAATTGTTATTCAATACATTATTATTTGGATGGGTATAATATTGATGTGTAATTGAAGTAAATAAAAAATATAACCTGAAAATTATTTTTTATATATTATATAACATCCAATTATATATTATTTTAATATCAAAGTAATGATATTTCCACTTGTGGGTACATATGGATTACAGTCTCCACGATGCGATGAAAATCATTTCAAAGTTCAACATTCATCAATGATTATAAAAATATATATTACTAATAAGTATGTAATATATGAAATAATAATGCTAATGTAGATATATATATATATATATATATATGTATTTATTTAATTACATGTATCTTATTCACCATGACCTGTTCAATACGATATGAAAACGAAAAAAGAGTTTATGCGTACTTACGGACTACCGTCTCCATAAAAGGTGTTTTCCATCTCATATATATGTATATTATAAATTTTTTATATTATAGATATATATGATATATAAATCATGTTTTACATTCTGTATTTATTTAAAACAAGATCTAAGTGAGACAATAAAGAGTAACAAGTTAAAACACGTACGATAAAGAAAGCGATTATTACACGATATTTTAATTTAACATGGAAATTTTTATTAAATGGGTAGTATAAAGTCATAAAAGAATCATGTATTATATAATAAATATTAATATGGTTCTTGTATAATTTAATAACATACTATGGTCTTTATACAGGAGGTTAAACGTACCTTTTACTAAAGGAGTGTGCAAGGTAAGGGTTAATTCCTCAATCTCATTATCATATGACATTGTTTTTGTGTATGTTCTTACAGGGAAATATTTATTATCCATGCCCATGTTTCATAAAAGGGGTTTAAAAAGGATTATTTTATGGTACTCTTTAACTAAAAATTTATTTTAAAAGTTTTAATGATTTATTCTTTTAGACCTTTCTCTTTAATGTCCCTGTTTTCAAAATGGTTTTAATAATTTATTTATATGGACATGAATGTTTTTAGATGTTTATTCCATTAAAAATATTAAAAGTGGTATGGGACACTTTGATTCAAAATTATCTTTTAAATGACTTCCTTTATAAATTGTGTGACTTTTAAAATTATTTCATGAAAAAAGGGATATTTCTGTCAAAGAGTGTTACTGATCATTTTCAACTATGTAAAAATCCATTATTGGATATTATTCATGATTGATGTAGATTTATTATGATAAAAATCTTAAATATTGTATTGAAGGTTTTGTGATATGTTTGACTGTGGATGTGTTATTTCAATACGATTCATGGTTTATGGATAAATTATTGACATTTCATATGCTAGTTTTAATATGAAAGTTTATGTTATGTTTAATCATTTTCATATGAGGATGAATTTGACATAGTAAGTGATGGGTGGAGCCCAATATAGCTCCTCGATGCATCAGTAGGTCTAATGAGACAACTATAATTGTAATTGGCTGAGACCTTTCCAAATTTACTATATGGTTTTGGTCAAGGCCTAAATCATTTTTAGATGTCTTGGCCAGGGCCTTGACAAAATGTTTCAGAATGTCGGGCATTATGCAATCTCTCATTATGAAATTAGTTATTAAATGTGATTATTCGACTCGTATAATATCCATGTTCATGTTAATATGGTAATTTTTTTCTATATTATGTTCACGTTTATGCTTAAAAAGATATTTTTTTTATTACACAACTTTCCTTAAATGTTTATAGCTTCCGCTAAATTATTTACCATTATTGAGCATCTATGATCACCAATTTATTATGCTTTATTTTTCCAGGATCCCAAGAAGTTTTTTATGTTTGAGATGCAGGGTTAACCTATGCGGCCAATGGAGTTCTCAAGGACTTTTTTGTTGTATTTTAGAAAGTTTAATGTAATGTTCATGTATGTAATATATTTTCTAAGACTGGTAAAATTATTGGACATTCGGGACTTCATTCCTCATAATCATGCCAATGTATTAAAATATTACACTGACTCTGGGAATCTAGGGTCGGGGCGTTACAGTTAGTATCAGAGGAAGTTCAGTAAAAACCATGGAAACTAGATTTAGAGAAACACTAATTTGAGCACATAGTCCTAAGATAGACTTTGAGGATTACTATAGAAGAACTTCCTAGAATTTTGGTATTTTAGATATTTTGTGTGTTTTCCAAGAAATACATCCCTGTATTGATACAAGATGGTAGATGAAGCTCAGGAAGAGATGTTCCTAGGGGTAAAACCTGAAAACACAGCTTTGAACTAGTCTCAAATGGGAACTGCTGCACGACAAAGGGCCTTGTTTTACTCTTGTTTACAATAATCCCTGGGTATATGCTTATGATAATTCACATTTCCTTTACAAACAATTACGAAGTGTTTATTAGTATATACTTCTTCATTAATTTTTTTTATGATAATCGATTATATCCCTAAACTGTTCAGTTTATGTTAGGTATTTTACATATTTGGAAATATTCATTGCAATTCATAAACTGACCTAGTATATTCCATTGTATCAAAATGGTTCCCAATATAAGGAATGATAACTCCAACAATACGTATGTTCAAAAGAGTAAGAATGATCTTATATTTTGTAGTATTAAGCCAACAATTAGAAGGGAAACTGTCTCCCATGTATTCTCAACAAAGGAAGAAATAATATCATGCGTCAATGAGATAATTAAAGAATCCTCTGAGTCCTACGGCTTTGATGGGATGCAAGAGAAGAGAAGGATGGAATAGAGAATGACAGATAAAGGGAAGATGGAAAAGAAGGAATTTCCCATATTTGATAACTGTGGAAAGAATAACCATTGTAAATTCTTGAATGGAATGTGAGTTTGTTCTATGTGTGGAGAAAAAGGACACCAAGTACGTGATTTCAAGGGGAAGAAAAAAGATTCCAATGTACAATGCCTCATCTACAAGGAGTTGGGACACTATGTGAATAAATTTCAAAATCATCCGAGTATACCCCAAATGCAGATATTAGATAATAATCATGTTATGATACTACCTCATATGAAGAGTACTGAATAGTGTTCTTTTGTTGTTATTAAAGAATTATTTCATTTGATTGTTGTATCAATAATATGCTGGTTATATAAATTGTAATGATAAATTAGGATTGTAATATAGTACTATTTTATTAACGATTTGAAATTATATGGTTCTAAGAAAAGTGACTTAATATTAAGATAAATCTTTTGAAAAAATAAATGATTGAAAGAAATGAAATCTTTAATATTGTCTGGATAATGAGGTAGTGATTTCGGAATAAGAGATGGTTGATTTGGATAAATTATATTGCATATTCTGGACTTCCGTGGATCTGATTAATAGTTTGTTTATTTCATCATTGTTGGAATATTCAATATTTTTTATATAAGGAATATATATAGTATTAGATAAAGGATAAGGGAGAATTAAGGTAATAAATTAGGTTTTATGGTAATTATGGGTGTTATCGTGTTTTAAAATAATACATGATGATGGTGTTCACATGTTGTTACATGAAAAAAAGGATCTTCATTCCGTTTAACTTATTTATAAATTTTTTAATGTGAATTTGGATGGAAGTATATGAGATAATTATAATGTTTGGAATGAATTATGTATGAAATTGGATACTACTGTTAAGGTTATTTTTTGATTTTTATAAAAATGGCAACACGCAGACCGTATGAAAACCGGTCGAGTCGAAAAAAGCTACAGGAATCTAACCCACAACCAAATTGAAATTGGGATTTATCGCCAACCACTGGCCCATGTGATATCCCGAATTTAATAATTTAGTTTTTTAAATGGTTTGGTAGATGAATTATAAATTAATTTTTTTGGAACCCTATACAAATATGATAAATATAATATTTTTTAATGTTCTGTTATCTTTTAGAGTGAAAGATGAGATTGTGGTAGAAATTAGTTATAGGATGGAACTCTACTTGTCAAATATATATTTTTTCATTCTTCTCGTATTCTATGAAGAAATTAATTCTAAATAATTAGTAAAGGGATCTTAAAATTAAAATTTGTTATCCTTATACCTAGTGTCTTGTTGAACCAATGATATTTAAAATCATCCATGATTGATGGCTTTGAGGCCCTCAATTCTACAATTGTTTCTGACTGATGACCACAATCACACCGTATAAATATTTAAATTTTTCCTCCAATTATGTTTCTCTAATTTCCATAAATGTTCTCTTAATTGAGATCAATATTTGTTGGTGAATTTTTGAACCCCCTTTTCCTCTTAATAGGACTAAATTTTATTAACCCAATTTCTAATTTGGGTTTCCCAAGAATGCTATTTGATATTTTCAACCTTTTATTGTTGATGAACAATTTCAAATTTCAAGGAAACAATTTAATGAATGGTAGAAGAATGTAACACCCCAATATTTCTTAGTATGTTATTTCTTTAAATTAATTCAATAACATGCACTACATGCAACACTGAGTTCAAGCACACCATGACTTACCAATATAGCCATTCAAAAGCAGTTAGGAATAGTATTAACTGAAATGTGAACTTTATGTAATCTCTATAATTTTATAATCCATATTATGAGTTTTTTGTTAATGTATGAAAAAATTCATGTTTTTTCAGATAAAAGAAGTAATTTTCAAAAAAATGAAATTTTACCGCCTTTTAATGGAGTACCCTTTTTAAATCATAAATTTGAAATTATTATATTTTCAATATGAAAAAATTACCTATTTATTTAGAATTGGGACATATGAATTTAGTTTCAATAATTTTTTTTTGTTTTTCTGATAACATTCATATTTCAGTGAATAGTGAAAAATAATATATTTTAACTGAAATTTTTTTTTTATCAAAATAATTTATAGTGTTTGATTATAAATTTTAATGGGTTGGAAGTATCATTAGATTATATTTTTACCATTTATTCTAATTATGGTCATTGTAGGTAATTTCACTTTGAAATTTGAAATAAACAATTGTCAATCTTTTGATAGTTATTATTTTTTAAAAATATGCTTTTTGGTTTTGACAATAGAAATTAATTTTAAATTAATTAATGCAACTTATATGTTTTGAAATTTTTAAAATAGAAATAATTTCGGATTTCTGATTATCAAAATTCTCTAAGGGTGAATTTTTTTTATTTTTTCTGAAAACATTCAATTTTGGTTGAATAGTGAAAAACACTGAGTTATTGTTTAAAACTGAATTTTTAAATAAATAAGTATTAATTTTGTTTAAATTTATTTTAGGACAAAATAGATACATAATAACTACTTAAGTTCAATTTTATTCATTGGAGTTAGTTTATAATAAATTTAGATATATAAAAATTTTATTGAACAATTTACCGTCTTTTACCTACCTCATAGGAGCATTTTCAAATTTGCATAAAACATAATTTTACCAATTATCTGAATTGAATTTCAAAAATCCTAGATACATGGATGATATCAATAAGTTAAATGTGGTTCAATAATATCAAAATTATTTTTGGAGAATTTTAACTTTTTAACTTTTATTTACCGCGATTAAAGTTAAATAGGGTAATTCAAGGTAAAATGAATATTATAATAAAACAAAATTACATTAACACTTGTCCTAACAATATTGGATGAGTCATGGCCGACCATGGACATACATGGGTTGATTTGGGTACCCCATTGAGCCACTTATAATTGATAATGACACATTATATTAATTATCTTCAAGTAAAGTAAAAAATGACCTAAACAAATATCTTTTAGTAAATAATTTTTTACATGGTGTTATATAAGTCATTGTTTTGACTATAAATATTATTTAGAAATATAAAGTTATTTCCTACATAATTTTATTTTATTTATATTTTTTAGACATTAAATTATTTATTTTATTTATGACACAATGATTATGAAATAATTATCTAATTAATGAAATATTAAAATATTTGATATTATAAATATCCAAATAAATGTAATTTTTGACTTTTTATGAATTAAAATAATTTTATAGGATAACATGAAATGTTATGGTTGTTTATAAGAATTTTTTTCGAAGTAAAAATTCTGTTATGAATTTAGAAAAAACAAAACACTAAATAGTGTCAAAATTGACAAAAAAAGAGTTTTTAAAACAAATATTATATTATTAATTTATAATATTTTCCTAAAAATCTATTGTTCTGCCAAAAGACTTATATAATTATATATGTATCATTAATTAACCAATTGGGGTTCTATTGGATGTATATAGTATGTTTATTAACCAAATAATATAAAAATACAAAGAGACATGGTAAATGTAAAACAATTTAACTAAGAGTTAAATCTAAAAGATAAGGTTAATATAGTGACCCAAACCTATCTAAAACCTATTGGTTGAGTGGTTTCAGACCCATACCCACCATAGCCTTTAAATAATTAATTTTGGATCCATTAGAAACCGAAATATCTTTTATAATAAAATAATATTTCTAGCTTTTCCTTAGGTGCATGTCACCCCACTTATAAAAGGGTGATTCCCCTTCTCTCAAATTCACTCCTCCAAAGCCATTTGTCTCATCCAAACCATATGGAATACTTTTTATCAAATAAAAAGGATGAACCAGATGATGAATTAAATATATCATCACCTCTTTCAAGTTCTTCAATTCTTCCACATCCTCTTTCATTGTTGTTTCCATTAAAAAATAATAACTCCAGTATCTTCAGTATACTATGATGTTATTATAAATATGGTACAACTATATTCATTATTCTATCCATCCTTTGAATGAGATATCACTATACGTGTGTAAGTACGGATTACCATCTCCACGACATGATGTAATTGTTATTCAATACATTATTATTTGGATGGGTATAATAAGGATTTTTAATTGATGTAAATAATTAATATAACATGATAATGATTCTTTATAAATGATATAAAATCCAATTATATATAATTTTAATATCAAAAGAATTATATTTTCGCTCGTGCGTACGTACGGATTACTGTATCCACGACGTGATGAGATTCATTTGCACATTCACAATTCATCGATGAGTATAAAAATATATATTACTAATAAGTATGTAATATATGAAATAATAATACTTCTGGAGATATATATATATATATATATATATATATATGTATTTGTGTACTTACATATATCTTATTCACCTACATCTGTTCAATACAAAATGAAAAGGGAAACAATGTTTATGCGTACGTACGTACTACCATCTCCATAAATGGTTTTTTCCATTTTATATATATGTCTATTATAAATATTTATATTCTAAATATATATTATATATAAATAAAATTTTATATTCTAGATGTATTTAAATCATGATCTCTGTGACACAATACGTAGTAACAAGTTAAAACACCATCGATAATGAAAGGGATTATTACCCGATATGTTAATTTAACATGCATATTATTATTAAATTGAGATTGTAAAGTCATAAATGAATCATGAATTATAGAATAAAAATTAATACGGTTCGGGTACAATTTAATAACATACGATAGACATTATTCATGTGGTTAAACATACCCTTAACCAATGGAAAGTGCAAGGTAATGGTTAATTCTTCAATCTCATTATTATCCGAGATTGTTTTTGTGTAAGTTTTTACTAGGACATATGTATTATCCATTCCCATGTTTCATAAAATAGTTTTCAAAAGGATTATTTTAAGGACTCGTTATCTAAAAAATCAATCTAAATTTTTTAATGATTAATTATTATAAACCCTTCCCATTATTGTCCATGTTTTCAAAATAATTTTAAGGATTTATTTCTATGGACATGAATGTTTTAAAATTTAAATTCCCTTTAGAAGTTTCAAAGTGGTATGGGAAACTTTGATTCAACAATATCATTTAAATGACTTCATTTTTAAATTTTGTGTCATTTAAATTTATTTAATTAAAAGGGATATTTCTCTCAAAGAGTTTTACTGATCATTTTCAAATATGTCAACATCATTTATTGGATATTATTCTTGATCGAGGTTGATTTATTATGATAAAAATATACAATATTGTATTGAAGTATTTGTGATATGATTGACTGTGGATGTATTATTTTTATACCATTAATTCTTTATGCATAAATTATTGATATTTCATATTCTATTTATAATACGAATATTTATGTTATGTTATTCCATTTCATATAAGGAATGAATTGGACTTAGTATGTGATGGGTGGAGCCCACTATAGCTCCTTGATGCATCTCTAGGTCATTTGAGACAATTATATGTGGAATTGGTCATGGCCTTTCCCTATTTGATATATGGTTTTTTCTTAGGCCAAAATAATTTTTTAGACGTCTTGGTCGAGGCCTTGAAAAATGCTTCAGAATGCCCGACATTATGCATTTCCTCATTATGAAATTAGTTATTAAATGTGATTATTGGACTATTAAAATATCGATGTTCATGTTAATATGGTTATCTCGGATTTATTTTATCGATATTATGTTCAAGTTTATGTTTAAAAGGATATTGTTTTTATTACACATCTTTCATTAAATGTTTTTAGGATCTGCTAAATTATTTACCCTTACTGAGCATCTGTGATCACCCCTTTCATATGTTTTATTTTCCCAGGATCCTGATAAGTCTTTTATGTTTGAGATGCAAGTGTAACCTTAGATAACAATGGAGTTATCAAAGTATTTTTTTTGTTGTATGTTAGAAAGTGTAATGTAACGTTCATATATGTAATCTATTTTCCAAGACTGCTAAAATGATCGGTCTTTCAGGACTTGATTCCTTGTAATCATGACAAAGTATTAAATTAATTCACCGACTCTGGGAATCTAGGTTACGGGCATTACATCTTGTCTGTCAAAAAAATATCTAGGAGGGACCATATTATTGACATAAAAATATTATAATAGAATATTTTTCAATGATTATAGAATCACATTGGGTGTTAAGTGCACCATGTAAAAGAATATATTTTCCAAAATAATAAGTGTTTATTATGATTTTTAAATTGATAAGAATAACCCATATAAATATCCAATTAATGTGGTAAAAGGAATTTTGAAAACCTTTCCTGAGATAAGATTGTAAATCCCTGGAAATTAATTTTTAAATACATTATTATAATATCATTGGATAAAATAATATAACTTATAATAATTGAGTTTAATAATAATCATCATAACTCAAATAAATATAATTATATTATAAAGAACAGTTACCATAATTCTTGGTGTCCATGAATGTGATTTATTCTTCACTATAATAAATATAATGATCATAAAAATCATTTAAAAAAATTAATCATATGTATAATTGTAAAATATTCTATTATAATCATGTTTATACATTATTTAGTTAGTATTAGTTTGTCACCAATATCAAATGAAGTAATTTTTATTTTTTTCAAATGATCCATAATAGCGATGTCCAAATAAATTCCTTAATATTATGATCATCATTCATAAATTAGAAAATATATTTATGTCTTTATCTTCAATATATTTTTCATATAAATGATCATTTTTTGGGATATATGAGTATGGTGGGTGAGAATGAGATAACTGACATACTTGGTTAGGGTAATCAAATGATAAAAGATGATTATATCATAATAATCAATAAAATTATTTCTTTCAAACCATCAGAAAAATATTCTTGCTCTATATTTATATTTGAAATCCTATATATTAATTATTCATGTTATAGAAATATCTATTTTTGGAGGTGATGAAAAAAATAATTCATTTGTCATGGAGGAGGTAGTCCGCTAATATTATAGGATGATGTTTTCCTTTCCCATCTAAATTTTTTTATTTTTCTAAGGATGTGGAAATTATATATATTGTGTATTTCATAAGAATAAAAAAATATATTATAAAAGTAACACAGATGTGAATATTTTATATTGTGTATGATTGGTTTAGATATGAAATATATCAAAGGAACACAATTCAATTGTCACTTGTAAAAACTCTAAGAATTTGAAGCTTCATCTGATGTACTTCTTGGAAAATGGCGATTTAGGAATTTTACATGGTGAAGGGGATGAAAAACAAGAAAAAAATATATATAGTAAATAAAAATGGTATACATTCAAGAAGAATTAGGATTATTTTTGTAATGTAAATGGTTGGTGGATATCCCTATTTTTAAGTGAAGAGTGTGTATTTTTTGTAATAATATAAAAGAAAGAGTCTATAATCAGTAAATGTGGCTCCAAAAGAGTACAATATTGGATATGGGTTGAGTGTGGGCTGATTTAGCATATCATATACTCATTTTAGTGATACTTAGGTTGAATTAATTTTTCTTCTACTGAGTTATAATTTTGAAAAAAAATTCGTTTTAAAAAGATAAATATATATACCACTGGTAATTAATTTTAAGGAAAAAAATTAAAATTAACTTAAATAAATTATTATTATATTCATATTCATAATATAATAATATTTTTTTAAAATTAAATAAAAAATAAACATTATTTTAAAAAATAAGTTTATAACTTATAAAAATACGTTCTGAAGAAATATTACTGATGATGAAAAACATAAATCACAAGTTTCATAAAAAAATAGAATATTTTTAATGTATAATTTTAATATAAAAAATATTTTTTATTAGAATAAAATTTTAATAATTTTAATATATTTATTATATAATAATGATTTCATAAAAATAAGGCTATTAATTAAAATTGTAATTTCATTGTTCACCAATAAAAAAATAATTTATTGAAAAAAAATAATCATAACATAATATTATAATGATTAATCTATAAATTATTTCATTTTTATGAAACTGAAACTCCCAAATTAAGAAATGTATCATTTAAATTGAAATATATAATATAATAAAAGTTATATATATATATGAAAATGACATTTCAAATGTTAAACGATATTCATCTTCTTATTTATTAATTTTTTATTCAATTACTGCTAATCAATTATTCACCTAAAAATATATTATATAATAAATTTATTCATAATATTTTTAGTAAAAAAAATATTAAAAGTTCCCAAAATGGTAATATTTAATAATACATATTTTTAAGCATAAAATGTTAATATCGGTTATTTAGCTATAATAATTTTTTTTCATAAATGATTTTATATTAGAAATTGACCTTTAATTTTTAAAATTTAAAAATTTAATAATGTGGTCAATTATATTTATACATGCCCATTCAATGGCCATGAATAAGGATCTTTTATAACATTTTCTTAACAAAATATATCTTTATTATTTGTTTTGTTTTTTGTGTGAAAAAATCTATTTAACAATATATTTTTTGATTGAGATTAACATATTCAAATCGTACTATATTAATAAGGGAAATATAAATCCTAGAATAATATACATAATAAATAAGGATATAAACAACATTGAGATAAAATTTAATTATCAGAAAGGATTCATCTAACTCATAATTAGGGGACATACTAAGGGGAAAATTAAATATTAGACAATAAGTATCCTAATTTGATTCAGATACTAAATATATTAATTTAACAACATCAAAACAAAGATAGGATGTTAAATATATAATATTTTACTATTTATGTCTCAAATGATTTCCAAACCTAATTTTTTCATATTATCCAAATCTATTATTTGAAAACAATTATAAAGTTACATCATTACGTAGTTATTTTGAACAATATTTTCCATAAAAGTAATATTTTTATCAGTATATGATAATGTATAACTAATATCATACTTATTAGAACTGAAAAAATCCCATATATCACAATTTATTATCTAAAATAAATTTTCATTCATAATGGGATGAATCTTTTAAAACATTGTCTTGAAGACTATTTTAGTGCATACAAATTCTTCTAGTAAAGAATCTTTTTATTATGTATTAAATATTTTAAAATTATCATGTGATAATACATGAAATTTTATAATTTTACATTCAATGTAGAAAAGATGTCATAACATTAAAATCCACACTGTGAGCATCATAATGTGTAATAAATTAATGTTATAATTGAATAAAGGAATGATTTAAAATAGTCGAAAATGTTTCACTCTAATAAATTTCTTAATGCTGGGAGTACCCTTTTGAAACTAATTGAGAATTAAATATAATTCTTAATTCCATAGTTCCATATTTATTCTATTTAAAAATTCAATTTCAACCTATAATATTACAATTTTAAGGGTTTGATGCATTATTTCATGCTTAATTTTTATAAAGGGAATTTGTATCACCTTTTATAGCAGAAAACCACTGCATGGATTCACATGAATTCATATTTTGGTTTTTGGTTTTTGGATCACAACTATTAAATTCATAAGAAATATTAATGACATAATTAACAACATAACTATAAATGAAATAGGTAGGGGGTTGTATTTTTCTTGAAAACATGTCTAGATTAATGTTTTATTCCCTATGGTTTTAAAGCCAAAAAAAATATTACATAGGGTCAAAATTATAGTAATGTTTAATTTTTGGGATGGATTAATTTATAAAAACTATATATTAATCTAATTCATTAATTACATTGGTATTTCCAGACCTATGGTTTACGGTGTTCTAGTTGTATTCGAAAAAATGGGCTTGTAATTACATGCAACAGAATCATGGAACACAACATCACAATTTATGATGCAATTTTTATAACTGGGAATATCTATACACATCATATTAACCTTTACACCATAATGACAACCACAAAATAAAAACATAATTACACAAGCTATAAACAAATTATTTTTAGAGTGAGCATAAGAGATTAAAACCATTGAATCAAATGTCCTCAAGGATGGGTGGTCTTCTTTCCCACATCAATTCCACTATTTTAAAATATAATGAACTCTAATGAAAATATTTTATATGGTACACTATTGTGGTTGTAGATTCTTCCATGATGGATCACTTCAATCCCTAGTTTAATGGTATATGTATCACCCACTCAAGGGTAGTTTTATTAATATGATCAACTAAACCATTTTTATTGGGTTTCAATAGAAATATAGTATCTTGGTGCCATTTTAGAGTAACATACTATATTTTAAGCCTTTTATGGATAATATATCCTTTTATTAGTCCAATGTGTTATCATCTTCAATCCTCATTGGTTTTCACCACTTGTTTTTACAATATTTTATGTTCCAAATCAATCAGAACTATGTTTATGTATGTAAATACATAATTTACATAATAAATCATCTATAATTTTTACAGAATACTTTCCTACATCATGGGTAGTATTTGCAGTAGATGAAACCCATAGATCCAAACACACATATTTAAAGGGGTTTTAGATATTTATTTGGACCTTTAAAATCCAATAAATTTTTATTTACTTGACACAACTTCCTCTAAAAATGGACTATTTCATTAGGTTATTTGGGTAAACATCCCCCATCTTCGTAGTGAATTTACTTTCATGGAACGTACTTTCCAATTCCCTATATTCCAGAGCATAGTGTAAGAAACACTAGTAAATGGGTTTCATTTAACTACATCAAATGTGTTTTACCATCTAAAACATATATTCCAATCTTGATGGATCTCATAATTACTGTAAGGGATCCCTTAATCATACTAATAATATGGGAGTCGGACCAAAATGTTACTTGGATATACATCTAACATCACTCTATGTTTTCATAGTACCATAATGAAGCCCTACATGCATAATATTTATACCAATAAATTAGAACACTTTTAATTTCCAAAAAACATATTACCGTATTGTAATTCATTGATTATAGTAAAATATATCATTTTTGTACAAATATGAAATAATCAACCCAAATCAAGGATATTATCTTATGAAATGGATTGAAACAACATATTGAGAACATCAATAGAAAAAAATAATTTTATTGTTAAAATGATTGGTTAATGTCATCATTGAAAATATTTTTATTCATTATTTTTTTTTAATGTTACTATTCTTGTTTACAGTAATAAAAAAGAATGATTTAATTTCATTGAGATTAAGAGTATCTCTAAATTACATAATTTAGGTTTTAATTGACATACATGATTCATCCAATGAGGTTAATAAATTTTTTTTCCCTTTATCATGAATTTTAACATCAATATAAAAAAATCTAGAAGTATTTTCTTAAAATCATCAATTTGAGAATTGGATGTAGTTTCCTGGTTCACCTAAATATTTTAAAACATCATATTCCTGAAATTCCTCCATAACCATGGTTTAGTAGTATAAATAATATTTGGGAACATATTTTATAAATATTATATTTTTAAGAAACATCATAAATAATCACAATACATAATTATAGTTAGAGAAAGATACAATTATTATAAATGATATCAGTAAAGATATCTACATAGGTAAAAATTGTTCTTCCATCAACATAACTAGTGATGGATTTATTCTTAAAATGATATAGTGAGGTATGTTATTCATTATTATGAATATGAAATATCGACTTGATCCTCCATATATTAAAATAGTTCTCTATATCATATATATCAGATGTGAATTTCATAGCTCTCATTATTATATATCATATGGCCATGATAAAAGATATCATGAGCGGTCTCTAAAACATATGGTTTTATATCTATATGAATTAATGAGGATATAGTATCTTATTAATGAGATTATGATTCAATTTAGAATACATATTTTTATGAAAAATTATAAATTTTGAATAAGTGGATCAGTAGGAGCATGCTCAAGAGGTAAAATCTAAACATAATAAAGACATATAGAAAAGTGAATTGTATTGATTTGGACCAAACAATAGGGAAATAAAACCAACCACATGAAATAAGTATTATCAAAATTGAAATAATCATAATATATGAGAATCAAAATAAGACAATGTAACTTAAATCTATGGAATGAAATTGTTAATAGAAAACCATGAAATAGTGTTTAACACTTTTGGAAGGATTTAAACATATTATCTTTTTTTTTGACAATCCTAATGAACATAATGCTAAAAAATATTTTATTATAAAATATAAAATTGAGAATGAAATATGAATATGAGATAAAATATAACCCTCAATTTCAATATTTGGTTATATATTTTATGATAATGAAACATCCACTTTTGAATTATATTTAAAAAAAAGGATCATCCTCTTTCAAGATGTCATACAAAACACCTCATATATCTACAATAATTTCACTATAGGGTTAATATAGTCTATACTTGAATGATGAATGCTCGGTGTAACAACTAACCACCTAATAACAATATTCTCCCCATCTCTCTCTATTTGATACAATCTTGGAAGAAGTACCAGGTTCATATTGAAGAATTATTGAACTCCTCAAAACATTATGGAATATTATTTATTAATCCGTTACATTATATTAGGAGGAAATTTCAAAATTTTAGTTGATGATTCCATGGTATAGTAAAGGATTAAATGGAAATATAAATCCCAAAGGCTATTCATATATAGCTTCTTTTTAATATCCACTAGGATGTGTAACTAATCCTGATAGAGTAAATGGAAATTTCTGTTTATATTTTCTGAAATTTAAGAGTTAATATGAATAGAGATAATTGGTAAAAAATATAAGTACTAACCATTTTATTAAGATGATAAATGGATAAAATGTTAGGCACTATTGAAAAACATTAATCAATAGATGAGTTAGACTGTGAGAGTCATCTCAAAATTGTAATATAGAGATTCCCAGAAAATAATACCAACTATAAATATAACCTAATGAGATATATTATTAAAAAAATTCAATAAAACACCATAATTTCATGGGAATTATAACTAATCATAAAAAAATGATAATAAAAAATTTTGAAAATTAGAAATTCATCTTCCAAAAAATTAAAAAAAAATAAACAAAACCAAAAACAAATATTTTTGATGATGTATCAAATACTGTTAGAAAAATACTACTGTTCATGGGTGAAATGTGGGGAAAACACCCTTGAATTTCCCCCATTTCAAGGAGATTATATTATTTAAAAGACAAGAAATAAGGAAATTTAAATGACCTTTATTATTTAAAAGTTACATTCATTATTTTAAAAAAATCTAAATACATTTTTTTAATTATAACAAAAATGTGTTGTAAATACAATAATTTTTTTCATTCCAATGAAGAATATAGGATTTTCCCCATATAATATTTATACATATTCACCAAATTCACTTTTTATTAGTGAATATTGATACATAAAATATTAAAATACAGTGGGATCCATATAAATTTAAATATGATATGAATTACAATTTTATACAGTTTTAGAAATTATTTTTTATAATGAGAATATGAATAATTTTTTTTGAATGAAATAATTTCTTTTTCTGAGAGCATAAAAATTCTTACCGGATTCATTAAATCCATGAAAAATTTACATTGGAGTATTTAGTAATAACATCACAAATGTTTCCTTAATTTTCAATATGAATACATTACATTTGAAGACTCAAAATTATTATATATTTCATTTTATACTAATACATAGATTAAAAAAATTTACCTTAAATGTGTATTGGTAAAAATAAATATTATTCATCAATATATTTAATTTTTAGTATCATATAAAAAGTATTTTATAAGCATATATTTAATAAATATAGTCTCAAAATTATCATTGGGGGTTTTGTTACATTATTGCATAACTCTATCTTGTTGAATAGTTCTTAGTCATTAAAATATTTTTAACAAATAAATTAATAATATAAAAAATCAAAGATAATGGTTTTATAATTCCTCAAAATAGACATGCAAGAGGTTTATTAAGGATAGTATTTTCTCATTTTGAAGAAAATTTTGATATTTTTATAATTTAAATATAATTTATCATTATATAAAGAAATAATTCCAAATTATCATTGAAATAAAAATTAATTAGAATATAAAAATATTTTTCTCTTAGATATATGATATTCATGTTTGATAAAAAATGTCCAAGATGATAAATTATATAACATAAAATTTTATAATATTTTTTAACTTTTTTAAAAATAATATATATGATTTACATCATATTTTACCAGAATAAAGAATTTAGAATTGTTATAATTTAACTTTTTATATTAATTTAGTAGTTAAAAGATATAATTATTATTTAGTTTTTTATCCCTTTATATCAATGCTATGAATTATTTTTAATTATATAAAGGGATTGAATGTTCCAATTCAAAAAGAATTATCAAATTGTTTTATTGAAACTTGTATTCTGATAAGATAAAAATATTCATGATCAATGTGAATTGATTATGTTTTATATTTCATTAGTGATGTTCATATAGTATACCTTGAAATAAAACATACTGATAATAATATGGTTATCCATGAAACCCTTGAAATATGAAACATAGAAAAATATAGATTTTCCAGGGATAAATATATCCTAATGAAATATTATTTGATCATATTTGGTATTTATGAATTTCCAATGTGAACTTTTACCTTAATGATGTTTTAAAACTTGTATATCCATATTTCCTTCAGGATGGAGCTTCAAATGTCAATGTTCCACTTTTTTCTAGTTTATCATAGATCATTTTCATAAAAATTATTAATTTTTTTTTATTTTCGAACATTACATATTAGGGACTTAAAACTATATCTAATAATAAATTATTTAACCATAAAAATTTATTTTCCACTCTTGAGGATAATGTTTGACTTTTAAATCGAAAACATGTTCATTCCTAGTGTTCTAAACAATCTTCATGGACCATTTTTCACAACAATATCCAGCATTTCAAAAAATTCTTTTTATTTTTCTACATACTAACATATGAATATTTTCTTTATTAAAAATGTAGATTATTATGTTTATTTATTTCATATGATGTTACATTAAACTTTCCATTGGGTATAGTGACTGGTTTGGAGGATTTATATGGAAAAATGTTAAAAATGTAATTAATATTTTTTAATAAATTTCCTAATATTGGTCAACATTATCATCCAAAAATTTTCCTATTTTGTGTTAATATATAGTATCCAGGTTTTTCTATTAGTTCTAAATCTCAACAATTGAAGAATCTTGTCCTATAAATTTTTTATTTTTTTTAATATTATAGAGATTTGAAAGTTCAATGATACATTACCTTAATGTGCCTTTTCACACACTAAATCTTCCTATTGACTATATACCTATATGCCTTTTCATTTGATGATTTATAATTGGATAATTATATTATAGAAAAGAAATATTTATTCCCACATTATGCTTCATTTATAGAATACTAAAATATTTTATTTTTAAAAAATTAATAATTTATTTTTCATTATTACATGGTTTTCAAAAAAAATCATGCCATTATAATCATTTATTTCTCAGATTTCATGAACGCTGCATTTGAAACATCTTCAATGATTTTTTAAATCCATATTCACCAAGTTGTACTTTTATTTTATCTAGAATGTTATTATGAATTTATTTTAAATAAATAAAATGTAATTAAATTATTTATTTCTCTATATTTATTTTTATATTTAGTTCAGATGCATTTAGATTTTTGAGGATTCATCAATTGTTATTTCAGTGATATATTTAGAACTTCATGTTATTATGCCATTTAAACTCATTATCATTAAATTATTCTGATGAAATTTGAAATAAGAATATTACCACAGGTATATTTACCTCAAAATATCAATATTTTACATACAATAATTTTTAAATTATTGTAACAGCATGTGATTTTATATAATATATATATTTTTAAAATAAAATTAATTTCATTGATAGATTTATTTATATAAAATAATGAATTTAAATGAACCATGAGTTAATATTAATTTGTATTTTTCACAACATATCTTTTGGATATTAATAGTAGATATAGAAAAATTATGATGAAAATTATAAATTAATAATTGGGATATCAATTAATTGGAAAAAAAATTTTGAAAGCAAAAGATATATTTTTTTGAAAACCAATTTTATCATGAAAAATGTAATATAATATTAATAAATTAAAAAATTCACAATAAGTGTGTTATTTTAATGATCTATATATAATAAATATTCAATTTATTTATTTTTAGATACATTTAAAATATTTTTGGAATGAGATAATAATAAATCGTGTTTTATGGTCTGAAATTTATTCTTCTGGAAAACAAGTTTCAAAACATATTGTGTTCATATTTTAAAATATATATCTAAAAGTTGTGGATGTTTAATTTTGTAATACTGATATCATATTTTAATCATGTATTTCATATTTGGTAAATATGTCAATTTTTCAACATGAATTGTAACTGTGGTAAAATTTATCACCTTGGTAAAGGGTAAATCAATATAATTTATGTTGAAACATTGTGGAAAGAATGTAAATTTGCATCCTAATTTTTTAATGGATGATAGTAATTGTATCCTTACAACCTTACGATCAAAAATTAGTTGTTTAAGTGACAAATATCCATGATAATTCACTATATAATATATTAAAATAATTAATGTCACAAAAATGGGACTCTCTTAGTAATAGATTTCTGTTATATATCAATATAAAGAAAAAAAGATAGTTATGAACTAATATAATTTTCTATTTAATGCTTAATGAAAATATATTCCTGATTTAAATTTATTTCAAAATTATAGTAATGATATAATTACCACATATACATTTGAAATACTGATGAAGTATTTCTCCATAAAAATAAAATATAAAATATTAAAAAATTTAAAAGTAATATCATTTTAGAAAATAAATAATTTTTATTATCTTTATATATTAATATAAAATATTAATGTTTTGTTAAATTATTGTATCATAAGGACCGATTTGTATAGATATCATTAAATTAAAAAAACTGAAGAGGTTCAAAAATTACCTAAACGATATTCTATGATAAAAAACATTTCAGTAAATGAAATATAATTTGAAAAAATATTATATTAACCCGAATGAGAAGGATATGGTTTTAAAAATAATAAATAATCTATTTCTAGGTTTTTCAATTTTTTATACTAATAATAGTAAACATTAATGTGTAGAAAACTCTAATATTATTTTTATTGTCAAATGGGTTAATGAAGTGTAAAAATAGAATTATAAGGGTAATTATAGTGTCCAAAAATGACAAACTTTCATTTTATGATAATATTAATACAGAAAATAAAATTTAATTCGATTATGATATATTTTAAACCAGTTAAACATCAAAATTAATTTATATTAATTTCGTATATTAAGAAATTTCATGAGCTCTCCTCCCCTGAGTTATAAAAGGGCACCCCTTATTTGTCTTATTCACATCACACTAAGATTTAATTATCGACTAAAAACAAATGTTTTATCTTATAAACATTTATAGTCAAATTCTCGATGTTCTAAGCCTCCCAAAATACCAAAAATAGTTTTATTAAGATAATATCTAAAATAGTTATTTCAAAAAGAGGTAATCGTCTTAACCCAACACAGTCATCTTAATTATAATTTTTTATCATTTAAAATTGGTATTTTTTTTAAAAAAATAATAAATAAATTATCCTAATTTAACATTAATGTTATTATGATCATTAAAACATGTTTATTCACTCACTATTCATCAAATGGGAATTGAAAATATTTAATGTTCATACGTACGTCTTACTGTGTCAACATAGCAATGGAATTCATTTCTCATAACTATATATTATGGATTAGTATTAAGATGGATTAAAAGTTTATATATGGATCCTATCAAATAGTTATAATTATTTAATTATAATATCATATCGACATTTATATTTTGAAATCTGTTTGAAAATTTTAATGTTTATTATGTGTATGTGTGGACCGCCACCTCCACGAAGCTATGTGAATAATTTTCACTTAATTTTTTATATGTTTACAAAGAAGAATTTAATGAATTTATATGATATATAAGATATAATAATTATTCCTATATAATGGTTTATTTATATCATCCTTTAATTCCAGACATATAATAAATTGAAAAAAGTATTGTGTATATACGACCTACCATCCCCAAGAATGTGGAAATTCGTTTTTCCACATCAATATTTTATGAATGAATCTAAAAAATTATATAATAAATTGATTTTATATTTATATCATTATAAAAATTCTTTTGATAGTTGATCCATGATAAAAATTCATGGACCAAAATTAGGAAATGATATCGTACATAAAAAACAATGAATATATCACACAGAAAATGGATTTTAATAAATAATTTTTAACAAAATGTAGATAAAAGGAAATATTCAAATCAAATATGTTATAATATTTATTAGTATGGTTTTGTAATAGATTTATAATAAATATATATTTATTATACAATAAGATCTTATGTGTATGATGGAAATCAGACCCATGGTAAGGGGTTTTTATCTCAATTTTACTTATGTGACATTGATGACATATTCCCCACTTATTTCTTTTATACTGTCTAAAAATGACAATGAATATATATTTATATTAATATTAAAAAATTATTTTGAATTACATGTCTATATATTTTTATTTCATTCATATTTCATACGGTTAAAATTTATCAAAGTGGTAAGGGTTTTGTGTTATAATTTAATGGTTTATCAATACTGTTTATAATTATGATTCCATTGATCAAATATTATAATATAATTGTTTTTAACCTCATGAATTTTACTATCGTATAATTATCTATTTATAATTCATGTATTCTTTTGATTTTATACATTTAAATTTCTCATGATACAAGAAAATAATTCAATGAAAATTGTCTTCATTATATTTTTGGTAGATAATATTTTTTCATCCAAATCTATTATTTTTGAAAAATTCCTTAAACATAATTTTTAATATTTTAAATGTATTTATTTTATTTAATTGTTCCAAAATTATATTTTTACAAAAAAAATTAATTTTATGTTATTTTCATTTTCATAAAAACTAATTTTTTTACTTTTTACTGAAAATATGGAAGGAATGATATATTTTAACTTATACGTCATGAATGAAATTTATAATGTCATGATAGCTAAATTTTTTATAGAATACCTTATAATATTAGATAGTTATTTTCAAAGAAAATAATTATTCTAATATTTTTACATATTAAATGTTTATTATTTATTTTGAAAACTGAAATTTTATTTTCCTCAATTAATATTTCAGTGTTATTATAAAATTGTTTTCATATATGATAAAATTTGTTGATGTTAATTACGAACTACTAGTGATACTATCCAATTGGTATGGTTTTAATATTTCTATTAGTGTTTAATGTTTATATTGAGGAAGTGATTATGAAACACATTCACTTTATATGGGTTATACTATAATCGATGAAATGTTTATCGAAACCATTTTCTTTACACAAGTAATGATGTAATTATATGACGAATGATTAAATACCTTGTGGAACACGTATGTATGGTTTTTATTATGGGATGGTGGATATATTAAACAAAATACAGTGGATGCATTATAAAAAAGGGTTTTTGATATTTTATAAACAATTACTATAGTTATATAATAACCATTGGTAGGGGATGATGTTATATACAAAAAAGTTTGAACTATATATCCATCTAATGTATTGAGTAAATATTGATATCAGATGATATTAAATGGATTGGAATGGGTAAAACCCCACTTTATTAATGGGAAATATTTATTATTATAGTCTTGGGAGGGAACGATGACTACTACGACAGTATGGGGAGTGAACTCATTTAACTATTAGTGTTTTCCATTATTCATTACCAATAGAGAAATTATTTTATATTCATATATGTTTGAAAAAACATATTTATTAAAATAATTTTATTCTCTCATGGATCACGTTCATTTATTTAATTATGATCTATGTCTATGACCCACTATATACTATGCCATCGGTGAATAGAGTGATCAATGAAATGCATAGTATGATTTGTAAATATTATTCTCGATTTATCATACCCTAATGATTTTTTTATTCCCATGTGATGATTGATATATCCCCTGATCTCCCTCACACAATATCATATCTCACCCATTTTTATGATAACATTACCCTGGTTATGATGAATGGTACTAGTTATTATATGTATATGAATACTCTTAGTTATGAAGAAATAATTGGGAGATGATGTGGGTATTTTATGAATATGTTTTTATGTGTTAAATACTCCAAAAGGAAATATACCTATAAGATTCTAGAATTGATAATTACGTTATGTAATGAATATTCATATATTAAGATCAGATATCTATATAGGAAATGTTTTTGTATCAATTGTTTTTATTTGAGAAAGGTTTAGTCAACCATTAGAAACATAGATTGCAAATATTTACATTGAATTATGGGTATATGTCTAAATATAAGATAAAATGTTAATGATTTCATAAGGTAAAATGTTAATAGTTTATACAGAAGGTATGACAGACTGAAATGATGTTATATTGATTTTTATAGAGACCCTAACTGATCATTATAAAAATTACATCATATTTGTGGGATACTTAATACAATACAAAAAATCGATACAAAAAGTTCATATTATTTTAGTTCCTTTAGACACATGGATACATAATCACTAGTACGGAATTAAGTTAAATTATCTCCCATGAGGTTCTTAATTACTAGAAACCTTCTTAAACATATAATACATAATACATATCTTCAAATCCTAGGTAAAGGAACCATAAAAAGGGTCATCACATATAAAATGAATTGGTAAAAAACGGAGATATTTATGCATACTTATGAGCATAATTGAAGGATAACAAGATATTAAAATTAGAAGACGATTCCTTGCATATCAGAGATAAAAAATGAATAATGAAATAGATATTGGTAGTTCATTAGGCAAGAATCATAAGGGAATCAAGATCATAAGCTACTAAATCATAAAATAGTATTAATACATGGAATTGTGTGAAATAAATAAGCACATAATATTATTTACACAATATTCAATGATTAATTCCAAGACCACCATAGTGGAGTGGGTTCAATCCCCAAACCATATTGGTAGTCATGGATCAGTCCCATGACCATCTTGATATTCAATGTTCACACCCAAGACCATATAACCAGAAAAATTCCTTTAATAATCATTGTTCACTCCTCTTTCCAACCATGTATATATCATGAAATAAAAATCATTACCTAATTAATTAAAGGTAGATATAGGTCCCACACATCTAATAAATAAATCATGTATATGTGTGACAATAGATCATAAACATTTATTATAACATAACCCATGTAATGAAATGGTTACCACAAGCATTTCATCATTTCATGTCATGTATAAAATAGATAGGTTTTATAATCATTTCATCAAATCATAATCTGTGAAATGTAGTGGGTTTTATAAGAATATAACCCGTGGAAGAGTAATGGGTTTCATAAACATCATTCCATAAAAACACAAACCATTATGAGAATGAATATAAATGGTACCCTTGTATCACACCCCCAAAAATGAATTAGTAAAAAAATGATTTAATTTTATATGTTAAAAAAATTTATAGATCATTTAGGGAATTTATTTAAGAAAATATCATTTTCACTTTGAAAAACAAATTAATATAGAAAACATTTTAAATAACTTTTTCAATGAAAATTTCATTGAATATTTATAAATAGTGATTTTAAAATAATTGAAATAATTTTTATTTTAAAATTATCTTAAAATATCAGTTATAAATAGTTTTGAAATCAATTTATGAAAACATGGTTTTCGAAGAAAATAAAGTTCAGACTGAATAGAGAAATGATGCATTATTTTTGTAACAAAAATTCTTAATAAGATAATGTACCACATAATAGAGAAAAGGAACCCTTCAATTAGTATATAATGAATAATCATTGGAGGATAAAATTCATGAGTGATCTTGAGGGATGTATCATATTATTTCATCAATGTAAAAAAATTTAAATAATCCTGATAAAAGATGTGACTGCACTAATAAACTCATTCCACTTTGGTAACATCCAATCATAATCCCAAAAAAATAATAAAGTGACATTAATAATTAAATATCTTGAAATTAATAATATTGATGGATATAAAATATCAATGTTTTTTATATACACCTCTTATGATAATATATGTGAATTAAAAAAAATTATTAAAGAATGAAAATTGAGACAAAATTTCTTTATCGATTTGGAATATTTGTAATAGTAAAAACTCATGAAATAGAGATAGAAAAAATATATTTAAATACCCATAAAATTAAATATATTTATCATTTAATTCTTTCACAATCAGTATATACACCACATAAAAGAAACTATCGGTGAGTAAGGCATTATTCTCAACGAAATAAAATATTAGACTTGAAATTATGTTACCTTAACTCTTTGATATCTTTTTACTCATTCAAAATAACATTATTATAAATATACGTTTTTTTATAAATATATCATAGAACCAAATTAAATTTTATCTTTCAAAATATTATTTTCGTAGGACCTATTATCACGCAAATATTAACACTTCTAGGATAACGATATTACACTTTTAATAACTACTCTATTTTTCACATGTGTATCAATTTGTTGTACTCTTGGTCCTCTTACTTTTATCAGGATTAAATAATATAAAGATGTAGAAAATAATATTAATATAATATATATTTATTATAATATATAAAATATTTAAAAATTAAATGAATTACACCGTTCGGGGAGACGGCTTGGTGTACATATTCATGAACGTTGTTTTCATTTTCTTATCATATTTTTGATAGAATAAAATGAGATGGATAATTATATACATATATAATCATTATAGTAGAATTATTATTTAATATTATTAATTATTTATATTAAAAACATAATTTATACATTCAATGTAAATCATTAATTAATCCCATCACTTTGAGAAGGTGGTTGTCCAGACGTCCACAAACAAGATTATCATATTTTTTAAAAATGGAATGAATGAAGGTATTTGTTATATTAAAAGTCCAAAAGAATATTTAAATCATAAATATCATTCATATAAAATTAAAATACGAATTCCATCATTATTCCCTACCATGAAAGTTGGAAATGGAAGACTAATTGACAATAGTTTGTGAGGTTTGTAGTTCGACGTACACACTAACAATGATTCTGTATCCCATATGATCATAGTGTGTGTAAGTGTATGTTATAAACATAATATAAAAATAACTTATTATATTAAGGATATTGAGTTTATTATATTATAATTTAATTATAATAATTGAGGCTCTAGAGATAGTCATTAAACAAAATATCATTTGAATGATTGTACCTCATGTATTTGTAACTTTTTTTGGTTTAAATAAGTGGGATTTTTGTATTATAATTATTACCCTAGGAGGATAATAGGATGATGGGAGGGTATTTTGGAGATATTTTTATCATTTTTTTATCTAGGGTTATTTATATTTGTTAAAATTTGAGGGGGATGAATGGGAATTTTTATATTGCACTAGGAGTGGCATTCTTATTAATATAAAAACGTAATCACAATTGTGAGTCGTCACATTCATAATATTCTTAAAATAAATGTTCATTCTGTATAAAAGGGAGAATATAGTCTTAATATTCCCATACATTGGAATTTTGGACCAATTTAGGGACAATTGTACACCTTTAAATTAATGATTTACCACAAGGTAATCTCATTTTTACCATAATCGGTGTAATTATTTTTAATTATAATAAAAAATATTTTTGGTCAAAAAATAATTTCAACTCATTAGAAAATAATAATTATACTTCTTAAAAATATTTAATCCATTATTCTATATTATAATAATAGATGTGGAAAAAATTAATTTAAAATTAATCTCAGAGACGAGATGTGACAACATGATTTTAATGTGAACATGAACAAAAGATTGAACAATTTTTGAATCCAATTTCATTATCAAATTTGTAACAAAGATATAAATTATATTAATCAATAAATATTTTACAAATTAATCTTTTAATATTTTTTTAAACATAATCTAACTATAAAATAAATTATATGAAAACAAACTTTTCAATTAAAATTCTGTATTTTCACCATTCATCAAAAAATGTTTTTTCAAGAAAATACAGAAAAATAACAGAAACTAATGTTAATGTTCATAAATTACATATAAGTTTTTATTTTATGAAATTTAATTTATAACAGGTTTTCATATTAATTTTATTATTTCTCAGCAACAGACATTAAAAATAGTACATTATAGAAAAAATTGTTTTTCAGAACCTATAGAATTTAAAACAAAATATTTATTTCATGATGAAAATGATTTATTTATTTGAAAACATTATAAATTATATTTAAAAATTAGTGATTATATTCATATTATAATTTTCAAAACATAGGTTATAAGTATATTATATAAAGATTTATAGTAATAAAGTAGTTTTTCATGGAAACATAGTGTTCTGTGTAAGACATGTTAAGATGATGTTGCATGTTGGGAAATATTAAAATTCTGTAGAATATAATAAATTTTTAACATGGTGTAGCATCAAATTAATGACATGAATAAAATTTAATTTACTAAAAAATCATATAAAAATAATGTGTGATACATTAAAACATTCTTGAAATGAATTTATCCCTATAAATTTATCATTCTGATACAAAAAATAAGGATACTTATGACTCATCAGAGCATAAAGATCCTATATATCTTCATATAAATAATATTTTTCATGGTTAGTGATCTTGTTTCAAAAAAACACTTTATCTGTGTTCCATTATATCACTAGTTATTCATAAAATAATTATTCAGCTACAGTGGTATGACATATGAGTTCAGTATAAGCAAAGGTATAAGTATGTAATTAATCAATAATAATAGACAAAAAACATGATTTACCTGAGAGATATTTGGAGGATATGACAAAAAACAGGCTACAATATTATTAATAATGTCAAATTGACTAACATACCAATTGGGTAGTTTCCCTTTCATCCTGATTCTCATAACCTTATTTCTGGGAGAGCTGAATAGAAACACCTTTTCACTAACATCTAATTATTTATCATGTCAATGATTATAATCATATATTTTCTTCCAACTCTGAGATGGCTTGATATGATGTGGAATGTTTCTACTGTTCTCATCTATTTCATCATCTATCTCAGGTCCCAATAGCTTTCATTCTCTAACATCATTCTAGAACATTGGATCTCAATATTTCTATCTATATATGGTTTCATAAGGATCCATATAAATTATTGGGTGAAATATATTATTGTGATAAAACTCAACTATAGTATGGTGTTGATAATAACCACCACTAAAATTTAGAGAACAATATATCAATATATCATCTAGGGTTATAATTATTCTTTTTGACTTACCATCTATCTAAGAATGATATACGGTCGGGAAACACAATTTCATATAAAGATATTTTAGAAGACTTCACAACAACATAGATGTAATCCTTATATCCAGATTACATGAATTGAAATGTGGTGCTCCATGAAACCTTAAAATATCCTTAATGTATATTCACGAAAGCTGATATAGAACGAATTCTTATTATTTAATAAATAATTATACTGAATTAGTAATGTGATCATCAACCAACCATATATAATTCTTCACTTTAGCTTTTTTTAGGAGTCCAACGAAAAATTACATAGTGATATTCACCAATTTCTATTATGGTATGGGTATGGAAAACAAAATACCCTTGGAATTTTGTCTTTCTTCCTTAACATGATACATATACAAAGCACATAATACATACATTACAATAACCTTCTTCATTCCATCCCACCATAACTATTATTTCCAACCACTATTCATCTTCGTAGAACCAGGATAAATAGAGAATAAAGAGACTTGAGCTTCCTCTAATAGATCCTTCTTCAAATCTAGTATAGATGAAAAACCCCTACAGTTTCAAAACCATTTCATTCCAAACATATCATGTATAAACTCAGCATCATTTTCATCATTCTTCTGTAGTTTTATGTCTTCCTTTATACCCTCTTTATATTTCGAATGGCCTGAAGGCCTTCATTTTTATTGATTATGATAACCCCCCTTGAAGCGATGAGGGGGAACCCTTAAAAGGCCCGTAGGCTCAGAGATTAAAAGGCCAGTAGGATTAGGAGATTACATGACCCAAAGAACATAGGGAATTTAACCAGACTATCTAAAAGGAACTGCCCCTACCCAGCATCTGCGTCATGATAGTAGCTCTCCACCATTGCATGGTCGTCTGTCTAGGCTTCCCGTGAAAGAAATTGCTAGTACCAATGGCATAGCCATACCCTCTCATTCTGAAAATCCATTGGGTTATTCTCTAGTGAGTGCACCTACTCTGAATCCTCATCTGGGGATACTCCTTTTTTGTAGTGTGTCTGGGGCAACTACATGTGGCCCAAAGGCCTTGAAGTGGCTCGACAGCCTTAATGGTGGCTCGAAAGCCCTACTGACATGAAGGCATGGGTGGCCCGAAATCCTTAAGGACTCCAATCCCAAACTGGTGGCCCACGGTGAATAGTTCTTACTACTATAGTACCAAACAGTATCTACTACAGTACCTACTACAGTACCTGTACAATGTACAGTTCTGCTACAGTACCGGTACAGTGTACAGTTTGGCTACAGTACCCACACAATGTATAGTACTGCTACAGTGCTATTACAGTGCCTGCTACAGTACTACTACAGTACCCAGAAAATGCCTCTACCTGGTCATGGATAAACTATCATGATCCCTTCAACTCTAAGAATCATCAATATTCTTCACATGCCCATGGTGGGGATGTATTAAGTAATCACAATCCTTTTTCATATCTAATCATCTTATCTATTTCTTGTTCAAATCCTTCAATGTGAATATATATTATAATCATTTATTATCAGTGTGTTTATCCCACATTTCTCTATAATGGTGATGCCTCTATATCTTCAATACAAAAAATTAAATCTACTGACTCCAAATCAAGAGTTGGGTAATATTGATAATGAATCATCAGTTATCATGAGGCATGGGTTATAATAATGTTATTATTCATAAGAATACATCCCAATCCCTTCTTGGATGAATCCCTATAGATTACACACCTCGTCTACTCAAAGGTAATTTAATCAACAGTTCACAAAATAACCTTCTCTCTTGTTCTTTGATGATTTTCTCACATTCATCTATCTAGAAGAACATGGATCCCCTTCAAGTTAACTTGGTCATAAGATTTGATAGTAGTGGGAAATTATACACAATGTATCTATATTATCCAACTAAATTATGAAACCTGAATATCTCTATCATCATAGTTATTCTATGACAATATTCAATATCCCCTGCCATGATGGATCTACAGTTATACCATCTCATGAGGTTTTTTGATTGAACAATTAATGTTTTTACCGGAAATATTTACACTTTGTAAATTTTAAATATAGAGTCCCATTATAATGGATCTTTAGTAGATTTCATATGTGTTCTCCATGTTCATCCATTACCTTTCAATATATAATAATACTGTCACTAAATACTTCTACAAACTGATTAGGTTAATCTATAAATACTCTACTAATAAAATATGTAAATATATAAGGGGTATTAATAATACTAAAATGAATCACTATATATTCATAGTGTCTATTCCTTGTATGTAATGACATCATGGTTATATATTCCTTCTTTACCCTCAACTTATTATATTTACAATAATTGTAAAGCTTCAAAAATAATTGATCTATTTCATAATTGATCAAAAAAGTCATAAAATACATGGAAGATTATACATGTTCTTAATTGGGATATTTTTCAACTCTAAATAATCAATTCATAATCTCATTGATCCATAATTATATTTCAGAGATTGAAAAGTTGCACCCAATGGTGTCAGACTCGGATGAATGAGTCCCTTATCAGTGGTTTCTTCTAGTTGATTCATCAATTCATGTAACTCTATTAGGTCCATTCAATAGTTAGTTATTAAATTTAGTGTCATAATAGACATGAATTCTACTGAGAACTCATATTAACATTTTGTTGGAAGGCTAGGAAAATATTCAGAAAATACAACCAAAAAATCTTGAACAATTGTAATATCATTGATGCTATGTTTCTCTACATATATTTGAGATACAAAGCCTTCTATAGTTGAATTAATAACCATACAGTTGATGTAGTATACATAGGAATATCATACATATTGTCACAATTATAGATGATAATTGGTTGGTTTGAAATATCGATCAGAACTTACCTTCAAAAAAATTGAATTAGGATTTATACATGGAAATATAATAGATGCTTTAGATGACATCAGATTCCACTATAAGAAGAATGAAAATATTTTTTTTAATTTGATTCCCACAATTTTTAACGAGAGAAGAATCATATGCATGAGATGAAATCATCATGCAATTGTGGGTTTTCACTAATAATTCCACATCAAGTCATTTTGGTGGTATCTTAATACCCCTATATAATTCATTAGTCCTGAAAGAGTTGGTGGATTTTGAATATAATAATACATTAGCAGTTCTATAGTAGATTGTATATGTACCTTTCACTAAATCACTGTCAAAACCCTTGTTCGAAACAGTTATTTCATGATATTTTTCCATGTCTCTAAGCTTAAAAGGATTATAAAATCAATCATCATCATTACCCTTATTTTTTGTGTATTTCCCAGTATAATAACTATTCTCCTTACACTTGTAGCACTATAGTGGAGAAGGATCATTTTATGTATCATTATTTATATTTGAATTGTTAACATACTTCTTTCCATAACTTTGGTAATAAAATTACCAATATAATCCCCTTCCAAACTAAAAAGATTTATTATATACCTAAGAATAATTTCATCCCTTAATATACCCAAAAATAGTGCAAAATGGAATGATCATGCCCTTTTATCCACGTTTTTTTATATTTTCTATTGAACCTCATCGTTCATTTCTGGTCAAAACCATGACATTGATAAGTAACTCCAACTGCCATCTCAACCTTGATTACACAACACACAATATATTTTTAGATACTAAACTCTATTATGTATAAATCCATTATGATACTTCTCATTATGTCCCAGAAGTACCTATAAATATTACTTTATGTTTTTCTGATAATACTAGAAACATACCTCGCATGTTTTGTAAAATTATCCTCATAGCTAACAAAAAATTTATTATCACAATGGTTTAACTAAAGGAAATGTTTCCTTATATTTTTAGGAATAATAAATAGAATGTAAATATAGAAAAATAAGATATTTATATAATCCCTATAAATGTATTGTATTTCATCTTATTGAATCAAATTATTTATTAGAGACCACCATTAGACCACTTCATGTTCTAACAAATAAACTACCAGAATAACATTATTGGGATCAGATCATTGAGGAATGGATAATATCTTCATAGTGTAATTTATCACTTATTTATCCACTATTGGATCATAAAAAAATATGAAAGAAGGTGGATGTTTTCTTAGTAAGGACTTAATATAATATTGTTACTTACTTTTCTCATTTTGATGTACAACATGATTCTTATGTTTAGAAATTTGGGTGAGCATAGTAATGGAATTTTTCAATCTAGTTACCATATAATTAAGATGCTCAAGGGGACAAAAATTTGATTTTATATCACCCTCAAAATTAATGTTATTCCTTCAAGTTCCATCTATTTACTAAAACCAAAAATAAAAAGATAAGGGATAATTATCATAGTGTGAAACCACATACTCATGAAAACCCACTTATATGATGTATAGATTACTACACCTATGTTAATATTTTAAGCCATAATTTTTTACTAGTTTATTCGCATAAAACATAAATTTAAATACATCATGGTGGTTAATTAATTGATTTTAAATTTACCAATCATATCACATGGGAGTCTCAAACGAGGAGTACAGATAGACTCATTGTCAAGAACATGTTCTCAATCGAAGCAAACTCAACATGATGTTTTTATGGTAATTAACCTATGTACATATATTATAGAGCTAAATACTATTTTATTATTATGATATGGATGAATATATATGAATCCACACACTCTATCCATTAACAATAATCCATGATACTTTCCTATAATTTGTGTTATCCTTTGTTTATCCTTGGAGACATGTCCTTAGGGATCTCACTATGTTTTTATCGTCTTAGTTTTCAAATATTATGTAAGAATTATCTATGATAAGATATATATAGACTCTTTCTACTAATACATAGAGATTAATTTTTTTTAGAATACATAATACATTACCCAAAAAGTTACGTAAAGACATTATTAGTTTATGAATTTTCGAAACATCGTAAAAAAAGGGTACATAAGTGAGCTATATTATCTCTCACTTGGTTCTTCGTGACTATAATCCTTTTTAAACTAATCATAGATAATCCATATATTCATAATATTGGTAAAGGAAATATAAAAATTGGTGATCTGAGATGCAAAATAATGATAAACAGGGAATACATGTAAGCATTAAATAAAGAAAAAGGGTATGAGAACATGACCATAACATTTTATTATCATACCCCTCATATCAAAGATCATAAACATGAATCCTGGAATAATTATTTGTTTTTCAGAAGACATGAATCATAAATTGAATGAAGTGTATAATCCAAGAATTCATAAAATATAATAAGAAATGTAATCATGTAATACACATAAGAATATAAAATTATTTCTATATTACTCAAGGAATAATGTAAAATCCATCTTAGTGTAATGTTCTCACACCCAAAACCATCTTGGAAGTCATGGTTCACTCCGATGACCTGATTAGTAGTCATGGTTCAGTCCACAGACGATTGTAGAGGGTAAAATTCTATACTAAACAGATTCCACTCCCCACTCAATCCTTGTCTATATCATTAGATATAAATTTTTACCCACTACATTGGAGGGAGATATTTGTCCCACCCATATCATAATTAAATAATACATATGTGTGACACTTTATCATAAAAAGTCATCATATAATAACTGATGGAATGAAATTGGAATCATAAACATGTCACAATAGCAAACCCTATTGAAAATATATTGGTTTCATTAACATTTCTCCAAATCATAACCCAAGAAAAGAAGCCGTTTTCAAAATCATATATCCCATGGAAGATAAAGATGTTTTTTAGACATTATTCCTTTAAAAATAAACCATTCGCAGAAGTAATATGAATGGTACCATTGTTTAATATCCCCATAAAGTCATTATTAACTCCGATGAATCATATCTTATATGAGAAATTAATTTTGAAATATCATTTAAATCACTTGTTTGGAAAAATATCCTTTTCAGGTTCAAAATAATTATTAATACATATAATAATTTAAGAATATTTATCATTGGAAAACAAAATAAAAATTATAAATGAATCATTAAATATCATTTAAATCCATTTTGTTTTAAAATAATATTAAAATATCCAACAAATTTAGAAAACATGGTTTTGGGTGAAAATAGATGTCTGATCGAAGAGATTACTGAAGCTGGTTATTCTAAAAAATGATTTCATAATAAAATTATATACCATAGAATATAAAAATTGTAACATTAAATGAAAATATTATTATTACCAATAGGATATACAAATTCATGGTATTTATTAAGAGATGGATCATAAAATTTCATCAAAGGAAGCATAATTGTAAATAGTCCAAATAAATGATGAGATTTTACCAATAAACATTCACCACGTTGGTAAAAATTAATCATTATCCCCATGAATTAATAAAATAAAATGTATCTTAAAATATAATTAAAATAAGTTTATTCATGTTACAACTTTTCAAAGGGTAATATATAAACCTCATAAATAAATATATGTTCACAAAAAATAGGTTTCTTGAAGAAGAAAAATGGAGACAAAATCACCTTACCAGTTTGGTACTTTTCAAATCATAAAACCCCATTAAATAGTTATCATTAAATGGATTTATAAATACCCATAAATTTATTTTCAATTAGCATATAATTTATTAATCAAAACTATATACACCAGACTAAATAAATGATTGGTGAATATGGATTAAGTCTCGCAGAAATAAAAGATAAACTATAAATCCTTTTACCATAAATACTAACTCCCATCGTACTCATTCAATCCTTTTGTATAGTAATTATATGTTTATTATAAATTACTCACATTACCTTATTAAATTATATCATAGAATATATAATTTTATTATGACATTTTGTTACCTTTTTTTAACACATCCATGTTAATGTTTCGTTTCGGGTAACAACTACTTTATTTTTCACATGAGTTTTTATTTGTTATACTTTTGATATTTTAACATTTATCATTAACCCACCATATAATGGGTGTAATACATGATATAAAATTAAAATAAATTAATTATATATGTATTTAAAATATTCTATATAATATTGAAAAATGAAATAAGCTATACCGTTTATGGAGATGGTAGACTATACATATGCCTGAATGTTGTTTTCAATTTAAATTTTTATTTTGGAATTGGAAAAAAGTAAATGATATATATAAACATATATTATCCTTATTGTTTCATTATTATTTAATACATATCAAATATGTAATTTAAAACTATTTTTATGCATTTCATCAACTGTGTGAATGAATCGTACTGTTATGAGGAGGTTGTAACACACACATCCACAAATGAAGTTATCGTATTTCCAGAAAATGGAATACATGAAATTATGAATTATATGATAATTAAATAAGAGAAAATAAATAAATAAATATTATATATCACATGCTCAAGACTTACTCCAATGTATACATTTTGTATTATTGTAGTCATATTGTGTAACTCAATTGGAATTACACTATGAGGTTATCCAGGCTAGGGGATATTCATGATTGGATTAATATGATAAATGAAAATCTCTGATCCCTTTTGATGCATGATGGGTGTGGAAAATAAGAGATATTAATCAGTCTCACTCCACTATTGGATGATGAAAAATGATAATCCACTTGGAGAGATTTTGTCTCGATGGTTTGAATGTATGTGATCTGGAGTTTCTTACACTGAAGAGTTTGCCAATTTAATTATGGGAATAAGGGATTCATCCAATATATCTTGGTTATTGTTATAATGACAGTCATTGTAGCTCAGGTGGGATATGAACAAATATATCCACAGGGCATGGTTATCATCTCCCATAACATCTTCTGGATTTGTATTTCCAGTCTCATATCAGGTTCTGATTGACTTTCAATCATGTTTGAGAATATCTGGACATGTACTAGTTTCCTTGAAGAAATATCAAGTCACAATTCCATGATCCAATTAAATTTTACAAAGGATGTCAAAAACAATGAATGGTATTTCTATAGGACATCATATGATCAGGTATATAATGACTGGAAGAAATATCACGACCTGGATTTCATATTTAGATTGTGTCAAATGATCAGGCTAACTTGTACAATGAACATAACATCTTCCTGCATACATTTCCGTAGGACGTCTCATGATATTTCTGACATGCCCATGGGATAGAACAATATCATTATGACATATGCGAAGGGTGTCACATGATCTAGTTGACATTCCCATATGATACTACGTGACTTTCTCAACATTTTTTTAGGGTATCTTCTGACCTGTATGACCTATTTGGAGGATACTGTGTTATCTAGATGACTTATCCAAGTGATGTCATGAGGCTTTGCTGGCATTAGATGGTGTCACCAAATAACCTGAGAGACATATCTTGAATACATCACATAATATGACAGGAAAGCTGAGAGTAATTTCCATGAAATGTATGGAATTCAAGTAGGGCATCACACAATTTTCATGACAAGTATAAGGGACATTGCATGTTCCAAATGCAATGTCGAGAGAGTGTCTCATGAATTGGGAGACATGTCCCAGTTTTGTCGCGTGATTTGGTTAGGTCATATGAAGCATTTTCTGAATAGTGTATCCATTTTAACACAAGTATCCTATATTATTTCTTCTTTAATTCCAGTATGTATTGAATATGGGACTCATGGTTCATCTACTATGATATAATTTTATGTTTTATGTGACCCATCCAACATGCATGACCACCTTCTTAAAATATTTTTGATAGCTAATATTCCATTATGTTATCTATAGAGTGATCACACGAAGTGCATTTCCATGTCATGTGATCCCTTAGGTAATTAAGTAGAATTTACCTATAAGATGACTATTACAATCACGTGATTATCCTCTCTGAGAACTCGTCTCATATTCTCCCATGTAGAATTTTCCAATAATCCATCATATGTGTGTTTTTATAAGGGATGTGTATTTATAGGCCTCATATCCTTATTTATGCACCACTATTTGTTCTACGTATCTAAAAAATGAATGCTGGAGTTGGTGGAAGGATTTTATATCACGTGGTTCACAAGATCTTGTCATGGGTCATCCGTGGTGCGTTATGATTTAAAGGACCGTGGGAGAACTCCATCATCACTATGTTTATTATACATTGGTAAAACCAAGGGATATCCACTATCAATGTTGGTATGTCAATGATTTTTAACACAGTATGTCCAACATGTATATGGGTCTTCATTATACTAGGAATCCCAAATAATGGCTTTCGCATGATCGAAGATGAATCTTATAGGGCCCTTTGTGATATAAGTTTATCTTATCAAGGCAGGATCCATGAGATCATCCTGACATGAGATGGGTCCTCATGTGACCATATTTTCCTATCGAGGGGGGATTTGTGTGACAATCGATGATCTCCCGGAAAAATTAAACCCTTCTGAATAAAGGACTATGTATCTACCCTCTGCAAGAAGCTTCCATATTTCCCCTTTATGATCCCTTATTTAGTATTCATGTATATGATATCTCATGCATCTATGTGAGTATTTTTGAATAGAATCCCCCTCGTGATCAATTCTGCATCATGTGACCAATAATGGACCTTTTTATGATGTGTGATCATATCCTGAAAAACCCCTATATATGGCGATGATGAAATAAGTAAATAATATGATTGAATGGATGTGTCTGAGGTCTGTTTCATGATGAAACATAAATTCAAGCACGATTTCTTGTGACAACATGGGAATACTTCTAGGCACTCAGTGGGGTCTTTTGAGTCACATGACATCATCCCTTCAACATTAATGACCGTATAATATCTCTAATTTTTTTATATTTTCATCGAATTTTTTTACGAGGTGTGTTGGTCAAGTTTTGGAAGACTAATAGTTGATATGTCACATGGTGAAGAGGAGATCTCTTACTAGTATCTTCATGATCATTTATTCATGTTTGTACACATTTTATAGAATAATAGGTCTTATTAATGGTGTTGTTTGGGATCAATATCACATCACGTGTTTTGCATGATCCCTTCACCCAACCTTCTGAGGGTCGTTGATTACATTTCCATCCAATGTTTATGAGATCCTCATGATTCATCCACATTATCATCCTTTTTTATGTGGGTAAAATAATATAAATTCGTTTGTTATTACATCCCTTATAGTTTTTAGGATTCACATTTGGTGGGAATCAACAAGTTCCCCCCCCCCCACTCGATAGTGACGTCCAAAGGGATAAGGTCTGGGTTTTGAGGGAGGTAAATTTTCTTCCTGAGCCTTGGAAGTTTCCACCACTCATTATCTTTTTTAGACACTTCGTATCCCAGATGACCATTGTTGACCTCACCTGTTTTGATAATCCCAATCATGCCTTAATATGTTTTGATAATCCCAATCATGCCATAATATGTTATCATAATCTTGATGTGTGATTATAATTCTATATATATGATGTATATCAAAATAATCATTTTAATAAGTCAATCAATGTTTATCTATGTTTAATCCTAATTTGAAATAATTCTAATTCAATCTGGATATGTCTTGCATAGAACAAAAAAGTATTGAGTCTCTGTGTAACACCCCGAGATTTTATGAAAAATATTATTTTTAATTTTATTGATGTCTTGTGTTGTACGCTACAACAAAGGAGTATTGCACAACACGCAACCCTAACTTGGCTGCATTACATACAATCACGACCTTCCTCGATAGCGTGTGTTGTACGCAATACCGAGTTTTACTAAACAACGATATGCTATTAAAATATTATTAAAACTAGCCGTTATGAATAGTGATAACCACTTTTTTGAATTTTAAAAATTTCATCTTTCATAATGGACTTCATTTTTGGATTCGGAATATCGAAATGATCTTAGGGTGAAATTTTGGTATTTTTCTAAAAACATTCAATTTTTGATGAATAGTGAAAACACTGGGTTACAATTAAAAAACCGACATTTTATTTAAATAATTATTTATTTTATTTAAATTTATTTTAGGTCAAAATTGATACATAATACCTATATAAGTTCAATGTAAATAAATGGAGTCATTTTTTTAATAATTTTAGATATAGAGAAAATTGTATTGAACTTTTGACCGTCTTACCCACCTCCTAGGAGAATTTTCAAATTTACATAAAACATAATTTTACTACTTTTTTGAATGAAATTTCAAAAATCTGAGAGACACGGTTGATGTCAGTAAGTAAAATTTGGATCAATGAGATGAAAATAGTTTTTGTTGAATAGTAACTTTTTTCTTTTATTTACCACGGTTAAAAGTAAAAAGGGTAATTAAGGGTAAAAATGATATTATTATTACCCTAACACATGTACTATTTCTATTGGATATGTGTAATTCGACCAAAAAAAACCTTAGGAATAAAATATGACCATTTAGGCCCACTTGGATTAGATTAGGGCATTAATTATTAACTTATTTAAAGAAGGGTTAAAATAGTTAAAATCAATGTTTAATAAGTAAATAATTTTAAATATAGGGTTATACAAAAGATAAATTCGACTATAAATATTAATTAGAAAGCTAAAAATATTTCCTACATAATTATATTTTATTTGTAATTTTTAGACTTTAAATAATTTAATTTAGTTAAGACACAATGATGATGCAATAATTATCTTATTAATGAAATATTGACACAATTGATTTTATAAATACCAAAATAAATATAATTTGAGACTTTCAATGAATTAAAATAATTTTCTATGTTAATATGACATGTTAGTGTTGATTTTATTAACTTTGTTCGACCTAATAATTCTATTATGATTTTCACAAAAATCAATTACCAAATAGTGTAAAAATTGACATAAAATAGTTTTTAAATCAAATATTATATTATTAATTGTTATTATATTCCTAAAAATCTAAGGATCGTCCAAATGACTTATATACGGTTATATATATTAATAATAAACAACTTGGGGTTAGTTTTCCTTGTTATAGTATGTTTATTAACCTTATAGTGTAAGTACACAAAAAGACACGGTAAAAGAAAAATTATCTAACTTAAAGTTATATCTACATGATAAGGTTAGAATAGGAACCTAAACTTGTCTAAATTATATTTTATGAGAGTATTTCGTCCCATCCCCACAATAGATTCTAAATAACTCAATTTGGAGCTTTTAATAACCGAATATGACTTTATAATAAAATAATATTTTTAGTCATTCCAATGGTGCCCCTCTCCTCCCTTATAAAAGGGCACCTCCTCCCTCTCTTCCTCACACCACATTGAGATTTAAAACTCAGATAACACCTGCTAATTTATCTTCTACACTTCCCTAGAAACATCCTAGAGGTTCCTTTCTTCTTCAAAGACCAATATTAGTGCCCTAAGAGAAGGTTTCAAAAAGGCGTTTCAAAAAAGAGGTAATGCCCATTACCGATTCTTTCAACTTTATTTCTTCTCCACGTCTTCTTATTTAGTTGTTTCATTATGAAGTAATAACATAAATATCAATAATATACAGATATGTTATTATAATTATGAAAGAACCCTATTTCACCATCAATCCATCCTACGGAAAATGAAATCACCACGCGTGCGTATGTACGGAATACTGTCTACACGCCGTGGTGTAATCTATTTTTGCACCACCACCTTACATGGATGGGTATAATGGTGTAAATAAATGATTATTGTAAAGTGATAGTTATTATGAAATAGTATACATACACTCCAATAAAATTCCACAATCATGGGAATGATATCATCGCTCGTGCGTACGTACAGACTACCGTCTCCACGAACGCGATGAGATTTATTTTCCATGAATAACCATTCAAGAGTGATTATAAAGTATATATAATGAATAATAATGAAATATATGACATAATAATTCTACTGGATTTATGTATATATATATTTATTTATTTCATATACTCAAATCCATTCAATTCAATAAGAAAACGAAAACAGCATTCATGCGTACGTACGGCCTACCGTCTCCATGAACAGTGTATTTCATTCCTTTTATCGATCTATAATATATATTTATATAATGAATATATATTATATATAAATCATGTTTTACATTCTGGAATTATTTAAATCAGGATATATGTAATAATATCAAGAACGACGAGTCAAAACACATACGATAAATGAGATGATTTTACCAAAAACACTCTTTAACATAGAATTTACAAAAGAATGGGTAATATAAAGTCATAAGTGAACCATATATGATATAATAACAATTAATATGATACTATAATAAGTCAATGAAATTATTTAAATCATTATACAGGAGGTTAGGATACATACGAAGCATATCAGACAAAAGGTAAGGGATAAATTTTCAATCTCATTTTATCTGATATTGCTTATACGTAAGTATTTATTGGGGTTATGTTTATCATCAAGGGCCATGTTTTCTAAAAAAGTTTTCATTAAATGTTTACAATTCTTACATGAATTTTTAAATTCATTTTTACCATTTATTGACTTTTTACCACATTGTATGAATGGAATCTTTCCTTTGGTTACCATATAAGGTACTTTTTGACTTTTCCGACAAAATTATGAGGAGAATGTAATTTTTAACTTATACGGCGTGAACAGATTTTTTTGGTTTCATATTGCCTCATTTTCAAGAAGCCTCCTCTACAATATTTCATGATTATTTTAAAAAAAACCTTTTTCTTTTAAAATTTCATGGGATTTTGTGAAAAGAAATTGATTTTCAAGAAGAAAGGATATTTTCCTCAAGAATTCATTTCAAGTGTTTTGCCAAAAATGTTTTCCATCTAAGATGACATTATTTCATATGTGTATGTTTCAAGTAACTTGTCTCTATGATTTAAATGGTTTCAATTTTCTTATGATGAAATGATATCAAACTTTTATGGATTATGTTATGATGGCATGATGTTTATGAATCCTATTTTTTTACATGGGTTATGCTATGATGTATGATTTATGATTTTGTGGCACACGAAAGAATGATTTCATTATGAGATTGGTGTGACCTATATATCCCTCTAATTCATTGGGTAAAGATTTATATCTCTTGAGATAGACATGTCTGGAATGTTAAGTTAATCCGGTTCAGTGTTATAGGACTGAAACGAGGAGTGATGTCAATTCAGAAAGAGACTTTGTCCACTAAGATGGTCTTGGCAGCAATGCCTTGGCTACTATGGAAATCATGACATGTGATGAATGGTTTCCAGAATTACATGTTTTATTCCCATTTTATCATGGTTTATGTTCTATTATGATATATGCCATACGTACTTCCATGATTTATTTCTTAGATCAGGATTTTGATGTTTAAATTTCATGTTCATGTTTTTGTTTCCAAATGTTTATGTATTGTTTTATGTTATTTATGTTTTCCCTTACTGAGCATTTGAGCTCACCCTTTTTATGTTTTATTTTCCCTAGAGGTATAGAAAGGTTTTAGGTAAGGAAAAAAAAGGGGAATATCGTTATGGGAGTTGTTGAAGATCATTCACCACGATTAGAAGATTTTAATCCGAGTTTCCAAAGACACTGAACTATTACGGTCCTTGTGTGTCTATTTTTATTATGTATTAAGTATTCTAAAAATGTAATGCATTGTCCATGTATGTCAATATTAGGGTCTCTACAGTTGGTATCAGGGGAAAAGGAGGTAGAAATGTATCTGATCCTTTGGAACTCTCACATGTGACCGTTGGACGAAGCATGGCTCTCCGCCCAAGGGCTTCATGAGGAGATGGCTACCACTGGGGACGGTGGTGTGTCCCACCCAGGGGGTGTATCCACCCATGGAGTGCCCTGATAGGTATCAATTATAGTCCACTAGAAGTAATTCCAGACCATTACATTTGGTATCAGAGGAAAGGATTAGTCAAACTTTGGAAACTAGGATGCGAGAACTTTAGTGAGATCCCTAGAGATATTTCTAAGGTATGTCTAGGGATGTCCCAAAGGTTAAGTATATGTATAGTTTATAGTCCTAGAATTGCGCTAACGATCTTAGAATTAAACATAAGATGTTAGATATTGAAAGTAATCCCTATTTATTATGTTGTTTTCCTAGCATGATTTTTTCCTCTCACACTATTCTTTTTGGGTTTTAGACGATGGCTGGAACCCGAAGGAACCGTATTGATCAATTTAATAGAGAATGCAATGATTTTCCTCCTGAAAAAACATATGTTATGGGAGATGGAGTGAAAAATCTAATTTCTATACTTACACAAGCTATGAATCATTCTGGACGTCCAAATGAGTAGAGAAGGGAACAATATTCTATTGATTCCTTCATGAGGCAACATCCACCCTCTTTCAGTGGGTCTTCTGATCCACTTGTTGCTGAACAATGGATCAGTACCACTGAAAATATATTTTCAGTTCTTCAATGTTCTGAACAAGATAAAGTCATCTTTGCAGTATATTGTTTGGAAGGTGAAGCTGATCAATTGTGGAATCTTATCAAGAATACGAGGCCAAGAGATGAAATAGAGTCCATGGAATGGGACGAGTTCAAGAACATATTTTTCAATAATTACTTCCCTCGTATTCTTAGAAAAAAGATGGAGAAGAAGTTTCTTGAACTAAAGAAAAAGGATGATAAATCTGTTGGTATATATGAAGTGAATTTTACAAGGATTACAAGGTATGCAGCTAGCTTTATCATCCAACCTGAAAGTAAAATTGATCGATTCTTCAGTGGCTTAAAAACAAATATTCAAAGGGAATTAGCTATAAGAGACTTCAGTAGCTATGAAGAAATTGTGCATTGTGATATCAAGGTAGAAATGGAAGTTCGTGTTACATATCCATCTAATGGTTTTGACAAGAAACGAAACATGGAGTTCAAGGGGAAATCTCAGAATAATGGTGAAAAGAAGATGAATGTTTCCTTATGCAGAAAGTGTGGAAAGAAGCATGGTGGAGATTGTCTTAAAGGGACTAGAAAATTTTTTATGTGTGGAAAAAAAGGTCATCGAGTAGTTGAGTGGTGAAGTAATGGAAAAAGGGTTTATAATGGTGTGAATAAAGAAAAGACTACAGAGAACGCACCAACAACACTTCAATGCTTCAAGTGAAATGAAATGGGGCATTATGCTAATAAATTCCCTAATCCAAGGGTTAATGATGATCGACATGAGAAACCACTTAAGGCAAAGGACAAAGGGATTTCACATGTGATCATTATTGGCGATGTTGACTATGACAACGATGTGTTGGAATGATTAAGTGGTTATGTAATGTGATTCCAAAATAATGTTTTATATAGTATCGTGGAATATTGGAATATTTATGTATTGGTGAATTGTGGTTTTCAATTATTTTATGGTACCGGTAACCATGGAAAGTGATTGAGAAATTTTGGTAAGCAGATGATGTGCACATAATGAAGGGATAAGAAGATTATGAGATGTTTGATTGTATTCATGAGCTAATGATTGATATAAGGAGTAAGTGATATCAAGGTTTGAGTATAAAGAATTTTTAGGATTTTGGTATGTCGAAAGTGTTAACTTTTAACTGCATTCATGTTTTCACTATGGTTCAATGGGTATTCATTCTTCAAGAGAATACATGATTAAGGTATTCACATGTTTGTAATTTGACCAACAAGATATATCTTATGATATATGGTGGATAAATGATGGCATTCACGTGATTGATATGTGGCATTTCATGTAATCATTTTCTTTATACTATGAGCATGGACTGAAGAAATTTAGTTAAGCCTAAATATTGGAATGAATTATGTTGGACATAAGTTAGTATTGTTTAAGTATATAACGTTTTTAGATATTATTGATGGGATGTTATAGTAATATAGTTTTAGAAAAAGGACAACCTGCATGACGAGAGACAGCCCATCACGTCGGACAAGACTATGGGAATCAAACCCACAACCGAAGTGAGACTGGCCTTTATTGTCTTCCATTGGCCTACAGGAAGTCCCAGGTCTAGTTTTATTTTATTACAAGGTATGATATATGAATTATAAGTTCATTTTTGGTCCCAATATATGGACTTATGAATATTTGATAACTTTTTCTAACCTTTTGTTTGAAACAGATGGAATGACCCATCATTCTATCACATGATCTGTTAACACTTCACGAATAACAAATTCAACTTCATTTCTTTAAGAGATGAAATGGAAATTTTTTAAAGCACGAACAATAGTGAGATTGTACCAAAATAAGGTAAATATTTGTTCTAATTAAAATTCCTTAACTTTAGGGAAAAGATCTTGAAAACCAAAAATGTTGTCCTAGTTCCCTTATATCCGATGAATCAGATGGTACCTTAGATCATCACAAATCTATGGCTTTGTGATTGTTGGCTTTTTCATACCCATGATCTCTACCACTCTCCATCAGAGCATGATGGTTAGGTTTCTCTTCCATATCCATATATTCACCTATGTTCTTCTATGGGGAAACCCGGTGAGTAGTTAATTTTGGTAACCATTATGTTTCATACTATAGTTTTTAAAGATTGGTTATGGAATTACTTTTTACTATGTGGGTTTCTATTAAAGAAACATTCGAGTAGTAAACCATTTATAACCCTGAAGAATTTCAAGGAAGAAATTCATTTTAAGGGGGGTAGAATGTAACACCCAGAGATTTTATGAAAAATATTATTTTTTTTATTGATGTCTTGTGTTGTACTCTACAACAAAGGAGTCTTGCACACCACATAACCCTAACTTGGCTGCATTACATACAATCGTGACCATCCTCGATAGCGTTTGTTGTACGCAATACCGAGTTTCACTAAACAACGATATGCTATTAATGTATTATTAAAACTAGCCGTTATGAATAGTAATAACCACTTTTTGAAATTTTCAAAATTTCATCTTTCAAAATGGACTTCATTTTTGGATTCGGAATATCGAAATTAGCCTAGGGTGAAATTTTGGTATTTTTCTAAAAACATTCAATTTTTGATGAATAGTGAAAACACTGGGTTACTATTTAAAAACCGACATTTTATTTAGATAATTATTTATTTTATTTAAATTTATTTTAGGTCAAAATTGATACATAATAACTATATATGTTCAAGGTAATTCATTGGAGTCACTTTTTTAATAAATTTAGATATATAAAAAAATTTATTGAACTTTTGACCGTCTTACCCACCTCCTAGGAGAATTTGCAAATTTACATAAAACATAATTTTACCGCTTTTGTGAATTGAATTTCAAAAATCTGAGAGACACAGTTGATGTCAGTAAGTAAAATGTGGTTCAATGAGATGAAAGTAATTTTTGTTGAATAGTAACTTTTTACTTTTATTTAGCACGGTTAAAAGTAAATAGGGTAATTAAGGGTAAAAATATTATTATTATTACCCTAACACATGTCCTAATTCTATTGGATAAGATTAATTCGACCAAAAACAACCTTAGGAATAAAATATGACCATTTAGGCTCACTTGGATTAGATTAGGGAATTAATTTTTAATTTATTTATAGAAGGGTTAAAATAGTTAAAATCAATGTTTAATAAGTGAATCATTTTTAATATAGGGTTATACATAAGATAAATTAGACAATAAATATTAATTAGAAATCTAAAATTTTTTCCTACATAATGATATTTTATTTGTAATTTTTATACTTTAAATAATTTAATTTATTTATGACACAATGATGATGCAGTAATTATCTTATTAATGAAATATTGACATAATTGATGTTATAAATACCAAAAGAAATGTAATTTGAGTCTTTTTAGGAGTACAATAATTTCCTATGTTAATATGAAATTTAGTGTTGATTTAATTAACTTTTTTTGAACTAATCATTCTATTATGATTTTCACAAAAATCGATTACCAAATAGTGTCAAAATTGACATAAAATAGTTTTTAAAACAAATATTATATTATTAATTGTTATTATATTCCTAAAAATCTATGGTTTGACCAAATGACTTAGATAAGTTTATATATATTAATAATAAACAACTTGGGGTTCTTTTTCCTTGTTATAGTAAGTTTATTACCCTTATAGTGTAATAACTCAAAAAGACAAGGTAAAAGTAAAATTATCTAACTTAAAGTTAAATCTACATGATAAGGTTAAAATAGGAACCTAAACTTTAATAAATTCTATTGGATGAGATTATTTCGACCTATCCCAACCTTTGCTTCTAAATAACTCAATTTGGAGCTATTAAAAACTGAATATGACTTTATAATAAAATAATATTTTTAGTTATTCCAAAGGTTCCCTTCTCCTCCCTTATAAAAGGGCACCTCGTCCCTCTCTTCCTCACACCACTTTGAGCCTTAAAGCTCTGCCAACCCCTACCAATTTCTCTTCTCAACTTCCCTAGAAACATCCCATAGGTTAGGTTCTTCTTCAAAGACCAATATTAGTGCCCTAAGAGGAGGTTCCAAAAAGGCGCTTCAAAGAAGAGGTAATGCCCGTTACCGATTCTTTCAACTTTATTTGTTCTTCCACTTATTCTTCTTTAGTTGTTTCATTATGAAGTAATAACATCAGTATCACTAATATAATTATATTTTATTATAATTATAAAACAACACTATTTAACCATCAATCAATCCTACGGAAAATTAAATCACCACGCGTGCGTACGTACGAAATACTGTCTCCACGCCGTGGTGTAATATGTTTTTCCACCACCACCTTACATGGATGGTTATAATGGTGTAAATAAAAGATTATTGTAAAGTTATATTTATTATGAAATAGTATACATACACTCCAATACAATTCCACAATCATGGGAATGATATCATCGCTCATGCGTACGTACGGACTACTGTTTCCATGAACGCGATTAGATTAATTTTCCATGATTAACCATTCAAGAATGATTATAAAGTATATATAATGAATAATAATTAAATACATGACATAATAATGATACTGTATTTATTTATATATATATGTATGTCATATAATCAATTCCATTCAATTCAATAAGGAAACTAAAACAGTGTTCATTCGTACGTACGACCTACCATCTCCATGAATGGTGTATTTCATTTGTTTTATCGATCTATAATATATATGTATATAATGAATATATATTATATATAAATCATGTTTTACATTTTAGAATTATTTAAATCAGGATATAAGTAATAATAACAAGAACGAAGAGTCGAGACACATATGATAAATGAAATGATTTTACCCAAAACGCTCTTTAACATGGAATTTACAAAAGAACGGGTAATATAATGTCATATGTGAACCATATATGATATCATAACAATGAATATGATTCTATAATAAGTCAATGAAATTATTTAAATAATTATATAGGAGGTTCGGATACATACGAAGCATATCGGACATAAGGTAAGGGATAAATATTCAATCTCATTTTTATCTGAGATTGCCTATACGTAAGTATTTACTAGGGTTATATTTATCATCCATGACCATGTTTTCTAAAAATGTTTTCATAAAATGTTACCTATAATTCCATAAATCTTTTAAGTCATTTTTACCCTTTAATGACTTTTTACCACATTGTATGAATGGAATCTTTCCTTTGGTTACATTATAAGGTACTTTTTTACTTTTCTGACAAAAGTACGAGGAGAATGTTTTTTTAACCTATACGGCGTGAACAGATTTTTACGATTTCATAACGCCTCATTTTTAAGAAGATTCCTCTACAAGATTGCATGATTATTTTCAACAATACACTTTTCATTTAAAATTTCATGGGATTTTGTGAAAATAAAATGATTCTAAAGAAGAAAGGATATTTTCCTCAAAAATTCATTTCAAGTGTTTTGCCAAAACTATTTTCCATCTAAAATGACATTATTTCATATGTTTATGTTTCAAGTAATATGTATCTATGATTTAAATGGTTTCAATTTTCTTATGATGAAATTATGTCAATCTTTTATGGATTATGTTCTGATGGCATGATGTTTAAGAATCCCATTTTATTACATGGGTTATGCTATGATGTATGATTTATGATTTTGTGGCACACAAAAGAATGATTTCATTATGAGATTGGTGGGACCTATATCTCCATCCAATGCATTGGGTAATGATTTATATCTCATTATATAGACATGGATGGAACGGTAAGTTAATCCGGTTCAGTTTTACAGGACTGAAACGCAGAGTGAACTCAATTCAGAAAAGGACATTGTCCACTAAGATGGTCTTGGCAGCAATGCCTTGGCTACTATGGAAATCATGACATGTGATGAATGGTTTCCACAATTACATGTTTAATTCCCATGTTATCATGGTTGATGTTCTATTAAGATATATTCCTTACGTACTTCCATGATTTATGACTTTGCGCAAGATTTTGATGTTTAAATTTTAATGTTCTTTTTTTGCATCCAAATGGTTATGGATTGATTTATGTTATCTATGTTTGCCCTTACTGAGAATTTGAGCTCACGCTTTTTATGTTTTATTTTCCCCAGGAAGTAAAGAATGGTTTTAGGTAAGGAAACAAAAAGGGGAATAACGTTATGGGAGTTTTTGAAGATCTTTTACCATGATTAGAGGATTTTATTCCGAGTTTCCAAAGACACTAAACTGTTACGGTTCTTGTGTGTCTGTTTTTGTTATGTATTAAGTATTCCGAAAAATTAATATATTGCCCATGTATGTCAAGCTTCGGGTCTCTATAGATGGTATTATAGGCGAAGGAGGTATGAATGTATCCGATCCTTGGGAACTCTCACATGTGAGCGTTGGAGGAAGCATGACTCTCTACCCAAGGGATTTATGAGGAAATGGCTGCCATTAGGGACGGTGGTGTGTCCCACCTAGGGGGTGTAGCCACCCATGGAGTGCCCTGATAGGTATCAATTATAATCCACTAGAAGTAATTCTAGACCGTTACACACTGATATGCTCAAATCTACTGATACAGAACTACTGGTACTTAGTATACCGATAGACATGTTCACCGTTATAGAATGGTCACTGATACACATATCTATCGATATTTATAAGTCCAACGGTAAGCAAAATATATCAAGCCTACCGATACAGACAAGCTACCAATATTTGAAGTACACCAGTACAAACAGTAACCATTACAAAGAGCAACCATTAGAGTAAGTCTACTGGTATGCACTTAATCACTGGTACAAAACAGAGCTATCGATATGCACAGTCTACTGATACGAGCTACCGTTACACAAGAGCTATCGTTAGAGTAACTCTAACAGTATAAGCAAGTCATCCGCTATGATGTTCACCAATATAAAAAGGCTCACTGCTACTCATGTAAACAGATATAAGTTCACTGATATTATGAGTCGTTGACTGATATTAGGAGCTACCGTTACAAGAAGAGATAGCTACCGATACAGAGGAGCCACTGATACAAGCTCAGTGATACAAGGAGCTACCAATTGAAAACCAATCACTATATCTAAACTATATTTCTATTTATTTATTCAGAAACAGTCATGTTTGATGATTTTAATGTAATTAATGTTATTTAATGATAGTTGTTGGCATGTCAGGGAACCGTACCTCGTACCTATACAAAGATAATCATTCCCTTCTACCGAAGCTGAATGCTATAAAAGGAATGACCAAGGCTTGGCATAAGCATGTGCGAAAAACAAGGATTCAACAATGCTAAAAATTTGTGCATACACATAGTAAATAAAGCCTAAATCCACACTAGAAGAACATTGGACATACAAAAATCCATTCATACAAGAAGAGAATAGAATTTGAACATTAGTAAAGGTGTGGATAACTACAACGATCTATTTAAACACTTGAGATGATCAAACTGAACTTGAAGAAAACGACCCTATATTTTTTCAAAAAAACCATATAAGTACTCAGAATCATTCCTGATTAATCAATGGAGTCCATAGATACACATCAAATCTCTAGATCATTCTAATACTCATATATACTCTCTTAGAGATTCTTTTATTTATATTTTGAGCAGTGTGTATAATCTGTATATTTTATACACACTCTGTCTCATGTGCTAAACTAGAGGATTTATAAATCCTCACAAAAACCTTCTATAACTCTCTTGTATCCCATTTTGGATAGTGTTAGAGGTAATGTAGGACCTAGACAGCCAGTATTTTGATGTTTTGTTTTCCCACGAAGAAATGTGGTAGAGGTCTTTGTAATTGGACAGACTTTGTACTGTTGTTTACCCCGATCTAAGGTGTGGATCATAATTTATATAAATTGTTTGAGAGGACTATGTCTCAGCTTGATAATGAACCTCTTGGTTATATCTGTTGTGTATCTTAGATTAAGTATAAAATATAATATATATTTTATATTCTCCTGCTAATTACATTGAAATTCAAACTACTTTAAATTTATATTGATAGTTAATCTAGAATGTTTACGTAACTATTGTAAATTAGTAGGCTAGTTTCAGAAGCTAATTTAATCATCTGATTAATTTAACTGAGACATAATCAATCTATTGAGAACCTAATCGAACCATTACAGTTTTACAAATTCACTACAGTTTATCTTAGTTTTTAATTGGGGGATTTTTATAGAAATTTTTTTAAGAGAAATTTTTTTTGGAACTCAATTCACTCTCCTCTTGAGTTTCCACTCCGACCAACATTTGGTATCAAAAGGTTTGTTTATTAATAAAGGTTTTCAAACAATCCATTTTTCAACTGTGATTATAGTTGTATCTTAAAGATCATACATTTCTATTAGTTCTAAATTTTATCTCTTTAATATATTTTCTAAAATGTTATTATGGATAATAGAATAAATGGTGCTGCTACCAATAGGCGACCCTTATTTAATGGTTTTAATTATTCTCAATGGAAACTTAACTTGAAAACTCACATATAGAGTATGGGATTCCACATCTGGACTCCTATAGAGACTCAATATAAGATTCCAGAAACTAAATGAATTACTTGGGATGAACCTACTAAATCATCTTCAAATAATAAATGTAAAGCAATGAATGCTTTGTATGGTTCTTTAGATGATGAAGAATTTAATCGCATATCTTCCTACAAAACTGCTTATTGAATCTGGGACACTTTGGTTATTTCTCATGAGGGAAAAACCAATGTTATGGAAATGAGATTGAATATCTACACTATTAAGTATGCTAATTTTAAAATGAAGCTTGATAAACCCATTTCTGACATTTATGTTAGGTTCAATGATATTGTCAACACTATGAGCTCTCTTGGTAATGTTGTTCTTGCAAAAGAACAGATAATGAGGATATTAAGATGTCTTTCAGAAAGATGGAGATGCACATCTGTTTCAATAAGAGAATCATGTGATATAAGTTCACTACCTGTTATGGAATTAATTGGTATTCTTTTGATGTATGAAGAAGAATTGATCATCAACATGGAAGAAGATGATGAACCTAAGAGGAAGTTGGTAGAATTTAAATCTACTATCTCAACGATAAAAGACAAAGGGAAAATTCAAAGTGAAACTGGTAGTTCAAGTAGTGAAGAGGGTGCATCTGACAGTAATGCAGAGATGGCTCAAATATCCAGGAGATTCAAGAAGTTCTATATGAAGAATAAATTCTTTAGAAAATCAAACTACAAAGGTAAATATGACAGCAAAGGTCATTAGAATAATGACTCAAAAAAGACTGATAAAAGTGATGAGATTATCTTCTATGAATGAAAAAGGAATGGCCATGTAAATTAAGACTTCCCAAAGTTAAATATCCTGAATAAATATGACTACAAGAACAACAAGTACAAGAAAGCTATGAAAGATACCCTGAGTGCTTCAAAAGGAAACACAAGTGATTTTGATGTTTATGATTCTGAAAAGAATCGTTCTAATATGTGTTTTATGAAAAACACATCTAGGGTAACATTGGATACTCCTTATTTAAATTCATATTATTCTGGAGATGATTCTGATTCTGAATCTAAAAATATGTCTAGTGAAGAATTATTTGAATATTGTAATATTCTAGAAGAAACTTGTAATGAATTGAAGGACAAGTATAAAGCTTTAATGAATCATCATGCTTTGGCCAGCTCTAATAAATCTTCCCTTAATATCGAAAAGGAAAAGAATGCTCAATTACATAAGGAAAATACTGAACTAAAATTTTCCAATGTTCAATTAAAGAAGGACTTAGAGAAATTCACAAATGGAAAAGATACACCTACACAAATGTTAGGAAAACTTGTTCCACCCATATATACCACTGGAATAGGCTATCATCCTGGACAGAGATAGATCACTAAAACAATATTTATTCCTCAATCTGGAAAGAATAATGCTAGTTATAATTCAAGAAATTCATATGCTTCATGAAGTTATTCAATTGGTTATAGATCAAATAAAGTATATCATTCAAAATATATTGATTATGTAAATTATTTGAGACCCAAAAGACAAATCTGGGTAACTAATGCTTTGATTACTAACATGTCTGGACCCAAGAAAATCTGGGTACCAAAATCATTTTCTGTTTAAACTTTTTTCATAGGATACTTTCTTGAAGAGTTATCATAAGAAGGTATGGTACTTGGAAAGATGATTTTCATGGAATATATCTAGAGATTACTCATGATTCAAGAGTTTAATCAAATTTTATAGAGGCCATGTCACCTTTGGTGATAACTCCAAAAGAAAAATCATCAGCTTGGGATAGATTGGTAACATTGATTCAGTTTTTATTTCTAATATTTTGTTTGTTGATGGACTTAACTATAATATATTATGCATTTCTCAGTTATGTGATGATGAATTCAATGTTAAATTTTAAAATGATTCTTGTAATGTTATTAATTCTAAAAATGTTTTACTATTTTTTGCTTTGAGAAATGAAAATGTTTATGCAGTTGATTTGAATTATTTAGCTAAACAAAACATTACTTGCTTAAAGGATTTTCATAAAGAGTCTTGGAAATGGCAAAGAAGATTAGGACACTACAACGTTCATTTACTTAGAAAATTGACTAGGAAGATCTTTGTTAGAGACCTACCGAAACTTGAATTCCCAACTGATAAAGTTTGCAATCCCTGTCAAAAGGGAAAGCAACATAAAGTTTCATTTAAATCAAAGAAAGAAGTTTCAACTTCTCATCCTCTTGAGTTGGTTCACATTGATTTGATTGGACCTTCTAGAGTTTCTAGTATAAATGGGAAGCATTATTTCCATGTCATAGTAAATGACTATTCTAGGTACACATGGGTATACTTCTTAGCTCACAAGTGTGAATCTTGTTCTTACATTATTAAATACTCCAAGTCTATAGAAAAAAATAGTGGAAATAATATTATGTCCTTGAGAAGTGACCATGGTCTTGAGTTTGAAATTCATGAGTTTGAATCATACTGCTCACATAATGGCAATAGTCACAATGTTTATTCCCCTTGGACACCTCAAAAGAATGGTATAGTAGAATGAGGAATCATAACCCTTCAAGAAATTTCAAGAACCATGCTTAATGAGTATGACCTGCCTGTTTACTTTTGGGATGAAGCTGTAAATATATATTTTTATATTATAAATAGATTCTTCATTTGACCTGTTCCTGAGAATACGCCTTATGAGTTTTGGAACCATATGAAACCTAAGGTTAATTACTTCAGAGTTTTTGGATGAAAAGTTTTTATTCTCAATACTAGGGATAATCCGGATAGGTTTGCCTCCAAAAGTGATGAAGTAATTTTTCTTGGTTATTCTTTAACTAGAAAAGACTATAGAGTCTTTAACAATAGAAACAAATTTTTGGAAGAATATGTTCAAATCAATTTTATTGAAAATGAACCACACGAACCTAAGTCTTCTCATGAAAATATATAAGAAAATATGTCTATTCTTGACCTTAATGATAAAACAAAAGAAACTTCTATAAAGACAACCAGTTATGGACATATTCCAGAATCTGCTTCTGTAGAACCCAAACTTAGAGAAGAGCCTGAAATTTCTAGTCCTACCTTTACTAGATCAACCCGGATTCAAAAGAAATATCCTTTAGATGCTGTTGTTGGTAATTTTGATAGTGGGACACATACTAGAGCTTCTCTAAGAAACCAGGTTGAACATCAAGCCTTTATTTCAGAGTTAGAAACTAAAAATTTCAATGATTCAATCAATGATGAATCTTGGGTAATGTCTATGCAAGAAAAATTAAATCAATTTGAAAGAAAATGATTATGGGAATTAGTTGACATACCTATGGAAACTTTGACCATAGGCACTAAATGGGTTTTCATAAATAAAGTTGTTGAGTCGGGAAATATAGTTAGAAACAAAGCAACGCTAGTTGTACATGGGTATATTCAAGAGGAAGGAATAGATTATGAAGAATCCTTTGGCCCTGTAGCTAGATTATAATATATAAGGATTCTACTTTCCTATGATACTCATCTTAATTTCATGTTATATCAAATGGATGATAAAAGTGATTTTCTAAATGGTTTTATAATTGAAGATGTTTTTTGAACATCCACCGAGATTTACTAATCCTCATTTTACAAATGATGTTTTCAAACTATCTGAAGAATTATATGGTTTAAAATTATCTCAGAGAGCTTGGTATTATAGACTTAGTAATTTTCTTATTTTAAAAGGTTTTAATAAAGGGTTTGCTGATCCAACTATTTTTATTAAAAGAATTTCTAAAGATGTTTTGATAGTACAAATCTATGATTATGATATTATTTTTCGATCATATAATCATTCTTTATGTAATGATTTTTGAAAGAGTATGAATATGAATTTGAAATGAGTTTAATGGGAAAACTCAAATATTTTCTTGGATTTCAAGTTTTTCAAAATGAAAATTCTTTTTTTTTGAATTAAAGTAAATATACAAATGATATTTTAAAAAGTTTTGGTTTAGACAGTATTAAGTAAAGTAATACACCTATGAGTGTTTCCAGTAAGTTGGACATTGATGAATCCAAGAAACCAGTTGATCAAATAGATTATAGAGGAAAGATTGGAAGCATACATTAAATTACTGCTAGTCGACCAAATATTATGTTTAGTGTGTATATGTGTGTAATATTTCAAGCTATTACTAAATAATCCCATTTATTCTATTAAAAGGATTTTTAAATATCTTATAAATACTATAAATATAGGTTTGTTTTATCCATAAGGGAAATCTTTTGAATTAAAGTGTTATTCAGATGCTGACTTTTTTGGTTGCTAGTTGGATAGAAAAAGAACATCTGGAACATGTCATTTATTGGGAAAATCCAAACTATCCTGGTGTAGTAAGAAACAGAATTCAGTTTCATTGTCTACTACTGAAGCAGAATATATATCTACTGGTAGTTGCTATGCACAAATTTTGTGGATGAAAAATTCTCTTTTGGACCATGGATATGATTTTACAAATTTATGTATTAACTGTGATAACACTAATACAATTAACATTTCAAGGAACCCTGTATCTCACTCTAGAACCAATCAGATTGATGTAAAGAAAAACTTTTTAAGTGATCATTACCATAAAAGTGATATTACTCTTGAATTTATAGGTACTTAACATCAATTAGCTGACATATTCAACAAACCTTTAAGTTTGGATAGGCTAAGATACAATAGACATGAGTTAGGAATGATAGATCATAGTTAGAAACCTCAACGGTATGGAAATCAATATTATACATCACTGGTATGGACCTCACCATTAGTGGACCTCACTGATAGATAAACCTTACTATTAGGAATTCTCACTGCTATACCCTACCATTAAGTATGCATTGTTTTAAACATCTGTCTTGCCACTAGAATTTGTATCATTTATACTTTACTTATTATATTTTAATTATATATTTTACGATTCCTAAATGATAAAACAGACGTCTTAACCTCTCTCGATCCACCTCATGCCCCTTACCTTCAAACCTCTCTCAATCCATAGAACCCAAAGCCTCGCGATTCAATGGAAAGAGTAAGGAGACCTTCAATCTGTGGAATGGGAGATGAACTGAGTTCTAAGAGACTCAAAGGCGAGTCTAGCAGTGGAAGTGAAGTGAAGAAACCCACAAATCCTCATCTTGTTCAATGGGATATAGTATTTTAAAGGGAGATGTTCATATAATGTCTAATTTCAAGTGAATCATTCATTATAGAAGTTTTGGAATATCAAAAATGGATATAATGCTTCTCGAAAAACAATGGACCATTCTATCTGAAGCTGGTAAAATATTTCTATGTGTATGTTCGGTTTGAGAAATCAGAATCTGAGAGTAGGATGGTATCTTTTGTGAATGGAAAGGAGATATCATTTTCTTCTATTAAGTGTGATGAATTCCTGAAGGTTCCACGCGAAGGTGTTTTTGGATATTTTTCGAAATCAGTACCTCCTACCAGTAGTATCTTTAAGAATGAAACTTCTTTGTAACGGATAACAGGAGATGGACCACTAGAAAATTAATGGCTACAGAAATGAGTGGAAAGAATAGGATGCTGTTTACGTTCATTCATCATGTTTTAATTCCAAGGAGTTAGGATTTTGCAAATCTTAAATACCAAGATATTTACTTGATGCATCTGTTGAGACATGTTGTTAAGATAAATTTGTGTAGGCTGTTAATGGTTCAGATTGAGGATATGACCAGGCCAAAGTCATAAACCAATGCTTTATTCTTTTCCAAGTTGATCTCAGGAATGATCAAAGTAAAAAGTGTAGCTGAGTCTCAAGATGAGATAGTGGTGGTAAAGAACAACTTCTGTATCACAAGCACAGTGTGTAAGTACAAGACGATTAATTGGAATCCATTGAAAAGAGAGTTGGTTAGTGATGATAAGAAGTTATATGACAAGTTTAATCCTATGGATCATCCTTCTAGGGCTATGTGTATTAGGGATCAAGGCCTAGGACCTGATGAGGAGGAGCCACAGTATAGTGATGACTCATAAGAGGAGGATTCCTCTATAGTAGATGGAGGATATCCAGACGTGACTCCTAGCCCATCTCCTAAAATTGTGTCACAAGAAAAGGAAGTTCACTAGATATTAGATCAGGAAGAGGCTTACCTAGTGGATAAGGAAAAAGAAAGAGAATCTGAGACTGAAGCATCTGCTTCTGCCTCCTTGAGTTTGAGTCCTATGATTGGAATTTCTGATGTGCCCTTAGAGGCTCTTATTGTCGAAGTTGATAGAACCGCTCCTATCCCTGAGGATCCTCTTGCTGGTGAATAATTGGAAATGGTTGTCAAGGATTCTGATGAGGAAGACCATGTAGCTGAGGGTGCTATTTCTATACAAGAGAATGCACCAATTGAGGGGGAGCATCAAACTAGGCTTGGCACTGTTTTAGTGGGAAATGGTATTGAGGACTAAGCAGAAGACCCAGGTTTTGTTGTTTGTGTATTAGATTACCGTAATTCTGATAATGAGGTATCCCTTCACAGACAAAAATTCAATTATGAAATTATTTCTAAGCTATTAACTAAATATGTGGTATGAAAACATGATCTGGATAAGTTAATTTCTGCTCTTAAATCCTGTTTTTCGGAACAATTAAGGGGAATGGAAGCTTCACTGGTGTCATCTATTCAGATTGATATGAATGACCCTGTATCCAATATAGTATCATAAAGATCCCATGTTGTTTTTCCTACTAATATAATCACCACGGTTGATTTAGAATCTTTGAAGGATGAAATGAAAGAGTTTTTAAATGATTCAATTTTTGAGTTAAAGAATTGTTTTGTTGAGGAGCTGAGCAGCTTGGAAATATCTTCTGATCTCTCTCTTGGGTATGGTGTGTCAACCTTTGTGGATGAGATGGTGGATAGAATCATAGCTTTCCAGAATCAGATGTCTAGCTTGGGAGAGGATGTTCAATTTATAAAGAAATCATCTTTCTCTCTAGAATCCAATATGAGTTATAAATACCAAGCAAATAAGGATTTGGCCTATGTAAAAAGTGTTCGGAGCCATATGGTTTAATTTTTTGAGGGCTTTAAGAAGTTAGTAGATGATAATGTCAGTACTTAGGATTCTCTGGTAAATAATCTTATCAGTGGCCTTACTAAGAGTTTCATGAAAACGAGGGCTTTTTCTATTGGTTCTCTTGCTTCCAAACCTTCAACATATTTGGATCAGAATAGATATTTGATGAAGGAGGAGCTTGGTTCAGCTTCAAGCAGTGGCTCTGGGTAATCCTCTGTCCTAAGTCAAGTGGTGTCTACCACTAAGGATATTGGACAAAATAGTTCATAATTTTATGAAGGAGGCTACTTCTTCTCAAAAGAAAGTAAAGGAAAAATTGGATTATTATTTTCAATGGGTTTACACCAAGCATTAGCTCAATAATCATTTCTAGATTATGTTAAAAAATATGGTGCTACGACCAGTCATTCAATGATTCAGAGAACAAGTAAGCAAACTCATGGTGTTGACCCCAGCCATGGATTAGTTTTTAGAAAACAAGGATGACTTATTGTCTAGTATAGAGAGGGGTGGAGGAATCATTATGGATTTCAGAAATCTCTTGTTTCCATTCTTGCATGTTGATTCTCGGCCCATAATTATACCTCCAACTTTACCTACGTCTGCCTCTACTACTCCTACTCAGGTGACGCCAGTCTAGGCCATTCACAACCTTACTCCTAGGATCACTCAGAAAACTACATAGCACAGGAAAAGAATAGTTTTAGTAGCTCGGCCTCCTCTGATCATTTCTGGTGTTCCTAAGCCTTCACCTGACTCCCCACTGTTTGAGTCTACCTCATGTCCGAAAGGAAAATCCCACAGGGACATTCAAGAGGTGGATTTATTTCTATCTAGGACATTTTATAGGAATCAATTGTATTTCATTTGTATTACTTTTTTATTTCACTGGTACACTTTTCCCGAGGAAATATATCTATGATCTTGTTTTCTTTTCTCTATTTCTCATTTCCTCTGATACAATCATTTCACCCTACCATTTTTATAATGACATAGGGGGAGAATATGTGTATAAAAGAGAGAATATGTGCATAAATGTGGGAATATAATAAGGAAAAGTATGAACATATAAAATTTATGCTAAAAATCTACCTCTGGTATAGAAGGGTACATTTGTTGTACACAAAGGTAGAAATATGAGCTTAATATGTTTCATTGCTATATATCATACATTTAATACATTTATTTTGTATTTTCCTCTCATACATTTGTATTTTAACTCAGATACTTTTGGTCTATAACTCTCTAATACATTATTGATTTTGTTGGTTTATAATACCATGCGTTGTGATTATCAAAAAGGGGGAGATTGTTGACCTCACCTGTTTTGATAATCCCAATCATGCCTTAATATGTTTTGATAATCCCAATTATGACTTAATATGTTTTGATAATCTTGATGTGTGATTATAATTCTATATATATGTGCTTTATATCAAAATAATCATTTGAATATGTCAATCAATGTTTATCTATGTTTAATCATACTTTGACATAATTCTAATTCAATTTGGATATGTAATGCATAGAACAGATAAGTGTTGAGTCACTAATATGCTCAATGCTACTAATACAGACCTATCGGTACTTAGTCTATAGATAGAAATGGTCATAGTTAAATAAAGGTCACTGATACACATAGATATCGATATGTATAAGTCTACTGGTAAGTAAAATAGATCAAGTCTACTGATACAGACAAGCTACCGATATATGAAGTACACCTATACAAACAGTCATCGTTACAAAAAGCTACCATTAGAGTAAGTCTACTGGTATGCACTTAATCACTGGTATAGAACAAAGCCACCAATATGCACAGTCTACCGATACGAGCTACCATTACACCAGAGCGGCTGTTAGAGTTTGTTTTCCGGTATAAGCAAGTATACCTCTATGAAGTTCACCAGTATAAAAAGGCTCACCTCTACTCAAGACTACCGATAGATGTTCACTGATACAATGAGCCACTGATGGATACAAGGAGATACCGTTACAAGAAGATATAGCTACTGATATAGGGGATCCACCAATACAAGGTCACTGATACAAGGAGCAACTCATTGAAAACCAGTCACTCTCCCTACACTATATTTCTATTTATTTATTCAGAAACTATCATGTTTGATGATTTTAATGCAATTAATATTATTTAATGATAGTTTTTCGAAAATCAGGGAAATGTACCTCGTACCTATAATAAGTTAATCATTCCCATTGACCAGAGCTAAATGATATAAAAGGAAGGACAATGGTCATGCATAAGCGCGTGCGAAAAACAAGGACTGAAGAGTGCTGAAAATTTGTGCACAAACATAGTAATGAAAGGCTACATCCAAACTCGAATAACACTGGACATACATGAATCCATTAATACAACAAGAGAACACAAAATGAACTTTATTCAAGTCATGGAGAGGTACAAGGAGCTATTCATACACTCGAGTTGATCAAACTAAACTTGAAGAAAACAACCCTCTGTTTTTTAGACAAAAACTAGAGAAGGACTCAGAATCATTTTTGATTAATCAAAGGATTCTAGAGTTGCACTTCAAATCACTAGAGCATTCTAAAACTCATATATACTCTCTTAGTGATTCTTTTATTTACATTTTGAGCAGTGTGTATACTCTGTTTATTTTACACGCACATTGTCTCCTGTGCTAAACTGGAGGATTTCTAAATCATCACACAAAACTTCTATAACTCTATTGAATCCCACTATGGATAGTGGTAGAGGTCAATTCGGACCTGGACAGCCACTGTGTTGTTGTTTGGATTTCCCATGAAGAACTGTGGTAGAGGTCATTGTACCTGGACAGCCATTGTACTGTTGTTTACCCCGATCCAGGGTGTGGATGAAAATTTATTTAAATCGTTTGAGAGGACTAAGTCTCATCTTGAGACTGAACCTCTTGGTTATATATGCTATGCATCTTAGATTATGTATAATATATTATATATATTTCATATTCTGCTGCTAATTAATTTGAAATTCAAACTATTTTAATGTTACTTTGATAGTTAATCTAGAAAGTGTTTGTAACTATTGTAAATAAGTAGGTTAGTTTCAAAAGCTCTTTCAATCTTCTGATTAAATTATCTGAGACCTAATCAATATTTTGATAACCTAATCATACCATTAAAATTTTAAAAATTCACTACAGTTCAACTTAGTTTTTAATTGGGGGATTTTAATAGAAATATTTTTAACTGAAATATTTATTGGAACTCAATTCCCACACCTCTTGAGTATCCACTACGTCCAACAAACATTTATATTACAAAGAGTGACCTGTAAATAGGGTTGAAGGGGAGATCCTTTCATTGTTGACTAAAAATTAATATAGATATGGTTAATCTCCACATCTCATTAATGTTTCTCAAGATCATGTTGATAGACCCCATTCATAAGTCCTCTCTACAAGGGCTTTTTATTATAACTATCTGAGATGACATCTTCATGAGATTTTCTCACTTGTTCTACTTTTCCATAGGTATCATTAAAATTCAACAATACAACTATTGGTATTGGTCATGTGACTTGACTTAAACCCTTGCCGATTTGGCTATCTTGTAAGTTTTACATGAACCATTAGCTTGGTCACGTGATGGATTGAACATCATGTCATTCATGTGACCATATTAAGGTCACATGATTACATGTATAATGAAAAATTGTGCATTTGGAGATATTCATGATGGTTTATGAAATCAATGAGATCTCCATTGGTCATGGGTTTTGTAATACCTATATTAGGTTATGTAGTGGGGAATACATTTAGTGTTCATTTGATTGACTTGAGGATTCTTGAGTAATCCCTCTTTTTTGATGTGATTTTTTTTCTTTTGTGATACATGCGTGTGAATTTCGTTCAGATGGCATCTTTCTCTCACAAGTCATCAAAGAAAGGGGAAAATGAAGTGGTCCATTTCCAACACACCCTCAAAATAGGCTTGGATGATAAATACAACTATTTTTTTTGATTTATCATAGACAATTCACATTAACCAAATGGGAGTGATACATATGGAATATCCCCATCCAAACAGTATTCCTCTCCATAGGATTGGTATGACTGATGACATGTCTATAACTTCACAACAGTGATGAATCAGACCACCCACATGTATTCTATAAACCCATAACACCATTAAAGAGAGTATCTCAACAATGACCTAATGTTAAATAAATGGAAATTCCCTTCTTATAAGTTTTTCATATAATCACATGAAATCAAACCACACTAAACTACTAAGTAATATGTGACCTTTAACCATAATATTGTCATTTATGTTATTTAAATTTAGAAAATCAGAGAAGCATAGATGCGATCAGTAAGATATTTGGACTCCGATAAGACAAATATAATTTTTGATGAATAGTAACTAACCATTAAGAATAGTAATTTTATCATTATGAAAATATTCTGACACTAATGAATACTAAATCATCCATATAAATAGTAACCATACAAATTAAAGTATAAATAAAATTTATCTGTCATATAAGTGATAATGTGATTGTGTTTTGTATTATTATAAGTCATAAATATTTAATTAAATTATTATGAATAATTAAATAAATAAAAAAGAAAACATATTTTCATAAAATGTATTAAAGATTATTTTATTGATGACTTATAATTATTGAATAATTTTTTGAGACCTCAGTTAATTTTTCAAGGTATTATAAAATCACTTATAATTTTAAAATATGTATTTTTAAAGTAAATAACGATTTAATTTAAATATAAAATTTACTATATTTAGAAAATATTTTCAAAAAATTGAGTTCATTTTTTGATTCTAGAGATCATAAATTGGTCACGATGATTTATTGGTATTTTTCTGAAATACATGAATTTTTAATTAATAGTAAAATATGATATTTCATGATAATTGATAAAAACATAATTTCTACATCAGTCATGAGTCATGGATGAGGTAAATTCCCATGGGATCGAAAGAACATACATTTATTTCTACTTTTTCACATAATTATAATGACTATTCACATTCTTGAGAAAAAATATGAAAATAATTATTAAAATAATGGGAAACCCCTCCTCTCCTCCACTATAAATACCACCCCACATTACCTCTTTCCATCACTCCTCTCAAACCTTGTCCCTTGTCAAAATTCTACTGAAATATCTCCCTAATCTCCTCTACCACGTCAAGAATCCCTTGGTCTCTTCAAAAGACAAAAAAAATCCCCCCAAAAGTGGTTCTCAAGGAAGTTATATTCAAGAGTTAAACACCTCTTTTCATTTCTTTTATTTTCTTACATGTTCCATTGGTTCTATTTCATTCCTCACTTACATTAATATGAATGTTATAATAACTCAATTAAATTACATGTATAATTTTTTTTATAATATCAGAATAATGCATCCCTATCTCTCATTTCACATGCATTTATACTACAAATGAAAACCCCATCCGAGATGTGTTAATTTATCACATTCATGGACAACGAGTTTTCAATTTATATTATCATATTTAATTATGGTAATGAAAACATTTTTATTGTAGAACTAGGATATAATATTTTTATTATGTCTTATGAAAGGATCAGGAATATTTTGAACACATGATATTAATATAGAAATAAATTTTTTTTAGATGTGATCAAACATTGCCCTTTAACCAAAAGGGTTATCATTAAAGTTTTATATAATGATTAATCTTCAATCCAAACAACCAATGGGATTTTATTACCATGTAATCTTCTAGATTTTCACAAATGAAATAAAAAATATATTTTAGAGAACCATTCTCATCTTACATGCTTATCCTTTCATATATATAAGTAAACAAATCATGAAACGCAAGAAAACAAATGCTCCGAAACAATGAATCAGAAAGTCATAACCCATCATAAAAGGTCCTGAATGAACATAATAAGGAAAAAAGAAATAAATTTCATGAATAAGTGGTTCAGGAATATTTATTAATGAATATAATTTGGTTATCATGGTCATTAAGATCAAGTGAAGGACACCATAAGACTTAAGGTAAGGGATTCTACCTGAACCTCCATTATTCATGTGGGTTTCTCTGTCAATGTTTTTAACAAAATGAAATTATCTATTCTTTTCATCCACATATTATAAATTATGTGTATATTATCCCAAACTAATCTAATTATTATCCATTATCATATTGGTATATACATGTTTTTATTGATTCCCTCCTCAATTCCTCCCAATAAAAAGGCCCTTTTCAGGGGAAATTCTTGAATTCTTACCCAATTTCAAGTAATATCAATCAAATATTTTATGAACCCGTTATTTTTATAAAATCAGTATTTTTATTATGAATACAATATTCGTTCAATTATGGTTTTATGTAAAATATTTTCCCTTTTCTATTTTAAATTCTCTTATGTATATTCTATAAAACCCCACTATATTGTATTAATGCTAAAATTTAATCAATAATCTTCTTACATGTTGTCACTTCTGTTTGACATAACATACCATGATATATTCCTATGAGTGGCAATATATGTGTTAATAATATTCCATCATGAACAATTGTATAATACGCCCATTAAATCTAATTTATGATATGATTATGATAACCATTTATTTCCATGGGCACCTTTATGTTTATGCATGATTTATTGTGTGTGATTTGATATGTGAAAGAATATTAATAAACATTTAATAATGGGTTTTTATAGATAGAACTCCAATTAATTGGATATAATTTATTCTCATGAGATGTTATGCGCCACGATCTTAGAGATTATCCATGACACATTCAACCATGTGAAAAACTCATGGTGGTTAACATTTACTTTTGATCATCTATGTGTAAGGAGCCTTAAATCATGATAAATTCATGTTTTTGTTTCAGACACATTATTATGACTCCATTTATATATGATCCAATGTTTATGTGTTATGATTTCTCATGTTTCATACCATTTTTTATAATTATGACATGCCTTCTAAACCATATGCTAATGCTTTATTATTATTCTTATTCCCTTATTGGGAATTTAGTTCATCCATTTTATCTTGTTATTGCTTGCTTATACTATGATGATTTTTGAGAATATTTGATGTTACGATATATTTATTAAGTCCAATTAAATGAATGTTTCATGTAGTATCATGTTTTATTCATTATGTACCTAGTCTTCTATAACCTTATATTTGAAGATCCTTGGATTGAAATATGAAATTTTATTATGCTTAAAATAATGTAATGATATGTGTAAAAGGATAGGGTCGATATAGTTGGTATCATAATGAGGTCTAGTTAAATTATGAGATTAGTAATAGAGAACTTTAGTAATAACCATAATGATGAGACTAAGTATAATAAAACATCCCTAAATTTTGGTATTTATAGATTATGTGGATTATCAAGAAAATGCATCTATGTTAGGATATGAAAAAGTGGAAGTTTCTCTACCACCAATGTATCATGGGGTAAAACACGAAAACGCTGCATAAAGCTAGACTCTAATGGGAACCAGGGAATGATAATGCACTATGCTTTTGAACATGTTCGACACTCCTAGAGGATACTCATTGGTAAATTCCTTTCCATGGTAAAAACTAATATTAATGTATTAAAAAAGTTCTAATAATAGTATATGTTTTCAAATTGATCAAGGATAACCTAGATATAATCCTAGGGAGTCACAAGTTGGGATATACTTCTTCTTCACAAGATTACCATTTTATGATCAATGATTCCTTTTGATGCATAATATATAAGTATTCAATCCCTCTAATTGTACATTAGTTTTCTTAGTTAATGGATGGAAATAGAAGAACATGTTCCAATAATCTATGTAATATAGAATGTGAAAATTTTTCTAATGATACTCAAAATATCATAGGAATGGTTTCTCAAGAATTCATGACAATACATGCTGAAGTAGCTCATGTTCTGAATAATAACATGATTCACGTGGAACACCATCATCCTCCAATGAAAAAGCAATTTGTTGTTGAATCATTAATGTGGAGAATGCCTCACGTATTTATTGGATCATATGATCCCCTCTTCATGGAACTACAGATTAACTCCATTGAAAATATATATTATGTCCTCCAGTGCTTAGAAGAAGAGAACGTCGTAGTAGTGGTATATCATTTTGATGGGGAAGCTGATCAATGGTGGAAACTGATTAAGAATATGATGTCCAAAGATGAAATTGAGTCAATGTATTGGGAGGAATTGAGGAAAATGTTTTTCAATAGATATTTTTTTAAATCCTGCCACCTAAATATATAAAGAGAGTTTCTTAGTCTCAAGGAAAAGGAAGATGATTCCATTAGGTAATATTTAGAAAACATGAAAAGACTTTCAAGAAACACCAAATGCTTTTTCAGGAACATTGAAAGAAATGGGGATCGCTACTTTAGCGATTAAAGCCAATTCTTCTAATAGAGTTGGGATTTTAGGACTTTGACATTTATGAGAAGATTTTCTGTTGGGACCTCAAAGTTGAAATTTAGATCAAATACACCCAGTGGTCTCATGTTCCCATTGAAAAAAAGTATATGAATGAGTCTAATATGGGTGGTTTGGGAAATAAATCCCATGATGGATAGAAGATCGAACATCCCACATTTAAAAATTATTCGAAGAATCATCTTGGGAACTCTATAAAGGGAAATAATAATTGCTTAAAATGATAACTGACAGAACATATTTCAAAGAACTAATGAAGGGTTATGAGTAATTATAGTAATGTGGAAGAAGAAAGGATGGTTCATATCAATTATCGTATTTTAGTGCAGTGTTATAACTTTAAGGAGCATGGTAATTATGTGAAAATATTCCCTAAGCCAAGGATTTTTAGAGGAAATAAATAAGAACAACCAAGGTAATAGAGAAGGGATTGTGTTATCTCTACTGCTGAGGTGGATCCGAAAAATAATGTGGTGACAGTTAATCTAGTTATTCATCTATGAATAGTGAATAAACTCTTTGATTCTGGTTTTATGCATTATTTCATAATAATCAATATTAGTATACCTATTTAAACATCATCACAAAATATAGAGGTTATGTTAACTATGAGAATAGGGAATGCGGAAATAATTTCATCTGTGGTTTATAACTCCTCCTAAGTTAATATTTATCTACTAAAACTCCCATAAAATCTTGTCATACTTATTTTAGTGGAGTTCAATGTTATCTCGGGAAAAAATGTGTTATATTTATAAAAATCAAACACCAACTATCGAGAAAGAGATATAACTCTTCATATCCCGATGCATCGTCCATTTCATTACAAGTGTATGGAGGAAGATGAATCCCCTTTTGAATTATTGTCTCATGTGTGGATTTTACTACCTTTTGAAAAACCATTTCTATCACAAATTATTGGGACAAAAAAGATAATACTTCCCTAATATATACCCATTGTGAGGGATTACCCTGATGTATTCCCTAAATAATTGGATTGTCTTCCTCCTGATTGGGAGGTTGAGTTATCAATTGAACTTATTCCTATAACTTTTCTTATATTAAAGAACTAATATAAAATAGAAACAAAAGAGATGGAAGAGTTTAAGATGTGGTTATAAGAGAATCTTGAGGAGGTTTTTATACACCCGAGTGCTTCCCCATGGGGTGTTCTAGTCCTCTTATTCAAGAAGAAAGATGGATCAATGCATCTATACCTTGGTTATTGTGAGCTATATAAAATCACGATAAAGAAAAAGTATCCCCTTCCACAAATAGATGACCTTTTCGATCAACATTGTGGGGATATTTCATTCTATATGGTGGACCTTGGTTCAAATATCACAAATTTAGGGTTTGGGAGGAAGATATTCCCAACAACGCCTTTCAAATGAGTAGTGGACACTATGAGTTCATTGTGATGCCATTTTGAATCACTAATACTGTAGAAATATTCATTTATTTAATTAATAGATTCATTATATATTACCTCGAAAAATTTGGTGTAGTCTTTCTCGATGATATTATGATATACACCATGAGCAAGGTATAACCGGAGGAGCATTTTAAAATTTTTCTAATGACTTTGAAATTGGAGAAACTATACAAAAAGTATAATAAATGTTAGTTTTAGATGGTGGAAGTATCATTCATAGTGAATCTAATCATTAGAAAAGGGATATCTATAGGCCCTTTGTAGATTAAGGTAATTGATGAAATGCCTATGCCATCATCTGTAACTGAGATATGGAACATTCTAGTTTTGGCCGAGTATTATCAATGATTTGTGAATAAATTCTCATGATTTTCAAACCCAATGATGAATCTTAAATATAATTTAGTGAAGTTAAAATGGACTCAAGATTGTGAGTAATGCTTTATAGAGATCAAAAATAAGTTTATCACTATGCCGATTCTCACACTCATAAAAAGTTGAGAAATATTTTTGGTGTACAATGATTCTTCAAAGAAGGTCTTAGGCCGTGTGGTGATGAAAAATGGTAATGTGATAGCCCACGCCTCAAGGTAGCTGAAAATCCATGAGAAAAAGTATCTTACAAATTGTAAAGACATGGAAATTTCAAGGAAATTTTTTTCTTAAATACATTGGAATTTTACGAGCCTATGGCATCAGACGTCACCTGATTTCGAGGCCCAGTGTGCCCGGAATCAATTTCCAAAGATTAGCTCAGCTACGTTTAGTAAACGAAGGATTGGGTTTTTCTATCTTTTGAACTGGTGCTCGGAATCAAAATCTGAGGGCACTGATGAACCCGCAGTGCCAGTTTTCCCTCAAGGGAACCATCACCGTAGTTGCATTTTATGCGGGACAAAAGTTAATAATTGGGGAATTAGCTTAAAATAAATAAAATTGGTGTGCACCATTTTATTTATAATTGTGGAAGTTATATCATACAAAGGGGAGTTAAGGGTGGGGCCCACAACCACCAAACTAACCATGTGTAGATGTTTTATAGGTGGGGCCCACATGATCCCCAACCTTTCATCTCCCATAACCTTCTTTAAACTCCACAAATAACTCCCTTAAACCCCCCCATTAAACACACTTGTTTAATGTTGACAACTATCCCAAATTTTATGAGATCTTCCCCCTCCTCTCCCTCCCTTTAATTAATTGCCAAAACATTTAGTTAATTAGGTGGTTTGATTGTTTGAATTTGAAATGTCTTGTGTTAAATAAAATAATAAGTTCAATTATTATTTTATTTTGGGGGAAAGCTTTTGTTTTGTGGAAGCTCTTGAGTTTATGGGGAAGAACACCGACCCTCCGATGAAGAATGGTGACTTCATCGACGGAGAATGCTGGTTCCAGGAAGAATTCTGATGCGCCAACGAATCTCTTCTCCGAGAAAAGAGAGGAGACTTCAATTCTTCTTCGGGTGCACTCCTACGACGATGGGAACAACACTGTCATTCATGCCGCTTGTCAACCGTGAACCTTATTCGAGGTAGGGGTATATTCTTTGAAGTGAACATTTTCATACCCTGTTCTTCATTGGAAATCATTGTTTATATATTCCCAACTGCTACCACCTAACATGTAGGGCGCGGGCTGAACGCACATGTCCCGACGAACCTACGTAGACTCTTGTCTGCGATTGTGTTACATTGGAACATACAGCGACGGGAGTGAAAACCATGCGCCGGCCGCGTACAGAAGAATTGCAACCCGCAACCGTGGGCCGCTCAACCGAGGAAGAACCGTACCAAAAGAGGAAACCACGGCGCCCCACGACGCCGTGCTGGAGAACCGGTCAGCCCGTTGGCCAGCCGTGCGGAATTGAACCCCTACGCCAGGAGGGCGCCATGCTGAAGAAACCTGCGGCCTGCCGAAGCGGGCCTCTTGCTCTAGAAGGCCGGCCGGCCTAGCCGGCCCGTTTGGGAGGGCAGCACCGCTTGGAGCCGCCAGTTTAGGCAACCGGGGGCCGTGCCCCCACCATGGACCGCTCGGCCTTCGGGCTGAGCCGCTGGGCCGGCTGGCCGAGCCAGCCGGTCTACACTAGGACGAGTCGGGCCGTGCCGGGCCTGGCCGACCCAGGCCACATCGCGCCGCGCCGCACCGGCTCGGGCCGCACCCCGCCAGATTGGGCTGTAGGAATCATTGTTCTGGTCCAACACCCCTACCGTATGGGACCCACCAAAACCGGGTGACCTGACCCGCTAGCCCTTTGGGCCTAACTGGTCAGGCCCGTAATTCACATAATTGTGAATAACTTAATGACCACGCGTCCAATCGACGGGCCGTCTGCATCACTGGGACCCAATCAACGAGGCGACCCTTCTGCGATACTCTAATCTATTTTTGGATATCTTTGGTAAATGACCGGGTTTGAACTGAGCATATTTCCAACCGGGCCCCTGGAACGAAAAATCCAATATCTCTCAGACCGAGCATCCGATGGACGCGTCGTCTGTCATGTTGAGTTCTTTTTGACGAGACAATACTTCGGGATAAATCAAATCTAGAATTCATGATAGTTGATGTATCGATCCCCTTTACTCGAGGATCCGACCCTCCCGGAATCGAGTACGCTGTTTGCAAAAAACCTAGAGATTGCTGCGACTGATACGACTACAGTGCCGGGATCCTATGTGGGTTCAACGACGAAGACGACTGTACTTGGATCCTATGTGGGTTTGGAAGAGAGGTAGACTATACTTGGATCCTCTGTGGGTTCAGAAGCGATGACGAATGTACATGGATCCTATGTGGGTTTGGCATCGATGGTTACTGTACTTGGATCCTAAGTGGGTTCGGCAGCGATGACTTCTGTACTTGGATCCTATGTGGGTTCAGCAGAGGAGATGATTCAGAGGCTATATCTAATCATCTCCACCCCACTTCATGAGTAGTATACATGTGTGAGCTAAGTCTTGTCTTTCAATCAGTATCATTGGTAATACTGACTTAATTCCTCTGTGGACTAGACTGTGCTTGGGCTCAGAAGATAGAGACGAACTGAGATTGATGAATTAGGTATATATATGGGCATATACCTATGTAGAGTAGGTTGATACTTCGTGTTTGTATCCTTACTTTGTGGTTTATCCCTCATGGATTATGGGAGACCTTTGGGGGTCTCGGGGTCCCTACTCAGTATTGAATACTCACCCCTGCATGGGCTATGCCCGCACTACGTTTTGTTGGATGCAGACGACTGACAACACTGATCGAGGTGGAGGCTTGTGGATCTGGACGGTACCTGGAGGTGGACCACTAGATGGGACGTACACAGAGTGGACTGCCGGACCTGGGAGCAGAGGATACCATATGTACCCACCCATCAGGTGGGATATCCAGAGGACGACTCAGTGGTTGCTACTTTACTTACTACTTTTGTACTTTCTTTTCAGTTGTACTGTACTTCTAGTTGGGTTTGTATACTAGACCATTTACTTTATAACTCATACTTTTGTACTCAGTTTTACTTAATGATTACTAAACTTGCATACTCTGTTGTGTTTGTTTACTTTTAAAAAGGAAATGCCTTCCCTTTTACCTGGATTTACACATTTGGTTCTTGTCGCCAGTCCCTGGCCTATGGAAGGTGGGCTTGGGGTAGTCACGGCACGGGCCCCGAGGATGGGTCCTGACACACATGATCTAGTGTTAGCAGTTTTGATCTTTTCATTGAAAATTTGGTGATATTATCATTATGGGGAGAAGTGTGAGATATATACTAGAAACAATAGTCTAAACAATATATTCACTCATAAAGACCGTAATATATGAAAGTAAAGATGGTTTGAGCTCATTAATGATTACGACTACACAATCTAATACCATCCCAGTAAGGCCATGGAAGATCTTGTATCATAAATATAATGTTCTACATAACAAGAATACTCACCTAGTCATTTTACAATGGTAGAACCATAAGTAAAAAAAGGAAACATGGGAACTGGATGAGCCAATGATGGAATAGTACACACACCTTTTTACAACATAGAATGTAAAACAAAATTTCCTAAAGGTGGAATAATGTAACAACAAAAACTCTAATAAATGGAAATTCCCTTCTAATAATTATGTTGTGTAATCACATGAAATCACAAACCAAATAACTATAATGTAATATGTTACCTTTTAACATAATATTGTAACTTCTATGATTTGAATTTTGAAAATATGACATAATCAATTGTGATCAATACAATATTTGGAGTCTAATAAGACAAACGTAATTTTTGATGAAGAGTAATTGACCCTTAGGAATATTAATGTTACCCATTTGAATAGTAATGTGATGGTTATGAATACTAAATCGGCCAAGTAAATATTATCCTTACCAATGAAAGTATAAATAAGATTTATCCATCTTATAAGTGAAAATACGAAATTTATGGTATATTTATAAGTCATACATATTTAATTGAAAAGTTATGAATAATTTAATAATTAATAAATTAAATTAATTTTCATAAATTGAATTCATAAAATACTATTTTAATTTCTTATGATTATAGGAAAATTTTATGATACGTTAGTTAAGGTTTCATAGTATTATAAAATCTATTATAATTTTAAAATATCCATTTTTCTGATAAATGAGGATTTTGTTTAAAAATTTAATTTCTGATATTTAGAAAACTATTTTTAGATAATGGAGATTAATATTGTACTCGGCACATCAATTTATGGTTCAGGTAAACTCTTGGGATTCTTTTGAAATACATGAATTTTTAATGAATGGTAAAATACGATAATTTACGATAACTGATATAAAATGATTTTCCGCATCATGATTGATTCAAGGATCATGTGAATGACAATTGGTTAGAACTTACATGAACTTATTACTATTTTTGGTCACACTAATCAAAACTATTCATATTATTGAGAAAAAAAATTAAGCTAATGATTAATATAATGGGAAACCACTCCTCTCCTCCACTATAAATACCACCCCAATCTACCTCATCTCTTCACACCTCTAAAGACTTATGCCTTGTCAAAATTCTAAGAAAATATCACCCTAATCCCCTATCCCACTTCAAAAGGCCATTTTATATTCAAAAAACCAAATCCTCTCCCATAAATTGGTTTCCAAGGATTTCAAGAGGTAAACACCTATTTACACTTCTATTATTTATTTTCATGTTTCTTTCATTCTTTTTCATTACTCAAATGATTTCATTAAAATGTGATGATAACACTAGTACCTTAAATGTACTGAAATTTTTTTATGATAATGGTATAATTTTTCATCAACTATCCATTCCCCACAATTTATACTATAAATAAAAACACCCTCTGAGATGGGTCAATTTATCACATTCAAGGACAAAGAGTTTTCAATTTCTATTACCATCTTCAATTCGGGACATGAAACCATTTTTATGGTAGAAACATAAGATAATATATTTAAAATTCTTAATTTAAGGTTCAAGAATATTTTTTACACATTATATTAATTTATAATGAATTTTTTTTTGATGTTATCTAAAACCACCATTTAACCAAAAGGGATATCATTAATGTTTTATATAATGATTCATCTTGACTGCAAACATCCAAATGAAAATTAAGGCCATGTAATCTCCAGGATGTTCAATAATAACCTAAATATTAAATTATTGGAAACCATTATCATCTTACATGTTTATCATTACATGTATACAATTTAAAGAATCATGAAATCCAAGGAAGAAAATGCTATCAAACAATGAAATTGAACTACTTAACCCATAAAAAAAGAACATGAATGAACATAATGGGGCTATAATAAATAAATTTCATGAAGAATATGTTTTATAAATATTTAATAATGAATGTAATTTGGTTATCCATAACATTATGATCATTTGAAGAAAACAATCTGTCATGAACTGACCCGGGTTGACCCTGAGACGGTCACCTGAGCCGGTCCACAACATGACCCAAAGGGCGTCCCTGAACCCCACGGGCTGGAAACTGCCGTCGGGCATCAAAAATATGACCATTGGGAATGATTTTTCCAATGAAAAAAGATAACAAAACAAATAAAGACTGACTATAGAAGAATAATACTAGTAGTGGAAAGAGAATTAAAGTACATACCACCTTGTGACCCTTCAGGTCACCACCCAACTGAGAACAAAGTCTGATCCAACATTGAGAAGCTAAACCATGAACCTAAACAAGAATTTGAACATGAAACTGGAAATATATAACATCCATGACCACCAAGATTCTCAGTAGGGATGCCTAGAATAAACCACTGAATCGAACAATTCTCATTTCCAAAAAAATCCACTAACACAAGTTTGAAATACAAATATAAAAGTAGGGTTTTCAAATTTTTTTTAAAATATAAAACATGTTGTTCTCATTTAAAAACCCAACACGCACATCACACCATATCATAAATCATTTTCAATTTTATAAATGAAATCTAAAAATGAAAAATTACCAAATCTAGGCTAGAGTAAAACAAGTAAAATTACATCTGAAAATAAACTAGTGCAACGAAAAGTAAACAAGAAATATAAATAATTCTGTAGCCATGGGTGATCCTAAACATCCCTAGATGACCCCTGATGTTACTCGGTTTTGGAACCACCTTTCGGTGTTTGGTGAAGCTCCATATTCTATAACCAACTGGCTGCCCTAATCGACCAATCCAGTGGAAAATACCGCCTGGCCTAACAATAAATCCAGGGTGTACCAACCCGTCTAATCGGGGTTGGTCAGAAACCATCACTTGATCATCTAAAATATGCATAGGAACCCACGGTGGTTATAATAATACTGTGTATGTATGAAGGTCCCCATAAGCGTGACTTATCTCACCGCAATTACCTACCCCAAACACAGACGCTTCCTATGAATTCTCCAATAAAGGGTTACCCTAGATAGGAGCGCCCCATATACATATATATAAGCATACATGTCAAACATAAAAAATGCCAACCGGTCTGTCACATCATTTGGTTATCAAAACCACTTTATTAAACACTTCACATTGTAAATCAGGCCTATTGTTTTTCATAATGAAATGCCTTTATGTAAATATTGCACATATTCTTCCCAACCAACTCTAAACACCACTTTTGTATTTAAAAATCCAAATGATCCATTAGGTTCCATGTTTCAAAGGATTGCAATAAAATTTTTTAGTGATACTATATTCAATTTTGGAAAGAATAACAAACCAAGAATTCCCTCAAACCATGCACTAAAAAAACATATACATGAAAAGGCAAACGTGTATATATGAATGGATTTCGTTTCAAACCAATTTAAAGGATCATCCAAAGAGACCCGCATTATTAAAAAAAACATGAACTGCTTATAAAACCAAGGATTTGAGAAAAATACCAATTCAAATAGATTCAAAGTCATTTCTACAGAAACACTATGTTCCATTAACTAACCAGCACATGTAAATAAAGTTCCATAAAATGTTTTGATAAGAAAACACCACTCAAGAAACCCAACAATACCATTTGAAGATAAAAACATTTATTTCTAACCAAGTTTTCAAGGCAAAAAAACACTAAAATTAATAAACAATCATGCTTATAAGGGTGAAATAAATATTTATAAATTAAATAAAATCATGCATGTTCATATGGAAAGCTTCAGAAAGAGAGAAAATATTGATACGCCTACCCCAAACAAAAGTCTTGTGATGCTTTCTAACTCAAGAAGAAACTCACATGCACGCACGTACTTCCAAATATATATATTTATATATATATATATATATATATATATATATCCTTATGCTGATGCACGTGTTCCCCATGCCATGAGGGAACACTCACATAGAAGATATAAATATCAATACATATCCATGCCTGGGAATATGCTTGCGCACCTTCGAAACAAACCACAACTACCTACGAAAAATCCTCGGGACTCAAGGACACTAGAAATACCTAATATAAAATTAAACCAAACAAAGCAATCCAGATACAATTCAAATACTAACCCTACAAAAATCACAATGCTCACAAGTAAAACCCAAAACACACTTAAACCATTTCTCTATAAAAAAACTATGTGTAACACCCACAAAATTGTAACAATTAATTTTAAAAGCTCATATCCCAATTTATCAACACCCCAAGTGCATAAACACATAAACATAATTAATGAATCACAATAATGGCCAATTTTTAATCAATTATTCAATGCCGAAGCATCACATAAATATAGATGGGAAAACCATAGAGATGTGAATTAAATTTTAAAAATCATCAAAATAATATTTTTCACTTAAACAAGCAAATCATCGTAGACGCATATTGACATAAATTAGGAACCGACTCAAAATATATTCTTAATAAATTATAAAAATTTATGAACTCTATAACAAGCTAATTTAAGGCATAAAAAATATGAAAAAAATGTTTTCAAACTAATAGAAAGAGTGTGAACATTAGTGGAGTTCTCCAAAAATAAAAATATGTGAATTCACCTTTCTTAGAGGGGCGCGAATACAATCACGCCTCAACATAAGGGAGAAAAGAACACTAAGGACACTTCACATACCTAAAAAAAATAGGAAAAAGACAAATAAAAAGCCCTCAGTTAGGGTTTGGCCAACTCAACGAACCCCCCCCGCCAATAAAAGGACAAACATGAAAAAGAAGGATACTAGAGAGGGGGAGGGGGGTCGCACCGGTTGAGGGTGGTGCGGCCAGAGTAGGCGAGGTCGAACAGAGTAGGCGAGGTCGGCTAGAGGTTTGGGGGAAGGGGTGGTCAGACGGCGTAGGGAGGGGCAGGTGTAGGCAGCGGTTTAGAGAGGAGGAGGCTGGGAGGGTGCTGCGGCTTAGAGAGTAGGAGGTTGGGAGGTGGGCCATGGCGGGAGGGAGCTCTGGCGAGGGGGAATGTGCAGAAGAACAGACCAATGGAGGGGGTGTCTGTCGCGAGTAAGGGGAGAGGTTGGGTAGATTTTGGGTTTAAAAAACATAATAATAATAATAATAATAATAATAAATAAACTAAAACCAAACTATAGATAATAATATTAATATATTTCACGCTTGGTTTATCTTATTTCTAAGAATAATAATATTAATGAATGTTTAATAAAAATAATACTAATAAAAATATATTAAGAATAATAAAATTAATAATAATAATAATATTTAAAATTAAATCACAATTCGTTAATTATTATATTAATAACAAATTTTAGATAACTAAAATATTCTTCAACATTTTTAATAATAAAATTATAACCCACATAATAATTAATTATTATAATATCATTTTTTTAATCATTTTACTTATTTTATTTGTGTAAAACATTATATCTTTCGATCGATAGACACCGGCATGACACCTGCACTGATCGCATGGCTACCACCCACCGTGTAGTGACCGCCAATGGGTCCGAAAACAGCTAATAACATCAATGCATCAAAAACTTTCAAACACGGACCCAAACCCAACTATGTCCAAATGATGCAGGACCGAGAGAAGAATAAAATAATAGGCATCCATGGTCAGGTGTGACAATTTTCCCCACCATAGACACTTTCTGCACCCAAAAAGTCACCGAGAAAACAGTTAACCCATGTTAAGTATGTGCCCAGACAAAATCAGAGAAAACTGAGAGGCTCGGGGTGACCATAATCGACACATGTCACACCTGACCTACATAAGAAAAAAAAAATCACTGACCGTAGTTGAGGGGAGAACACGAGAGGGTTCTCCACACCACAAGAATTTTTTAACACGAAATACTTGAAACCTGAACAAACCACCACGTAGGGGGGTCAAAGCAGGAACTCCCAAATAGAATCATATAATCTCTCCTCGTGGACCGAACAATAATCCTAACAAATATATGAAAGCTTTCTATGAAACAACCCAGAAACCTGAAGATGATAAATTAACTCAACACATCCCCCCAATTTCACGATACTAAACATACCCCTAACTGGTACAGCTAAGACCAACTCAAAATCAGAACATGCTCGTCTATTCACAGGCCCACACCATTCAAAGAGAACGAACAATTTAAAAACCACACTGTGAGAAGCTAAGACCGCTTGGATTGTGGGAGAATGCACTTATCACCCCACCAGAATAAGGATAAGATTACGATAGTGACTATAATAGAACAAGGAAATGTCAGATATTTCCATCCCAAATCTGAAAAAATTATTCAGACTGATGTTCCACACACCCTCGGTAACTCCGGACTGTGTGCGAGCTTTACCCCGAGACCTGTGGCTGAGGCCCTGATGAATGAATCATCATCTTCCTCACAGTCATGCATTTTCATCTTCCACTACCTAACTCCTTCCTCATGAGTGACACTTCTTCTGGAATTATGCCCGGTGGCACGAACAATCACACAGTAGGAAGACTTCGAAGGGATGCGACAAGGCAGAATAGAATGCCTGAACCGGCCAGACTTGTGGTAGGTGAGAGAAGGCTCCAACAAACTCGGAGTTGGTACAGATGAAGATCCTTTCTAGATGGGGAATCTTCACAAGAGGTAACTCCCACCAACTACACCAGAGACTCTAATGATGATGAGACATCCCACCTTAACTCGTCTAGGACTGAACCCAAAAATAACTCTAGGAAGGTGTGAACCTTAACTACCCTGGGATTTCCCAACAACCCAGAGACATGATATCTTTGGGAACTACAGAACTGCCTCTAACAGACCTCGATTTCCTAGATAATAAAGAAACACACAAAAGAACAGGGATCTTGGCGTAACTCATTAAATACTTTTGGAGGCTTTTAGGGATACAAACTCATAATGATATGAAAAACACAATCAAAACTATCATCAAGCCAAAACACAATCAATGAATCAACACATGGCAAGGGTAACATGCCCATATTCCAAACATAAAAAAACACGAGAATAAATTACTTTTCCAAAACACAAATTTCTTTAAAATTTTAAAACCCACCAATGGAACCTTATGAACAGTCACATGTGAATTCATTCAATCTCACTCACATCATCTGAAAACAAGTTCCCCTACGCATTCTCCATACAAACCCAAACATGTGTGACCTTACATTAAGAGTTCCAAGATTCAAACACTTCTTTTTTCCTTACCATATCCAAACACATGCTAGGTTTTTTCCAAACTGATTCACATTCTATTTAAAAACCCACTTTACTTATTTCAAAAACAATTTGGATGAAACCTCATCTTTTATTTCTATATCACTTTCATTTTCAATAAACACACACATCGACTGAGTTTTAAATGAAACAAAACAGACTATTAACCATCATAATAAAGAAGTATTGTCTGTGACTAACCCGACGACATGGTGGTGATTCATTTCCCATGTAAGTCATAACAATAAGAGGACCATAAACCTGTCCCATGGAATCCACATGGGTCACGACCCCATTGTGGCCACAATATCAACCGATTCTCCCCCATTGTCATCCCTAAATCCAAAACAACCAGTAAAAGAAGACTCAAATCCAAGACTACCCCTAGTAACTTGGGTCTCGTCACGAGCGGTGGTGATCAGGCACTGACCCGTAACATAGCTCTTGAGCCCCGATAGTTCTAATCTCCTTCTACTAGACACCCCAAATAAAAAGGGCATCCTTTGATACCATTTTTTTACAAACCAACCTGGGTTTACCATGAGCCGGTCACCCGAGCCGGTCCTCGACATGACCCAAAAGGCATTCCCGATCCCCACGGGCTGGAAACTAGTGTCGGGTATCAAAAATCTTACCGTTGGGAATGATTTGGCCCATAAACAAAGATAGACAACCAAATAAAGACTGACGATAGGAGAATAAGACTAGAAACGGAATGAAAAAAATGTATATACCTCCTTGTGACCCTTCATGTCATAACCCAACTCAGAACAAAGTCTTATCCAATATTGAGTAGATGAACCATGAACCTGAACAAGAAAATGAACCTGGAGCTGGAAAGATATAAAAAGCATGAGAACTGACATGCTCAGTAAGGATTCCAAGAATAAACCATTGAATCCAACAATTCACTTTTCCAAAATATTCTACAGACACATGTTTGAAATACAAATATAAAAGTAGGGTTTTCATATTTTTTTAAAAATATACAACATTTTGTTCTCATTTAAAAACCCAACATGTGCTACAGACCAGTTCTATACTCATTTTCCATTTTATAAAGGAAATCCAAAACAAAAAAAATCAAAAGTTGGTCTACAGTAAAACAAGTAATAGTGAAACTGAAAATAAAACAGTGCAATGAAAAGTTGACAAGAAATGAAAATAATTCAGTAAACATCGGTGATCCTAAACATCCCTAGATTACCCATGGACGTACTTGGTTTTGGGACCACCCATCAGCGTATGGTGAATCTCCTTAGTCTATAGCGAACAGGCTGCCCTAACTAACCAATCCAGTGGAAAAACCCGTATGGCCTAACAAAAAATCTAGGGGGTACCAACCCGTCTAATCGGGGTTTGTCAGCAACTGTCACTCGATCATCTAAAAGGCACCCAGGAACCCATGGTGATTATGATAGTACTGTGTATGTAGGAAGACCATCGCATGCGTGACTTATCTCACCGACCTTGCCTACCCCAAACAAAGGCGCTTCTTATGCATTTTCCCATATAGGGTTACCCAATATAGGAGCTCCCCGTATACATATATATATGAATAAAGGTCAAACATACAAAATTCCAACTGAGCCATCACTTCATTTGGTTATCAAAACCACCTTACTAAACACTTGGAGTTGTAAAATAGGCCTATTGTTTTTCATAAAGAAATGCCTTTATGAAATCATTGCACAAGTTCTTCCAAAACAACTCTAAACACCACTTTTGTATTTAAAATTCCAAACAAGCCCTTAGGTTCCATGTTTCAAAGAATTGAAATAAATGTCTATAGTGATACTATATTCAATTTTTTAATGAAAAACAAACCAAGAATTTCCTCACACCACGCACTCAACGAAACATATACACCAAAAGTTAAATGGGCATATACCCATTGATTTCATTTAAAACCAATTTAAAGTATTGTCCGAAGAGACCCATATTATTAAAAAAAGTACTACTTATAAAACCAAGGTTTCGATAAAAATACCAATTCAAAGAGACGCGAAATAATTTCTACAAAAAAACTGTGTTCCATAAAATAACCAGTGTAGGGAAAACAAGTTCCATAAAAAATTTTGATATGAAAACACCACTCAAGACACCCAATAATAACATTTGAAGATAAAAACATTTAGTTCTAACCATGTTGGAAAAGAATAAAAAACACTACAATTAAAAAACTATCAGGCCTATAATGGTGAAAATAATATTTATAAATTAAATGAAATCTTTCCATTGCCTATGGGAAGCTTTGAAAAGAGAGAAAGGATGCAAATTCCTACCTAAAACAAAGGTCACATCAAGCTTTCTTACTCAAGCAGCAACTCGCTCGCACGCACGCACTTATATATATATATATATATATATATATATATATATATATCCTTAAGCTGATCCACGTGTTCCACATGCCATGAGGGAACCCGCGCATAGAAGATATATATATCTACACATATCCTTAACAGCGAATATGCATGCACAACTTCGAAAACAACCACAACTCCCTATGATAAATCCCCAGGACTCAAAAACACCACAAATCCCTAAAATAAAATTAAACCAAGCAATGAAATCAAGATACAATTCAAAAAACCAACTCTACAAAAATCCCAAAGTTCACAAGTAAATCCCAATTCACACTTTAACAATTTTTTTGTAAAATAAAACTAATAGAAATACCCCCAAAATGGTATCAATTTATTTTAAAAGCTCATATCATAATTATTCAACACCCCAAGTGCATAAACACATAAAAATAATTAATGAATCATGATAATGACCAATTTTTAAAAATTTCATCAATGCCTAAGCATCACAAAAAGATAGAAGAGAAAACTAAAGCGATGAAAATTTAATTTTAATAATTTTCAATATAATATTTGGCACTTAAACAAGAAAATAATCATAGACGCATATTGACATAAACTAAGAACTGACAAAAAACATACTCTTAATCTATTCATAAAATTTAAGAACTCTATTACAATCTAATTAAGGCCATAACAAATCTTCAAAAAAAGTTTTAAAACTAAAAGAAATATTGTGAACATTAGTAGAGTGCTCTGGAAATAAAAATACACTAATTCACCTTCCTCGGAGGGGCGTGAATACAATCGCCCATAAACGGAAGGGAGAAAAGAACATTACCGACCATTCACATACCTAAACAAAGAGGAACACATAAAAATAAAATTCCCTCGGTTATGGTTTGGAAAAAACAAATAACCCCCCCCCCCCCCCCAAAAAAAGAAAAGCATGAAAAAGAAGGATACCGGAGGGGGGAGTTTCACCGGTTGAGGGTGGTGCGGTCGGAGCTGGTGAATTCGGCCAGAGCAGGTGAGGTTTGCTAGAGGTCAGAGAGCCGTGGTGGTCAGACAGCGCAGGGAGGGGTAGGTGTAGGCAGCAGCGTAGGGGGGAGGAGGCCGGGAGGGGGCTGCGGATTAGGGAGGAGGAGGCTGGGAGGTGGGCCGCTGCCGGAGGGAGCTCCGATGATGTGGCGTGTGCACAGGAATGGATCTGGGGGTGTGTGTCGTGGGTAAGGGGAGATAGAGGGTAGATTTAGGGTAAAAATACATAATGACAATATTAATAATATTAATAATATTAATAATGTCAACAAAATTAATAATAATAATAAATAAACTAAAACCAAACTAAAAATAAAAAAAATATTTCACTCATTTTTTATCTTATTTCTAAGAATAATAATATTAATGAAAGTTTAATATAAATAATATAATTAAAAATTTATTAATAATAATAAATGTAATAATAATAATAATTACAATTAAATTAAAATTCTTTAATAATTAAATTAATAAAAAAAATTAGATAACAAAAATATTATTCAACATTTTTAAAAATAACATTATTACATGCATCATAATTAATTATTATAATTACATTTTTAAACATTTTACTTATGTCATTTGTGTAAAAAATTATTTCATTCAATCGATAGACACCTGCACGACACCTGAGCCGATCGCAGGTCTACCGCCCCCTGTGCGGTGACCACACACGGGTCTGAAACCCACTAATAACATACAAGCTTCAAAACATTTCAAACACGGACCCAAACCCATATCTTTCCAAAAGATGCGGGACTGAGATAAGAATAAAATAATAGTCTTCCATGGTCGGGTGTGACACAATCAGACTTATGGTATTGTATATTACCCAAATCTCCATTATTCGTTGGGGTTTCTATATCGCTCTTTTTATCCTAAGGAAGTTATCTATTCATTTTATTCACATATTCTATATTCTATGTATATGATCGAAACACTTGTATCAAGATACCTTATCTTTTGGTGATATACATGTTTTTTAAAGATTCCCTCCTCAATTGCTCCCGGTAAGAAATCCCGTTTTAAGGGAAAATCCCAAATTCCTACAAAATTTCAATTACACTATATCATATATTTTAATAAATTGTTTATATTATAAAATAATTATATTTATTCCAAAAAAAATTTCGGTTCACTTCTGATTTGATGTAAATTATTATTACCTTTTCTATTCTACATTCTCTTTAGTATTTTCCTCAAAACCACGATAAAATGTTTTAATGAGAAAATTTAATAAATAATCATCCTTAATGAGGTCTCCTCTATTTGAAATCATTTACCGTGGTATATTCTTATGAATTTCCATGTATGTTTGAATCCAATTATTTCCTAGATTCTTTTAAAATATTCCCATTCATTTTGTGTTATGACATGATTATGATGCCCATATCATTACATGGGTACCTTTATGATTATGTATGATTGATAATGTATGATTCTATATGTGGAAATAATATCCATGAACATGTTATGATAGGTCTTCCCAGATAGCACTCCAAGGTATTGGGTATAGTTCAGTATCATGAGATATTCTGTGAAATGCTCTTGGGGTTTTCCTTGACTCATGCTTCCATGTGCAACATTCACAATTGTTAACCATAACTTGTGCTCATTTATGCGAAACAATCCTAGAATCATTCTAATGTAATGATTCATATTTCCTCCACATTAGTTTGAATCTATGTTTAGGTGTTATAATATCACATGTTACCTACCTTTTTATATCATTATTCCTTGATTTTTAACCCATTTTCAAATGCTTTATTATTATGCTTTTCCCTTAGTATGATTTTAGCTAATATCTTTGTTCATTTTATCCCATGGTTATGCTATGAATATGTATGAGAACAATGGATATTAAGAGAAATTTATGAAGATTAAATAATAAATTGTTTTATTTAGATCAATTTTACAGTTTTATGTACATAGTCTTCCTAAACACTAGAGTTCACGATCATTGGATTATAATATAATGTTTTATTACGCTTAACATCATGTAATGTGATGTGTAAAAGGATAGGGTCACTATAATCGCTTGTATAGAATTTTTCTTCACCAAATAGAATCATAGAGACATGTATATAATGAAATTTCTTTCCATTTAAATTTATGAGAAACATCGCAAACTAGATTAAAACAACAAAATGTACTATTGAATAATTAAATATTCATCTACCATACAGGGGTTTTGGTGGTTTTCCAACTGTGAACTTTAGTCATGGGATAATTTAGAATGGATTGGAGATAGATATTCAAGATAAAGTAAATTGCCTCTAAATTTACCATGTAGATGAAACATATCACAATCTATAAGGCTGTTCTCGATCTTGAAAAACTATTCCAACATTATCATGGGCTTGATGATAGAAACTCTCTATCACTAAACACTCAATATGAACACATTAAACCTAATGAATAGTGATGATGGTAAATTTCTCTATGATTTCAATAATATTTGTGGCATACCCATATTGTGAGGGTTGTAAGATGAGTTTCTTCAACCACTATTTGTGAGGAATATCACAGAGAAGAACCCACCTCTTTCCCGAGAGTTGATCATCATGGCTGAAAAAGAGAAATTTAGAAGGACCCACATCTTGTGGAAGATATCTCATAAAACAAATGGGTCATATTCCTAATCAAGAATGTTAATTTAGAGCTGGAATCAAAGAATCCAACGTCTTTCTGTATGAAGTACTCTCACAGAGATGAGTGAACCTATTGTAAAATAGATGAGGAAGGGAAATTTAGAAACATGGATGGGAGGTTAGACATGATGTTCTATATATAGTTTTGCTAGATGATTTCGTTACAATGTACCTAAGTGGGTAATTTCTCATGATGAAGTAAAATTTCAGATCTAGATTCTTCAATTTCATTATGTTGTCCTCTATGTTTGGAGGGTATTGTATTTGGTTAGACAGCCATGTGTTGGAAAAACTCTATCACCACACACACCATATTTCTATGGGATGATCCCCACACATAATATCTAGTCCCTTTAAGGATTTATATTCTTGTATATGGAATCATATAAGAGGTTCAATGTACCAAATAATCCATAACATCCTCAACATTAGTTCCACCCCATTCATTTCTGTATCAGTGGGCTAAGGTCTATAAAAATAAAGGACTGGGAGGTATAGTCCTTGATAAGTATTCAGGACCATTTCTCCTTAAAACCCAACAAGGTAGTGTCCACTAGTAATATTTTAAATAATATAGGGGTAGCATTGAGGCTCGTGCCTATCTTATATCACATTATGAGGGAGAATTTTCTACATGCATTGATCGGAGTATCCTTTTTGAATGACACACACCTTGTTGGTTTAGCCATTTTTTCTTTTGTGACCAGTAAATTTTACCTCCCCTTATCAAGACTCGATCCAATAATCATATGATGGTGGATATCAAGTTATAGGTAATTTAAACCAAGGAGGAGAATCAGGTCAAGATATACTTTCCTCCCATTGATGAATAGACTGGTTTGTATAAAAAATATGCTAATATTTAGATATTTGATTATTCTGATTGGAGTTTATCCACATCATTACATGACTCTTCAAGATATCAGGTAACTATCACAGCCAATATGCGACCAAGCATGCAGCTGGTTTCATGAAGACTGGTAGACCTAGAAACACCCCGTATAGAAGCGATACATTTTACTTTACATTAATTTACCATAGAAGTGTCAACTAGCATGACCATTGTGAGTGTGGAATTGAAGAATGATTTTATTCAATAGATATTATATCCATCCTCATTTCCGAAATGGATGTCCTAGAGAATAATGAACTAAGTGGATGATACCTGGGGTATACTATGCTAGGAAGAATAACATTTAGAACATTTCATCCATGTTACCAATCTTATAAGTGTTGAATTTACGTACCAACATATAAGGGAAATGTATTTCCTCAGATACTTTGAGATTGTGAGAGAAATCATGAAGGTTCACATCCACTATTCTACTTTAGTAAATCAAATGGTTGTTCGGGGATTGATGGAGGTCACCATGAAATAATCCTGGTTATCCCATCAGAGAGGTAGTGGTAATCAAGATATTTATACCAGATTTATATGGAATCATTATTTTTAAAATACATTGACGTATATCTTTTTTTCATTAACATGGAATAAGGATGCATGAAAACATATAATCCTATCATATCTATTATAGTCTCCTATGGTTACAACCATTGGGGATTGGTTGAGTAGTGACTATGAGACCTATGGAGTGGGTTCCCATGGTCAATTATGTCTGATGAGAGAATCTATTTGCTTTTAGGAGAAACTCCTTCAACATCAACACCTTATAGGGGGGATTTATTAATTCCATTAGTGTCATTTCCTTCTATAGATCCTTACTTAGAGGGGTAATGGACAATAAAGCACCTTGAATGGTCAGAGCCTTATCCCCCAGAATCCTCATGTAGGTGTCTCATTTCCAAATTTCATTATTTTATATATTTCATGAAAATATCAGTTTTCCCTAAAAAATTAATTGGTCATGTCCGAGCCTACATAGAAGATAATGTATATTCCCCTAAGGATGTAGGTGATAATATAGTTACTTTAAAAAAAACATAACTGCACGGCATATCTCATCATGAAGTAGAGATGTCGGATGCATCCTCCAAGTTATGTCTGATTGCTACTTCAATTGTTACAAAAGTTGTGCCATTCGATCTGGAATAAGAATGTATGGTTTTCGAGGAGAATTATAAAGGTATCTATTATGATACTAATTATTCTTTATTTTAGATGTGTTTCTGATAAGGTGAATACATATTCAGAAACTGGTCATATGGTACATTTTTTTTTCATTCAACATTACATTTTGTTATTATTTCATCCTACATAGGTGGAAAGAAAATAATGAATCATGATAATGAAATGGAGGTGAAATTAAAATTCTCATCATAAGTGTTAATTTCAAACTCTTTAGATGTTGTGTTTAGTGTTGGAAATGTTTCTAGTGATACAGTCAAAAAAAAGGTATGTTTATAAAATTGATCATATCAATGGGTCAACATATGATTCCATACCTTCTATGATCTGACTAATAAGCCTTTATGCCTATTTTTATAGTTCCTTATCTGGGGATAACCAATGTTTTGGTCCCTTCTTCATTAGGAATTCCTATAAAGGAGATAACCAACATATAGGCTGACTCCCTTCCCATTATATTGATAAAACAGACCGCATCCCATTCACTTATTGACCTTATGAAATAATATATTCATATCCCTATAATTTTTTTTCATGAGATGTAGTATGTGTCACATTATTTGACTATACGGTAGAATATGTGTAGGGTCATTAGTAACTTCTTCTCATAAAACCCATTATATGGGAAGATGGTTTGGCTCGGTCACCTTCTATTCATGTTTACCGAACATGGTTTTGGGGATTCGATTATACAATCCTTCATGAATGGGTGAAGGATTCAATATCTCTAAGAAAAAAAATGAGGGCACATGAACTATGGGTAGTAGTATTTGAGGATTCCTATTCAATAAATTGATATTGGTATGAGGCCATAAATGAAGCTTCCCAGTGTGTGGTTGAGGAAGAGACTCACCGAGATGTGGTCAGAATTGGGATGGTTGAAAACAGCTGTTTAGAGTATGAAATCAATTTTTTTTTCTAGAAATGTTATATCAGCATCAGTAAATAAAATTGATATATAAGAAATCCATAGTTAATATGTAGTGGATCATTATCATGGTGAATCAGTCCATGTATTATGTTGTTTTTTAAGGTAGAGGTGTTGTAACATATTGTAGAGTCGGAAACGTAAACTCTTGATATATCATTTCAATCCATTACCACATTGTAACAGAATCATGAAGAGCTCAAGGACTCCTCTTAATTCATGTTTTAACGGAATTATAAATTTTTAACCCCTATTTTTCTTTTGTATTCAAGGGTCAGACTCTGGTTTGTTAAGATTCCTTATTATTCATGCATTTATGGAATAGATCGTTCAGAAATTATATGACATTTTATATTTTTATTTTATTCATTTTGTTCACAACATTTCATTAATATGATGTGGAATAGATCATAAAAAATACCCATCCATTTAATAATATCAATTAAACCAAACCATATGGATTGGAATAATTAGATCAAAATAAATTTCTCTGGTGAAATGCTCTTTAATTCACACAAACATGAGATTCCCCATTGATGTACCTATTCCAACTATCACAATGTTACCTAATTAATAAGGGTAATTTTTGTATAATATATTTCTTGGTTGGATAATTCCCCATATTTGGCTTATTTCAGTGCAATTAGCACACATAGATTATTATATTCTTAGGAATCAAGATTTTCCCCACAATTGTTATATATCATTATTCATATTGCCCTAATTTTTTCCACAAGATTCATATTGTGGATGAATTAATGAGTATGGACATAGGAATTTGTTTGGACACCCCCATAAATGTTTTAGGCAATATTGATTTTGTGAAATTTTCTGATCTATCAAACTAGACAAATATTATGATGTAGTTTAGGGTCCTTTTTATTAAACCTCTTATATCCATATTTTTTGGGTCTTTTAGCATATACCTTATATCATTGTAGTTTAGTGGATTTTATCTTGGACCTTCTATTTCTGTAGATTATTTCATCTTGGTCAGACATTCTATTGTTCCATCTTAGTGTCTTTTGGATCGGATCATCTGTTTCTATAGTTTTTGAGTGTTTTTTTCATGGATCTTCTATTTCTATAGTTTTGGGCCTTTAATCACATACATTCTTTTATTGGTAACATAAATTTTTTGAAAAACCAATATCAATGATGATTAATGATATATTTTAAGGAAATATTGCAAGTATTTTAACTATATGTGGTAAGGAAATAAATATTCTATGTAGTTTAAAGTCATGCTGCTAAGATATAAAATAAGGTTATGTTTAATGACATTCTTCAAGGAATTAATATACTTTTTAGTTTAAATTCATGGTTCATGGATCTGATTGGATAACATGGAATGGGGAATATATTATAGGGATGACCAAAACAACAATGAGGTGTTGTTTTCCACTATGATGTTTCAGGGGTTGATGAGGATTGGAGTTCAATTCCTGCAAGGAGGTTATGCCTCTATTTGTTATGTCAAATCCCTTAAGCATTGATATCATTGTCAAACAGAGGTGTCTGTAATGTTTTCCTATGAACCATGAAATATTTTGGGTGATTGTATTGGTTATGGTAATGGATATTGTGGATGTCGATTCCACATAGATAGTTGGAATATGGAAGGTATAATTCGTATCCTAGAAGTTTGAGCCAATGAATATGGAATAGAGAAGGCATGACAGTTATGGCCCATAACATCATGTGGAGTTGGGTATTAAAATTATTTTATAAAGGCCCATAAGGCTCATAGTTCCTATCTTGTAAAGAGGATATGAATCCAGTTGGTATGTCAATTATTGTATCCACTGATTGCATCATCAAATATTGGTTTACCAAATATTTTTCAATGGCCGTGAATGGTTTTTTTGGAGACTCAAATGTCTATATATTGAAAAAGGATATGTATCTAAGTCAATATATGAATTTTCTTTAAACATAGGGAAGTTAATCTCTTAGTTGAGAAGCTCGAGGCCTAATCCCTATATTTTTGAGTCACTGGTTGTGGTCCATAAAAATCATCGAGAATTGATTACCTCATTTTTGCATTGGAAAAGATCACAAAACAAAGAAATGTATCATTGATGATTTCAAATATGATTTAGTGGACTGGTTATATGGATTGGACATCATTTTCCCCATTTCATGGGTAATGAGTATGGTATGGGATCATTGTGATGGGGATGACCTAATACACCCTATGGTGTTGTATTCTATGATTGAGATGTTAGGGCTCACTAGGATCAAGAATCATATTTTTAGAAGAATGATTTATTTAATTGAATGTTGGGACCTCATATGTAGGAACAATTAGAAAACATGCATAGTAAAACAAAGGGTATCTTAAAGCTAGATATCCTTTTAAAAGGTCTATTGAAGGTTTGAGGAGATTGAAGGAGATCAAATCCTAAAATTAATTTATGGAAAACATAATATTCAATATGGATTACACCACCCTAAATGTTGTGTCACCACCTTGTGAACACTTTTTCATGGTGATGAGATGTGACAAATATTTACTCTAACTCATTATAAGAATTAATAATCAATTGAGAATGGTTTTACATTTACTATAAAAAAAGTAATCCATGTGAGCTTTATTCCTAATTCATTTACCCTATATTTATTTCCCAAACTCTACCGATGATGTTTTTAGCGAGAAGATACTTGAATTGTTATCAGGACTCCCTTTAATGGTTTCCAAAAAAAATTATTATGTGTATTTTACATGATATTTAGGTTCAATTGATTTATAATTTCAAAAGTTAGAATTTATGGTCATTATACTTTGAGCAATTAGAATTTAATTTAATTTCCAAAACATGTGGACCAGGTATGATTGGAATGATTCCAAAAGGACAAATTAGGATATCCAGGGTCAGGAGAACATGAACATCCTTCTATGGGAGGGAAGAAATGTTCTAAATCATTTTTCGAGGTTCACATACCCTGAGAAATGTTATGGGGAAATCATAATGGGGATGGACTGGAACACCTTAACATGTTATGTTCTACCAGAGCGACATAAATCCTCACAATGATCAGAAATACCTTTTTCAAGGTTATGATGCATTTGGATGATGCCTTAGAGTTCAGATAGAGTATCCATAGGCACATGCATCAAATGAATGGTCTCATGAATATTGGTATTATTTTTAATGTTCCATGGATGGATGTAGAATCCTTAGGAGCTCAATACATGAAGTTTGATTTATGGTAAAATGAGATTGATGGATGATGAATGAACACCACACTCAGGTTAACTGGTGTTTGAATCTAATGATCATTTGATACGGAATAATGATTGAATATGGAGTAAACATTTTATCTTGATGTATTGGGGAAGTTTCAATCAATAATTTTTTATTTTATTTTACTAAGATGGTCTCCTGGTAGTTTAACAACATGTGATAAGAACATTTTCCATTCCTTGTTGATTAACATCATTTTTTAATGATGTGGGAACCAATGTAAAAAATTCTCAAGATATCCTTGGGGAAACATTTCACTAGATAGGTTAATTTTGACATTATAAGGATATTTAATGTATGAAAATGATTATTGGTGGGTATCCATATTCTGGAGGCCTACTTTCCCAGATCTATCACTTAAAAAATTCATAATTATATCTGACTCGTGCATTGGATGAATGAGTGTGTATGAATTTGAGCTCTTTAAAAATAGTTATATGCTGCATTTATAGACTGTTCAATATGTAGAACTTTTATCATTCATTTTAACATCTTACATCTAGGAAATTCACTTCGTAGATCCAACCCAAATTATGTTATGGGTGTATTTTTATCCTTATATATGTTTCGGCAGAATCTGGGTTTGGGAATTTGTGTGTCTCAACATATCCTATGATGATATGAATCAATCCATTCATACATCTTTAATGAATATTCCTTTCCCAGGCCTATACCATACATAGGGATGGAGGGATTTTTTATATATTATATTTGGACCAAAAAATAAATTTTATGATAATAAATACATATCTTTAGATAACATAAATCCATCCAAATGTAGATCTTAAATGGGAAACTCTCTACACAGGCCTTATTCATACATTGTGGGTGGAATTTTTCCCATTTATTATTGTAGTTAGACCAAGGATTGAAGATCTTAGTTTCACTATGTATCTTATGATGACATAAAACAAGAAACACACGGTTCATAAAAAACAATGTAGTTTATTATCATAGGGCCAGGATGTGGGTTTACCAATATAGAATTTTAATATTGTATCTATTCCTAAAACTAATGATCTGAGTGTCACTACATATCATGAAATCATGGGAATCATGAAACACAAAGTTATTCAGGGATGGTGTGGTTGGATTACAAAACCAAGGACTGTGGTCCTATCACATGAGGTCCCTGGTAGTGTGATGTTTTATTTCACACAAGAGACCCCAACAATTCAACTCAACCCTATGTACAAAGGAATTGTGTTGTTCCATTTATGGTCTAGCATCTTGGATCTCGATAACCATGCCAGGAAATTTTATGTCTTGATCATGTGGGGAATAAATTTCTGAAATTCGTATGACCATGTGATCCATGATTGATATGATAAGGAGTAAAAGATGTTTATTTAAAGACATAGATTAAATTATAGACATTAAAGTTGAATTATGTATCGTGTGGCGGTTGGGCCAAGATATAGGGTACATACTTCCCTCTATATCTCATTATAATGTGACTCATTCCAAATGTTATTCTCAAAAAATGTTTAGTTTAATTTCAATCGGTGAGGAAATTAGCCATGTATTTTCGCATCATGCACAGAGGATGAAGGTGAATTGATATGAAAGAAGATGAATATTAAGGATGGGCCGAAGAATAGATTTTAGGTATTTACTACATATCCTATAAATATAGGAATCACATCACACATTGTTCTAGGAAACCATATTATTTAGTGTCATGCCGTGAGTAAATCAACCATCCGATTTAGTGTCATGTCATGACGAAATCAACCGTGGATATTAGTGTCATTTGGTAAGGATGAGGGTCACCTGACATGGAATTTATGTCTTGATTATTTTCTCTAAGTGTAATTTATTTTGACCCGGATAGACATATTGTAGTTGGGATTGGGATTTGGGGTCTAGGTGTCACTAGATATCTTTTCATGGTAGAAATCAAGACACATACAGTTCATGAATGTGGAATCCACTATGTGGATATTATTCACAAACATGGAAGATGGTAATTTATGTATATTATGAAAAAAATACAAATCATGTGACATGATTTTTAATGACTCGACCCTAGTTACCTAGACAGTGTGCATTATTTTAATACATTGGCAGGATTTCAAGGAATCAATTCCTAAAGGACCGATCAATTTAGCAGTCCTGGAAAATTGTTCACATAAATGAGCATCAAATGCCATTATAAAATGAAAAAAAACAACAAAATTGCCTCTATTAAAAATAGTAATATATCATAGACAATCCTTGGAGGTCAGTCATAATATACTACTTTTCATCTTTGTAAAAATAAAACATAGAAAGGGGTGAGCTCAGATGATCAGTAATGATAACAATATAGAGGAAACTTTTATAAATAATCATAAACATTTAGGGCATTGTATAAGACTAAATCATAATCTTTTTAAACATAAAAATCAAGATAATATGGAAAATATGCATCAAATAATTCCATTTACTTATTGACATGGATATTCTACTAGTTGAATAATCACATACAATATCAAATTGCCAATTTCTTAATGATAGAATGCATAATTCTAGAATTCATAACCACATAGTCAATGCCTATTTCCAAGACTACAAATAAGATTTTTCCAAGGCCTTGTGTCAAAACACTAGTTTGTCTCATGAAACCTATTGATTCATCAAGGTGTTATAATAGGCTCCACCAGTCACATAGTTAGTCAAATGTGTTCCTCATATTAAAAGTTTAAAAATAACGAAAACAAGAGTAATTAAACTATCATAAGAAATGCAAATAATTTATCCACAAACCATGAATTGTACAAAAATAACACATCTACAGTAAAACATATCACAACAAATTCAATATAATACTGAATATTTGTGTCATAATAAATCAACTACACGCAATTTTAAAATCCATAAAAGGATGTTGACATAGATGAAAATGATTTGTAAAACAATTTGAGAGAAATATCCATTTTTCATGAAAACATTTAAAAGTCACACAATTTAGAAAGGCTGAAATTTAATGTGGTTTTTGAATAAAAGTTTCACACAACACTTTGAAACATTTGAAAGTAATTATCATTTTAAAAAAATTCTTGTCTATATAAAAAAATTCTTTAAAACCTTTTTTGAAAACATGGACATTAATGAGAATGATTTTAAAGAATAAATATTTAAAACATTAAAAATGATTATCTAGTTAAAGCGTCCCTTCCATAAACCTTAATATATTCCTTCTGAAAATATTTTTATGAAACATGGATATGGATGATAATGTTTTCCTTGTAGATACTGTTCTAAAAACAATATCGGATAACAAATAGATTGTAGAATTAATCCGTAAATTGCACTTTCCTTTTGTTGAGGATACATTTAAAATCCTATATAATTACTGTAGTATGTTATTAAATTATAAAAAAATTATTATTATTTATTATATCATAAAAGATTCATTTATGACTTTATACTATCCATTTAATAATGATTTTCATGTTAAATTATCATTTTGGGTAATAATCGCTTTCTTTATCGTACATGTTTTAACTTGTTATTCATTCTCGTATCAAATAAATTATGATTTAATTACTTCCATAATAAAAAATATTATTTATATATCATATATATATATAATATAAATATGTATAATATATAGAAATATAAAATGGAAAAAACATTTATGGAGATGGTAGGCCATACATACACATTAACGTTGTTTCCGTTTTCGTATCGTTTTGAATGAAAGTAAGTGAATAAGATATATGTAAGTACATAAATATATGTATATATATATATATCTCCAATATAATTATTATGTCATATATGACATAATTATTCGTTATATATATTTTTATAATCATCGTTGATTGTTGAACGTGGAAATGAATCTCATCGCGCCGTGGGGACGGTAATCCGTACGTATGCATGAGCGACAATATCATTATATTGATAGTGAAATCATATTTAATTGGATGTTATACCATATAAAAAGAATTATTAAAATTGTATATTTATTATTTACATTAGTTATACTCATTATTATACACATCCATATAATTAAGTGCTTGAATAACAAACTACACCAAGACGTGGAGACGGTAATCCGTACGTACACATGTATGGTGACTTTGTCATTTATAGGATTGATAGAATAAAAAATATGGTTGTACATTATTTATAATAACATAAAAGTAGGTTGAATGTACTAGATTTATGAATTTTATATGGAAACAATAATGAAAGAGGGCGTGGAAGAAGAAAAGAACTTGAAAGTGGTTGGTGAAATTATTACCTCTTCTTCTGGTGTTTCCTTTTGATTTGATCAAATGGGGTCCTTAGGTAGTATATCTGATAACTTTAAGGCCTATACGTTTAATTGAGGGATTTTGGGAGGATACTTGGGTAGGGGTTGGCTGATCCAAATGGATTTGGAGGTTTGATTTTATGAGAAGAGGAATTGCCCTTTTATAAGAGGGTGGTAGGTCACTTTAAGAAAATATAAAAATATTAATTTATTATACAATCATATTCAAGATACAATGGCTAAAAAGGAATTTATTTCATGATTTAGGTGGTTATGGGTCGAAATACTCTCAACCAATAAGTTTTATACATGTTTCGGCTTCCATTGTATCTTTATCGTTTAGATTTAACTCTTAGTTAAATAGTTTAACTTTTACCGTGTCTTCTTGTATTATTACACTATATGTTTAATAATCATACTCTAAAATTATATGAGAACCTAAAGTGGTTCATTAAATATATATATATTATTATTTAATCAATTTTTGCCAACCATTTATTTTTAGGAATATTATATCAACAAATAATATAGTATTTGTTTTAAAATTCATTTTATGTCAATTTTGACACTATTTGGTATTTTGTTTTTTATAAAGTCATATAGACCTTATCAATTCTAAAATAAATTATTTAATCAACTCTAACATGTAATATTAACTTTAAAAAATAGTGTATGGCATCAAAACGTTTAAATTATATTTATTTTAATATTTATAATATAAACCTTTTTCATATTTCATTAAGAAGGTAATTATTTCATCTTCATTGTGTCCTAAATAAGATTAATTATTTAATCTCTAAAAAGTAAATATATAATACTATGACTTATTAAATCTTTTTATGTTTTAATGAATTTTTATAGTCGAATATATCTTATGTATAGCCTTACATTATGAATGGTTTACTTAATAAACATTGAACACAACAATTTTAACTCTTCTTTAAATAAAATAATAATAAATGTCCTAATCTAATCCACATGGACCTAAAGGATTTCTTATTATTACTAAGTTTGTTTTGGTTCAAATTAAACTTATCCAATATAATATATACATGTGTTAGGGTAATTATAATATAATTCTACCTTCAATTACCCTATTTACTTTTAATCGTGGCAAATAAAAGTCAAAATTAACTATTCACCAAAAAAAATATTTTTAACTTATTGAACCACATTTTACTAACTTATGTCAATATTGTCTTTCAATTTTTGAAATTAAACTCCCATAAGAGATAAAATTAAGATTTATGCAAACTTGCAAAAGCTCTTAAAAGGTGGGTAAAAACAAGTTAAAAAGTTTAATAAAACTTCATACATCTAATTTTATTTCAAAATGACTCCAATGAATTAAATTGAACCCATATAGGTATTATACATCTATTTTTACTTCATGTAAAATATATATTTAATAAATAATTATTTAAATAAAGTATTAATTTTAAATAATTACGCAGTATTTTACAGTATTCATCGAAAATTGAATGTTTTCAAAAAAATAACAAAATTTTACCTAAGGTAATTTGGTTATTTTGAATTCAAAAATGGGGTCTATTTTTCCAAATTCGAAACATAGAATTTGAATTTATAGATTTAAAATTAATTCTCGTTGTCAAAACCAAAAAGCGGGTTTTTAAAAGCTAAAAACTATCAAAAGAATGACATTTCTTTATGTCAAATTTAAATTTGAAATTACTTATAATGACCTAAATTGTATTAAATGATAAAAATATTATCATATTATACTTCTAGACCATTCAAATATATTTTTTGACAATATAAATTATTTTTATTAAAAAATATTTTGTCAATTAAAATTTTGTATTTTCACTATTCACCAAAATATGAATTTTATCATAAAAACACAAAAAAAATATCAAAACTAACTTTTTTATGTCCCGGTTCTAATGAAGAAGATTATTTTGTGAAATTGAATATATAAAAGTGTCAATTAATGTATTTAATAAAAAGTATCACCATTAAAAGCCGGTGAAATTTCATTTTAAAAAAAATACATCCTTTATCTGCAAAATTGAATTTGTTATTATATTATGTCTACCAAACAAAATAAATTGATGTTAAAATTATATGGAGTATATAAAATTAAAAATGAAGTTAATAATATTAATAACCGTTTTTTTAATGGCTAGTTTGGTAAGCTGCGATGCGCTCGAACACGGTGATGCATGTAGCGCATGTTACTGAATTACATTGTTGAGATAACATACTACGAAATCATGGGGTGTTATATTCTCCCCTCCTTCAATAAATTGAATCATCGAAATTTGAAATTGTTGTTCTTTTAAAAGGATAAAAATATAAAATAACATTTGTTGAAAACCCAAATTACAAATTTGTTTAATAAAATTTTGTCTTAATAAGAGGGAAAGAGAAATGAAAAAGTCACCAAAAAATTATGATCTCAATTATGAGAACATTACTGGTAATTAGAGAAACATAATTAGTGGCAAAATGTAATTATTTATAGGGAGTCATTGAGTTCATCAAACAAAAACAAGTGTAAAATTGAGGGCCTCAAAGCCATCAATCTATGATGATTTAAAATATCATCAGTTCTGAAAACCATAATGTATTAGGATAACACCTTTTTGGTATTAACATCCTTTCCCTAAATTTTAAGAATTAATTTAGTCATAGAATAAGTGGAAAAAATATACTTGAAAAGTAGAGTTTCATCCTACAACTAATTCCTACCACAAACTCATATCTCACATCAAAAGATAATAGAATTCAAAAATAATCTATTTATCCTACCTGTATAGGGTTCCAAAAATAAAGCATTCATAATTCATTTGTCATACTATTTAAAAAAACTACATTATCAAAACTAGGACATCACATAACGCGGTGGTTGGTGATTACCCTTTTATCCCTTTGATTGTAGGTTCAAGTCTTGCGGCTTTGCCGTATGAGATGGGTTGTCGCCCGACCTCCAGGTTGTCATTTTAATGACAATCCAAAAATAATATCAAGAAATGATTTAACCTTAACAATAGTATCTAATATCAAACTTAATCTATTCCAACCTTTATACTTATCCACAATACTTTTGTCCAAACTCACTGTACGAAATTTATAATGAAGGTCACATAATTTACATTTCAATACCTTCGTCGTGTATTCTCTTAAAATGTGGTAATAAAACGAAATTCCAGAAAACCATAGTTGAATAGGTATTTACTTCATTATTCCTTTTCTATATAATAGAATACTGGATATACTCCTAAAATCCAAAAATGATGGAATAAAAAACCATTACTTAGTTCCAATATAGTCAATGACTTCTAATATAATTTATCCAAATCAATAATCTCCTATTCCAAAATCAATACCATAGTATCAAGACCATATTAATGCTTATCTATCCTTCAACAATGTAATTTCAAAAAAAAAAGTTTTCTTTGGGCCACTTTTTTTGGTACCACAGAATGTCTAATCCATAATAAAATAGTACGGAAGTACAATCTTGATATACTCCATAATTATTATAACTAGTACATTGTTTATACAACACTCAAATGACATAATTATTTAATATCGTCATAATAAAACTAGTCATTACTCTTCATCTATGGTAATATTATAACTTGATTATTATCAAACAGCATCATTTGTGGTGTAGTCTGATGATTGGGACATTGATTCACTTATTGTCCCAAATCCTTGAAGATGAAGCATTGTGCATTTGAAGCCTTTTTATTACCCGTACAATCACATACCTAGTGTCCTTTTTAACACACTTATAACAAACTTATGTTCCCTTCAAGCATTTACCAATGTGATTCATTCCATAGTTATCACATTTGGGAAAATCCTTCTTTCATTTATTCCCTTTATTCATCTTTTTCTTTGCCATCATTTTCTTCTCTAGATTCCCTTCAAAGCCGTAGGAATCAATTAATTATTTACATATCTTATTAACACACAATACTATTTCTTCATATGATGATAATACATGGGTGCCTATTACCTTTATTAATTTTTTCTTAATACCATGAAATATATGATCCTTCTTACTCTTTGGATCATGAGTATTGCTGTAGTTCTCATTCCATCTACTGGTTACCATTTCAGAACAATGGAAGACACTAGGTTAGTTTTGTGAATCACAAAGCATAATTCCAAACCTGTAAAATACCTAAATTATTTTGAAAATATTATGCATACAATTTATAATCATAAAAAAATTCATTGAGCATTATTTACTACTAAATCCTTTATAATGTCTTATAAAGAAAATGGGAATTATCCTAAGAATATCCCTTGGGAGTGTCGTAACCAAGAGTGCAGCAAGGACCTTTGTAGTGTACAAGGATAACCTAGGTCAAGCCCAAAACTCCTTGTCGGAGTTTTCACTCCTATGTACATCTGTTCCAGAGATTCATCTACCTGATCATATCTATATAGGGATGTATTTCTTTTAATATTCACAAAATCTCTACATTTCAAAAATTATATGATGTTCTTCTATACTAATCCTTAAATACTATCTTAGGGTAATGTTCTCTAATCATATTTTTTCTAAATCTAGTTTCCATGTTTATTGCAATAATTCCTCTAATACCAACGGTAACGACCTGACCCTAATTACCCATAGATGATTCATTATTTTAATACATTGGCATGATTACAAGGAATCATGTCTCGAAGGAGAGACCAGTTTAAGAGTCTTGGAAAAAAGATTACATACATAAACGTTACATTAAATTATAAAATGAAAACAACAACAACACCATTGACTCCATTGACCACATTAATATCCCTTAGAGTTCCATGTTGGTTAGTCATAATATAATTATTTGCATCTTGGGAAAAATAAAACATTGAAAAGGGTGAGCTCATATTCTTTTTAAGGATAACAATATAGTAGTAAAATTCATAAATAAGAATAAATATTTATGGAAATTTATAGGACTAAAATACAATCCATTTAAACATAAATGTCTACATAATATGGCCAATACTATTCAAATAATGTCATTTACTTTTTAAGATACATATTCTACTAGTCAAATAATCACATGCAATATCAAATATCTAATTTCATAATGATGGAATTCATAACGAGAGACTTCATAACCACATAGTCAAGGCCTTGTGCCGAGACAAAAGAGAAGATTTTGTCAAGGAATTATGACAAGACATTAGTTTGTCTCATGAGACGCACCGATGCATCGAGGATTTATAGTGGGCTCCACCTGTCACTTTCTACGTCCAATGGGTTTCTCATATGAAAAGTTTTAAACATAACATAAACATTCACATTAAAACTATCATTCAACATGTTAATACTTTATCCATAAACCATGAATTGTATAAAAATAAGACATACACAATAAAAAATATCACAAAAACTACAATACAATATGGAATATTTTTATTCTAACAAATAAACATAAAACATGTTTAAAATCCATCAAATGATGTTGATATAGATGAAAATTATTTGGAAAAATCTTTGAGATAAATATTCCATTTTCAAGAAAACATGTAAATTTCAAACTATTTAGAAAGAAATACATTTAATTAAATTTTTGAATCAAAGTATCCCATACCACTTTGAAACTTTTGATAGGAATTAACATCATAAAAACATTCGTGTCAATAAAAAAAAATCCTTAAAACCCATTTTTAAAACATGAACATTAATGACAATGATTTAGAAGAATATATATAAAAACCATTTAATATGATGATATAGTTAAAGAGTCCCTTCCATAAAACCTTAAAATATTACTTTTGAAAATATATTTCTTAAATAAGGATGTGAATGATAAATAGGTCCCAGAATATACTCACGTAATAACAAACTCAGATAATGAAGACATTGTAGAATTAGCCCTTACCATGCACTATCCTTTGGTCGAGGGTCCATTTAACCTCATATATAACGACCATAGTATGTTGTTAAATTATAAAATAACCAAATTCATATTTATTATATCATACATGATTCATTTATGACTTTATACTAGCCATTTAGTAATGATTTCTATGTTAAATTAACATTTCGTGTAATAATCGCTTTCTTCATCGTACGTGTTTTAACTTGTTATTCATCATCATATCACAATGATCATTATTTAAATACATAATAAATATAAAAACTGATTTATATAAAATATTTATATATATATATAGAATATAAATATGTATAATAGATAGATATATGAAATGGAAAATAGTGTTTATGGAGACGGTAGGCCGTACGTACGCATAAACGTTGTTTTCATTTTCATATCGTATTGAACATAATTAAGTTAAAAAGATATATGTATGTATATATATATATATATATTCAGTAGAATTATTATGTCATAAATTACATACTTTTTGATTATATATATTTTTATAATCATCGTTGAATGGTGAATGTTGAAATTTATCTCATCGTGTCATGGAAATGGTAATCGGTACGTACGCACGAGCTACAATATCAATATATTGAGGCTGAAATCATATGTAATTGGATGTTATATAATATATACAGAATAATTAACATTTTATATTTACTATTTAAATTAGTTATTCTCATTATTATACCCTTCCAAATAATTAAGGGTTTGAATAACAAACTACACCATGACGTGGAGATGGTAAGATGTGCGTACGCACATATGGTGACATTTTCATTTATAGGATGGATAGAATAAAAAACATGGTTGTACCATATTTATAATAAAATTATAGTATGTATATGGTACATAATTTATTATTTTTTATGTAAACAACAAAGAAAAAGGAAGTGAAAGAAGAAAAGAACTTGAAAGAGGATGGTGAAATTATTAGCTCCTCTTTGAGAGTTTCCTTTTGAGTTGATCAAAAGGGATCCTTATGTTGTATTTTTGATCAATGTAAGGCCTCTATGTTGATGTTAGGGAAGTCAGGAGGATATTTTGGTTGGGTTTGGACTATCCCAATGGATTTGGAGGTGTGATTTTGAGAGAAGGGAATGTGCCCTTTTATAAGAGGGGTGAAGGTCACTTTAGGAAAAGATAAAAATATTAATTTATTATACAATCATATATGTTTTACAATGACTTAGAATAAATTTATTTCTAGAAATAGGTGGTTACAGGTCGAAATACACTCATCCAATAGGGTTTAGACAAGTTTAGGTTACCATTTTAACCTTATATTTTAGATTTAACTCTTAGTTAAATAGTTTAACTTTTACCGTGTCTTCTTGTATTCTTATTCTATATGGTTAACAAGCATACTATAAATAGCTAAGAGAACCAAAAGTGGTTCATTAATGACATATATAATATAATTTATGACCTTTTTCCAAACCATAGATTTTTATAAACATTATATCAACCAATAATAAAGTATTTGTTTTAAAAACTATTTAATGTCGATTTTGAGAAAATTAGGTTTTTTGTTATTGTGAAAGTTATAAAAACCTTATCACTTTTAAAAATATTTAAATAATTCACCGTACCATGTCATATTAACATAGAAAATTCTATTATTGCATCCAAACCATTAAATTAGATTGATTTTAATATTTATAGTATAATCTATTTTAATATTTCATTAACAAGGTAATTACTAAGTCATCATTGTGTCATAAATAAATTTATTTATTTAATCTATAAAATATATAAATAAAATTCCATGATTTATGAAATCATTTAATCTTTCTAATTAATATTTATACTCAAATTTATATTATGTATAACCATATATTAAAAATGGATTATTTAATAAGCACCGAATTTAACACTTTTTACTCTTCTTTACATAAAATAATAATAAATGTCCTTATCTAATCCAAGTGGAACTAAAGGATCACATTTTATTACTATGGTTGTTCTTAGTAAAATTAAAATTATCCAACAGAATTAGGACATGGTTTAGGGTAATTATAATATCATTTTTACCTTTAATTACCCTATTTACTTTTAACCGTTGTAAATCAAAGTCAAATGTTACTATTCATCAAAAATTATTTCCATCTTATTGAACAAAATTATATTTACTGAAGTAAAATTTGTTTCTATTATTTTTGAAATTCAAATTATAGGAGGGGTAAAATCATGTTTACTGCAAATTTTCAATTGCTTCAAGAAGGTGTGTAAGAAACACGTTAAAAAGTTCAATAAAATTTTATATATCAAATTTTATTATATAAATTACTCCAATTAATTAAATTAAACATATAGAGGTATTATATACTTATATTAATTTAATGTAAATTTAAATAAAATAAATAATTATTTAAATAAAAATTCAGTTTTAAATAATATTGCAGTGTTTTTTACTATTTATCAAATATTGAATGATTTTAAAAAATTACCAAAAAAATTCCCTAAGATAATTTTGAACTTATGAATTCAAAAATGAAGCCTATTTTACCAAATTAATAACATAAATGTTTAATTTATTAATTTAAAATTAATTCCCTTTGTCAAAACCAAAAAAGAAATTTTTTAGAAAGTAAAAACTATCAAAAGATTGACATGTGTTTATGTCAAATTTAAATGTGAAATTACTTATATTCACCTAAATTGTATTAAATGATAAAAATATAATTTAATTATAGTTCCAAAACACTACTGTATAATTTAGCACTATAAATTAATTTGATTAAAAAATTAGTTTTTAAATGATAATTACTATTTTCCTCTACTCATCCAAATATGAATGTTATCATAAAAACACCAAAAATTTATCGAAACTAAATATTTATGGCACAATTCTAATGAAAACGTTTATTTTGTCAAATTGAATATATTAAAGTTTAAATTATTGGATTTTAAAAAGGTTCTTCATTAAAAGGCGGCAAAATTGCATTTTATGAAAAATACTGCCTTTATCTGAAAATTTTAATTTGTTCTTATATTACATCTATGAAACACATAATATGGATGTTAAAATTATATGGATTATATAAAATTAAATATACAGTTAATACTATTTAAACCCCTTTTTTGATGGCTATTTTGGTAAGTCGTGGTGCCCTCGAACTCAAAGTTACTTGTAGTGAAAGTTTTTAGATTACATTAACAGTAAACATACTATGAAATCTTGGTGTTTTACATGATTATTCTAGGAGATGATCCTTCCATTTCGATTTAACATCATGTGGTAAGGAAGTCTTCTGTACATGTCAAATTCATTTGGTTGGGACACGTGTTATATAGTTTAACATAATGTGGTCAATACATGTTCCATATAGTTTAACATCATGTTTTTAGGATGTGTTTCAATAGTTTAAATTCATCTATTCAGGATTTACTTTTGCAGTTTAACATCCTGTGAGAAAAATGAGAATAATTCTTCATAGAAACTATGCAATTTATTTAATAATAAACCTCACATTGTTGTAGGGAATGATGCATTCCCTTTTCATTTTGGAAAATAAGTATGGTCGTTTGTGATATAGATTTTGTATTATATAAGGCCCTTCCCATTTGGGATCAAGTATTTTTGTCTTATTTAATGGTATCACCTTGGTTATGAGATATAATAGCAGTTATCCATTGTGAAATGAACGGTGGAAAACATTTTTATTCATGTATCATGTTATCTGACTCAAAAATATGCAAAGGTTGTGAAATGTACCCACCTAATTCTCATGGATTTTCATTAATTCATCCATCACCTTTTGTGATTGGTCATTATCAGATATTTTTCCTCAAATTGAAATTCATAATGAGGGATTTTTGAAATCTATGAGCAACACAACCTCAGTTCAAAAAACCAAGGAATACATAGATTCATTTTTAGGAATATGAATGGATATATGTTGAGCACATAAATCATGTAGGAGCATATCTGGGGAGCACTTCATATCCATGTTCACCATCCAACAGAGCATGTCTGATGGAGTATTATAAATGGCCTCTATTTTTCTAATTTTTACCATATGATAGATGGATTAATGATTTTATTTGATGTTGTACACCTAGTACATTTTCATCAACACAGTATAATAGAATTTAGTCCCATATTTCATCTATATCATGTGAGGGATAACAAATTTGGTGATGGTATTGGATTTCATGAATTTTATGTTGTAATTCTTTCAAAATTACTTGAGGCTTATTTCTTCATTCCATTTGAAGATAAATTCTTCAGTAGTAAGGGAATAATTATAATTCCTAGATATGGTTGTGTGATATGTCCCCATAACATACATTCCCCATACAAAAAATGTCTATGAATATTTATTTGTATATTGAAATTATGGGGGTTTATGGATGACATATTCATCAATCTAGTGTCCATCAAATCTCCTGGTAAATTCCACATAGTCATGCATAATTTATTTCTAATTGAAACCAACCCTCATAATTTTATGGGTGTGTCAGATCCCAGATTGTGTGTGATGCATGAGCCTACGTGAGCTCCTTCTATTATGATGGGAAAACATCTTCCTATAATGCATATGATGAGGGTTCCAACAATGCCTCATTTTAGAGGTATTTTTGTAATTTTTTTGATCATAGTGGGTAATGTTTGATGCTTGACATAGAATAATTTTTAGTCCTAGTCATTCTACTAGGAGTGTCCAGTTTTTTAGATAATGGAGTATGGGCTCCATCCATCAAATGGTAGATTTCAGTTCCCCATTATCTAGGTAAGTGTTGACCTAATTCATTTCATCCATGAGAAATATGATGTATAATTATATAATCCATCGGTGTATGATGGGTATGATTATGTACTCATGATTAGGGCTACCCAAGACTATGGGTTCATTAGAATTTTCCTCTATGTGAGAATTCTATGATCGAGGGATATTATGTAATGTGGGTTCAAAAGGGAACTCTTTCATCAGTCCTATGACATAGCTAATGGAGGGTCCAATTATTCATTTTAAATTGCATATTCACCATGGATTTGTGTTATCAGAAGAATTGAATCACCATTTATTGTTAGGTTTGATATATGTAGCTCTAAGGCGAGTTCAAAGAAGGAAATAAGGTATTGGTATTCAACCTCATTGTTTGTACAACATTGGGATAATAAGAAATACATGGGAAAACAAGCTTTTTCTAGATAAAAAAATTCATTCCCTAGGAGGACCTAATTGAGATTTTTTTCTATAATGTATTCAATAAGGATCTTATAAGAACCATAAATTCACATCTCTCGTGTGTAGCAAGTATCATGGGAATATAAAACATCCTCATCTAGAATTTGGGTGTCCACTGTTCATTCTTGGGAGGGTGTATCGCATGGAAATCAACCAGGTCATACCCTTTCATTGAATTCTATGAAATGAATTGGACATCATACTATTAAATAATAACTTCAAATTATGATAAATTCATAATAATTATAGGATTGATAAAAATGTAGTTGATAGGATCGATATGATACACCGAGTGGAATTGTTGGTGCTTCAAGTAACGCCTCACATTTTTCACTATGATGATGAGTGCGTGGAAATTATTCTTGTAATCAAAATAATGGGTCTCAGTTCCTAGTATCATTCAGATGACATAATTGAGCCTGTTATGATACCTAGTGTCATTTTTCATTATGAGTACAGTTCCATGTGATCATTCCATGTAGGAAACATATAAGATGAGTGGATTTATTTCCATTGGAGACATCAAGACTCATGTTTCCAACATGTAATGCATGACACTCTTAATGAATTATTGATAGTCCTCATCCCATTGGTAGGTGTCTCCATTATCAATTATTTGGGTAATGGTGGGAGATATTCTAGCTAGGTTAGCTTTAAAACATTGAAATTATGCAAGGAGGCCTTAGATCCCCCTTTTTCATTGATATTTTGAGTTTGTGAAATTTATTGTATTTTAGTAGTAATTTTTGGGTCATACTCGAAGCCTTGGTGGCATAGAAAAAATCCTATAAAATTCCGAAATGTTACATCAATTCTTTCATTCAACATATTTATCATAAAAAATTTCTTCTCTGACATGTAGAAGACTATTTTAAGCTATATGATATAATCACGTCACTAAAAAAATATGACCTTATGTTATTCAACATAACATTGTGATATTTTTTCCATATGATTATTAGGATATGATTCATGGTGTGATGATAAGAATCACCATCATTATCTAATCCAAAGGGAATGACCAGAAAGAAAAAGATTCCCTGGGATTCTGTGAAGGTGGTGGGTTCATCATCTTCAAGGGAAATCATTATTTGATTATACCCTGCATACCTGTCCATGAACAAAAGGGATGGGAAGTAATCAGTTTAATCAATCAATAGTTTAGTGATCAGTCATATGAAATCAAACTTATGTAAGTTCTGATTTAGGTAACTGAAATTGATGCAGACCGCAATCATCCAATTTTTCCTTTATGATTGTCATGATGTTGGCAATCCATGTTGGGATGTTCACCTCTAGGAAATAAGTAACTTTGATAAATTTATCAAATTCTTACTATACATTAGTATCTGGAGAAGGGTATTTCCCTTGAGCTATATCCTAAACATCGATGGTAATTGGGTAGGCCAAGATGATGCACCTTTATATCTGGGTTTTGTTTATTAATTTCTATATAAATCCTCAAAAACCATTATCAATGATTCTTCATAAATACAATTTACATATCATTATCCTTAAACGATATGGTGGCACTAATCAATGTTGGATGTGGGTCTTCTTACATTCCCATATTTAATTTACTAATCCCACTAAAGGTGGTGGATAATCCTTCCTCAAATGAAGGAGGTGTGTTCTTGAGATCAACCTCTTCTTTTTCCACCGTTGAGTCTGTAGAGGAATTTTCAAATGATTTAAGAAATATGAATATCTACAACATGTGGGGTGAGATGGGCCATGGGATGATAAATTGAAATCAAATTCTTGTAGAGTCATTTTAGGGAGATTCTAGAGAGAATTCTTTCCCTTAACATTGTCACTAAGGATATGAGGATCCTAGAAATAACGAATTAGGTATACTCCCACGATAATATGTATGGGTACCATATATTTTCTAGCGATAATAGACCATGCATTTTTAGGTTTGGTCCAAAGTACATTGGGGGTTTGAAACCTGAATATTTTCATTCTACATTGATTGTTTTCTTTCCCTTTTATAGAATCTTTCCTCAGCATTTGTTTCATTACTAAAATCGACAGCGGAACTATCACCATGTTGTATGTCTACCGTTCAATCGATGGGGTATTTGAAAAACCGACTAAATGATGAAGGTACTACTATGTGGATGTTAAGACAATGTATTCTGATCAAAGAATTTATATGGTATGTCTTCCTTGATTATCATGAACTTATCATTAAGTGTAAAATCCCCAAACTAATATTTGAACTCGATATTCCTAAGAGGACATTTCTCTCCCTTATCACACCTGGAATTACATAGCTTTGTAGTAGAAAAGTTCCCTCAATATATACAAAAATTAAAATGGTTTTAATCATGATAAGGTATATCGTAAAGTCTTAGTCAATTGGAACCCTTCGAATTTTGACCGTATAAATATTTCCTGACACATATAGGGTGTTGTTATGTCCTTGTATTTCCTCTTACCGATCCTAAACCTTAAATGAGTTGGTGATATGGAATTTGAGGTTATTTTCTCAAATAGGGAAATGATAGTTGGAGTGAAATATTTCTTGAACTCTTATCGGATATAGAGGATTCCAAAGAGTTCCTCTCTCAATTATTTTGAATAATGGTTAACATTAAGGATTGAGAGTTTTGATGTGACAACATCCAATTGTTTTTCAATTTTAAACTATTGTACAATTGGTCAGTACTTCCCTAGGTGGGGATTCTCCTTATTATGTTGTTTAGGAGTTGGTGAGTTTGAGGTGGATGGGATTTCAGCATGTGGAGTGGTCGAATGAGAAAATGATTCTAGTCCCATAGGTCACCCCGACCTTCCCCTTGGTAATGGCTAATCAGATAAGAAAACCCATGCTAGTCGGTCATGTTAGATGATTGGGCTAGTACAACTTCTAGAGGAATTTTGTATAGCTTCGCCTTTTTTGGGATTTCTAGATTTCTTTCCCCTAGATATCAGCTATATATATATGTGAACTACGGGGATGTGATTGAGATAATGGGTCACACCATTCCTGTATTGCCTCATGTATCCTTGGATCCTACACCTACGACCACTGGATCCCTATTCAGGAATAGGGAAATCATAAATTAACTCAAATTGATCAATGCATAAGGGGTATTAAAATTTAATCATGGTAAAATAACCAAATATGAGAACTTCATCCAATGGCAGTTTGGTTTTGTGGGTTGGTGCTGATATGTCAGATATTTTAGGAATAAAGACATTAAGAGACCTAGATTTCATATGAGTTGAATATGCCTCTTCCTAATTCATTGCATCATATAATTAATTATTATGTTCAACTCCGATAGTCAAATTTTTTGTTACATACATAGGTGATATTTTCGTTTTGGGTTTTCATAGCTGTTCTCTCATAGGGGAAGAAGCTATGTCAACTGTCATTCTAGTTATCCAGTTGTAGATCTTTTACTCATGCCCAAATATAACATCCTTACAATAAAAAAATATTCATCTAATGCATTTACAGTTACACATCAAACAATTTTTTTGGAGTTTCACACATCACATGTCGATAATTGACCAAGCACTAGAGTACATCATTGAAGATGAGGATTATTGGATGGTGTGACCCATCCCCCTATGGAATTATATGTAGTTAGAATGATCATAGATGTTGTCCTCAATCTGTTTTTAGGATATGGAAACATGATATTATTATTCTAAATGACTAATATAAATTAACATTGGTTCTTATCTATTTGAAAAGTGTATTTTTTTATTCTGTTCCACACATCTTGGGTGACGTCGTCCTCTTATCTCATCTGGCGAAGGGTAATTTTATTATTTTTCCTACTTGATAAGAGGTGATGGGAAATTCAATGATTGATAAGGATAATGAATGGGAAATTCTACCGGTGTGAGAGCCACAATTGTATTATACGCCTTATTGATCCATTTATAATATGATGAGGGCTTAATTCGACAAATAGTTTGTTACACAAAATGGAATCTTCCAAATGTTGTGTTGTTTCTGTGAACTCAGTGAATCATGTTGGACTTTTCCTCAGGATCAAAGGTGTCTATAGCTCATACTAGATTATTACATCATAAAGCTCTAGAAATTTATCCTATGAGAGAGGGATGATGAGTAAATATTTCAATCCATTGAATTTTTCTATAAAGTAGGAATACTTATCATTTTCATGCTACTTTTAATTTTTTTAGGAAGAAATGGTCATTTTCTTTATAGAAAAACTCAACTGATAATCGAATTGATGATGAAGATATTCCCATCATGTAAAAAATCCTACAGGGTGGATATTTAAACCAAATGTATTGTTATCCATATCGGAGTCTATAAAAAACACATCAGATTTGTAACCTCTTACAAACATTGAGTTCCCAACATTAGGCCTCATCGGGATAAAAATGGTGTGAGACAATTCTCTAGATATCCAATACAGTCAAAGGTGGAGATGTTAGAATTTTTAAAATTGTGATGGTGAAAAGTGTCATCCCCCCATTTGGGATAAGGATTATTCTCGATCTGAATAGGTGCACATCACCATTCTATGGCTTTCAGTTCTAAAGAAAAAGACTCAATGGCATTGAGAAGTTCAATATTTACTAATATATTGGCTACCTCTCGAATAGAAAATGTGTTATGGAATTGATGAGGTGGAACCATTTTCATCTACCACTGATTCATGATCCATTATAAGACTAAATGACTACCCATAATAGGATAGAATGTCTCCCTAATGTATGGATGTTGCAATCATCATTGACTTCCTCATTTATATATATAGGATACCTAGATTCAGAACAACTCTGACTTTCAAATACCATTATTTTTGGAAGATAATATTTTTCCTAATGTTTTGGAGGAAGGATATTCCTATAGTCCTAATGATGATACATAGTGTGAATGTTTACCCTAAGTATCTCTCTATTTAGTATCTGATATTTTTTATCTCACTTTCATATTTTTCATACTTCTCCATTGAATGACTTTTTTATCTTTTGGGTGACGGTTGGGATAAGGCCACATCATTCCTTATAAAATTGAAAATGTTCTTACATAGAGGTGTAAAATCATTATTCATTGGTTCCAGGTTTTTGAGGCCCCTCGGGTTCCCCATGGGTGGAGCCTCATTTTGTGAATCTATATCACCATCATATTGATGTCTATTTACAAAGATATTTCCCTCTAAATTTTTCTCTTGATCCACCATATCAATTAATTTGATTTTGATGAAATTTACTAAGGTGTATTGTAAAATTATAATTTTATCGTTACTATCAATACAACATAGTGATTATTCACTACTTCCATCAAGGTCATTCTACTGACCCATGTCTATATTGTAACTTTTCTACTTATGCCCCCTACAGGGGTTGACTTCATTTACCATACGTTTGTATCCTCTCGGTCTATGAATAGTTACTATAATGGTCTTTACAGGTGTGTTTACCAAAAATTCCCTGAATAGAAAATATTTTTCTTATGGTGAGAAGAATAGATGAGATTCTGACCATCGATATATACCTCCCATATTGGAGAATATTGATTCCATCTGTGATGATAATGATGATGAAAATTCCCCCATATTTGTGGGATGGGGACTACTCAAAGCCACATGTTGACTTCTTTTCTCATAATGATAGAGATTTCATGATATCAAAATTGGTTTGATGAATTTTGGGAAGTTTATTGATATATAAATTCCCACATCAATGTGGGCTAGTGTTGATTTGGAACATCCATTTATTTTCATAGGAAACTCTTAGGGTGTGATGAACCAGTTGATAGTGATTGGGATAAAAATTCACCTACTTAGTTGAATGTGGTTGATTTTTATCTACTTCCTACTTATACTAGATCCACTAAGGGATTGATATCCTAAAGGGGTAATGTGGTGATAAATATTCCCTCATCCCAATGGGCCAGGTTCTCTCTTGGACGACTACTATGGAAGATGCTCTGAAAACCTGTATGTTTTGGAGTGGTTGTGATAATTTATGAGATAGGTATAGTGATAGACCATGATAGATGTCATTCTTTATGGGATGTTTTCAGGTCAACCGCAGTTTTGGATTCCATATTTTAAATGAATTACCATTACTTCACGAAGCCCATTTCAAAGACATATTGGTTGTCCTCTACCACTATTCATGATTTATTAGCATCGTTGAAGTGTAAGAGCTATTTTGTAGTTACCAACTACCTCATGCAATACATGTTCCCATAATCTCTCCAAAGGCTATCAAATTATAGGATGTTATATATATGGTATTCGACTATTGTGGGTAAATATTGAAATAAAACACTCCATATTTTCCTCATCCTTGAATACACATGTCTTAGTGGGATTTGGAAATCAATCAACAATGAGTTTCCATATTGCGAAGACAATCAATACATTGAGGTTTTCCATTATCTTATATTCCAAGGTCCCAAGAAATAGAATATGTGGCTATATTTGGATAAAATAGTGTGTATTGCCGGTCTAAATGTGATACTTATATCCTAGATAAGGGAGGCGTCTAGCATTCAATAACTGATGAGTTTCCCACATATTTTTATGTATGTAAGGTGTGGAAACCCTTTCTATTTCTAACAGGATCTCATAGTCAAATGTAGTGAGGATCATAATATAGTTAGGAGACCATTTATTTCTATATATATCCATATTTCTATTTTTGATTCCTCTTTTTTAGACAACCCCACCTCTACCTAGTGAGACCTCAAATTTCACTTCTCAGGTTCACCAACTGACCATTTGAATAATTGCTCGTAGTTGTTGGGGAACTATATATGATTGAACCCTGTGTTATGAGAACCTCTCTATATGAATTTTTTTATGTTCTAAATGCCTCTCTATAGTGTAGTTTCTAGGAATGGGGAGGATAACCATGACTATTGGAGATATCACCATGGGGAGATTTAAAAGGGAGTATGTTAGGATTAGTGCCCTTGAAATACATATCCACACCACTACATGGAGGATTATCATTTTAATGATCACCATATTCTGCGGTTGAAGAGTAGGATGACCCTTGTGGTGTTGAGAATTTGTCATGAACAACCTCAAAGACTCTTTAATTTAGAAAATAATATATATGAGCATCATTCTATGTTATGGAGACCTGCCTTTGAGATTTAATTGGGATATGATATTATTGTATTAAAGAAGCTGAAATATATTTCTAACTATCTATTGTTAAAATAGAGTTAGCCTAAAGATGATAATTTGTTGTATTATACTAATAAGATTTGGTATTTTTGGTTGGAATGTGAGCCTATTCATGTATGGTTTCCAGAATATGTTAGTCAGTATTTTTTGTGTATGAATAGAATCCATATCCAAAATGTGAATTCCCTATAGGAATATGCCAATGGACCTCTAAATTGGGATGAGGAATATGGGCCTCCTCCTATATTTCCTTTGAGGGATTTTTGTTCAGTCGTTCATTTGATGAATTAGGGATATGATCCTAAATTCAATGAGCTACTAGAATATGGTAGTATCCTCACTTATAGAAATATGAGTCTTCCGTAAGGCATGTTCCACTCTCACATGTTGATCCACAGTTTGAATGTGAATATGAACACTGTCTAATGCCTTGGGAGGATGCAAAATATCTTTCTTGAAAGGAATATGAGCTAGTTCCAAGACATGTGCTCCTCTAACTAGGTGAGACCCTATGGGAATATGAATATGAGCTTGGTATGGTGCCTTTTGAGTCTGTCTCTGGTATTATTCAAAAGGACTGCGAACTAGTCACGAGGAATTTCTTTTACTAACCATTTTACTACCGTGTTGGAATCGGAATATGGGCATATTCCAGTGCCTCATTCATTTCCAAAATATATCGATAATCCTCTTATATGGGATAAAGAATTTTTAGTTTCATGTGAGAAATCACTTGTTCATGGTAAATAGATTGTTTTTATTCCTTGGATGTATGGATAAGAATGTATACCAATATCTGTATCTATACAAGTTTTTTACTATACTTATTCATCTATTTCAAGGTTGTAGTGACACATTATAAAAGTGTTCTCATGAATATAAGCCTACAAATTTTCTATCTCCAATATATACTAGGAGGTATCTTCGATTAAGTGTTTATATGATCCCACTAATTTCCAACCTTGTCCATAAGAATTTCCTAATGTGATTCATGTAATGGGGAAGTGATATGTTCCCCCACCATTCTTGTTGATGGAATATGTCTGTAGACCTGATATGAGTGAGTTGGGATAAGATCATTCTCTCTATCCACCATCAGAATATTCCATTGGTATTCGTTTGCCGAAGTGGAGAAATGATCCCACTCCTAGTTATCAAAATCATTCAGCATGAGATTTTTATTCCATATTTTCTATATATTAGTTCCATATGTGGAAATTTGACTGGTGTTACCCTCAGTAGACAACTATGTGGAAACATAAAAATGGTACTGGTGATGAGAGTCGATAGGACCCCCCACCATATGCTAGTAATGTAGAAGGGATTCATTTTTGACTCCTTAATTCACCTTCATTAGAAAGTAAAGGTGGTAATTTTTTCACTTTTGGGATAACATTTTGATGTTATTGGTTGTGGAAATGAGCACCATTGGATTTACATTAGCTTCATTTAGAAAATATAGAATCATCAGTTTTAGTGTTTAGAGACCATCACATGCATCCTCACGGGTCAAGATAGTACCATTAAAATTGTTTTCCCTGAAAATTTCATTCACCAATTAATATTCAAGGTTTTAGGTAGGTGAGGTCATTTTGTAACCTGTAGGGGTTGCAATAATAACTGATTTTATAGGGTAGTCACTTGATTAAGACATGACCTCAGGTCATTGTGTTGTTTTTGAGAGTAGTATCTACAGTAACAAACATAATAAGGAACAAGGTTACCAATATGTGCATCCACACAATCATGATATGCCCTCAATCAATGATTCACAGGAAACACAATTCTCTTTTTTTATTACTGACATGGACATTATTCTTGTGTGTACATATCATAATGAAGATAGAAATATTTCACGATAACCCCAATTGCATTTAGTCAACTAACCATTTTTTTATTTGAGAGTTTCATTTTGGGTTCACCATTTCTATTGATCAATGAAAGATAGAATGTTTAGAATGATGGTTTATTATGGGTGTTTTATGTAACTATTATTATAACTTCATGATTAACAATTCTATATAACATATAAACTCACAAATTCCCTCAAATCTCTTAATTACTATGATCCTGAATTCCCAAGTTAGGTGGTCTTTGGTGGTTTCAGATTCAATGGATCTTATAAACCCACATTGACTGAGATGATGGGAGGTCTAGATAATAACATCCTTTTGAGGGGAATTTTTTCATACTCTAGGATACTCTAATATATTTTTGATATGTTTATGAATATCATCTTATGATCGATATGGGACTGGTTACCCTAAAAATGGTTCATTTACTCTATCCTACCATGTTTAATGTTGGGTGTATTGATTATTCCATCCTTGTTTATTTTATTTCTCCATTAAAATCCCCTTCATGGGAACCTTCTTATTTTTTGAATCATTATAACAAGGAACTCTAGAGTTTTCTACCATTAAGGGTGTTGATTAATATTTTAAGGATGAGATTGAACCTTTAGTAGTAATCCAAAATATCCATCTTATATAATTATTCAAAACCCATATATTTCTTGGAACATGTGCATCATAATATCATTATAAGAGGAAAAATATGAGGGAACATGGGAAGTGGATATTTTTCTTGAGCATTTGGATGGAATCCTTTGTATCATGTTGTTGGAAAAATCTGATTCATCATTCATTGATCACACCTTAAGGACAAACCCCAATGTAGATGACCATGTATGGATGTATTTATATTGTGTCTCTGAATGAGTCTTACACATTGAGGTTTCCCTAAATATGGGAGATTCATGATGTGAATGATATTATCATTGAATTTCCTAGAGCCCACTTGATCCATCATCGCTATGGGAAACAAGCTATAGTATGAATTATTTCTCACAACATAAGGATATGTGACTATTGAAGAGGGGATGACATATGGGATGTTTTATATGGATCTCAGGACTTAGGAAAGAGTCATATGTATCATTTTTGGATTGGTATCATAGTTCTTATAGGTTAGTTTATTTATAAATTCACTGATGGGGGAGAAATATTGATAACACAACATGAAAGATTGGGTCACAATGGTATTAATGTATGGGATGTGGAGTGTCTTAAACCGAAGTGAATTCCCCATTGATCCTGGGCCAATGTAAGGTGAGTATCATTCCCCTATTATGGAAGGAATCTAACTAATAATTGTTTAGTTGAGGGTATTCCATAATATACCAACTAGAAAAGGTTATCATGTCATAGGATGTGTTCTTGGAATGTATTCACTTTCTTCCTGTCAGGTTATAATTTTCTACCTAATATTTCTCAGGATGTACAGACAAGTCATGGTTTCCTAGAAGACATGTACAAAGACAATAACATGATAAAATTATTTTTTTAGAAGGGAATCAAAAAATCTAAATGGAATGTTTGGAGGGAATCACGTGATTAGGGATAACTTTCTGAATGAAATCTCATGACTTTGATGATGTTTCTAGAGGGTGTTTCAAGATCTAGATGACTTCTATAGAGGACATCACATGATTTGGATGTCTTTTCCAGAGGATATCACATGATCTGGTTTTCTTTTCTGGAGGACATCACAGAATCTGGATCACTTTTCATGAGGAAATCGTGTGGTCCATATGACATTTCGGGAGGGTGTTACATGATTTTGAAGATATTCCCTTATATTTCTACATGATATGTTCAACATGTTTGGAGGGTTTCGATTGACCTGTCTAACATTTATGGGGGAGAATGCATGATCTAGAAGACTTATCATGGTGACATCGCAATACCTAGTTGAAATGTCTTGGTGTCATTGCATATATTTATATATATGTATGGAGGACATCACATAATTGACTGGGAATCCTAGAGGACATAACATGACATGGATAGAATTAAAAAATTACATCACACAATTTTTATCACATTTCTACGGGATATCTCATGTTCCAATTGACATGCCGAGAGGGTGTCACATGACTAGGGTGACATCTCTAGGTGTTGTTACTTGATCTGGGTGGATCATGTGAAGAAATAGATGGCTAGTCTACCTGTATTCGAATAAGTATCCCATCATTTATATTATTTTAGTTAAAAAATCATTGAAAATGTCCATCATGGTTTATCCATTATTTTAATATTTTACGAATCATGTGACACCTGAAATGTGGGACCTACTTCACATAATCTAACTAACATGATAGAAGTCCTTTGTGTGATCTATAGAGTGGTCTTGAGAAGTGCCTATGAATTCTATGTGATATCATTGGTTATTATCTAGATTATACAAGGAGGATGATATTTTTGATCACTTGGCTTGCCACTCTTGTATGTATTCTCCAATTCTCCCATGAAGCAATATCCCTTATCTTTTTCTGTGTGTTTTTTAGGTTGAGGGGGAGGGATTTATTGGAATCACTGCCACAATTATACACCTCTTTATGATAAATGTATCTCAAAAATGTGATATTGATTCTATGGTATAATTTTAGTTTCATGTATTCTGTATGATCCTATCATGGGTCTTCCATGATTCTATATGATGTCATTGACCGTGAGAATGTTTAGCAACTGATTAGTTTATTATACCTCAGCTTATCAATGGGATCTCACCTTACCATTATGGTATGTCAAAGAGATTATCCATAGGTAGGATGATATATCTATGGTTCTGTGAATGTATAGGAAGATAAGGGAAATTATTTCATCTCATCAATGATGAATCATTTGGGGTCCTTCATGAGAACAATAAATTTTGTCAAGGGAGCCTTTGAGATCAGTCTGTAAAATCTAATGATCCTCACGAGATCATATTATATTATTTAAGGGTGGTTTTTATGATCAATGGTGACTCAACAGTGTTTATAACCCATTTCACATGAAGTCCAAGGTATTTTCCCTTCACCGTATGCTTCAGTCATTCCCATTTTTATTACCTTCATTATTCATCATGGAATGAAGGTATTTCAAACATACGTGAGTGTTGTCAAATATAATCATTTTCCATATCTATGATAAGTCATGTGAAAAAAATGAATCTTGTGGTAATGTGTGAGCATTGTCATGGACAACCCATATTCTTGTTTTTGGAGCTACAAGGGTAGCTTATCCTTGAATGGATGTGTCTGAAGTCCTTCACATAATGAGGGTGAAATGACAGCATGATTTCACCAAAAAAATTGGACATTACACTAAGGATTCAATAGTGTATTTCTAGCTGAATGAGTGTGTCTTGTGAACATCAACATCCCCATATGATATCATTATTTTCCATATATTCATCATTTTTTACAAGGTGATTGAATGATTGTTTAGAACCCTCTGATTGAATAGTCACATGATATGGATGAGCTCTCTTGGTAGCCTCCACATGATTGTTTTCTCTTGTTATGATGCCTTTGGAAGTATTGGAGGGATCATCCAATGGGATCTTCGTGATCAATTTAATATCATGTGCTACACATGATTTGTTTTCATGACCTTCCAAGGGTCGTATGGTCACTAGTACATCTAAAGGTTACATGATCTATGTGAGCCAAACACCTTATTTTACTAGGTTATATTGTGAAAATATAACTTGTAATTTGGGTATTTCTTCCCTTCTTGATTTTATAACGCTTATTTGGTGAGTGTCAACAGACACCAATTTTGAGGCTTCGATTGATTATATATTAATGTTATTAATGAAATTTTAAGATATGTTTATTTGGGTTGATTTATTTGTTTAGCTCAAATACTTTTTTTATTATAAAACACTTTTGAGGAAAAATGAGAAACCATAGTTTCAACAACACCCATAGAAAAACACACCAACAACCAAGAAAAAACTACCAAATCGACTCCAACCTTGCAAATACACCCAGATAATAAACATCAAAAAATCACGACCTTTCAGTGAGTATTCCCGTGACGATTCCTGGGCACAGAACCGATGGAAAGGCCATACACTCTCAACATCCAAATCCAAAAGGAATGCACCATTGATTTGTTCTGCTCTGTCCCCATCTAAAGTAGATCCTAGTATTGTGTTGAGTTCGTAACACTCAAATTCTTAGAAGAAACCACACTAGAGTTGAAACAAGCCCAGTAGACACACAAAAAACATTCCACTCAATCCAACTGAGTAACCTCAAAATTAAATGAAGTCATAAAAGAGAAACTTAAGATGACCAGAATTTGGCACTTAGTATAGCTTACAGGCTAGAACCATAACCTGGGTGCTAGATTCCTCCATCATCATCATTTCCACCTCGGAATCGATTTGGACCCATGATGGTATATACTCCCCCATATTATCTTTCATTTGTTGAAACCGCTTACCAGAATGAGATCTTGTTTTTCAATCAAGGCATATTGGTCCTCATTGAGAGAAACTTTTAGGGAACTCCCCATCATCTTGGTTGCCCCCATTATAGATTCATTAAGAACTAAAACCTTCTTAGTCACATCCTCATCTGAACTCAATAGAAAATCCAAGGACTGTTCATCCTGGATTCCTGGCCACAGTTGTCTGAAAGTCTCGATGACAATATTCATAACATTAAGATTTTTTGAAAAACAAGTCCCCATGGGAGGAGGCAATTAGGGGTAGTCAGTCCACCCTTTCCTCCTTCCATAGCATCTGTTGCTCCTCGGGTCTATATCTTCATCCGCCGGGTTCCTGAGTGCACTACCATTGGGTTCCTTCACACCGGGAACAATGGGGTCCAAATCAAACCCAATCTCTAAGATCCCCTCGAACCAGTTTCTCAAATGAATTGGGCTACGATTCAAAAAACCTGAATCCTTAGCCAAAATAATCACACCTCTGTCTTGATCAGCCTTATCCAGGGAGGACCCCTACATCCCTTTACTCATGGCCACCCTGCCCGATCCAGATTCCTTAGAAAAAGGGCCAAAAAAATCCTCCATATCACCTGCATCTTTCTGTTCCATGACCGTAAAGCTTCCATTCCCCTAAATTTCATCTCAAATATGATCAAACTGAGGCCTTCCCTCATCCTCCCGCACATAGTTAGAATGACCCGCTAGATCCTGCCTCAGTCTGTTGAAAGCATCCAACACCTTCAGATTGAACGGTTGTGTTGCTTCTTTTTTCCCCAAACCCAGACCGGATTCAGTCTTAGGAATAAATTCCACTGCCTTGTCCTCACCCGGCTATTGCGACATATTATTATGACCTCTATTCTCTCTATCTCGATCAACCAGTCCTGTGCCAACCACCTCACATACCTCAAAAGCTTTACCACAACCACATTCTACTAACCTGGTCGGATATTTTTCTACTTCTCTTCCCACCAGTGTTGTAGACACCCAACGACAGACCTCTGTAGCATGCCCCAGTCGGCCACATGGAGAACAAAAGTCTATCAAGTTCTCATAAATCACATGTTACTTATACATATACTCCTCTCCAATTCTGATCCAAACGAAACCGAATTGGGCTTTCAACACATCCAACTTAACGCAGACCTGCGGATTCATGGCATGACAAATAGCTTTTGTGCGGTTATCTAAACATAGATACCTACCGGCCAAATTACATATCATACTGATAATCGAGAGATTTTTAAAAGTTAACGGAACATTAGGGAAACTAACCCACATTTTGTTTGATGGAAAATTGCATTTCATGTGTAAATATAAAGACCAACGATACATTAAAAACCAGATACTATTGCAGCATCGGGGAGCCCTCGACCATGCTCTAATGAGGTATTCTTCCGAGGAAAAGATAATCATGACATGGTGCCTGTCAATAAGACCCAATTTTTCCCTATATAGGTTCAATTTTAATGAAATTATTTAGTTTGAACATTTTTTATTACTGTAAAATTTTAGACATTAATGTATTATTTTCATCATAAGATGGTTTATTCAGTTTTGTAATTATTATACCATGTCCTAACTAGATTGGTTTTTTTAGAGTATAATGATAGGTGTACTACATTTTTTATTCCTTTTATGGGAATGTGATCCCTTCGAAGTTGATTTTACTGAATTTAAAATAAAAAAATTATCTTTAATACAAATCATTTGGTGAAAAAGTTGATAGTATAGTGGAAACTGATTAAAAGATGATATTTATCTAGTAACTATATTTTCACAGTTTCATACTATATATGGTGAGGAATTTCTAAACACTGGAAAAACTCTCTTAAAAATGATAAGTTTATCCTGCTATGCTCATTTTTGTTGAAACGATTGTCTTTTTCAATATTATCTGGCACATGGTTTTGTGATTGTTTACATTCTCGTGATCATTCATGTTTTTTAGATAAATGATATTTCTCACTCACCATAATTATTTGGGAATTATTCTTTTGTTAAATATTTTTATCTTCACTTACACTAATGTTTTCCAAAAAGTAAACGTAGTTATGTATGTACTTTGATGACCTTTTTACTTCCCTTTTTCTTTTCTCATGTGGATGTTTTAATAACCCTTCAGATTATGAGGTTTTATAGAACAATATTAACAATTGGAAATCAATTAATTATCAAGAACATTTTAAAATAATAAGGATATGAATTATTATAGTGTTTAGGATGTCATACCCTGAGATTTTATACAAGGAACAATATTTTTGATATCTTATTCGACATGCAACATCTTGATTAAATTTAAAGAGAAAAATATTATTGTTATGATATAGTTGTTAAGATTGAGAGTTTGAAAAATATTAACTAATTCATGAAATATATATAAATTTCCAACTCAATATTGATGTATTGTTAAATTCATAGTAAATAATAAATTAATTTTAACTAATGTAATTTTATTCCTCAATATGTTTTGTTCATAAATGTTATTAATTTTTTTATTAGATATTTTTTAAATAAATTTATTCATATTTTAGAAAATAAATATGACAAAATTAAATTAATTTTTAAAAATAATCACATGAATGTTAAATTATTAAGAATTATTGGTATTTTTATGAATTTTTTTTAGTGAGTGGTGAAAATTTTGGGTTTTTAAAAAACAATCAACTATTTTCAATAAATTATGTAATTTAAAGAACTATTATAAATTAAATATTATTTAATGTTACATAATAATTGAATAATTAGTTTTAATCTAGGTAATAAAAGTTGAATCTAATTTATATGAGATTTGAGATGTTTTTTTTGGTTTATAAACACATTTTTGTAAAAACTATTTTAATTTTAATAATGTTTCTCTAATATTATTAATTAAAAACCGCCCAATTAAGTATTTTATAATTTAAATTTTATTTTATATATCAATAAATTTAAATTTAAATTTATATAATAATTTTTACATATCATGGATTTAATATAAAATCATCATATTCTTGAAAAATAGGTTTATTTTAAAATGTCTTTTTCATCACATTTGTGGGTTTAATTTAAAATTAAAAACATATAATTATATGAAATTCATTTGGTAAAATGGATATTAAATTTTGAAATAGATTAATTTATATTATTTAATAAGGTTAATGTATTTTTTTTTAAAATAATTTATAAATAAAAAACATAAATATTTTACAATACTTACGGGTATAATAGGATTTTTGAGTGTTAGTGTTAAATTATATGGGGTAAAATAACAAAATAATAATAATTTTCCAAATTATTTTGGATTGAAATATAAAGAACATTATTTCCATATTCACATAATTTTTTTTATTCTGGATGATTTGTCATTAAATTAACCCATATATAAATTTTAGTAATGAAAATACCCAAATGCTACACTCTGGGTTTTATATTTCAATTACCTGTCCACATAGGGAAACAAAATAATTTGAATGAATATTGAAGGAAATTTTGAGAAAAATAATATTAATTTAATAAGGGTAATATAATGAGTGTTTTTAATTATAAAATTAAATGAAATTATAAAGCAATAATGAGAAAGTAATTTTTTAAATTAAAAGATTTTTAGATAATTGTTACTATAAATGTTATAAGTAAAAAAAATTTAATGAATTATTGTAATCAATGAAATTTGAAGATTAATATAATATTAATGACATTTTTTGAAATAATATATTATAATTCTTCATTTTTCTGGATGTTATTGTTTTCAAAATAAATGAATTGTGTTATAATTAATAATATTTTTATATTATAATAAATAATATTTTTTAAAATAATATAAAATTATTTAAAATACAAAAAATTCCCGTTTTATTTTTATTATTTTAAAAATTCTACCATATCCCACTAATGTAATAATGTATCTTTAGTAATAATTATATTGACCCTGAAATAGTAAAAATGTCATTTTCATGGTAAGGGTAAAATATGGTTTTCTACATTATATATGATTGTGTTAAAATTAATTTTCAACACTCGTAGGTTTTTTATTTTATAAATTTAATTACATATTTAGAACTAGTGGGTATAAATTATATAATTGGGCTCATTTTATTTTTATTGTTAATTGACATATATCATAGTTAAATAAATATAAAACTATTTATCATGGTGAAAATTAGAAGGGTAAAATTATCTAATTGAAAGAGATATATAATAATTTGAATATTAATTTTATTTTTGTGGTGAATGTTTAGATTGACCGTGTACTCCCTCTAATTCAATAAATATTTATTTTTTATGAAATTTTTTAATGAGAGACTTCCCATTATTTAATAGTATTAGGAATTTCTGAAAATGATAATCCTCTTCCATTATAAAAAGCCACCTACTTCCCAAACCTCTTCGCACCTACTAATCTAGTTGGTTAAAAACCTACTAAATTCCTTCACCAACATCGATTAACAAGATCTATTGTGGCTTCTCTTCCTAAAAGACTGACCCTGAGGATCATAATAAGAGATTGAATAAAGGTTGTTCAATGTGAGGGAGTTAAATGATATACATTGAATGTATGGACTCAAGTTTATGGATTTCGACTCAATTAAAATAAATTGAAGAATATTTATTTTTATGCACCAAATTTGTTTTAATTTTTGTATATACTTGTAGTGTCCTAAAAAATCTACAAAAGGAAAGAAAATCGTCCCTCATATTGGGTAAATGAAGGATATGTATGTAGGGATGGAAATTTGAGGAGATGATTGAAGAAATTGATTTTGTCAAAGGACCCAAGATGGTCCACGTACTGGTCACTTGGAAAGGTCCATGGAATTCACAGACTAAAATCCAATCAGTAGGCAGATAGTCTGGGATATTTTGGCTTAGGAAGCGTTGTCCAATGAACTAGATAGTTCGCGGAATCAATGAGGAATAGAGCCAATAAAATTCTTACCACATTGTTGGTGGAAGGGAGGTGAAGAAAATAAAACTACAAACCACATCCATGAGAACCATGTCGTTGGTGAAAACAGGATGGAGAATTAAGTCCACGCACACCATCTCCACATACTGAGCTGTTCACAAGCATGGTAAGGCTGACCATGTCCCATGAACCGACTCGTTCGTGGGAGTAAGGCAATGATTTCTGCTGTTGCAAACCGCAACACGGAAAATATCAGTTGATTGAGTTTTTTGTGGGTCGGATGGTCCCACCATCTACTTTGGTTAATGTTGTCACGTTTCCCATATATATAGCATCTCAGGGGCACTATAAAAGCACCCTATGTGGAGCAGAGGAAATGAAAGGATTGGGGGGGTTGGACTTCATGGGAGGAAGACATCTATGGAAGACAACCTATGAAGATTGAAACCCTGAATGGTTTCTAATAGATATATACTTACCCCGAACCATAAAAAGAAGAATGAATGATAATATGGTTAAAACGATTAGTTTAAAGGTTACCCATGATCCAAACATCCTTCTCAAATGAACATTCCATGAAATATAAGACCGATGACATTTCTTCAACACTGTGTACCACACATAACTTCTCTATATAGACAAAACCATGCGATGTGCATCATTATTCCACACGGACTTACTCTAGTGCTGCATACCATCATGGTGTGTGGATGACGCCAAGGCCGGTGTACCACCCTAGTAAACAGATGACATCCGGGTCAGCGTACCACCCTAGTACGTGGACGATATCCAGGTCGACATACCTCCCTAATACGTTGATGAAATTTAGGTTCATGCACCACTCCAGTCCATGTATGGCCCTTCCAACCACAATGAAAAACACTATGCGGATGGCACCCCACCCTGCATGAACAACCGGTATGTGGAGTAAGGTTCCTTCGAGGATTCCACTATCCTAGTCTAATCAAGACCATTTGTTCCCATATCATCCCTTGAATCCTCTCTAAAAACCAATCTATAATTGATTTGACAAAGCCTCTTCCTATTCCACCAAACCCATCTGAACAGATCATCGGGAACATCAATACACCCTTCTGAGTTTGAATACCCATGTTTAGAGGAGTGAAGAAGGTATTCCAAAAATTGATACAAACTCGATGATTTTTCATAAATATGAATTTATATGGTAAAATAGAGTCCAACCATGGTTTACTAACCCCCCCCCCCCCCCACCCCGATTATAGGGATCAATAATGATCAATGGATTTTCCATACAAGGAGGGAAAATGATAATTAAATGGAATCAAACAATATTTTCCTTTTCAAGAGATGTAACATTCCTCCCCTTTCCCAAAACCCATTTCAGGGAATCCCTCATAGATTAGTACACTTTCCATATGGGATGGGAATAATGGCCTTCACATTAATTTCACATTGAAGTATTCATTGTTCCACACCCTTGTCCACTATATCCCTATAATCTTCCATCATGGGCTCCCCCTTTTTCGTTAATGGATAATAGAAAGTGTGTGGTCAGTCGGATCTACTACTTCCTCTTGTTTCTCATACCAATCATGGCTCACATGGTCTTAGATTTTAATGATGATTATGGATTTTACACCATTCATATCCAATTGAACTATGAAATTCTTGAATCATGACCAAGCCTGTATATACTCGATGGCTCTCTAAAGGTCCGAGATCCAGGGATATTCTCCATAAAATTATGTTCGAATATGAATTGTCCACCGACTCACTAATACATCTTCTATGATGTAATCCCCAAACATATCTCCAGAAAAGAGCACTACTTGTACATATGTAATATCTTTTGAACTATGAGAACATTGATTCCCAGTTAACTGTGTTACATAGGATGCCTCGCTGATGTCCAAGACCAGCATCCAAATCACCTTAGTATTCTTAGGGATGCATTCTTGGTTTGTTCATATTCACCCTACATACCAAACCCCTCCTGGGATTCCCAAGCCTCATCTGCATAAGCCCCACATTAGATCTTAACTAGACACCTTCTTTCTATTCGTCCATGTCACACGATGCTAAACGTCATGGATAGGTCATCGTCGCAAGGACTTACAATGAGATGTGCCCCATTATGTGTCCCTGAACTACATTGATTATGATTCTTCACATGAGGATATATAGTAATACCAATTCATGGTTTTGATATTGACATTAAAAAAGAAAATTTTATACTCCCTCGATGAAAATAATATCCAGATCTCATCATCATTGGGATTACACTAGTGTTTTATCGTCAATTTCTAATCCATTCACATCCATGATTTATATTGAAACTCAGGATTAATATGTTAACACACATTTAGGGAAAGAACCAAGGAATAACGAACATATGAACATTGATTACATCTATAAGAGGGTCTCTTTGTAGAAAATAATTCAACACAAATGTTGTGATGATATGTAACTCCCATCATTTGAACCAATTGATTCCTCAAGTGTCTTTGGCCAAATCATCAATCAACGAGCACCAGCCTTTGGAAGGAAGTTCGATGAAACATGGATACCTATGACATTGGTAGTTTTTGGCTCCACGAATAAGCATGTAGAAGACCACATGAGAAAATTGTGTTGGATGTGGGTTGCTTGCAGACATACACAACCCTACTACTATCACCCACCCAAACCATTAATATGTCGAACCTCTGACATTATACAAAGCGGACACACTTCCTAGGCCTGGTGCAAACATCACTCCCACCAAAATAGATCATGACATGAATCAGGTGTCCACCATGTTGCAAAGAGAGTTAGGAAAAAACAAAAATGGTTAACCCAACATGAATCCATCACGAATGAGGTAAATTAACCCACCTCAAGAACTTTTCACATTTAAAATTAAGCGAGCCAAGAAAGATTATCATTTTAACATGTGATCATCTGATTCGACATTGAGTGGGTTTTTTCCATATATATCATATATATATTATATGAATTGAGCATAGCTCCATTTAATCGAAAATGAATATCAACAAATTTCTGAGTTATGCATGTCAGTTACCACATGGGCGGTTGGATCCCCATCAAAGAACAAGAACCCTAACATGCCCAACATCTTCAATGATGGGTTTCAAAAACAATGATCATAGAGTATCATCATAATAGAACACACCATACAATTAGGAACAAAACGTAGGCAATCCAAATGGAAAAATCTCTCTAGCCACCTATTATTCTGTGTCCGAAGATCCATCAAAAGAAGTCCCCACTAGCCATCTCTAACCACATCAAGATCCTTCCCATAAAGAGTGATAACAAGTACTTCCTTTATCATATGGAGGTAGATGAAGTCAAAAACAATGTCTTCATCCCAGATACATATGAACACTACTCAAGGGATTATATAAGAGGAATTTGAAGCTAGTTGTGTACAACATGATGAATTTTCTCTGAAGAGGATCTTTGGATGAAGGTACATGTTTATGTCCAAGGGACATGGGCCCCTCGTGCTGCCCGCTGGGAGAAAAAACTACATAATCCAGAACAGTTTATCACTCTGGTTTCTGGGGGGTGGTATACCTCAAAAATATCGTGGAATACAACACAAATGAATAAAATAATTCACATCCTATGGAATCCCTCCATGTAAATACACTGGCACAATACAAGAAAACATTCACCAATGCAAGTGCTCATCGGTCCTTCCGCACAAACAGAGTGAAAAATTACTGGAAGATGCAAATCAATACCAATACACTAGAATCTCATCATCCAAATAAGATGGAACCCGACTATAAGAAGAAAAAAATACATACTTATGTAAAAGAGGTCCACTATCTAAATAAGGTGGATAATTATTGGCATTCATAAAACACTTCCAGCACATATGAAGCCCACCAGGAAAATATGTTGGTAATAAAATATGAGAAAATCAAATTCATGTGGATGAAATTTAGGCCCATGATAAAAATACAATCGAATACTATGAGACCCAAATTTATTATTGAAAATAAAAATCCTACCAGCCAAATATTGTGGAAAATAGAAAAAGGAGTTAGTGGTAGAATCCATCCTCTGCACCAACATAGGAGAATAGCCAGTACCAAATAAAAACTCATGATGGACCAGTTCTAGAAGGGAATCCTGATCCAACATCAAAACGGTAATTTGTAGCTATTACATTTGAAGACGCATATCATCACTTCATGGCCCTGATTGAGGATAAACAATCGATTCTAGACTATTTCCACCAGACAATTCCTGAAATACTATCATCAGTAGAAAAAATGTGGAGTCATGCCCATGACCCGATATCCCTAGGTGGACTGATCTATCCACCATATCAAATAATCACTACAAAGAAGACTATAATCCAAGATCCAGTATTTGAAGGTTGATGGCCATATAATTCAATACATGGAATACTAGATTGTGATCAAAATACTCATTCTAATTAGGGGTCATCAGTCCAACGTGGTGGCCACTCTATGGAAGACATATATGCCCAGCAGAAGATGACATGTTTGGTGGTGTATCCTGATGAAATCACAAGAACCAACCATATAGGGACTCATACATAATGATCATTACTAGCAGTAGGCAGCCTCAGTTTCCCACATGATAGAACAGAAACATGAATGGTGCCATAGGAGACTTTAAAATCAAGTGAATACTCGTGATTATGCTCTCCAGGAAGCGGGAATTCATGGGTCCATCAATCATTTATCAATAGAGGATCAAGACCCTATAATTACAATACCATATTATGAAACTGTCTGTAGTAGTTTTAAATTTTTTGCTCACAATTATTCAATAAACATCTCTATAGGACCTCCCCAGATCACCCACGAGGGCTTACTCTGTGGGACAGAATGAATCAATCATAAGACCCTATCTCCTGATGCATGTCTTGGTAACCCTCTAATTGACTAGAATATTGTATATAATGAAGTCTGTAACCTTTTTGTAGTCTGCCCTGATGGTCCTCCCTTGGGTATACACCATAGCTATGCTTCTCACTATAGTCGGACATTAAGATGTCATTGTAGTCCCTTCCATGACATAAGTCACCACCAAGTCCCTCCCAGATGTGAGATCATCCAATAAGAAGGACCTCCTCTCATTTCTAATCATCCTGAATTCCCTCCCTAGTCTGTACACTATAGATACCCTCCCTACAGCTAGATTTGGGATTGTAGTCCTCACCATGGTAGCAACCTTTGTGAAAGCCCTTCTATCAATGATTCCAAATATCAAGATGGTTATACCCATGATGTGGTACACCCTGAAGGACTTCCCAAGGTTATACACTATTTATCTCCACTATGCATCTAGAAAATAAGACTTGATGGTATTCCTCATCATCATGTAAATGACTAAAATCACCGCAGAGTCCAAATTTGCATAGGCAAGAATTTCCTCCCCTCATCGAGTAAAATGAGAGAAAGCCATCGGATGATGTGGGACATGTAAAAAATGGATTACGACGTATGGGATACTCTCTCCATGACTAGAGATACTCTTTATCTGCCCGAGGATATCATGGGGCCATGAAATTATTTCGAGGAACACTTGTACCATTCATATGTCAGAAAGACTCCCGCATGCCCCACTACTTAGAACAAAATCATCATGGAACAGTGCAAATGGGATGATTAAGAAGAAGAGTCCCTAGTGGGACAATGACAAGATGTGTTTCTTGTGAGATGAAAAAAATATACGGATGACATATATAGTATGGATTCTCCCATGGCCACTACTCAGTTCAACATTACAGCGGAGTTTTCAGAAGAATGTACGCATAACATTATCCTCAATATCTTGATGAATCTCCACTAGATAAAAGAATTTTTTTCCCTATGACGGGTATACAGAACATGGAAAACTATTTGGGGAAATTTTCCATCAAATCATACTAGAATCCCGTCTATTTGTACGGTAGACACAATCATAATGGTGAATGAATGACCTTGGGATGACCTTCCTCATTGGGATGCACATGTTTCAATGTCTTTTCAGTGATGCCCCATATGGTGTTCATATCCGAGGATGGGGACAGAATAGCTCCCTAATATTCTCCCCACTACCCATCTAACATAAATCATAGGAAATGACATCATGTAATGTTATTACCTAATGAAATAAGTCAAATAAAGTTCAATTATAGTAATGGTGGAATGCTCGACAAGTGTCGGCCTATAGTATGTCTTAGAAGGGTTTGGATTTACGAGAGAAATCCATTGAGATGATCCTAAAATAAGAAACTAATAAAATCCATCAGGATTCCAGTTTAAGGGTGGAAAATAAATGGGCAACACTCCTTACCTCAAAAGAAAAAAAATTCACAGGCAGACCAGACACCATATTTGTCTACCATCATCATGAAAATGCATGAGATCAAGAAGTTTCCAATAGAATCAGCCTCTACCACAACATGGGATCTCCCCCGTTATATAGGGATAGAGTAATACTTAACTCCAAATTCCTCTGTATTCCCTGAAAACACGGGACATTTACTATAAATAGAAGAAAAGTAGAAACCCCATTATGTAGTGATGGGGGAATTTTTGCATCAAATTCCCACCCAACAGATATCTATCATCTCCTACCTGGGGATAATAATGGATATAAGTATCATCCATTCCATACCATCCCATGACTCGTATCCCCCAAAATAGAGGTGAATTTTAATGTCATTTTAGGGCCCTCATTGACTCACTCTTCTCTAAGAAAAATGAATAGTATCACAGAATGGTCGGAAAAGATACAATAGTGGGTGAATGATGCTCTCCTACCATTCACCTCCTAGTAAACCACACCAAAATTTGAAATCATTATTTAACATCATGGTCATCATCCGAAAAAATAGTAGGGAATGTAATAAATAAAATGACGAAACTAGAGAAGGATTTTCCATCCCTGAGACGGTCCATAGCAAGCCCAGAGTTCTGTACACTAGAAACCAAATAGTTTTCATAAACATGGTTTCCCAATCAATCAATCTTCCATTACCTCCAATGTGAATCCTCAAAAAATTGATGAATAAGATAAAGGTCCATGACCAACCCCGTCCTCCAGCATAATATGATTCACCAACGCATGAGTATATATTTTCTCAACAAGTGGAATAAATTAAATAGCTAAATAAACTCAACAATAATATAAATTGAGAAAGACGTCCTATTGGTCATATTCCTCAGGTGGAGCATCAACACACATTTCCATCAGATATACCACATCCTCACAGGCTCATCACAAAAAATGATCTAGGAATTAAGGCTCATTCATGTTAGACCTTGGACCATCAGTCTACCTATACCCAATCTATGTTGGATATTAGCATTTCCCCTCATTTGGGAACCAACCTAAATAGATTTGAGAAAATCCTCAAAAGGAATCCCCCATATAGGTATCTACCTCATGGTCCAGCAACACCGACACATCCAATAATTCCCCCATTTTCTAATATTCATACTCATGTCCAACAGGAATTGCATCAAGGGATCTTCCATACAATCTAGTTATTAAAAACATGGACAGATGAAAAGGAAGGATGGTGCACTCTAGTACAACTGGAATGAAGACCATAGACCGACTGGGTGAGAAACATCCAGCATTCACCCTATTTTTGGAAAGGCATATTTCCAGTGTTCAATGATTCAAAGGACACAAAGAAACATCAAATACACCAATCTTCTTATTGTGATACCATGATGTGTACTATGGAGAAATAAGTGGTTGTGATGATCAGATGATTTGTGTGATGTCTACATGGTTCTACCTTCATTTGGTACACCTGTATTCAAACTGACACAATAACAGGATGGAAGGATCACTGGCACCAGTTCCTATTCTAGTTCAGCTAAACATTTCCCAAAACAAATAATCTGTGATCTCATGAACAGAAAATAGTTATAGAACTACATATTGTCAGACATTATCGCCAGAAGGAATTGTTTGAATTATTCATTGAACCAAACAGTACCCCAAGATGATATTCTTTCCATGTGCATTGATAATCTCTGAGATGAGCTGCGAACACCACTCATTCATGTTATGTACACAAGTGGGTTCCGAGAATTTTCTGTCATCTCTCAAAGGGTAAAGGATTTTTTGTAATGGAATAATCTCACATCTCAAAAATCCCAATTAGCTCCGCTAAAAAGAGTAGGGAGAGCTAAAATGGATCAGTTCGTGCCTATTCCCCCCCTTGAACCAGTTTTATCTCCAGAGCCCCCAAAAAACCATGTAGGGTCCTCTGGACGTCAATATATTCACCAACCCTGTCAAGACATGAGTATGGGGTCCATAAGATCTCAATTTGATGAACATAAAAACAATTTATACTATTTCTAGGACAACTAATTCTGTAGTTACTTCATAGCCTACTTGAATTGCAACTTTCATCGACATCTGGAGCCCATGATGGATTATGAAGTTGTTCTCGATGACTGTCGAATTTACTCTCCCCTCTATCAGATATTGGGACACAATATCTAGTGTTTTTTATCTTCAATGACTTCCTAAAAAACATGGTATATTCTATACGGGTCAAGCTAGGACCACCACTAACACAAGAGGAATATGATTCCACCACTAATCTAAAGGATAAAAGTGATTGGAAATTAGTTTTTAACAAAAAGGATACAAAATTTGATAGCTTTATGACTCAAAAGAAAATTGATCAAGCTTGTGGAATAATCCTATAAGAGTTGATGCAACCAACCATGCCTCCAAAAGATCCTAACAAGACATGACCATCCTCCTTGTCCCCATAATCCTCCACGGGATATCCATTCAGAATGAAGGACGATCAATATATGTAGGAAGATAATATTCCACGAAATACATGGTTGGATTTGAAACTCGCATATTTAATTCCAGCCAATGTTGTGATATGGGAACCACTCAACTAAATAAAACAATATGAACCAACCAAAAATTAGTACAACCAATGGTAGATTATGAGGCGAAGTCATCATTAGAATAGGAAGTCAATATTTTCATTGTCAATTTCATCAATTTTATGGATCCTTTCTCTGATTATGAGTATGGATATCAACCAAAATTCTCTGCACCCAACCATGGAGTTGGATGAATAAGTGGCATAAGATTGGAATATCAAGGGAGATACAGCCATGGACGAAATCAAGCATATGGACACACCCTCTCAAAAACTATTAGTGTTGAGGACACCTATGGAATGAGCCTCCATCAGATCCAATAAGGGTAGGAAAATTATCCTACCCCCATAGGAAACCACCTCAGTCCAATTATTAAAAAATATCTATCAGGGGAAGAATAAATTACTTATTACCCTCAACATGTGAGGAAAACATCCTGGATTGATCAAAAAAGGAAAGATACTCCTAAAGCTCTGATTCTAATTGCTGACTCATCATATTCCAATGCTCATGCCCCTAAAGAGACCATGAAAGAGCATACCATAGTTGGGAAGCACTGACCATGAAATAAAGAAATATGAAATTATGAAACAGTTGGATTGAATTCCAATTATGCTCTCAATCATGGAAGCAATAAATCAATTATCCTATCTAATTGATGCTCTCATAGAGGCTTTTCTGAGTCCCTAAGAGTTTGATATCATTGTAGCCACCACATAAGTCTACTAGACATAGATCAATCCTGTATAATTTCAAGGAGTTATCTCATTCAAAGGTCAAGATAATGATTCCATCACGCAAGGACACATAATGAACTTATATATGTCTTGTATGATAAATGGAATCTATATCTATATTGTATTTCATGTAAATGGATATGGGGATAATTTATTCCCACTATGGACACTCCATCGGTTGGGCTTGAATGATGATAATCTGATGAACTTCACCAAAACCTTGTTGGGATATAAAGAAAGAGAGGTTGTCAAATTAGGTCAAATCATGTGGGAAACCCAATTACATGACCTCATAACTAATTCAAAATTTCTATTTGTTTCAAATAATACAGTCTTCAATGCTATACTAGGGAGGCCCTAGCTGCATAAGCACGTAGAAATCCCCTCCTCGTAACATAAATACCTAAAATATAGCATTTATTGAATGAGTGGAACACTGCATGTTGATAAGACCCTATTAGAGTCCTTTGAGTCACACTATATTCATCTAGGTTTCTATGAACCAAAGGGTAAACAACCCTTAGCTGGTTGAATTGATTTTTTCACATCCCCAAACAGTTTGGAAATATTTCGTATGAATCCCCTCAAGAATCTTAGGGAAGAATTCATACATCGCATTAATCATATTGAAAGAAAAATCCAAAATCAGATTCATATTCTGCAATACAAATTATTTTAGTTTTGAATGACGAGCCTAATAATGTCGTAAGGCTCATTTACTCCCGAGATAATGGTGATGTTTTGGATGAAAATACACCCAAACTATTATCAAACCACGTGAACATCCTGCCTCTGCCACTATGGTTGGAGGAAGTGTCTCATAAATAAATGAAGACGAATAACCACATTTTCCCCTTACATAATATTCTCTAGAGAATCCCCTATCGATGACGATGACTTAACATCCCAGACACGCAAATGGAAACTCCACCCTCAACAACCGAGAAATCGTTTCAAGGATTGTTTCCCTGTCTGATGGTGAAGAATAAGTTAATGAGGATGAAGGCAAGGTGGAAGAAGAAGACCTATGGGATGCATGTACTACATTTGAGGAAGGAATTTCCACTACTATTGTTGATCTCAAGGAAATCAACATGGGTACCGAGGAATACACATGACCAAATCTGGTTTGTGTAGTCATGCCTTCTAAAGAGAAAGAGATATACATCTCATTCCTCTATAAGAATTGAGATTTCATTACTTGGAATTAAATATAAATTCTAGGAATTGATCCATAGGTGGCCACTCACTACCTGGGCATGCCATAAGATCACCGTGGTTTGACGCAAGCTCATAGAAGGACACACCAAACACATAGTGCCAAAATAGAGGCCGAATTCGATAAGATCATCAAAGATAACATCATTTGGGAGGTCAAATACCCCATATATATAGAAAATATTGTCCTCATCATGAAGAAGTAAGAGCAAATTACGGTCTGCATAGATTTCAAGGAACTCAACTAGCACAACCCAAAAGGTGATTTCCTAGTCCTGATCACATATTTGTTAATCGATGAAACTACCTGATATGAAGCTCTACCTTTCATGGAATTGTATTCAAGATATAACAAAATTAAAATAGATCAAAAAGAGGAAAAATACACCAACATAAAATCTCCTTAGGGATTTTTTTCAACATACTAATGCCTTTCAATTTGAAAAATTCTAGAACCGCATAATAGCGTTCTATGCACCTCATTTTAAACTATTGCTATGAAAGTTCATTTAATTATATATCGATGATCTGGTGGTCAAATCAAGACAATGGTTAGACAATTTTGTAGATCATGAAACCGTATTCAACAATATATGACCACATTGTATGAATATGATCCCACTGAAATGTGCTTTCTTTTTCACCTAATGGAAATTCCTCGGCTTCATCTTGTGGAATTGAGGCATCGAAGTCAAACCTGAGAAAAAAGGGAATCTGTGGCATGTAACCACCTTGTAACCCTAAAAAATTAAGGGAACTCCAAGGGAAACTGGCTTAAATTTGGTGCTTCATAGACCACCTTGTAGGAAAATGTCCTCCACTCCCTAGGTGGATGGAAAAAGGGATAGAATATCAAAGGAATGATAATTTTCAGGAAGAATTTGACAATCTAAAAAAATATCCCTCAGGTCCATCAGTGATAATTCCACCTACTGAAGGAAAATAACTAATTAGATATGTAAATTACTTGGAATGATCCCTAGGCCCCTTCTTTGAACAAAAGAATGACACCATCATCGAGAATAGTCTCTATTATCTCAACCGAACCATGATTGTTACAAAGAATCATTACTCAACTATGAAAAAGAGAAAACATTATTTAATAATTGCAGTAAATATGCTAAGAAATTAATTTCAACACTTTCAAGTCAATTTGGTCTCACATAGAAACCCAATCCTGTAAATTCTTAGCCATCCAATGTTAATTGGATGACTATCATGGGGGATAGTCATACTGAATCAGCTCGATATGTGGTTCATACCTCAAAAGCAATCAATAGTCCTGCATTAGAAAATTTCATAGTAGAGAATCCATCAATTGATGTGGCCCCATCATATGTTGATCTACCATATGAGGATGTGATCCCTATTTAAGAGAACTTCCATATGTGGGAAATACACTATGATAGTGCCTCTAGAAGCCCGAAATATAGAATAATGGAACACCCTAAATTCAACAAATTGGTTATGGGATTCATAATCATATCCAATGAAAATGAATTTATTCTATATTACATCAAAATTTCAAAAGGATTCATAAACAATGAATCAGGTTACTAGGCCCTCATTACAGGGCTATAACTAGCACACTGTGTTCAATACAAACCATTGATGATAAAAGGGGATTTAGAACTGGTCAGCAAGAAAATAAATGGAGATTATGCTTTCACGAATATGGAGATGATCCCTCTGATGTACCATGTCAGAGAAGTGATGTGAGAATTCCCATTAGATCTGACATTGACATAGGTCCCTCGATCAGAAAATACACATGATGATGCATTGTAAAATGTTGACACAGCTCTGGCCAAACCAGATCGAAATGAGACAATCATTAGTGTTTCCCACTTATGGATAGTTTTACCTTACATTCAAGACTAACACGAAATAAATTAATGATTTTAGTCCCAACTAGAATCTATATGGTTCTACAATCACCTATATAACTCCCATTGTGGACTATCTTGAAAATGGAGAAATCCATCTAGATAGCGCCGGAATAGAACATATCCAAAAAATTGAGGTCAATTTCAAGTTGTACGATAGAACAGACTGAAAAAATTTTCTTTATAAGATAGGACTTGATGGATTCCATCATAGGTGTATTTATTGAGAAGACACCACCATTGTAATGATATAAGTTAATGGTGGAACTTTTGAGGAACACTAGTTAGCATCCAAACTCTCATACAATTTAGAGTCTTGGATACTATTGACCCACCATAATGTAGGATTTTTTTAATTTCCCCAATAAGTGTCATTCCTTCCAAGTCCATTCCAATTTCATACATCAACACCCAATGTATATTCACACACCTATGTACTCCTGACCATATTTTATATGGGGAATGGAGTACAGGGGACCATATCCCCCCGCCATGACCAAACAATTTATTTTTTTCATAATAACAAAATTATTTTCCAAATGGGCAGAGGTTACACCGCTAAATGTGGTCAGGGAAAAAATAATTCTCAGCATTTTGGAATCAAATATCATCACCAGGTATGGTGTCCCTTAAACATTAATAACAGAAAATAACACAAATATCTACTATATTTAATTGGACAAACTCTATGAAGACTATGGTATCAAATCCATCCATTCATGCAGCTACCATGAAGTGACCAAAGATTAGATAGAGGATTTCCAAAAGAGCCCTTCCAATATACTCAAAATGATTGTGGACTAGGATATGAAATCGTGGATGTACAAGCTCCTCCATGACCTTGGGGATTACTCAACCACAAGCCGCACCACGACTAAGGAAACCTCAAAAACAATAGTATACGGGACGATGGTGGTTCAGCCTATTCAAGTTCAACTTCCATCACTCCAAATTGTTGTTGGGGTTCAAATTACTGTATATGAGATATCACAAAAATAGTTTTCTGAGATTGAGCTGTTGGATGAGAAAATATTTAACACTCTTCACCATCTAGAAATCTACCAAAGTCATATTTCATGAACCATTAATAAGAATGACTGCCACCAATCATTCCTAAAAGGAGAAATCATATTGGTCCTCAGGTCCCTAATGATACCTATTAAGAAACCTCCAATGATTGAACCAAAATGGGAAGGACCAAATGTTGTACAAAAATTTACAATAATGGATTGTATGCCCTGATTTCAATGGATGGACAGCTCAGAACAGCCTCCCCCCCAATGTATTTTTCATAAAAATGTACTTTGTGTAGTCACAATGAAGTTGCCTATGATGCATGATGTTAGAAATTACAACAAACCCATATTAGATGCAAGATAATAAAATTCACAGTGACATATTTATCCATACCACATATTGTTAAACTACATGGCCCCAACAATGTTCTTAATAGAGGGGAGATTGTCACTAGCACTGGTCACTTACCATGTTGCGCTACAGAACTACCTATTGCTTGATTCCAATCTGATAACAGGATATGTTTTGAAACCAAGATGACTCATCCTTGTCCATCCACCATCAAACTAAAAAATATGATCCACTTTCCTTTGCACTGGTCAGACAGGTAAATGGGTCATGTTGTCTTAGATTTATTTACAACTTGATCCCATTTTCTAGTTGGATACCTAGAGATGCCTAGATCATACATCTTGGTCCGGAAACCACATGGTAACTAAATTACTCTATTATACTCTCAAATACCTATACATATCAAGGGGAGACCTTAAATATTTCTTGTTTTTCACACCAATTATGGCTCAGATGATCATAGAAATGGGGGTAAACATTTTCCATTAGATTAATAGAGGATACATGTACGATGTATGACCATTAAAAAATGGAAAAAATTACCCCTCCCTATTTCGGAGACAATATTATATAAGGAGGAATCTCTAGAACTATGTGTGGGTAGATTACTGCCCTTGCAAGATATGTAGTGACACCCAGATTCTTCTTCCTAGACGTGCCTCCTTCAAAAGAAAAAATGACTCCTTTCCCTGTGAAAATGTTATACTTATAAAGGGATTTTCATCATAAGATCCACATATGGGTTCATTCCTTCCCCCATGGGAAACATAAGAAGCACCAATTCTATAAACATAGGCCTAATAGCAGCAATATATTTAGGATAAATTCCCTATCCTTCTTCATGATCCCACAATGTGGTAAAGTAATCCCTTTATGACACTTTTTTTACACTGTGTACTACACAATTTGGTCCATGAGTTTTGGAATAGGATTCCTCACATGCATACCTACTCAGTACATCACTCAAAGTCCTTACCAAAAGAGGGAAAGATGTAGGGTACAAAAATAACTATGTGTAGGATTGATTGCTTCCCTTTCAAGAAATGTAGTAATGCACATATTCTTTTTCCTTGTCCATCCACCAACAAAAAATTTCTCACCGTCCTTGCATATTTCTAGATCTTATGAAGGGAGGGATTTTTACAAAACTACATATAGCTTGATGCATATTCATCAAAGGGATGGGTAGAGTCACCTTGACTCTACGTCTTGGTCCAACCATCACATGACGTGGAATGACTCTTCCATATCCTCTATTTCCCCTATAATATAAGGTATCTCCACACCTTTCATTGTTTCGCATTTCGAGTATTACTCACATGAGTATAGAAATGATGGTAAAGACCTCCCCTGCATGGAGAAAGCATATAAGAGTATTGTAATCCCCTCATCATGAATGAATGGAATAAAATTTCCCCCCTCCCCATTAACATGTCAGAATGGCACATTGAGTCCTCAAAACTATGTGGACATTTATCCCCCACTAACTGGGATTCGATGAAAACCTCTCTAAGGTTCAAGCTCGAAAATTCACTCACCTTATTATTTCCATGTTGGTTTAGTCTTTTCCTAACCACATGATGTCAAAATATGTTCCCAAATAAGTCCTAACCATATGAAATTAAACTATATAGTATCTCAAGAACCATGTATGGCTTGATTCTCAACATGATGAGATATATAGTGACACACAGGTTTTCCTAGGTGTAGCCAACAAAAACCAAAAAGTTCCTCCCGTCCCACACTTGTGAAATGAAAATATATGTAATGTATTATAAATATTGGTCAGACATCCAAAAAGGGTCAACAGACAATGAATCCCTTTAAAAATGAATCTAATCATTGTAATGGATCTCGAACCTCATAATTAATCATGATTTGGATATTCCTCACATTCCCAAATATAATATTTTCATCCATCAAACTCCAAGAAATGGAAAATATTGAGTCACCATTATCATCCATGCCTCTTGGAAATTGATGACTAGTGTCAATCAAAAACCTTTTTTTGACTATGCATATTATTCCTCGACAGCTCTACATATATTTCCCATAAAAATGGTCTTTCAACCAAATGAAAATTCATCCCCAATAAATGATTTTATTCTTTTTGTATGACCTACATATTATAATGTAACATCCCATGTAAGTAAATAATTATGTATTTTTATATCTATGTCTATTTATGAATTAGATACTATTTTAGAGGTTTAAAATGATAATAAATCAAATCATTAGCATAGAATACACTAATATTTTTTTTAAGATCGTTTTACCACCTTCTAATGGAAAACCTTTTTTTAAATCATAATTTTGGAATTTTTATGAGAACTATTTGTCAAAATAAACTTATTCTGTAATATTGGGACATTGAAATTTACATTGGATAAATTTTTGGTATTTTTCTGACTATGTTCATTTTTTAATGAATAGTGAAAAATACTGCATTTTGCATCAAAAATGCTTTTTCATCTAATTTAATTATATGGCTATATTATCCTTTAAATTGATTTTAAAGTGTAAATAGAATATATTTTTACCATTTAATCCAATTTTGGTCATTTTAATTAATTTCACTTTGCAATTGGGCATAAACAAGTGTCAAACTTTTGATAGATATTGTTTCTAAAAAACCCTCTATTTGTTTTGACAATGGAAATTCTTTTTAAATTAATTACATCAATTTCTGTTTTTGGAATTTGGTAAAATGGATTCTATATTTGGAATCATAAGGTCCAAATTATGTAATTAGTACTCTTTTTTTGGACATTATTAATAACAACGACGGTAATTATCTTTAATTATCGTGATTAATTAGTAATCTGGTAGTTAAGGGTAATAAAATAATATCATAATAATATAAAATGACCCCAACATGTTTTGTAATGCTACTTGTTTTGTCATGGACGATGATGGGATGCCTTTTTCCAACATTGGGTCCCCATTGAAACACTTTTGTGTGATAGTGACATTTTATATTTTTATTTTTTAAGGAAAGTTAAATATAACAAAAGTATGTAACACCTAAATAAAAATATTTTAATTTTGTCTAAATTAATGATATATTAGACTATAAATAGTCATTGAAAAGATACAAATATTTATTACATCATAGTATTTTTTTATAATCTTTAGATATTATATAAATTAATTTATATATTACACCATGATGATGCAATGATTACCTCAATAATGAATGATTTAAATAAAATGAAAAGATAATGTAACATCTAAGACATACACATGTCAAAAACCTATGGGATGGGTGTATTTCTAACCCTAATCACCTTATCCTCGAATTATATCTTTGTGGGACCTTTAAAATTCAAAACTCATTTTATAATAATGTAGCATTTCAAGAATTTCCAAGAGTGCCCCTCCTTCCTCTTCTAAAAGGCCCCCACCTCTACCTCTTTTATGACACCTCTAAATCCATTGGCTCAGCCAAAATCTTCTCATTTTATCTCTTCACATCCCTTTTTTCATCATATATGCATTAACATAGGCAGAAAGATCTTCAAGAAACCCTTTTGGTACAAACCAAGGGGAGTTACCCGATTTAATGTTAAAGTCTTCTCTAATGTTCTTTTGTTTTATTTTGAATATCCAACCTCATAAACAATTTTCATTACTTTATATTGTAAAAACACCAGTATCTTCAATATACTAGGATGGTGTTATGAGAAGTATTCTAGCTACACATAGACACACCTTCGTCTAACGGTTAAAGAACATATTGTTTCTGTGAGTGGCGAATTTTTACCTCATGAAACGATGATTGTTCAATCTTCTTTTAACACCTTTCATGGTGGCCATTATGATGTCACTATATATATATGATATATATTATGTTTACACTTTCCTTATGATTCTTTATTTTTCATTTATGGAATACCTTAATGGATTCCATTATAGGTAAATGAGATAATTTCATTTTATGAAGTGCGGACTACCGCCCCTTCATAGTAATTTGATTCGTTAATGCCATATGTGGGAGCTGTAAAGGATGGAGTTAATAATATTAAATATGATATTAATATTGAATTATAATGTACCTTTATATCATTATGATTCCATTCCATTAAATATGAAATAGAATTGAAAGTATCATTCAAGTGTATGTACGGCTTACCGTATCTATGAACGGTGCATTTCATTTCATACCTCTAAATGTTATGTAATATTATAACTACATGTTTATACTATATATATATGATATATATGATATCTAAATCATTAATATAATTCTGGATATAATGGATATTTTACCACATGAACAACTTTTAATTAAAAGAAGTATATTTTTTACTCAAGTACCAAAGATCGACAAAAACGACAGTTATTAACTTAAATAATTACATAATGTTAATTACATGGTAATAAGTGATATAAAAGGAATAATGAAATTGAAAAAGGTTCTTAAGAAAGTATAAATTATCTCTAGTTTATTAATTATGATATTAAAGAATGATCGAGTCAAATCGAACATGAGGTAATGGACTCCGTCTCAATCGCCTTTCATTGAGGCATATTTTGTTTTATACACAACTTTCTTTTATAAGGTGTATAAACTCCTTTGCCTATTAATTTATTCAAAAGGAATATTTTTGTATGATGCGTTTTACTAAACAAAAAAAGGAATGTTTTTTCTTACGTATGCGGCGACAATGACTTCTCAGCCACTGTGACCATTATTTGAGTTTCGACTTCCTCTACAGGCCATAACACTTTTTAAATGAAAAATAAATTCCCTATTTTACTTTTCTTTTATTTTGGTATTGAAAATGGTTTTTATAATGTTTTTATTATATCAATTTGTTTTATTAATATCTTGTGATTGAAATGTAGAAATTTTATTTTTCCTTTATGCATGTTTTAGGTGAAATGGTTTTGTTATGGTTCTTGGGAATTGTTTATGAAGGAGGGTGGTTCCAAGATAAAATAATGGTGGGTGACCCGATATAGCTCTCCAATTCATTGGGTAACGTAAAAGAGTTAAATGTTATGGTTTCTCCAAAGAGATTTAGGGAATATACTTTGATGGGTATTCCAAACGTAACTATGAGGGTTACTCCCTGCGTAAGAATGTTATGAATGCCTCAAGTTACCTTTATGTCTTATGATTTCTATGAGTTATTCATAAATCTTATGATTTCATTAGGTATGTTAAAGTTCTTATGTTTTATGAGTAATGTATGATTTCATTTATTCTTATGTATACATGGACTAATGTTTTCATTCCGTATTTTTATATCCCTTACTGAACTTTTTATGCTCATCCCATGTTTTTTGAAATGTTTTTCACAGGTAAAAGGAAAAGTACATGATGTGATGATATTTTCGAGGGAGTGTTAAGAAAGAATCCATGTTTTATTTTAAATATGTCTCTTTTTATGGGAAAAATGAATTCTATATTTTATGTAACCACCTTGTTTAAATGTGGTATGTAATACAAGATTTATGATTTAATTCCCTAAAACTATAAACCTGAAAAGATCCTCAATATGTATTCTTTAATAACTCATGATTATGTAATGTTTAAGGTTGGGGGATTATAGTTGGTATCAGATGTCAGTTTAGATAATATTAGGATTTATAATTCCATTAAATAATTATCCAATAATATTTTTATGGTGAAATTGAAATGATATAGCATTTGAAGATTACCGTGTGGCTTCATCTAAGACATGTTTGTTCAGAATGGTTTTCCACAGAGGAAACAGGGAAGCAGTGCCAGGAAGGTATACAGAAGGAAATGACCTTCCAAATCATCATCCTGAGATGGTTGGAATTGGAACTGAATAGTTTGTTGTAGTAATGGCACAGTTGACTCAAGAGATATGTGATGGTGGTATCCATACATGAGATCAGCCAGATCAACCGTAGAGGAACATGTCAGTGGTGGAACATTTCATGAGGCAACATCCCCCATCATTCAGAAGATCATCTGACCCTGTGTTATCTGAAGGGTGGATTAAATCACTGGAGAATATTTTCGATGTCATGCGGTGTTCATAAAATAAACAGGTTAGTCTAGTTGTTTACCATTTGGAGGGTGAAGCCGATCTGTGGTGGTCGATGGTTAAAAATATCAGGGACGCTGATGAGACTGATGCTTTTGACTGGGATGAATTCAAAGGTACGTTTCTTGAAAAATATTTTCCTACGGTTTTTCGACTTAGGATGGAAAACCAATTCATGGAATTGAGGAAATATAACTACTCAATGGCTGCTTATGAAGAAAGGTTCACTCGACATGCAAGGTATGCTCCAAATCTTATTCGAGACCATGATAGTAAAATCAATCGAATTTACTCAGGAATAAAGACGAAATATCCAATGGAATTATCATCTCATGATTTCAAAAGTTATGAAAATATTGTTTGATGTGCTGAGATGGTGGAAATGGAGTTTTTAGATGATCAAGTGTTCTATAACAACCAATAGAAGAAGAGACCAAGGTGGCAGGAGAAAGTGAAGAATCGTTCAAAACGGTCTAATGGTAAGAAAAATGTGTTTTCAGTTTGTGATAAATGTGGTAAAAAGCATGCTGGGGAATGTATTTTGAATTCTAGAAGGTGCTACCGATGTGGTAAGATGTGACATAAGGCTTGTGATTTCACTGAAAAAGTTCAGGGTGACGGTAAGACCAAATTTGATTTACAGTTAATGAAATGTTTCAAGTGCAATGAGATGGGTCATTATGCAAACGAGTGTTCGACGAAGAGATCAAATAATTGGAAGTAGTCAGACTACAAGCAGAAGGGTGTGGTGAAATCCTTTGCAACTACTTCAGCAGATGTGGGTACATCAAATGAAGTGGTATTAGGTACTTTGTTTTTTTTCAGATTATGTCAGTGTGTTGTTTGATTCGGGGTCTACACATTCTTTCATCTCTGAAAAATTATCATGTAAACTGGGAATTCTATATCAAGAAATGACTCCTGAAAATGTGGTAAAACCACATGGGAGAAATTTTGTCGCAAAAAGAATTTATAGGAATATTCATATGCTTATCCGTGGAAGGAACCTACTTGCAAACCTTATTGTTTTACCTCTTATAGTGTCTGATGTTTTCAAGGGTATTGATTGGCTCTCTGTTTACCATGCTATTATTGATTGTAGATCTAAAGAAGTTTTTTTCAGAAAAAATTTCAGTTTGTATACAAGAATGAACCCTTACTGTTGATAATATATCAAGAGGCAGAGAAACATGTAAAATATGGAAATAAATGTTACCTTGCACATATTTTTGAAAACAAAGGAACCATTCAGATTAATGATGTACCAGTGGTAAATGTGTATCCTGATGTTTTTTTTGATGAGTTTCCTGGAATAATACCTGATTGGGAATTTGAATTTACTGTTCACGTAGTTCCTGATGCTAAGAAATTTCCACAAACCCCTTATCAAATGGCTCAAATTGAACTTTTAGAGTTGAAGGATCAATTGCAAGATTTATTAGAGAATGGTTTCATTCGACCTAGCACATCACCATGGGGTGCTTCTGTCTTATTTGTTAAAAAGAAAGATAGTTCAATGAGACTTTGCATTGATTATTGAGCCTTGAATAACATTAATGTTATGTAAAAATATCATTTTCCTCATATCGATGATTTGTTTGATCAGCTCTAGGGAGATCAAAATATTTCAAAGACTGAACTGAGATCGGGGTACCATCAGTTGAAGGTAAAGGAATCAGATATTCAGAAGACCACATTTTGTACTTGATATGGCCATTATGAATTTGCAGTTATGCCTTTTGGGCTAACCAATGCACCTTCTATATTCACGGACCTTATGTATAGAATTTTCCATGAGTTCATGGATAAGTTTGTGGTTGTTTTCATTGATGATATTTTTGTGTTTTCTAAAAGTAAAGAAGTGCATGAAAGACATTTAAGAGATATTTTGAAAACTATAAAATATAAGAAATTTTATGAGAAATTCAGAATGTGTGAGTTTTGGTTGCGAAAAATTTCATTCCTTGGTCACATTTTTTCTAAAGATGGAATAACAGTTGATCAAGCAAAAACAAAAGTTGTTGAATAATGTCCAAGACCCACAAATATAACTGAGATTCGTATTTTTCTGGTTTTGGATGGCTATTAACGATGGTTTGTTAAACAAAATTCATGGTTATCTAGTCCAATTACTAAGCTATCTTGGAAGGGTGATAAGTTTGTCTAGACAAAATAAAGTGATGAATTTTTTCAGGAATTTAAAAGAATATTGGTGAATGCTCCTGTTTTGGCACTACCTTCATGGAATGGTGAGTTTGTTATCTACAATGATGATTCATTGAATGGACTTGGTTGTGTCCTAATGCAGAATGATTAGGTGATTGCTTATGCTTCACGTCAGTTGAAAATTCATGAGGAAAATTACCCAACACATGATTTGGAATTATCTGCTGTTGTTTTCGCTTTAAAAATTTGGAGGCATCATTTGTATGGTGTAAAGTGTGAAATATATACTGATCAGAAATGTTTAAAGTATATATTCACTCCGAATGAATTGAACATGAGACAGAGGAGATGGATAGAATTAATCAAGGATTATGATTGTACAATTCATTACCGTCCGGGAAAAGCAAATAAAGTGGATGATGCTTTGAGTCAAAAATGTAATGCATCATTAACAATGTTAAGTTTGAAACATGATCCTTTGGTTAATGATTTTATGAAATTTGTCATAGAATTTGTTGGTGCAGGATGTTCTTCTGTTTTGTTTCTGGTATCAGTGAACTATTCTCTATCAGACATAATTATGCTAGCACAGAAGCAAGACAGTGAGTTGCAGAAAAAGGTAGAGCTAGTTTACAAGGGAATGTTTCCTGAATTCAACATTGATAATGATTTCATTTTGATATTTGGGAATAGATTGTGTGTGCCTTTTTATTCATAGCTGAAGAGAGAGTTGTTTTTTGAATCTCATTGTTCTACTTTTTCAGTTCATCCTGGCAGTACTATGATGTATAGAGATCTTTGGGAGTATTTCTGGTGGGATGGAATGAAAAGAGATATTACTGATAATACTGTGAAGTGTTTGACATGTCAACATGATAAAGAAGAGTGGCAGTTACTGAAAGAGATGCTTCAGCCCTTACCAGTGCCAGAGTAAAAATAGAAGAATATATCCATGGACATTGTTGTTGGGTTACTGTCGACACCTCGAGGTAATAATGCAATCTAGGTTATTGTTGATCGTTTTTCTCAATCTGATCATTTCCTTGCTATACGAGATACTTTTTCCCTCAATCAACATTCTCGTTTGTATCATAAAGATATATTCATGTTACATGGAGTTCCCCACTCCATTGTATCTGATCGTGATCCCAGGTTTACTTCTAACTTTTGGAAAGGCCTTCAAAAGTCATTGGGTGATGAATTTAATTTTAGTACATCTTTTCATCCTCAATCAGATGGGCAGTCAGAACGAACAATTTAGACTTTGGAGGATATGCTACGTGATTTTTCGATGGATTAATAGGGATGTTGGGACCTACAAATTTCATTGGTTGAGTTTTCTTATAATAACAGTTTTCATTCCAGTATACAGATGGCACCATTTGAGGCATTATATGGGAAGCGGTGTCGGACTCCAGCTTTTTGGTATGAAGTAGGTGAAAGGATGTTGATGGGACCATAATTGGTAGAAGAGTTGGCAGAAAAAGTACAGCTGATACAGAAACACCTGATAATAGCTCAGAGCAGGCAGAAAAGTTATGTAGACAACCAGAGGAAAGATCACTCTTTTGAGGAAGGTGATCATGTTTTTCTCAAAGTTTCTCCATGGAAAAGTGTGATGTGATTTGGTACGAAAGGAAAGCTGAGTCCAAGGTTCATTGGATGACATGAAATTGTGGAGAGAGTTGGATCAGTTGCATACCGAGTGGCTTTACCTCCGAGTTTATCTCAGGTACACAATGTTTTTCATGTTTCAATGTTAAGGAAGTACATGCCAGATCCATATCATGTTTTCAGTCTAGAGGTAGTTCAGATGGAAGATAATCTATCTTATGAGGAACAATCGGTCTAGGTTCATGACCACATGGACAAAGTATTGTGATATAAGGTGATTCATCAAGTAATGTTTTTGTGGAAAAACCACATGGTTGAAGAGGCATCATGGGAATCTAAAAAAGCAATGAAGGATAAATACCCCCACTTATTCAACAAGTAAATAAATTGTGGACACCAAATTTTTTAAAGGGGGGAAGGATGGAACATCCCAAGTAAGTAAAAAAAATTATATTTTCATATATATGTCTATTTATGAATTAGATAGTGTTTTAGAGGCATAAAATGAGAATAAATCCAATCTTAAGCATAGAATACTCTAATATTTTTTAAAAGATCCTTTTACCACCGTTTGATGGAAAACATTTTTTTCAGTCAAACTTTAGGAAATTTTATAAGCTTTATTTGTCAAAATAAAATTATTATTTAGGATTTGGACATTGAAATTTACTTTGGATAAATTTTTGGTATTTTTCGGACATTGTACATTTTTTAATGAAGAGTGAAAAATACTGCATTTTACTTCAAAACTAATTTTTCATATAATTTAATTATATGGATAGATTTTCCTATTAAATGGTTTTAAAGTGTAAATAGAATATTTTTTTACCATTTAAACCAATTTTGGTCATTTTAATTAATTTCACTTTGGAATTGGGCATAAACAAGTGTCTATCTTTTGTTATATATTGTTTCTAAAAAACCCTCTATTTGTTTTGACAACAGAAATTATTTTTAAATTAATTACTACAATTTCTATGTTTGTAATTTGGTAAAATGGATTGAATATTTGGAATCAGATGGTCCAAATTATGTAATTAATAATATTTTTTTTGGAAATTATGAATATTAACGACAGTAATTATCTTTAATTATCATGATTAATTAGTAATAGGGTAGTTATTGGTAATTAAAGAATAACATAATAGTATAAAATGACCGCACCATGTGTCCAAATGCTACTGGTTGTGTCATGGATGACCATGTGATTCCTTGTGAAAACTTTGGGACTCCATGGAATCAGTTTTTTTGTGATAGTGACATTTTATATTTTTATTTTTTAAAGAATGTCAAATATATCAAAATTATGTAAAACCTAAGTAAATTTTTTTAATTTTGTCTAATTAAATTATCACTTAGACTAGAAATATTAATTGGAAAGATAAAATTATGTCCCAAATCAAAGTATTTTTTTATAATATTTAGACATTAAATAAATTAATTTTTTTTGACACCATGATGATGCAGAGATTACCTCATTAATGATCGATTTAAATAAAATGAAAAAATAATGTAATATATGAGTCTTAAAAATGTCAAAAAACTATTGTATGGGTTTATTTCGAACCCTTATCACCTTATCCTCCAAATATTTCTTTTTTGGGACCTTTAAAATCTGAAACCCATTTTATAATAAAGTAACATTTCATGAATTTCCAAGAGTGACCATCCTCACTATTATAAAAGGCCCCCACCTATACCACTTTACCGACACCTCTCAAGCCATTAGATAGGCCACAATCTGCTAATTATATCTCTAAACATCTTTCTATTAATCATAGAAGCCTTACCTTATGTAGAAAGATCTTCAAGAAACCCTTTTGGTTCAAACCAAGGGGAGTTACCTGATTTAAAGGTAATGTGTTCTCTAATGTTCTTTTGTTTTATTTTTCTTCTCAAACCCCCTAAACTCTTTTTATTCCATTATTTTGTAACAAAAACAGTATCTCCAATATACTAGGATGTTTTCATGAGATTTATTAGAGATAAACTTACACACACCTCTGTCTAAAGGTTAAAGAACATACTGTTTCTGTGAATGGAAAATTTCTGCCTCCCGAAACGATGACTGTTAAATATTATTTGAACACCATTCATGGTGGCCATTAAGATATAACCATATTTATATATGATATATATTATGTTTACTCTTTCTTTAGGATTATGTATTTTTAATTTATGGCATATCTTTATGGTTTCCATTATGGGTAAATGCGATAATTTCATTTTAGGAAGTGCAGACTACCACCACCTCAAAGTGATTTGATTTGATAATGCCATATGTGGGAAATGTAAATGATGGAGTTAATAATATTATATATTATATTATATTGGAATGATAATGTAACTTTACATCATTATGATTCCATTCCATTAAATACGAAATATAAATGAAAGTAGCTTTCATGCGTACGTACAAATTACCGTCTCCATGAACGGTGCATTTCATTTCTTTCCTCAAAATGTTGTGTGATTTTATAAATACATGTATATACTAGATATATATGATATATATGATATCTACATCCTGAATATAATTCTGGATATAATATATATTTTACCACATGAACAACATGTAATTATAAGAATTTTATTTTTTACTCAAGTACCAATGATTGAAAAATCGACCATTATTGACTTAAATAATTACATTATGTTCATAACATTGTAATAAGTGATATAAAAGGAATTATGAACTTGAAAAATGTTCTTAAGAAATTATAAATTAACCATAGTTTATCATTCAGGAGATTAAAGAACGATCGAGTCAAATCGTACACGAGGTAAGGGACCTCGTCTCAATCTCCTTTCATTGAGGAATAATTTGTTTTATACACAACTTTCTTTTATACGGTGTATAACCCCCTTTGAATTTTACTTTATTCAATAGTAATCCATTTGTATGAAGCATTTTACTAAAAAAAGGTATGTTTTGTCTTACGTATGCGGCGACAACGACTTCTCTACCGTTGTATACATAATTTGTGTTCCGGAATCCTCTAAAAGCCATAACTTTTTTTAAAATGATAAATAAATACCCTATTTTACTTTTCTTTTATTTTGGTATTGAAAATTTCTTTGATAATGTTTTTATTATATCAATGTTTTGTATTGATATATTTTGATTTAAATGTTGAAATGTTATGTTTCCTTTATGCATGTTTCATGTGATACGATTATGTTATGGTTCATGGGCATTGTTTATGAAGATGGGTGGTTCCATGATAAACTAAGGGTGAGTGATCCCGATATAGCTCTCCAATGCATTGGGTAACATGATGGAGTTAAACGCAAAGTTTTCTCCAAAGATATTTAGGGAATATACTGTGATGGGTATTCCAAACGTAATAATGAGGGTTACTCCCTACGTAAGAATGTTATTAATGCCTCAAGTTACCTTTATGTCTTATGATTTCTATTTGTTATTCATAAATCATATGATTTCATTAGGTATGTTAATGTGCTTCTGTTTTATGAGTAAAGAATGATTTCATTGATTCTTATGTATAGATGGACTAATGTTTTCATTGGATGTTTTTATATCCCTTACTGAGCTTTTTATGCTCATCCCAAGTTTAATGAAATGTTATTCACAGGTCCAGGGAAATGTACATGATTTGATGATTGTGTCGAGGGAGTGTCAAGAAAGAATCCATGGTTTATTTTAAATATGTCTCTTTTGATGGGAAAAATGAATACTGTCTTTTATGTAACCACCTGGTTTAAATGTGGTATGTAATTCATGATTTATGATCTAATTCTCTAAAACTCTAAACTGGAAAATATCCTCATTGTGTACTCTGGAAACAACTCAAAATTATGTAATGTCTATCGCTGGGGCCTTATATATAAGACCCATGTAATCCCTCCTGAATTAAGGCCCCCTTCAATCAGCGTTTACACCTTCTTCCCCCGCTCATGTTTGAGGCATACCGAGAATATCTCAGCCTGATTATCTCATATTATTGTCTGATTCATTAGATAATTCGTCCATGTAAATTGATGATGAGGACATTCTATCATTTTAAATTCCACACTACATTAAACTATAAATAATACATCCACATCACATGACATTAAACTACACGGTCCAAATTCATAACTTCATGACATGAAAAACTGCAAGGTGCCCCAAATATAGCTAAAAATCCCCATTCCTTACTAATGGACCAAACCATCTACAAGAAACCTTGTTTTAGAATCCTTGTATCATTAATTCTAAGGACATATTTTAAAAGAATCCATAATATAATGCCTCACATACAAGTAAAATCTATAGAGTAAATCCCAATTCCATGAACAATCACAGATTTTTGTGAATAATCATGGTTTGAGTGTTTCTGATGTGTCCAAACCAACCCACTAAATTTTTCAAACTCCATTACTTGAGTGATTTTGGATCTTGATAAATCATCCTATCCATTGGGAATGGATGGTAAGTGTCATCTGAACACCATTGGTTGACATTGTACATTATTCCCTATTGTCTCTGCATATGATGACCACAAAATAGCCTATCAACGAAAAGATAATTTGTCACTTGGAGAGGACATTTTTATTTTCGTACGCCCCCACAAATTCTAAGACACATGACATTCCTCCTAAAACAAGTGCCCTTATAGCCATATTTTACTCTCTCCTCCATAATCATGACCTGTAAATGTGAGAACATCATGGATCCATTACCCTTCGGTTACTCGGGATTATATATCAATGCCCAAATTTCATGACATTCACAATGCATTATACATGATACCAAATATGCACCCTTAGGCCAGGTCATGTTAACAGAGGTATTTCCCCTCATGACCTTACACAGGAAATAAATATGTATAGTAATGTTCAATGTATTCCTTTCCCCATTGGTGAATCTGTATTGAAAATAAAATTCCCCATCAATATGCATGAATCAAATCATGCATACAGGTAATCCTTAAAAGATCAATTTATAGATTTATGTGTTCCCTCACATGATATGTAGCGGTATCATATCTCACATTTTTTGTCTAGCCATGAGGCAAAAATTTCTTATCCCTACCTTAAGAAGGTTCAGACCTGTGTGAGGAAAACATTCAAATGGATCAGATAAAAATGGCTCCACTTATTCCTAGTAAATATCAACCAAAAATCCCCTCATTTCATGATTAGGTATACCACTTTTTACGATCCGTAAATGTGTCCAAAATTGTCTAAATATCCATAATACTTCCTAGCTGTTTGAAATGAAAGGTGAGTGTCTTGTGGACACCATTGTTTGACTATGAACATTATACCCTAATAGTTCTGAATATGTTTCCCACATAAATATATTGTCAACCATTAGAAAATACATCATCAAGAGAATCATTTCCTGCCTCCATACTTCCTTATGAAATTTATGCCCCACCTCATCCCTTGGATTCGAAAAAACATCTAATTACAGATGAAATATTTTCCCCTTTCTATGTCTAAATGTGAAATATGATCTTGGAAAATCTATTGTGGAGGATTTGAATCATTTATCTTCTTCAAGGAAAAGTAGGATTATTTTGAAAGATATGTCCCAAACATCCAGGTATATGACGTAAAATTGAACCATAATTTAACCATCCCTTGAAAAATATATATTCATATTTATTAAGTATTTCATCCAAAGATGATAAAAATACAATTATTACATTAATATTTCATTCATTCTATAGGACACCCATTATGGTCCTCGACAACAAAAAATCAATAATTCGATAAAAACATCATGGCCAACAGAAATGGAGGCTAAGTGTCCTATGGACACCTTTGATTGACTATGATCTTTAGGCCTCAACATCTATGCATATGCTACAAAAAAATTTCATGTCAACCAATGTAATATTAGTACTCATGAGAGGGTTTTCATATCTCTAAATTCCCTTGTATATCATTCCCCATTTCAAGAAAACATATGTACGAGTAAAGAAAACCACCCCATCCATATTTGAATTTTTCTAAGACTATCTTGGTAAATGATTCCTAAATTGTGGTCCATGCCCCACAAGTCATGAACCAATCCATTAAACCTAAAACAACATTGCAGTTATGGTCATATTTGTTTGATCTAAAACATCTGTAATGATAGTATGGATGTCATGTCATTAAATTGTCTTCCAAAAGAGACAGTACACTCACTGAGGCAAAATCCCACAAAGGGCCACCTTGGATAAAAAAGTGAGTTTCATCTCAGTAATCCAATGTTACATATGTTTTAGGAAAAATTATTTTGGGAAACAAAAAATCAAGATACAAAAATATTGTTTGAATGAAAACATGCATTGGGCGTCCTAAGAAAAAGTTGAGTTATAACCACTATGCCCACACCTCAGATATAGGAACCAATTAGGGTCATAATGAAAAAGGAACAATGTTTTTAGGGATCCCCATGTGACCTAAGAAGAAAAAAACAATTATCGTTGGGCCCCATGGTTCAGAAAAAAATAGAGGATAACATGATTATTCCCTTATACTAGATTATAAGTCAAATTGATATCCATTTGTGATTATTTATTAAAATGTATTTGATCATAAATGATTGATATTTTAGGAAAAGAGTAAAAGAGGGACACTAGAATGAAAAATGTTTTTTTTGAACAATATGAGTGATAGTGGGAGGAATATCCACAATCAGAAATCCCTCCCCAATGTCAAAACAATGATGGTGTAGGGAATCCCAACAGATTATAATAAAGCCTAACTCTGTCATTCCAGTAGGTCGATAACTGCTTGATGAGGGAGATCAAGGGACTCTTCCAAATATGCAATATATTTATCTTTATCTTCAACCATTTGGTTTTCTCAATCCATAATAGTCTGGAGGACTCTCCCATTATGTTGGATAACCACATAATTGGCTCATGATGATGCCATTTCCAATTTCAATCTTGCTAGTTGAGTATGAAACTAATGCAGTTCCACCATCTAGTAAATCACCTAGTCATTTTTACTAGATTAATCATCTTCCAGATGATGTAACTAATCAGTAGTATCCTGAAATGTCTGATTATGGCGGAGAGAAGAATTGAACTGACTGAGGTTTCCTTTTCAAGTAGTAAAATCCTTTTAATCAATAAATTTTTTTTGCACAAACATATGAAGGTGTCAGTAATCAAAACTGACCAAACCCATATAAAACAAATAGTCCTAGAAGGTTATCCTCCTCATTGTCAATGTTTGTTAGGGGAGTTTCCATGAAAAAATAGCTAATATAACATCATTCCCTTTTTCACGTAGCTCAATGCCTAATATTGGAATCAATATATAGGCCAACTTCTACCATGAAATGTTTGTAATGAGGAAGCAACATTCTAGCAGTCAAGATCCCCCAAATCTGGGTCACCCAAGAAGGGGGACATTACCTACCAATTCATGGTTCATTCGTCATGACTAAACGAGTGGTGCTGGAAGCAACAACAGAAACATCTGGTAATGTCCCACTCGGACCAGCTTCGGGTGGGCCAGAGACCACATCGACCAATAATACATGATCTGAATCATTCTCTACTGAAATGGGTAGTCAATGTGAAGACCCATCCAAGTGCATGTGAAGGAAGGTAGAATCCATTCTTAACATAGGATGGGGAACAAATAGCTTAACTAGCATGTTTGGGATAGCATCTGAAGTAGCCAATGGACTCTAGACCCATCAAACTAGCCCTACCAATACCCCATTAGAAGAGAAATCAACCCACATCTGGGCATACTATAATGAAATATATGTTGAGTCTACTATTGGATGAATGAGGACTTCCACACTATCATCGTCTCACATCATGGGAAACTACATTTGGAGAAGAACTACAGGGTGTGATTCCATCTTCACTAGGGTAGCGGGAAGAGATGTGAACTTCATGAAGGAATCCAAATTTCACATTAAATCTATAAGGAACATAATTTTTATGAATGTTCACCGTGTTTATGCATGCAGTAAAGACTCCATCATGAAGTGCAACAATATAAGAACATTGTTTAGGGGGGCCTCTCCCAGTGTCTATCACTATCCCATGGGATGTTGTTTAAGGAACAAAAGAGTAGTGGGAGATATCAAATATCAATTTAATTTCACCTTACATGCTCAAAGATATTTCCAGGAAATCATCAATGAAAATAAAGGGTGGTGGAAGTGAGAAAATGGAACTATGCCAGTATTTCAGTACTTCTAGCAGTGGAAATTATCTTCCATAAATCCATATGAAAATTGAAACAACCCACTAAGATGTTGTGAGGGTTTCCCTTCTTGTATTTTCACTAATAATTTTGTGATTCAAGAGAGAGTATGAATGTTCAATTTAATGGGTTCTCCCTATGCCAATGTGGATACCATCATCGTAGTGCATTCTCTAACACTGGTATAAGAATCACGACAGGGGAAGAGATATCCACATAGGAACATGGAATTGAAAAATTCCCATATGATCTCAGCCTACATGTCATGGGGGATTTCACAACCCCAAGTTTTGTATTTCCCCACCTTAAGCGTAGTTCAGTAAGAACCCAGAATGAGTTGTTACTGCTGGTTTAGATGGGTCCAACTATAAAGAAATCATGGCATCATCATGTTCACCTACAATAATATCACATTCCAATCCACAAATGAGATAACTGAGTGGGGGTGATGTGGATGAACATGTATCCTCTCCACTATAAATAATAATTCTCTTACCAAGGGGGATATATTATCCACATTCATTCAGTAATTAGACAATGGTCAAAATTCTGTGTACATGTCTCCACTATTGGGAATTACCCATATCTAGTAGACATCATATAGACTGATCCCCAATTCCCCATGGGATATGTGAAAGGTATTGGTGGCTAGACAACAGTGGTTGAGCATCTCTGGTAGTACCTTGCCATGATATGACATGGAAAATTGGGAGGTCCACACTACATGATATAGATTGAAAACTTTTAGGTGAATTAGGGTTTCGTAGAAGTTCTAATGAACCCAGAATGACCACGTCCACTCATTAGAAAAGATCCATCCCAATCAGAGGTCCCATTTAGAGCTCCATCCTCCATTTGGGTCACTACACGACTTATAAATGATGGATGTATAATCGTGGATGATGGAATATAAGGACATATTGTGAAGGAATTTTCCACTCTTATTTCACATAGAGTTGCTCAGGATAAATTTTCCCTCCCGACTCAATGCATTAATAATTTCTCTAATAGAAGAGATGATTTACCTATTATTCCCATGGGACATTTGGGAATATGTGAAAACATCGCCACAATATATTCCTTACAAAGAAACATCATATTTGATCCCAAAATTATAATGTGGGAGATGGTTTTATAATGGGTAAGATATTATCTCTTGATAAATAAGATCTATGAGAATACACCATTGAGGATAAATGACAACATGGATATTCTCTTAAACATTTTTGACCATATATTCCCTCCTCTTGATCGCTTCTATTGAGATATGGGGAAGATCCATTTCAACATACATGAAAAAAAGAACCACATAAAGGGTCATTCCTTTTAAAATTATTGGGAAAAAAGCCAAAAAAAAAATAAAACAAAATACGTCTACATAGGTAATGGCTACACATACAAAATATTTGGAATGGTTTAAGGATTGAATTCCCCACTAAGTGACATTATGAAGAATTCCACAGAAGACACTGGCTGGAGAAGTATTGTCCAATGATCAGTTCTCGGAATGGGGAATCTAATTACTGAACCCCACTATGCAGATAATTAGAGTTCATTCTTCTACTATTTTTAGTATGAATAGGAAATTTCAATTTTATTTCACCATATTTAAGTTATTTCAATTGATAGGTGATCTAGATAGAGTCTTCCTACATGGATGTTTGAACTTATGTTTTAAACATCCATGGTTTGGTTCGTGTATTCAGTGTTTAGTTTTCAATTGTGGGAACTGTGAAGAATAATCTATTCACAAAATGAAATATGTAGTTCACAAATGATGAATATTTAAAAGGAATTAGTACACATAATTAATTAAATTTTAGAGATATTTTTGGAATAACATTCACCTTAAATGAGGTTATTGAAAAATGACACGGTCCCCCTATATATAGTTCTGTTCCCCTCCCTCCAGTGGGCCAACCTTTCTACCACAAACTAGTTCTATTCGGAACAATTTTCTAAATTTGAATAGCCTCATCTTCATTCTAACTAGACACTATTCTGATGAGGGGAATGTGCAGGGTCCCAAAAAAACAAAAAATTGATAGAACATCCACTAAAAAATGAATAAAGTAATGATATGCATGCGTGTAAGGAAATTTGAGGAGAATATTGATGAAAATTAATTTAGATAAGGAACCAAGTTGGTCAGCATATTGGATACCAGTAAAGGGCTGTGGAAGGCACATACCATTAACCAAGCATCACACAGATGGCCTATGAAATAATGGCATGTGAAGCATTGACCAGGGAACCAAGAAATTCACAGAATGATTGAGGAATGCAACCAATGAACTTCTAACCATGACAATGGAAGAATAGAGGTGGAGAAATTGTAGCCACGAACCACGATCATGAGGACCACGTCATTGGCTAAAAAGAAATGGAAAATCAATTCCCCATGCACCATATCCTCAGATTGAGCAGTTCGTTAATGAGGAAAGGATGACTCGTTTAGAAAACAGTGCCATTTTCTGGAGTGTGGAGGTGATTTCCACAGCCAAAACTACAACACTGCCAATATCGTTTGACCGAGTGATCCAAGGGTCAGATGATCCCTTTATGGGCTTCCAAAAAAGATTTATTGGTACATATTGATGTAGCCTCCTAGACACTCTATAAAATGACACCAAGTGGAGATAAGGAATGGGTCGAATTGGGGGGGGAGCTTGGAATTCCAGGTCGGAATTCATCGAAAGAAGACAATCGATGAAGGGAGAAACCTAGAATGGTTTCCAACAAGTATAAAAACTTAAGAAAACATAAAAAGAACAATAAATAAATATATAGACAAATTTAAAACCTAAAAGGTGACTTTTCTAAACATTCACCCTTTTCGGATGAACATTCGGCGAACTACAGGACCAATTCCCCTTCATTAAACCAACGTACCACATTGCACATATCTATGTGGATGAAAACCGGCCCTACACAGCATTCTGCCGAACGGAGGGTCTCTAGATCCGCATAACATCATGGTAAGTAGAAGGATCCTAAGGCCGCATACCACCTAGTACATAGATAGAATCCCGGTCAGTGTACCACCTCGGTACGCAGACACCATCTAGGTCCATGTACCACTCTGGTACGTGGATGACCCTTCCTCCCAAATTGAAAAATACTATGTAAAGGATACCCCACCCCAAATGAACATGTGGTACACAGAGTAGGGTGTCCTTTGGGTTTGTCCCTTTCAGGTCCAATGATTCCCTTCCATTTCTATCTGATCCTTTGTATCCTCTCTGTAAACCAGTCAATCGACATCAAGCCAAAGCCACTTCCTAAGCCACTAGACCCATATTAACATACCATCAGCCTCATCATATCACCCATCTATGTCTACATACTAATGGTAAGTGGAGTTCCAAAGGTAATCCACAAATCAGTAATGACTATAGTAATGTTTTAATATCTTCATCTCCATGGTAACCCAGAGTAAAAACACAGGATACTAATGTGTACCCCCACCCTATTCTAGGGATAAAGGGAGATCACTCCAATTTCAATTAAATGAGGGACAATGATAAGTTATAGGAATCACACTTAATTTTCATTCTGACAAGAAGCAACATTCGCCACCTTTCCAGGAACCCATTTCCTGGAATCACACATGGAGTAAGCCCTTAGACTTTCTCGATGAACCTAATAACCTTAAAATTAATTCCATATTAAAGGGTTTATTTATCCTCATCATCACCCACTATCGCCCTGACACATTTCATCATGGGATCCTCCATTTCAATCAAGGGAGAAGGGGAAGTGTATGGTTGGTCGAATATACCGCTTCTTCTTGTTTCTCCCTCCGGGCATGATTCACATGGGCTTAAAGGTTACCGATGATTATGGAATCCATATCATCATTTTCCAAATGAACTATAGAAGCTATGACCCCTTCTTTAGCCATGATATTTAGGATTCCTATGTAATGGCCCGAGTTCAAGGGATATTCTCCTTAAAAGTCATTCATTGAATGAATTTTTCCCACACATAGTATGGCCACCTCTATGATGTAAGCCCCAACTATGTCTCTACAAAGTGGTAGGGATCATGCATAGGTACCACTTGTTGAACTATAAGTATTTGGATTCCCAAATAAATGTGATACATAATAAGCCTACCTATGATCCAATCAATATATCCAAATCACCATAGTACTATTCAAGAAAAATTCCTAGTTGGGAAATATTCACTATAGTGACCGAACACTTCTTGGGCATCCCAAGCCACCTCGCCGTAAGCCTCACATTGGATCTCAACAAGGAACCTTCCTCCTAAACATCCTAGCCTCAAAACATAAAACTACCTAGATGGGTCCTCATCGAATGACTATAAAAGTTGATGTTCCCAGTTAAGTGGGACTAAACAACGTGGGTTCTAATTCCTCTCATGAGGATATGTAAGAATCCCATATCATGGGTTCAATCATGAAATCAAAGAAACATATGTCCTCCTTAGATGACGATAAACTCTAGAGCGCCTCATCATAGGGAATAAACTAGTATTTAGAAATAATTTCTAATATGTTCACTTCTAAGATTAATTTAGAAATTTGGGGTAATCTATGGCCCCAATCATAGGGAATGAACCAAGGAATCATGAACATAAAAAAATTTCTAAAAACTATAAGATAGTCTAGGAGTAGGTAATAATTCTCACCCAAAGGGTGTGATGAGACCGACCACCCATCCTCTCAGAGAATGGATTCCTCAAGTTTCGTTGGTTAAATCTTTATCCAACAAGAACCTACCATTGGAAAGGAGGTCCATGAACCATGGATACCATGTCCATTGGTTGTTTTTGGATCCAAAAATAAATCCATTGGACACCATTTGTGGAAATCCTACCCGTCATGGGAAAATTGGACATATACTCAACCCCATACAATCGACCGCCCAGACCATTCAATAGTGGCACCTCCTTCATAATATAAAGAGGACATAATACCTAAGCCTGGTGCAAATGTCTCACCCACAAAAATGGGTCATGTCATGATTCCTGTCTTCTCCATGGAGTAAAAAGAGTTGGGACGAAACAATATTACTATATATGTATATATTTAATATCCAAAAAAATATCATATATCACTTTGTTTTATGTTTTAATTTGATGTATTTCATCTAGAGGGATTTGACTTGAAAGGTATCAAGGCGTAATGAAGACCTTAAATCAAATTCATATCCCTTTGTTGTATTAGCTCTTCAAATTCTATGATATTCTATGATTATTTATGTAATTAATTTTTATAATCATGTGATTTATTTTCAATTGTATTATATGGTTTTATATTATATACTCATAAATGATTCATTTATTAATTCTGACATCAAGATTATGATAACTATAACTATTGTGCAACCCAAATTATATTCTTTGGTGTATTTGTTATGTTATAAACCTATATTCATTGAAGACTTCTATATACTACCCCTATGATTTGTTATATATCAAATTTCATTTTTTGTAATGGTATTTAATGTTCATATGATGTTATTATTTCTTGATTCTTATGACCGAAGAGTTCCAAATGTGGAAAAATTCATTTTGATACAATATACTATCTTTTTGATATTTTTTAGGTTCAAGGTTCCTTAAAAAGAAAATAATATAATCATAATTTATTAAAAATAAAATTTTCATATTCTATAGTTATTCATGAAATTTTCAAGTAACAGTATCATTTTGAACTATTTGGAACATAAAATGATTAATAATGTTTTGATGAAAATAAGACATCATTTATCTTGTCAGTCAAAAATCATATTTCTTCTATATTCATGAATTGTAAAAAAAATAAAAATGATTCACAATTATTTTTTAATGTAATTTACCCATTCTTTTATTTTCAATGAAGTTTTTAAAAGGAATCATCAATAATTCTTTGAAGGGGGTAATTTATATATTTAATGAAAATGTGAAAGGAATATGTTTTAACGTACTCAGAATGAAAACAATTTCCACCATCATGAAAAATCATTGATATAAATATTCCTTTTTTTTGAAATTTTATTTTACAATAAAAGGATTAATTTATTGTTTCAGAGTATTACTTATTTTAAATAATTATTTCCCAAATGAAAAGTTATTTTACTCAAGAAATGTTCCAACTGATCTATCAAAATCATTTCCGATCTAAATTAAATACTTTGATGTCATTCAATGTGAAAAGTCCACATTACTAATGTAACACCCAAGGTAAATAAAGAATATGAAATTTTTATATTTATCCATATTTTTGAATAAAATATTAATATTACTTTAAAGTGGACGCTATGCTCGATGGTGTACCCAATACGCAACAACGAGTTTTTTAGGAATCTTACGTTGCACTCTAATAATAAAATAATTTTATTTTAAATGGTAGTTAACATCTAGCCGTTGTAATGATGGGAATGAGCATAACTAAGTTCAAAATGATTATATATGTTGGTCAAATATTTTTACTTTTTACAATAAATGTTAGAGGATTAAAAATGTGAATGAATCCAATTTTAAGCGTAAACATTCTAATATACATTAAAAGGTCGATTAACACCCTTTTGATGGAAAACCTCTTTTAAATCAACTTTTGGAAAATTTTATGTGTTATATTTGACAATATTAAATTCTTCTTTATAATAGGGACATTAATATTTACTTTGTGTTAATATTTGGTATTTTTCCGATAAAGTTCATTTTTTAATGAATAGTTAAAAATGTTGTATTTTAATTCAAAATTTCTTTTTATTCTAATTTATTTATATTATTAGATTGTCATTAGAATTGGTTTTAAAGTGAAATTATAATATATGTTTACCATTTAATCCAATGGTGGTCATTGGAATTAATATTACTTTGAGATTGGACATAAACGAGTGTCAATATTTTGATAGGTATTGTTTCTTAGAAACACACTATTTGATTTTACATAGGGATTTAATTATAAAATTAATTAATGAAACTTCTATGTTAATAATTTGGTAAAATAGGAATCATTTTTGAATTTGGAATATCAAATATATCTTAGGGTGAATTTTTGGTATTTTTCTGAAAAACCTTAATTTTTGATGAATAGTGAGACCAAAAAGTGGTAGTTACAAATACTAATTTTTCGTTTAAATGGAACGTTACCAATTCTATGATTTGAATTTAGAAAATACAATATAAATGATTTTAATTATTACGTAATATTTGGTTCAATGGGATGAAAATAATTTTTGATGAAAAGTAACTTTTAAGTTTTATTAATCCCGATTAAAGGTAGGTAGTGTGATTTAAGGTAAAAATGATATTATAATAAAATGAAAATATCTTGAAACTTGCCCTAAACCTATTGTATGAGTCATGGACGACCAAGACAACCCATGGGTCTATTTTTGGGATCCCATGGAGCCACATGGGTAAGATAATGACATTAATGCCTTTTATTTAAAGTAAATGTCAAAATGAAACAAACATGTATTGTTTTACTAATAAAATTTTTACATGGGGTTATAAAAGTCATATTTTTTACTGTAAACATTAATTATAAAGATAAAACGATTTCATAAATCATGTTAGTTTTTTTATAATTTTTAGACATTAAATAAATTAATTTATTTATGACACCATGATGATACATCGATTCCCTCATTATTTAACAATTTAAATAAAATGAAACGATAATATAAAATATAAGACCTACTCATGTCAAAAACCTATTGAATGTGTGGATCTCGAAACCTAATCACCTTATCCTAGAAATATATAATTTTGGGACCTTGAAAATCAGAAAATAATTATATAATAAAGTAAATGTTTATAACTTTCCAAGAGTTCCCCTCCTCTCCTCTTATAAAAGGCCCCCACCTCTACCACCATACCCACACCTCTCAAGCCTTTGGCTTAGAAAAACCCTACCCATTTCATCTCTAAGAATCCCTATCTTTATCATTGAATCCTCACCTTTGGGCAGAATCCATTCCAAGGAAGCCTTTGAGCTCAAATCATAACGAGTTAAGCGATTTAAAGGTAATGTCGTCCCTTGTGTTCTTTTGTTATATTTTTCTTCTCCAACCCTCTAAAATATTTTTAATTCCTTTATTTTGTAACAAAAACAGTATCTTAAATATACTAGGATGTTCTTATGTGATGTATTGGGGCTACACTTACACACACCTTCGTCTAATGTTTAAAGAACACACTGTTTCTGTGGATGGCGAATTTCTGCCTCGCGAAACGATGATTGTTAAATCATCTCTTAACACCTGTCATGGTGGCCATTATGATGACACTATATTTTTTATATGATATATATGGTATTTATGATTTCAAAATGCTTCGGAATTTATATATTTAAAATATTCCTTTATATTTTCATGTTGTGAAAATGCAATAATTTCATACGAGGAAGTGTGGACTACCGCCCTTCAAGTGATGTGACTCGTTCATGCAATACATGTATAAAGAATGAAATTAAAGAACTTATTTTACCTATATAACATATATATTATACTGTAATTATATTATATATATCTCTCAAATTATTTTTAATTTCATTAATATGACAAAGAAATGAAAGTAGTGTTCATGCGTACGTACGGCCTACCATCTCAACGAATGGGGAATTTCATTTATTTTTATCTACAAATGTTATGGAGTAGAATAAAATGAATATTTAGTGGATATATATGTTATTTAAATAATTAATACTATTCTGGAGATGATTTACTTATAACTACATGGACAATCATTTTCAAACAAGTTCATTTTTGACTCATGTACCAAACATCGACAAAAACGTCTGATATGAACTCACTTTATTAACCAATTATTATAACATTATAATATGTGATATGAACTGAATAATAATCTTTAAAAGAGTTCCTTAAGAAATTATAAACTGACCAATGTTTATTATTCAGGAAAATAAAGAAACGAACAAGACAAGTCAGACTTGAGGTAAGGGATCCAACCTCTCTCTTCTTTTTAAGTACACTCTTTTATGTCATTCCTTTTAAGCTCATATTTATTATGATTGGGGTGTTCATTTATATTAATATTACAATAAATTTTATGTTCATATGATTAGAGACTATATTTTCTCTCATCAATACATTTTGGAAGTTTTGGTTGGCACCGTTAGGCTGCTGAATTTTCGTAAGGGATCCGACCTCTCTCTTTGTTTTTATGTGCTCTCTTTTGTGTCATTTATTTAAAGCTCATATTTATTATGTTGGGGGATGTTATATTATATTCCTCTTTCTATAAATTTTATGTTAATATGATTGGATACCCTATTTGATCTCATCAATCCACTTTTGATGTTTTATGTGGCGCCGTTAGGCTGCCGAGATTTCGTAAGGGATTTTTCATCTCACTTTTATTCCAGTCAGAATATATGATACATTTTCCACCATTTCCTTTTAGTGGTGTACTTACTGCCCATTATTCTAATCTTTTTTTAATATAATTTCGTTTATGAGTATTTATATCAATTTTTTATAGTCATTCTTTCTTGGGGTGTACGTTTCGAAAGTTACCCAAGTCGGTAAGGGAACCTTTCACCCTCCTCTTTTTAAAAGTCATCTTTTGTTATGTCTTTTAATTTACATCTTATTATGTTGGGATATGTTCTTATATATCTTTATTGATGTTATGTTTATGTTCAAGTGATGCGATGCCATTCTCTCTCTCATCGACTAATTTTCCGAATTATGAAGTGACGCTGTTAGGCTGTCGAATTTTTACAAGGTAACGTCTTAACCAAATTTCAATTTCTTTGGGTTCAACTTGTACTTCTTGAACGTGTCATCCTATGAATATGTGTGAATGACCTCTGATTGATTCACACTAAATATCCACTTATATTGGGTGTATTTATATTTCTTACACATAATTATGTGATAGATTTATCCTTAATTTAAGGATACCATCTTTATAATGGATTTCATCTCAATTTACATTTCCATTGAGACTTCATTGTTGTTATGCACAAATTCACTCATATATGGTGTGTATACTGTCCATTGACACATTATATCATGAATCTATTTATTCTAATTATATTATAAAGTTCAAATTAAATGTTAATCCGCAATTATCTGTGTAACACCCCGAGATTTTATGAAAAATATTCTTTTTAATTTCATTAATGTCTTGTTTTGTACGCTACACCAAAAGAAGCTTTTACAACACGCATCCTTGACTTTCCTTGCACACAATCACGACCTTCCTCGATAGTGTGTGTAGTACAAAATGACGAGTTTCACTAAACAACATTATGCTATTAAAAAATTATTAAAACTAGCCGTTATGAATAGTAATAACAACTTTTTGAAATTTTGTAAATTTTATTTTTAAAAATGGACTTCATTTTTGGATCTGGAATATCGAAATTAACTTTGGGTGAAATTTTGGTAATTTTCGGATAACTTTCATATTTTGATGAATAGTGAGAATTACTAAATTTTAATTAAAAACATCTTTTTCAATAGAAATAATTAATAGTGATAAATTATTAATTTGAGTGGTTTTAAATTATATTTAGAATATATTTTTACAATTTAATACTATGTTTTTCATTGGATGTAATTTCACATTTAAACCAGACATAACCAAGTGTCAATCTTTTGATAGTTATTATCTCTCAAGACCATGCTATTTGGTTTGACGACGGAAATTAATTATTAAATTAATTAATGCAACGGATATGTTTTGAATTTGGTAAAATAGACATCACTTTTGAGTTCATAATATCAAATATAGCTTAGTCCTAATTTCTGGTATTTTTCTGGAAACTTTCATTTTTTGATGAATAGTGAAACCATTAAGTGGTAGTTAAAAAAACTGAATCATTCATAAAACATAATTTTTCCGCTTCTGTGAGGGTAATTTAAAAAATCCGAGAGACCTGGTTTATGTCAGTAAGTAAAATGTGGTTCAATGAGATGAAAATATTTTTTGGTGAATAGTAACTTTTTACTTTTTTTTACAACGGTTAAAAGTAAATAGGGTAATTAAGGGTAAAAATGATATTATTATTACCCTAACACATGTAATAATTCTATTGGATAAGTTTAATTCGACCAAAAGCAACCTTAGGAATAAAATATGACCATTTAGGCCCACTTGGATTAGATTAGGACATTTATTATTAATTTATTTAATGAAGGGTTAAAAGAGTTAAAATCAAAGTTTAATAAGTAAATAGTTTTTAATATGGGGTTATAAATAAGATAAATTCGACTATAAATATTCATTAGAAATATAAAAATATGTCCTACATAATGGTATTTTATTTGTAATTTTTAGACATTAAATAAGTTAATTTATTTATGACACAAAGATGATGCAGTAATTATATTATTAATGAAATATTGACATAATTGATGTTATAACCACCAAAATAAATGTAATTTGAGACTTTTTATGAATTCCAATAATTTTATAGGTTAATATGACATTTTATTATTTATTTAATTAACTCTTTTCGAAGTAATCATTCTGTTAGTATTTTCACAAAAATCTATTACTAAATAGTGTCAAAATTGATATAAAATAGTTTTTAAAACAAATATTATATTATTAATTGTTATTTTATTCCTAAAAATCTAAGGTTAGGAAACATTACTTAGATAAGGTTATATATATTAATAATAAACAACTTGGGGTTCGTTTGGATGCTTATATTATGTTTATTAACCTTATAGTGTAAGAAAACAAGAAGACACGGTAAAAGTTAAATTATCTAACTTAAAGTTAAATCTAAATGATAAGGTTAAAATTGATGCCTAAAATTGTATAAATTCTATTTGATGAGAGGATTTCGACCCCTACCCACCTTATATTCTAAATAAATCAAATTTGGAGCTATTTAAAACCAAATTTGGCTTTATAATAAAATAATAGTTTTAGTTATTCCAAAGGTGCCCCTCTCCTCCCTTATAAAAGGGCACCTCCTCCCTCTCTTCCACACACCACTTTGAGCCTTCATGCTCGGAAAACCCCTAACAATTTCTCCTCTACACTTCCCTATAAACATCCAAGAGGTTCTGGTCTTCTTCAAAGTCCAATCTTAGTGCCCTAAGAGGAGGTTTCAAAAGGCGTGTGGAAAGAAGAGGTAATATCCGTTACCAATTCTTTCAACTTTATTTCTTCTTCTACTTATTCTTCTTTAGTTGTTTCATTATGAAGTAATAACATCAGTATCACCAATATACTTATATGTTTTTATAATTATGAAACAACCATATTTCACCATCTATCTATCCTACGGAAAATGAAATCACCGTCCGTACGTACGGAATACCGTCTCCACGCCGTGGTGTAATCTGTTTTTCCACCAACAACTTACATGGATGGGTATAATGTTGTAATGAATAAATATACATAGTTATTATAAAATCATGCTTATTCTGATATATTTTATCATCCAGTCCAATTCAATTCAGTAATTATGGAAACGATATCATCGCTCGTGCGTACGTACGGACTACCGTCTCCACGACGCGATGAGATTCATTCTCCATGTTAACCATTTAAGAATGATTATACAGTATATATAAGCAATAATAATCAAATAAATGACATTATAAAGCAACTGTATTTATGTATATATACATATATGTATGTCATCTACTTAATTCCATTCAAATCAATATGGAAATGAAAACATCGTTCATGTTTACGTACGGCCTACCGTCTCCATGAATGGTGTATTTCTCTCCATTTATCTATCTGTTATATATATGTATATTATTAATATATATTATATATAAATCATGTTTTATATTCTTTAATTATTTAATCATGATCTAAGTAATCATATTAATAATTACAAGTCAAAACATGGAAGACAAATGAAACAGTTTTACCCAAAACACTCTTTAACATGGAATTTACAAAAGAACGGGTAATATAAAGTCATAAGTGAACTATATATGATATCATAACAATGATTATGATTATAGAATAAGTCAATGACTTTATTTAAATAATTATACAGGAGGTTCGGACACATACGAAGCAAATCGGACCTAAGGTAAGGGAAATATCACAATCTCATTTTTATCCGAGATTGTTTATACTTTAGTATTTACACGGGTGTATTTTATCATCCATATCCATGTTTCCTGAATATTCAATATTATTTCCATCAACCTACAATTGTTTAAATCCAATTTTACCCTTCGGTGAGCTTTTAGTAAAGAATATGAAAGGAATCTTTTGTCGTTTTTCATATGAGGTACTTTTTGACTTCTCTGACAAAAGTACGAAGAATGTTTTTTTTAACTTATACGGGATGAATGGATTTTTAAAACATTATTTCCAAGAAGCTTCCTTTACAGGTTTTCAAGTTTATTTTTATTCAACTTATTTTAGTTTAAAATTGTATGACATGTTATGAAAGGAAAAAAACATTGAACTAGAAAGGGTATTTTCATCAAGAATGGAGTTCAAGTGTTTTATCAAAATTATTTTCCATCTATGATAATATAGGGTTATCTTTTTATCCCTATTATTAAATTGATTTGATAATGTTGTGATGGAATTATTTTTATGAATTCCTTTATCTTATATGAATTGTTTTATGATGTCATGTTGTTTAAGAATTCCATTTTTATTACATGGGTTATGCAATGATGTATGATTTATGACTTTGTGGCACACATAAGAATTTTATCATTATGAGATGGGTGGGACCTATATCTCCCTACAATTCATTGGTTAAAGATTTTATATCTCATGATATAGACATGGCTGGAACGGTAGGTTATATCGGTTCAGTGAAACAGGACTAAAACGAGGGTGACTCGGTTCAGAAATGGACTTTGTCCACTAAGATAGTGTTGGAAATGAGTCTTGACTAATAAGAAATGATTCTATATGATTATGTGTGTATGCCACAAAGTTTAATGTTTTATGTTATGATTATTGGGATTTCATTTCACTACTATGATTTATCCCATGTTATGAAATTATGCTCTCTTTTGCGGGTTTAGATTTCCAAAATTTTATGTTCTTATGAATATGATGTGATTGATATTTCTTTTGTATACCCTTACTGAGCATTTGAGCTCACCCATTTATGTTTTCTTTTCCCTAGGATATAAATAAAGGTTTTAGGTAAAAAAAGGAAGATCTTTATGGGAGATGTTGAAGATCTTTCACCACGATTAGAAGATTATATTCCGAGTTTCCAAAGACACTAAACTATTACGATCCTTGTGTGTGTGTTTTTATTATGTACTATGTATTCCACAAAAGTAATGTAATTTCCATGTACGTCAAGCTTTGGGTCTCTACAGTTGGTATCAGAGGAAATGTTTAGTCAACCTTTGGAAACTAGGATATGAAAACGTTAGTGAGATCCCTAGAAATATTTATAAGGTATGTCTAGGGATGTCCCTAAGGATAAGTATATGTATAGGATATAGTCCTACAACTATGGTAACGATATTATATTAAACCAAAGATGTTAGGTATTGATGTTACTCCCCCTTTATTATGATTTTTGCCTCTCACACTATTCATTTTGGGTTTTAGAAAATGACTAGAAACAAGATGATTCACAATAATGGAGGATATGATGGACAATGGAATGATATTCTTTATGAGGAACCAAATGAAATGGGATTTGGAAGTCCAAACATCATTATTATGCCGAATCGGAAATCTCATAATATGAACAATAAATTAAAATTTGGTAAGTTTCCTGACACGACTAATAAGAGAAAGATGGAGTTTCATGATGATCATAGAGGAAAGAAAGTTCAGTTTCCCCATTGTAAATAATGTGGGAAGAGGCATCAAGGAGAATGTTTCAAAGGAACTGGAAGATGCTTTGGGTGTGGAAAAGAAGGACACAAATCCAGTAAGTGCAAAGGAAAAGGTTCAGTTTACACCAGGGATGAGGATAATGGTATTGCTACGACATCAACAATGGTTAAATGTTTTAAATGTGGAATGTACGGGCATTATGCAAACCAATGCCCTAAGGGAAAGTCTCATGAAGAGAATCCGTATAGTCATATGGGTAGTATTTATGTTGATGATGATGAAGAGACTACAAATGATATGTTAGATGAAAGAATTTTTGAATCTCGGTCAATGGTTTAAGAATGTAGTGGAGTGATTACATGTTTATCATGTGTAATGTTGTATAAGTAATCTCATGGTACTATGGAATAAAGAGACATCTAAGGATTGTTACACTATTGTCTTTCCTTGAGTTTTGAATGTGTATGATTAATGTTACCAGTATCCATGAAAGGTTATTCAGATATTTTTGGAATGTAGATGATATGTGCATAATTAAGGGATAATGAGAAAATTAAATGTTTGATAGTATTAATGAGCTCATTATTGATATAAGGAGAAGGATATATCATGGTTTGAGTATATGGAATATCTTGGATTTTGTTATGTGGAAAGAGTTAACTTCTGACAGCATTCATGTTTTCACTAAGGTTTAATGGGTATTCATTTTTTTCAAGAGAATACATGATTAAGGCCTTTGAATGTTTGGAATGCGACCAATAAGACATATCTCATGATATATGGGGATCAACAATGGTATTAACATGATAGTTGTATGAGCTCTTTGGAAATTTTTTTCACTATAATATGAGATTAGACAACATTATTTTGGATAAGCCTAAAGATTGGAATGTATTATGTTGGACATAAGTTAGTACTGTTTAAGGATAGAAGTTTTTTTTGATATTATTTATGGGATGTTATAGTAATGTCATTTTAGAACAAGGAAAACCTACAGGACGTGCGACATCCCATCGCGTCGGACAAGGCTGTGGGAATCGAACCCACAACCGAAGTGCGACTAGCCTTTATCACCTACCACTGGCCTACAAGAAGTCCCTATTTAGTAGAAACTAGTTTTATTATATTATGAAGTATGATATATGAATTATAAGTCCATTTTTAGGAACCATATATGAATAATCTCACTATAGATCGACTTATGTATATTTAATAACTTTTACTAACCTTATGTTTGAGACAGATGAAATGACATGTCATTCTATCACATGATCTGCTAACACTTCACTAATAACAAATTCAACTTCATTTATTTAAGAGATGAAGTGGAAATTATTCAAGGCATGAACAACATTGAGATTGTACAAAAATAAAGTAAGTATTTATTCTTATTCAAATTCATCAACTTTAGGGAAATGATCTTGAAAACCAAAAATGTAGTCCTAGTGCTCTTATATCTGATGAATCAGATGGTACCTTAGATTGACAAAAATTTATGGCTTGTGATTGCAGGCTTTTCCATAGCCATGTTCTCTACCACTCTCCATCAGAACATGATGGTTAGATTTCTCTTCCATATCCATATTTTCACCTATGTGGAAACCCAGTGATAAGTTTATTTGGGTAACCGTTACGTTTCATACTTTTGTTTTTAAAGATTGGTTTTGGTATTCCTTTTTACGATGTGGATTTCTATTGAAGAAACTTTCAAGTAGTAAACCATTTATAACCCCGACGAATTTCGATGGCGAAATTCATTTAAAGGGGGGTCGAATGTAACACCCCGAGATTTTATGAAATTTTCATTTTTATTTCATTAATGTCTTGTGTTGTACGCTACCCAAAAAGAAGCTTTCACAACACACATCCTTGACATTCCTTGCACGCAATCACGACCTTCCTCGATAGCGTGTGTAGTACGCAATAATGAGTTTCACTAAACAACATTATGCTATTAAAATATTATTAAAACTAGCCGTTATGAATAGTAATAACCACCTTTTGAAATTTTGTAAATTTTATTTTTCAAAATGGACATCATTTTTTGATTCAGAATATCTAAATTATCTTTGGGTGAAATTTTGGTAATTTTCGGATAACTTTCATATTTTGATGAATAGTGAAAATTACTAAATTTTAATTAAAAACAACTTTTTCAATCGAAATAATTAATAGTGATAAATTATTAATTTGAGTGGTTTTAAAGTATATTTAGAATATATTTTTACAATTTAATACAATGTTGTTCATTGGATGTAATTTCACATTTAAACCAGACATAAACAAGTGTCAATCTTTTGATAGTTATTATCTCTTAAGAACACGCTATTTGATTTGATGACGGGAATTAATTTTTAAATTAATTAATGCAACTGATATGTTTTTAATTTTTTAAAATAGACATCACTTTTGAGTTCATAATATCAAATATAGCTTAGTCCTAATTTCTGGTATTTTTCTGGAAACTTTCATTTTTTGATGAATAGTTAAACCACTAAGTGGTAGTTAAAAAAACTGAATATTTCATAAAACATAATTTTACCACTTCTATGAGTGGAATTTAAAAAATCCAAAAGACATGGTTGATGTCAGTAAGTAAAATGTGGTTCAATGAGATGAAAATAATTTTTGGTGAATAGTAACTTTTTACTTTTTTACCACGGTTAAAAGTAAATAGGGTAATTAAGGACAAAATGATATTATTATTTCCTTAAAACATGTCATAATTCTATTGGATAAGTGTAATTCGACCAAATACATCCTTAGGAATAAAATATGACCATTTAGGCCCACTTGGATTAGATTAGGATATTTATTATTAATTTATTTTAAGAAGGGTTAAAATAGTTAAAATCAAAGTTTAATAAGTAAATCATTTTTAATATGGGGTTATACATAAGATAAATTCGACTATAAATATTCATAAGAAATTTAAAAAGATTTCCTATATAGTGATATAATTTTTTTGTAATTTTTAGACATTAAATAATTTAATTTATTTATGACACAAAGATGATGTAGTAATTATCTTATTAATGAAATATTGACATAATTGATGTTATAAACACCATAATAAATGTAATTTGAGACTTTTTATGAATTACACTAATTTTATAGGTTAATATGACATGTTATTATTGATTTAATTAACTTTTTTATAACTAATTATTCTGTTAGAATTTTCACAAAAATAAATTACTAAATAGTGTCAAAATTGACATAAAATAGTTTTTAAAACAAATATTATATTATTAATTGATACTTTTTTCCTAAAAATCTAAGGTTCAGAAAAATGACTTAGATAAGGTTATATATATTAATAATAAACAACTTGAGGTTCGTTTGGCTTCTTACAGTAAGTTTATTAACCTTATAGTGTAGGAAAACAAGAAGACACGGTAAAAGTTAAATTATCTAATTTAATGTTAATCGAAAAGATAATGTTACAATTGATGCCTAAACTTGTCTAAATTCTATTTAATGAGAGGATTTCGACCCCTACCAACCATATCTTCGTAATAAATCAATTTGGATCTATTTAAAACCTAATTTGGCTTTATAATAAAATAATAGGTTTAGTTATTCCAAAGGTACCCCTCTCCTCCCTTATAAAAGGGAACCTCCTCCCTCTCTTCCACACACCACTTTGAGCCTTCAAGCTCGAACAACCCATACCAATATCTCTTCTCCAATTCCCAAGAAACATCCTAGAGGTTCTGGTATTCTTCAAAGTCCAATCTTAGTGCCCTAAGAGGAGGTTTCAAAAGGCGTGTCGAAAGAAGAGGTAATATCTGTTACTGATTCTTTCAACTTTGTTTCTTCTTCTACTTCTTCTTCTTTAGTTGTTTCATTATGAAGTAATAACATCATAATCACCCATATACTGATATGTTATTATAAGTATTAAACAACCATATTTCACCATCTATCCATCATACAGAAAATGAAATCACTGCGCGTGCGTACGTACGGAATACCGTCTCCACGTCGTGGTGTAATCTGTTTTTCCACCAACACCTTACATGGATGGGTATAATAGTGTAAATAATAACTATACATAGTTATTATAACATCATTATTATTCTGATATACTGTATCATCCACTCCAATTCAGTTCAATAATTATGGAAACGATATCATCGCTCGTGCGTACGTACGGACTACCGTCTCCACGACGCGATGAGATTCATTCTCCATGTTAACCATTTAAGAATGATTATAAAGTATATATAAGAAATAATAATGAAATAAATGACATTATAAAGCTACTGGATTTATGTATATATACATATATGTAGGTCATATACTTAATTGCATTCAAATCAATAAGGAAAATGAAAACAACGTTCATGCGTACGTACGACCTATCGTCTCCATGAACGGTGTATTTCTTTCCATTTATCGATCTATTATATATATGTTTATTATGAATATATATTATATATAAATCATGTTTTTTATTCTGGAATTATGTAATCATGATCTAAGTAATCATATTAATAATTACATGTCAAAACATGGAAGACAAATGAAATGATTTTACCCAAAACACTCTTTAACATGGAATTTACAAAAGAACGGGTAATATAAAGTCATAAGTGAACTATATATGATATCATAACAATTATTATGATTCTAGAATAATTCAATGACATTATTTAAATCATTATATAGGAGGTTCAGACACATACGATGAAAATCGGACCTAATGTAAGGGAAATATCACAGTCTCATTTTTATCCGAGATTGTTTATAAATTAGTATTTACAGGGGTGTATTTTATCATCCACATCCATGTTTCCTGAATATGTAATATTATTTCCATCCACCTAAAATTTTTTACATCCAATTTTACCCTTCGGTGAGTTTTTAGTAAAGAATATGAAAGGAATCTTTTGTCATTTTTCGTATGAGGTACTTTTTGACTTTTCTGAAAAAAGTACGAAGAATGTTTTTTTAACTTATACGACATGAATGGATTTTTAAAACATTATTTCGAAGAAGCTTCCTTTAAAAGTTTTCAAGTTTATTTTTAATCAACTTATTTTAGTTTAAAATTGTATGACATGTTAAGAAAGGAAAAATGTTTTTGAAGTAGAAAGGATATTTTCCTCAAGAATGGAGTTCAAGTGTTTTTTCAAAATTATTTTCCATCTATGATAATATAGGGTTCTGTTTTTATTTATATTATTACATTGATTTGATTATGTTGGTATGGAATTATTTTTATTAATTCCTTTATCTTATATGAATTATTTTATTATGTCATGTTGTTTAAGAATTCTATTTTTATTACATGGGTTATGCAATGATGTATGATTTATGATTTTGTCGCACACATAAGAATGGTATCATTATGAGATGGGTGAGACCTATATCTCCCTCCAATGCATTGGGTAAAGATTTTATATCTCATGAGATAGACATGGTTGGAACGGTAGGTTATACCAGTTCAGTGAAACAGGACTGAAACGAGGGTGACTCGGTTCAGAAATGGACTTTGTCCACTAAGATTGTCTTGGCAATGATTCTTGACTAATAAGAAATGATTCTCTATGATTATGTGTGTATGCCACAATGTTTCATGTTTTATGTTATGATTATTGAGATTTCATTTCACTATTATGATTTATCCCATGTTATGAAATTATGCACTCTTTTTCAGGTTAAGATTTCCAAAATGTTATGTTCTTATGAATATGATGTGATTGATATTTCTTTTGTTTACCTTTACTGAGCATTTGAGCTCACCATTTTATGTTTTCTTTTCCCCAGGATATAAAGAAAGGTTTTAGGTAAAAAAAAGGAATATCTTTTTGGGATATGTTGAAAATATTTCACCACGATTAGAAGATTATATTCCGAGTTTCCAAAGACACTAAAATATTACGATCCTTGTGTGTGTGTTTTTGTTATGTAATATGTATTCCGCAAAAGTAATGTAATGTCCATGTACGTCAAGCTTTGGGACTCTACAATCTGTATTCAAGAGTCTCTCATTTTTTTAAAAACTCTTTAACAAAAATATCATTTTAAATGTTTTAAAGATTTATTATTCTAAATTATTATCTTTAATGTCCATGTTTTCAAAATGGTTTTCAGTATCTATTTATATGGAAATTAATGTTTTAAAATTATAATTTCATTAAAATCTTTAAAGTGTAATGGGACACTTTGATTCAAAAATATCTTTTAAATGGTTTTTAAAAATGGATTGATTAATTCAATATCATGGAGTTAATTATTGTGATTTCAAATGAAATGTTGATATTGAAATGTTTATATTTTCATAATTTTATGTTTAATGATGGTACTTTGGAATTTTATAGGTGGTTACGTGATAAACCATATGACGGGTTGTGCCATGAATACCAGGATAGGTGGTTACGTTACAATCTCCAATGCATTGGGTGTGGAAGTCAGCCGTATGGCTATTCCATTAAGTATGTGTGGAAGTCGACCGTATGGTTATTCCATTTAAGTATGTTTATGTCACAAGTTACCTTTATATGTTATGTGTTTTTTATATGGGTTTTATGGTTATCTTTTTGGTTACAAAAGGGTAATTAATGATCTTTTATTCAGTGGATAGTTTTTTACTACTTCATAAAGGTAAAGAGTATTACTTTGATAAAGTATTCTTGGAGTACTTGTTGTTTTGATAAACTAACAATTTTCATTCTTTATGTATCCATTACTGGGATTTTTATGCTCATCCCAAGTTTTTAAAAAAAATTCTACTGGACTTAAATATGAATAGGGTCAAGGATAGGATCAAGGAAAGACATGCTATCTAAAACATGTAACTAGACGTGTTTCTTTTTAAGATTTTTTCTTTTATGGAAACATAGTAGAAGTGGATACTTTTTAATCTTTGAGATGTAATAGTTTTGTCCTAATTCTATAAAACTCTAAACCTGAAAAGATCCTCAATGTGAATTATTAATTTAATTCAATAATAAGTAATGTTTAAGGCCGGGGCCTTATAGATTGTATCAGAAGTCGGTTTAGATAACTTTAGAGGTTAGGGTATTCTCTAAGAATAAGTGACATTACCATAATGGTTAGGATTTTAGAAAGAGTCCTAGTTTTAGATAAAGGGAATGAGTAAGTATATCTTAGTGTTTTTCTTCATCATTATTACATGATGGTGTTATTGATATACTCACACTGGCATTTTTGGGTTTTAGTAAATGGATGGATCTAGCAGGCACCAAAGTTACAATGGGTTTGAAGGAAACTGTGGTGGTTCTCTAATTAAGAGACTGGATGAAATGGGGGATTCAATGAGGAATCTCGTGGTTATTCTAAACCAAATATCAAGGAGTCTTGATCAACCACTTGAACCTTGGTGAGTTATCTAATGCATAATGTACGAGAGGACCAACTTGATCTGGAAGTTCATGTAATAGTTATAAAGGTAACCATTAGGGTTTATATGATCCTTACATTTGAGGTAAATATGGGTTACTATATGCTATGATGGAAAATGAAAGGCATGAGATAAAATTGAGGTAAAATTATGTTATGGTTATTTTTGATGATTTTATCTTTTTTTGGGAATGTTATAAAAATTATATAGTTTTGAAAAAGGACAACACACAGACCGTGTGACAACCCGTCGCGTCGAACAAAGCTGTGGGAATCGAACCCACAACCAAAGTGCGACTGGTATTTATCGCCATCCACTGGACTATATGAATTTCATGGTTAGTTTGACTAATTCTTTTTAGTTAGATGATCTTATGAATCTTGAATATGTTGATTTTGGGTTATCTATGGAAATTCATAACCTATCATGGAGGATATGTGATTAAGATAATTACTTTTCAATATTAGACTTTAAGAGGAACTGATGTTATTTGGGGATAAATGTTAATTTGTACCTTGGAAGACTATGTGATTAAATCATTCAAATATTTGGGTTTCAATCCTATTTTGGTTGAAATTGACAAATTTTATGGACAATTGATTATTGAATGGTCTTTGTTGAACTTTGGGTATTGTTTGTCAAATTTTGGAGATTAAGAATAGATTTTTTTATAATGTAATATTCTTCTTGGGTATTATCTGATCTCATACTAACCTTTTTTGTTTTAGTTTTGGTTATGGTCTAAAGACATGGGAAGTATATAGTTCTCTTTTGTGGATTAGGTGATTCTCTAGATGTTGATTATAGCTCTCTTAATGTGAACAAGTCGTCCTAAATATTCGTCTTTTGGAGAAAATATGAGTTCGTGTAAGAAATATAGTAAAAGTTGAAATCCAACACGACAAGTAATTATGTATCTTTATGTTTTAGTTTATCTCATAAATAAATTCCCCAATGAAAATTAACATAAAACAAAAAAGTTTTCTGTTAATTTTTCCTACTGGGGAATCAATTACCAACTAACCCATCACAAGTTTGTGATTTTCTTGTGGTTAACCTTCTCCTAAACATGTTTTCAATTACTCTCCATCAGAACATGACCCTTTGTTTTTTCTACCATATCCATATTATCCTACATGGAATCCTAGTATGGGTTAACTCAGGTGACCTTTGTACTTCTCTTTATTTATTTTAAATTGATAGTTTTACTGACTCTTGTTCCGATTTTGGATTTTCAATGAAGTTTCCGAGCCCAATTTTAAAATTGCGAGGACGCAATTCCCAAAAGGGGGGAAGGATGTAACACCCTAGGTAAATAGAGAATGTGAAATTTTCATATTTATCCATATTTGTGAATACAGTATTAATATTACTTTAAAGGGGACGCTATGCTCGATGGCGTACCCAATACGCAACAACGAGTTTTTTTGGAATCCTACGTTGCACTCTAATAATAAAATAATTTTATTTTAAATGGTAGTTAACACCTAGCCGTTGTAATGACAGGAATGAACAGAACTAACTAAAAAAGGATTATATACATTTGTCAGATATTTTTACTTTTTACAATAAATGATATAGGATTAAAAATGTGAATGAATCCAATTTTAAGAGTAAACATTCTAATATTCTTTAAAAGGACGATTAACCACCTTTGGATGGAGAACCTATTTTAAATCAACTTTTTGAAAATTTTATGAGTTATATTTGACAAAATAAAATTCTTTATTAGAATCGGGACATAAAAATTTACTTTTTGTAAATATTTGGTATTTTTCCGATAAAGTTCATTTTTTAATGAATAGCGAAAAATGTTGTATTTTATTTCAAATCCTTTTTTTTAATGTAATTTATTTATATGATTATTTTGTCTTTTGAATTGGTTTTAATGAGATATTAGAATATATTATTACCATTTAATCCAATGGTGGCCATTGGAATTAATATCACTTTGAGATTGGACATAAATGAGTGTCAATCTTTTGATAGATATTGGTTCTTAAAAACACTCTATTTGATTTGACATTGGGATTTAATTATAAAATTAATTAATGCAACTTCTATGTTACGAATTTGGTAAAATATACATCATTTTTGAATTCGGAATACCATATATAGTTTAGGGTGAATTTTTGGTATTTTTCTGAAAAACCATAATTTTTTATGAATAGTGAAACCACAAAGTTGTAGTTACAAAAACTGATTTTTCATTTAAATGGATCTTTACCACTTCTGTGATTTGAATTTAAAAAATAAAATATAAATGATTTTCATTATTATGTAAAATGTGGTTCAATGGGATGAAAATATTTTTTTATGAAAAGTAACTTTTATGTTTTATTAATCACGATTGAAGGTAATTAGTGTGATTTAAGGTAAAAATGATATTATAATAAAATGAAAATATCTTGAAACTTGTTCTAAAACTATTTTATGAGTCATGGGAGACCAAGAAAACCCATGGTTCTATTTTGTGGACCCCATGGAGCCACTTGGGTATGATAATTACATTAATTCCTTTTATTTAAAGTAAAAGTAAAAATGACACAAACATGTATTATTTTAGTAAAACAATTTTTACATGGGGTAATACAAGTCATATTTTTGACTATAAATATTAATTATAAAGCTAAAAATAGTTCATAAATCATGATATTTTTTTATAATTTTTTGAAATTAAATAAATTAAATTATTTATGACACTATGATGATGCAGCGATTACCTCATTATTTAACGATTTAAATAAAATGAAAAGATAATGTAATATATAAGACCTAAAGTTGTCGAAAAACTATTGGATGGGTGGATTTTGAAACCTTATCGCCTTATCCTCGAAATATATAATTTTGGGACCTTTAAAATCTTAAAATCATTTTATAATAAATTAAAAGTTTATAACTTTCCAAGAGTGCCCCTCCTCTCCTCTTATAAGAGGCCCCCACCTCTACCACCATACACAGACCTCTCAAGCCTTTGGCTCGGCCAACCCCTTCCCATGTCATCTATCCACATACCTTTATTCATCATTTATGCCTCACCTTTGTGTAGAATCCTTTCCAAGGAAGCCTTTGAGCTCAAATCAAAAAGAGGTACCTGATTTAAAGGTAATGTCTTCCCTTGTGTTATTTTGTTTTATTTTGCTTCTCCAACCCTCTAAAATATTTTTATTACTTTCATTTGTAACAAAACCAGTATCTTAAATATAATAGGATGTTGTTATGTGAAGTAATATATATACACTTACACACACCTTTTTCTAATGTTTAAATAACATATTGTTTCTGTGGATGGCGAATTTCTGCCCCACGAAACGATCATTGTTCAATATTCTCTTAACACCTTTCCTGTGGGCCATTATGATGTCACTATATTTTATATATGATATATATGGTATTTATGTTTTCAATATGCTTCTGAATTTTATATTTAAAACATTCCTTTATGCTTTTAATGTTGTGAAAATGCGATAATTTCATACGAGGAAGTGCGGACTACCGCCCCCTCAAGCGACGTGACTCGTTAATTCAATACATAGAATGTATAAAGAATCAAATTACTGAACATATTTGACCTATATAAAATATATATTATAATTTAATTATAATATATATATATATCTGAATTATTTCTAATTTCATTAATATGAAAAAGAAATGAATGTAGCGTTCATGCGTACGTACGACCTGCCGTCTCCATGAACGGTGCATTTCATTTCTTTTTATATCCAAATGTTATGGATTTGTATAAAATTAATATTTACAGTATATATATGATATTTAAATAATTAATACTATTATGGAGATGATTTACTTATATCTACATGGACAATCATTTTCAAGCAAGTTCATTTTTGACTCATGTACCGAACATCGACAAAAACGTCAGATATGAACTCACATTATTAACCAATTATTATAGCATTATAATATGTGATGTGAACTAAATAATAATCTTTAAAAGTGTTCCTTATAAAATTATAAATTGAACAATGTTTATTATTCATGAAAATAATGAAACGAACAAGACAAGTCAGACTTGAGGTAAGGGATCCAACCGCTCTCTTTCTTTTTAAGTACACTCTTTTATGTCTTTCTTTTGAAGGTCATATTTCTTATGATTGGGATGTTATTTTATATTAATATTACTGTAATTTTTATGTTCATATGATGAGAGACCCTATTTTCTCTCATCAATCCATTTTGGATGTTTTGATTGGCACTGTTAAGCTGCCGAATTTTCGTAAGGGATCCGACCTCTCTCTTTCTTTTTATGTACTCTCTTTTGTGCCATTTCATTTAAGCTCATATTTCTTATGTTGGGGGATGTTATTTTATATTAATCTTGATGTAATGTTTATGTTAATATTATGGGATACCCTATTTGATCTCATAAATCCATTTTATATGTTTTATGTGGCGTTGTTAGGTTGCCGAGTTTTTGTAAGGGATTTTTCATCTCACTTTTATTTCCGTGAGAATCTATGATACATTTTCCACCATTTCCTTTGAGTGGTGTATGTACTGCCCATTATTCTAATATTTGTGTAATATAATTTCTTTTATGAGTATTTACATCAATGTTTTATAGTCCTTCTTTCATAGGTGGTGTACGTTTCGAAAGTTACCCAAGTCGATAAGGGAACCTTTCACCCTCCTCTTTTTAAAAGAATTATTTTGTTATGTCATTTAATTTACATCTTATTATGTTGGGATATGTTATTCTATATAATTATTGATCTAAATTTTATGTCCAAGTGATGAGATACCATTATCCCTCTCATTGACTAATTTTCTCAATTTTGAAAGTGACGTCGTTAGGCTGTTGAATTTTTACAAGGGAACGTCTTAACCCAATTTCTATTTGTTTGGGTTCAACTTGTACTTCTTGAACATGTCATCCTATGAATATGTGTGAATGAAATATAATTGTTTCAAACTTAATATCAACTTATATTGGGTGTATTTATATTTCTTACACATAATTATGTGATAGATTTATCCTTAATTTAAGGATACCATCTTTATAATGGATTTCATCTCAATTTACATTTCCATTGAGACATTATTGTTGTTATGCACCAATTCACTCTTATATGGTGTGTATACTATCCTTTGACATATTATATCATTAATAGCTTTATTCTCATTATATTATAAATTTTGTATTAAATGTTAATCCACAATTATTTGTATTCAAGAGTCTCTCATTTTGTTAAAAACTCAATAACAAAAATATAGTTTTAAATATTTTAATGATTTATTATTCTAAATCATTATCATTAATGTCCATGTTTTCAAAATGGTTTTCACTATTTATTTATATGTGCATTAATTTTTTAAAATTATAATTCCATTAAAGTCATTAAAGTGTAATGGGACAGTTTGATTCAAAAATCTCTTTTAAATGGTTTTTGAAAATGGATTGATTAATTCAAGATCATGGAATTACTTATTGTGATTGAAAATGATATGTTGATATTGGAATGTTTATATTTTCGATATTTTATGTGTAATGATGGTACTTGGGAATTTTAGGGGTGGTTACGGGAAAAACAATATGACGTTTGGTGCCGTGAATATCAGGACAGGTGGTTACGTTATAACCTCCAATGCATTGGGTATGGAAGTCAGCCGTATGGATATTCTATTAAGTATGTGTGGAAGTCAACCGTATGGTTATTCCATTATGTATGTTTATGTCACAAGTTTCCTTTATATGTTATGTTTTTTTTATATGGGTTTTATGGTGATCATTTTGGTTACAAAAGGGTAAGTAATGATCTTTTATTCAGTGAAGAGTTTTTTACTACTTCATAAAAGTGAAAAGTATTAGTTTGATAAAGTATTCTGGTTGTACTTGATGTTTTGATAAACTAATAGTTTTCCTTCTTTGTGTATCCTTTACTGGGATTTTTATGCTCATCCCAAGTCTCTGAAATGTTTTCCACAGGACATAAAGATGAATAGGGTCAAGGATGGGACCATGGAAAGATATGCTATCTAAAACATGGAACTAGACATGTTTCTTTTTAAGAGTTTTTGTTTTAAGTAAACTTAGTAGAAGTGGATATTTTGTAATCTTTGAGATGTAATAGTTATGTCCTAATTCTCTAAAACTCTAAACCTGAAAAGATCCTCATTGTGAATTATACATTTAATTCAATAATACGTAATGTTTAAGGTTGGTTCCTTATAACTAATTATTATTTTTTATTGTATTCCCATTCATAAAAATTAACACACATTGAATATACATAAACTCTACTTGGGTTATGTTTTACTGACCACCCTTTTTCATTCATTGGATGGATTATGAGATTTTCAGGCAACCCATTTCTTGTTTATTTTGTAAATTGAGAAATTAAAGAACATTTATTATTGTTTTGATGGAAAAGTGAAGGATTCTAAATTTATTATACATCCATGATACATGGAAATTATTAAGGAATAATGGGTTTAAGGGACCAGAACCTTCTTGTGTGAACATTAGTTTGTTCCCAAGTCCACCAACCTCAGAGGAGACCTAATGAAGGCCTAGTGGATTGGGGATTTTATATTATTTATGTAGGAATAATTCATGATGTGTGATGTTTTAATGTACAGGTATCTAGTTCAAAGTCTGTCTGAGTGCCTGATTTATTTCCCAAAATCTGTTCACATCTTTTGTAAGTTTCGATTATAGGGTGCCTCATGACATGAATTAATTTAGAGATAAATTCTTATAGGTGGTGTGTTACGTAGAGGAACCAAAAACCTAATTTTTTTTTCTTGTAATAGGGTTTCACTATGAAAATAATCTGTGCTGACTGCGTTTATAATTTTAAGAACCACTTGTTTTCAAAAACCCAACTGGTTTTCCCCAACCCCAATTTGGGTAGAAGTTCTATGTTTGTTAATTTTTGGATTCCATGATGGGGATCAATTTCTTTTGGTATTTATTTGATCCATGGTTATTAGAGTAATGTTCAAAAGCTTCTCTTATAGTTCTTTGATTCAGAACACCATGATTCTTCTTTCAATCCGATGTTTTTTTTCTCTCCATCATGATAATGGATATTTCTCGGTAGTTTCTTAGTGTTGTTATGATAGTGAATCATTAGAGGGATGATTCTATTATAGGAGGGGTGATCTGGACCTATGGTATTGTTATATTCTCATGTTAAGAACATTGACACCTTTTTGATAGGGAATTCATATATTCCTTGATTTATGTTCATTAAAATGTTAATTTAGAACATGTTATCTATTATGATGAAAAAAAATTAAAATTAAAATTTTTAATATTATTAATAGTTATTTATTTTAGTAAAATCATCATGTTAAATTCTACAATGATAATGGGTTTTTTCTATATATAATTAATTGTGTGCTATCTATATAATGCTTGTTAGAAATTCTTGTTATAATATGGATTCACAATTTTTTCTAGATTTAAAATTGTAATGAACATAAATCCATAATTAGTTCATTAATTTAGTTATGAATTAAATAACATGAATATTATAATGAATCTGGTGTATATTATTATTTCAGGATAAGAAAATCGAAGCAATGTGAATTCTTAATTAAATGGGTTCTTCTATATTAATATAATGTATAAATAAGTTGATTCATGATAATTCTCATTGTGAATGTTTAAATTAAATTTTTTGTTAATGAGAATGAGAGATCTCTATGATTTTTGAAACAAGTTTTTGATTGTAAGAGAATGTTTAACATTTGATAGCTTATTATATCTTGATTCTTTATATTTTTTATAGTCGGATCCTATGAATAATTAACTTGTAAATTTATTATGGATTAAAAAAATATTGTGTGATAATTATGATTGAAGGGGTCTGAGTTTAATGTCTGGGTGATACAACTGAGTTTTTTGAGTTTGGGGATGTGAGAGATCATTTATTGGGGAATGATGGATTCCATATTATAGGTCATATATTTCCATGTTCGAGTTTATTTGTTTCTCTATTCCTATGTTATGTGTTCTTTTTGTGATATTCAATTCATGATGTGATGTGATCATGTGATGGCTTAGCCTTGAAAGGTTAATGTGATTAGGGCGTGGAGGCCAAAATGATATGGAAGTAATCAATGCCTATAATGGTGATATGCATCAGTATATATATGTGGGTGATGTTTATGGGATCATAGATGATGGAATGTGTTGAAACTAGTATTATCCATTGGTGTGATAATGTTGGATGATTTCCTAAAATGAATCGTCTTAGTATATGTTGGAAGAGTTATTTCTTTAATCTACACTCCTTTCCCAACTACATGAGGAAACTGTGTGTGAATTCTTTTATGTTTCTTATTAGTGGTGTATTAGATTGGATTTTCTATAGTTAATTTCTTATTTAATGATTATAATTATAAATAAATAATTCATAACATTCAAGGTAGGTTTTATTTGAATAAATATCCTGAAAATTATATTAATCTAGAGAAACCCTGGACTTGGTTTCACTTAAGACTAGATGACATGGAATTTACTATAATGATTAATGAAATAAAATGTGAAGTAATATTAATTGTTAATTTAATTGATAATAAATGTATTACTGAAATGAAATGAGAAAAATATAAGATATATATAATGTGTCTCTTAAAATACTTGTGAGATCTTGTCCATAGGAGTTGATGTCTAGTGTTTGAGAGATAATAATTATTGTAGAGAATATGATTTGTTATTACCATATTGTTTCTATGATATATGTTATAACGTTTATGTTTTGATATTTTATATGCTACCCCAACCATGTCAGCTAGGGTGGGAGGATGGATGGAAGAATACCCCCTCTGGCATTGCACTTTTCTCTTAAATGTTACTTATTCTCGTATTCATGGTGTTTATATTCACAATATATAATTTTAGAGGTATGTGATATCATGTGATTATTTAAAACAAATTTATCTACAGAAATAGTATCCAGTGGTTTTTATAACTATGATGAGTATGGGATGTGATGGCATGATGTACTAATTTTTGTATTGGATGTGATGGATTGAGGTATAATACTCTTTGTTTGGTACACATCATACTATATGTGGTTGCTCTGGGAACCACTTAGTTAATATATATGGATACAAGGATTATATGATTTGATTATGTGATGCATAAGGTCCCTATTGTGATTCCTTTCCCCCATGACTTGAGGTTGGATTATTTGGGAGATATTAGGCTCATCACGTGCGACATTGGGGAATATCAGAAAACCTGTTGGGAAATATGATCAGGGTACCCTTGATGTTTCATTATTTTATCATATTCTCTTATGTATGTGATAAATTGTGAGATTTATCCTTATATAGGACAGAATATAGTATAACTATTTAGGTGACATGTTAGTTTAACTATTTTTCACTATGATTTATCATTCATCCATTATCATATGAGTGAGAGTCTATGAGGAGGATCCTCTCGAGTATAGTTAAATGGTCACACTACATATATATAATATATTTTTAGGTCATCTAGATTAGGATTGATATTACTAGATTATGTTTTGAAGGTGTTTTAGTCTCTATGTTGATACCAACTTTACAACTTTTTACATTTAGAATTCTTTTTAGATGGTATATTACTATATGAACATTCATGTTTTCACATAGTGTCTATTTTTTTTATATTTTTTAGTATGTATTTATTTTTGTATCCATCTTATCTATCTACTTCACATGTTCTCTTATAGTAGTATGTCTCCCATTATATGAATTTTCAACCATATGAGTGAGTAACCATCCCAAGGCCTACTGAATTTGGCACATATAAAATCAAAATCTTCATGTCTAATTTTCAGACTAGGATCAATAGAATTTGTTTCGTGGGGGGGGTGTAGTAGAGGGGTTTCAGAGGATTTTATTTGAGGTATTAAACGTTTTTGGAGTTAGGCACTAGTGGGATTACAAGGGATTGTAGGGAAAAATATTCAGCTACGAATACTTAGAAATTTAATCATGATATATCTGCGGGCACACAAGTATTTAGTGACCCCTATAATCTGATGAATAGAATATTATTATTTACTAATCTAACTAAATAATGTGAAACTATTTTCATTTTAGATGCCCAGGAAAAGATCATGCATCATTCTTCATTTTTCTTATCATTAAACCAGTAATCCTTGGGATTTTTTAAAACCTTAAAAAGATAAAAAAAATCTAATGTTGAATATTCCATATTCTAGGATTATGAGATAAATCAATTTTTTCATCTTGTGATAATTGATTTAGATCAATATCCCCATCATGTTTAGACTAATGGTGTTGGGTGGGATTTTCCAATAGATCCCCATAGATTGGAGGTCGACAATTAAGATACATAGAGGAGGACCGTATAAGAGATTTTGTCCCATTTTACATTGATGTATTAGGAAAATCTTTCAGATTTAGTAAAAAAATACTGGTTGAAGTAGGTTGAGACAACTTCTAGTTTGATCCATGCTTAGAATGAGAAATGGCATTTCCTTTTTCATTATAATGAATCTTGGAGTAGTGAGTCTATAATGTTGTTTTACCATGGGGATCTTGAGTATTTGATAGTATCATGGATGATGTTTTGTGGCTACATCAAAGCAGAATTCCTTTCAATGACCATGAAGGCGGCCAACTGCTAGGAGCATCATTCCGTTTGATAGGGGATCTTCATCCAGTGAGTGTTTCAGATCCATTTCAGGACCCTTTCATGATATGACTCAGACCTTTTTCTAGATTAGTAGTCTTGGGTGAGGCATTATTAGGAGGATTTATAGTCATATATCTAGAGCATGGTCACTCTGTTTATGCTAAAATGTATCTCATGGTGTTAGAGAGAATAGTGGGTATTTAGAGGACACTATCTAGGATTGGTTCATCATAAGAGAGGAGACATAAGGGTTCCTAATGAAACAGGAATGAGGTATAGTTTTCCATGTTTCCTAGGAATAATATCTTGTTGTCAACTAGGGGTTGATTTGAACCATCATAAACTCATTACTTCTTGGGTGGCAGCTCTCTTACCTATGTCGAAGGACCAGATGTGTGTTTATATTGAGGTGGATGTGTTCATCAGTATTAGGATACCCAATCCTTTCTGAGCAGTCATTAGGTACAAAGTGTTCTGCTTCATGTTCCTCCCTTGTGGTTCTTAATGCTCAAAAAGATACAAAAAGTTGTTCTTGTCTGGGAGAGTAGAGAGGATATAGTTTAGGAAAATTACAACCTAGAGTAACTCCTAATTATTAGAGAGTATAGAACAACACTATTGGTGGTAATAAATAGGGATATAAATACCATGAAGCATGTTATGGAAATATTCTTCCAATATAAATTATTGAATTGATTGATATTATCATTGTTAAAATTAAACTTTTACTATTTTCTATGTGGGTTCATGATTTGTTTGATTCCTGAGTGAAACACTCCATTATTCAATCTACCCTCATCGATTCATTTGGATTTTAGGTAGAGAAGATTCCAGTTACCTTTCCATTTACAATACATGTTGGAGGCTGAACTGAACAGTATGATGTATGTAGAGATCGTGAGCTGGTGTTCGGGAATCATCACTCTTGGAAATATTTCTAATGTATGGACCGAACTACATGAAACAACATCAACATTTATTGGAGGTATTTAGTGCGGGATATCATAGATTTATTCAAAATTAATTTTTTTTATGATTATTATGGTGTAACATATGTTTTTTATAAATAGAGACCCACAGAAAGGTTAGAGAAATGTTTCATCATTTTCCTCCTCGATGGATGAACTGATGCTGAGTTCATCAAAAGAAAAAAATTCTATGTTTTGATTGGTAAAATGATATTCCCATGATTTCCTTCCACAAAATGATGATTTAATCTACTATGGTAATGGAGACAGATGGTTCTTGAAGATAAATCTATGGTCATGATATCACCAGATGCATGTAAATAATATTGATATTTAGAAGACCACTTTATACTATCATTAGAGGAATTATAGGTTCTTTGTGATGTTCTTCAGTGTGATGAATGTTATATCCATGTTTATGGGTTGGATTAATGTTGTTTTTAGAGTTCTCTAAGATGTGTTCTTGTGTTTTTTCAATGATGATATACTTCTTCACTATGTGAATGTGGTGGATCAAGTACAAATTTTTCATATTGTTTTAGGAGTTTATCATCATGATCAACATTTCAGGAGGATTTATAAGTGTTATTTTTGGGCATATGACATATGTTTTAGAGAGCATGTGAAATCATAGAATTAAATATCTAGGGATCCTTCAATGTTGGGGGTGGTTGCTTCTTGGGAATCCCCAAAAAAGTGGCAGTGGTGTGAAATTTCCTTAATCATGTAGTATATTACAAGTGGTTTGTAATCGATTTATCTTTTGTGGTGACTCCTCTAAAATCCTCGAATATTAAGGATTAAGATTTTTTATTGCCCGAACTTTTTTAGATAGCTTATGATCACCTAAATGATATGTTTTTTAATCAATTCCATTGTTTATCAACATAGGGTGATAAGTTTAAGTGTTTTTATGATGATTCATGTCCTCGAATGGGTTGTATTATGATGTATCATAGATCAGTTGTTTCTTATGGGTCTTAGTAGTTACATCTCTATGTATGTAACTATTCCACCAATGATATATAGTTTGTTTCAATAGTGTTTTGTTTGATGTTATGGCAACATTACTTCATCATAAAGGATTTTTTGGGTTTTAAAGACAATAAGTAAATGCGGAATTGTTTCCCATTATGAATTGAAATTCCAATAGCATCAGTCATTGGAGTTCTTACATAATTATATTTTTTGGTTTTTTATATACTTGGAGACATAAATTTTCTAGGTGATGAAATGTGTAGGTATTCACATTATGATTCCAAGTGTGAATCCAACTATTACATAAGTGTTATGGAATAACTATTTGATATGAAGTTAGATATTTATATGATGGAGGAAGTGGTTATATATTCTCGATTATGGTGTATTCATTTTTGGAAAACTAGTGGAGGTTTCCTAGAATGGGGATTTTGAGGTGTTGTTCTAGAGGTACTGCATTGTTTTTGGTGATTCTGTTGATTTTGGTTCGAGGGATACTCAAAACCCTTTGTCGATCCTTGGAATGATTTTAATTTCATCATAGATGAATGACATGGTTCACATGAGTAACATATATCCCCATTTGAGGTATATTAAAGAATTAAAATGATTTATTGAGCTTTGAGAGGTCATTTTTGGTCGCATAGGTTGAAGCAATCAGTTTTAGAGCTTGATTCATGATGTTTGGTATCCTAGAAGTTTAAGGATGATCATCATGTTTTTGGTGGTTTTCTACATCCCTTAAATGCTCCCAAATTTAAGTGGGAGGACATATTTATGGACTTCATTAAAATTTAACCACAATATTATAGAGTCAATGATGTTTTATAAGTGTTATGGGAACATTTTATGAAATTTTTCAACTTTATAGAATTTAGGGAATCATGTTATGTATTGGTATTTTCAAGGAATTTTCTAGAGGAGGTGGATTGACTCCAAATATTTCCAATGAGGATCATTTCTACCAGGATCATCGTAATAACTCTAGGGTGTAGAGAGGATTATAATATTTTTCTAACTCATAAATATGATTTATAACTTCATTTAATATATGTATGATCATTCAAAAATAGGGAACCATCCAGAATCATGAAGATATGCTTTTTTCGTATGTCATCTATTTTGGCGGGTCATGGAAGAAGCATATACCATTGGATGAGGTTTCATAAAATAATATTTTTCACTCCATTATTGAAATTCTATTATTTAAATCACTATATGGAAACCCTTTCCATTATCCATTTTGATAGAATGGGGTTTCACTTAAAGAAATTATTTGGCTAGAACATGTATAGAATATGACAGAGATGGAACATGTAATTCATTCGAGGATAAAGGCAGTGAATGATTGTAAGGAATCTGATACTAATCAGTGGAGGAGATAGTTTCATTTTTATGTTTCATATTACATGTGACTGATGGTGACTCCTCGTCATGGCTTGTGATTTTTTGGTTGTGCGAGTTTGATTTATCCATATTTTATTGGACCTTTCAAGCTATTATCTTATGTTGGAAACGTATCATATCATATGGAACATCCCCCACATATAAGCTAGATTGTTGAACTTTTTTAAAATATGTAGCTCCATCATTTCCTTCATGATTAGTCTCATGTAATAAATTAGGGAAACATAAATGTCGATGATGATATGAACATGAAGTAGTAGTCTATGGATGTCTAGGATGGGCAATAAAGGGGGTTTTATGGGTGTTCTATTCTCATGGTGCATGTCTTGTAGTGGAATGATGTAATGTAGAAGAGTACCTAGGAATGTGAGTCATATAATTTAACTCTATACATTATGTTTTTTTGATCTTTATATCTTATCTTGTAATGACTTTCATCATATTGATGTATACATTTTCGTATTTTGAGATTTTTCTATTGTTGTTTTTTGTGTGGATTCACTCTTATTTTAGAGGTATCTCTCGAGGGAGAGTGTCTAAGAGCTAGATGTCACAGTTCTATAGTCCCACTCTATTCATATAATGAGTTTGTTGATATCCTATGATATTGAGATCCATGACAGTTATCTCATGTGGTTCTAGTTCCTATGACCCTTTTCATTCTATCTCTGGTTTTGTTTTTTGATGATCAAGGATGAGAGTTCTTTTAGGAGTATCTAATATAAGGGATTTGATCCATCTTGTCTGAACCATTTGGGGATTTTGATATCTGAGGTACTCCAAGAAGGCCTATATTAGATTTGGTAGGTTTTTTTCTCAAATATTGATGCAGGGATACTTCATGATGAGTAGGGTTTCATGAATGTGTGGTTCATAGATTGAGGGAGTTCCACATTCATTACCTAATACCCATACACAAAATGTATGTGTTTGGATCACATGGTGCCTCTTGACATGAATTAACATGATGTTATTTGATTATCGGTGATTTATTTCTCTGAGGATCATAAAACATGATACTTTTAGGACTTGAATGGTTTTCACACAATGAAAATCAGTTATTCATTATAAATTTGTAAGTTTCAGTGCATCCTGATTTGTCAAATAGTATTTATTTTCTCCCAATCCCTTGGTAGCCAAAAGCTATCTCATCTGCTGTTTTTGAATCCCCTTAATGGTGATAAATTATCGGCCTTCTGCATTCAATATGGGGTAATCACAGGTATGTTCTACCTCATCTATTATATTTCTCTGATCTGGATCCTCCGACTAATTCATTTCATGCAATTTCATTTTCTCTCAAAAATTATATTATATTTTTCATTTTTTTTGTGGGTTCATTAGTCAAATTATTTCCTAGTAGTGATATAACTCTTCCGTGGGAGATAAGGATCTATGATGTAGGTCCACTATCAAATGAATAATGTTAATACCATTATGGTAAAGGGTTTATTTCTACTCTAATTTAAAAACATTGAATCATAATTTTATCATGATATATATCTATTATGGAAATAGAATTAACCAAATAATAATCGATCAAGATTAATAATGAAACGGTTGTGGAAACCTTATGATTTCTATTTCTACAATGATAATGGGATCCCTCTTAATTTGTAAGATAGTGTTCAATCTATGTTGTTCCAGTTACCATGTATTGTTATGATAAGTATTAAAATGTTACTATTGATGAAAAATGGTATTGAACATAAAACCAAAATAAATTGATAAATTGTATTAATAATTAAGAAGATTAATGTATTAATTAATATATTTTTAGTTATAATTATATGACGTTAAAATTGATTCAATTTCCATTCATAATTAAATGTTTTCATCATTGTTTATAGTATTGATACATAATTTGAATAATGAAAATTATTATTGAGAATGTTTAAACGGAATTGAATGTTACTGAAGATGGTACAATAGTTCTTTTGGTAACATTGGTTTTTATGATATGGTCATGTTTAAATTTTGATAGATTGTTATAGATTGATGCTTTAGGTTTCATATAGATGGAATCTATGAATAATAAATTAGTTAATCCATGAATGAACAATAACTAATTGTGTTATAAATATAATTTATTGGGAAGGAGTATCCCATCTTCAGGAGAATGAAACATTACTTGAGTTTGGATCCATGAGATATCATTTATGAATAATGGAAAAATACCTTGTTTTATGGCCTTTATTTCCCTATTATATATTATTTATTTTTCCCATAGGGATTTTTTGATGTCATCTGGATGTGATTTTCTCCTCACGGTGTGATATGAGCATGGGATGGTTAATGTGATGTGAGTGGGGAGGCCCATATGATGTGGAAAATGTTGATGATTATGATAGAGAGATACATTAGAATATACTTGTGGGTGTTGAGGATGGATCCAGAGATGCTGGAATGGGTTGAAGGTGGGATTATTCATTGTTGTGATAATTCTATATTATTTATTGAAATGAATTGGTTTATTGGTTGATTCCCTTGTTCCTTGGTTTACCTGTATTTTATTCACCACTACATAATATATCTTGGTGTTATTGGTTACAAGATTCCTCATTATGGTAGTATATTACTATTTTACTATAGTTCATAGACTATGGAAGGATGCTAATAATGAATAAATAATTATTATCTAATGGTGTTGGGGTTTTTGGAATGAAAATCCTCAAATTATGTTAATCTTGGGAACCCATAAACTCTTCGTGGATTATAACTATAAGGATTGGAATTTACAATGATGAAAAATGTAATTTAATGTGTAATTATTTTTATGAATAATTTAATGATGAATAAATTAATATATTAAGTAAACTAATTAAAGTAAAATAAGTAATGAATTTATCTCTTAAAATGGTTTTGTGGCTATAAGATATCTAGCCCCAACTAGTGGCAGTCGGGTGTCCAATAGATGATTGATAAATTTGATCTGAGGACTAGATTATTTCCATAGTGAGGTTGTGAAATATATTATATATCTTATATTTTCTGATTTCTTTCACAACCCCACCCATGGTGGTTAGGGTAAAAAATACCCAATGGACACTAGGATGGTTTTTTCCATAACAACCGAGTGGGATGATGGATGACTAACTGTTCCCACTATCCCCACTCTCTTTTCATGGTAGTTATTTGTTCTGGTATGTATGGTTATTAGTTTTCTCTTATATTTGTGTACAGTCCACTATTGTTAATGATTATTTAACACACATGTATAAAACCATATAGTATCTAAGGGATAATATTATGTGTAATGTGTGTGGGACGTGATGGCTAGAGGATCTTACTCACTGTATGGGATGTATTGGCTTGTTATATAAAACCCACTATATGCTAAACATTATAAAAGATGTGGTGGATCCAAGAAAAACTCAGATACTATATATTGATACGGGGATGGGATAATGTGATGATGTGACAAAAGAGGGGCATGTTGTGATTCCTTTTCATGTTGTCTTTTAGGTAAATTTTTTTTAGAGGGATGGATTTGGATGTGAAATTTTGGGGTTGAGAAGAAACACACTATGGAAGTCGTGGAGGGGTAACATTTATGTATCATTATTAAATTGTATGATCTCTTTTTTATGAAAATTGATGATATTTAGCCACCATGACGATGGGAACAAAATTTATCTCTTTAGGTGATGAGTTAATTTTTTATTATTCAAAATTATTTGTCAATAAATATTTATAATTATCCTGAGATACATCGATGTGGATCCTAATTAATATAGTTTTATTCTTTCCTTATATATATAAACTATTTTTAGGTAAGCTAAAGTAGTTTAGATATTGGTATTGATATTACTAGCTCTTTTTTTTCCAGAGCTATTGGTCTTTTTGTTTGCTACAATACTTACCAATCGATACATTTAGTTTTCCTTTTAGCTGTTATATTACTGAATGAAATTGTATGTTTACACATATAGTTTCTATATATAAATGATTGAGAAGGCATTGGTTGGTGTATCTATGTTATCAATCCTTTCCAACTATTTTTATATAGGGTAAATAATACTATTGTATTATTATAATACCCCCAGATCTAGTCACCAACCTGAGGACTACTGGAGGTGGGACTTATGTAGTCACTGTCTCATTGTTGTATGAGGAGCAATACCCATGGGGAGGGGGGGTCATGGAAATGTTTGAGCCTGATGAAATATATATAATGGGGTGATTATAATTATAGGTCTTGGGTTTACACAAATTGATCCTTGTGATCACCTTATAGCTATTACAATGACTGCACCCTAAAAGCGCTGGGTGAGCCCAATATAGCTTATATGATGTGTGGACATAGACAACGATCTAATTCATTGGGTAATTTTAATTGTATTTACTGATAATAAAGAGGTAATTTCTCATGGGATTCACTAATGGATTTAATTATGTTATAGTTATTTCTAACATGATTTTAAAATTGGATATGAAGATAATGTTCCAAATATAACAAAAAGTTTTACTTTTTCTTTCTATGGGGTTAAAAATATTCCTTTTATCAAGATTTACAATACATGATTATTGATTTTTGATTCTCATGAATATTAAATTATTATTTCTTTATTACATGAAACATGTCTCATGATATGGGTTCTATTTGTATGAGTTCGAATTTGTTATAATAATTCACTTGTATTATGCCATAAAAACAATATTCTCATCTTCTTCTCATGGATGACATTCAGTTATTAATGAAAATGTTTACACTAACTGGGAAATAGATCTCACCCTTATTATACCATTTTTACCTATGTAATTAAGAATGATATTAAATTAATTATTTTTGGAAGGGTTTAATATGGATGATGATGATGAATTAATGTGAAATAAGAAAATCCTGGTTTAGCAGGAGAAACAGCCCTTGCTGGCATTCGAATTTTCTATACATAAGTTTATCCTAATTCTATAAAAATCTATACCTAAAATTTCTATGGATATGTATGTGATAAAATAATTAATTTTCATATTTTAACTCAGGGATGGAAAAAATTGGATAACATTTATTATTATCAAATCTAAAAATATTAAGATCTTGTATTTAGAACTGTATATGTGTGTGCTAGTTCGTGGTAGTTACAGTATGTATCTGAGATGGTATAATATAAATTATGAGGTTTGGATGTTTTAATGAGAGGTTTTACTAATAGATATGAATATTATCATGATTTTAGTAGAATAAGATTGATTATATGTTAAAATTCATTGACAACCATTTTGAGATATGAATAAATGATAAAATTCCATTAATGAATTTTTAAGAGAAATTTTATTAGGTTGACTTATATGTAGTAAATTGTATGAATGTTAATTATGAATTTACAGTTTTTGGAAAAAATGAGTAATGGAATTTACAAAATTTAGGTTTTATATGATCTCTCATATTGAGGTAAATATGTGGAAATTTGTTTTATCATAATGATAATCACGAGATTGAGAAGTGATTTTTTAACTAAGTGATTTATGCTATTTCATAAAAATATAAAAATATTTTTAGGCATATAATATGGAAGATGTAAGTTGATATTTTAGGTTGATAAAAACATTTAAGATGAGGTTTTTGAGTTTATCTGGGAAATATGGCTTTTTATTTAATGAATGATTTAATACAAACATCATGTATTACTATTGATTTTTTATGATTAATGTATTATTTCATCATATTAAGGTTTGTTTATTTTTGGAATTATCATATCATGTGAAATATTTTTTGGTTAAATTTTTTATAAATATTGGTTTACTATCTTGAATATCCATTTTATGGTTATCTGATCCATTAGAAGTTTATTTTAGTCCTTTATGAATAAGAAATTCATATTTAATAACTATTATTTGGATAAAAAGATGAGTTTATGGTGAAAAATTATTAATGGATGAAATTAAACATATCCATTAATTATATTTCCTTATTTAATTAGTATAGATTTTAAGGAATCCCTAAAATCCATGAAAAATATCAATAAAAATTAAATTTAATCCTATTAAATTCATTTCTGATGAAATGGTTGCGATTTTCAAGAAACATTTTTTTATTGTGGTTGTTTACTTCCTTATTATCATTCACATTATTGGTTTCAATGATATCTATCAAATTCCATCATTATATTGGAATTATATTTTTCTTCCATGTATTTATACTCACATAAATTAAATTTATTCCATATTGCAAACATAGTAATTCATTGTTCTAAAAAAATTTCGATCATCCCAATCTCTCTTTTCATGTGTATGTTTTATTAACCCTATAAATGATGTGGTTTTTTTGAAAAAACTCAAATAAAAAAAAAAGAAAGTATTATTATACTGTTCAAATTAAGATGATGAATTTTAATAATGGTTGAAGATGTAATAACATGAGGATTTAGAAGAGTTACAGTATGATTCATAGTGTATTTGACAGACAACACAATTTTTAAATGAACCATGAAATATATGACGGTTATAAGTTAGGAATTAAATTGACTAGAATGAATAATATTAACTAATTTATGAAATATATAAATAAATTTCTTATTCAATATAATTTTATTTATTAAATCAGATTAAATTATCAATGAATTTCCCATAAAGTAGTTTTATTTATCGAATATATTTTTTCTTGGTTGATAATATTTATTTATTTTTTTGATAATAAATAGAAATAATTTATAAGGATTTTATAAAATGTATTTAATGAAGAAAATTATTTTATGAAATCAAATTATTAAAATTAACATAGGGTGAAGTTTTATGTTTTTTTGAAAATATATTTTAATTATTTTATAATAAAAATACCTATTTTTTGTAATATAGTTATTTATTTTCAATAATTTTTTAAATATAAATGTCCCATTATGATTTAAATTTTACTTAAATTTACATAATTATTTCTTATTCATTTTTTGACCATTTATTTACATTTAAATCATCATTATTCATTATTTTACTAGAAGTTTATTTTTTGTGTTGAAAACCCATTTTCTAAAAAAGTATTTTAAAGTGTAAAATATTTCTCCATTTTAAGCAATTTGAAAACACCTGATTAGAAAATTTCACATGGAATTTATTGATTATATATCTATAAATATGAATTTAGTATAATATAATGATGTTTAATAATCATATAGTAAAGATAAACTAATCCAATTCTTGAAAAATAGGTTTCTGGAAAAACCAATTTTTTTCAACTTATATGTGGGTTTAATTTTAAATTAAACTCTTCCAATAATATGAATTGAATCAAGAGAAATTTATTCCATATTTTTATTTTCATAATTTATATTATCTGAAAAATTAAACATATTTTTTTTTCAAAATGAATATTGAAAGTGGTAATAATATGTTAACAATATTATAGTTAAGACCAGTTTATGAAAGGTTGAGCTAAAAATTAATGTTTTAAAATTACCCAAATATATTTTCATAGTTCAATTTTCAATCCATATCGTAAAACATATTACATTAGGTTCAATTTTTATGTTCATTAGTGTCACTCTTACATGAGTGTGACAAATATAATAATTTTTTTAAAGGAAAATAAAAAATTACACCATCATGATTTTAAATTTCAACTCTATGTTCACAAATAGGGAAAAGAAATATCTGAACTTCTATTTATGATTATTTTGAAAAAAATTAATTTAATAAGTGAAATTTATATTTAATTTTAAGAAATTTTATTATTTATTTAAATTCATAGGAAACATCATCAGTGTAATTATTTAATTAACAAGAAAATAAAATAAATGACACTAAAAATTGTTAAAAGTTGTCGAAGTTGTATGAATTATTTTACACCAAGATTTTTTTAGAAATATATAATTTGATAGTAATCTTTGAAAATAATATATTTTAATTCATCCATTTTCATGGTTTATTTAATGTCAAATTAAATGAATAGTGGAAAAATTTAAATTAACGTTATTTTATAATAAATATTATTTTATTAAATAATTTCAAATTACTAAGAATCAGGACTTTTTCCATTTTATAGGAATATTTTTTAAAATATAAACCATATCCCAATCATTTAAAAATATAAATTTTATAATAATTATATTAAGCCCGAAATAGTAAAAGACATCATTACCATTGTAAAGTATTAAGAGGGTTTCAGGGTATTACATGCTGTTGGGTTAATATTAATTTTCATCACACATAAATTTAAATTATAATAATTGGAATTTATATTTATAACTAGTGGTTAAAAATTATATAACAATAAATAATTTTTTATCCTTAGGGTAAAAATCAAATAGGTAAACCAATAAAAAAAATTATCATGGGGAAACCGAAAATGGTAAATTTATGTAATCCTAAATTCTAAGTGATAAAATGCATAAAATATATGAATTTTTGGTCTGGAGGAGTGGCATGTTGTTATCTTCTTTCGACTCATTTAATTATCTATTTTGAAGGCAGATTGGGTGATAATGACGACCCATTGTTGAATATTTTTGGGTATTTACAGAAAATTTCACTCCACCTCCATTATAAATTGACACCTAATCCCCTTATCTTTTCACATATTGAATTCTATTTGGTTCAACAAAACACTACCAAAATATCTCCCCCAAATACATATCCATTTTCAAGATCTCTTATTGTTCCCAATAGTCCATCCTAGGGTTCCTAAATAAGTTTTCCAAATGAGTTTGGTATAAAAAATTGCATTAAAGGACATACATGGAATGTATGGACTCCAGGTAATGGATTTCATCTCAATTTACAATGAAAAATATTATTTTTTATTGAAATAATTTGTTTATATAGTGTATATGCATCCCATTTTATATAAAATAACATGAATACTTCATATATGTTCCTAATTTTAAATTTCAATTTGATTAACTTCCCACTTATGGATTTGACTTGAAATTTTCCATGTAGAAAAGGATATTATAACTCTATTTCATTTTATTAGGTTATATTAATTCTTCATTTTATTTTATATTATATTCTTATGTTTTTAATGAATATTATTTGTCTCATGTTATACTCCAACGTGTTTTATTCATATATATATATATATATTTGATACACATAATTGATTAATTTATTAATTATAACCTCAATATTATGATCATTTTAGCTGTGGGTTATAAAAAATTTCTTCCTTGGGAAACAAGTTGTGATATACACAAATCATCTTTTATGTGGTGTATCTAATACCACATTGATATGTTATCTCATGAATATCCTTATGTTCATGGTATTTAATATCCAAATGATTGTATTAATTCAAGATTATTATGATTGAGGAGTTACTAATGTGGTAAAGGCTTTGTTTTACAATCCCCATTATCTTTAGAATTCATTATATGGAAGGTTATCTAGGAAGAAATAATATGATCATATCTTCCTGACAATAGAAATATTATTATCAATTATTTATTCATGAAATTTTTTTGTAATTTTACCATTTTCTTTTTTTAGAACCTATAATGTTGGAGAAAATGTTTATCAGAAAATACAACTACATTTCTCTCTTCGGTTGAAAATACAATGGCATCCAAATCCATGTTTTGTTAAAATATCTCCAAAATTTTTTACAATTATTTTTTAAATTAATTTTACCAAAATTTGGAAGATTAATTTTTTTAATCGAATCTTCCTACCATTTTCATAATATATCACTTTTTTATTTTTCCTGAAAATGTGAAAGGAAACATTATTTTAACGTACTCATCGTGAAAATAATTTTCCGTTTTCATGAATTGTTATTGTTTTAGTGAATTATTTTTATTATGTAAAAGGATATTTTAATGGAAATTTATTTCTATAATGTTTTAGAATGTTTTATATTATAAATATGTATTTCCAATATGAAAAGGATACATTCCTTAGGAAATGTACTATGTGATCAATCATAATCAATTTTCATATAATATGGAACCCTTTTATGTTACATGATATGAAAAGTTCATTTTCCTTAATAGTTATTTTAATTTTATTTTCTTTCAAAATTTTCAAAATACATTGATTTCACTTACACAAAATTACGGATATGTTGTATCGATATAACTCTTATTCATTTTTGGATGGATTATGGGATTATCATGGAACCCTTTTTTGTTTTTAATGTGTTAATTGAGATATTAAGGTAAATTTATTATCATTATTATAGAAATGAGAAGTATTCAAAATGTGTAATTCATGAATGGTACATAGAAATTATTGATGATGAATATGTGGGATTAATATAGTTTTTAATTTTTTTCTGCCACATATAACTAGTTGATCCCAATATTTATTATATTATGGGTACACCGAGATAGTGGTGGGTGATTCCAATAGATATTATATGATTGTTGCACTGAAATGGTGATTTAATTTATTGTGTAATTATTAATGAATTAGAGGCTATACAAATAGAGTATTTGGAGGGATTTATATATATATATATATTTCAGAGGGGTCCTGTTATTTCAAACACAAGTTTAAAATGGTTTTTGAATATAATGTACAAAAAATTCCATGTTGATTTTCTGGTTCACATGGGAATTAAATGTATCCTTTGATCAATATTTACATGAAATAGATCATGACTATTGATTCTCAGAAATTATAAACTTGTTCAATCATTATTCCACGCCACATGTTTAATTATCTAGGTTTTATGGGTATGCGTTTTATTAGGTTGTGATTTTTCACATTGATTATGTCATCATACCCTTATGCACATCTTATTCTAACTAGTGACATTAAATTTTTAATGAATATTTTTATAGTTAATTAATATTTTATCTCACCGTTCTTATGTTTCCATTTCACCATGTTATAAAGAATGATATTAAATGAATTATGTCTTCATGGGATTCAAACGGATGATGGTGCAAACTCAATAGGAAATAAGAAAAGTTGGGATTAGTGTGATTAACACTCACATGATAAAATCAATAATTTTTATGTATTATTCTATACTAATTATATAAAACTCATACATAAATGGTATTTGGATATTTATATGATAAAATATTTCCTTTTGAGATTGTATGGTTTGAATGGAAAAAATTGGGTCACAATTACCAATATCAATATCATAAATGTACAGACATTGTTTTTATTCCCCAGATCTAGGAGTGATGGTTCAAGGCTACAATAGAAAGAAGTCTAAATTTTATTGGAAGATAAAAAATTTAAAATGAAGAGTCATTGGAAAAGATCATGAAAAATCGTGATTTTTCTCATAAATTTTTTTACAGATAATTTTTACACATGTTTATATTATATGTTATTTTAGCTTCTCTCGAGTGAGTTGAGCTGAGTAATTAGATATTTCAGGGGGTTTTGGGGTAGTGCATGGTTGCTGCATATTTTTCCCCAACCGTGTACTCCCCCCCCCACCAAAATACTGGGAACCCCTTTGAAATAGGTTATTTCACATTTGTAGAATAGTTAACCAAATAGTTTTCCCACCTAGGATTAGTTGTGCATCCCTTATAATATTAGTGAACTACAGGGTGCAAGGTTTGTCAAACTGTACAACCCTACCGAGGAAAAATTGTCTCTAGGAATTAGAAGCCGAGAAATTTTTTCTAAAAATTCACATATTTTTGAGTTATATCCCTAGTCACATTATTTTTCACCTAATATATTTTTCATTATTTTTGGAGGCTTCAGAGAGGTTTTCAAGGATTATGAAACTTCTTGCATTCAAAATAAATAGTTTGGGTAAATACAATTGGAACTTTGAGAAGATATTTTCTTCCCTTTTATGGTTCTTATGTCACCCATATTTTTCTTCACACATAGAATTCATCAATTTTTATGGTTTAAATATATTTTATGAAGGATATCATTTCATTTGATCTTTATCGTATGTTTTGAATATATATATTATCTTTAATTTTGAATTCGACTATTCTACATATAATTGACATATATTGTTTGGAAGGAATTCATTAATGATCATGATATTGGATGTCTTATTTTTAATTCTCATAGTATTGATTATATTTTTGTGAATGTAACTTTGTAATTGTGTTAACATGTTGTGTAGTTTCATTTAAAATAAAAGGTGAATTTAATTCCCTAAAATTTTAATATCCTTCGGAGACACCATTTGAATTATTGGATATTATGAGAATGGGTTTGATGGAATGACCTGGGGCATTTCAATTTCCCTGAAATAATGTTTTATTAATTTTATAATGTGGAATAATGGGTTAATGAAATTGATCTAAATATTAATTTCATAGTTGATAATGCAATTTGGACGGATAAATGGATTATACATAGAGGGAAAATGTGTTTTTTAATTATTGGTAATAAATGAATTAATGTGGTATTGTACATTTTATTACTTGAAGTTAAATAAATTTATCATGTTTGTGTTTGATAAATTAAATGTGGAACTGTGGGGTGAATGATTTTTATGAAGGATAATTATATAGAGCCTCGATAAATATATATATGTGACATTTTTTTACTAATTTAGAAATGATGTGTGGGTCTGGGATTGATGATATAAATACCCATGGGGTTCCAAAACAATGCATTATGCCCCTACTGAATGTATTTAAACAAAAAGGTTTGGGTGAGGTTTGGATTCTCAAGATACCTAGGGGTTGAATACTGAAACCCTTTGACCCTAAGAAATTTTTTACATGGACTGATGCTCCATGGTAACAAAAATGTAATTGGAATTAAATGAATAATGAAATCACATGAGAGAATTAAATCTGATATTCCAACTGTGTATTGTTTATACATAGACATAGGATTAGGTACGTATGATTTTTTGTTGGTGTCACTATAAACCCAGGGGAATATGTTGTTGAATATGGAATAAATAATTCGGAAGCATGTTTAATTTTTTTCATTAGTTCTTTATACTTTACACAACTAGAGACACTACTATAGAGTGGATATTTCTTTAGATGCAGTCCTTGGTGGACCACGGAGTTGTATTGACACCATAATTATACTACCCAATCATTATACTAATGAACTTAATGTTTTTAGGAAATGATAAGTGAAAGTGCCTTATATTATATAGATGACCTCAAATTCTATATATATCATGGATGAGGGAACTATACATGAAATTATAACCCACCAGGTATTTGTATCATGTATTTATATGGTTTTTTCATTTGAAACTTGACACTAATATTTAATGACATATCCACTTCTTTGGTTTATGATAATTTTCAATATTTTGGATTTATTTATGTAATGTTGGTTTCTTAGAAATTATCTTCTAATCATGGTTATTTGAATACATATTTCTATTATTATGCTACTTTGATAAATTGGGTCTAGTATCCTAAAGTTATATGTTATATCCCATGACTAGTCAGTATCCTATGGAGTACGGGGAGGTGCACCTAACGTCTTTTGGGTAACTGGCTTGGGGAACCAGCATGCCTTACTTGGGCTGAGACATTACATTGTTTTATCAAAGTAAGTATTCATTTTCTTGGTTGTATTATTATTTGGGAATGAAATATATGATACTAGAATGATTCAGGCCTTTTTCATGATCTTTTTCATGGGATTATCCAGCATATGTGTAGGGAATACCCCATGTACCATGAGAGGGATTGTTTTTCATTATGTTTTATATTACAGTTGAATGTTATTTCACCTCAGGTGATGAAATTTTTTGGTGTTCTTATTTTTCATGATATATTACATTTGTAATGATATGGACTATGAGTATAATATGCATGAATCATTAGAGGAAATCAGTAATTTTTTGGGAATGCATCATTTTTGGCACACATGAAAATGAAATTTATAGGTCGGTCATTGATAAGAAATGGATTTTCCTTACCAATGTAATTTAAAATAAATGGTTCCTAATGGTGATTTTATAAATCATAAATGAAATTAAATGTGGAAATTTGAAATGGGTGAGGAATGGTTATATAATGAGAATCTAACGACATGAAATTTTTTTAACTGGTGTTAGCCATATACTGGGTTTGGGATGTTTGAGTGTAGTGATAGTGTCTTTCTTTTGACCTTGTGGTGATATGTGTGGGTTTAATTGTTATAAATATATCTTAATAATTATTATATGAATCTATTAATAATGTGTGATGTGTACCAATATTTATTTTTGGAATTGTAGAGATTGGACTCCATGACCACATTTGTTGGTAGGATTCTATGAGGATATTGGTCGAAATGTGCCTCTAATTGCAGCACACGACTACATGATAGTTCCATATAAAGGAGTGGGAGATCAGTTCTGTGAGATTGACATTGATTTATGTAGTTTATGGTTAGAGGCCTCAGGTGGAATATATGGAATATGTCTACTTTGAAATAGGAGATCTAGTTGTAGAACCCTCCAAAATTTACCGAAGAGAGTGGGACTAAGGTTGAAGTGTTATGTATTGGGTCCGTCTAGATGATTTTTGACCATTTATATACATATAAAAGGAAAAGTGCCATGTTGGATTTTTAAATATTACAGTTTCATGAAAATCATTAGTGGGATATTTGGGCATGGGATGAGTAGTTAGTGATCATGACACAGAAATAATTTCATGAGATGTTCTTGGAATACGTTTAACAATATAGGCTCTAGAAAGAGAGAAAGACTTGTTTTTGTGGCTAAACCTGGGGTGTTTTTCCGTGATGTACTATTCTATTCAATTAACTGACTTGTATTTCATTGTACCGGTATTGGTAGTAAATAAGATAACAATAGTGAGAAATTTTCATGATATAATTAATTGTGTGATTATGTCTTGGGTTAGTATATTTTTCTTGAATGCATTTTCTAAGAGAGTGAATCAAGATCTCATTTCAATGGGAAATCGATAAGATTCCTTCATAATATGATTGATGTATCATGCAAGTTGAACAGGACTTATAACATCCAAGGGTAGGAATTATAACCATTAGAATGATATGTAGATAAGTGTCGAGAGGAGTGTCTTGTGGGAAGGATTGGTCCATCGGGTAAATACTAGTGGGATTTTCGATTATTGTGGTTTCCTATGTTGAAATTATAATCAATTTCCCCGACCACCAGTATATTATTATGCTTGTGGAAATAGCGGTAATCTAATATAATTCCTATGGAACCCATGATGAATGGGTTGTGATGGTGGAGCTAAACTGGTCCATAGTATTAGAAGGGGGACTTTTAATTGTATGAATCTTTTAGTTAGAGTATTATTGTACATTCTTTTCTTGGTGATATTCACTGAAGTTATGGGAAATGATGACCATATTACTAGAGTAGTGCAACCAATGGATCTCGGACAATAACATAGGGATGTGGGGGTCAGACAGTTGCAAGCGCATTTTCCTACACTTATTGATAGTAAGGGTGGTATGTTGAAAGTCAATGGAATTATTGTTGTAACATCTATGATTTCTTGGAATTGTTTTCTTCATAAACCACAAATGCTTTTATAACTTCTTGCATATGGAATGGGATGAGTTTGAAAGTGGATTTGTTTAGTGGGGTTATGATGTTGGACACACCTAGGGTGTAGGGTTAAGGAAACATTATTTAGGCAAGGGATATGTTATTATGGTCGGTGAGTATCATTTCTAATATGATCCTTTCACACTTAACATGTCATGTTTTGAACTGATTTTTGGTATGGACTAACCAACTTTGTATTGATCCCCCATCAATTTTTATTGTTGTAGATTAACCTTTACACCACTTAAGGGTAACTATTATGTTCATCAGGGAGAATGGTATATCCAAGATTGATGTGAAGGGCCAATTCCACAACAACATTGGGATCTCACTACCCGTGATTCATGTTTCCACTATATGAAGATGGATAAAAGCATGGTGTCTTTCTGATTGTGTTTTACTGGTTTCAATATGTGTTTTATGAGGAATTCTTAGGTCTCCAACATGAGAGAGATGTTGATTTTATTATTGTGTTAATATATGGAGTGGAATATGTTTCCATTCTAGTTTATTAAATTGATCCAACATATATTCATGAATAAAAGGCCCAATAGGAAGATTTCATGTATGAGGTATTTTTCTATATTATTATGTATCATTAGGATTATTCATGTTTTTTCAATTAAAGATACTTGGGAACTGTGCTATGATGTTTATTACCAGATGTTGGAATTCATTAGATTGATTTAATGAAATCCTCATCCATCTATTGATGATCTCATTCATCAGTTGATAGTATCCTTTGTATTCTCTATGAGTTTCTTTTTATCGGGGTATCATCAGTTGATAGTTATAATATTTGATAAAACACACACTAGGTTCATTAGTAGGTATGACCTATAGGAGTTCATCCTGATGTTGTTCAAGCTGAAGGATTATCCAACTATGATTATGTTCTTGATGCGCCAACTCTTTCACCTGTAGATGGATATGTTTGGGGTTTCTTTGGATTACATATTGGTGTACTCCATGAATCGTGACAATCATGCCCAATATCATGAGCTCATCTTGAGCACACTAAGAGAGAACTATCTATAATACATGCTATCTAAGTTTAAATTAATGATCAATACGGTTAATTTCATGGGTCACATCATCATTGTGGATGGTTCATCAATTGACCTATAGAATTTTATGGAATATTTTTCATGGGGGAAGTCCCAAAACATTTTTTATATGTCAATATTTTTTTTCTTACAGGAATATTATTTGATGTTTATCATTTTCATTTCCAAATTGGATTTACCAAATTTAGGGTTGAACAAGAATATTTTAAAATTTTAATGGTCTATAGAATTTGATAATTCTTCCCATGAATTGATGAAACATTTCAAAACTGCAACAATTTTGATCCTACCAGAGATGGGTGAAAAGTATAGTTTGTTTTGTGATGCATCCAGTGTTGGACATAGAGTACTGTTGACATAGGTGGATCAAGATTGTCAGTGAGTGGCACGAAATTTGAGGCCACATGAGGAAAATACCCAACACATGATCTCATGTTAGTTTCAATGGTTTATTATTAATATTTTTTTGTCATCACCTATTGGGTAACAAGTTTACTATATAAACGAGTCACAAATGCATAATTTATAACTTATCACTATGATATTTGATCCTACTATAATATAGATAGGGTGAGTATATATATATTTTTTAATTATCAACTATCTATATTCCCAAAAGGTAATAAGTTTTGTTGATACTTTGAGAATGAAGAAATAGACTCAGAAAGATATAGAGTCCAGTTCTATGAGGAAGATGGTTACCTAGCCGATTGAGATGTATATTGGGAGGGATATGATCTGATGACCCTTGAATCATAATCAGTAGATTCCACACATCCTTCTAAACCATGGGGTGACAATATGATGTTCTAGAGTATTTATCCTTGAGGGAAATCAATGAAGTTAGGGAGTCAACATCCGAATGGACTATTGATGAGGATGAGATCATCAATGTTTGGAACTATGTTGTCATGACAAACTTTTTCATGAATAACTGATATGTGGGTTTTATAAATCAATGTGCATGGTTCATCCAAGTTTGAAAAAAACATACCTTGACCTCTGTCGACATAATTTTTGATCGGTTCCTAAAACATATATTGTAGTTTTCATGAGATGAGGCTACAAATTTGGATAGTTTAAGGATGATAATCAATTGTATGATGGTTTATTATAGTCATTTCACATTTTAGAATGGATGTGGGATGATTATATAATGGATATTATAGTGGTTAATCTGAGTATTGAATAAAATAATGATATGATATGGGTGATTGTGGACTGCATTATAAAATCAACCTATTTCATTCATAACAAGTGGACTTTCACAGTTGATTAGTTGGAGGATATATATGATCAAGAGATAGTCTATATTCATGGGGTCCATGAATCATAGTAATAAAATACTCTTCATGATGTATGGAATGCTTCTAAAAAGGATTAAAGAAGGTGTTGGTTACCTAGGTTCTTCGGAGTGTGGATTTTCATCCACAGTTTGATGGGAAATTAGAGAATATTATTCATGTTCTAGTGGACATGATACGAGAATGGATCCTTTTTTTTTGGTGGTTATGGGGAGAAGAAAATTGTTCCAGATGATTTCACATATAACAATAGTTATTAGGTGACTATTCAAATTACGCCATATGGGGAACTTTATGGTAGGCCAAACCGATCACCGCTATGTCTGAAGGAGTAATGTGAGTTAGATTTGATGGGATTAAGTATAATTAAGGAGACAATAAAATAAGATTAGTTGATTCAAAAACATATCCCTATTGATCATACATGGAAGAATTCATATACTAGTCAACATCATCATCTACATTAGATTAAAATGGAACACTGTGTATTCCTTCAGGTGTCTCCAAGATAGGGTCATTGTCGATTAGGGAAACATGTTATGTTGGAACCCAATTTATTAGTACCTTTTTTGATTTTGGAGAGGATTATAATAATGGAATATAAATTATATCTTTAAAATAGTTATTGTGATATGCAAAATGTTTTTTAATGTGAAATAGTTTCTTTAGAAAAACAACTACTTGTCTCATGGTATCTATATTGATGATTTTGAGGATGAGGATAATTTTTTCTTTTATGTAGCATATGATTCTTATTATTAATCATAGAGACAGGTTTTTATCATTGAAATACTATGCCAATGGTTTGATTGATGTGGTAGAATGATCATTTTCATGATGATAAATGCAAGAGGGAAGCATATATGTGGGCTTAGTGGCCCGCCATTTTTTAATTATAAATCTTAGTGACCCATGGGAGAGAAGCTTGAGGAAGATTTGATAGAATATGGTGAGATTTTAAGATCCGGACCTTTCACATGGATTCTCATTCTATCATTTAGGTATTTTTTATTCTTGGTTTGACCATTATTTGGATAATTAATATGTCAAGTGCATTTGGGTGTTTTTGATATCTTGGGTGGTGTTTGGGTAGTGAATTGTTGGTGCACAGTTTTCCCAATCCCCAAACCCACCCCATAAAATCATGTACACCTTAGATAGAATTATTTTCATGATTGGATCAATTCTTAACAAATTTTTCTCCTGAAAACAAGTACTTGTGAACCCCTGATAATATAAGAACTTTGTTAGGGTGCAATATTTTTAAAACTGTGTAGCCCCTCCCAGAAATGCCTGTGAACAAAAATTTAACACACAAAAAATTTATTTTAATTTCATAAAACCCATTTTTTATATCACAAATCACACTATTTTAACCTACTAAATTTTATATAAATTTCAGAGGCTCCATAAATGGTTCTAAGTCTGCTCAGACTCCCTCATTTGTTAATTAACTGTCTGGTAGAGGAATGATGTCTCTCTATTAAGAGGGTATCCTCCTTATTTCTGGTTCCTCCATATATTATCATTCTATCTCCTTTGATATAGACTAATTATTCCACTATTTATGGTTTATATCTATGTTTTTAGGGATATCATTTTTTGGATCTTGATCCTATGTTTTGTATCTACATATTCTCCCCCAATGTGAATTCGACTATTCCACACAAAATTGGTGGTTATGGTTTAAAGATGTTTCATCAATGATCTGGCAATAGGTGTTTTAAATTTTAATTAATATAATATTGAATATTAAGATATGTATGTAATTGTTAAATCATTTCCCCACATTGAGAAATTCCATTTAAATTTTAAATGTGAATTTAATTTCTTGTAATTGTGAGACCCTTCATGAATCCAGTAAGACACATTTGAGATTACGACACCATATTTATTGTAAAATAATGGTGTGTTCAAAAAACATTGAAATGTTGTATCGTGTATTCTAAAAATGGGTGAAATGGGTTAATAAAATTGAACTAAATCTCTATTTGATGGTTGATAATGTGATTTAAATGGTTAAATGGATTAACATTTAAGGGATAATGAGTTCTGAAATTATTGGTGATAAATAAATTATTGTGGGATTAGACATGTTATTCTTCATGATTAATGTAATTATCTATGGTTTCCATTGATAATGAAAAGGATGCACCATGATTCGAATGATTCACAAAAATTTTAATGTTGTAGAATGATGATATATATATGTGTGTGTGTGTGTGTGTGATATTTTTGATTTATTGATGTGGGTCAGAGATTGATCTTCCAAATACCCCTGGGGTTCTATACTGAAGCTCTATGATCCCAGTGTATTCATGTGAACAATGAGGTTTGGGTTAGGGATATATGCACCAAATAACCATGAGGTTGTAGACTGAATCTGTAGACCACCTAGATATTGGTACTTGGAATTATGATTCATGGTACAAGAAATGAAATTTGAATTAAATAAACAATACAAAACCATGAAAGAATGAATTTTGATATTCAAATAGTGTATTTTTCAGACTCTGTCATAGGCCATGAATATATGATCAGTTTGGGTGCCACATTGAACCCATGGTCCTATATTTTTTATTAATGAATAATTAAATTGGATTTTTGTTTATTAATTTCATTTTTTTCATTAATAATAACAAAATTTCATACACTATTCAAGACTGGTAATTTCTTCAGATTCTTTTTGGGCATCATTTTGGTTGTACTAAAACCCTACTCAGGATTCCGGATCACTACCTATATTGACTTGATGTTATCGGGATAGGATAATGGAAATAGCCTTATGTTAAATGGATGAGTTGGTATTAGAGAAGGATCATGGATGCGGGAACCAGACATGATGTTGGCACCCACTTGGGAGTTTTTAGTGTGTATTTAGTTTGTGTTTTCATTTGAACATCGACATTTATATGGAATGAAATATCTAATTCTTTTGTTTATGGTGATTTTTCTTATGTTGGATTTATTCATGTGATTTTGGTTGATTAATGATTATTATATTATCTTGGTTATAATTTATTGATATTTTATATTATGTTTCTTTTATAAAGAAGTTATTTTATACCCAAATTAAATATCGGTCCCCATCAACTAGTCAGTATTCATTGGTTTGTAGGGATGCGTGTAGGAGGTCATGTTGTAAAGCTACTCGGTGCACCAGAATGCGGAACCTGGGATATGACATCACCTTATGATTTTTGGATATATATATATATATATATATATATATATATAACTTCTAATATATAACAATCAACAAATTAATGGCATGTGTGTGGATGGAGTCAGTAATTTCTAAATTTAATTGGAACACTAAAAGTAATTGGATATTTCCTTGATAAGGTAGAACTCATTTAGTAATTTTCAAATCCCATAGAAAGAGGGACTGACTAAAAACTAATACTATTAGGGAAATAAAAATGATGACCTTCACCAAAGGGTTCATAAAATTTAATCATGTAGTCATTAATTTATAATTTAATAATATTTTAAGTGAAAATAATTTATATTATTTTAATAGCATTGGAAAAATTAATATAATCACACACCCTCCACCTTCTTCACCAATTGTTTCTATAAAATTCTATATTTTTTACTTGTTTTTTGATAATCACAAAGAAAAAACATCAATTCTCTCCATATAAAGGATAAAATATATTTTTATCACTCACCTCTTGGAGAAAAAATTAGGTTTGTGATAATACTACATTTATCCAAGATGAAATATTTGATTTTTCCAAACCCCATGGAATGTGTCTATCAAAATATGGAACTATTGGTAAGGATGAAGTTACAAATCTAAAAAATATAGTCAATAATTTTCATAACATAATCTTCCAAATCACCTACTATTTTCATTTGAAACAAAAAATGATTGAAAATTAGCAACCATACATAAGAAATTAAATTTTCATCCATACATTGTTAATATTTCTTTTGTAGAGTTGATTAAAGCCTCAAGTGTTCACATTGATATTATTATCATGGATATAAATCCCAAATAGATAAACCAATTCCATTATGAAACTAAGTGTATTCATCACCATATAATTTTTTTATGTTTTCTTTACAAAATTAGATTTAATTATAAACTATATTGATATAATTTCATCAAATGTTACATGGGCATGAAGATGAATACCCTAAAAACATATCAATAGGTTATCACATGTATTATATAATGGTACCATGTTTCTTAGATGAATCATAGGTGATGGAGATATATAAGTTTTCATTTGTAGATCAACGTAACCATGTTGCCTCTTCCAATTTGATCCTTGGAAAAAGTTATAGGATCTATTATTATTTATTTTAAGAACAAATATCAAATGAAACAATTAACACATTCATATAGAAGGTTTTTTTAATACTAATCCTCACTTGATACCATTACTCATGGAAATGATGTAGGATACCTCTATATTGAAAAATAAATGTTTTAAAATTTTTTGGAACACTGAAATCCAATATCTAGGTGCTGTAATAGAAATCTAACCAATCATTCCACGTCTCACAAATCACCACTATCATGTTCCTACCATACACGATGGAGATAAACAATTTAATCCATGGAATTTGTAACTTTTTTTCTAGGAGGCATGAAGGAGGATATAGGAGCATTCATGTAATTCAAGATAAATTTTCCATTGGACAAGAGACCCCCTTACTTATATAATGGAGTGAAAAAACATGAAATAGATCCCTAACCCAAATATAAATAAATCCAACTAAATATGACATAAAAATCATTATGACCAAGTAAATAAGTCATAAACATCCTTTATATTTTTATTTCATACTTGTACTATATATAAATACATCATGTGATAAAATTTAGTCATTAGATTGACTTCGCATTCTTGAAAATATTAAATGAACCATGAATATTGAAATAATCTTCGTTCATTAAATATTTTACCACTTATAAAATTATATATATATTTATATAAAATTAATAAATTCAACTCCAATTATTCAATATATTAAATTAAAAAAACTTATTTATTCATTGGCGATCATTTAAACTTGGACATCTCTCAGACCCCTCGGTGGGACACACGATTTCATGTACTAATATTAATCATAATATTATACATGTCATAATATGTTAATTGTGTGACCCTCAATTACCTTATAATGACTCTAGTGAATACTATTCACATACTATATGTGGAGTCTAGAAAACCATCAATGCTATAAAGAAGATAGGAAAAAATCATATCAATGACAACCGTTCTGATGAACACACACCATGTAATATAATCACTTTGTCTAATTGTATCTCATATTGATGGATGCATACTGTTTGACACCATTATTTCTCTCTTTATTATTCATTGACCTAACAAGATAGATGCCACTTCTTCTAACATGGTCATGGATCTAGTGAATACACTACTATCCTGATCCGTAAGGACCAGTATATCACATCCTTTCAAAAGAGACACATTCTATCATTATTATTAAATAAATTCATACCACTAATAATGAAACTAATACACGATACCATGATACATCATCAATCCAATATTATTCAGCATTCATCAATATATGAAATAAAATAGAGTACATTGATATTAATCTCAATTGAGGATACCATTACACATGATCATAGAAAGGAACTGATAATGAATCCTGAAACATGTAGTGTTCTTATTATAGAGATAGTCCTCATAATCTTATCTACCTGAGATCACAATGTGTAAACATCAGGGGAATAATTATCTATGGTAATGAGACCCCATCACATGATATCCAAACACCATCATTGTCCTATAATCATAATTTATCTTGTCCTCAAGACATAAGATTAATATTACTGTCAAGGTATCTATATCTTCTTTCTATAGCCTATGAACCGGTAAAAGGTTTCGATAAGACATGAAATATAAATAATATAACATAAAAATAGTTCTGATCGAGTTAGAAACATTTTGGGGTATGTTAAGGTGGAATATATATATAGAAAAATACATGTAATTGTATGAAATTAGCATAAATGAGTTAGTTCCATAACACCCACTAAAAACACTCCCCCATTAACTAGAGACACTACTATCAATCCAATAGTCGTCTGATCAAACATTAGAATGAAGCTTCTATATATATATTGACATATCTAGGTGGCCTTACATGTTATCCAAAGTAGATAATTTTCAATCTATGACTTATCCTAAGAGAGTAAAATTCATGAAGGGATGAATCTTTTCATGTATATGATTTACCATTTGGTGTGTTCTGTGGTACTTGGAAATAACCACTACTATAGTATTTTCAATTTAATGTAGAACATTATATGCACTATAAGGCACAACACCAATATATTAGAAACTGTTATGTATCCAAACTGCCTTCTCAGCTATATCATAATCCAAGATATATTTGTATTATAATATAGATTCAGTGACCATTAGTTTTATTGAGTATCTCTATCTCACATTTCAACTATTTATGCTACATACATATCTTAAAAACTATTTCATATACTCATGATCTTTATAGAAACTAGATTCACTGTATACCATCACTACTAGTTCCCCATCTCCTCCATACACCGTGAACATATCATTTTATTTCTCATTTACTTTCAAATTGTTCTAATTGATTCCCAATGCATCTCTCATGAATTATCTTGATATCCTTCCAACATAATTAATGAAAATTAAACATCAATCCAATTATATAACATTTGATTCATGATATGTCCATCTACTAAAGAATAATTAATTCTACTCATTATTTTGATCTTCTTATATTTTTAAGGGATTAATTTGTTTGGGTGCTTAACGCTGTGTGACACTAGCAACAACCTTATCTTATATTGTTCAATATTGAACCCTTTGAGTATCATTTCAATATATTTACTTCTAATTTTCCCATGAAGCTTCAATGATATTTATTGATTGATCATGATCCCTATGATATTGGCCACTTCACCTAGTTATTTCATAAAAATATGTACATTTAATGATTTCTAGAAAGCTTTAATACATTCACATTGTTTCCTATAATTAGTGTGTCATTAATATATAATATGAGGAAAATATTGGAAATCCTACTATCCTTCTTATATACACATGACTCACTTTCGTTTTTGATGAACGAAAATTCTCTTATATCATACTAAAAACATGATTTCAATGATCATGATTCCCATATTTACGATAAATTGAATTTTAATAGATTTTATACTTTATTGGACCTATTTGACCTAATGACCCATTTGAGTTGAGTAATACAAACATATTCAATTAAAATATGGTTTTTTATAATATTATTTACATCCATTTTTCAGAATCTCATAATCAAGTAATTTAGCAATTTAATGTATTAATCTAATGGATTTTAGCATCAGTACTTGTGAGAAGGATTCATCATATTCCATTCCACAAAATAACCTGAAACTATTCACAAACAGTTGTTCCTTATTATTATCAACATTTCCATACATGTCTTTTTTTAATGAATATATATTTAAGAATAATGGGTTTTACATCATCTAGAGGGTCTTACAAAATCCAAATTTTTCTTAATACATAGACACCATTACATAATTCATCGATTCATTCCATTTAGTAACATTTCATCATTCTAATATGTCCTTTTTAGGTTAAAGGTTCATCATTCTCTAAGAGTAACTTGTCTCACAAATCAGTGACAATAAAACCACATCACCCTTATTCTATATCCTCTTGAGTAGACCTATGCCTTACCTACGTATTAGGAACATCATTATCTCCCATTATATCATATGTGGATTGTTCTCATTCCAACTATTCTAAATCTAGAGAAAAAAATTCATCAATGTCAATCTTTCTACCACTATTTCCATTTTAATTTTTTCCCATTCAAGAAATATGGCATGTAATGCCACAATAATTTTTCAATATGATTTTTTATATAGGTAAAATCCTTTAGTTTCATTAGGATAAAACATAATGACGAATTTCATGATTCAAGATGCTATTTTTCACTACGTATAGCCATCAAAAAAATCCTATAATTCCCAAACAAGTATTTGTGAGATACTAGGTTTATTTATATAATATAAATCATATAGAATTCCATTTTTAGGATTATTTTGTATTGAGTTATGTGTATATGAGACTATATATAATCTGTTTCCCAAAATGGACACCCGAAGAGTAGTTTGAACCATCATTGATCTGATCATGTCTAGAAATGTATAATTACACTATTCACTAACATTATTACATTCATGTTTATAATAATTAGTGATTTGGGGTACTATCCAACAAAACATTATTTAATCAATGAAATCTTGGTTTAGATTCATTACACCATAGTCTTACTATAGTTCCTAAATCTTATAAGAATTATATTTTTCTACTTCATGTTTCTTTTCTATAATCAAATTAATGGAATGTCTCTTTTTCTAAATTAAGTAGATACATCCATAACTACTGTATTAATCGGTAAAAGTAATAATGTATTAAAAATTTCTCATTTACTCTAATATAAATATACAACATGTCTTTTATCAAATCCATTATATTTATTCAGTGGATCATACTCCATTCACAAAGAAGGGTGATCGGCTAAATTTCCCTTGTAAACCTGAATCAAATACATATAAGGGGTTTAACTCAATAGATTCTAAATACCATACTAATATTATTTATCTAAACAGAAATAATCAAAATCATTAATATTGTTCTTCCATATTCACAGTTATATGATCCATTTTTACTCATTTTTTTATTTATTTCCATGACAGGATTTTCATTTTTATATATATAAAATTCAGTTTTATGATGCATCATACCATAACATATGTTATCCTTATATAATAGATAAAAATTAATTTATAAACATGAAATAAAATCCAATTATTTCCAAAATATACAATAATATAAGGTTTCTATTAATATAATAACATAAAAAATTTAATTAATATATGAAACAACCCACTAGTTAATGTAAGATGATATTCTCCCACTACCATGGATTCTAGTCTCACACTATTTAAATCCCAGATATCCACCTCATGCTTTAAAACATTCTATAATCTAATTATTTTATATATATGAATAAAAATACAAGATCCACAAGCTTTATGCAATATCAGATTTATAGATAATATAGATTGCAATAAAAAATATTTGAGGTAGGATCATCTCTTTGATTCCTTTTTTAATTCATTCAATTATATTTCCAATATCCATTCTTTCAACATGAAAATTTTGAAACCAATTGATAATTTCTCTCCCTATGTATCTTTGTTTTTTTGGAAGGCTAGTGCATTATTGTCATTATCTTGGGTTTGACCTTACACCCCATATCCATTCCATTCCACATCCTTATCTCAAAAAGGACTGATGAATTAGAATTCAATAAATCCTTATCATCATAAATAACTAAATCCATTAGGTTTAGGGGAGTATATTACATATTATTCATCTCCTAATAAACAATAAATGATGAGAATCATGAATGAATGAGGAAATCATTATATCATTTGCTAGTTATTAGTTTAGTTTTATCATAAGGGATTCAACTCTCTTAGTATACCCAATACTCATTAGCACACATGGTCATACTGGATTACCTTTATTATGGTTTACCAATACTATTAACTTAATATATCATACCATTCTTCCCGTTCTCTCTCCTAATAAAATTTTTATAGATGATATCATATATTATAGGCATCTACATCCTCATGAATTTGCTATAGTTTACAGTATATCAATACAAAATTTTATATAGTACATCTATTGAATCATCTACTTTTTTATTATGTTCATAATTATAATCCATTCATGCTTCATGGGGGGGGGGGAACAAGATGTGAAGACTCTATAACAAAAACCATCTCCTCTTGGTGTAGTAATATGGGAAAGTGTCTATACCACTCCATGTTGTGAGGGAAAATCAGGATATATTTTTTATATATAATTGATTTTAGCGATAATGATCCAATGGTGGTAATTTCAATTTTATCTAAAAAATAAACATTTTAATTAGTACATTTTCTGGATTACCTTGTATATATTTTTCATTAAATCATTAAATGTCCCCCAATATTTTATTATACCCCAGTGTCCCTTGTTACTTGATTCAGAATACCAAGTATGGTATGTTTATAGTGGTAAGGATCCTTGAAACCTCTTCTCATAGTCCAATGTATTATTTCTATACTTGTTGAAGAGTTTAATGGTAGGAATTAGACTGTCTAATGACATTTAATCATGGATCATTGAACTGTTCTGTGATGTCCTAGTTACATGAAATTTTAACCATGATTCCCTCAAAACTTTAACTATAGTGTTTAATAAAGTAAACTATGGAAACTTATTTTCAACTATATTTTGTTATGTCAATCTGTCACTCTTATAATAATTCCCCATCAGTATGAGGCACCCAAAAATGTGGTTTATGAGCACTATTTTTACCTTTATATGATTAAATTTAATCGACAAAATGTGTTGCGAATTAATATTAATTTGACGGATTTTGTTATTTCATGATGAATTAATTCATTTTCTATTTCATGTGTTCTTATTATGTGATCACACAAAAAAATGAGTACTATATTAATAAAATTTATTCCTTGTGATTTTATTTATTTATAAAATAATGATTCTTTCATTATTTTATGTGTTTGCGAAAACATGAAAATCCAAAAAATAATATTCCATAAAAACATAAATAAACTACCCAATTTGATAAAATGATATTTTTTATCCTTTTATTCTTAATAGATTTACCATATCCCTGGGTTTCAATTACATGGGTCATGTCTTACTCGTATCTCATCTGGTACCATGATCCAATGATTCCATGTCTCATCTTCAATTCTTCCTAGTCTTTGTGTGTTCCATTTCTAATAATGAGAACAACATAATACATGACCTATAAATTCATAATAAAATACATGAAAAACAATATTGTTGGACTTGGATGACTTTATAAATATTATGATAATAAACATGATGCATATTCTATAAGAAATAAACTAATTATTATATTAATCACACTTGATTGAAATCATAAATTAAATAAATAAAATCACTGAAAAACATTCATTTTCAACAACTCAAGATCATTTGGTAGGTAAATCAAATTCATAATTAAAATTTTAAATTTTTTTATTTTCATGGTTAGGGATATAAATTAGTTAAATAAATCATTAAATTAATGTGATATATGTCCATTTGTTCTGAAATAATTTTTTATTAAATTATTTTTATATTATTTTTTTAATATTATTAAATATGCAATGTTCCCTACATGGTTTGGAAACCCCATAAAAAATTTTTCTGGGATTTTATGGTCCTGGATAGGGTGGGAATGGTCTAGAAGGAACCTCCCTGACCCATTATGAATTAGTAATAACCCAAACTACATTGTTTCTGGTCGGGTCAACCCAGATTTGTTTTGGGTTGGACGATCGTAGAAGGAGGATATACAGGGGGAACCAATGTCGTGGGAGGCGAATAGGGATGTTGAATATGTAATGATCTAGCAGATAATGGAGGGTTTCAGAATCTGGGAGGACAAATCTATCCCAAAGGGTACAGATTTTGGGTCTACATATGAAAGGATTTCATGATCACCTTGAGGCATCATTGCTGATAACATGAGGATGCCAATAGGGAGAAGTAAAAAATTATGGGGAAGTCATCTAAAGGATTAATCATTGAATGGGATGATGTCCAATGGATGTGGATCGAATTAGGGGGCCACATGCGGTTTTTTTAATAATAATAATAACAACAATTTTTTGTTTTTTACTCTGCATGTTAAATCCCCCTACCCTTCCCAGATTAAGTTTTTATATTTCTTTTCCCTTTGTGATGAATGATATCCCACACCTCTTATCCGAACATATTATTAATTGATATTTCTATTTACTAATATGGTTTGGATTTATTTTTTAGGCAATTCCACAATCAGGTGGAATAATTTCCCATCAATAGTAACTATTATGTCTAAAAGGAGTCTTCCAGAACATTGCTAGAAAATGGAAGGTCATTAGAAATATACACTTTGAACCACCTCATAGTAATATATATATATATATATATATATATATATTCCTCAATTTTATAAATTTTGCAAACAACATATTCATTATGAATTACACCATTCTATAATGATAACATTGACTTGGAGATCAGATCATAGATTGGTAATTTATGTTGGGACTAGAAGGATTACATGTTCTTAAATTTGTTGAAAATTTAACGTTTCTTAGCACAGAGTATTCACACTATCACTCTATTACCAATTGATGTAACCTTGTTGTGTAACAAAAGTAGATAGGATAGAGATATAAAAATTTCCCTCACCTAATCAATGTAACTGCATTATATCTGTAGATTAATTCCCATGTAAAATTCCAAGGATATCATGTGAATTAATTTAATGAAAAATATTAAAACCATTTATTACCACATTCAAAAATATGGTGTGTTCGAAAACAAATCCTTATCAAAGTCAGTTCCTTGAAGAACCTAGGTTGTATCCATCTATATCTTCCACACACACTTTGAAACATTGTGGAAATGCTGATTATTGATATCTTGGAGCATTCATTGGAATACGATGAATCCTTTAACATCAGGAAGTTCAACACTATTTGTTTATATCATTACACGAAGGATATTGATGATCAAATTCATGGAATGAACTATTCTACCTCTAGGATGCGTGAAGGATTATAGAGGATCTTTCAAAATTAGGTGGATGGATATTCCCCTAGAAAAGAGATAACTCATTCTTTTTATATTTGAGGTTATACACTATTTAAGGTCTCTTAGACCCCTTTATAAATAATGAAATCTAAATAATTAATAAACGAAATGTTAGTACTAACTAAGAGTGTTATAAATGTCATTTATACTTTTGTAAACTACATTTAATTTTGATTAAATATATTACAATTTTAAAGAAAGACATTAAGTCAAATATGAATTCCCTTAAATGTTAAACGAACCATCGATATTAAAATAATATTATTCCATTTAATATAATTTTCATGTTCTCAAATCAATAGTAGTAAATACATAAATGAAATAAATTGAACTAAAATAATTCCATAATTTATAATTAATGAATTTATTTATTAATTGGTTATCACTTATACATGGGCATCTCTCATACCCATTGGTGGGGCCCATCATGTAATATTCTCCTACTCATCAAAATATTCCATAAATTTGAATATTTTATGTGTTTGACCCTTTAGGCCCTTATCATGATTAAAGTGGATATTATTTTTAAACCATGAGGGGTGTCTTGAAACCCATAAAAGAACCTAATACGATAAGTAAAAGATGTATAAATTACAACATATCCATTTAATTTTAATCGTGTAATATAATATCACTATACAACAATACCTCTTAAATTTGAATGAGTGCTTGTTCTCATAATACATTCTGACATTATCATTCATTTACCTAGAAGGATGTACATACCTACTTCTACCATGTCCATGGATTTAGTGAGGGCAATATTATCTTGATCAACAAGGTATATGTTATCACTTCCTTTTGAATTTGAAAAATTATATTTTGAATGTTTAATTAATGTCATATTGTCAATGACACATACAATGAAAATTACCTTAGTATGATAATATTTCCTTTGTTTTCATCATAAATGAAAGTACGTAATCATATATTATACAATGATAATTATCTCAATCAAGGAGACCATTATTTTTCTTCATATATAGGGAATACCGGTGAATCATAAAACAAGTGTTTTTTCTATTGGTTGGAATGTCCTCATGATCTCAACGATTCGATAACACCCAATATGAAAATCATGAAAATTTGTGTTAATGCTTATATGCTCCAATAAACGATTATATAAGAACTATATATTTACTATTTGAATGATTTATATGGATCATAGGCCATGATTTTATGATTATAGTCATTGTATCTCAAGGTTCTAATTAAATTAGGGTAATTACTCTTACTTTTTCAATATGAAATATAATCAAATACATTACCATAAATATTGTGGATGTAGAAGTATCAACCAACTTATGGTAAAGTAAATACATGTATAATCAAATTGGATGCCTTTATTAGTAATAATTGACAACAAAACAATCTAGTCAATAGAACCCACTCAAAAAATACTCCACAATAAATGTCTAATGTGTTACTGAATAACATGTTGAGTGGAGGGCATAATCGCTTTCAGTTGAATAATAAACAAAATAATGGTAGTAAAACCATAACTAAAAGACATTCATAAATAGGATGATATGAAAAATATGTTATAGTCAATATTCTCCCCAACACAATGAGGATAACTAATAGAATGGAACTATATTCCACCAAAAAATCTATTAGGGAAACTACTTATAAGACCTACATGCGATTAAAAAAGCTATGTCCCAGTTTCATACAATAATAAATCATAAAGAATCACTTCTTTATTTATTTTTCAATGATTAATTAACAATTAATAAAACTTATTTGATGTCGCATATAGATTATCATCGATACATATGTAACCATGGGAAGATAAGGGACTAATTTTATTGGTTGATTAAAACACACAATAATTTGAAACAAGATGTTCATTTACTAGAAGTATATTGAAGGTAATAACAATAGAATCATCTATATTAATATAAACTAAACTCAATGAGAAAACAAAATATGTATTACATAAGAGTTTGAAATAGTAGTGAATAAGTAGAGTGATGATACTAGATAAGTTGTGTAGTGGATATTTTACCAAAAACAATGCATAGAAATCATCAAATACATTCCCAATCCATATGGAAAATGGGATAATGAAAGGAACAAGATGTACCAAGGTGGTAAACCCCGTGAATACACATAAGTATAAACTTGTTCAATCATTTCATGATGATGAAGGAGACAAATAACTAAAACCCAGAAACACATATCAAGAAATATGAGATAATTCAATTGGAATTACTAATGAAAATAATTTTGGAAATTTATGAAAAGTTCCTTGGATAAAAACACTATAAGTAGAAAAGAAGGACTTGAAAAAAGTAATCCCTATAATAATGAAAGAAGTGACACCATGTAAACATAATTAACTAGAAAATATATAACTTGAACTACATATCCATTAATGATTTATTCAGGGTAAGATGATTAAATATGATGAACTCCAAAGGGAGATTCTAGAAAACTACCATAAAATGTAAATTATTATTCCCCACATAGAATCTATCAAGAATATTTCCAAATATTCTATGTTCCACAATGAGATATGAAAAAAAAATTGGATTGTAAATTGGAATGGAATAATTAATTTTTCAATAGGTCTCTCAAGACTTATCAAACCATTAATGCCAACAAAATTTCATAAATCACAGACATTTTCATTCCCTAACACCATTGGATATATATATTTTTTAGATTATTTTTGTAATTTTTGTTTTCCAATAAAGGTTAACACTACTAATCTTTTAAAATTTGGTAGATAGAATACATCAAGTCAATGGTATTTATAGTGAAACATGTAAATAGATCTACTATTTTTATTATAAGAGTATTATATAATTTCTTAATAAAGAACTATGATCTGATATTCCCAATATAATTATATTTGTTTAAAATATCAGATGATAAATTAAAAACACACTCACCCATAATTTTAGGGATACCCTTCATTAATATAACTATTTATATCATCAATATTGATGAAGTAAAACTCGTAATGATGTTTAGAAGAAATAATGTCCATTTTAACATCATAAAATTCACAAAGCACCCTTCCACATCCCATTAAATCCTTGTAATTTCTATCTATGAATAGGATGAACCCATTAAACACCCTGAAACTTTATGTGAATTCCTAGCATTGGAGAACAAATAATTATTTAATATTCCATGTATAATGATGGCCTCATAAATTCAGATTAATCTGTTTTTTAAAAGAATGAATTTGTAAATTGTGAATTATTTTATGGGTTTAATTTTTTATTTATTGATGAGGAATATTATATATCATATTTTGTGAAAAAAAATGTTGTTGATTTTAGAAAAAAAATTATTTTATTCAATGAAAATCCATTGAACCTTGAATTAAAACAACTCCCAACATGTATCATGTTCGCATAGTTAATAAAATGGAAAATTATAATAGTGATAATATAAAACCAGATGACCCCTAATCAAGAACCTTAATTAATTGATCATTTTAGGGAAAATGTAAATTTAATTAATTAGTTTTTTGGTGATATCTCATTCATTAATATGAAAATATACTCACACAAAATATTACATGAGTGTGATTAAAACAATGTTAGGTTGAACTGAAGGTAGGTTAATCACAAAATTATTGAGGTATTGAAAAATACCTAAAGATGATATTATATGTTGAAATGATTTACCTAATATATGATTTAAAAGGGGTCAAAACCATCGATTTTGTTATAATGATAAATGGACTATCTGTTAGAGAAAAAAACCAGTTGTGTTGGTACATATTAGAATGTAGAATGGTTGGAATTATTTCATTGATTATAAGAAGTTAAATTATGATATTATGAAAAATTATTTCCCTATTCATCTGAATGACATGGTTTAATAAATGTTGTTTGAAAAACAAACCTATTATTTATCATATTTATATTTAATACATTTTAAAATTAATATTTCCCCAATGAAAAAATGTAATATAAACGTTACATATATCATTGGAAAATTTCCATTCCATTGGATTACTTTTATATTATGAAATGACCCGGGTACATTTTAGAGGTGTACAATAAGTATATTTTTAGACAGTATTAAATATTTCATGGTTATATTTTTGGATAACATTAATATTTTTTTCATCAATTTAATCAATTTAAAAAAATTAAGAAATTATTTTAAAAAAACACTATATAGAATATGGATTTGAAAAATGAGAATTTACATTTCATAGGGAGAAAGCAGAATAATAATATGAAAATTAAATTTAAAAAAACTGAATTCAGTTTTATAAATAAAATATTCATGTGATACGTTAATTACCTTACAAAACATGTGTGAAACATGTTAGATCATTCAATAGACAAGAAATATATTATAAAATATTTACCTTGGATACAAGAAATAATTCCCATCAACTTTTCGGATTCCTTTTAAATTATGTCGAAATTGATTTTAATGATAATTTCAAGGAATATTTGGTTTTTTTGAATCTTCATTTGATCACACCACTAGTTATAAATCCAAAAAACTAGGAGAGTATTTTTACATTAGTTTGTGATAATTCAAATAATCAGTCAGATTGGTTCTTTCCTAAATAATTCAAGGAATAACATGAGTTGTTTCCTCTCAAGAACCATAGTTACTCCTCAACTTGGTTATACATCCACAAAAAAATTCATGTTGTTTTACTTTCATTGGATAAATTCATATTTTGCTTATTTGGAAATAATTTCTCTATATTTTTTGATGATATAACAGAGAGATACTCGATGATGGAAAGTGGAATTCTTTAGTTGGTTTGAAGGATGTTAATTTGATAGGAATTAAACATGGAAATCAAAGACATGAATGAATCTAAGAACCAAGTGGATATTATCTTGAGAAGGCTTCCAAACATAGTTAAATTTTATATTGATGAAAAGAATCACTAAATCCTATAGAGTATCATTAATTTGATGAAGGAATAGTAACATGGTATATAGATAAAGTCAATTATTTTATATCATTTCTGGTATTATCTCATTTATGGAACCAAAAAAGTCATATTCTTAAATATGAATCAATGTATTCTATTTTTAAATAACATAACATTTTGAAAATTTATGACAAGTAATAACAATATTCTTATAAAAAACAAAATATAATCTTTTATTGAATTCTATAAAATTATAGAATATGGAGTACACATTATACTTTAATATATTATGATAAAACTCTTTTAATTTGGAACTTTTAGTCAAACTTTGTCTAAATATTAACATGAATCATTCATACGGTTTTGAAAATTTTATTATTTTTAAATTATTCTTAATAGACAATAAATTCCAGAATTAAAAATAGTTTTTTTTCAAAATATTAAAGAATGGGGAAAATATTTCATTGCTCAATTTTAATTGGTTATTTGAAATTATTAAAAATTTCTATCTTTGTATTATGTGAAAAAAATGGGTGGAATTAATGGCCTCCAAAACTAATGATGTAATTTTCAGTGTGACATTTGCAAAACTAAAAACAAAATTTGGATTGGTGTGAAAAGAAACATATTTGATACCATAGATATTGATTATAATAATTTTATAATGGAATATACCATGACAATGTATGGATTACATCATAATAAAACCACACCCTACCACCCAAAAAAAATGGACAAGATTATGTGTCCAACCTATAAAGAACCAGAAATTTGAAGGAAATTTTTTTCATAAATACTTTGAAATTTTACGAGTCTTCCGTTTCTGACGGCACTTGATTCTGAGGCCCACTGTTCATGGAATCAATTTCTGAAGTTTTTTTCGGGTACGCTCCATAAACGTATGTGCGAGTTTTTCAATATTTTGAACCAGTTCTTGGAATTGAAATCTGAGGACACTAATGAACTCGTAGCACCAGTATTCTCTTAGGGGGACCTTTACCACAGTTGCATTTTGTCGTATGTGGTAGTTAAAATTTGGGGATTTGTTATGATTTAAATAATTTATTGTGATACAAATTATTTTATATGGAAGTTAATTCCTCCAATGGGAAGTAGGACGTTGGTCCCACACCCCACTTAACATCCCATGGGATGATATGAGTAAGGGTGGTGGGGCCCACAAGAACCCCAATCCCTTCATCTCCTCCATTAACTCCCTTAAACCCTCATAAAACCTCCTTATTATTACTTATAACTCTCCACCTTCTCCCTTAATTATTTATCATCTTCCACCCATTGAGTATGCCACCCCAACCAATTAATTACGTCATTAATTATTTAGCACATCTCTTTTTGAAACTTTTTTAATTGCATAGCAGATCTTTTAAAATTTTTTAGGCTTAATATAATATTTGGTTGGAAAATATTTTGGGAAAACATTGGAGAATTGGAGGAGAGATTTATTCTTCCACGATGAATTCCATACTCTCTCGGCGAAGAGTGCTCCACGACATCTCCTTTCTTCTTCTCCATGACAAGGAAGAAGACACCACTCTCGAGAAGCGTGGTCTACGTCAAGGATTCTTCCACCAATGTTTATGGGACAACACAGTTCTCCATAATGACATTTACCACGACGGTCGTCTTCTGCAGCTTTCCGACGTGTAGTGTCTTTTTTGATGTAGGGGTTTCATCTAATTTATATGTGCATAAATTATCTCAATTGTGTTGTTTTCATTGGAATAACTTTGTCCGATTGTTACTGCATAACGCGGAGGGAGTGGGATGAAAAAACACGGCCCGATGACCCTCAGTCATATCTTGTATTATTAATTCGGAAAGGGAGGCGGTGGCCAATGGAGGCGGCGTCGAGCGAAGGCTACGGCCGCGCACCGACTGCGAGCGAAGAACTACATCCCATAACCCTGGGCCACTCGGTCGACGAAGAACCGGCTGGACCAAAGAGATCGCGGCACCACGAGGGCAGCGCACTGTGGAGGACCGCGGCCAGCATTCCACGGGATGCTTCAGCGGGGGAACCGGTCTGCTCGTCGGCCGGCCGGGTTGGAGAAGGCCACAACGCCGCCTGACACCACGTGCGGAAGACAGGGGTCCACCTAAGCGGGCCTCTCGGTCTAGAGAAGCCAGTCGAATTTGGAAGACCGGATTGGAGGTCGACAATTCATGGCGCTGCCGTTTTGGGAAAGCGCCCAGCCCCCCACCTCAGACCTCTCAGTCAGTCGGCCGCTCCCTGCAGGTCGTGCCGCACCGGGCTGCGCCATGCCGGGCCGGGCTACACCCCGCCGGGCCGGGCTGTGCAGTGCCAGACCGAGGCGCTCCCTGCTGGGCCAGGTCATTCCCCCTCAGGCTAGGCTGCAAAATTTATCCAGATGGTCTGACCCTCTGCTAGGTCTGACCCGCCAAAACCCGGTTGACCCGACCCACCAACCCACTAGGCTTAACGGGTCAGCCCCGAATTTAGTTAAACGTGAATAACATAAAGACTGCGCATCGGATTTATGTGCCGTCTACGGAACTGTGACCCTCGTGATGAAGTGGTCCTTTTTTGATACTCTACGTGAGTTTTGGATGACATTGGATAACGACTGGGTTTGGAACGAGCGTATTTCCAATCGGGCCCCTGGAATGGAAAATCCAATATCTCTCAGATCAGGTGTCTGATTGACATGCCGTCTATCGCGTTGGGTACCTTTTAAGGAGACATAACTTCAGGATACATCAAATCTATACTTTGTGGTAGTTGATGTATCGACCCATTGGCTCGAAGAACAGACCCTCCCAGAATCGAGCATGCTGTGTGGGGGAACCCTAGAGTTGGCTACGACTGCAATGACTACCGTACTGGGATCCTCCATTGGTTTGACGATGATGTATACTGTACATGGATCCTATGTGGGTTCGGTAGTGATGAATACTGTACTTGTATCCTCCGTGGGTTCGGCAGCTATGACTACTATTCTTGGATCCTCCGTGGGTTCGGCATCGTTGACTATTGTACTTGGATCCTCTGTGGATTCAGCAGTGAAGAATACTATACTTGGATCCTTAGTGAGTTCAAAATAAATGACTAATGTACTTGGATCCTCCGTGGGTTCGGTAGCGACGACTTCTGAACTAGGATCCTATGTGGGTTCAAAAGAGGTGATGATTCAGAGGCTACATGTAATCATCTCCACCCCTCTTCGTTTGTTTTATACCTGTGTGAGTTAAGTCTTCACTTTCAATCATTATCATCGACGTGATTGACTTATTTCCTGTGTGGATAGGGTTCTTCTTGGGCTCGAGATATAGAGCCAAAATGGAATTGTTGACTCAGGTATTTGTATGGGCATATACCTATGTTGAGTTTGTTGATACTTTGTGATTGTATATTTTCTTTGTAGTTTAACCATCATGGATTCTGGGAGACCTACAGAAGTCTCGGGGTCCCTACTGAGTATCGTTATACTCACCCCTGCACGGGCAATGCCTACAATACGTTGTGTTGGATGTAGATGACAGACAACGCTGATCTTAGTAGAGACCTGTAGAGCTAGACGGTACTCCGAGGTGTAACACGTGGCGGGACGTACATGGAGCGGATGGACGGACCCGAGGTGATGAAGGGAAAATCAATACCCACCCATCAGGTGGGATTCCTGGAGGACTACTCAGTGGATTATACTTTACTTTACTGCCTTTTTACTAGTCATTCAGTTGTAATATAATCACTATTCTTCTTGTATTTCCGGCCCCTTTATCTTCAGCATTTACATTTGTATACAGTTTTACTTGTGCTTATATCAGTTTCATAATTTGTTGTGTTTTTTTACTTATTTAAAGGAAATTCATTCCTAGTATAGGGATTTTTGCCTTTGGATCTAGTCACCAGCCCTAAGCCTACAAAAGACGGGCTTTGGGTAGTCACAACACAGGCCTCGAGGACGGGACATGAAAATTTTGTATCAGAGGAGACGGTTCTACTGCAGAACTTATGAATATGATAATTTCTTCTTAGTGAAGAAATTTTGTTAATTTTATTGAGTTTGGTTATCTATAAAGGTAGTCCAATGTTTGTGTGGCGGCCGACGTATCCATACACCGGGACCCCGACTTCTGATTTCCGACTCAGTGCACGAAAACACTGATTGCATTAGTGTTTCAAAAGTTTTCTTTGTGATTACTTGGTGTCATCTCATCAGGTATAATTTTTTCATCTTTTCACACCTGTTTCTTTACAGGATAACCCCACGAAGGCATCCAGCTAGGGTTCCGAGTTACGTGTGAGATGGTAGCCCACCGAGCGACGAGGCCTTGGTGTAGGGCCCCATCACAGCGGAGGCACCAGTGGCACCACTACTTGATGAGCCACTGATACTACCAGCCCCAATAGGAGAGAGTGCATGCTGCTCGAGTGCATTGCACTACTTTCACTGATATAGGCTGCCCAGTTTCCATGAAGATATGGACCCATAGGCAACTGAGGATTGGTTGGAGGCTATCGTCAGGGGTTTCAGATTAGTAGGGAAACCGACTGATCTTATGGTGATCCATGATGCAAGTCTCCTACATGCAGTATCAGGTAGATGGTGGAGAATGATGCTCCAGGTGCATGATGAGGCATCTCTACTTTAGACAGATTTCGAGAGTCTCTTCCACTGGGAGTTTGTTCCTGCAACCCTTCATGCGGTGCAGATCCAGGAGTCACTTCATCTATGGTAGGGGAGCATGACAGTAGCTCAGTACTCAGCGAGGTTTAATGACCTCTCACACTACTCCACGAACATGGTACGAGAGACATTCTTCAGGTCCTGAACCTTTGAGTATGGACTGAGGCATGACATTAGTGCTTCGAAGATTCCACTCAGAATATCGACACAGGCTGGGGTGATGGAGAGAGCTCTTCTAGTGGAGTGTTTTCTCGCTGAGCAGACACCAGCGGCAAGAACCAACACAGGGTGACATGCAACAGATTTATCTGCATCCGACACTAGATAAATGTTCTAGAAGTCCAATCAGACCAGGCAATCAGGTGGGAGACCTCTAGATACTAGTTCAGATGGGAGGGGAACACCAAACAGAGCCATCCATACTAGGGGTAGGTTGTGCTATGCATGAGGCGGGCAGGGCCTCATGGCTCATGACTGCCTGACCTGCCCTGCAGAAGAACAATATACAGTATAGGGACCTCCCAAGAAGAGGCAGTGGTTTGACCATGGTGGTCCACCAGGAGCAGGAAGATGAGGCAGAGGAGCCGGTCGAGCAGAAGGTGGTGGATGATGCTTCGAGGATCTACCACCACCACCACCAAGAGGTCAACCCTGACCACAGGGAGATGGAAGACAGAGGCGGGCTCCACTCCTTCCAGTCAAGCCCCACGACCATGGAAAACATGAGATGATTCTAGGTACTATATGTGTATACTCCACCCATGATATTTTACTTATAGACAAAGAAGTGAGTCATTCTTTTATTACTGCTGGCCTTGTTTGGAGCTCAGAGAATCTTACAGAGCTGTTGGCTCGATCCTTATGGCTAGAGACTATTATTAGAGCAGACTCGACGATTACGCACTGGTGCCAGTAGTGTGAGATTACTCTAGGAGGCGATAGATTCATCTTGGATCTTCTTGTAGTGGCGTCGGGGCCTTACAATGTCATCTTGGGTATGGACTGGTTATCTACATTTCATGCTCAGAACAACTGTATTAGGTGAAAAGTGTGGTGTGTCCACACGGATGAGAGAAGGTTCACCTTCAAAAGTGATAAGGGAGTCTTTGAAGTTTAGGATAGACTTACAAAAAGGAGAGGGCACCCGATCACACATCAGTTGGCTAGTCTGACCGTTGAAGCAGATGATTTACGGAGTCCAGGTTTTCCTGTTATGATGGATCAGTATGCGGACGTTTTTCCTGACAACGTTCCAGGACTACCTCCTCGCAGAGAGGTAGACTTCTACATTTACTTGTACCCCAGGAAAACACCTATATCTTCTCCATCATATCGAATGGCTACCTCCGAGATTCATGAGTTTCAGGTACACTTGGAGGACTTGCCGGGAAAGGGATTCATCCGACCCAGTGTATCACACTAGGCTTCACTGATTTTGTTCTCCATGAAGGCGGAAGAGATCTTGCGATTGTGTGTCAACTACAGTCGGCTGACTCATGTGATCGTAAAGAACATGTACCCATTTCCAAGGATTGACGACCTATTTGATCAGCTCAAGGGAGCACGATGGTTCTCGAGGATAGACCTCTATTCAGGCTATCAACAGCTCAGAGTTCGAGATGAGGATGAGAAGAAGACATCCTTCATGTGTCAGTATGGCCACTATGATTTCATGGTTATTCCATTCATCGTAACCAATTCTCCATCAGTGTTCATGAGTCTCATGAACAGTATAATCCAGCCTTACCTCGATCGATTTGTCATAGTTTTTATCGATGACATACTAATTTACTTGAATACTGAGGAGGAACAGGCCTAACACTTGCGGGATGTGTTGGACACACTCCAAGAGCACCAGATTTATGGAAAGCTCTCGAAGTGCCAGTTATAGATTTGAGGGGTTCACATTCTGGTACACGTCATATCGAAGGCAGGAGTACCAGTGGATCCAGCGAATATCGAGGAAGTGCTTTCATGGGAGTCACCTAGGAGCGTGAAAGAGGTGTGGAGTTTCCTGGGTTTGGATGGGTAATATCGTATATTTTTTCTATACTTCCCTAGAGTTGCCACACTGCTATCATCCTTGAAGAATAAGGGGAAACCCTTCATGTGGTCAGATAGATGTCAGCAGTGCTTTCAGTAGTTGAGGCAAAGGTTGACCAGTGCGCCCATATTGAGGCTACCGGAGCTGGGTGTTGGGTACGTATTGTACTGTGATGCATCAGGGACTGGACTTGGGTGTGTCCTAATGCAGGTGTGAGCGGTGATCGAATATGGTTCGCGGCAGTTGAGATAGCACGAGAATAACTACACTACCCATGACCTGGAGTTAGCAGCAGTGGTATTTTCCTTGACGATGTGGTGACACTATCTGATGGGTGAGCACTTTAGAGTCTACTCTGACCACTAGAGTCTCAGGTACATATTCTTGAAGAAGGAAATGAACCTGAGACAACAAATATGGATAGAGTTACTCTAGGAATATGACTTCGAGATAGTCTATACTCCTGGGAAGGGGAATGTTGTAGTAGATGCACTCAGCAGGACATTGGGCATTCAGCTTATAGGAGAGGCGACATAGCAGCTAGCCGCGTTGCAGATATCCTTTGGGGTTAGAGATGGATCAACATTTCTACAGTCACTCACAGTCACTCCTCTACTTTTTTAGTGAGTTAGAGAGGCACAAAATGGGGACTTTGACTGTGAGACACGACATGCTTAGATATCCATAGGGCAGGCGCCTGATGGATTTTCTGAATGAAGGGAGCATGTCATTCTCTTCAAGGGACTCACTATGGTACCAGTTGCACTGTAGGAGGAAGTGCTGAGATATTTTCACACTTCCCCTCTAGTGGTACATCCAGGAGTGGATAAGATGTACCCAGACATAAGATGATAACACTGGTGGCTGGCTATGATGATGGTTGTAGCACAGTTTGTTTCACAGTGCCTCACTTGTCAGAATTTGAAGGCGGAGCACTAGGTACCAGCAGGCTTGGTTCAGCCCTTAGAGGTCCCGAAGTGGAAATGGGATGGGATATCTAGGGATTTCGTGATGGGGCGTCCACGTACATCCAGAGGACAAGACTCTATTTGGGTGATCATAGAAGGACTCACTAATTAATCCCACTTCTACCGATCAGAGAGTAGGGATCAGTAGAGAGTTTGGGAAGCCTCCATGTTCTTGATATCATACAACATCATGGTGTTCCATCGACTATCATTTCCGATCGGGATGCTCGATTCACTTCCCGGCATTGGAAGGGGTTACATAATTCTTTTAAGACGTAGCTACATCTGAGCACCACCTTCCATCCTCAAAATGATGGCCAGACTGAGAGGACAATTCAGAAACTCTAGAACATCCTTTGTTCATGTGTCATTGACTTTGGTCATATATGGGAGGATCAATTACCCTTGGTGGAGTTTGTGTACAACAACAGTTACCAGTCAACCATCGGGATGGAACCATTGAAGGAATTGTACGACCGACCTTGAAGATAACCTATATGCTGGACTCACTCAGGGGAGTCATCTCTTTTCAGACCAGAGATGGTTCAGGCTATGATGGAGAAGGTGCAGGTCATCCAAGAGTAGGTGAAGACTACAAAAAGAAGACAGAAGTCCTATGTTGATAGGAGACAGAGACCACTAGAGTTTGAGGTTGGAGACCGCGTCTTCATATGGGTCTCACCTCGATGAGGTCTACAATTATTTTGGTCAGGGCGGCAAGTTATCTACACATTTCATCAGACCTTTCAAGGTCCTCAGCAGAGTAGGCGATGTGGCTTACCACCTTGCCCTTCCACCTCAGTTGCATCGGGTGCATGATGTCTTCCACGTACCTCAGCTGAGGAGATACGTGCATGACCCATCCCACATCATCGACCACAGGGAGATGGAAATCGATGACGTGGTGACATTCTCGGAGGTCCCAGTATAGATCAAGGATCGATAGGAGTATGTCCTACGTGGACAGTAGATTCTTCTGGTGCGCATTCGCTAGCAGCCCAGGAACCTCCAAGAGAGAACTTGGGAGTGGGAGGCTCAGATTTGTGTCCAGTACGCCATTCGTTTCCCTAGTGTGTGTTGTAGCTCTACATGGATGTAATTCATTGAGGTGGGAGTAATGTAAAGACTAGTAAATTTCAAGGAATTTTTTTATTAAATACTTTGGAAATTTATGAGTCTACAGTTTCTGACGGCACTTGATTTTGAGGACCACTATTCCTGGAATCAATTTCTGAAGTTTTGTTCGTGTACATTCAGTAAAGGTACGTGCAGGTATTTCTATCTTTTGAATCAGTGCACAGAATTGAAATCTGAGGACACCGATGAACTCATAGTGCTGGTAATCCCTTAGGGATTCCTTTACAGCAGTTGCGTTTTCTCATATTTGGTAGCTAAAATATGGGGATTCGTTAAGATTGAAATAAAATTTTTGTGTTGCAAATTCTTTTAAGTGGAAGTTAATTACACCAATGGGATGTTAGAGGTGGGTCCCCCACCCCACCTAAATTCCCATTATTGGATATGACTGAGGGTGGTGGGTCCCGCACAAACTCCTAACCCTTCAAATCCTACTTTAACTCCCATAAACCCCCATGAAACCCACTTATTAATCCTTATAACTACATTCTACCTTAATTATTTATCATCTTCCACACATTGAATATGCCACCCCAACAAATTAATTACATCATTAATTAATTGACATAACCCTTTTTGAATCTTTTTGAATTGCATGGAATATCTTTTAAAATTTGAGAGATATAATATAATATTTTCATGGAAAATATTTTGGGAAAACATTAGAGAATTAGAGAAGAGATTTATTCTTCTATAAAGAACGCCATACTCTCTCGGCGAAGAATGCTACATGAATTCTCCTTTCTTCTTCTATGTGACAAAGAAGGAGACTCCGCTCGCGAGAAGTGTCATCTACGTCAAGGATTCTTCCTCCAACGTTGACAGGATGACACATTTCTCCATGACGCCATCTATTGTGACGGTCGTCTTCTGCAGCATGTCGATGTGAGAAATTTTTTTCAAGGAAGGGGTTTCATATAATTTATAAATGAATAAATTAACTCGATTGTGTTACTTTCTTTGGAATAACCTTGGCTGATTTTTACCACCTGACGCGGAGGGCACTAGCTGAACAAACACGACCTGATGTCCCTCTATCATATCTTGTTTTATTAATTCCCAAAGAGAGGTTGTGGTGAATGGAGCTAGTGGTAAGAGAAGGCGGCGGCCACATGCCAGCCATGTATGACGAACCGTGGCCCGCAACCGCGGGCAGCTCGACCGACGAAGAACCGGTCGTCTAAGCCGGTCATACCAAAGAGACTGTGGCGCCACGAGGGTGCCACGCTGTGGAGGACCACAGCCCGCATTCTGCAGGCCCCTTCAGCGGGCGAACCGGCCGGCTCATCAGTCAGACTGGTTGGAGAAGGCCACGGCGCTGCTTGGCGCCGCGTGTAGAAGACAACAGCCTTCCCAAGGAGGCCTATTGCGTAGGAGAAGCCGACTGTCCGGGTAGGAGGGCGGAGCCGCTTGGCACTACAGGTTCGGCATGTCGGGCCCCCCTTGGACCACTCGGCAACCTGGGATGAGCCGCACGGCCAACCGTCTTAGCCGCGGCCAGCCGGGCCACACCGTGTCAGGTCGGGCTGCGCCTCGCTGGGCTTGGCCGCGCCCAATTGGGTCAGGCCGCGTAATTCATTGAGACGGTCTGACCCTCTTCCAGGTCGGACCCACCAAAACCAGGTTGACCTGACCCGCAAACCCACTGGTCTTAACAGGCCGGGGCCTGAATTCACTTAAACATGAATAACATAAAGATCAACCGTCTGATCATCATGTTGTCTGTGGCACTAGGACCCTCGCGATGAAGCGATCCATTTGCGATACACTACGTTAGATTTTGAAATCTGTTGAAATCATCCAGGGCTTGAACGAGCGTATTTTTAACTGGGCCCCTGGAACAGAAAATCCAATATCTCTCAGACATGGAATTTTATTGATGTGTCGCCTGTCACGTTGGGTTCCTTTTGACAAGATGGAACTTCAGGATACATCAACTCCGGACTTCATGATAATTGATTTTTATACCCCTTGACTCGAGGAGCAGAACCTCTCGGAATCGAGCATGTTGTGTGCGGGAACCCTAGAGCTGGATGCGACTGAAACGACCACTATACTGGGATCCTCCATGGGTTCAACAACGATAACTATTGAACTTGGATCCTCTGTGGGTTCAACTACGATGACTACTGTACTTGGATCCTCTGTGGGTTCGGATGTGATGACTACTGTACTTGGATCCTCCTTGGGTTCAGCAGCGAAGACTACTATACATGGGCCCTCCGTCGGTTCGGCAGTGATGACTACTGTACTTGGATACTTTCAGCGATCGGTAGTGATGATACTGTACATGGATCCTCCATGGTTTTGTATGTGAAAACTATTGTACTTGGATCCTCTGTGGGTTCGGCAGCGAAGACTTCTGTACTATGATCCTACGTGGGTTCGGTAGAGGAGATGATTCAGAGGCTACATCTAATCATCTCCACCCCTCTTCATAAGTTGTATACCTATGAGAGCTGAGCCATGACATTCAATCATTATCATCAATATCAATGACTTCTTTCCTATGTGGACTGGTTTGTGCTTGGGCTTGAGAGTTAGAGCTGAACTGGAATTGATGGCTCAGGAATATGTATGGGCATATATCTAAGTTGAGTTTGTTGATACTTTGTGATTGTATCTTATCTTTGTAGTTTATGCTTCTTGGATTCTGGGAGACCTTAGATAGTCTCAGGGTCCCTACTTAGTATTGTTATACTCACCCCTACACAGGAAATTCCCGAACTACGTTGTGTTTGATGGAGACGATGGACAGTGGTGATCGTGGTAGATACTTATAGAGATAGATGGTACCTAGAAGTGGAGCACTTGGTGGGATGTACACGGAGCGGACGAACTGACCTGAGGTGTCGAGGTGACCATTTATACCCACCCATCAGGTGGGATTCTCGGAGGAAGACTCAGTGGTTGGTAATTTACATTACTTCTTTTGTACTAGTCTTTCAATTGTACTATACTCACTGTTGGGATTGTATTTTCTACCCCTTTATTTTTAGCACTTTCTTTTGTATACAGTTCTACTTGTGCTTACTTCAGTTGCATACTCTGTTGTGTTTTCTTACTTCTTTAAAGGAATTTCTTTCCCAGTATAGGGATTTATGCCTTTGGTTCTAGGCACCACCCCTGGCCTATGGAAGGCAGGCTTGGGGTAGTCACGACAAATTCCCTGACGGCGGGTCAGGACACAACAATTAAATTAGTGGAATTTGGGAATGTAAATTGAATCCTAATGAAAGATAGTGGATCCAAACAATAGAATATTATCTATAGGATTATCAGATAACAATCAATACATGCATTAATGTTATCCCATACCAATTTATTTTTGTAAAGAGTTATTATAAAATCATGGAAAAATAAAAAAGATTATTGGGCTATGAGAGAGATGTATCTTGACCTGGTGAGAGCTATAAATGTAATCACATTGAATATGTAAGAGGTAGAGAAGATCATGAGAAAGGATATTTATTACTAAAAAATACATAAGGAATGTTTTATTGTGTCTCATGAAATATCATCTAGAAAAAATCTCTATCTGTTGGAGAAAGTGTTTTTTTAACTAAAGTCTCATGCAGATTATTGTTACAAATTGTTTGAGATTGTATGTGTAACACCCCGCCCCTACCACATTGGATTTAGGAGGCGGTGGGGGTTACTTGGCCTTTAGATACATTTCCAAGGTGCCAAAGGATATCAAGAAATGCTGAGGTCTCAAAGAAAAAATGGGGAACGATTTTCCCTAAAGACAAAAACAACCCATAAACCACTATATTCTACATGTAAACAAAATCCAACAATTCATTTCCAAAATAAAACTAAGTTGTTTCATAAAAAACCCAAATCCAATACAACCACACAAGTTCACAAAACAATAGAGTACACTGCGGGAACTAACAACCAACACCACAAGCCACAATACCACCCCAGCTCCACACCGTGCTCCAAGATCCAAGCTCCAACAAGGAATCACAAAGCTCCACCAAAGGAGGATGATGCCTTACCATTTCCCATATCACGATACACGACATCTGCAAAGACACCAACATGCCAAAGCAGGGGGTGAGTACTAAAGCTCAGTAGGTTTTCTCCAAATGATTTCCCTACACACACCACTAGGATAAAACTGTTAGCATATTTATATAAAACAATTTATATAAAATAACCACAAGTGCATCCATCACCATAATCTAACCTCAATCATACCAATCTATTTCACCCCAACCAAACCACCAAGGGAAAGCCAAGAAACAAGCCACAACCATGTCATCATTTACACATTAGCACAAAAATTCCATCTAGCAAAACGAGGCACAAAAACAACCAAAACAATCAAATGGTGGAACTTCTGTCCAACCCGTTCACCCATTCACAACTAGTGGCACTTCTCGTCCAATTATCCTTTGATGGTGGCCCTTCCGTCCACTATCCATCCCCCTTCATTATAGCGGTACATCCCGCCCACTTCCACTCAACATTTGAAAAAATACAAACCAAGCACAAAACCCATAAAGGTCACAACGTCATGCAATCATCCAATTTCCATCAATCGTTTCACAAATCAACCATATAATTACATTTTAAAATCCCCATTTTTAAATTTACAACAACATAATTTCATTTGAAAGACACTTATTCCCAAAAACCCCCAAATGGATTTCCAACCAAATTCACACCTCGATATACAATTAATTTCAAACACAAAAAATTAATTATAACATGTAACAACTAGTTCTAACCATGTCGAGTTGAGAGAGAAGCCACCTACCTTTAGGGTTCCCGAGAAATCGATCCTCAAGCAACAAAACCTCCAATAACCGGTGAACGCACCACCGTTACCATTATAGACCACTTTCCCTAACATCAATAATCCTTAATATTAACATCCAAGGAAACCCCATGCCTAAATCTACACACAAAAACTGTAGATCTAGAAAACCAAGAAAGAGGGAGAAGTTAATCTAGAGGAAAACAAAATAGATACAAGAGGAGAGACTTACCCGGAAGAAATAACCTTTGAACAACCTTGAATCCTCTTCAAAACCCTTCAAAAATGAGTGGGAGAGCACCCAAAACCCTTGAGAACCCAAAATCCCAGGTGAGGCATAAGTGGGAGGAAGAGATGAGTGAAATATGTCAATCCCGAGTGAGCTTGGATTTAAAAACCCCATCTTTATGTGGCCGCACGGTTTAGCCCGCACGGTTTTGAAAACTGTGCTCTAACTGTGCGCACTCCACTAACTCAAGAGATGGGGTCCACACGGTTTACCCACACGGTTTGGAAAACCATGCGCAGGCCGTGCAGAGTGTATTATCTCCCCCTGCATGGTTCCCGGAACATCCGCACGGTTTACACTAACCGTGCTCAAAACATGCATCCCATTAAAACCCACCAAACTCTTCCAAAACCGTTCTAAACTCTCCCAACCACTTCCCAACTCATCCCATGCACTTTAAAAGCAATAACAATTCATAAACAAAGGCTTCATACCTTAAACCGGGGGTTCTACATTCTCCCCACCATTGTACATTCTGTCCTCGGAAAATAGTGAACTCACCCTTTGCCGAAAGAGCTCGGGCCACTGCTCGACCATCTCTATATCCTGCTCCCAAGTATCTTCTTGAATCTAACCATTTTGCCACAAAACACAAACTAATCTGATGCTCTTACCACACAAGACATTATCTTACCTATCCACAACCCGCACTGGCATGTGCACCAATGAAGCATCCAGTTCTAGCTCAACATGATCCCAACGAATCACATGGTCATGATCCGGCTGATACTTTTTCAATTGCGACACATGAAACACATTTTTCATTGCATTGAAACGTGGTGGAAAATCGAATTGATAAGCCACCTCACCAACCCGCTCAACAATCTCGAAAGGCCCAATATACCTCGGAGATAACATTCCCTGTTTCCAAAAACCGACGATATCCCAACCTAGGAGAGATCCTCAAGAACACATGATCACTCACCTCGAAAAACAATGACCGTCGAAGAGGATTCACATACGGTTTCTGACGACTCTGTGCCATTTCTATTATTTTCATGATCAGCTTGATCTTTTCTGTAGTCTCCTGTACAAGACTCGGTCCAACCATGGAAGACTCACCTGTTTCCACCCAACATAGTGGAGAACGACATGGTCGTCCATACAACGCTTCAAATGGAGCCATCTGTATGGATTCCTGATAACTGTTATTATACGAGAACTCAACCAATGACGAATGTGCCTCGCACGAGCCACCAAAATCCATAATACAAGCCCGGAACATATCCTCCAAGGTTTGTATCATCCTCTCAGATTGGCCATCCGTCTGAGTGTGATACACCACACTCATCGTCAACTGCGTCCCAAGGGCTTGCTGCAAGGATTTCTAGAAACAAGATGTAAACCTCAAATCTCTATCAAATACGATTGAAACTGGAACAACATGCCTCTCTACCACCTCCCGGATATAGATTTTGGATAGATCCTCCACCGTAGGAGATTCACGAATCGAGATAAAATGGGCTGACTTCATTAGCCGATCCACTATCACAAAAATGGCATCACGCTTTTTGACCGTTCTTGGGTGAACTGTGAAAAAAATCCATCGTTACATGCTCCCACTTCCAAATAGGGATTTGTAAAGACTGCAACATGCCTGCTAGCCTCTGATGCTCTGCCTTGACTTGCTGACAAGTCAAGAATCTCGAAACAAACTCACCCACACCTCTTTCCATACCAGCCCACTAGAACTGTGCTTTCAATGATTTATATATTTTCTGAATTCTAGGGTGTACAACCCACCTGGAATGATGATACGCCCATAGAAGATCCTCTTGACAAGAAACTGGTAAAACCATCTGATTCCGAAAACACACAATTGAATCTCGAGTCAGTTGCCAGCCCTCAATGGTCTCCCCACCATTCAGTATTGACCCCAGGGTCACACACCCCGAATCAGATATCTGTGCCTCTCTAACTTGGCCAACCAAGTCAGAAATCAACATAACTAGAAAGAAGACTGCTCGATCACCCTGATCCTCACATTCCAACAGCATATCAGTTATAACCGACATCAACTACCACTGGTCTGATGCCTATTTAACCACCTGATAAAATGATTTTCTACTTAATTCATCTGCCATCGAATTTCCCTTACATGGTGTGTACATTAAGTCAAAATCAAACATCTGGAGATATTCCATCCATCTACTTTTCTTCATGTTCAAATCCCTTTGTGAGAAAATATGCTTCAAGCTCTTATGATACGTATATACTGTGAACTTCTCACCGAAGAGATAATGACACCACACTTTCAAAGAATGCACTAATGCTGCTAACTCCAAATCATGAGTTGGAAAGTTCATCTCATGAACCCTTAACGGCTGAGAGCAATACACAACCACATGATCCCCTTGCATGAGAACGCACCCCAATCCTGATCACGATGCATCAGAACACACCACGCAACCTCTTCCTAGTTCTGTAAAAACCAATATTGGTGCTGATGTAAGGCGACCCTTTAGCTCTTCAAAACACTGCTGACACTGTTCATTCCACTGGAATGGAACATTTTTTCTTGTCAAAGCTATCATCGGTGAGGCTAATAGTGGAAAATAAAGAATAAAATTATGATAATACACAGATAGACAAAGGAAACTCTGTATCTCAAAAACATTATTTGGCGGTTCCCACGAGATAACAGCCTCTATCTTCTCTGGATTTACTGAAACTTCCCATTAAGAAATCACATGGCCACGAAAACGGAAATCCTGTATCCAAAAGTCACACTTTGACAATTTGGCGTACAACCAATGATCTTGTAAGATCCCTAGCACTATCGCCAAGTGCTGCTCATACTCCTCCCTTGTATTTGAATACAATATAAAATCATCCACAAACACCACCACAAACGAATCCAGATATCTCTGAAATATCTGATTCATCAATGCCATAAACACCACTGGTGCATTCTTTAGACCAATGGGAATAACCACATATTCATAATGGCCATATATACTTCTGAAAGCGGTTTTAGGAATATCCTCATTCCTCACCCGCAATTGTTGATATACAGACCTGAGGTCGATCTTGGAGAACCACTGAGCTCCCCTCAATTGGTCAAAAAAATAATCAATTCGTCGAAGTGGATATCTATTATTTATCATTACTTGGTAAAGTTTACGATAATCAACACATAGCCCCAGGGTTCCATTCCCCCTTTTCACAAACAACACTGGCACCGCCCATGGAGATGTGCTAGGCCAGATAAACCCTTTGTTTTCTAACTCTTCCAACCAGACCTTCAATTCACAAAATTAATCCGGTGCCATCCGGTAAGACAGAAGTGAGATAGGACTGGTCCCAAGAAGGAGATCAATTGTAAACTCCACTTCTTTTAAAGGAGTTAACCCATATAATTCTTCATGAAAAACATCCAAGAACTGATCCACCACTACCAGAAGAACAGTCTGCTCAACACCCACTACCGATTCCTACGACAACAGCGCCAACTGATACGATAACGTACCAACTGATGGTGCCCACAAAGCCATTACACCCTGTCTTTCATGCCTCTCTCTTTTAAAGATAATTCTAACAACATCATGTGTCATAAAAGCCACCGTTCGTGCGTCACAATCAATGTGAGCTTTGAGCACCACTATCTAATCCATTCCAAGGATTACATCATACACATCCATCTCAAGCACTTAGAAGTTCCACACTATCTCAACCTCACCCACAATGATACACCATTCTTTACACAAGAAGGCTTGACACTCTCTTCGACCCAGATGAGTTTGAAGTTTCAAAACTGAGTGCATCATTTCTACACTTCAACCCAACAAATCAACCACACGTGCAACAATAAAAGGGTGTGAAGCACCCATATCAAATAACAATTGAATCAAGGTAGAATTTAAAATAATATTACCTCGCACTGTGGATGGTCCCGAGTGATCATCCACCACAACCTGTTAAGCTCCATACACATGCTTTCTTGCCACACTCTGCTCTTTATTGCTCTGCTGAGGCGTCATGGTATTCGGAGAATCACCAAGACCCACTTTACTCTTCTGTCGAGGGGTATACTACTACCCCCATCCCGTCAAAGCATAAGATGTCTACGAAACCTGAGGAGTGTCATGGGAACCCGACCTTGGGGTATTCCGACAATAACGCTACAGATGCCCCATCTTCTTACAATTATGACATGCCCGAGGTTGTGCTGTAAAATCCCACTTAATGTGGCCTGTCGAACAACATTGAAAACATCCCAACATTCTCTGGGGCATTGGGGGAAGATTCACCGATCCTACCGTCAGATTTTATGCCATATTCTCACCCCCATAATAAGTGTCCCTCTTCTTCTTGAACCCATTGTTAGAGTTCCCACTATTCTCCATGCGTAACGCCATGCTTCCTCCGCCCGGAGCGCCCAACAAATCCCGCTCAGCCACCGAGGCTCTATTCACCATCTCCGTGTAATCATCTATACATAGCACCACTATCTTTGAACGGATTTCTTTTATTAACCCCGCTTCAATGTTTCTTGCCTTCAAAGTCGTGGTACACGCCACCTCGGGTGCAAACCGCAATAATTTCTTGAACTTGGCAGCATACTCTGTCACCGACATAAGCTCTTGCTTCAAACTGAAGAAATAAGTCATACACTAAATTCTGAATGTATGTGGGCATAAGTTTTTGTTAAACAATTCCTCAAAGCCTTCCCACATCATACCCTGGTCCTTCCCCTCTTGGAATAACAACTCCCACCACTGAAGGGCATGATCTTCCAACATATACGTGTCCAACTTCACTCTCTGCTCTATTGGTGTTCCCAATAACTCAATGATTCTGTTCATCCTATTCAGCCATGCTTCTGCCCTTTATGGCTCTAAATCAGCCCTGATTATGGGTGGATTCTACTTTTGGAACTGAACCACATGATCCACATGCCTTGGTTCATCCGTTTTATTCCCACTTCCCACATCTAGGAATACTTGCACTATGCTTTGCACTAGCTGCTGGTTCACATGAGGCTCAGGTGATACCACATTCTCAGCCGCCTCTTCTGGTTGGTCTCTAAGACGCCTACCCATTTCCATTTCTATAAACAGAAAACAAACCATGAGTCTCAATTCTGCAGACATCTGCAATTCCCATTTCAAATAACATTACACAGAACTCTCACCATAAGTCTATCCACATGTTCACATTTCTCATGGTTCATATTTTTGAAACCCAAAACATTTTCAAAATACCCCCAGTTTTCATGTTTCAAATCCTTCTGTTTTGAATCTCATTTTAGATTTTTCAAAATCCACACATTCATATCATACCATAAATCATTATACCCAATGTTTTATGCATCCTAGAGGGAAGTCATTTCTACCATGCATGTCATGATCATCTCATTGGCTATACCCACAACAATGAGATATACAATGCCTATAAGTGTCTCCAAAACACTTATGTACCCAACTCTCTTTTAACTTGAATTTCAGCATAAAATGATATGCAACTTCATTTTATACTATACATTCCATGTTCTGACAATCCTACGCCTTACTACTATAACACCCCAAGATTTTATGAAAAATATTCTTTTTAATTTTATTGATGACTTGTGTTGTACACTACAACAAAGGAGTATTGCACAACAGGCAAACATAACATGGCTCCATTACACACAGTCACAACCTTCCTCTATTGCGTGTGTTGTACACAATACCGAGTTTTACTAAACAACGATATGCTATTAAAATATTATTAAAACTAGCCGTTATGAATAGTAATAACCACTTTTTGAAATTTTGAAAATTTCATATTTCAAAATGGACTTAATTTTTGGATTCGGAATATCGAAATTAGCCTAGGGTGAAATTTTGGTATTTTTCTTAAAACTTTCAATTTTTTATGAATAGTGAAAACACTGTGTTACTATTTAAAAACTAACTTTTTATTTAAATAATTTTTTATTTTATTTAAATTTATTTTAGGTCAAAATAGATACATAATACCTATATAAGTTCAATTTAATTCATTGGAGTCATTTTTTTTATAATTTTAGATATATGAAAATTTTATTGAACTTTTGACCATCTTTTATCCACCTCCTAGGAGAATTTGAAAATTTACATAAAACTTAATTTTACTGCTTTTGTGAATGGAATTTCAAAAATCCGAGAGACACGGTTGATTTCAGTAAGTAAAATGTGGTTCAATGAGATGAAAATAATTTTTGATGAATAGTAACTTTTTTCTTTTATTTACCACTGTTAAAAGTAAATAGGGTAATTAAGGGTAAAAATGATATTATTATTACCATAAAACATGTCCTAATTCTATTGGATAAGTGTAATTCGACCAAAAACAACCTTAGGAATAAAATATTACCATTTATTCCCACTCTTATTTGATTAGGACATTTATTATTAATTCATTTAAAGAAGGGTTAAAATAGTTAAAATCAAAGTTTAATAAGTAAATAATTTTTAATATAGGGTTATACATAAGATAAATTCGACTATAAATATTTATTAGAAAGATAAAACTATTTCCTACATAATGATGTTTTATTTGTAATTTTTAGACTTTAGATAATTTAATTTATTTATGACACAATGATTATGTAGTAATTATCTTATTAATGAAATATTGACATAAATGATTTTATAAATACCCAAATAAATGCAATTTTAGACTTTTTATGAATTAAAATAATTTTATATGATAATATGACATGTTAGTGTTGATTTAATTAATTTTTTTCGAACTAATCATTCTTATATGATTTTCACAAAAATCAATTACCAAATAGTGTCAAAATTGACATAAAATAGTGTTTTATACAAATATTTTATTATTAATTATTATTATATTCTTAAAAATTGAAGGTTAGCCCAAATGACTTAGGTAAGGTTATATATATTAATAATAAACAACTTGGGGTTCGTTTGTCTTGTTATAGCATGCTTATTAACCTTATAGTGTAATAACACAAAAAGACAAGGTAAAAGTAAAATTATCTAACGTAAAGTTAAATATAAATGATAAGGTTAAAATAGGAACCTAAACTTGTCTAAAATCTATTGGATGGGATTATTTCGCCCCATACCCACCGTATCATAGAAATAACTCAATTTGGAGCTACTTAAAACCGAATACGACTTCATCATAAAATAATATTTTTAGTTATTCCAAAGGTGCCCCTCTCCTCCCTTATAAAAAGGCACCACCTCCCTCTCTTCCTCAAACCAATTTGGGCCTTAAATCTCGGCCAACCCTGCCAATTTCTCTCATACACTTCCCTAGAAACATACTATAGGTTATGTTCCACTTCAATGGCCAATATTAGTGCCCTAAGAGGATGATTCAAAAAGGAACTTCAAAGAAGAGGTAATGCCCGTTACCAATTCTTTCAACTTTATTTCTTCTTCCACTTATTATTCATTAGTTGTTTCATTATGAAGTAATAACATCAGTATCACTCATATACTGATATGTTATTATAACTATGAAACAACCCTATTTCACCATCTATCCATCCTATGGAAAACGAAATCACCACGCGTGCGTACATACAGAATACCGTCTATACGCCGTGGTGTAATCTGTTTTTCCACCATCACCTTACATGGATTGGTATAATGGTGTAAATAAATGATTATTGTAAAGAGATATTTATTCTGAAATATTATACATACACTCAAAAACAATTCCACAATCATGGGAATGATATCATCGCTCGTGCGTACGTACGGACTACCGTCTCCACGAACATGATGAGATTCATTTTCAATGATTAACCATTCGAGAATGATTATAAAGTATATATAATGAATAATAATGAAATATATGAAATAATAATGCTACTGGATTTATGTTTAAATATCTATATATATATATATATATATATATATTTCATATACTCAATTCCATTCAATTCAATAAGGAAACGAAAACAGCGTTCATGTGTACGTACGACCTACCGTCTCTATGAACGGTGTATTTCATTCCATTTATCGATCTATAATATATATTTATATAATGAATATATATTATATATAAATCATGTTTTACATTCTGAAATTATTTAAATTAGGATATAAGTAATAATATCAAGAACGACGAGTCGAAACACATACGATAGATGAAACGCTTTTACCCAAAATGCTATTTAGCATGGAATTTACAAACGAACGGGTAATATAAAGTCATAAGTGAACCATATATGATATAATAACAATGACTATGATTCTGTAATAAGTTAATGACATTATTTTAATCATTATACCGGAGGTTCAGATACATACGAAGCATATCAGACATAAGGTAAGGGATAATTTTGCAAATCTCATTTTTATCTGAGACTACTTATTCAAAAGTATTTACTGGGGTTATTTCTATCATCCATGTCCTTGTTTTATAAAAGTGCTTTCATGTATGTTTAATGTCCTTTTTAACCATTTGTGACTTTTACTACATGGTATGTAAGGAGTCTTTATTTTTTTACGTTAGAAGGCACTTTTTTGACATTTCCAGCAAAAGTATGAGAAGAATTTTTTTAACATATACGGCACGAACAAATTTGTATGGTTTTATAAAGCCTTATTTTCATGAAGCTTCCTCCAAAATATTTCATGCCTATTTTCAAAAAAATCCCTTTCTTTTAAAATTTCATGACATTTTGTGAAAAGACAATGATTTTGAAGAAAAAAGGATATTTTCCTCAAGAATTTATTTCAAGTGTTTTATCAAAAACATTTTTCATTTAAGATGACATTATTTCATATGTGTATGTTTCAAGTATCATGTCACTATGATTTACATGGTTTCACTTTTCTTATTATGAAATTATATCTATTTCTTTTATATGGATTATGTGATGATGTGATGCTGTTTATGAAACCCATTTTATTTATTGGGTTATGTATGTTTATTTTGTGGCACAAGTAAGAATGATTTCATTATGAAATTGGTGGGACCTATATCTCCCTTAAATGCATTGGGTAATGATTTATATCTCATGAGATATACATGGCTGGAATGGTAAGTTAATATGGTTCAGTGTTACAGGACTAAAACGAGGAGTGAACTTGATTCAGAAAGGGACTTTGTCCACTAAGATGGTCTTGACAGTAATGCCTTTTCTACTATGGAAATCATGACATGTGCTGAATGGTTTCCATTATTACATGTTTTATTCCCATTTTATCATAGTTGATGTTCTATTATGATATATTCCTTACGTACTTCCACGATTTATGTATTTGCTCAAGATTTTGCTGTTTAAATTTAATGTTCATGTTTTTGCTTTCAAATGTTTATGGATTGTTTTATGTTATCTATGTTTGCCCTTACTGAGCATTTGAGCTCACCCATTTTAGGCTTTATTTTCCCTAGGTAGTAAAGAAATTTTTTAGGTAAGGAAAAAAAGGGGAAGATCGTTATTGGAGTTGTTGAAGATCTTTCACCACGATTAGAATATTTTATTCCGAGTTTCCAAAGACACTAAACTATTACGGTCCTTCTGTGTCTGTTTTTGTTATGTATTAAGTATTCTGAAAAAGTAATGTATTTTCCATGTAAGTCAAGCTTCGGGTCTCTACAGTTGGTATCAGAGGAAAGGTTTAGTCAACCTTTTGAAACTAGGATTCGAAAATTTTAGAGAGATCCGTAGAGATATTTCTAAGGTATGTCTAGGGATGTCCCTAAGTATAAGTATACGTATAGGATATAGTTCTAGAACTACGACAACGGTCTTAGAATTTAACCTAAGATGTTAGATATTGAAGGTACTCCCCCATTATTGTGTGGTTTTCCCTAGCATGATTTTTAACTCTCACACTATTCTTTTTGGGTTTTAGATGATAGCTAGAACCCGAAGGAACTGTGTTGATCAATGTAATGGAAAATGAAATGATTGTCCTCCTGAACAAACAAATGTCATAGGAGATGGCGTGAAAAATCTAATTTCTATACTTACAAAAGCTATGAATCATTATGGGCATCCAAATGAGCAGAGAAGGGAACAATATTCTATTTAGTCCATCATGAGGCATCATCCGCCTTCTTTCAGTGGGTCTTCTAATCCACTTGTTGCTGAACAATGGATCAGTTCCACTGAAATGATATTTTCAGTTCTTCAATGTTCTAAAATGATAAATTCATCTTAGCAGTATATCGTTTGGAAGGTAAAGTAGATCAATGGTAGAATCTTGTCAAGAATACGAGGCCAAGAGATGAAATTGAGTGCATTGAATGGGACGAGTTCAAGAACTTATTTTTCATTATGTACTTCCCTCGTATTCTTTGAAAAAAGATGTAGAAGGAGTTTCTTGATCTAAAGCAAAAGGATGATGAATCTTTTGGTATATACGAAGTGAATTTTATAAGGCTTGCAAGGTATGCATCTGTCTTTATCATCCAACCTGAAAGTAAAATTGATCGATTCTTCATTTGCATAAAACAAAATCTTCGAAGGGCATCAGCTATAAGAGACTTCAGTAGCTATGATGAAATTGTGTGGTGTGCTATCAAGGTTGAAATTTAATTTGGTGTTACATATCTGTCTCATGGTTTTGACAAGAAACTAAAGATGGAGTTCAAGGAGAAATCTCATAATAATGGTGAAAATAAGATGAATGTTTCCTTATGCTCAATGTGCGGAATGAAGCATGGTTGATATTGTCGTAAAGAGACTAGAAATTTTTTTTAAGTGTGTAAAAGAAGGTCATCGAGCAGCTGAGTGTCGATGTAATGGAAAAAGGGTTGCTAATGGTGTGAATAAATAAAATAATGCAGAGAACACACCAACAACACTTCAATGATTCAAGTGAAATGAAATGGGGCATTATGCTAATCAATGCCCTAATCCAAGTGTTAATGATGATCGCCATGAGAAACCACATAAGGCAAAGGAAAAAGGGAAGTCACATGCGATCACTAGTGGTGATGTTGAATATGACAACGATGTGGTGGAATGATTAAGTGTTTATGTAATGGAATTCGAAAATAATGTTTCATATAGTATCATTGAATATTAGAATATTTATGTATTGGTCAAATGTGGTATTTAATAATTTTATGGTACCGGTAACCATGGAAAGTGATTGAGAAATTTTGGTAAGCAGATGATATGCGCATAATTAAGGGATAAAAAGATAATTAGATGTTTTATTGTATTAATGAGCTCGTGATTGATATAAGGACTAAGTGATATCATGGTTTGAGTATAATGAATTTTGATGATTTTGGTATGTGGAAAGTGTTAACTTTTAACTGCATTCATGTTTTCACTAAGGTTCAATGGGTATTCATTCTTCAAGATAATACATGATTAAGTTATTCACATGTTTGTAATTTGACCAACAAGATATATATTATGATAAATGGGGGATAAATGCTGGCATTCACGTGATTGTTATGTGACATTAAAAGTAATCATTTACTTTATACTATGAGCTTGGACCGATGTATTTTGGATAAGCCTAAATATTTTAATGAATTATGTTGGACATAAGTTAGTATTGTTTAAGGATAGAAATTTTTTTGATATTATTGATGGGATGTTAAAGTAATATAGTTTTATAAAAAGGACAACATGCAGGACGGGCGACAACCCATCACGTCAGACAAGGTTGTAGGAATCAAACCCACAACCGAAGTGCGACTGGCCTTTATCACCTACCACTGGCCTACGGGAAGTCCCTGGTTAGTAGAAACTAGTTTTTTTATTACACTGTATGATATATAAATTATAAGTTCATTTTTGGAATCGTATATGATTAACCTCAACATAGATGGACTTATGTATATTTGATAACTTTTGCTTACCTTTTGTTTGAAACAGATGGAATGACCCTTCATTCTATCACATGTTCTGTTAACACTTCACGAATAACAAATTCAACTTCATTTCATTTTGAGATGAAGTGGAAATTGTTCAAAGTATGAACAATAGTGAGATTGTACCAAAATAATGTAAGTATTTATTCTAATTCAAATTATTCAACTTTAGGGAAATGATCTTGAAAACCAAAAATGCTGTCCTAGTTCCCTTATATCCGATGAATCAGATGGTACCTTAGATCATCAAAAATCTATGGCTTTGTGATTGTTGGATTTTTCATAGCCATTTTCTCTACCACTCTCCATTAGAACATGATTGTATGTTTCTCTTCCATATCCATATTTCCACCTATGTTCTCCTATGTGAAAACCCACTGATTAGTTAATTTGGGTAACAGTTATGTTTCATACATTAGTTTTTAATGATTGGTTTGGTATTCCTTTTTATGATGTGGGTTTCTATTAAAGAAACTTTCGAGTAGTAAACCCTTTATAACCCAGAAAAATTTCAAAGGAGAAATTCATTTTAAGGGGGGTAGAATGTAACACCACGAGATTTTATGAAAAATATTCTTTTTAATTTTATTGATGTCTTGTGTTGTATGCTACAACAAAGGAGTCATGCAAAAAACGTAACCCTAACATGGCTGCATTACACACAATCACGACCTTCCTCGATAGCGTGTGTTGTACGCAATACCAAGTTTCACAAAACAACGATATTCTATTAAAATATTTTTAAAACTAGCAGTTATGAATAGTAACAACCACTTTTTGAAATTTTGAAAATTTAATCTTTCAAAATGGAAATAATTTTTGGATTCGGAATATCGAAATCAGCCTAGGGTGAAATTCTGGTATTTTTCTGAAAACATTTAATTTTTTATGAATAGTGAAAACACTAGGTTACTATTTAAAAACCAACTTTTATTTAAATAATTATTTATTTTATTTAATTTTTTTGTTCAAAATTTATAAATAATACCTATATAGGTTCAATGTATTTCATTGGAGGAATTTTTTTTAATAATTTTAGATATATAAAAATTTTATTGAACTTCTGACCGTCTTTTACCCACCACCTAGGAGAATTTGCAAATTTACATAAAACATAATTTTACCGCTTTTGTGAATGGAATTTCAAAAACCGGAGAGACACGGTTGATGTCAGTATGTAAAATTTGGTTCAATGAGATGAAAATAATTTTTGGTGAATGGTAACTTTTTACTTTTATTTACCACGGTTAAAAGTAAATAGGGTAATTAATGGTAAAAATGATATTATTAACACCCTAAAACATGCCCTAATTATATTGGATAAGTGTAATTCGACCAAAAACAACATTAGAAATAAAATATGACCATATAGGCCCACATGGATTAGATTAGGACATTTATTATTAATTTATTTAATGAAGGGTTAAAATAGTTAAAAACAATGTTCAATGAGTAAATCATTTTTAATATAGGGTTATACATAAGATAAATTCGACTATAAATATTCATTAGAAATATAAACACATTTCCTATATAATTATATTTGATTTGTAATTTTTATACTTTAAATAATTTAATTTATTTATGACACAATGATGATGCAGTAATTATCTTATTTATAAAATATTGACATAATTGTTGTTATAAACACCCAAATAAATGTAATTTGAGACTTTTTATGAATTAGAAGAATTTTCTATGTTAATATTACATTTTAGTGTTGATTTAATTAACTTTTTTCGAACTAATCATTCTGTTATGATTTTCACAAAAATCAATTACCAAATAGTGTCAAAATTGACATAAAATAGTTTTTAAAACAAATTAATATTATTATTTGTTATTATATTTCTAAAAGTCTAAGTTTCGGTCAAATGACTTGGATAAAGTTATAAATATTAATAATAAACAACTTGGGGTTCGTTTGGCTTGTTATAGAAAGTTTATTAACCTTATAGTGTATGAACACAAAAAGACATGGTAAATGAAAAATTATCTAACTTAAAGTTATATATAAATTATAAGTATAAAATAGGAACCTAAACTTGTCTAAATTATATTATATGAGAGGATTTCGACCCATCCCCACCTTATATTATATATAACCCAATTTAGAGCTATTAAAAACCGAATATGACTTTATAATAAAATTATATTTTTAGTTATTCCAAAGGTTCCCCTCTCCTCCCTTATAAAAGGAAACCTCCTCCCTCTCTTTCTCACACCACTTTGAGCCTTAAAGCTCAGCCATCCCCTGAAAATTTCTCTTATCCACTTCCATATAAACATCCTAGAGGTTCTAGTCTTCTTCAAAGAACAATATTAGTGCCCTAATAGGAGGTTTCAAAAGGGCGCTTCAAAGAAGAGGTAATGCCCGTTACCGATTCTTTCAACTATATTTCTTCTTCCACTTCTTCTTAATTAGTTGTTTTATTATGAAGTAATAACATCAGTATCACTAATATACTGATATGTTATTATAATTATGAAACAACCCTATTTCACCATCTATCCATTCTATGGGAAACGAAATCACTACGTGTGCGTATGTACGGTATACCGTCTCCACGATGTGGTGTAATCTGTTTTTCCACCACCACCTTACTTTGATGGGTATAATGGTGTAAATATATGATTATTGTAAAGTTATATTTATGCTTAAATATTATAAATACACTCCAATACAATTCCACAATCATGGGAATGATATCATTGCTCATGCATACATACGGACTACCGTCTCCACGAACGCGATGAGATTCATTTTCCATGATTAACCATTCATGAATTATTATAAAGTATATATAATGAATAATAATGAAATATATGACAAAATAATTCTACTGTATATATATATATATATATATGTCATATACTCAATTCCATTCAATTCAATAAGGAAACGAAAATAGCCTTCATGCATACGTACGACCTACCGTCTCAATGAACGTTGTATTGCATTCCTTTTATCGATCTATAATATATATGTATATAATGAATATATATTATATATAAATCATTTTTTACATTCTGGAAGTATTTAAATCAGGATATAATTAATAATATCAAGAACAACGAGTCGAAACACATATGATAAATGAAATGATTTTACCCAAAACGCTCTTTAACATGGAATTTATAAAAGAACGGGTAATATAAAGTCATAAGTAAACCATATATGATATCATAAAAATGAATATGATTCTCTAATATGTCAATGACATTATTTAAATCATTATACAGGATTTTTGGATACATACGAAGCATAACTGACATAAGATGAGGGATAGTTTTGAAAATCTCATTTTTATCCGAGATTGCTTATTCGTAAGTATTTACTGGGATTATTTCTATAATCCATGTCCATTTTTTATAAAAGTGATTTCATGTATGTTTAAATTTCTTTTTACCCATTTTTGACTTTTAATACATGGTATGTAAGGTATCTTTATTTTGTTTATGTTACAAGGTACTTTATTGACATTTTCGGCAAAAGTACGAGAAGAATGTTTTTTTTAACTTATACGGCACGAACAAATTTTTACGGTTTTATAAAGCCTTATTTTCATGAACCATCCTCCAAAAGATTTCATGACTATTTTCAACAAAATAATTTTCTTTTAAAATTGCATGATCTTTTTTGAAAAGACAATAATTTTGAAGAGGAAATGATATTTTCCTCAAGAATTCATTTCAATTGTTTTATCAAAACCATTTTTCATCTAAGATGACATTATATAATATGTGTATGTTTCAAGTATCATGTGTCTATGATTTAAATGGTTTCACTTTTATTATTATGAAATTATATCCATTTCTTTTATATGGCTTATGTGATGATGGAATTATGTTTATGAAACCCATTTTATTTATTTTGTTATGTATGTTTATTTTGTGGCACAAGTAAGAATGATTTCATTATGAGATGGGTGGTGCCTATATCTCCCTCCAATTCACTGGGTAAAGATTTATATCTCATGAGATAGACATGGCTGGAATGGTATGTTAATCCGGTTCTGTGTTATAGGACAGAAATGAGGAGTGAACTCGATTCAGAAAGGGACTTTGACCACTAAGATGGTCTTGGCAGCAATTCCTTGGCTACTATGGAAATCATGACATGTGCTGAATGGTTTCCACAATTACATGTTTTATTCCCATTTTATCATGGTTGATGTTCTATTATGATATATTCCTTATGTACTTCCATGATTTTTTTCATTGCTCAATATTTTGATGTTTAAATTTCATGTTCAAGTTTTTTCTTCCAAATGTTTATGGATTGTTTTATGTTATCTATGTTTGCCGTTACTGAGCATTTGAGCTCACCCTTTTTATGTTTAATTTGCCCGAGGATGTAAAGAAACGATTTAGGTAAGGAAACAAAAAGGGGAAGATCGTTATGGGAGTTGTTGAAGATCCTTCACCATGATAAGAAGATTTTATTCCGAGTTTCAAAAGACACTAAACTATTACGGTCCTTGTGTGTCTTTTTTTGTTATGTATTAAGTATTTTGAAAAAGTAATGTATTTTACATGTACGTCAAGCTTCGGGTCTCTACAACTAAAATCCCGATTCAAGGAATATACCACATCTAATGTCAACTTCAAAACCACTGATCAACACCAAGGATTGAACAATATGATACCACTTGTAACAGCTCACCCCAACCTCATTGGATTGTGGAGGCGGTGAGGGTTACTTGGCCTTAAGAGACGTTCCCAAGGTGCCAAAGGCTAGAAATAATTGCCAAGGGCTCCAAGAACAAATGGGGAATGATTTTCCCTAAGACAAAAACAACCAACAAACCACTATATGATTCATGTCAAAAAATCCAACCACTCATTTCCAAAAGACAACCAAGTTGTTCCACAAAACAACCCAAAGATAATACAACCAAACATGTCCACACAACAACAGAGCACACTGTGGGAACTAACAGCCAACACCATAAGCCAATACACCAGCACAGCTCCACACAAATATCCAAGCTCTAAGCTCCAACAAGGAATCACAAAGCTCCACTAAATGAGGATGATGCCTTACCTTTTCCCATGTCACGATACACGACATCTGTAAAGGCACCAATGTGCCAAAGTAGGGGGTGAGTAATAAATCTCAGTAGGTTTTCCCCAAATGGCTTCCCTACACACGCCAATAGGATAAAACTGTTAGAATATTTATATAAAACAATTTATATAAAATAACCACAAGTGCAACCATCACCATAAGCCAACCACAACATTACCAAGCCATTTCACCCCATCCAAACCACCAAGAGAAATCTATAAACAAGCCACAAAAATGTAATCTTTTACACATTAGCACAAAAATTCCATCTAGAAAAATGAGGCATAAAAATAACCAATACAATCAAACGCTGGAGCTTCCTTCCAACCTGTTCACCCATTCACAACTAGTGGCACTTCTCGTCCACTTATCCTTTGATGGTGGCCCTTCCATCCACAATCCCCCCCCCCTTCATTATAGTAGTACTTCCCACCCACTTCCACACAACATTTCAAACAATCCAAATCAAGCACACGACCCATCAAGGTCACAAAATCATGAAATCAACCAATTTCCATCAATCGTTTCACAAATCAACCATAGCATTCCATTTTAAAATCCCCATTTTAAATTTTACAACAATAACATTTCATTTCAAAGCCCCTTTTCCCAAAAACCCCCAAATGGATTTCCAACCAAATTCTCACATCTATATACAATTAATTTCACACACAACAAATTAATTATAACATTTAACGACTAGTTCTAACCAATTGGAGTCGAGACAGAAGCCACCTACCTTTAGGATTTTAGAGAAATCGATCCACAAGAAATCACACCTCTGAAAACCGGTGAACACACCACCATTACCTCTCTAGATCACTTTCCCTTACATCAATAATCTTTAATATTAACATCCAAGGAAACCCCAATCCTAGATCTACACATAAAAAGTGTATATCTAGAAAACCAAGAAAGAGGGACAAGTGAAACTATATGAAATCACAAGACAAACAAGAGGAGAGACTTACCCGGAAGCAATCACCTTCAAACCACCTTGAATCCTCTTCAAAAACCTTCCAAAATGAGTGGGAGAGCATCCAAAACCACAGAGAACCCAAAATACCAAGTGAGGCTCGAGTGAGAGGAAAAGAGGAGTGAAATAACTCAATCCCGAGTGAGCCTAGTTTTAAAACCCCTATCTTTAAGTGGCCACACGGTATAGCCCACACAGTTTAGAAAACAGTGCACAAACCGTGCGCACTCCACTTCCTCAAGAGCCAGAGTCCACACAATTTACCCGCAAGGTTTGGAAAACCTTGCGCAGGCCGTGTGGAGTGTACTGTCTCCCCCTGCACGGTATCTAGAATATCCACACAGTTTACACTAACCGTGCTCAAACCGTACATCCCGTTAAAAGCCTCTAAACTCTTCCAAAACAGTTCCAGACTCTCCTGACCTCTTCCCAACTCATCCCATGCACTTTAAACACAAAAACAATGCATAAACAAAGTCTACAAACCTCAAACTGGGGGTGCTAAAGTATTCCCCCAATTTACAAATATATTCCCATAACATTAGTGTTTTTTATACTTTTAATCACATAAACTAGAAATAATTCAATAATAATGGGGGAAATATGATAAATTATATAGATACATTCCCCATGATCCATTGGGGGAGATGGAACTCTTCCAACCTATTTATCAATGAAAACCATTGGGTGTTGTCTCTTCTTATCAATCACTTATTTCTATGACTACATTTAAAATTATATTATATTTTAATTTAAAAAGAATTATTTATTGAAACTGTATCATTTAAGATCATTTTTTGTTTTATAGTCTATGTTAACCTTTTTTAGATCAAATTGAATACATTGACAACATTTAATCGTTTCCAATCTCGTGAAACCGATTTCAACCATTTTCTAAGAATAGATAAATATAAAAATGTTATTCTTTTTTAAATTATAATTGTTGGATATCCTTAAAAGGATGAATAATTTTTGAATATCATTATACGATGTACTTTATTTTATTTTAATGGATTACATGAAAGGATTTAGATCTAATTTTCACATTTTCTTTAGAATGATCGTAATCTTGAGAGTACTAATGAATGATTAAAAATCTAGAAATCACCGGGTTATATCGTAAAATTACATTTATCATTCAATGATCTAGGGAATAAATAAATTAGGAAATCCATTCAATTAACAGTCCTTTTTAATGTGAACATTATTTTTTTTCCTATATTAACATTTCATCCTTATAATCCTTATTAACAGGTAATGAATTTCTTATATATCCAAACATTAACAAAAAAATCCCTATCTACATTACTCAAGATATATGTGCCTGGTATATTTGTAAAAAAAATTTGGTGTTGAATTTAGTGGTTATTTAAAAACTATTTTTCATAATATAATAAATTTAATAAATAATTTCATTGTATATTTTATTATTCTGCTTTTTCCTGAAATATTTTTCGGAAGGATGATTAGATGGCCTAGTGACCATTCAATGATGGAAGTATAACTACAACTCAATTATAAAGACAAATTCTCCTTTCTTTTTCCCTTAAATTAAATAGTAAATGAGATTATATATTTGAAGGTGGAATATCAAGGATTCTACAAAAGGGGGAATATGGAAGAAAATCTCGATCTCAATGAGACAAACTAGGCAAGATGATGGCGGAGATAATGATATTAGTGTTAATGTGGTATTGATAATGTTATATTAAATGATATATGAAAAGTGAGTGTTTTCCATGAGAATATATATAATGATTAGTATAGAACATGGTAATGGATGAACTCTATGTTTATAATAAAAATCAAGATACATCTTAATGTTAGGTAATAATGATCCAACATTTGGAAGATAAAATTTTAGAGTCCCTATTTTACTTCAATAGAAAAATATAATGAAATTATAATGCTTATGGAAATAAATAAATGGAATTTAAATATACTAAAATTATGTATAATGAATCTTTCTTTGAATAACTGAGAAAGGTAATTTTGAATTAGTTGATGTTCCAAAATAGAGGGGATCCATTTTTAATGAAAATATAAAATCATTGAGGGTGATTTTATATAGTTAAAAAACCATTTAAATTTTCCTAATATTTTTCTCTTTTTAAAACACCAAAGTAAATTCTCTTAAAAACATTTAAAAACCCCCATGATATTCAAAATTTATTATATAATTGGTTTGAGGTGAATAAATTAATCAAGCCTATATTGAGACCTTCCTGAACATTGAGTAATAAAATATCTTACTAAATATTCATACATCACTATTAGGTGATATATTTCAATAATGGTAAGAATTTTTGTGTATGAGAGAATAAAATATATAGAAATTATTATAATTTAATTAATTTAGAAAATAGAGTTATGATCATTTTATTGGAAATTGTGATTGACACACATGGTCTGGAAAATGAAATCTCCATGGTTTATTATTTTAATTGTAATTTAATATTACTTTTTAATTTTAATTGTCTAGGATACCAAGTATTAATTGATAGGGAATTTAAATATTCTCTAAATTCAAGATATTTTATTGATATTAATATTATTTTATTCCAAACAATATTTAGTTATTAAATTGTAATATGTTTTTAAAATAAAATATTAATTCACTTATGTTATTGAATATTTTTTTAAATGAATAGATAACTTATTTGATATTAATAAATTATTTTTGGGATAATATTAATGGATTGGTATTGAGTTTCATTTATCTTATTCTGATGATATTCGTTGATAATGTATGTAAAATTATATGCCATTCATGATATGATTGATATCCTTGAATGGAGTGATGCTTAAAAATATTTTATGTATTCATCTTCCCCATGAAAAAATGAGAATATATAAAATCAGTTTTATGTTAGGGTCAATTGGATCTATATATGTGTCTTCATAGATGGGCATATCAATGATACAATATTACATATAATTTTGAACATAATAAATAGATTGTGAGTGTATGTGTTACAATTTAGGTGTGATATTACACAATGTAAGTGTCATTTGTAGAGTGTTAGTGTCATTAGTTGGTGGTTGATTTAATTTCAGATGTTTTAGCCCATCTTCCACTCTGTTGTACTTTTTCATTCTTAAAAAAATGGTCAGAAGCTTTGCTTCTAGCTGGACTTTCCTGGTCATTAGTTGGGTATATTTTTTATTTTATCGTAGTATAGTTTGAATTTTGGGTCTCTATTTTTGGGAGCCATTTAAAATTTCATCAATAGTATAAAAATAATAACACATTGATGGATTCATTGGAAGTTTGAGTATAGGGTTTAGGATACCATTTCAATATGCTTTAAATAAATTGTAAGATAAAATGTGGAAAATAATAAATGTAATCTAAGATACAAAAAATTGAAAATCAAAATAGTAGATGTAGATATCTAGGATATTAAAATCCTCATGAATAAAGGAAATTTTCAAAAATATAAAATAATTAATAGATTAGTCATTTTACAATAGTAAAATTGAAGGAACATTATATACAAAAAATAAATAAGTAGATGAAATTTGAGATTAAATTTAGTGATGTAGGTTGGTGAGATGGTGAAAACTTGATATTATTCATTTTTGTTGTTTTAAATTATATTTCCTCTCATTTAATGTGAATTATTTTTACCCATTTATCTTTTAACCATTCTAATAGATTGGTTATCATTTGAGTGATTGGGGAAGGGAAAGAGATGATTTTTAATGCCTGAGTACTACATTTATTGAATGAAATTATCTTCTATTAAATGATTTTGTAGTGGGTGGTCAATATTTTTAGTTTGATTTTATTTTAGGTTCTTAATGTTATCCTCATTTAAAACGTGTGAAAAAAATATTTTTATCTCCCTCAACCAAGAACATATTGGATCGAGGGAAAATGATGTTTTATTTGTTGAGTGACTTGAAATTTCTAGAATATGTGTGGATGAAATTAGTTAATTTTGAATATACTCAGATCACCAATACCAAATTTGGTAATTTCTTGGATGGGAGGATGTTATTTATATTCCATCTAGTAACAAATAATGGTGATATAAAAATTAGTAATACTATTAGGACAGTTTCTATCAAAACCTTAAACTAAGGGAAAGTGGAAGATCAATCATGGTGTCTGGTATTAACCATTTAATTCAACAATACATGAAACTGTTTTGAAGACTATGATATAATTACAAAATGTAATCCAACCTTAAACCGATCACTCTCTTTATCAACTATTTTCAATCACATGTTTTTTTAAATTTATTACTGAAACTCACAAACTAAAATCCATTTTTCTCTAAAAAAATAGGAAAATGTATTTTGAGAACTCCTCTATAAAAGATAACATTATGTTAATACTATTATTTAATACAAGATTAGAGATATAATTTATTTTTCCACCCCACAAAAAATTTCTGATTCAATTACCATAAAACGAAGTAAAAGGTGTATGTAACACTTTAATGATCTAACCATGTACAATAATGTTCAGTAAACATATTTATAAACTTCATTAAACTGTGTTGTTCTAGGAGGAATTATTTTTAATAAATTTTTTCACACTTTTAGTTGAAGAGAAATCTATTTGTTTATGTGTTCCATATCTCGATCAAATTAATGTATCATAATTACTTTTAAATATTTATCCAATAAATTTTAATCCCCATGAACTCTTTTTTATTTAAAACTTATGACTCATATTAAACAAATTACTATACAAATTATAGAAATCAGTATAGGTCACAATGTATTCGTACCCACCAATTTATGGTGCTCACATTGGTCCATAAACATTAAAATATATTAGAAATAATAAGGTAAAATATTTTCTCCTTCTAAATGGTGATATGTCCATAAATCATGGTAAATAATTCATTAATATAGATAGTGGTTTGTAGTCTAATAATTTTCATTATATATCTCTATGTTTTAATTGGGTATTTATCACATATATATTTAAATGAAATAAATATTAAAGGTATTGTGCATATGATTTTTATATTATATAATGAATAAACCTCTTATCATGTTGATTAATACATTGGAAAACACATCAAAATAAAATTTAAAATAGTTTTTCCCAATAACATGATTAAATCCATGCTTATATAAACAACATTTTAATTTTTTTCAATTATTTATATATGAAAATAATGCTTTCACTACTCAACACATAATTCATTATATAGATGCTAATAATAAATACACATATCTAATTAAATTATCATTGATATATTTTTCATACATATTAATATATTCCATAACTAATTATCATATACATATATTTCATTACACAGTCTAAAAAATATGGGATATAGAATTGGAATATTAAAAACATGAATAGATTGATTTATATATTTGAAATAGGTGGTATGGACCACCGAAGAATCTTTTTATATTGTTTTTTGTGTTCATGAAACAATTTTATCCACTTATCTGATAGGTTTTTGTGGGGGAATTATTCAAAAATTAAAATAACTATTTTTTGATTCAATGATGAGGGTTCTCCTGTAGAATTTATAGTGGACATTCAATTTTCAATATATTTCCTTAACCTTTTTTAATTTTTATTATTTACACAGGCCTCATGTAGAAACCATGTAGAACCTAATATATAGATGTCAAAACGGTCCTCTAAAAGCTTGATTAACATGGAAGATATATATTTAATCATGACATTTTGAAAACTGTAAAAATTTGATTGCTTCATTAAATTTTCATCTATATAAAGTCTATGATGAGAAACAATTCTACCCAAATCATTAACTTATATAATAATATTGAGTTATTGATTAATGAATTAATGTTCCTCATCTATCATTCTAAAAAAAATTCAATATTTCATACTTATTATTAAAATACATTTCTCAATATATATATTAGTGGTTTTTAATCATTTTTAATATACCACTAATTTATTCATCTGAAAAAAAATTTATGACGAAATATAATATTTAAAAATATAAAGTAAGTCATTATGGATCATAAAAAGTCATTCCTCATCATGAGTCACTTCAGAACATATTTATCTCAGGGAAAGGGTTTATAAAAAACATATAAATCACACTCTTGTTTAAGAAAAAAATCAAATATTATGTTCTTAATCTAGAAATGTATTTTATTTTAGGTTTTAATTTTTAGGAATAAATTTGATTTAATGTATAATTTTTGATTTTCTACCATAAATCTATGAAATTTAATTTTATATGTTTTCATTTCATTTATATGAATATACAATATGAAATTTTATTGAATATACAAAAATTTAAACACTGATTCACAATATTAATATAATTTAATCATATAAGATACATATTTCACTATGTTCTAAAAATTTGTTGTTATCTCTTAAGACATATCTATTTTGGTATATTGGTTTTTTCAATTTTATAACTAAAAATTATTAATATTTTTTTTTAATATAATATTCTGTAAAACACCAACATGTATACATGACTTTTTGCAAAGGATAGAATGAAACATGGCCACTATCATGATTCTCAATTTCTAAAAGTAGCCATATATATCAAATAGATAAAATAAAAACCAACGTAAAATGATTTTTCCAAAAAAATAATACAAAATTGAGATATATAGATTCATTTATGTGAAAAAAATGAAAAATTAAAATATATAATCAATCTAGATTACAATTAACACAATACAAAACCTTTTTAATAGTCACATAAAAAGTAATAACATATAGAATGAATTTTGAATTTTTTTTGGATTGTCAGGATCTTGTAGGAGAGAAGTTATTAAATACCATTATAAATATCCTCCTAACAAATTATATGGTCTTTCACCAATGATATAATATTATGTCTTTTATTTTTTCATCATGATATTAAATGTCTAAACACACATAAACAAATGTGTTCATGTTTGGGATTGGTAAAATATTACATAGTGGGACTACTCTAAATGTCACCCTTTGATTCTCATGAATTTAATAACTTAAGATATACAATAAAATTATATATTTAATAAAATAAAAAGAAATATGTTTATCATATTTATTGAAGAAAAAATTTAATTAATTAAATTACCACATCACCAATTAAAATAAAATCCATCACACCCAATTGTTCATAAAATAGTTTAATAAAACTAATTCTAGAAATATTTATATTTCATATGGAAACATTACCGTGATTAACCAAAAAAATTAAAAAACAACCCATGAAATTATTTTATAATGCGTCACCAACATAAGATATATCATGATAATCATATTCATACCACAAAATAATAAAAAAAAAATATATAAAAATTGAATATTTGTGACTGTTCGTAGTACATAGTAAATGGATTGTCAGTCAATCAAATAATTTATGTTCTTATAGTCATGGAACATCATTCCAATGTTTTGGTGAATCATTCTCCTGTTTTTTGACTTATCATCTGATGCTAAAGACATTAAATTTAAAATAATTTCTATAAAAATTAAAAAAAATTAAAACTAATCAGTAATCTACATATTTAAATCTTATTAAAAATATGTTCCATTGACCTATTAAACTATTTTACAAATTGTAAAGTCACTATTGACAACATCTTTATAGTGAATTTATCCATTATATTAAAATATATCTCCAAAATTGAATTATCTATATAATTATTTATCAATAAAAAATTAAAAAAACGAATTTTCAATATATAAAAATTATATTCCCAATTAATTTCATCGTTAAAAATCCAAATTCTAATAAACAATATGTTACTTCAGTATAATATCAGCTTCTAAAATTCGATAAGGACATCAAATCTATTTTTATTCACCAGACAAATGATTAGTAAAATATTTACCAAACATATTTTGAAAAAAAAAATTATATTAAAATAATTATTTATTTAATGTCACATGAATTTAATATAATAGATTATATGCAATCATCGGAAAAGAAATATTCCACTAAATAGAGATAAATTATGACCTGTTGTTGAATATCCTGATTCCATTATGTCTTATTAATAATATTCAATCCTTGATGTCTTCGATATAAAACTAAATTTTAAATAAAAACAATAAATAGTATAACAGATCAGTACTGGAAATCCCCGAAAATAGAACGAGATCATAAAAATTGTAAAATATGAATATCGGTAGTCATTGGATGGGGGACAAAATCATGTAATTAGAGGAATATTTGTATACAATGACATAACATATTGTATAATAATATTACATATAGTGAATAATTAATTTATGATAAATATATGTTCACTATGAAATACATCAATGATCGTAACATTTTCTCAAAATAATTCTCTACATATCTGGACTATATGGTAAGAATACATAAACTATGTTAACCAACAAGAAAAATATTTAAGTCATTATAATAGATTAAATTGAATCATGATTATGTTCCACAATTAACTAATTATAAAAATTTTCAAAGAGAAATCCATTATTTTTCCCAAGCATCCATTTTTTAAAACAAATTAATCAAAACAAAAATAATGACCTAGAAAAATGAGGGTTTAAAATTTACGAAATATAAAGCTATCCACTAATAGAAAATTATTTAAATTATTTTCTATCGAAAGATATATCCCATGATATTTAATTGTAAATTATTTCTCTTATGTCTATTCCAGAACAATACTATGTATCCATATTACAGGAACCAATAGAATACTCATTTATATAAGAAACTTATTTTGTAATTACATGATTTGTAAAACTATTTTAGTAATTTTATTATTAAATGATAGATCTAGAATATTGAAATGTACTGTATGAATGGGACCTTTTGGATAATTTCCCATTTAATAAATTTATATGAAATCATATATCACATTAAATTGAGTCAGAAATTCGAAATAGAAATCCACTTCAACAATCCATTAATAAATTTTAAAATGAAACATTATTTCAGTTTCCAACTTCCCTGGATTTCCTTATTATTTATTAATTGATATAGAAAATGATCATAGAAATAGTTGATATATGATAACAAGAACAAATGTTTATTGACACTAATCCACATAAAATTCATATTGGAAATTAGTTTCTTTCATTCTCTCCTTAAACAAATAAATTCCATCAATTGATTCTTATACATGATTTGGGACTAAGTGAGCATTCTCCCCCACCTCATCACTAAATTGTATCAATTATTATTATCTGATTAATTCAAATAGTACATTAAAAATTGAATCATAATAATTATTTATATATAATAACACTGTAATAGTAAAAATATTTTTCCATGGTTTTCCAAAATGAAAAAAAACAATCCCAATGAATATCCTACCAAATTTTTGTAGTTATCTATAAAAAACATCCCATTTATGGACGATTATTCATTTTAATTTAAAAGAACCTAAAAAAAGTGAAGTATATTATTTTTTCGAATGTTAAAGAAAATAAATAAACCAATATAAAATATTAAATGGTTGAACTCTTTAAATTTGAATTATACCTATTATATACTACATAAAAAAATATAAAATTGAAAAACTATTATAAACATGAATAAAATGTTTTAAATAGTTGTCTCAATCTATAATAAAAAAGTTCATTATTTCCTTGAAATAATGGTAAATAATAATAAAATATGGGCAATACACTCCATCCTCTATGTTGAAATATGAATCAATTGATAAAAAATAGTTAATTGTTGATTTTTATCTTTAAATTAAATAAATTTTAAGCATCAAAAGATAATACTACATGTGTTTATATATGTTAAATATTTTACTTATTATCATGATATAAATTTTTTAACATGGCTAGAGAAAAAAATTTAATGATAGAATAATTTTTAATCTTATTATTTTCAATAAGTTGGAACTATACCTATAATTATAAAATAAATATTCTATAGACCAAAAAGTCATTAATTCTTATATTTCACAAACTAAATAATTTTCCATAGATGTTGAAAACATAATATGTCTCCTTTTATTTTATGGAATGATAATTTTAATATAATATCAATAAATATATTGTATGTATGTGGAAGAGAAAAAATTTCCATTATAGAATATTCACATAACATAATCTAATATATTAGTATAAATGATATCATTATTCTTGAAATATAGACTCAATTATGATTCTATAGTGTTAACATAACCTCTATCCCTTCCATAGAAGATCTCGCATATCCTCATACATCATGAATTAGATTATTGTTCATTTTATTTGATCTGAAACAAAATAAGTGACATATATATATATATATGAGAATAGTACAAGATAAGTGAAATTATCCAATATACAAATCATCTAAGAATAAAATTATATTTTCATATAGTTTACTGTGAAATATCTAACACAAATAATCAAAAAAAAATCCATTTGACATTATATATAATGAGTTCATAAAATTCTAATGATATTCAACCTATTAGACCTGTAATCAGGTATTTAACACCCCTTGAGGTTGTGAATTATATTCAGACCTATGTTGAAAAATTTATCTTCTTTTATTATATTTAACCTCTCACCCCATTTATGTATTAACCACAAATTTTATAGGGTACCTATTATTGATTTTCCTTCTTTGATGATTTATCTAGTTCACTTTGGCCCTTGGATGATCATCACAACACACACAAAAAATTTATTTGTAAATAATAAATTATTTATTAATTGGATTAACAAAACATTGGTATAATCTAAAGGATATCATAAGATCATGATAACTATATACAATTAAAATTATACATCACTAATCTAGTACGTGTTTAAGATGAAACTATTTACCAAGGGAAATCCATTTATATTTTCTTTTTGTTTTGAATAGTACCCATCTAGGTGTTTCACCCATATGATATTTAGTTTTTAATCTATAATATTATAAGGGTTACTAAATTTATTTTCATAGTATTATCTAAATACATCCCCAGGGTTCAATCCATTTTTGTGGGCCAATCCCACTAAAAATAAGAAATTATATATACATATTGAGGTTATCTAATTAATGATTATTAATGTTTTACTTGATAATTCATCAGGTATGTGTTGATTATTGTAGAGAATATGGTTTCATGATTCTAAAGTAAATGTTTTGAAAACATTCCACGCGTGATCACTATAAGTCCTGAAGTAACATACACTACATGTAGGAATCATTCATAGACCTTAACAAGTCTTGAATAATTTCTTGAGGAAATTTCATTTCATGAATAGATTACATGACATGATACTCCAACACACAACATATATTATTCAAAGACCATTTCCAATAGAAATTTAGAAAATCATGATGAATAATGTCGTGAAATAAAAGTACACATCCGTAGAGGAGTCAAATCATTGAAACATAATGATTGTGGATGAGATAATCTCTAGATCACGGAGAAAAAAATGGATTGAGATTTCACATTTTAAGAAGTAGACAGGTTGGGTAATTCCATGACTAAATACTTTCTAGCACGTGCACAACTTTGTATAACTTTTCCTCCAATCATTTTTCTCCAACTCTCTCTTTTTTATTCATGATATTCTCCCCCAAATCGTCTAAAGATAATTTTTTTACTATTTTGATCAAATCAATGATTCTTTGATTGTTCTAGAAATTTTTTTCATTATTTTCATCATACATTACCGTTCATCATATGTTTAAGTTGTCTCTTTACATTAGATAGTGGATTCACCATAAATTCATTATTGTTTACTCTTTCAAGTGGATGATTTATTTATAGATTATTTTTGTAGTGGACATCTCAATTCATAAACCCTCGATTGAAAACCATCAGATTTTGAATGTTTTTTATCTTCCATTTATCATTATAATTGTTTATTTATCCATTATTGTTACAGTCATGAGATGCTAAGTCGCTTAATATAACAGTCGAAAGTCCATGTTTTTCGAAATTAATGACCCTTTAACTCATAACCTTGTAAACCTATGGTTATTCGTCAGGTCACATAAAATAATTATTCTATTATTTTAAAAAAACAATGACTATGGGGATTTTATGTGAATGAACCTAAACTGATTTGAGCATTGTTGGATATAATGACTAGTCTTGTTACATATTATACCAAAAAAATATAAGATTAGTGAATCTAGGTTGTTATCTACCTCTAGAATATGTAATAGTTTCATATTAGATAGATTTAATTGATTTTATCTTTATTAATTTCTTCTCTATGAACCCAGTTGCATCATAATCCATAGGATTATTCATTGTTTGGATAGAGATTATCCATCTTACAAGAGCCCTAAAATTGACATTGATCCCAAACATTCTACATGAATCACAGAAACAAATCAATATATTTTATCATTTCCTAAAACCAAGACAATAAATGATGCCTCATACATAATTGATTTAAATTTATGGTTCCTTGCCTGCCAAAACATTCCCCATGTGTCAGACCCCACACTGTCACTATATAACATTATTGGAGAAAGTTTAGTATGGGATAGAAAGAATTTATAATCTAATTGTAGCTTGAGAAAGTTAAACAACATGTGATAGCACAATAAATTTTGGCTTTATTGCTGGTGAAACTATTTTCACATTCATAGTCATAGTAACTTTTAATAAAACCTCATATTTCCCCACTCGCTCATCATTATCTTTTATTTATTTCCTTTTTCTTTCAAACAACACTTTGTATTTATTCCTTCATCCTAGTCCATGTGTTAGGGCCCCGTGAGTAATTAATGAATACATGGAATGCAATAACCACATAAATTGGTGGATGAAATCGAAAGGTACCTATATGCTTGCCATCATTCATGTATTGTAGACCAAAAGAATCTTGTAGGTCCCAACACACTAATCAAGAAATGTCTTCCCCAATCAAACCAAGAAGATAAACTGAACAAGAAACTAAAATAAACATTATTGATTACATATTTCAGTCAATAAGTGGTGTTTCACCCAATATTATTATCCCTCTTATCCAGGAACATACACTTGGAGATAAAAAATAAATCATGTTTATGATCCAAAACATTGGTCAATTGAGAATAATTTAGAGTGAGGATCCTCAGGAATACATCTCCAACTTCTTGGAAGCCTATAATACCTTTATAAACTAAGGGGAATACTATAATTCAATCCAATTGTAGGTATTCTCATTCTTCTTGACTAATAGAAACATGGAATGGTAAAAATTCAAGTTCCTTTAGAAATAAAATCATGGGATGAAATAGCCATGAAATTCTAAGATAAATATTTTCCACCTATATGAAATTGGAATCTTGATAATGACATCCAAAAATGTTACCAAATAGATGGAAAATCATATTGGGTATCCTCAGATTGATTTCAATAACTTACTAGGAAACTCCCAAATCAAGGACATGATGTGTCGATATAATTGAAAACATTCTATCAAGGTATCCCGCACCATGTTCATACAACAGTAGTTTCTACCCCATATGGAACAAAAAAGATGAAAAACATGAATTTTGATGATCTCTACTAGATGAGATCTCACACAATGCAAGTCTGCGGTAGAGTGATCATGAACCTCATTAGCGATGAATCCATCATGTTGAAAAAAACTTGTATAGTAGTACAATTATTGTTTTAGACTTTGATTCCAGAATCCTTTTAGCTATTGGCTACACCACCTCCCCCTTATGACCCTATAATGGTGATTCTATCTTGTGAAATGTGTGGAATCCCACACATATATCAAGACTTCATGTAAGTATTCAATGAAAATAAAATTCAATATATTAATTACATTAGTAGAAATTAGAAATACCATCAATACTGCAACCACAACAATATTATCAATAGTATTTTCTCAACAACTGCCTTAGTAGCTGTTCCATCTAAGAAGCATGTAATACTTTCAACTAGAACTGAATATCAACCCCCAACCATCCACTCCTCTGAAAAAAAATTAGAAAATTTTATCACAACCATTATTCAAAATTAATATAAAAGGTTTACCATCTTAAAATAGTAATGGAAAATCAAAGGGATTCCCTTGGAAATATCAAACATCAAATTGGTCAAATAATAAAGGTTAGGTTGGATGGATTTCCATGTATGATTCTTGGTAATACTGAGAAATTACTAATGGAATAGGATAATGTAGTGGTACTATAGAGTAAAAATGTGTTGGATTTTCATAAACCATGAGGAGGTGAAGAGAAAATTTATGAAGAATCTAAGAACTCTGTAATATTCATTAAAAATGATGATAATGAGAGAGACAATAAATTTGATCAGGAGAAACCTCTATAATTACCACATTTTAAAAATCTATGACACCATAGAAACCCATAGAGGATATCAACATTTCACCACCAGATTATAAAAAATATCCCTCCTTTCGTAAAATAATTATAATAAGAATGATCCAAGAAAAATATATTATTTTTTCGATATTATTATGCAATTTCAATTCAATAACAAATTTTCTCAAGCTAGTTCCCAAATTCATGCCTATGAATATTTTCCCAAGGAAATTATTTCCAATAAGATAAAAATGGAATATTTTTGATTCATTTCCCTGAAAGAAAAATTCTATTTTGTTCTTCAGTATAAAATCACAAAAAATATAAGAGATCTTTGGAGTTTGTCAATTCTATGAAAGAGAGGAGAATGTATATTTAGATGAGCCATGTGCTAATTAATAACTAGAATTAACCTCATGAAAATGAATGTGTTTTATAATTTTGGACTATAGGAACATAGGCTGACTTGAGTAGAACCCCATTTCGCTAACTAATTAGTTATGTATACTTGATAAATTCTATAGGATGTTCTCATTAAAATCAAAAATTTCATTTTCCCAACAGACATCCTCATTTTTGACATAGATGAAGGAGGTATTATAATTATCTTGGGCATACCATTCCTAGCTAATAAGAAGGTAAAAATTTATGTAAATCAATGGAGGATTATATTCATAGTAGTTGATGAACAAGTTTTGTTCATCTATGTATAAGTTTTATAACAACCAAATGATTCTTCTAACTGGAAAACCATTTTCTTCATTGAAAAAAAGAATGACTCCATGGACATCGATGATGATAGCGATGAACTGCATCCTACTAAAATGTAGTAGTATGAACTATAGGAAACATACAATATATAACATTTAACAATCTAGGTATATATAAAATAATATGTTTTCATCCTATAATTAAATAGATAATTTTATAATAAATGTCTAATGATATGTGTGATATTTAAAAAAATTGAAGAATCAATAATAATAGAATATTAACCACAATTCTGGGAGTATAAATAATATTTATATATAATATAAGTGAAAATATGATATATTTATATCATGTAATAAGTAAACACACGTCTTTAAAAATATAAATTATGTGTTGGTACTTATGTGGCTCATTAATTTTTATTTAAAATTTTATAAATAATATAATTATTTTGAAAAAAATTAATCTTAATCAAATTTATTCTTAAATATTTTTTTTTGTAATTATATGATAAATTTACTAAACCGTAATTAAATTTTTAATGAGTTTTAAAACTAGTTATAATTTACAAATTAATATTATTTTGAATAAATGAGGATTTTATTTTAGAATTATATTATTTATATTTATCTATTTTTTCATAAAATAAACTTCATTTTTTAATTCTACATGTTTAAAAATGGAAGAGGTGAATTCTTTTGAGTTTTTTTTGAAAAAGTTGTATTTTCGGTGAATTGTAAAATACTATAATTTACGATATATAAACATTATAAGTAAAATAAATTATTTAGTGTCTCTTTGAGGATGGAATCGCAATTATCTCAAAATTAACTTCATTATTTAAATATATTTTTTTGATAATTCTTAACATTTTAAACTCTTTGATCACAAATAATAAACTAATCAATAAAATATTCGAAAAACACCACTCTCCTGCACTATAAATACCACCTCTCTCCACCTCTTCTCATAACACATACAAATCCTTTTATATTTTTTCATTTAAAAAATTTTCCTTTTCCTAGCCTCTTACCCACATCCATGACCTACTGGTCTCACTAAATGTCCAAAACTATGTGCCTTAAGGAGGTTAATGATGGAGAATAATTCCGATAGAAAAATCCTCATTTATTTTAATTTATATTCATTTAATTTTAATTTCTTTCGGTATTCTATCCTCACCTACCATCAACCAAGTGATATTATAACTCAAGTATATTAAATATATTATAATTTTATTATGTTAATATAATATCCTTCATCAATCCTAATCTCTTATCCTATTATTACGAAATTTTAAACATTGTCAGTGATGTGTCGATTTTACGGCATCATGGGTGATGTTGGTTCAGTTTATTTTATGGCCTTCAAGGATTGTCATAAAATAATTATTATCTTTAAATGATATATTATTATTCATATAATATGTTATGTAATTTTCTAGAACGAATATATAAACTTGATTCTAAATAAATTGATATGAGTTCCGGATGGTACTAAAAACGGCCAAAATAAATTAAATCATTTTAACTAATGTTTAATCAAATTAATCATCCCCATATCATAGAAAATTTTATGTGCTACTATTTAAAATTCATTAAACATATTAATACCATTTCTTTCCACTTTTACAGTTTTTATTTCACTCAATAATAAAATCCTAAATGAAGTAACCCAAAAAACCATGAAACAAATGTTACCAAAATAAAGATAATAACAAAATATTATTAATAAATCCATGAAGAGTTTTTATAAGAAGATCATATAAGGTATTATAATGAGGAATATAGATCTTTAATAAATTAATAACACTTTTCAAACCATTTTACATATGTTAGAACAAATTATATTTATTTCTAAAATGAGGTAAGGAAAATTTCATTAAAAACCCCCCTTTTAAATTTATATTCATAAAAAATTCAAAATGATTGTCTTGTTAATGAAAGTAAAAATGGTTTTTGATTATTTATATGGTTATTGGGAATTATTTTTATGATGAATGGTTGGAACAATAAATCCATCCAATTCATTGGGTATGTTTATATTGTAAGTTTACCATAATGGTAATTCCATGTGTAACCACGATGGTTACACCATAATGTAGCTTGGAGGGTTACATCATATGGTATCTGTGGGGGTAACAATCTAATGTACCAATGAAGGATACAAATAATATTGTATCTGTGAGGATTACAATGTCATGTAACTAATTCCCCATGTTTCCTTTATGATTTTATTTATTTTTTCGATTTTTTATGTAAATCATATGTTTTAACAAGGAATGTATATGATACATTATGTGTGAGAAGTATTCCTTTGTGAAAATTAATTTATATGTTCATAAATAATCATGGTCTAAAATTTTATTCTTTTTATATCACATTATAATATTTTTGATCTCATCCAATGTTTTAAAATGTCTTTCATATAGATTATGTATGGTTAATATAAAATAAGATTCCAAGGTGAATACTGTGAGGTTTTTTCATGAAACTATTTCAGAATTCCTTAAAAAAATGTTATGGATGAAATGGATACTATTTTAGTAGTACATAATTTTTAATCTTATGGGTTGGTATGTATGAATTATGTCTAAATTATCTAATAATATAAACTTAATAGATCATTGGGAATATATGAATGTGAATTATAAAACAATTTACTCTATTATGTTATTATAAAGGTTGGGTCCTTATAGTTGGTATCAAAACATGAGTTAGATAACATTATGGGATATAATGATTTTAATAGAATATAATAAATTATTTTTAGATTATAATTACATTAGAAATGATAGCATATTTAAAGATTACCATGATGATTAATCTAAGAAATGTTTGATCAGAATTATTTTCCACAGTAGAAATAGGGGGGATGGTGGAGGAAGGAACCGAGAAAGTGATATCATTCTGAATCTGTAACCAAGAATTGTGGGTATTAGAACAGAGAATTTTCTTATAGAAATGGCTCAGTTGAAAAATGATATCAATGGATGTGTCATCCACAATAGAGAAAAAACAGAGCAACCATAATGTAACAAGATGATAGTGGAACATTTTATGTGGAAATTATGTGGCAACGCCCTCCTTTCACTAGAGCTTCTGACCTAGTGGCAGCTGAAGGGTGGATTAAATCCCTTGAAAAGATATTTTGTTTCATGGGGTGTTTAGATAACAAAATGTATAGTATTCAAAATTTTCATTTTGAATGTGAAGCTGAATAGTGGTTGTAAAATGTAAAGAGTATAAAGGATAGAGAGGATATTAATACCTTGAAAATGGTTGAATTTAAGAATACGTTCCTTGAATTTTTTTCCTAAATAGTTTAGTATAGGATTGAAAATAAATTCCTAAAATTAAGAAATAAAAGAGTTAAATTTTGGGTCCTTTTATAATGAAAGCATTCACTATATTTAAAAGGTAATATCCAAATCATATTTGGTGTCCTGTTAGTGAAATAAATCGATATTACTAAGGATTGAAGCCAAGATATATAAGTGCATTATCATCTCATGAAATTAAAAGCTATGCGAAACATGAACAATGTAACGAGAGGATAGAAATATATTATAATTATGATCACATTTAAAAGAACATTATGAAAAAAAATATATCTTGATGGAAAGAAATAGATAATAATCAATCACATAATTATGATGATCAGAATGTCCAGATTACATTATGTGAGAAGTTTGGTAAAAAACCCTGGGGAATTCCTAAAAAAATCGGTAATGTTTTAGATGTGTTATTATTGTAAAAATGGCCCAATATTTCAATGAAAATGATCTTATGTTTAATTTTTATAATAAAAATGTAATGTATTTTAAATATAGTGAGAAGGGGAATTATGAAAATACCTACACAAAGAAAGAAATGAATGTGGGAAAGAACCCATATTTTAAGAAGAAAAGTGAAGTGAAATCCATTTCAACAACGTCAGTAGATGCTGGGCCTTCCAATAAATTTAATTCATGTACATTTTTAGTTTAATAATATTTTTATAATCTATTTTTTTTTGTACGAGGATTACACATGACTTTATTTCTAAAAACGTTTCGAGTAAATTGGAAATTTCAACTCATTAAAATAAATCGGAACATATGGTAAAACAATATGGGAAATAATAATTCACAATAGTAATATATGATTATTCTTAATAAATTATATGGAATGAAATTACATGGAAACCTTTTTGTTTCTCCATTAGTAATATTTAATGTCATCTTTTTACAGAATGAATATCTATTTAACCTGCTATGATTTATTTTAGATATGTAGAAGTTATTATTTAGAAAGAGTTTTTTTATTCAAGAATGATCTCATACCATTGATAACTTATCATGAAGATTAGAAACTTTTTAATGATGGAAATGAAAGTTATCATTCACATATTTTTCAAAAAAGGGATCTCATTAAACTAATTTTGTTATAGTGGTAAATGAATACCTCAATGTTATTCCTAGTGAGTTTTCTGGTGGCTTACCAAATCGGGAAGTTGAATTTTCAATTTACTTAGTTCCTAAATCAAACCAAATTTCAAAACCCCCTTACTGAATGGATCTAGATGACCATATTGAATTGAAAATGTATTGGAATGAGTTTATTTATAATGGTTTCATTCATCCTAGCACTTCACCATAGGGTGATCTTATTTTGTTTTTCAAAATGAATGATGGTTCAATGAGACTTTTCATTGGTTATAGAGATTTGAATTACAATAATGATATGAATATGAATCCACTTCCTAATATCAAAATGTTTTTTGATCATCTTCAGGGAGATCACTATTCTTCCAAGATTAAATTGAGATCTAGAAACCATTATTGGAAGGTGAATGGGGATGAAGTGACAAAAAAATAATTCAGTAATAGATATGGGAATTATGCATTTTTTTATTCCCTTACATTTATAAATGATATTTCATTATTCATGGATCTTATGAAGAAATGTTTCTGTGAAAATATGGATTTGTATTTTTTTTATTCATGATATTTTTGTGTTTTAAAAAAGACATAATGATCATGATAATTATTTAATAAATTTCCTACAAACTCCAAAAGAAAAGATATTATTAATAATTTCTAGGATATGTGATTTTTTTGAAATAGATTTTTTTCTTGGGCACATTTTAAATAACAAAATCATTAAAGGTAATTCCACCAAAATAAATGTGGTTTGATAATGACCAAAATCTACAAATGTTGTAGAGATTAATATTTTTCCCAAAATAGTAGGCTATGACCCACAATTTGTTAAAAACATTGAATGGTTGTCTATCATGATGACTATATTAACACCAAAGGGGTTAAATTTAGATGGATAGAAGAATTTGATGTATTGTTTTCATGAAATGAATAAGAGATTGGATAATTCTGTAGTTTTAGTCCAAAAATCATGAAATTCGGACTTTTTCATACAGAGAAATGTATACTTGAAAGGATATGGATGTATTCTGATGCAGAATGTTCAGTTAATTTCATATTAATCAATAAAAATGTATCCTCATGATTTAAATTATCCAACACATGACTTCAAATTAGAATATATATATTTCTATTTATGAAATTTGGAGACTATATTATTTAGAGCAAGATGTGAAGTTTATATAGACCATAAAATTTCGAAGTATGTATTCCCTCATAAGTAATAAAACATGAGGCAGTGAGGATGGAAAGAACTGATAAAGGATAATAATTAACTGATCAATTACCATCCTTAAAATAAACTGATGTATTCCTTAATTCAATGACATAATTCTAAATTAACAATTTTATGTTTTGAACATTACCCCATTTTGATGAATTGATGTATTTTGTCAAGGAATTTGTTGGGGTAGGATATTACTATATTTTCTTTCAGGTTTCAATGAATTAGTATTTCTCAGAATGCATTTAGAAATCCCAAAAAAAATATCGTGACTTGTAGAAAAGGGATTAATTTGTAATGAATGTAAAGATTCCAAAATTTTACCATGATAATGTTTTTCTGATTTGGGAAGATATTATGTGCTTCTTACATTCCTTATTGAATAAAGAGTTTTTATGTGAAACATATAGTTCTCCATTTTCAATTCATCATGGATGTATTAATATGTAAATATAACTTTGAGACATTACTGGTTGGATGGAATCAAAAGGGATTTTATTGATTTAACCATGTAATGTTTAACTTTTTAATACGTTAATGTAAAGAGAAAATTCCAAATGGGATGATTAATAATTTTATAGTTATAGAGTGGAAATATGAAAATATATCCATGGACTTCATTGTGGGACTAACAAATAATTCATGAGGTAATATTTTGATTTGGGTGATTATTGATCAACTGACTAAATCGATACATTCCTTCCAATATGAGACACTCTTTAAATAGAATATATTTCTCGAATGTATCTCAAATATAGTTTTAGGATACATGGAGATCCACTTTTCACTGTATTTTATCGTGATCCCAGACTCAAATAAACCTTTTGGAAAGGCCTTCAGATGTCATTAGGAACTTAATTAAATTTCAGCACTGGCAATAATCCTAAATCTGATGGAGATACCAAGTTAAAAATTCCATCATTTGAATACATGGTAGATTATTTTTCAATATATTACTAGGGATTTTATGATCGAAAACATTATTTAATTTTTTATATAATAACAGTTTTCATTCAAGTATACATATAGAACCTATTTTTGAAATTATATTGAAAAAGATGTGAAATTCAAATATTTTGTGATAAATTTCAGGTAAGAATGTTTATGGGACTATAATTATTGGAGGAATTTGTTGAAAAAGTGGGAAGGATCGAAAAATAAATGAGGACAATGTACAGAAGGATGAAAAGTAATAATGAAAACATGATGAAATGATTTACCTTCAAGGTGGGTGATTTTGTTTTCCTCGAAATAGCTCCTTAGAGAAGTGTAATACATTTTTGGCACAAAAATGAAATCCATTTTCACCGAACATTGGACCTTATGAATCATAGAGAAAGTTGGACCGATTTCTCACCGAGTACCATTTCCTCTTAGTTTATTTCACGTACACATTGTTTTCAAATTTTCAGGATATTAATGTATTTTCCATATTCATCTCATGTTTTGAACGAAAAATTTGTTCTGCTAAATGATAACCTTTCTTATAAGGAAATGTATATTCAGATTCTTAATCTAAGAGAGAATTCATTGCGGCATTATGTAATTCAACGATTTATGGTGTTGTGGAGAAACCACATGGGTGAAAAAGCATTTATGGGAATTTGAAAAGACTATGAGGGAAAGGTATTCTCACATGTTTAATATGAAACCAAATTATTATAAGGTCATAATTTATGGAAGGTGGGGATAATGTAACAGCCTAGGTACATATTAAATAATTTTTTTCATTCATGAATTAAGTAGTAAAGGTTATTATAAATGTATAATTAAATCAATTTTATTTAAAAAATATTAATGAATATATACCAATAGATTAGTAACCTAAACTATTAATGAATAAATAATATCTATATATCTTATAATTGAAAATATGATATATTTATATAATGGAAAATGTAAATAAATGAGAAATGATCAAATATTTATTGTAAATTTGTGACAGAAAAATATAAATATAAATTTTATAATTAATTTAATGAATTAATAGAAAATTAATCATAATAAAATATATTAATATATTAATATTTTATTTTTATAGTATTAAAAAAGATTTTTCTAAGAACTTAATTAATTTCTAAAAGCGTTATAAATTCTGTTATAATTTTAAAGTTTCTATTTTTTGAATTAATGATGATTTTATATAAAACTTAATTTTCTTATATATAGATAATTATTTTAATAAAATATAGTTCATTTCTAAATTCTATAGGTCAAAAAATAGGTGGCTTGATTATTTGGGTTTTTTCTAAAATAGTTGAATATTTTGGGAATGGAAGAAATACAATAATTTACAGTATATATACCTTATAAGATAGATACACTATTCCAGGAGACATTGATTATGTAATCACCATAATCTAGAATTAAACTATATTAAATTAATATATTTACTAATAATTATCTAACTATTCATAATATTGGTTTAAAATAAAAGAAAAGAGATTTTAATATTCGAAACAACGCCTCTATCATCCACTATAAATACCACCTCTCAAAACCTCTTCTCATCACACCTCAAAATAAATGTATCATGTTTAATGTTTTTATAATTCCCTTCTCGAGCCTCTTACCCATTTCCAAGGCCTTCTGGTCTCACCAAAAAGGAAAAACCAAGTGCCTTAAGGATGTTCTCAAAGAGAATAAATTAAGATGTAAAATTCTCTTTCATTATATTTTACTTACTTTTCAATTTATTTTCTTTTATTACACTATTCTCATCTCTCATAGTACAAGGGACATGAAATCTCCAATATCATACATATAATGGATTTTCATTGTTTTAATTTAATAACTACAATCAAACCAATCCCATTCTCAACTTATTAAAAAAATGAAAACATCGTCTCTGATGTGTTGATTTACCATCATTGTGGATGATGTGTTTTAATATTATTTTACCATCTTCAAATATGAATATAATACCACTAATATGGTTAAATAGATTTTATTATACATATTATATGTTATATAATGTTATGGAACCAATATATGACCATTATATTTTCTAAAATAAATTGACTTCATGATCTTTGTAAAAACTACCAAAATATATTAATTCATTTTCATTAATATTTAAAGAATTGTAATGACCCAAATATTTATCAAATTAATTACCGTATAATAATTATTACATATAAAAGAATAACATAAAATCACATTAATAATCACAATTCTGAATCATGCATAAAGGAACTACTAAATTCTATGTGACCTTTAAACAATATTTTTCCACTTCAGTGTTATGAAATTTGAAAATATGAAATACCAATTTGAAATTTGAAATATGATTAGAGTCTAATAGGATAAACATAATATTTAGTGAACAATAAAATACCCTCATAAATAGTAATGTTACCCTTATGTATATTAACATGACACTTATGAATTTTTAAATCATCTTCGTGAATAGGAACCTTACAAATGATAGTATAAATAATATTTCCCCACACTCTAAGTGAAAATATAATATAACTATATTAAAGTGTTGGTAATTTTGTAAGTCATTATTATTTTATTGATTAATTTTATAATTTAAAAGGAAATTTATTTTCATAAAATGTTCCAAAAAAATTATTAGTATGTCTCATGACTATATGATAATTTAACGAGACAATAAATAATTTTTCAAACAGTTAGAAAAGAAGTTTTAATTTTAAAAAATGTATTCTTCAAGTATATTATGATTTCAATTAATAATTAAATTAATGATATTTATAAAAAAAATTTAATAAAAAAATTATTTTGAAATTATATATGTTGAAAAAAGTTATTTGGTGAATTTTATCGTTTTCTTTCAAAAATACATTAACTTTTTTTGTGAATAGTGAAATTAGATTATTTACAAAATATGCTAAATAATCAAAATTTTGCACCATGCCTGAGTCGTGGATGTTGTAAATGGCCATTTCTTCTACCTCACAAGCTCTATTTACTATATTTAGTCTTGAAATCATCACTATTTCTTTTCACGAGAGAAATTAATAACCACATGATTTAAGTACTGGGAAAACCCCTCTCCACTCAAATATAAATAGCAGTGCTGACAACTTTATTTCCTCACAGATATTATGTTGTGTGCCTACTCCAATGTCTACTGAAATATCTTACCATGATCTTCCCCTACATCAAATAGACCTTGGTATCATAAAAATACCAAAAAACATAACCTCTAAATGGGCTCTCAAAAAATATATATTCACGAAGACATTAAAGTTATGAAAGCATTCATATATAAGGAATCTGGAATTCTTAAACGAAACATTATTTCTTCGGGGTTTACCACTTTCAATACATTTTTTCATGGTAATTATTTTTAAAGAATAATTTATTCATCATTATCATACCTTTTATGGGATCTACATGTCTTACACTAGAGTTTTTTTCAAACATAATGTTTTCCAAAAGAACTCATCTTTCAAAAAACACACCTTTCACTCATCACTAAATGTTGATGGTCCTTGTATCCTGTGTGGTATTCCCTCATTCATTTAAGAACATAAAGATTATGAATGTATGATTAATGAAGTTAATTCCATTACTTCCCATTTGTTATTTTATGTTCAATATTGATATATGTTCAGTGGGGAATGCAAGATAATGTAAATTTTATGATGTGAGGGTTGTGCCTAAAATTATATAGCATAATGAAAATGTTATGATGTGATGGGTGCGCTCAAAATTATATAAAAAATTAATTGGGTAATTTTATGAATCTAATGAGTTAAAGTAATATACATATGGGCATGATGCTATCTTTGTTCAGAACATTGTTTGGTAGTTAATAACAAAGAAATAATGTTTCATTTTTTGCAATGAAAAATTTCAAGCATTTGATTAATTAGTTTTATCATGTTTATAATCCTATTACTTTGTTATGAGGATAACTATTATCCTAACGCCATGTTTTATTATATAATGTTATTATCCTCTTACTGGGCATTTAGCTCATCCATTTGGATATATATCCTTAGGATATTATGTGAACTATGGAGAACTCAAGGTCTAATAAGATTCTAGACAAAAAGAATTAAATAATTGATTATGTTTAGGTTGTTAATGTTAAGCATGGTCTTTGAATTCAAAAGAAACTAAACTATGAGATCCTCTTTGTGAATTGTTTTCATGTTGTTTATCATGACAATGAAATAGAATCCATGTACTAAATGCAGAGTCTCTATAGGTTTTATCAAAGGATGTTTTAGATAATATGGGAATTAGGATAAGAGAACCTTATTGGGAATCCATAATATGAGACTACGTATATGTAAGCGCACAAGATGAATTGATAAGCATATGGATCCCATAACATAGGCTTTAACTCTTATTTAAAAAAAATTAATAAATAATTTATTTATACCTTCTAGACTTATGTTTTGTTCTATCCTTATTTATTTTAGAAAATGATTGGAACCAGGAGATACCCTGCCAACAACCTGTGCATGTGACAGTGCAAAAAATTCCCGAACAACATCCATAATGAATGGGGAGGAGGAGTTCAGAACTTCATGGAGATTATTATCTAGTTGTATCAGGTTATGAATAATGTACCAAATAATGTGGAACATCATCCCTCATCTAAGAGGGAGCAACTGGATATCAAGTGTTTTATACGTCAATGACCACTGATCATTATTGGATCTTCCAATCCACTAGTAGTGAAATAGTGGGTCAACTCGATGGAGAAGATCTTTTATATGCTTCACTTTTATGAGATGTAGATAGTGACTTTGTTCAGTTATCAACTCAATGGAGAGTCCATCCATTGGTGGTATTTCATTAAGAACACCAAGTGGAGTGAAGAAATTAAATAAATTTAGTGGGGAGACATTAATATAATGTTTATTAATATGTATTTTCCAAAAATTCATTATACACATATGATGATAGAACATATAGAGATGGATAAAAATGGTGGATAATAGGTCATAACCAATGAATCAAATTTCACAAGGAAAGTAATGTATGCTTTCGGTTTTTATCAACAATGATTGAAAAAATTGATAGATTATATAGTAGTTTAAAACCCCAACATTGCAAGGCTCATTAAAGTAAAGACATTGGGAGTCCTGATAATGTCATTTTTTGTGCTATCAAAGTGGATATAGAGTTTATATAATGGTACCATGGATATGGTGATAAGAAAATAATTATGCAGTTTCATGATAGAGGATCAAATGGGAATGGTTGAAAGAAAACTCAACCACCCACATGTCAAAAATTTGAGTAGAAGTGTCATGGTAATTTCCTCAAAGGTATGGTTAAATGATTCAAGTGTGGGAGATTAGTCCCCCAAGGTAAATAAATTCAAAAATACATGAGAAGTTGGGAGAATGTGGTGGAGGAAAGGAGAGCACCACCCATGTTCTAATTCTATAACAATTGGGAGAAAGTGCACTATGTAATCTGGTGCACTAAACCTCGAGTCCTCGAGGGTAATCAGTGTCAGGAGCCACCAAATCCAATGAAGAAAGGGAATTATTTTTCCATAATTAATGTTGATGTTGAGTGATAAAATTAATTTATATAAGGTTCACTTAATATTAACTGAAAAATGGAAAAATTCTTATGTTATTCTATTTATATGCAATCCTTTATATCATGAATTTTTTTCTAGAACTACAGAATGGAATCCCCAAAACCTTGAAGTAGAGATATCTATAAAAAACTATGTGTTGAAATCATTAAAACCCATTTTTTGGACCCTTATCATATTGGTGTATGTGGGATTATTCTCCTATAGAATCTCATGCTACTTCCATTGGTGTAATTCAACAATAATATGGGAATGGATTGGATCTTTTTATTTAGAGCACATAACAACTACCAGAAAAGAAAATATATATTTCCATATTATAAACCATCCCATGATCCACTATAAATGTATGAAATATCTGGAATCTCCTATATAAAATCCTTCAATTGTGTTGGTAATGGTTTCCTAAGATGAATCAAACCTCGATTAAATGGTAGAGTCAAAGGAAAGTTTCAAATAATGAGAAATTCACATAATGATGGAGTAAAGTTATGTATTTCTTGAGGATTTACTGAGACATCCAGTGGATAATGATGTATAGTTCACAATAAAACTCCTACCAGAAGATACTCTTATATCATAGTGTCCCTATATGAAGGATCCTATCGAACTAGAGGAGTTAAAGAACCAGCTGCATGAGATTTCGGACAAAGGTTACATATGCCCTAGTGAATCACCATGTGGTGAATTAGTTCTCTTTGTGAGGAAGAATAATGGATTCATGTGGTTGTGTATTTGTTATCGAGAACTTTTCATGATCAGCATAAAGAAAAAGTATCCTCTCCCAAGGATTAAAGACTAGTTCAATCAAATATTAAGAGATTAATACTTCTCAAATGTGGATCTTCGTTCTAGATATCATTATCTAAAGGTGAATAATGATGATATTGAGAACACTAACTTATGTTAAATATATTGTCACTATGAGTTTCTGGTGATTCCCTTTAGATTTACTAATTCCCCTTATGTTTTGATGGATTTGATGAATATGGTCTTTGGACACTACATCGACTGATTAGTAGTAGTGTTAATCAATTATATTAACATCTATTACAAGGGAAAGGAGTAACATGAAGCATATCTAATACTTTTTTTGATGATATTGAGAAAGGATAATTTTTATTATGTGATTAGAAAGTTTGACTTTTGGATGCAACAAGTCACGTTATTAGGTCATGTGTTCACAAGTGAGGGAATTTATATGGACCATTCAAAAAAAGGAAATTTTCGAATAGACCAAACCCTCTTGTGTCATTGAAATTTTTAGTTTTCATGGATTATCGAGATATAATAAAAATTTTGTGAAAACCATCTCATGAATGTCACTACCATTAACTAAGATAATAAGGAAAGGTATGAAGTATGTCTGGATGGAATACCATAAGGAATGCTTCACGGAGCTAATGAGAGTGATGTTCACTACACATTTACTCACATTACAAAATAGTGGAATTTTTTTTGATATAAAATGATTCTTAAATTAATGGATTGGGTTGTAAACTCATGAAAAATGATAATGTGATAGTCTATGCATCACCACTGTTGAATATCCATTAGCAGAACTACCTAATGTATGATCTAGAGCTAGTAACATTGATTTTTTCCTTGAAAATCTAGTGGACCTACCTCTATGGTGAGAGGTGTGAAATATATTCCAATAAATAAATACTAATTTATATATTCACAGAAATGTATGTCAACATGAGTCAAAGGATATGGTTAAATCTATTCAATTAATATGATTGATCTATTCACTGTCATCCTAGGAAGGTGAATAAGGTAGACAATGCACTTTATAAAAACTAATCTGCTACTCTATCCATGTTATGGATTACGAAATACCCTATCTTCATTGATACATAATGGATGGAATTATAAGTCATAATAGAATGGAATACATTTTACCTTTCCCAAATGATTTAGCAACCATCTATCCATGAGAAGATTAAGGAGGCACAAATGGGTGATCCGAAGTTGCAAAATAATTTGAAAATTATAATGGAAGAAAGCTGAAAGTGTTCCATATCAATCATCGTGGTGTTATTCAGATTGGATCAAGACTTTGTGTTCCCTATTAACTTGGGATTAATAAGGATCTATTGTACAATTCACATATATCAACATTCTCTAACCATCCCAGTAGCACCAAGATATACCAAGATCTCTATGAACACTTATCATAAGAAAACATAAGGAAGGATATTGTCGAGTATATATCAAGGTGATTGGTATGTCAATGAGTTAAATCACAGCAACAAAAGTACAATGGGATGATGAAACCATTTCATATACCCATGTGGAAATGGGATAATTTCACTATGGACATTTGCATAGGTCTCCCGAAGATATCCAATGAAAATAATGCAATATGGGTTGTGGTGGACTAACTCACCATGAATTACCTCATTATCACTATTTGGGAATATCTATCACATGAATTAATGAAATGATATATGTAATGGACATTGTGAGACTTCATGGGGTTCCACTCTCGATTTTCTCTGATCATGATCCAGGGTTCGCATCCAAATTCTGGAGGATTCTTCCACATGCCTTGAGCACTAAATTGAATTTCTGAAAGGCTTATCACCCACAAACTGATGTCCAATATAATGGGACTATTCATATTCTTGAAGTAAATCTAAGATATTTCCCTATAGAATTCCAAGGTTGATGGGATCAACATCTCCCATTATATGATTTCTTGTACAACAATTTCTTCCACTCATGTATTTAGATTGCTCCATATCATGATCTATATAGAAAGTGATGTAGAACTCCAACCTATTGGGATGAAATTGGAGAATGCTACATGGACCTGATCTTGTGAAAGAGATTATAGAGAAGTTTCATTTCGTCCAGAAACATACCAATGCTTCTTAGTGTCATAAAAAGAGTTATGTTGACAACCGTTGAAGGGAAATATATTTTTATGTTGGATATAATGTCTTCCTTTTAATACAACCATGGAAGATAGTCATGATGTTTGGAAAGATATGGATTCCAATCCCATGGTACATTGGCCCCTTGGAATTCATTGACCACATAGGTGCCTTGGAAAATAAGCTCGCACTTCCACCAAATATGGTTCATGTTCAGGATTTTTTTCACATATCACTCATGAAGACGTACATACTAGAACTCTCACAAGTGATGAACATATAGGTGGTGTAGTTGGAAGATAATCTCTCTTATGAGGAGCAACTACTTACAATTCTCGACCAAATTGATATTGTTCAATGCAAAAAAGACATCCCACCGTGTCAATGTGTTGTGGAGGAACCTTAATTATTAAGAAGAGACATAGGAATGAGAATATTGGATGAAGGATATGTACTCTCACCTCTTTTTGTAAACCAATATTTCGTGGATGATATTTCAATAGGGGGAAAGAAGGTAATGACCAGAATTTTTATCAATGGAATTCCCTTCTTATAATTATTTCATATTTTAGAATCATATAAAATCTCCTTAGCAAACACAATGAAAAATCATGCTTAAAGGAACATCTAAATTATATTTTACCATTAAACATATCATTTCCACTTTGTTTTTTTGAATTTTGAAAATCTAACATACATGGTTGTGGTCAGTAAGATTTATTGAGTCCGGTAAAAAAACCTAATTTTTGATATATAATAACATAACATTATGAATAGTAATGTCACACTTATGGAAAGCAATATGTCCATTGTGAATCATTAATTATCTATGTGAACTGTAACCTTACTAATGATTGTATAAATAAAATTTATCAATCCAATAAGTGAATATATGATATTTTTTGTTACAGTGTTGGTATTTTTGCATGTCATGAATATTTAATGATTAATTTAATACTTTAAAATAAAATTTATAATCATAGAAGGTATTAATAAAAAAATTTATACCTCCTTATTATATGATTTTTTTATGAGACCTTAATTAATTTTTCTATGTAATAAAAAAAGATTTTAAATTTTAAAATCTATATTTTTCAAGTAAATTATGATTTAAATTAAAAATTAAATTAAATTTTTTTTTAAAATTAGATTAATAAATGGTGTTCATTTTATAATTCTTCACATTGAAAAATTTATAGGTAGAATTTCTTAGTTTTTTCTGAAATACTATAATTTATTGGTGAATAGTTATATTCGATAATATAAAAAATATGATAAATAAATGATGTTCTACATCATTCTTGAGACATAGATGATGTAAATGACCATTGATTCTAACTCAGTATCCCTATTTACTATATATAATAATGCAATCACCAATATTTATTTTATTGAGGTAAATTAAATATAATAATGAATTAAATATTTCGAAAACCCCTCTCCCCACCACTATAAATACCCCACATTACAACCTCATTTACTCAAACCTCTCAGGAATTGTTCCTACTCCTAATTCATCTAAAAAATATTCCCATGATCTGCCCCCACGTTTAGCAATCCATGGTCTCATAAAATGTCCAAAAACTATCTTCTAATGAGGATTTCAAAGAAGATATATTAATTGGGACATTAAAGTAAAGAAAGCGTTCGAATACAAGGTATGGGGAATTCTGAATCCAAACATTCATTCTTTGGAGATTCACTATTTTCCTACATTTTTACTGTATTTATTCCTTAAAAAATATTTTATTCATAAATATATTACATTTTTTGGTTTATACAGGTTGTCCACTGGTGTTTATGCCAAATATAATGTTTTCAAAAAGAACTATTCTTTAAAAACAAAACTTTTACTTTTCACTCATGGTTGATCGTCCTAGTATCATGTAGATTATTCCCAATTTGATTTGGGAATCCATTGTTTTATAATTTATATTTTATTAAGTGAATCCCATTTAATTATATTGGTTTTTATGTTCAACATTGATATATGTTCTATTTGGAATGTATGATAATTAAATGATATGATGTGATGGGTGTGCCAAGAATTATACAGCGTAACGAAAATGATATGATGTGATGGTTGTTCCTGTAATTACATAAATCTCAACTGCATTGGGTGTTGTGATGAATCTCATTAGTTAAACTGTAATATGCATGATCATGATATTATCTTTGTTCACAACAATGTGTGGTAGTTTACCACTAACACATAAGGTTTCATTTTTATGCATTACCACATTTCAGGAATTTTATTAATTTCTCTAATCATGTTTATGATACCATGCCTATATTTTGATGATAATGATTATTATCAAACAATTTTGTATTTTCCCAAGTTCTTATCCTCTTACATGTCTTTTAGATCACCCCTTTTTATGCATATCCTCAGGTGATAAAGTGTACTAAAGAGAAATCAAAGGACATTAAGAATCTAGAAAAGTGGGAATTAAATAAATTTTTATTTTTATGTAGTAAATGTTATGAGTGGTCTATTATTTTTTCAATAAACTAAAAGTTTGGATCCTTTTTGTGTAATGTTTTTATGATTTTTTATCTTTAATATGATCTAAAAGTAATGTTAGAAAAGAAGGGTCTCTTTATGAATCATCATCATATCATAAAACAAAATTATGTATGATATCATTTAAAATTATAGAAGGATATAAATAACATTTGTCTCAACAACTGGTCTTTTTTATTTCCATTTACTAGAAAATCCATTTTGAACCAACCATGGAAAACATGAAATAAATGCCTCCAAAACAAAGAAAATAAAAAAATATATTATTTGAAAATAGATCAAATTAGGTTATTATAAGTTCATAAATCGAATCCTAAATATTTAAATAGTTATTAAATAAATTAATTACAGTTGTTACACCATTATATAGGATGTTTGAGCACATTTTAAGGAATAATAACATGATGTGACAAACTTTTCCTTAAAATCTCCTTTTAAATATCTATTCACTAAAAAATCTAAAGGAATGTTTTAGTATTCAAGTATTCAGGTTATATGATCATTTAAATGTTTGTGGGAATTGTTTGTGATGAAGGGTGGGAACTATATCTCCCTCTACTAAATTGGATAATTCTTTATTGGAATTTGGAGGTAATGTTTATTCCATGTGTAATTGTGATGATAACACAATAAGGCATCCTTGAGGGTTACCTAGTTAGGTATCCAAAGAAGTTACATTATAAGGCAGCTACGAAGATTAAATATCATATCATATCCTCTAGTGTTTCAATGTTATGTAATAATTCCCCAAGATTCTTTTATAATTTTATTTATTTTTTATACATTTTATGGAAATCTATTTTTTTCACAAATTATGTATATGATACATTTTAGGTGAGAAGTATGACTTTGTGAAAATGATTTCATATGTACATAAATATTCATGGAATAACAATTTATTGTTTTTATGACCCTTACTGAAATTTTTATTCTCATCCCATGTTTGAAAATATATTTCTCATGGATTAAGGATGGGTAAGATAGAAGAATACTACAAGATTAATGTCATGATGATTTTTCATGTAAAAATTTCATGATTAATAAATAAATTTTCATTATAGATGAAAGGAATATTTTTCTACTAGAAACCACTTTTTTCATGTCGGTTGATATATATTAATTATGTCATAATTCTCTACTCCATTTAATTGAAATGATATTTGGGAGTGTAATAGTATGATTTATTAAAGAATTTACTAGATTATTTAGTGTTTATGGTTTGTTCGTTATAGAACCTCTTACAAGGGACATAGTCAAACCTTTCATACCATAGGTTATTCATCCACTAATACTGAATCCAAATCCTCAAACAAGAATAGTCATGTATTATTTTCAAGAATAAAACAGTTGCATTACCAATGATCATTACCACAGAGATGGAAAACCAAAAGTGGAAAAGATAATCAATGGGCGAAAAAGTCATTAAAATTATATTTCCTATGGTTTTCACATATCAAATTGATATTACCCGTATTATTCACTTATATAATTTTATTAGAAGAAACTATGAAACCCAAATGCCAGACCCAGAGGAAAACCAACACAAAAATGAAGGAGGTAGTTAAGAAAAATGTATTGAAACTTCAAAATATTGGAATTTTTTATTCAATATCTAATGGAGTGTCTGTAAGTACATTTCAACAAGTTAAAAAGAATTCTAGCCTTTATGTTGTAACGAATGATGAGGATGAATTGATCTCTACTCAAACTATCACTAGATGGAGAGTATGTGTAGACTATAAAACATAAATATAGAAAATTTGAAAGATCATTTCCTTTTCCTCTCATGGATCAAATTTTGTTTAGACCCATAGCATATGAATTATACTATTTCCTAGAAAGGTATTCGTGATAAATGTATATTTCAGTTCACCCATTTGATTATTTGAAAAAGAAATCACATGTCCATTCAGTACATTCTCCTATAGATGCATGACATTCAGTATGTGTAATTAACTGAAAACCAATTAAAGCTGTGGGACACATATGTGACACAATATGGATGTTGAATTTATGAAAGATTATATTGATTATTTTTCAGTATATGGATGATATTTTGATGTGTGCTTATGGAATCATGATCTAGTGCTACAACAGTAAGAGGATATGTGTTTATTTTTAAAATGGTAAAAAATTCCATTTTAGTTTTCAAGGAGGAAGTTTCCTCAGAGAAAAATATCCAAAGATGGAATGGATATTGATACCTCAAAATACTTGGTGATAAATGATATATTTTATCCCTCAAAAGTAAATTGTATAAAAACATTTCTAGTCCATACTTGATTTTACTATTTTCTCATTATAGTTTTTGAAAGATTTTCCCACAATATGAAAGACATATTATTAAAGGATATACCATTTAAAATAATTGAACTGTGTCAGCATACATTATTTTTTTTAAAGAAAATCATAGTCTCTACACCTATTATCATTTCAACAGATTGGGAAAAAGACTTTGAGTGGATGGGAAGAACAAGTAAATTCACAGGGGAACTATTTTCGAAATCTGGTTCACCCAAACTTTTATTACCATATACTATGAGAGTCACAACGTTAATGATTCTCTAGAGAAGTACACAACCACCAAAATAAAACATCTTTTAGTTATCTTTCCATTCAAAAAACATTGTTCCTAAATAGTCTTTTATAGGGGATTTTGTACCTTGTTCATGCTTCCTTGAAAGATTTTATGAGTAAAAAGGATGTCAAAATAAGATTTTTATGATGGATACTATAGATATATGAAATTTAAATCACTATAAAAACACTAGAGGGATATAGAATTTTGTTACTGATCATCTATCTATACTCCCACTATCAATCATTAATGAAAATGGTAATCTAAACAACGAAGATGAATTCTCTATTGAAACTCTCTTCAGACTAAACATAAAGTCATGGACATGGTTTTTTGGCATTAAAAACAATCTAACAGTGGCACCCCATTAACAATACCTCTTCTACCACAAAGGTATGGGATTTTCTGTTGATACATCAATCTACTACTAAGATGAACATCAAAATCTTAAGCGTTGTTATAATGGATATATGTGATGATGAATCCCGTTGGATGATACCCAAATTCTTTTAGACATGTGTTACACATCACTAGAAAGACGTAATCATGGAATATGACACATAGTAGAAGAAAATTTTGCAATGGGGACTTTTCTAACCCACACATAAATATGATGTAATAATTACTGTCAATTATATGATTAGTAACAAAAAACTAGAATCATTTGGAAATAAAATGAAATTCCCCAAAATTGTATCATGGAAGTTGAACACATTGTCGTATGGGGAATGAATTTCATGGGGAAATTCTCTAAATCACATGGAATGTTCTATATCCTTAATGCAATTGACAATGTATCTAAATTTGTAGAAGATGAAGGTACCACTCATGACACCACAAAATTAGTCGTGAAATTATTAAACAAAGTTCATTTTGATGACTTGGATTTCAGTAACTACTCATTAGTGACTATGATACCAATTTTAGAAAAAAAAAGAAATTAAAGGACTACTAGGAATGTATAGAATCCACTATAATATTAGAAGACTGTACCACCTAAAAAATAGGAAAAGATGAATTTCAGAACATGGAAATAAAAACGCCTTCAAGACACCATAAACAAAAGTAGAAATGAATGGGGCATAAAGTTAGATGATTCATTTGTGGCATACCAAACTACATAAAAAATACATCTTCACCCCTGATTTCCGATTAGTGTATGAAAAGTCATTCAATTTACCCATAGAATTAGAGAATCATTCATAATAGGTAATTAATATGTTGAATGTGGGTTCTAAAAAAGATGGGGGTATTAGGTTACTGTAATTATAATAATTAGAAGAGACAATAAATGATGTATATAAAATACCAATATTTTTAAAAATAAAACCATGAAATGTAATGATCATCCCAATGAGATAAAAATTCAGGAAGGAATAAGGTCTTGTTATTCAATGCCTGATTAAAACAATTCCATTGGAAAATTAATTTATGTTCTTCTGGAACAATTTTTTCATAAAAGTATTTCCCTACGAGAATATGGAAATTGAAAAAGGACGAGAACAATAATTCAATTTCATTTGTAAATTATAGAAGGTTTATTAAGAACCATTCTATGAGGAGTCTATTATAATATGGATATTTTTCTAAAAATCACTATGTTAGGATCACGAAGTTAAACAAAGAATAAACTAAGAGGAAAACTGTGATTGGTAATTGTGTGTTATAATTGTATATTACAAGGTTTATAGTATCATGGTCCATGTTATTAGAAAAGGACCATGCTTTGGTTCACAATGTTACAAAAATACCTAATTGAATGTTGTGTAATCAACTACATGATGTGTATAGTTTATGGATTGGAATTTTTCAATTCATGAATTACACATCATGTAAATGTATTGTCATTGTGAAATTATAGACATATCTATGTCTTGAAAATTAGGTTCATGGTGCTCCCATAACAAATTTTTTCTGAACCCTCCCCCGCTACCTGACCCACCTCTCACCATGTAGCCCACCTCCCTCATTGTTCCACCTCCCACAGTGTTCTTCCATTACTCCCATCCCACTATTCATCTCTATATTCTCTCATGTTAAAATCCATATATGGACCATAGAAATAGTCTTCACTCTACCTGTATACCCCTCTCTTGGGTACAAGTATGCATATTTGGTCAAGCACCGAAGGGGTGAAGTGCCTCCATCACCCCCGCTTTATCCACCTACAAATCCTCTTTTTCCTTTGGAGAACTATCAGACATCCAAAACTCCAATAAAAAATCTAATGGATCGAAGGATGCCTATAATACACACATGAACCCAAAACATCTTTTTTACAACCCAAATAACTATGTTTAATTGATCCTTTTGTAGTTTATGCCCATGAAATCTAATAAAATGATTGATTTAGTAGTTATTTCCCACCTATATATCACCAAGGAGGACCTCCACATCCTTGACCACTTGATCATCACTTCCATTTTCAACGATCATGAGGTGACCTACCATGAGATATTCTAAGAGTTCTTGGACACCTTTAAGGTGGTTGTCAGTAGCCTCCACATTCGGCAATGAGGAAAACTACATATCATCTCCTTCATATAGTTTGGAATCAAGCTCAATATTTACTTTTATCACTTTTCTACATCTGGTATTATCATAAATTAGCATATCAAAACAATAATATCTGATGTGAAATGAATTTGAATGATTACTGCTCAGGATTCATAGAGTGATCAAGATCATCAAATTAAGAAATGGACATATACTAGAGGTGCCACGCCCTTGATTCTAAATTATAAATTGACTCAATCATGATTTTATAGAATAGAGTCTCAAGGTATCATCATCCTACTAGAAATCATCATCATTTAATCTTTCAGGGGAGTACTTTCTATTGACATGAAATAACAGTTCACCGTATACATCACATCTCTTGCACATCGAACAAAAGGTAGGAATATCGGTGGATCCTTCATCACCCATTTGTCCTAGAATCCTAGTTTTTTATGCTGCCCTTACCCTCACCTCCCTTAGTATCATGGATTCCTTCAACTTTCACCTTATTCACAAGATATAGCTATTTTTGAACTATGGTACTTCTAACGATGTGTACCACGACTCTTTCAGGGTGATGAAGAGGCACCCAACGATCATGTAGTTGATCATAGAGCTTCAACTACTACCTTAGATCAAAATACTACCCATAAAACATCTAGATTTAGCCCATCCCCAACTACTAACACTATCATTACCACCCCATTAACCACACATGTACCTTCCCCTTCCACCTCAAACATTCTTACACTACCACCCTGCTAATAATAACAAGAAGATCTCTCAGATATGCACCTTTGCATCCTGGTTTTTTTAATGGATTACCCAAAACATGAACATCCCATTCATATTGTTTTATGATTTGGATACATGTCTACTGCCACCATTAACCACAACCTCTCAAAAAAAACTCTATCAGCCCTTCCTAATCAACTATTCCTACCAAATCTACAACCCCAACCAACCTTCCCACTTACATGACAGACCCTACTACCTAGTATGTGTTTTTTGAAAAGGTATTCTTATATGGGAATGTATGCAACCCTATTACCATCCAATGTGGTTTAACATGTTGATCCAGCTACAATAACCATGGAAATCCAATAAATTCATACTTCACCACTGCTAGCCACATTATCTTGCATCACAACATCACTACCTCCAGTAGTTGATCTGCCAACCCCTTCCTCTATTTTTGCTATTGATTAGGTGGGGCAGCTATAGGAAACCCGTGTTCGATATAGGAAATTATATGAGAATATCTATTCCTTTTATTACTATTCTACATCCTTGTTCCTTCCCAAATTTTGGTACACTATCAGGGTGATCATATTACTGTAGTGTTCATATTCCATATTATAATTATAAAATTGGAGTTATTATATACATGGGATACAAAATTTTCTTTTTTGTATCATGGAACACCATGCATTTAATTAATATATTATAATATACATGTATATATCTTATGCCTCTTTTTTGGTCCTTGATGCACCTCTTCCATCACCATTTTCCTTCATACTACATACAAATCATTATCTGATAGTTGTCAAGTAATTTTTTTTGGAGATATCACTAGATATATGTGGTCATCATCCATAACCACCATGATGTGAAGGATGTCATTCCTTCAAGTCTAGATTAATTATTAGTATACTCTTCAGGTGATTAATCTCACTACGAATCTATGGGAGCTCCAAGACACAACCACTAGTACTTGCATGCGACCAAGGATTTTTGATCAAATGGAACACATCTGATTAATTCATTTTTTATCAATCTGTTTGTTGATGACTTTGTAACCCTTATGGGATGAAACCCATATTCCATTTTTCATTGTTTATATTCTTGAACATGGGATTTTATGTTTTTATTTTGATAACATTTTTTGGACGAGGTGACTTTGAACATCATTGAATCCACGTATCAACATTTATCTATGATTCTTTTCATTGATATTCAAAATTTATACCTACCCATATGACTGCTTCTAAAATATAAAAACCCAATTTATGAATGTTTTATCTCATAAAATATTTCTCTCACTAATACATTATATAGGAATCCCATTTTAAAATAATTATTTACCTTGTTTCCCCATGTCATGATAGTCATTATCAAAAGATCTCGATTTCTTAACAATTCTTTTCTAATTTTCCATTTCATTTTTTTCTATACTATAGTTTTGATTTCACTCCCATTGTACTTTCCATGATATTTTATACACTATCTCATTTTAAGCATGGGGGGGCTTTCTTGAGCATCACTATCAATAAAATTTGATTTTGTTTCTTATTTTAATTTATCATGGAGACATTTTTCATTGGACGTACTATTTAAACATGAAAAATCATTAAACACATTTAAATAAAAGATAATGTTATGTCAAAAATTGTTGAAATCCATGTTTTATTTATATTTATATTATTAAAAATATTGATGAGTATATTCATTTAATTCAAATTTAAAATTTGTGAAATAGATTTTGATTAAATTATAACATGATTTTACACCCTATGTAATTGGTAGTTTTCTTGTATACTCCCATTCTGAGGAGGATTATGTGAATATGAGTTCATATACATTTTAAATCATATTTCTCGAGTGAATCCTGGGTCATGTATACCAATTATAAAAGTTCTTGATATCTTATTTAGGCTATGAATGACAAAATAAATGTTTAATATGATTGAGGAAATATTTTTTGACACAATTTTCCCAATGAAAAACCATAAATTTTTGTTTTTTAACCTGTACTTTCCATGAATCTCATGTTTAGGATAAATCTATTCCATGTCGATTATCCCATCCTACCCTTATCTTTTTATTATTCATGATTATACTTTGAAGTTGATAGGGGAATATTTATCTAAGGGAAACTAGCTGTTTTGATTGGCAATATGTATTATGGTACTTATCCCACTAATTTGTTCTAATCCATGTGTTATTTATGTAATTTAATGTCATTTGTTGTCCTTTGGAAAATAAAAAAAATAAAATGAAACTGATTTTGAGTTGTGTATTATGAATGAAAATTATCACCATCTGGAGACTGAGGAATCTCCTAAAAGATCATATATCATTGGGTATTGGATGTGAGATCTATCTTAAACATGAATTTCATAAAATAAATAAAATGAAATGAATAAAATAATGTGACATGGTATATCATTGACACATACTTGACAAACACATTGATCTGGGTTGAGCTATTTAGAGCATGGATACTATTTGATCTTTAGGGTTCCACATCATTGTTCTATTCTCACATATAATTGATTACACATTAGAACTTACCTTCATTTTGAGTTTGATTTTAATTTCGTACCCACCATCTGTCATCCTCATAGTAATTTTTAATAGGTTTCTCAGCCATCATGAATAATTTTGTATTTTACATAGCGTATGGATGAGATCGAACCAATAAATGAGTATGGTGAGGAACACATATTTATGGAATGATCATAACTCTAGATATATTTTTACAGTGATTAATTAATGGAAATCCACTATATTTAAATTTAAAAAACGGAATAAAATTTATGAAACCATTTCAACAATATAATTAAAAGACAATAAATATTAATAAAAGAAATTAAATATGTGGTATGCCAGATTATCATGGTATGATTGATTCGAAGGGAAATTATTTTTCAACTTACACGTATTTTTATTTTCCTGGTTATAATGAATGTTTCTTTTTTTCTATTGATACCCCTATTAATATTATATTTATTGTGGAAATTAAACTCTACATGTGTGTGGGAATTTGATAAACTAAATTTATATATAAAATTTTAGGTAATTTAATTATGTATTTTTTTGTTTTAATTATAAATTCACTGGGTATGTGTTGATAATTTCTTAGAAAATGTGGCTATTTTACAGTGAAAAGATGTGAAACCTTGACACATGTGGTCATTACACATCATGAAAATAACATAGAAAAAATTATTGAATCATTCATATAATCTAAAAGGTCATGAATAATGTCATGAAAAAATTATATGTCAGGAAAATATTATATGTTGTGAATTTCAAATATGTATTTTGTAATATTTAAATAAAATTTCCCACATAAATTTCAATTCATATAAAGAACATTGTTGTGAGTTACAACTACACATCGTGGGACAAGTCAAATCATCAAAAAAATAATGATTCATGTAGAGATTCATTCCAGAACCAAGAATCATGAAAAATTGGATTGATATTGCTTGATGTGAGAAGATTATACATCATATAACTTATTTGTTATTTACTTTCTACAATGCGCACTATATCCCATAAATTTTCTTCCACTAATAATTCCCCCATTCTTTATCTATTATTTTCTCCTTTATCATATCTCTCATATAAAATCTTCACAATTTTTATTACAGTTTTGAATTAATCAATATGTTTTTTTATTTTTCTATACACATTCTACATTATATTCAATACTGTTTAAAGTTCAACATTTATTTTCCATTGATTTTTAAATTATAGAATATTGACTATAATTTCATGCATGTATTCAATTTAATATAATTGTCTTATTGATTGATTGGTTAATCTGGTAGTGAACGTCATAATTCTTGAACCCCCTATTGCAAAATATATGATTTCTTATTTTGTTATTGATATTCCTGTAATATCTACTATTTTTCTTTAATCTTCACTATTAACATAATAACCATATAAAATCATAGGGTAAGGGTCAAGAGTATGCACTTTCGGAATTTAATGAACCTATAGATCATTAATTGGTAACCCTATGGATATTAATCATGTCACATAACCACTTTTTATTCAATTCTATTTGTAAATCCTTGCCGTGTGGAGGTTAAATGAATGATCATGACCTGATTGGAGAAGATTAGGCTATGAAAATTACTCATATGACAAATTCTTATAGTTAATCTAGTATTAATGCATATAGTTTTTTATATATATCTTTACTAAGAAATAGTTTCATATTAGATTGATCTATATTATTTGACTATAATCAACTTGTTCTCTATGATCCTCTTCACAGCCTAAGCACTTATACTTTTCCATGTTTGGACAGGGATTATTCTTTTTTACATGAACCTTGAAAATAACGATGATCCCATTAGTTATTCATGAATCATATATCAAACTAAATTGCTTTTATCAAATCCCAAGCCTAGACAAATTTGGTAGAACTCCTAAAAAAAGGTCTCAAAGTCCTATATTATTTTATTCCATAACATTCGTGTTGGGTTTGACCCTGAACTATCACTATAATACTTCTTTTTAGTTATTGTATTTTTTAATAAAAATTTACTCTAATCTGACCACAGTTTGTCCGAGTTAAATGAAATTTATGGGTGTATCACCCACAGTAATGATGAATTTACCACACAAACAATGTTATGTAAAATTAAAATATATACTACACAAGTGTATCAAATTTTTATAACTATATAAATTTAAATGCTTGAGGTATATCTACTATGACAACGCAGTTTTTAATAAAAACATAAACATGATTTATTACATTAAACTTCACTTGATACAAAAAATTAGATCGAGTGGTTTAGTGTCTTTGGGGATTAGGATAATTACATAAAAAATTAAAACATAAAATACAACATCTTTATTGAAAACATCCTTTCCATGAAAAATACACTCCCACGTACTTCGCATTGCATGGGGTAACCTGAGGACATTAATAAGAAAAGGATGAGCTATATAGCCTAGTAAGGGAGTACACATGGAATAAAATGAGGAGTACAATACATGTTAGACAATAGGCACATCAATAGAGCATAAATGAAACATGAACATAAAGGCATGATAAATCATGATAATCATAACATTGAAATGTTGCAACAACACTTAACATGGAATTAGCATGAGCCAAGGCTCATTGCACATAGAGCATGAGTAAATACTCAGTGAACATGAAGAACGAGTAAAACCTTGCTACACTTGAATTATCATGAGTCAACAATCATTTCACATGACGTATCATGATACTATACTTTACCTAATGCATTGGAGCACTAGAAGGGTGCACCCTTCTTAAACATTTCATTTCATGAATAAGTGTGCCACATGGATCATAAAACATGGATTCATAAAACATAATCATTTATTCCATGATAAAGGATTTTAGAAATCATAAATGAAAATTTATAATCAATAATTAAATGTGAATAAAGTTGAATACCCTTGATGGATAAATGGGAATGATATTCACTACACAATGACATTGGCTTAGAAAATCGGTGCTATTTCGGGAGCGTAACTGCGTGACATAAGAATTCATAAAAAATGGTTGATGAGAGATAAAGGGGTTACTCATAATATCTGCATGTAATAGACAATAATGAGGTCATATATATACATGTACCAACAATTTTAATGGAATTTACATTCAGGATACAAAATTATTGGTTGAATGTAAAAGAGGAGGGAGAAGTTCCTTTCGGAATTTCGGCATTGTAACTGGTGTACATGGGAGGCATTTAATGAGAGAGAAAAGGGTATCCCATCAATCAAACATAATGATGGTAGTATGAAGGAGGTGCGAAACCATACCCAAACATTCAGAATTTAAATTAAAAGGAAAAAACAACTTAAAGAAAATTCAACAAAAATGAGAATGGAAGAAAAAACCCTTACTTGGAAGTGTGCTTACAAAGGCTATAGAGAAGATTTTGAGAGGATTATTGGGAGCTTGGGGAACCTTGGGATTATTCTAGAGAGAGTAGGGAAGAGGTTTGACGAACTACAAGGGCTTTGAGTGAGGAGGAAGTGGGATCTTTGGTGGGTTTATATAGGAAAGGTGAGGGAATTATTTATTATTTAGGTTTGGGACCTGTTGCATTAAATTAACCCACACCACAAACCATCCCATATATTTTGACAATGTTTTTTGGAAAATAGAAGAGGAAAACAATATTTTACAAGGAAAAAGTCCTAACTTCTTAAAATATTAGGGTTTCTTATGTGGAGGTGAGTCACACTCCCATGAAAATTAATTTAAAAAAGCAAGGTGTTGAATATGTCTTGAGGGGTCCATTAATGCTTTGAAAAGTAAGTCAAACAAACCCAAAATCACATTATTTTAATGGTTAAACATATATTGGCCCAACATAAAGATTATATTATTTTATTACATCACTATTGGATCATTATGATGTCATAAAACACATTATATATTTAAACGGTATTTAATTTTTACCCAAAAATTTGACTGTCTCAGAAAATTATGAAAAATTCACCGTTGTATAATTTCAACGTCCTGATTCTAGAAATTACATTTATTTTATATAAAAAAATTTCTAAATAAGTTAATTTTCACTTTTAAAATAAAAACCATCATTTATCGAAAATTCACAGGGTTTGACAGAAATGGATTTCAAACCTTAATAAAAAAATTTAATTGCATTCATAAAATTATAACATCATTTATATTTAATAAAAATTAATTTAATAATTATATTATTATTTTATTAAAATATTATTTATTTCAAAAATCCCTTAATTTAATAACACAGATTTCTTATTTAAATAATAACTAAAAACACCATTTGTACTTTAAAAACTATTTAGAATGTATCAAAAATGACTAGTAATTATTTTCATTATTATATACAAAAAAATATTGTACATAAACATAGTAATACATATTTGTTACATACCCCCTTAAAACACCTGCAGAAGACCTAAGGGTAAGGTGTGCGATGGTGACAGACTCTTGTGGTGGCTCCGATAACATCGCTCGAGTGGTAATTTCAATCAACTTCCAGTTTTCCCATAGACGGTCACGTTCGAGCTTAACATGATGATGCTCAGCTTGGGCTTGGTCAAGGGCGAAGCCCAAAGACGACACCTCTTTTCCGAGCTCCGACAAATGGGCTTTGTATGGGCCAATTATACTGGATGAGGCCATCACTTCCTTTTTCTGAGTAAATTGGTTTTGTTAAAGTCCTATATTTATAATAATCATCTGATTACTATTCAACGACTATATTAGCAACGGTCAAAATTCTTAACATAAAACCAAAGAATTTGACATCTTATAAATATATTTTTCATAAAGAGACATTTAACTGGATCAAGAGGGATTTTCCATTAATGAAACTTTGGGTCGTTACAATATTTCCCCCTTAAGAAATTTCGCCCTTGAAATTTTCCTTTTCCCACACTAAAACGAATGTGGGTAACTCAGCTTCATCATATCCTCCGATTCCCATGTTGCTTCTTCAAACTTGTGGTTTCTCCACAACACCTTGACTAGGGGCATTGTCTTATTTCATAGAACTTTTTCTCTACGATCTAAGATCTTCACTAGTTGCTCCTCATAAGAATGATCATCTTCCAATTGTACTACCTCAGAAGAGAGTACATGTGAAGGGTCCGATATGTAATTTCTTAGGAGGGATACATGAAAGACATCATGTACTTTGGCCATAGTAGGTGGAAGTTCTAGTCGATAGGCCACAACCCTGACACGATCAAGAATCTCAAAGTGGCCTATGTACCTTGGACTTAACATCCCTTTCTTTCCAAACCTCATGACCATCTTCCACAGAGATATTCATAGAAACACCATGTCTCTAAATATAAACTCAAGGTATCGTCGATGATTATCTGCTTAACTCTTCTGTCATCTCTGGGATGCCTTGATATGATGCAGAATGGTTTTCACCTTCTCCATCATTTCTCAACCATTTCTGTACCAAGCAGCTTATGTTCACTGACCTCATCCCAACATGCCGGTGTTCTTCACCTTTTCCCATAAAGGGCTTCATATGGTGCCATTTGGATGCTCGAGTGGAAACTGTTATTATAAGAGAACTCAACCAGTGGAAGATGTTGATCCCATCCTCCTTTAAAGACCATTGAGCATGCTCTCAAAATTTCTTCAGTGTTTGGATAGTCCGCTCAGATTGGCCATCAGTTTGAGGATGATAGTCCATACTGAAATTTAGTTCAGTATTCAAAGCATGTTGAAGACTCTTTAAAAACATAGAGGTGAATCTCAGCTCTCGGTCAGGCATCATAGATAGTGGTACTCCATTAAACCTTACCACTTATCTGATATATATCCGTTCTAGTTGATCCAAAAAGAAATCCCCCTGAATATCAATTAAGTGTGTAATATTTTTAAGATGATCCACAACAACCCAGATTGCATTGTTGCCTTTGGATGTCCTTGGATGTTCGGTGACAATGTCCATGGTGATGTTCTCCCATTTCCATTATAGTATGGGCAATGGTTGCATCATCCCCTTATACTTCTGCCTCTCTTCCTTCACTTGCTGACACACCAGGCACTTTGATGTATATTCAGTGATCTCCTTCTTCATATTATCCCAGCAAATGTTTTCTCGGAGTTCTCAATACATCTTTGTGCTCCCTGGGTAAATAGTTAAATTTGAACTATATGCATCATCCAAAACATCCTTCTTCAACTCTGGACTTGATGGAACACATAGTCTTTTCCCAAACCACACAATTCCTTCTTCATTAACATTAAACTCTAAGGATTTCCCTTTTTGGATAGCTTACACTTTTTCCTGAATTTCCACATCATCCATTTGATCATCCTTTAACCTTTCCAAAAGAGATGGTTGAGCAATCATTTGTGAAAGGATTGATGATGTTACCTTCTTTATGATTCCCATGTCCATCTTCATCAAGTTTAACAATATTGGATCCTTCTCAATTCTCATCATTGATAGAATTGAAGGGTCCTTTCAACTTAGGGCATCTTCCACCTTGTTCGCATTCCTAGGGTGGTAATGTATTGATCAGTCATAATCCTTGATGAGATCTATCCATCTTATCTGGTGCATATTAAGCACTATCTATATGAATATATATTTAAGACTCTTGTGGTCAGTATATATCTCACATTTCTCTTCATAGAGATAATGCCGCCAGATTTTCAAGGCAAAGATCACAACTGCCAACTCCAGATCATGCGTTGGATAGTTTCACTCATGGATTTTCAACTGCCTTGAGGCATAGGGTATCACTTTATCATTATGCAACAGCACACAACCTATTCCCTTCTTCGAAGCATCACTGAAGACCACAAAAATTTCCCCACTTGTGGGTAAAGTGAGCACGAGCACAGTGATAAGACTAATTTTCAACTCCTTGAAGCTTTCTTCACATTCATCACTCTAATAAAACTTTACTCCCTTTTGATTTATCTTGTTAAAAGGGTTGGAAAATCGTGATAAATTCCTCACAAATCGTCGATAATATCCAGCTAACCCCAAGAATCTACGGATATCCGTTACCGATGTTGGCCTTGGTCATCCATAAATTGCATCTGTTTTGGAGGGGTCCACAGATATCACATTGCTTGTGATGATATGGCCTATGAATGGGACCTCCTTCAACCAGAACTCACACTTGCTGTACTTTGCATAGATCTTCTCCTTAGGCAACGTCTCTAGTACAGTTTTTAAATGATCCTCATGATCCCCCTTGGTTTTGGAGTATATTAGAATATCATCTATAAAGACTACCACAAATTTGTCAAGGTAATATCTAGAGACTCTATTCATCAATTCCCTGAATATTGTTGTAGGATTGGTGAGTCTTAAAGGAATTACAATGAATTCATAGTGCCCGTACCTTATACAAAAAGCAGTCTTGGGGACATCTTCCTTCTTCACCCTTACTTGGTAATATCCCGACCACAAATCCACCTTGGAGAATTATTGTGCTCCACGCATCTGATCAAACAAGTCATCGATTCTTGGGAGAGGATTCTTGTTCTTTCTTGTGATTTTGTTAAGTTCATGATAAACGATGCAAAGCCGTATTGACCCATATTTCTTCTTGATGAAGAGTACTGGTGCACCCCATGGTGAAGCACATGGGCATATAAACCCTTTATCCAGATTCTCGTGTAGTTGTTTCTTCAGTACATCAAGAACAAAAACAGCCATTCTATATGGAGTCTTGGATATTGGTAGAGCCTTAGGTAGAAGTTCAATCGAGAACTCAAAATCTCTTCTTGGAGGAAGACCAGGAAGTTCCTCGGGAAACACTTCAGTGAATTCCCTCACAATAGGCATTTCTTCAAGGATGGTTTCTTCCTTGGACTCAATCATCTAAGCTAGATACGCGTGCTCATAAGGTAGTAATATCCATGCATGAGATGATGGAGCTAAAGGAGATTCATCTTCCTCCTAACACTTGTAATGAATCGGGGGTCGATTCTCCATATGGAGTGTGATTTCCCTCTCCTGACAATTTATGTTGGCTCTATTTAAAGAAAGCAAATTCATGCCAAGAATTGCATCAAATTCCACCAGAGGGAGTATGACGAGGTTCGCTGGGAAATTCAATCCATAGACTATAATAGGGGAGGACTTATATTCATGGGATGCAATTATTACCCCATTTTCCATACTCACCGACAAATTTACTTCCATGATTTTTGGGGGTTCTGGGATTGTTCTACTAAACATTCGAGATATAAAAGAATGCGTAGAACCTAAATCAAAAAGTATGTTTTCTATTCTTGAATGAATAACTAGCGTAGCTGTCACCACATCGTTTTCGGGGTTCACTTTAGCAGAAGTGCTGGAAAAAGCTCTTCCTTGCTGCCTTGGAGGTTGTTGGTTGTCTCCGAAAACACTTGGATTAGGGAACTGATTTGAAAAATGACCCGTTTCATTTCATTTGTAGCATTGAACAATGCGTTGAGGTTATAAAAGAGAATTCTTCTACTCTGTCACAGCCGTGGGTCTTTCTTGCCGACAGTTAACAGCTTGGTGCCCTTATCTTCCACACCTAAAGCATTTTCTCGTCCCCTTAATGCAATTTCCAGGGTGCTTCTTTCCGCACTTTTGGCAAGTGGGGTGCTAGATCTTCTTATCACAGTTGGATTTATCCATCGGACCACCAGCATTGAAGTACACCTTACGATTCTTGTACACCTGATACCCCTGTGATTCCCTGATATCCATTTTGACCTTGACGGTACATAGGAAAATCTCCCCATAGCTGTCGAAGTCATGGATCGCTAATGAATTCCGTAGGATAGGCTTCAGCCCACCAAAGAAGCGGTCAACATTGCATTCAGGGGTAACGACAAAGCCAGAAGTGTATCATGAAAGCCTTGTGAAGTTTTCCTTGTACGCTCCAACAGATTCTTCATCTTTTTGCATGTGGGAAAGGAAGTCCCTCTCCATCTTAAGGCGAATGGTGCGCAGAAAATATTTATCGAAAAACATCTTCCAGAAATCCTTCCATTCCAACGCCTCGATATCCTCTTCAATATTCGTATTTTTGATCAACGTCCACCATTGATCAGCTTCACCCTCCATACTATAAGCAGCCAGGAGAACCATCTCTTGTTCAAACCATTGAAGGATGGAGAAGATCTTTTCAATGGAGTTGATCCATTGTTCATCGATCGTGGGATCGGATGATCCACTAAAAGTAAGAAGCCTTTGTCTCATGAAGCACTCGATAGCGACTTGTTCGTTCTAGGGGGGGTTGAACATTTCCCTTGACCCGTGTTTCTATTCAAAACATGAGTTAGCTGACAAGGAAGCATGACAATGTTCGCGATTCCAACTCCCATTGGATTTGGAAACTAATTAGTACAGTCATCACACTGACCTTCACAACAGTTGTTATCCCGAGTCCTCCTATTACCGACCATTGTCTAGAATAAAAGGAATTTTAGGGGTAACACATAAAGGTTAATCAAAAGACAAAACGTGATGAATTATAAATAAACTATTATTTCCTTACTCATGAGTCTATAGGATTCAATCTATGATTTTCATGATCTACTTTCAAACATATATTCGTAGGGGATTTTTTTTTAATTCCCTTAATAAGGGTTCATACTAAGATTTTGAATTTATTAAAACATATCCCCTATGAGTGTCGTAGCCAAGAGTGAAGCAAGTCCCTTTTTCGTGCACCAGTTCCCGCTCGAGTCTAGCTCAAAGCGGTGTTATCATTTTTTACCCCTAGGATACATATGTGCCAGAGCCGCCTCTAACTACTCGTAACCAGACATGGATGTGTTTGTTTGATAAACCACTTACTCAGCACTTACCAAAACATAGGGATGTTTTTATTATACCTAGTCTTGTATCTAAGGCTTTACTATGATTTCCTAATCCCAAAAATAACTGATCATATCCGCTGATACCAACTATGACAACCCTGCTTTTATTACAAACATAAACATGATTTATTTCTTTAAACTTCACTTGATACAACAAAGGAGATCGAGAGGTTTAGTGACTTTGGGGATTAGGATCATTACATAAAAACATAAAACATGAAATAAAACATCTTTATTGAAAACATACTTTCCATGACCACTGCATTCCCTCGTACTTAGCATTGCATGGGGTAACCTAGGGACATGCATAAGAAAATGGTGAGCTATAAAGCCCAGTAAGGGAGTACACATGGAATAACATGAGGAGTACAATCCAAGTTAGAAAATAGGCACATCAATAGAGCATAAAATTAACATGAACATAAAGGAATTATAAATAATTATAATCATAACATTGAAATGTGGCAACAACACTTAAAATGGAATTAGCATGATCCAATTCTCATTACACAAAGAGCATGAGTAAATCCTCATTGCACTTGATGAACGAGTAAAACCTTGTTGCACATGAATTAGCATGAGTCAACACTCATTTCACATGACTTATCATGATACTATTCTTTACCCAATGCATTGTAGCGCTATAAGGGCGCACCCTTCTTAAACATTTCATTTCATGCATAAGTGTGCCACATAGATCATAAAACATGGATTCATAAAACATAATCATTTATTCCATGATAAAGGAATGTGGAATTAATAAATGAAACTTTATAATCAATAATTAAATGTGCATAAATGTGAATACCCTTGATGGAGAAATGGGCATGGTATTCACTACAAAATGACATTGGCTTAGAAAATTTGTGCGATTTCAGCAGCGTAACGGTGTGACATAAGAATTCATAAAAAACGGTTGATGAGAGAGAAATGGGTTCCTCAAAATATTTACATGTAATTGAATGTAAGGAGGTCATATATATACATGTACCAATTTTTTTAATGGAATTTAGATTCATGATACAAAATTATTGCTTGAATTAAAAGAGGAGAGAGAAGTTACTTACGGAATTTCGGCATAGTAACGGTTGTACATGGGAGGAATTTAACGAGAGAGAAAGGGGTATCCCATTATTCAAAAATAAATAAGGTAGTATGTGGGAGGTGCGAAACCATACATCAGAATTCATTATTTTAATTAAAAAGGAAAAACAACTTAAAGAAAATTGGACAAAAATGAGAAAGGAAGAAAATAACCTTACTTGGAAGTGTGCTTATAATGGCTAGAGAGAGGCTTGTGAGAGACTTCTTGGGAGCTTGGGGAACCTAGGGAGGATTATAGAGAGGGTAGGGCAGAGGTTGGACGAACTCGAAGGTCTTTGAGTGATGAGTACGTGTGAGCTTGGGTGGGTTTATATAGGAAAGGTGAGGTAATTCTATATTATTTAGGTTTGGGTCCCCTTACGTTAAATTAACCCAAACCACAAACCATCCCATGGTTTTTTCCCACGGTTTTTGGAAAACAGAAGAGGAAAACAATATCTTATAAGGCCAATGTTCGAGATTCTTAAAATATTAGGGTTGCTTATGTGGAGGTGAGTCACACTCCAATGAAAATTAATTTAAAAATTCATGGTGATGAATATGTCTTGAGGGGTCCATTAATTCTTTGAAAAGTAATTAAAACAAACCCGAAATCACATTATTTTAATGGTAAAACATATATTGGCCGAACATAAAGATTATAGTATTTTATTACATCACTATTGGGTAATTATGATGTCATAAAACACATTATATATTTAAACTGTATTTAATTTTTACCCAAAAATTTGACTGTCTCAGAAAATGATGAAAAATTCACCATTGGATAATTTCGACATCCTGATTCCAGAAATGACATTTATTTTATCTAAAAAAATTTGTAAATATGTTAATTTTCACTTTGAAAATAAAAACCGGCATTTATCAAAAATTCACGGGTTTTGACAGAA